>JAXCHB010000064.1:0-1287500 GCA_036926305.1 Uropetala carovei | reverse complement strand
CAGATATCGCTCAGAATTATTTTTGGTGTATAAAAAAAAACTCCGTGGGATCAATTAATAACACGCATGTCAAATTGGGTTTCCATCAGCGCTGTCTGTTCCGAAGGGAAAAGATTCGAATTTATATATATTTTCTGCGTCACTGAGCCAGAAATCGTCCATTTTTTCATCTATATAAGCCGTCAGGATTTTGTTGGTTTGCTTTCCATTTTAAAATTGCCGTATCATGAGGCCGCATGTGTTGTTTAGATAGAAGATCGTTTCTTAAATGAATTTATTTTGGCCGTCTAGAAATTTTTGTTATGTTTTAAATATGGAATAGGCATATTGTGAAAATAAACATGCAACTATTGTTAAACTCGTACTTTTATCAATGGAATTTTTACGTTTGAAATTTTCACTGCATTGGCATGTATTTCCGACTAGTGAAAGCCTCCCTTTTGAACATTATCTAAAATGAGTATATTCTTTGGAGTATTTTTTAATTATAGAAAATTAACCGAAGGAAATTCGTTTGATTGCGATCCAGGCAATATTTTCAAGTAACAAAAGTTGCGTGATATATTCGGTAATAATTTAGTAACATGGGAGACAGTAGGTTTCGATTTTGTGCGAAACGGAACATAAACTGGAGGCAGAAGTGTGTTCAGTAAAGTTAATAGATATGCACAGCGAGGACGTGTCCCTCTTACGGTCTAGAAAGGTCACACAAGCATTCATCTCCTTCAAAAAGAAAGACACGGCGGAGAATACAGAAGCGAATAATATCCTCCAAGGAATATGCCTCAACTCGTTTTGCATTAGAAATTCCAGTTACATTTTCGAATAGAGAAATAAACTACGTGGCTGTAATATAAATGTTTTTATTTTTGTTTTGCAGGAATATGGCAACAAAAATCATTTGAGATAAGAGTTGAAAGTTTCATTCAAGTCGTTTTGGACGTTCTTTTTCTTACCCACGTTAATATATAAGTATTAAAAATTGAACTAATTATACATATATGTAAATGCGTATATTACATTTATAATAAATTCCGTCATTGCATTTTCACACAATACTATTATGGAACTTTAAGACGTCGGGTATTAGCTGGCAATGAAAGGTAGAAAGCAAGTTTATATATTGTGAACAATTGGTTCATAATTTAATTAACGGCTTAACCTTCCGTTAAGATGGAGTCCCCCCGCTTCCACATAAATGTCGGAAGTTTTCTTAATGGGTACCAGGAAGATTGATCGGAAGAGGATATCCAATCGTTTGGCGTACTATATCTCCAGTCAACTTTGCTATATTTATAGTTCCGAGCTGTCATGATATGCCCGCGCCGAGTCTTTCGCCTTGCGACAGTCAACCGGTGGTACTTTGATTAAATGCCTGGCTGCGGCTCTCCAAAGCGTCAAATCACGATGCGAGCCTCGACAACGAGCAATTCCAGGAAGTGTCATGACGACGTACGCCATGAATCCCTGAGAGAACGGTTTCTGACGTTTGCTAAGAAGACAAACAAAGTTTTATCTTCGTACGTAATTCACACCTCTAGAAATATAATGTAATTATATTTTCCGAGTTTCCCGTGCTTCGTGTTGGGCAAGTGAAACGTCCGGCTGTAATATATAGCTTTAAAATTTGAGCTAAAATTGAATTATCTTGGACGAGTTACATTATTTTCACCGTTAAATTACAGCAACGGACTATGAATACCGCATTTTCCAAGAACAATGCTTCTTCGTTAAATGAAATTTTTTTTTCTAGTTGAATAAAAAGTCCTCCATTTTAAATTTCTATGGAAAAAAGGTATATTTTTACAAAAATGCGACAAAACATAAATTTTTAAAGATTTAAAAATGTTTTATATATATATATATATATATATATCAGTTGTGTCTCTCTTGTGCTGACGAAGAGATCATCCCGAAAGCTCTAACCTCTACAAATGTGTCTCTCCAACACCCCAGCGGCTCTCCTTCCGGTAAGTGTTCACTGGGTTTCCTACAACACCTAGTTGCCCTAAATATCCTTACTTACCTTTCCTCTTCCGTAATATATATATATATATATACACACACTTGCGAAGAGGAAAGGTAAATAAGGATATTAGGGCAACTAGGTGCTGAGGGAAACCCAGTGAGCACTTACCGGAAGGAGAGAAGCTGGGGTGTCGGAGAGACACATTTGTAGACGTTGTTGGAGCTTTCGGGATGATCCCTTCGTCAGCTCATCAACAAATGTGTCTCTCCGACACCCCAGCTTCTCTCCTTCCGGTAAGTGCTCACTGGGTTTCCTTCAACACGTAGCTGTCCTATATATATATATATATATATATATATATAATTCTGATAAGCGTATCCTAAGAACGTTTTTTTTTTCAATTTGAACATAAATTCGGAAAAAGTTAAAGGTTTTTACTACATTCAGTAATATTCTAATATTTTTATAAATGTCATTAAAATACTTCTTATAAAAATGATCCATGCTTCTACAGCTGAATAAACTTCTCTATAACAAAAACGTTAGCGTTTGCAGAAGTTTGAAAGAAAGAATTGATGGTGACGTCGGATAGGTGGGCGGTGATGATATTATAGAATTGGACGAAGTGGCAATAAAAGCGGCGATAGTAAATTTGGCTACAACTAGCGAAATATAGAACTGCTCGTTCGAAGTATTCCTTCGTCCGACTTTTGTGTAGGTACTCGAATTTACGTGGTGTCATACTTTAAATCGTTGCATTCAAAAAATTTCTTATTCTCACATTGTTTATATTTTTCTACACTGAAATTTTTATAATTGAAAAAGCTCCTATTTATTTCTAAGTATATTATTGAAAAATATTGTCCCGATGCACAAATATTTCTATTGAGAGAAATTGGAAAAATTTCTGAATTTTATAGACGGCTAAGTTCACGTTTACCATGCATCATGAATAAATGCCATGCTAACTAAAGTAATTAGGTCTACAATTTTTATTAACTATCATCTCCTGAAAGGTTTCACATCATACAAGGGAAAAGCTATCTTGAATAAATTTTTAGTCTAATATAATGTGAAAATATCAAAAGGATCTTTTCACTGAATATCAGAATAATAGAAAGCTCAATCTGTTGTCTATCGATTAATAGATAACTCACAAAAACTTCATAAAGAGAAATGTACCGAAATAGCTGGATTGAAATTTTTGGCGGTATCGCAACATTTTCAAAGATCAAAGAAACCAGACGTGGACGTAAATTGTATCCATATCTAATTTTGAGAAAAATGAAAATCTCACAGTAGAACCCCACCGAATTAAATCGAATGCAATTCTTCGGGGCTAAAAATCTGTAACTCATACTACTGATTCGAACGTACCGCGGGGTTTCCTTACTACCCTCTTACATTTAATTTCGAAATTCACAATATTCGCTTTACTGGCAGTGATTAATATTAGTGGCGATGTTTTCATCGCGTTGCTCATAATGAATTAAAAATTAACATTAATAAAATCAAAAAGTTGTACCGAAATACCGCGTCGAGTCAAAGTTACAGCGTCCTCGGTTATACCGCGAGATGCTTTATAACGCGGATTACCGCGTCCTCCCCGAAATCCTCAGTACGACCAGAGAGAGCACCGTAATTTGCGCGTAATTCACGTTGCGGTAAATCCTTTTACTGCAGCTTATCAATCGAGGGGAAGAGGAGGAGGAGGAGAAGGAGAAAAATCCACTCGACCATTATGCAAATAAGTCTCCTCACTGTACAAACCCAAAATCCCACAGACTCGAATTCCTCCTTGTTTGTTTTTTGCCCTCCGGAGAACGCGTCGGGGAAGCGCGGGTTCTCGAAAAGAAAGCACCATCAGAGATGAGGCGAATTCATGACGGGGGTTGGGAAAGGTGGCAAAAAGGGTTGATGAAGGGAAAGAAAAAAAGAAGGCGGCATAAAGATTAAAATCTCTGGAATGAACACTCCGTATTTTTTTTTACTTAGCGCCGAAATGGTCTTTGTGGTGGAGAAAGAGAGGGAACAAAGAGCACGGAAACCTGTTTTTTTTACGCCGCGAATATATCGACGATATAACCGATCGGAACGATTGATAGGGATCCGTAGAAGATGGAGAAATGAGGGAAGAAAAAGGGTAGGCGACCGAAGGGAGGAGAGGGTGGAGGAAAGGGAGAAAGAACGAAGAGATGGAGATACGGAGAGAAGGAGTGAAAATGAAATGGAGGGAGGAGGTAACAAGAGAGTGGGCGAGATGAAGAGTTGAAAAGGGAAGACGATGCGGATCGGAGTAAAATGGAAGTGAGATACGAAATAAAAAGGGAGAGAGGAGTGAACATCGGCGAGGAAGGAGGAGGATAAAAAAATGAGGCGGAGGGGGAGCAGAGTGGACGGTAGGGATAATGAAAGAGGGTTGTTGCTCAAGAGTAAGTGGCGGCGGAGGAGGCGGCAAATATGGCGCGAAAAGGGAGACCGATATTTTTTTTTTCGTTTTTCGATCCGGTGGATGTAACACTCGTTAAAAGTCGCGGTGTGGAATGGAAGGAAAGGTCGCGGGCGATAAAATATTTTTTAAAACGCGGCGAAGAGAAGGGGAGGTAATTATGCAGCTCGAGTGCGAAAAAAAATCCACCGAAAGGCGTTTCGAACTTCGCTTAAGATAAGATTATTTGCTGATTTGATTCACGATCCTCTTAATTCGCAAAAGGGCGTTGCGTGGGGTCTGAATTAAACACCTCCGGGAAAACCACAGTGTACGAGAAGGGACATTGCATGGGAGAAAGGTCGCGTGTGGATGGAATTGGAAAAACGGGGAAGAAAGGTGTCTTCGGAGGGACTGAAAAAATGGGCGAAGATGACGTTATGCGGAAACAAAACTTAAAGACTATAGGAAGTAGAGAAAGGTGCATTTCGAGCAGATGTGAAGTAGAGAATTCCGGAGGAAATAGAAAAACGAACGGTGTCCGCGAAAATTCATACGCCGGCGACAAAGTTTCGAAAGTTTCCGAAACGTAGGAAAACGGAAAATATCTCAACAAAAGGGGCGACGAGATGAGATGAAGTTATGTCAACAGGAGGCGGGGAAGAGAAACTTCGGAGTCGACGACGTCCAATTCCTTCGTCTCCACAAACACACACACAAAAACGCACGCACGCACTCACCTCTTTTTCGACTGTCTCGGTTTCTTAGAATCCCTTTTCGGAAAAATCTCCTCGGAGGTTTTCTCCCTCGAGTTGGAGAGCGGAGAGATCGGAGGAACGTGCAGACGCCTGAAGAGAGAGCGAGAGGCAAAAGGGTGCAGTGGGTGCTGTTGGACTGCGGCGGCAGGTGCTGAGACACGGGAGCGGCTTATATATATATAAGGAGAGACCACGCCTCCTGAGTAGAGGTCGGCCAATCAGGAGAGTGAGGGCGAGGAGAGAGGAGGGGAGGGGAGGGGTGAGAGGGTGGGTGGATGAGGGAGAGGAGAAATAAGGAGTCGATGGGGATTGGGGGGAGGGGAATATAAATAAGAGGGAGGAATATGTGCTGTTTAAGATGAAGATTAGGGGGAAAAGGGGAATGGCTAGTGCGAAGGCTAGTTGATGGGCTAATGGTAGTCAGTGGACTTGCATCACCAAAACATTTTACTTAGATAGCTCATGGTAATTATTCAACAATATTTATTTTAACTTCCTGTTTATTAGATATACTGAACAGATGAAAAAAAATACAGCAATATTTTTTAAATATTCAATTATCCGGCCTTGGTAGAGGGGTAGTTAGCGTGTCTAGCTCCTAATGCGGGTTCGAATCCTGTCGATGGCATGGTCGTGTGTGTTCGTCTTTGTTATTGTTATTACGTTCATTACAAATGCAGTAAAGTGCTGTTTATGAGCTTGTGAAAAATAAATATATAAATAAAACCGAATAAATTGCTGCGAATTTAACCATCATATTTATGGAATTCCTAGTTACGTCCATATTTGTTATTAATAATAAAACTATGACCTGTACCAATAACTGAAATGATTTTTAAGGAAGTGTATAAAGCATATTTAAGTAATCGTATTTTGGTTTCACATTCTAGAAGAAAAGAAAGCAAAAAAACATAGCCAAGTCGGAGATATTGATTTAGGTTTTGGGGTTTACTCTTTCTTGCTTCTTGTTTTACGTTTGAGGAAGGATAAATCAACTCACCTGCTTATCCGTTTAAATTTCCAGCTGTGTCAGAAATTGGACGAAAATATTTGCATGACAATACGACGAAATCGAAATCAGATTGGTTTTGATTTGTTTATTTATCTTTCCCCATTATAACGGAAGCCAAAAAATTGGCGTCGAGGGTATTTGTTTGCTTTAAAGATTAAAAAAACTTTTGCTAAACAAAACGACAGGTGGAAAAGTATGATTACAATTATTTCCTTCGTACGATCTATTATGAGGAGGCCTGGAACTCAGAAATGCGTCTACTCTAACGCTGATATATTAAACCTCCTATTGTGTTCCATTTTTTGTTACACTTATTGTGTTCGGGTCAAGATGACCCGAAAGTTAATAAAATGAGATATAATGTTTTTTTGGGTAATTAAAGTTAAAAGATCATATTATATAAAGAACATATTTATTTCGTGAAAACTAGGTAACAAATTCACGTAACACATTTATTTTTTACAGGTTAGAAAATAATAAAATATTCAGTGAATAATACCTACGAAAGATACAAAATTAATAAACCAATTAGGAAATTTGTTTTATTTTTACAGTTCGGGCAATAATAAGACACATGCGTTTCACATAAATATTTAGAACATTTACAGAAAGTAATGTTTGTTTTGTTGTCATTAGATGAAGGACAAAAGCCGCACCTCTCTCGCTTCTTACTGATATTTTTTTCTTCCATTTTACTTGTTGTGCCTTGCAGTTGATGAACAATTTTTGCAGCGTTTTCACACGAGGCATATGCTGCCTTTCCTGGATAAAGAGCCCAAGGAGAGATTTTCCCAATTCTTCAAGAAACATTCTTCGTTTTATAAGCTGCGTCTTTTGCCATTCTGGATTTATTTCACACCAGAGTACAAAGGCATTATAAGCTGACACATCAATGATATTATAAAAAACTGTCATCGAACATCGTTTTGTTTGTCTTCTACAAGTATATCTAAGGTATCAACTGCTCCCTTAGTTTTATTATAGTCTAAAATCATAGTAGGCTTCTTGTCATTTCTATTATTCACAGTAGCATCGTGATGCATTATACTCATTAGTGTCACAGTTTTGTTCTTTTTTGGGACGTATGAAACAACAGATTCATTATTTGCGAAATAAAATTTGGAAGAGAAAACGTCCTTTCTGTTGTCAGTAAAATTTTTTGGCAATTCTGGTTTATTTTTTCTAATTGTACCTAGCATTGTTATATTTCTTTTCAACAACATTTGTCCTAATTCGTACGATGTAAAAAAATTATCGCAAGTAAAATTATGGCCTTTTAGCCCATATGTGAGAGCCAAAACTACTCTCATACCTTGACTTTTTTCGGGCGGTGCTCCTGGCAATTTACCGGTATATATTTGCATATTATATGCATAAGCATTTTGTGAGTCACACAATGTCCAAATTTTTATACCGTATTTTGCAGGTTTGCTAGGTATGTATTTCCTAAATGGACATCGTCCTCTGAAAGGTAAAAACTGTTCATCCACAGTGATATTTTCAGTAGGATTGTATAATGTTGGTAAAATTTCAATCCACTTATCCTAAAGTTCGCGGATAGCAGCCAGTTTATCAGTTTGGCGGCGTAGAATTAGGCTACTTTTTTCACCAAAGCGAATTATTTTTGAAATTGTATGAAATCTTTGTAAGGATATCGTTGCTCTAAATATAGGGCGACCTGTAGAAGAATTCCATAAACTTTCTGTTGTTTCTCGGCAAGATCTGTACACACCAGCTAAAAGTAATAAACCCAAATATGCTCTGAATTCTACTTCTGTCAGCTCTGTCCATTGATCACCATATATTGCCTTTCCTTCTTTATTAGACGTTTTTATTATAATTGTCATTATACTAAGTTGAAAATATAAAAAAAGTTTGATTTGATGTCTGTTGTACTGAAAATTGCATATCTTGTTGGTCCCGGCGTCAGATTTATGACATTCGCAGATGAAACTCGTCCTTGTCGATTAGGAGTGGAGACTTTCCAATATAAAGACCCATTTTTAGCAATAACAAAATCAGCATCATTGCTATCGGATAAATCCGTATTATCTTCATTTTCATCAGATTCGTCTTCTTCACTATGGAAATCGGATAAATGATCTTCAACTTCGGAAACGCTACTATCATCACCATCAGATATGTATAGCTGTTCTTCTATTTCACTGTCCATCAAGTCACGTCTTGAACACATGGGTCTATAAAAAAAATAAAAAATAAATATATTTACACTAGAATAAACAGATAACAAAGTATTGCAGATGCATTGGAACTTAGCCATGGCTATTTTGTTGTAATTGAACATGTTGTAACATGTTGGTAATACATTAAAAGCTTTACAGCGCATATGGGTCATATTGACCCGAACACAATAAATGTAACAAATATAAATAACTTAAAAAATTTAACATAATCAAAATATTAACTTATCCCAATGTTAGATAAGGTTTACGGAGAAAAGTCAAAAAATTTTATAATGATAAAATAATTACAAAAGAAGTTATAAGCAACTGAAATACTTAATGGGTCATATAGACCCGAAACACAATAGGAGGGTTAATAGAAATATTTCTACAACAAAAATTGATCAATTCAAAAGTTTAGCAGTGTTTATGAAGGTAACAATATTTAGAGTATTTAGCATTGAATCTAAAACAGTGTAAAAATTTTTGTGACTCGTTTCAGGTGGAACAAAAATAAACAGCCAATCTTTTGGAAGAATATACAAATATTTTCTCTTATATAATCGTTCAGAGTGGAATTTTTTAATAAAATAATACAACTTCGATCGTTGTGTCGTCAAAAATCAATTTTCTCGCAACAAATTGGAAAAAATCCTAAATTCTCCCAGCCTTTTAAAATATAGTGAGGGTATTTTGATGGAAAATATCAGTAAATTAACTTCGCTCTGAGTTTTTAAAAAATCAGATCCTGTCAAACCAAAAACCATTAGGGAACTTAAAAAAAAATCATTCGTTAATTTTTCTCTCCACTTTCGCCTTGTCATCCGAAGATATTTTGAACTAATGTAGCGTGTGTTCATTTAATGTATCGTAATTTAATTAATGAATGCGCGCATATCCTATTGTTTACACGGGTACGAAAATGCTTGTCGGCGTGAAAGAATAGTGCGATAGCATCTGAGAAAGAGAGAGAGAGAGGGGGAGAAAAGAGGGTGGGTGAGGATATGAGGGAAAGGACTTGCAAGGGAGGAAGACGAAGGAAAAAGAGCGTGCGGAGGGGGCAATGAGGAAGGAGAGACGAATGAGGAGGGAAGGCGAAGAACGAATTAAGTGAGGAGAGGGAAAGTTGGTTAAGAAGAGGGTGGTTTTGGGATTCGTGAGGAAGAAGAAAGGAGGCAAAGAGAACGAGGTGTGAGAGAGGAAGAAGGATGGTTGTTGAAAGTAGAGGGAGAGAATGAAGCGGGTAAAAAGGGAACCCAAAAAGGGTATGGATGGAAGAGGGAGGCGGCATAGAGTGCGGGGAGATAGGGAGGAGCTAAATGCCTTTAAAGATAGAGACCCAATTTTCTTGCATCGCTCAGCCCACAAAAAGCCCACAGACTCCCCCACCAACCCACCCACTCACCCCAAATTTCTCTCCCTTCGAGTCGATACCTCCTCATCCCGAGCCTCTATATCTCCTCCTTTTCGAAAACATCTTTCTCTCTATATCTCCCTCCCTCCCTGATCCCTCTTGCAGCGTGCTTCGACGGAGGATTAACACGGGAGCATCGAATGGCGTAGAATACGGCGAAGGGTGGGAGAACTGCAAGTGCGAACCCCTTCTCACACTACTCCAATCTTCCTCTCTCCCTTTCCTCCTTACACGCAGCTATCATTCCTGTCTCTTTCTCTCTCTTTCCTCCTCCTCCCTCCCACCCACACACACACACACACACACCTCCCAGACGTCCTTTCTTTGTCGCTCCCTCCCTCCCATTCAAAAACCCTTCCACTTAACCCCCTATCTCTTTCACTGTATCTGCCCTGTCAATCCTTTTTCACAACCTCTCATGCTACCGACCGATTCATCCTGTAGCTTATGCGGTCGCTTTTAACGCACGCGTGTGTGTGTGTGCTTTTAGCTCGCTTGGGGCATGTTTTTGTTTTCACACGAGTGTGCAAAATCCTTCGGATGTCACCGCGAGAAGTAAAGGACGTGAGGTGGCGTGGAAATTAAGACGCGAACGCCGAAGACTCTCGGATTTTCGGTTTGAATCACGAAGGGAATTAAATTAGATAATCATCGTAGTACGATATTTCGCGCTTTTGTCTATGTAAATGTTAGATGTCACTAAAAATTCAATTATACGTAGATTAAGGAACAAATTTATAGTTACTCTATTTTGCTGTAGAGAAATTTGTGATGTTTACGTCTCTCTGAAGATTCGATTATATAACTACTCAATATAAACGACATGAATGATTCTTTTACATGAACATTCTGTACGCGCAAGAAAAAAATTCCACCTGTTATAACTTTAATAGTTGTTTTATTTAAATGATTTTTATTCTTTTTTAATTAAAATAAAAATGTGCACTTTGGTCGAAGTAAAAGGTACCATCAAAAACTAAATATTAAGGTAACTATTGATTTGATGAAAGATTAATAGGAGTACAGCGCAAAGTCGAAAAGCCGGATATCCAAAAACTTCTGTTATCCGAAAACTGGACATTTAAAAAATATCTATGTAAAAATTCTGGGCTAATTTGACAAACAAATTCATTTCAATTCGAAGCCAGATTTTTTAAACTAGCCGCTCTGTTTATGTGAGTAATTTGACACTAGATTGGCGGAACACGTCGCAGGGGCAAATAAAAGTAAGTTGGTCGCATAAAATAATGGGGCATAAGGTGTAAGTGTGGTTGTATAAAATCAAGGGCACAAGGCGTAGGCTTGGTGGTATACATTGCAGGGCGAACGTGTGTAAGTTGGGTTGCATAATATCAGGGCTTAAGGTGTAAGTTTGGTTGCATACGTCATAGGGTATATGTGTCTGTTGGGCGGTATAAAATCAGGGGCAAAATTTGCATGCTTGGTGGTATACGTTTCAGGGACAACCGGTGTAATTTGGCGGATTTCGTTCTTTATACGAAGTTAGATGGGCAATATACGAGGGCGAGTCAAAAAGTATCCGCAATGTATTTATTTTAATTTACACAACAACAATACAGATATCACAAGTGCTTATTATTGCACACGCATTCACCAGTGGGGCCAATCTCAACAAAAACTTATGAGCACTTTGCAAATACTTATTGACTCGCCCTCGAATATTAAAGGTATTAAAATTAGTGATTTTAAAATCGAAAGTTTCATCCAAACGACTTTTTTTTGGGAAGGAAAGAGCTAGAAACTATAATTAAAATTGCTGCCTCTCTGTGAACTTGAATACATCGTTATTTCTTTTATAACGCAACATCTCAGGGAATTGATGGGTTGTTATTGTGCTCGTATACCGATAACTATGTAGTGCTGGTTGTAGTAATTTTTCTCATGTAAATGTGATTAGAAGGGGTCTAGGGCCAAAGCCACAGAGTGAGCCCACGTGGAAAATTCGCCGCGCCGAGCGCTACGAGAGAACATCCTAACAAATATACTAAAAACTTTCTCCTCACTATTTCGCCTGAAAAATGCATTACCACAGAAACGCGTTCATTGTTTGGAACTTCTCTTGTCTGATTACTTTAGCTTCATAATCCCCTTGATACGAAAACTTGTTAAACGTACACCTTTATGTATGTATGGATGGCAACTTACTTAAGCTTTCATCACACGTTTCTCCGTGTGTCTTCAGCACTCTCAGTGGCACTCTAAACGGTTTTACCTGGGTGCCACAAATAAGACGGACCCGTTGTAATTTAAAAAAAAAATTATTATTACAATAATATTAATTTCACTTATTATTACTATATGTGTTTAAAGTGTCATAATTTCGTATCTAATCAGGCTTGGACCATTTTCACTAGGTTTGCCGAAAATTTTACCAAAATTCGCGGAGAAATGCCTTATATTGCATTTGTGATATTGATTTTCATCTGCTCAATTGTTCTAGGGTGATTTTCATATGCAGAATCTTTCAAATAATCACAAAAAAATCGTAACTTGAAAGGTCTGCAAACATAGGTGGCCGAAGTTTTTTAGAAGTCCAAAACACACAGCGAAGCAGTACATGTACTCTCGTGCGGTATGAAGAATGATGTTAATTGATTAAATGTATCCGTGCATTAGTTCATCATTATGAAGCTGTTGCTTGAATAATTTGAGAATTAAACTTATGTATTGTTCTGAGTTTATTGTGATTTAAAAAAACATTGGTCCAACGATAAACCTTCCAGAGACTGCAAACCATATGCTGGTTCTTTGGTCAACCAATGGAATTTCAAATCTTTATCAGGTTTTTCTGAAGCTCAGCAACGATTTTGAGATTTCACGCAGCCTGTCAAATGAAACTAAGATTAGTCTGTAGTAAATGTTGGGTCTCTAATATGCGTATTGGTTAGATGATTTTGAAACCAGTTAGAAAATGCCATTGACTTCATGCAGTTCTACCGCTTTTTCTCAACTTACAGTTACCTTTGGGTATTTCTGTTTTGAAAGAGTAATAGCATCGGTTACACGAAATCGACGCACATTAGATGAATTTTCGACTTGGTGGGAACCTTGTCGTTTGGATATTTCTCTATAAATCCATTCATGCAATCTTTAAATGAACCAGTTTAAAAATAATATTCAACAATAAAAACACATTTTTCAACCGAGTACACAACTTTTACTAACCCTGAAGTTGTTACCATGTTACTATAAAGCACAAAAAGTTTATTTAGCTTTGTAAATAACGACACTTGTCTCTTTATTTAGAGGTTATGTTTAACAAACGCGATGGTCGGGTCTTTTGGAACTGTGTTATCACAAAGCAAAATGAAAGTTTCATTATATATTCTGTTAATTTATAATATAAAAGAGCGAATTCGATGCAAAGCGTTTCGCTGTGGTTAAATGCGTAATAAACCTCACTGAAAACGAAGTCACATTTTTGCGTGATTTAGGACTGAAATAGCACGCAAAAAACAATAAGTCGAAATTTGAGAAATGACTTCAGAATATCTCTCATTGGAAGACCATTTCGTTCAGTTGTACGTGGGAGAGACTTTTTTATTTTTCCGAGTCGTCATTTGCAGACGCCATTGTACTCTTCACCGAGAGCGGTGTTCCGTCGCATGTTTTTTTCTCTTCCGCGGGGGATTGATGCTCTTTTAATCGGCGTTCGAAATCGTACGGAGAGTGAGAGGCATGTCACAAAGCGTCGCTCAATACTTTCGATCCAAGGAATGAGAGATCAAGTTCATTTGCAAAAGGGAATATATTCGCAAAAGACGCGGACGCGAATACTTTTTTGTGTCCGTGAAGTTAACATTACACATCAAATGATATCGCCATTGGGGACGTTTTTAAATAAATGTCCAATTGACTTTGATACAGTCGGCTTAAAATGTTTCCAAAATAAAGTAGTCTGAAAATGTTTTATTTTGAATTTTTTAAAGAATTTTTTCGGTGGTCAAAAAATCGCAACCGTGGAAACTAAAGGACATATTTACGTTCACTCTATTTAATGCGGCTTCAGCGGGATTTATTTCGAAATGTCTATCTGTTTTAAGACTATACGAATACAGCATAGAATTTCATCTGAAAAATTCCCAAAATTTCAAAACTAGCTTACAGTAGTCTAGTCGATGACAGATGCTAGTTAGTTTAAATATCGTAGTACTGCGAAACCTACCCCAGAGTATCGAGGGGAGGCGCATACTTAAAAAATAATAAAGCCATTACCACATTTCATCGTACAAAATTTAAAAAACGAAGGTTTTTCTTCGGCTCTTCCGTGGTGGATGGGTCACTCGAAGGGCATTTTCCGAGTTTTTTCCGAGCGAACGCAATTAGGGTAATATCTGGCACGCGACATCACGTGCGTGTCGTAGCAACAGCGGCAGACGTCTCTCTTGCCCTAGTAATATGGGACGCTACAGATAAAGCGGTTTATGTAATGAGTCTCATTTAGAAAGAGAGAGAGAGAGTTAGGGATATTGAGTATAATCACGGTTTTTGGTTTTATATTGCAAATACACAAAATATTGCAATTAATATCACTTTAATCAACTCATGATGCTATTACATTTTCATTCTCTCGGTCCCAGGAGACCTATGAATTAAATGCCGTACTGGATTGACGTCTTTTCTTTCTAGTTGAAAATGTTCGCAAGCCTGTCTAAAATTTTAACAAGCATTTTATTTAACCAGACGAAATAAGCTGAACTTGGAGCGATAATTAAGTTCTCAAACCCCTTATATGACTGTTGCAGAAATCTAATTTAGCAGTTTTAGTGACGAGAGCAAAGGAGATACCTGACCAAAATATAAGTAACGAATATATCCCGGGTCTGTTGGGATTTACCTATCCATGCGTCATTATGACCTCCTGTATCCTTCCGAAGGATAAATGAATTCACCTCAAGGCAAGTGCACGCAATTTTGGCACGATATAGCTTTAGAAATCAACATTTAATTTCGCCTCGGGAAGGAAAAGTTTTTCGCCGTAAATGCTCGTGACAACTTCCGTCTCGGTTTCTCTATCGTTTTGAATTAATTGCGCCGCATAATCATAACTCAGCTCCGACATTTAAATTATGATACGTCGTCGCTCCGAAATTTTGCATTCTGCGGGAATATCGTATAATTCCACCTAAGGATAAACTGTTCGGCGCATGCCTCGTCATTCCGGCAGAGATCGCATCGAGAGAGAGAGAGAGAGAGCTAAGGAATAGAAAACGAGGAGACTAATCCCCCCATTTTGAGGCGTTGAATGAAGAATCTTCATCAGCATCGACGTCGGGTCGATGCATGAAAGACGTCTCGGGATATTACGCTCTCCATCTCTCTCTCCGTAATCTCGCCTCGGATCGCTTAGCTCTAGCCGATGATGCGAGCGGGACGGCGCCCTCTCAGCGCACCCAGTGGTAGTGTTAGTGCATAGAAATGGGAGAGAGAGAGATAGAGAGAGGGAGCGAGAGGTGAAGTGGAGGAAAGGGAGGGGTGGTAAGAGAGAGAGAGAGGAGAAAGAGACAGACAGACAAGCGACTGTATTGAGGGAGAAATTGAGACTATATAGTCCCTTCTTACATTTAACCCTACGTTATTAATTACAAAGGAGAATAAAAAATAATAATGATTATATATGCTTATACACATACAGACACATTCGTAGAAAAAGTCTGAAAATAAACAAGCAATATATCCAATTACAAATTCGGAAACTTCTAAAAAAAAAGATGAAGTATTTGGGATAAAAACCCAGGAAAGACCTGACTTGACCAACCTAGTAAAAAAACACGAGGAGGTGGAAAAAACCTGCGTTAACCCTAGGTACATGGAAGAACAATAGTGGAATTACAATAATACATACAAGTTTTAAAATATAAGAATCACAAGCTATATTTTAAAGCAATGAAAAATGAACAAGAAAAATTAATAAAATAAAATGAGATAGAGAGAGAGAGGAAGGGAAGCAAGGAGGAGGAACGGGAGTGACGGTGAGAAAAGAGAGAAAGAGGAAGGGAGGGAGAAAGAGAGAGGTGGTGTGAGAGAGAGAAGAGAAAGAGGTAGGGAGGCGAGGGTGAGGAAAGGTGGAGGGGTGGTGAGAGAGGGAATGAAGGGGTGTGGGGGAGATTTGGAGGGAAAGATGCTGATGGGAAGTGGAGAGAGAGAGAGAGAAAGAGAAGGGATGGAGGAAGGGAGAGTAGGTGGATGGCGCGCCCTCTGCATCGTATTGCACTTTCTCGTCACATACCCGGGACTCCCCTGCGGGGACTACTGAACCCGTATTTCGCACTTCCTCCTCCTTTCCTCTTCTCTCCCTCTTCTCTACCTCTCCCCCCCCCCACCTCCCCCCTCCCCCTCCCTCTCGATACGGTCGCAATATCAGTGCGAATAAATAATGGGAGATTTCGAAATAAAAACGGCCGTAACCGACTGAAGAATTTACTCTTCCGCGTAGGACTCGAGAGAGTTTTTCGATCGTATTTCGCGAGATGGGGGTTTAAGTACGTAGTTTCCTCCGCTTTATAGAGAAAAAAAATTGGTAAGCGATTTCGAAGGCAAGTCTCATCGCACATCTGTTTCAAATATGAGATGAAATATTAACGCACATGTTTCCTGCGTAGTTTTTAGCGATGTAATCGAAAAGTCTCTGTTGTTGTCTTTATGTCCAGCGACCTTTTTGGTTGAAACTTAGGATCTATGTCTTTTCAAAGTTACACCGTCTAATCGGTATCGGCGGAAGAACTCGGTAGATGGAAAAAAAGACGATAGCGGAAGTCATCTTGATTTGCGCCAAGCTCTGAGAGGCGCGTCATTATATCTCATCGAAAATCGTTGTATCGATAGCAAATAAAACGGAAGTGCTGGAGGGTGATATTTTCTGCGTGGAAAGAGGACTACAGTCCTTTAATTGATCGGAAAAATTGTGAGCCGGATCAGTGCATGATTTGCTGCAGGATATTCCATCGTTAAGTGACGATTATTTACTTCGATAATGGCGAAATTTTGGATTTAAATGGCGTATACATGTTCTCTAAACCGATAAATAAATATCTAATAAAGTGTTATGAAGATGCTGGTAGATTTTCATTCCGTGTCAACTTAAACGCGTGGAATACACAATTATCTGCTAACGTTCGGCCACTGGAGTATTGAACATGCTGTTCCAAAGACTATCAACATTCTCTTTCAGTTAGATAGTTTACATATGAAATGCAAACAGTATTAGAAATGTATCAAATCGAGATTCAAAGGTTCCATCAGGTTGGAGGGAAACAAAGCGTTACAACGTATTCGGTCACGTTCAAGTAGTGAAAACGTTGATTGCAGAACGTGCGATAAAATGTTTCGTAGATATAAATGACGATGACATGTAGAAGGAAGAATCACTCTAGGAAAACGAGATATGGGAAAAAATTGACCGCTTTGTTAGACCTCTTAAAGAATGAAATATTCTCGAGATGTACGAGACAAGATAAAATGGACGATAATTGGGGGGCGTTGTCGGAGTGCAGAAAAAATTAAACTTGTCAGCATGACATTTAAAAAGACTCCGTAGAATCCCGATTTCTATAGCTTGATTGTCAAACTTGGAAGATTGGACTTATGCTAATGGTTGAATCCTTAAGGTCACTTTAAATTAAAGGACAGTTCGGTAAACTTATACCTTAAGAAAAGAAAAATATCCTGTTAGTCAAAAACAAAGTAACAAAATACTTAGATAATATATTCTACAGCAGAATAGGTTGAGTTTTTCTCCGTTTATTGATAAATAAAACTCACTTTTGATTTCATTTAAAATTTAAATAGATATACCGTCAAAATCCATTTAAATGTTATTTCTACCCATAAAATTTTTCCTCGTAGACGATCGAACGAAATAAATTCGATTTTTTGCAACGCATAAAAAAATTGTATTTTGCAAATTCATTTTGACTCGACTGACAACCCGTTTTAACTTTTTATAATCCGTCGGTTTTTTCTCCCCACTGCCACCAAAGAGTCATTTGTTTGAATTTCGTCTTGGTCGGACGTTTAATTTATTTTATTTTTATCCATCTGCTATTTCATTCGCTGTCCCGTGATTGAAGAGCGTGAATGATAGCGGCGCGTGTTTTCCGTCCGCCGCCGCCGCTATGGCGACGGCTCGCCTCGAAACCCGGGGGAAAAAAAAAAAAAAAATCGGTAGATGAAAAGGGAGAGATCGGCCGCGAGAGGGAGCGAACGGGACCGGTGCCTTTTTTGACCGAGTTCAACATGAGATGCTTTTACGGTCGGACCATCAAGAGGCATTATTCATGAGAAACGTATATAGGACGAACGGAAAGAGTGGGATTAAGTAGAGAGTAAAATGGAATTCAGAAGGGGAAAGGATGCGTGAAATCCCGGAAGTTTTGGACGAAAGAGTCTTTAGAAGGCGGAGAAGAATGAAGTTTTGTTTCGCCCTCCAATACGAATGCGATGTTTCTAGGTAGAGCACGTGGAATGTATGATTAAAGAACGAGGGTTTTCGTCGTTATTATAAAAATATCCCCAGTTGCCTCTCTTATTAAATTATTGGATATTGCACAGGTACCGGCTGAATTAGTTCAAAATTCCTCCTTTAGTTATTATTGATAAGTCGGTGCTACAACTAGGCGTACGTCCGATAGTAACACATAGACAAAGTGTTAACAGAAATTCCAATATGTACAGGACAATCGTTATTATAGTACTATCATCTGCGAAGTCATCAAGAAGACTTACATTATTGAAATAATCATAATTATAAATCCATAATTAGAGTAGTCAGAGTTTTCGAGGTCCGAGACTAAAGTACATGGCTACCGTAGCGGTTAGGCCGGCCGCACACTGCGTGCTACAAAACGGTCTTAGACCGTCGAAGACAAAGAAATTTTGTCAGAGACAGCCGGAACGGTTGTCTTTGCAGGGTTTTTAATGGCACTACCGCACATTGCATCTGACAGTCGTCTAAGACGGTCTTCGACACGTTTCGACGGTTTTCGACCATCTGACATTTGTCAGACGGTGAACCCTGTCACGACGTCGTACGGTTCGACACCGTACTACAAAACGCTGTGCGCATGCGCAGTCTCTTTCCCTCCTCACGCTCTCCCATCAACAAACATTGTCTTGTAGTATGTTTGCAGAATCTGATGCAGATAGAGTGGTTTTGATTCACGATGGCTGCAGAAATTGACGCAGATAAACTAGTGGTGTTAGTTCAAGCAAGGCCACCTGTAGAAATAACCTTCCTGAAGTTGATATTTTTCTTCTTTATCTTCTCCCCTCCAAGCTCCAGAAGGTAAAAGAAAACTCAACACTCATTCGAGTAAAATTATGAAATTTTCTTTCATCGTGCATCAGTTCCCTCAGAAAACTAGTGATGTCCCTTTTTCGTTGATTGGATGAACCTAGAAAGAACGATTTTTTTACTCTCTTCCTCAGCACACAGAAGGTAATAAGACAACCAAAATTTCATCGTCAAAACTGCTCGCCACCTTGGTAAAAACTGCAGAAAAAGTCCGATATCGACATATACCTAAGACCGTCGTTAACATATGTCAAAGACCGTCTAAGACCGCTTTAGACGAATTGTCGTACGACAAAATGACAGAAGCAAAAATGTCGTTGCTTTAGACAGTTTGTCGCACGCAGTGTGCGGCCAGCCTTAAGGGGCTCACTAGGTCCTCCCCATCTATTAACCATTATCCTGCTCTTTCTACTTCCGTCCTCTCTATGTTTGGTTCTCTATATTCCAGTTATTAACTCTTTACTTTCACTTTTAAAGTCTACATTCATAAGACGGAAAATAAACTACATAATCCGCAGAAAATCCTACTTTATACGACAGTGATTTTAGTACTAAAAATGTAACGGGACGGCGGCATAATATTTATTTAAACTAATTTTTCGCAATTAACAGGTTTCTCGAGTGATTAAAAACTTTATGATTTCGTAATATGATTTTATATCGATAATAACTAAACCTGCCGATGTTGAACTAAACGTTTTTCAATGCCTAGTTCTTTTGAGCATGGAAGTTAGATGAGCGAAAGGTAAAAAGCGGTTTTCCAGGATCCTAGGCGCCACTAAATGGGTTGTTTGGGTGAGGTAGAACGAGGTATTGGCTCCGGAGGAACAACAAGTCTCAAACTACCCTTTTCCTAAAGTATAGAGCCGCGGGACGTCGGAATGAAAAAAAAAAGAAACGAACACAGGCCGGTTTAAATATCTTCTGTTATAGAGGCTTCAGATGCGAGGATTATCAGCGTAGGTAAGGGATCGAAAGCGGTGTGATGAGTGCGGAGGAGGAAAAGCGAATGGTGTTATCGGCTTCAAAAGGTGCGGAAGAAAGAAGTGCTTTGAAAAATTTTGACGAGATGGATTTAAGAGTACGTGGGTTATAAAGGCTTGGGAAGGAGGAGATGAGAGGAAAATTGGAGGCGGAGGAGTAAAGAGGAAGAAATAGGGAGGGAAAGAGGAGGGGTAGGAATGTGAGGGATTTAGGATCCGCGAGGAAAGTGTCGTTTTGGAAGTGATTTGAGACACTGGTGAAACTCTTCCTTCGCGACGTAGGCGGTTGACGCGAAACACTTCTAGTTTGTCTTGATGACGGGCACGGCGCTAAGCTGGCGATAATGAGACGTCATTAAGGGAAATTAATTCATCCTAAGACGTGCGGCTGAAAAAAAATCGATCTCGAAGTAAGTAATGAGTTTTTATAATTCATCCGCCTAAGAAACAGCATTCATATATTTGGTTTAATTTAAATATCCAAGTCTTGATTGGCGTGGGAACGTATATAATGAGTGTAAAATAAATGGGTTCGGCAGAAATAAAGAAGGTAAAATTTCTACCTCTTTTAAAGGGAAATTTCCGGGGTATAACGTATTACGTTGTTACTTTCATCTTGAATTCGGTGTTAAATAGATAAGGGGCTGCATTAAATTTTATACCGAGGGTTTTGTTCGGTGTAAACTTAGGAAAGAATCTCAAAATGTTGCGAGATGAGGCCTAAATATTCAACGAGGGTTTCTAAAGGGGGAAGTTGAAAGTTTGCCCTTCGTACGTCACAGAAAAAGACGCGGCTTTTTGACCGGATCCTCAATCCATCATCTATTTGAAATTCGCGAGGACGTGACACTTTCAGCGTCTTTTGCTATTACGATACTTCGGAAGTGAATCAGATGGGATCCTTCATGTCTTACACCGGTAGATAGAGAGAGATCGAACGATTATCGGCCCGGAGAATTTACATACAATCCAAAAAATGGCTTCCATAAATACTCTTATATCCATTCCGAAAAGAATAATTCAGAAATGGATTTTGAGACTCACCTTAATCCATAAAACGTATCGAAGCACATTGAACTCGTCCCACATCTTAGATTGTGCATTGCAAGTATGCGGAAATCTGAGCTCAATTTTTTTCCTATTATGGATGCCCTTATAATCGAAAAATTTGTTTAAACGACCTAATATAATGTAAGGTTAGCCGCACAGTTTTCTTTTTAAATTATTTAAGAAATCTAAATCTTTATATATAAAAAACATAAACTGATGTTTGGAAAGTCCCCCTATAACTCTTAAAATAAATAAAAGTTATATGTACTTTGATAAAGTAATTACTGTTATATAAAAGGCCAGGTTTGTGTATCTGTCAGGAACGCTTTGTTTACATAGTAACGCAGAAATGGAACTATTTGGGCACTTCCAGATGAGCTAGAAGCTTGAAATTTGGCACGATTATAGGTTTTTGGTCACAACCGAAGGAAAAAATCCAGTTTAAAATATTAAAACAAAACGAATACGTTAGTTATTTTTACGTATATTCAAGTAAAATGTTAAACATTTAACTGTATGAATACTTTTGGGACGTACATCTCAAACGAATTTGTTTAATATGTTTTGTTAATGCGTAAGAATTTAAATAATGTATTAAAGCTATTAGAATCACTAAATGAATATACTATACATATAAAGAAATAAAACATTTGAATTATAATCTGTTTTAAAAGAGGAAAAATCAACTTTTCTTTTAAACATAGGGGTGTATGAATACTTATGGGACTAACTGTTGGTCTTAAAATGTGTTTACATAATTAATGTATCTATTATAATAATACACTTACCTTCAGGGGACTCGGTATCTCTGTCCGTTCAGTGTGTCCTTCCTCTCTCTCTTTTTCATGCATTTTACCTATATTTTCTCTAATCCCGCTGTTTACAATTTTTGCAGTAATCCGGTTAAATTGAAATTATGACGCCTTTTTACGGTATATTTTATGTCGAATCCGATGATATGTTTCAATTTTCTGCAAATTTAGGAAATACATTAAAAGTTAAAAAAAACTAGAAAATTTTGTATTCTGGGTATATGGTTTTGTTTTAACATACATAATTATAATTCGACTTCTATTGATCAAAAAGTGACCATTTCTTTAATGTGACTTATTTAATGATTCTGAACAACGATTACCTAACTGAAACATATATAACATTTATGAAATTCCTATAAAAAATTAACAAACATAACGTTTACCTAAAATCTTTAATCACAAACATGAAAAAGTTAGTCTGCGAGAAACTTTTTCCCTATTTAATTTAGAGGGATACATGCAGCGAATCAAAGTTTCAAAATAGTTTAAATATTTTTTTTTTAAAAATACATCAATAATTGCGATAGCTTTCATAATACGAATGAAAAAAAGTTTTATGAAAATGCGAGAGCTCGCGGGACAGAAAAGCACGCAGTAGGTAGATGCGTTTTCGCTTATTTTCAACAGAGAGTTGTAGGTTTTGGGATATTAATTTATTACAAGAATTGGCGGAAGATCCCTTACTTAAAGATTTAATGAATAATGATTCAATTTTTGGAGAGGAAGTCATATAAATGGGAAGTGATTTTAGTCACCTCCTACATGGGCGGATCCAGAAACTTCTCAAGGGGGGGGGGGGGATCGCCCCTCCACCTATCGAATCCGCCCCTGCCAACTGCCCTATATTTTGAAAATCCCTACCCCTATCAGAATCCTTCTATCCCTCTCTATACAGACCTAATATGCGGCGTATAATTGAGGATTTTTTGCGCGAAATGAATTTAAGAAAGCGCCCAGTGGAGTGCAATGGGGTTATCCAAGGAGGGGGCGATCGCCTCCATCGCACCCCCCCCCCCCCCTTGGATCCGTCATTGCCTCCTACCCGTTATTCCGAGAGCATCGAGAGAGGAGATTGTAGGCAGAAGCAGAAGGACACAGTTTATATCACTAAAACTGAAAGAAAATACGAGAGAAAAACCAAATGAAAAAGATTTTGCAGATTTACTTCCCAAACTTGGTAATAGGGAGTTTGGAGATTCAGAAGAAATACCTGAGAATTGCTTTTCCGAGGAATCAAATTGTGTTAACTTCCAGTTTGGTGAATAAATATCTTCATTCTATACGTCTTACTATTTAAAATCAATCCTCTGCGCCAAAAATGAAGATTCATTGAAACTTAATGAAAAAGTTTTGGAAAAGTTCAATGATGATTTTAAACTAACTTTAGTTCAGAATACAACATGCTCAATTGCCTACACATCTGTTTTTTAGCATTGCCCGTTTAACCGTTTATACTACTGGTGTTAGTATTTGCCGTTCAATAGTTTATATAGCTGGTGGAACAATTGACCCATTCACTAATATATAAATCTCGTTTAATTTTCATACTAGCGGTGGTTAAATTTGCAGATTGAATTGTTTTTACTTTATAAGTTAGTTGAAAATGCAACCCGTTAAATTGTTTAAAGTAATTCATGGTATGCTCAACATAGGATGAATAACAATTTTACAATTGACCGGTCTCTTCCGCCTCACACAGGTTTTACTGTATATACATAATGGGTAAGAAAAGCTCGGCGCTGAACTGGCCGGCGCTGAAACGACGGCGCTGAACCGTCCCATTCCGCACATTATTATACTTTTACATGCTTTTTGTAGTTTGAAATACACATACAAACCTGTATATCAGACGCACCCTTATTTTCCAAAACAAATACCATTCGAAAAAATGATTTTTCTGTTTTCTCGTACCGTCTTGAGCGATAACTTGACAAATAATAATACGCCCCTCCACCAAGTCATTTTCGCCCTCGCGTATCTGCAAAACATTAAAATAGTATTGATTCCGTTTTATTTTTAAAAAAGAAGTTGAACTTTCGCAATCCTGGAGCTTCTGGCTTTAAATAACGAGTTTTCCACCCAATGGACTGGCGTCGCAATTAATTTATGGCGGTTTTCACTCATTTTACGCCTTGTTCTTTTTTTACGATGACCCCAAAGATATTCCCTTAAAAAATTCCTCCTCTTCATCCTCTTTAACGGCTTCTCTTTCTTATCCCATCTCATCACTCCTCTTTACATTCACCCTCGGCCATTATCACTCGTTCCTTGCGAACCAACTTTTTCGTACTCATCATCCCCGCATTTAAATAATCACGTCGGCTATTTGAACTATATTATATTCAAAATGTCGCTGCTACCTTTTTTTAAAGCAATAACGAAGTGTTTTCGCAAAAAAATGGCGTTTGGTTAACAACTCGTGAATTATTTTGATAGATACTTCATTACATTATAATAACTGTGTAATAAAAACCTTAGTATGCACACGTGTTTTTTGCAGTCATTACTGCATATGGGGTGTCTCGGAGCCCTACTTGTAATTATTTCATGAATTGATGATTTTGTGTGAAATTACTTATAAATATGTTCGTAATGCCTTTTCATAGTATAACATGCATTTAAGAGATCTTGTTATAAAAAACATTATTTGCTTGGGTGTGATACAACATCTTGTATGTAGTCCAGGATTAAGACGATTTTTAAAAACATTTGTAAGATTTAAGAAGCTCTGTCTTAATTGTTTTCTTCTCCGTACTGCCAGGCGCACGTATTGGCAGATTTGTTTTGGCTAATATTCACCAAAATATAAAGTTAATATCAAATCACTGGATTAAAAATCGCATATAGGATGATTCTCATGTTGATAATATATATAAAGTAGAATTCAAATCTCCGCCTCCTTGAAACAAAGTAATTTTTTCATTGCTCTGTATTTTCATATCTTCCCTCTTCAATATAAAAGTATTAAGGATAGTTATTTTTGCGAATATATTCTCGATCCATTAATAAAGCTCGAGATTTTTCAGAAATATTATTTTCTTCCCCCGATTTCCCCTGCCGTCTGACCGCCCAACACCCTAATAGCCTGGCAGCGTAAAAGTCAAGCTGCACGCCACTCTTCTCGAGAAGACGTATCCATCCCACCGACCATTAGGTTTTTTTTCTTTAACGATTTCTTCCCTATCCGAGATCGAATATTTTCTCAGAATTCTTCAATTATAACTCCGATGAAAAGCAAACAATGGACCGACGTCATGCCTGGTAGGCAACCTAATCGTTTAAAAAAGAAAATGGAGGGAGATGTGTTCTTTACAAATAATCCGGGAGCCAACCCCCTTCTCGTCTGACCTTCGGAGATTTTTTCCCCGATCGTAAGGAAAGGACCGAGAGAACAAGAAAAAGCCTTCAAAGGTTTTTTCGAAACCCAGTCAACCTTTTCTTCGTAGAAACGAGCTCTTTCAGATTCGATAAACGCGATTGAGCAAAGTTTTTTTAAAAAATGTACGGCAAAAAAAGTCCTATGAAAGTCAATAGGAAAGTTTTGAAGCGTTCTCTTAACTATTTCATTAATGGCTGACAATAATCTGAAATGGAAAGCGGTTCGGAAATTTTTTCCCTTGGAATCAGTTATGGCGACAAAGCTCTGGTTATACGAGTAATTTACGTTTTCCGTCTTTGTGAAGGTAAGTGCTTTTCTGTGAGTTTTAGCCGATATAACTACGCAATACCTAGATTGAAAAATAAATCTTCCAGCATTCGATAGGGTATTTAACGTCCGTTTCGGTGTTTCTTAAATTAAAATATAATCGATTAAATGTATATAGTTAGCTCTTTGTCCAAACCTCCTCCGTGCTTCCCATCCCATTCGTCGCTCCCTCCTTCGTGTATTCCACCCCTCGCCTATTCCTCCCCTGTCCCCTTTGGACCCGGTGGCATTCGCCGCTCCCTTATGATCAAGTGTCAAAGGTGGTTATTTCCCCTTTATACACCACCATTCCACTCTCTTTTCAGCCTGCCTCACTCACCCTACCTCTTTTATTTAGTTTCGCCCCCGAAACTCTCTCTCTCTCTCCTACCTTCCTCTCTTTCTCCTCCACTTCCTTTTCCACGCGCTCACCGTTTTATTATTTCAATCCACCAAACCGTTTCAACAACAGTCTTTTCCAATCGCCACCCTTCGCCCGTTCTCCCTCCATTTTAATCTCACTCTCTCCCCTTCCCCTTCTCCCTATTATGTCTGCACACCTCTCCTCCTCCATCAATCGAAAATTTTATCTTGGCATTCTTTTCTTCATTCTCTCCTCGTCCTCCCTTTCCCCCCACTCACCCTTTCTCCCTCTCTCCCTCCCTCTCTGATACGACCACTCCGCCCTCTTTTTCCTCGCCCGTTCCCTCCCTCGCTTTCAAAAAATCCTTCATTAAACGATCTCTCCATTCTCAGGGTTTATATTGATAACCTTCGAGCGTTCCTTTATGTGCCAAGGCGTGAGATACGGATAAGATCGTTAGCGCCATTTTTGTTTTTTTTTAAATTATTTTTGTGCGCGGTTAATTAATTTACTCGGGGCAACACGGTGGCAAAAAAGTAAAGTTTCGGCGCTGTGGTTGAACGAACTCTTTCCATCATGTTGTTCTTTACTACCTGGCACTCGTGTTATACAAGATGATCCTGCCTACGCCGATTCCTCAGAATCAAATGTTTTCCAGTTACGTTTGCTGCAACTACGACTGTCGTATTATATTATCCTCTAAAATCTTTTGACCTTGTGATTTTCTTACCAAACAAAATTCTTTTATTTCGATAAAACCTATGTAGAAGTTTGTTTGTTTAAAATTATGCAATCCATTCTGTCCCAACATAAGTGCTACTCAAGAAATGCCAGCGGGAGAGGTCCGAATGAAATATTTGGTTACATTTGCACCACGATAACCTTTAAACAAATAGTTGTGCAAATACAGCCCGCTGGTAGTGAGTATGTTAAAGAATACGTATACACGCAATATTCTCAAATAGTATTTCTATTTTGGCAATAAGAATATTTGCATACCGTGTATACTCGTGCATAAGCCTATTTCTTGTATAGTGCGACTCCTGATTTTTCTTGGTAAAAAACCTGATTTTTTCATATAGCTCCTGTATAATGCGACACCAGCTTCTGAGCAATACTGGTAGGCCTACCGTAGTGGGCCATTTCAGTACTGGGTATAATCCTAGACATATTTTGTAGCAAATAAGTGGTTTTCATGTTTTTTGTACAAAGCCACTCCAAAATAGTGAAAAAAATCACTTAAAATACATGATACAAATGAAGACTTACAGATACTTTTCCTATCTCAAATTCTATGTCCGTCTTCGTTCGCGTCTGTTTATATCGCTGAGGAAATGCTTTTCGAATGGCTTCTGTCTGAATTACGTATATGCTTCAGCTGCGTTCCTTTATTCTGTTTTTCTTCGTTTTCCAAAAATTATATAAATATATATGTATATATATATATATTCTATCTTATTCCTCTTATTGTTATTTAAATATCTCATTCTTAAAACACTTTGATAAGATCTAATATAAATCATGATTGCACAGGATGATATAAAAATATTCTAATTCTAATACCTTTATTTATACAGTAATAATATCATTAGGAATTAACATTAATTGGGGAGCATTATAAGGGCATCATCATCATAGGTAGTCTGTCCGTTGACAGGTCCGTGATTATTCATGGTTAAACTTGGTTCTCCATATTATCCTATTTTCCGCAGCTTTCTTCATGTCTTGATAGCTCTCTTTTCCTTTCAAGTCGTCTACCAGCTGAAACCTTTTCTTACCTCTTTCTCTTTTTCCATCCAGTTTTCCTTTTAGCACTTCTTTAATCATGCACTCTCTCCTCAGGTAATGCCCAATCCAGTTCGCCTTCCTCTTTCTGATAGTCTGTATAATCGTTCGCTTCTCTCCTATTCTTCGTAGTACCTACTTCCTCATTTTTCACCCTATCTGTCCATTTTATCTTCAGCATTCTTCTCCATGTCCACATTTCGAAGATTCCAAGTATTTAATATAATTTTTCCTTAGCGTCCATGTTTCTGCCCCATACAAAGCTATACTCCATACATAGCATTTTATCAACCTCTTGCGGATTTCTTGCTTTATATTTCCCGTTAGTGGAAGTTTCTTTCTTCTGAAAGCGGCTTTTGCTTTTGTTATTCTAGCCCTGATTTCATCGGTACATTTTGCTTCTCTCGTTGTTATGCTTCCAAGGTATTTATAATCTGAAACTTGTTCTAATGGCTTTCCTCCAATACTTATGTTCAAATTTTCTTCTTCTTTACTTGATATTCGCATAACCTTGGATTTTTCTGTCCATACCATATTTTCTACCTGTTATCACTAGTCTATTTATCATTTTCTGGAGTTCCTTTTCCTTCCTTGCTAGACGTACTTGATCATCCGCGTATTTCACTGTTCTTATAATCCTTCCTCCGATTTTGAAATCTCCCGTGCCTTCTAACGCTTCCTGCATTAGTCTCTCTCCATATATATTGAATAGAATCGGCAATAGACAGCAGCCCTGTCTTACTTCTCTACCGATATGTACTCCACTGGTGTCCGCATTCTCCAACCTGACCTTTACAACTTGATTCACATATAGATTCCTGATCAGTCTCCTGTCTTTCCAGTCTACACCTATATCCTTTAATATCCTCATCAGCAGTACCCAATTTACTCTATCAAAGGCCTTCTGCCAGTCGACGAAACATACGCAGCAATCTTGACTGTACTCTATTGCCCTTTCTGATATGATTCTCACTACACCGATAGCATCTCTGGTTCCTCGTCCTTTTCTGAAGCCGAATTGATCTTCCCCTAGCATTTCTTCGGCCTTTTTCTCTAGTCTTTTATTAAGTATCGTCGTGTTACACACTTCGAAGATCATCACGAGGATACTTAATAAGGGCATATCCCACCATTATTATATAAAATATACACAAGTATATACATACTACAGGAATAAATTATTTACAACAAAAAATAGTACTGCTACTGAACATTTATTAAATAAAGCCATCAAAGTCTTGCTCCTCATCGTCTTCATTACCAAATAACATGTCCCAATCTTCTGCTTGAACTTGGTCATCACACGGGTCATCAGCCTCTTCAGCCATCATAGGATCATCAGCAGCTTCTTCATCCACTGGCATCGTTATTCCACAAGAAATCATCCTCTATCCCATCAAGTGCATTGGAGATGCCACATTTCTTAAATGAACGCACCACAATTTCCCATGCCTGAACAACCCATTCACATACAGTTTCTAGTGTCGGAGCCCGAATGCTTCTTCCCTTTGTAAATGTCTTTTTCCCCTTCAATCATCCAGTTGTTCCACAGACCTCTTATAGCGTCCTTAAAGGGTTTGTTTAGGCAGTCATCAAGTGGTTGCACAATGCTGGTTAGACCCCCAGGAATTACTGCTATGTCTGTGTTCTTGGATCTAACTTGAGCAACAACACTATCCGTAAGATGGCATTTAAACATCTTCTTTCATAAACATATTTTCTTTCCTCAGTGCCCCTGGTCTGGAACACCACACTTGTTTCAGCCATTTTCGTCTATCCAACCCTTCTCTTGGACATGGCCGACTACTCCTTTAGGGAATTTCTATTTTGGCAATGTTTTTCTCTTGAAAATTACCATTGGCCTCAGCTTCGTGCCATCAGCCATACATGTTAATACAACGGTAAATCTCGTTTTTTCGTGACCAGTCGTCCTCACTAGCACTGTTTTTCCCCCCACTTTATTCACTGTTTTGCTGACTGGCATGTCAAAATTCATTGGACTTTCGTCCATATTTCCAATACATGCCAGTCGATATTCGTTTTCTTTCTATGTTTGATTATAAATTTCTGAAATGAAGTTATTTCGTCATCCAATTCTGCGGGGAGGCGCTGTGAAATTTTGGTCTTCTGTCGCAGGACAAGATCATATCTTTTCGTAAATTTGGTGCACCAACCAGCACTTGCCTTGAAATCAACAATGTTCATTTTCTTTGCCTGTTTCAGGGCAAAGATCCGAATTTTTCCACGAGAAACACTGTTTCACCGACAAATTCATCTTCCAACTGTGGTCACCTGTTAGTCTTTCCTCTATTTACACATTTGTTCTTAAGCATTTTCTAACATTACTACTCTCCGTGGAATTAAATTCTCTTGCAGCTGCACAATTGTTTGTCTTTTCTGCATACTGAATCACTTTAAGCTTGAACTTAGCTGTATATTTGTTCCTTCTTGAATCCATATTGATAGAAGATATGGGTTTGCAGGAACAGAATAAAGGAACGCAGCTGAAGCATATACGTAATTCAGACAAAAAACGTTGGAAAATCAATACATCAGCGATGTAAACAGACACGAACGAAGATGGACATAGAATTTGAGAAAGAAAAACTATCTGTAACTCTTCATTTATATCAGGTATTTGTAGATTTAAAGCGGCATATATAGTGAACGAGGTTCTACTCTTCATGTACCAACATAAAGAAAGAATCTAGGCTACAGGAAGCACGCCCAGGATAAAGGGGCTTCTTTGTAAGGTTAGCCTACCCCGAGCATGTACCAGGTAGCTTACGTTCATCGAAAATGTCCCACGAAAATGCATGAATTTTAAAACCTCAAAAATATTATGCGTGTATAGTGCGACCCCCTACTTTTTGCATAAAAATTCGATGATAAAAACTGGCAGTATACTCGAGTATATACGGTAATTGATTTAAGCATAGATAAATGAATGATTTACAAAGAAAATCAAATGTTACACATTTTTATGGACATCCATTTGGTTATAATTGAGGAAAGTTTTGACACATGTTTGTGTGGTTAAAGTCAGCATGTTGCAGAAAAATTCGCGTATATTTTTATGCTTGCGCTTGTGATTTTTTCATCTGGACTAAAAGAAGTCGCTACTTATCCCGTTCCTTATTTCCCGTGCTCTCATCCCCATACCCTCTTTTGTTTTATAAGCTCATAAAGTCGACTTTCAAAATAACTCCTTTATTTTCCGACCCACATCTTTCCCTTCATTCTCCTCATTATAACCCTCTCTCTTTCTCCCACCAATTCATTTCCCCTCCCTTATATTCTGGTTCCATATTCCTTTCTTTCTCTTTTGCCATCCCTTTTCTGCCCATTTCTCGCTAATACCAACCCCTCTCTCAAACTTCTCATTATACTAGTCTCCTTCAAAAAGCATCTCTTTTTTTTTACTTTCATAACTTGTGGCCAAACCAATGCTAGTATCATTTGGCATTCTTAGCTTTGGCATTTTCTCTGAATTCTATTTTATTTTCTGCAACCTACGTCCTTCATACATCCATTTTATTCATATTGAGTCAGTATATTCCGATATCTCTCTCTCCAGATTGTCTTCCTTTCTACCTTTCATCATGCATTACAACTTCGTTACATTATAACCGCCGACCAATGGATAGAGGCACATATTTTGAATAGAGCAGGTCAGCGCTGCTAAACAAACAGAAGGGAGAAAGGAAATATATCAGCTACGGGAAAAGGTCTATAAGTTGACGATTCGACGGCATGCGAAAATGTGGCCATGGCAACCGAATGGATAGGCCGAGGGAGTGAGTTGAATAGGGAACTCTTTTAAGGGAGAGGATCATTCAGCCAATGCCAAATGGTGGATGATGACGGCGATATTGATGCAAAAAGAATGGCATTTTCTCTAAATTATTAGGCTTTAGAGAAATACTCCGCTGTCTTTTTATTTCTTTGATGGGTTACATTCAACCACAAGTAATTCTAGGAGATCCAGTCACGCAGACAAATTTAATAAAAAATTTTATAAGATCAAGGTCGGCACATTGCATGACGAATTATCGAAATATTAATATTTTCAGTACGTCATATAGTATGCTTAGATGTAATTTTCTTTTAAGCGCTTTATAAAATCCTTTCTGTTAAGAATAAATAAATACATATTTCAATTAAGGTGATCATTTTTAATTACCTCTTTGGCTGACACATGGAAATTTTAACTCTTTAAACTCCTGTCGGAGCATTTAAATGAAAATTTATATATTACTATAGCAATATAACGACATTTCACTTTTAAACACCGTTTTCAATTCTTTCGTGTGATATTTTTCTTAAATCTGCGAGTATAGAGAGAATTTATCGTCATCAATGTTAACAATGAACATCGACATCTTCTCATGTCGTAGAAATTCAGAAAAACCCAAATTTCAGAGAAGTTGCAATGAAAGGTGGAACAGCGACAAACTGTTTCATTTCGGAAAAGTCCGAATAAAAATTATACCCTAGGAAAGAAAGAAATCGAAGACCGTTTTTCGATTTAAAGGATCCAATGCCGATTTGTTGTAATAAGGGATAGTTCCGTAAAATGGCAGTATTGTGTGGTATTTGATTGCCGAATCGATATGAATTTGCATTGTTTTTGGTACTAATCATTCATATGAATTTAAAGAACACATTGATCTCGGCAGGGATAAACAGTTTTATACGTTCGATATTTTTTTTTGAAACCCTGAGATACCATTTAACCAATATCCCGAGATTTTGTTTATCTTTTTACATTTTACCTTCCTCCCTCCCCTATATCCCCTTCCCAGTCATTTCCGACCCCAGACGACCGAGAAAAGAACGGCGACACCCACACTCATTCAACTAACAAGAACTCCGAAACTCTCTGTCTTTCTCTCTCCAACCGACAACCTTTCGCCTCCGTTCCGAAAGATTTGCTTCCCAATTAATCGCACGGGATTAATTAATCAGTTGTTGTCTCTTTATCTCCCAATTCGAGAGAGAGAGAGACGGTGGGGTGGGTCGAGAAACAAAAGAAGGAGGCAGGAAATCGAAAAAAATAGAGCGGCGGGAGAAAGAGAGAGAGAAGAAAAAAAAGAGGGGAAAGGAGGCCTCATTCCAGCCCGTCGACTGTTCATAATGAAGGCGCAAACGAAACGAATTTCGGAGGGGTCCGAGTTTGCGGGCAAAGTTAGGAGGGAGAGGGAGGGAGAAGGTGGAGGTTTGGAAAGGGGGAGAGAGTGAGTGAGGAGAACGGAGGTAAGAGGGATCGGAGTCTCTCTCTCTTTTGCTGACTCCTCTTTCCTCTCGTTTCTCCCCCTTCTCTTTCCATATCCCCTCTCTCAACCCTTCAACTCCGTCCACCCACAGATTTTTTTCATCTCCCCCTCTTTTGCTGCCTCCCTTCTCCCCCTCCCCCCCCCCCCCCATCTTCCGCTCTTGTAGGAGCAAAGGTTGCGAGGTTGGAGAGGCGGTGTAGTGAACAGCTCCATTATCAAGAAATAATGGCGCGGAGACTGTCTCCGCTTTAATCGTTCTTCAATTTTCACTCGCCTCCACTTAGTAGTATGTCATCTCTCCTCCTTACCTAACGTTCTCTCCCTCCTTTGTTCCCGTTTATTTTAAATTCCGGAGATAATTAAACTTAATAACGGGAGGGTTCGATAAATTTCGGGGCAAGTAAATTACCTTTCGCGATTGGAAGTAGGTCTTGATGCTATTTTAATAATAAAGTTTTTTTTTAAAGGATCTGCGGAAAAAAATGTACGTGAATGCTCTTGTCTCAGTTGGCGTATAAATGCGGCGTGACCTCTTTCGTTCGGAAGAGGTTAATCTAAAACAATGGAAAAGGAATCGAAAGAAAGTGCTGTTGAAGTAAGAAGAGCTCGCGGAAAACGTTTATTTTGTCTGAGACTCGCGCAAAGTTACGGCTAATTAATTTCAACATGACACAACAGCTGTAAATTTGTCGTTTAATGCTTGCTTTCTTCCTATATATGAATTATTATTTGGTTAATATAATGTAATGAACGATCTACTGGTTGTTTACTTAATGTTGCTCATAATATTACGTATCACACTTTTAAAAAATATATATATAATTTTTACAGTCTCTTGTGTGTTAACGCACTGAAAAGGAAAACATTTTTTTATTCCCGTAAGAGGTATTTCAATTTATGGGAATTCTACCCCTCACTCACACGCTCCGTTTTGTTTGACATAAAACTATTATATTTATTTTGAATACTAGTGAACCCCGAAATTGAAATGCCTCGGCTTAGAAAATTTGCAGTACTTCAAAACCGAAGTAACACATACCGGAAAATATTTTATTTGATCCTTATTAGCGCGTCAATATAAAACTCAATTAAAATGTTCCATTTCTATTTTCGCATTTTTAATGTTGATATTTTTTCATTAAATAATAGATATTATTATAAGAATAAATGCGGACGAATGCTGAGCTCGTGCATCAGTCAGTCGTATAGCCATTTTTTTATTCCTGCTGTATGAAAAATTGTTAAAAACATTTAACAACTGCACATTAAAATGAACCAATTTATATATGGCCAGTTTACTCGTATAGGCCGTAACAATTACGGAAGAAGCAACAAGAATGACCCTTATAGTATTTTTGGTTCGGCTGCATTACATTGCATATATTTTTAGCTGAAATGTGCGTAATATTTCACCAACGGATAAATGGATTACTTAACTTATTCACCCAGCAGATATCGCCTCTTAAATACTAAGCATTTACCTAATAAATGATAAAAGTATGCGAGAAATAGATAAACGTATACAATACATGTATTTAATATTCACCGTCACTGTGTGGTGTCAAACGACGATTTCGATATGGAAGGAGTCCGCCGAATCACGTCTAAATGGACGTGGAAAGACTTAAAGGGTTATAGAATAAGGAACTCGTGCTACATGGCACACTAAAGTTCTATATCTCCGATGCCTGTTTTTAGCACACGCGATTCGATTGTTACGGATACACAAATACGTGAAATGAAACCGAACGCATGACATTTCACCGAGCGGTTCCCAACCGTGGTCTGCATTGTTCCGGTTCTCCCTTCCATAACGCAACGTGGGTGTATCCCTTTTTCCGCGCACTCGGAAGTTGGATATACGTACTTTTCGGATCGGATTTTCACTCTTTAAAGATTCGAGCACACCGCTTCGCATCGCTCGAAATCGAGTTCATCAAATATTTTTGCGGTTTTGGAAATTCTTCGGTCCCAAGCCGGGATGATACGAACGAACACTAATTTGCGTCCTTCGCGTTTCTTTTAATTCAATTCCTACGTTTTTGATTAGCTAATATATTCCACAAAACCCGTTTTCTCGAAAATTTTATGATTGAATCATGCGACGCAAATATTTATTAGATTTCGTCATAAGCGGGGTAAATTAAATGAAAGATTTCATAAATTAGTCGACAAACAAACCGCGAGGTGTTTTCCAAAAAAGCCCGCGTTTCTCCCTCTCTCTCTATCTTCCCCCGTCCTCCATCTCCCCTCTCCGCACTCCACCCCCACCCCCATCATCCCCCTTCTTTGTCACCCACTCCACTCGTTCCTACTTCCTCTATTGGAGTCGTTCCGGAGGTTATTATTCACGAAATTACCTTTCCCTCGCTTAAAAAAACATAAAATAAATTTGAAATCGTGGAATGACCTTTGCATGCTCCGAGCAACGAGGGGCGTGTTATTTGCGCGAATTATAGTAAATCCCCATTGATCGCTCTCACGGGTCGAAAAATAAAATGTGAGACGGATGAAATCAGACGTAGCCGTTTCCCTACTGGCAGTTTAAATAAGATGGAGACGACAATTTTCAGAGGAATGATACGTTTATTTGCGGCGTTTAGAAAAAAAGTCGCCGAAAGACGTTCCTACGGGAAGACCGTATAACGCTCGGATCTTTGGAAAAGCAGAAAAGCCTGGCCAATTTTGGGATCGGCCATTCCTTCCTTATCCTGTCCCTTCACCTTTAACAACAACGCCATTGAATGTTGCATGGCGATAAAGTGAATCGGAGAATAAAAATGCCTAGTCCTCACTTCGCCCAAGAAAACGATTTGAGCCTCTTTAATTATATAGTAACTTAAAAATTATATATATATATATCATCATCATCATCATAGGTAGTCTGTCCGTTGACAGGTCCGTGACTATTCTAGGTTAAACTTGGTTCTCCATATACTCCTATTTTCCGCAGTTTTCTTCATGCCTTGATAGCTCTCTTTCCCTTTCAAGTCGTCTATCAGCTGAAACCTTTTCTTACCTCTTTCTCTTTTTCCATCCAGCTTTCCTTCTAGCACTTCTTTAATCATGCACTCTCTCCTCAGCTAATGCCCAATCCAGTTCACCTTCCTCTTTCTAATAGTCTGTATAATCGTTCGCTTCTCTCCTATTCTTCGTAGTACTTCCTCATTTTTCACCCTATCTGTCCATTTTATCTTCAGCATTCTTCTCCATGTCCACATTTCGAATATATATATATATATATATATGGAGAAGAATGCTGAAGATAAAATGGACAGATAGGGTGAAAAATGAGGAAGTACTACGAAGAAGACACAAGTTATGTCTCTCTTGTGCTGATGAAGGGATCATCACGAAAGCTCTAACCTCTACATATGTGTCTCTCCAACACCCCAGCGGCTCTCCTTCCGGGAAGTGCTCACTGGGTTTCCTTCAACACTTAGTTGTCCTATATATATATATATATATATAGCATTAGCTAATTATTTGTTACAATAAAAGAAGAAAATTGAAATCGAAGAATCGTAATAATAAATGATGATAAAAAACTTGTTTATGACCATCTTCTTAGCAGTTTAAAAAATCGGTACAACAAACATTGTACAAACTTTCTCATATACTAATGCGTCGTTTAGTTCTCTTTAGAAAATGGAAATCGTAGCAGTTTTAAAAAATCGGTACAACATACATTGTACAAACTTCCTCATACATGGGTACTAATACGTCGTTTAGTTATCTTTAGAAAATGAAAATCGTATGAGTCTGTTTTTAGAAAATCCAATTTTTGTTCAAGTTGCCCAAGAATAAACTAGCCTTATATTAATTTTTTGAGAAATATGAACTATACAGTATTATTGAAGACGTAAACTCAAGTAACTGTACGAAATTTGATCAAAATCGTTAAAGCCGTTTTTGAGAAAATCGAATTATTGTTAAAATTGCCTAGAATAAATTCATTTTTTGAGAAATATGAACTATAGAGTATTATTGAAGATGTAAACTCAAGTAACTGTACGAAATTTGATCAAAATCGTTAGAGCCGTTTTCGAGAAAATCGGATTGTTGTTAAAAATGCGTAGAATAAACTACTCTTAATTATTGATCAATGTCAACCATTTCTATGTATACTCTGCTCAGTATGATAAAATGCCTAAGTACGAGATTTCATTAATTTTCGTTCTTCCGTCTAGGCTCCAGAGCCAGTAACAGACAGACAGACGGCATTGAGAAAACCACTTTTTCGGATTCAGCGACACCTAAAACGTATATTTCCGTAAAAATCTCGAGGTCGAATTTTTTCGCGATAACAATACTTTCGCGATACTTCGTATGAGAAAGTAAAAATCGTTTATGCTTCAGGTTTGTCCGTCCATCTGTTTGATGGGCCAACTCCTAAACGAAAGTGGCTCTAGATTTCGTATTTAGCCAATCTATTCAGTATTCTATCTCGTTTTGTACGTTTCTCGGTTTGTCCGTCAATTAAACCGTCATTTACTGTTTGCTTCAGCATTTCTTTCCTTATATGTTTATTTATATTTTTCGTCTGATCATATTAAAACATTTCATTTGGCAACGCTTCCTTCAAGCGATTTAATTTTATTTATGGTTTATCTTGTTCTTTATTAGACTTTTCAGTTTGTTACATTTTTAACATTTGTATTATGCGTTTAAAACTGGCCGAAATATAATAGCGAGGCAATATTTTACTCAGGTATAATTTAGTGGCAGCAACAGGTAAATAATTCAGATTAACAAATAAAGCGTCGCACTTTTATTACATATGAATTGACGCTTTGATTTTCCGATTCCAGCCGTCCGCTTTTCTCGTCTTTATTGTAACCACACTAGGTGTGCTTTTGACGAGCCCTTGAGAAATATCCGAGTGTTTATTTGCACGCATCGATCCGAATGGCGGCGGAAGAGAGTCTTTTTCATAATGGAAACGACGACAGAATTCTCCGCGTTCGAAAATCATTCGAGTAAGGTTTTTACCGCCGACAAAATAAAAGTCAGAGGGATTCTTTCCGCGATCCACATTGTCCTGGCCGCACGTTATTACCACATTTCTACGTAAAAATACGCCCGAGAGAATTTATTTTTTTAAAAAAACAAAATGAGCGGAGGCGAAAACAATTTTACACGTTTCGAAACATTTCTCGGAAATTGAACGCGACCGAATCGGATTTCCTATAAAGAAGTCGCTTTTGGGGAAAGAACGCGGTCAGATTTCCGGGTTGTCTTCTGCTTGGATCACCGAATATCTAAATTGGTTTTTAAAATGAATCGCCGTTACGACTTTGAGAGAAGCGGGGTAAGGGACTCGTGTTCCTTGTTACGTAAAAGTAAAATCGATTGTGTCGTCACACGTTCCGATAAGCTGAATCGGGGTGATCATACTACGGGGGCCTGCGTGCCTGATCGAATTTTTGTTTGCGTGCGTGTTTCAAGAGGTGACGAAAAATGTTAAGAAAAAACTTGCTTGCTTGGAGTCGTCGTTTTTGTGTGGGGCCAGATACCCGGATGACCTTTTAAATCGAAGAGTTTTGCGCCTCAAAAAAAAAAGCAATCACTTGAATAGGAACTGGACGAAACCATTCGATTCTTTTCCTCGGAAATGTAGGTGTTAAGAGTTTTCTTCGCCACACATTTTAATCAGTTATAATGCTCTTCATCAGGAAAATCGGTGTCTTTTTATAGTGCGCCCTGTCCTATTTATACAAGTTTCAATAAAATTTTATGGATAAATATAGGAGATATTCTATTCTTTGGTCATGCCCTAATCTAAACATGGGTGTAGTACGAGTTTAGTGTGAATTTTAAGAAACCTTATTGGAAAGAAATAAAATATCAAGGAAGTCAAATTCATTATTTATTTATCGAGATTTGAAACAGCAACGTGGAGCAATTATAGGTAATTTTGAAAAATTAAAATTATAATATACTCATATATGTGTATGTCAATCAAACTTCATTAGAATGCCTTCAATCCAGCCGTTAATGTGTCTTGATTAACTTTTCAGCGATACAAACATTGTACTATAGTAGTGAGTATTCTGCTCGCTGATTGTAATTCGAATCCGTATGAATTCATTCTCGTTGTTCACTAAAAGATGTTTTATTTCTCTTGTTAATTTACTGCGATACATCTAGGTAAAACAGTCAACATTTCTCCAATTTGATTGAAATAATATATTGATAGTTCTTATCTCTAAAATGTTTCTGTGTTCTAACTAGGCATAAATCTCAGGATAATTATTTTTTCTACTACCCAACTGAAAGGTACAGTATAATAATTTTGAACTTTTTATTATAATTGCTAAATGGTTGCATATGCCTGCAAGTATCACGTTTTTCTATATTTATCATTCCAGTTGTTAACTGTTCTTGTTCTGTTACACTTAAATATTTTTGGACACATTCTTCAAGTTACAGTTTATTATGTTTAAGGTATCTGAGAAATTTCCTCTATAATAACTTACAATTGTTAAAATCAAAATTTGATGAGTACAATAGTTTTAAGGTACATAATTGTAATTCAGAAGATTAGAAAAATGATGTATATACATTGAAAATTCTTCAACAAATATTTATTTTAGTACATTATTAATTTTATTAGATTTAATATCAGCATTCATTATTATTATTCTTATCCCTAAAATTATTGTAAGTGCCCGAATAGGTACGAATTAAATTTGACATTGAAGTAGTTTTAGAGGTGCACATTAGCAAAACCTTAATTGAAAATCGCAAATCATTAAACAAAAATTAAGTAAGTTTATTACTATTACAAAATAAATGTCAATCATATCGTTATTATTATAATTCTATGATTATAAATGTTGGTTATAGTTATTGACATATTTTGAAAATTTTATTAAACTTATTATATTGTTGAGTATTATATTTTATTCTGCATATAACATTAAATACAAAACATTTGTTTTGTGTATTTTACTTAAAGGCTTTAGTTTGATGGTTTTTACAGACATTCTTTCATACAGTTCTCAAATGCACTCTTAAAAGTACATAACACAGATATGTACTAGAAACATTATCATGACATTCTTCACACTAGAAGTATGCCATACGAAATTGTGATTTCGTTTCGCTCTTAAAGGGAGGGATCTTATCATTTCCGGAGGCGCTGAATTTAGAGGGCCACCTCTAGAATAAGGCATCGATTATACTTTAACAATAAGTTGTGTCGAAATTACGGAACGATCTTTGATCGCGGATTGATTCGACCGCAATTCCAGACAGAGACAGCAGATGGAAGTTTTAGCCGTCATTGTGGGCTATACGAAACGCCGCAATGGATTTCATTCGGCCTCGATAGGCTAAAGCAGTTAAATCGTCGATTCAGGAGGCACAAAGGACAACATCGACCCGAAATGGTTCGTCCTCTAATGACTAACGCCCGCGCAAGTCGTACACCCACGCACGGTCGTAAATGGTCAATTTCTCGCACATATCGAACTGTCCGTCGTTTAATGTTTGCGTTTACGCGCGCAGATTTCGTGTTTCCGCGCAATTTCTGGCTTCGCCTCGAATATTGGGGGAGAGAGGGGTGGAGGGGATAAGTTGTTCCTTTCGCTGTCGCGCATCTTCCGAATGAAATTCATCCGCAATGATTTCGATCCATTGGATGAATTTTGTGGCGTTTATTTAATCGTCATACGTTCTACGAACCATAGTTTCTAGATTTACAGAACGAGAGTTTTAATTCTTTTAAATTTTCTCTGGGAATATTCTTGTTTTAATCTCAGCTTTTCTCCGTTTTTCAGGTAAGACAATTTATTTGCACGCAAATCTTACTTTTCAGACTATATAGAGAATCTTTTACACATCGCGTTTCCCATAATACACTGAAAAATTCTTTCCAGTCGCGTTTCTCAAAAGAAAAAGCGACTCAAAAATTCGATCCGTCCGTCTATTCCAGGGGTCTCAAACACTGATTTTATTCTAACTATATAATCTCGAAGACTTTTTTAATTTAAAGATTTAAAAATGTTTTTAGTCCTTTTGAAGTGTAATCTTTTCGTCTTTGGCTAGGTTAGTGTATTAGTGTTTAGGGTATTCTCTTGGGAAGGCTTTCCAAGTGTTTGTGCTTTTATCCACTCCCAAGAAACAAAAAATCAAGCTCAAAAGGTTTTCCATCCCTGCTTTAGGGACTCCGCAGCCGTTTTATTACTCTGGGTCGTACGTGGAAAAGGACAGAACTTCTCAAATGCGCTGCTCTGCGGCACTCTCTGTCTCTCTCTCTCCCACTTGAGAAGTTTCTGGATTCCCATGGAGGTTAGGATACTCTTGAGTATATGTAAACATATTATTGAACGAAACAACCTAAGTTAATTCTTACTCAAACATATTTGTAAAGTGGACATGACCTATGCTGGAAGCAGGAGATATCCCTTTAAGAAAGGTTTGACCAACCTTTACGCCTCCCTGTCTATATTATGGGCTCAGTCATCGGTAATATTTAATCCAAAAGAGCAGGTTGGCTGTCCTTACGCTTCGGCATTTGATGGGAAATCCACATGACTGCAGAACTAGTCAGCGAATCACCAGGCTACCGATTCAGTAGAGAATTTTGAGTGAAGGCGGTGACGGTGTCAGGAAGATGCAGTAGCATTTAATAAGTAAGTAATCTCTGTATATATTTTCCTATTTACTGCGCGAAAAGGAGGGGCTAGAGCTGGTTGTAGATAATTTATTGGCAAAAACTCTTATCTTTGTGTATATGGGGACTTTGTGTTACAAAGGTTTTGCTTTTTCGCGGTTCCAACATGCGATCAGTTTCTCCTTCCGCGGTATCCTTATTCGCTTTTTCGCGGTTTAAAATTAAATAAAGGCTCGTGAAGTTTATTTCTACTACTGTGAATTTTTAATACAGTAAAACCTCACATAACGCGAATTCACAAGACGCGATTTCGCTAAGGCTTGTTATACATTTCCCTACATATGCGGCCCGCCTAATATTTCAAAATTATCCGTTTGGGCCGCGTACGATTTGAGTTTGAGACCCCTGGTCTACCCTCATGAACGAACATACCGTTGAAGGTACTTCAAGGTTTCGTCGAAGTAGAAGACGGAAATGACTTACTTGAGTCAAATTATCCAATCACAGATTCCACTTGACTGAAAAAATGAACTTACTGCCGTAGCTCATTAAAAAAATTTCCCTAAAAATATTTTTTTCAGGAGTGCACAGCATATATTTTACGGGAATGTTTTGTGCAGGCCACCTCCTCGACGTATTATAGTCATTAAAACAAAATGTGCAAAGATAATAATAGAAGAATAACAGCTTTTACAACTTATTTCTTAGAGTAGACGAATGGAGCATACGTATGAAATAAACCATAGCGTGACTAGGAATGTTGTCTCCACTGATTTCAACTTTGATCTATGACTCCTCAGATTCCCTAATAAATCTTTTAGTTTCATTAGATTTGTTATGAACATATTTTTATGGTACTTTTGCTCAATGAATTTCAACGTTATTTTATTTTACACCTCTTCGCTTTCCATTTTCTTGCCCTATAAGTTTGTATATAAATCTGGGTGTGTCTTTAGTGGCAGAGATGTGGCCCGCTCCGTTAAACTGAAGCACAGTTTTGACTTGTGTAGAAATTTAAGTTGTTCATTTCCGCTTTAGAGCTAGAATTTTAAAAGCTTTTTTCTGTGCGGCATGGTAAAAAATAGAAAATGTGATTTTTGGACTAAAAAAATGTTATTCTTAAAATATGCTGGCCTTGTTCTGCGGCCCGTTACTAAAGCCGCGGACTCAAATCCCGCTGCTGGCATGGATTTCTGCCTTTGTCTTCGTTACTTATTATGGGTTCTTTGTAAAAGGCTTAGTGTGCACTGCTGCTAATGAAATATAAAAAAATAAACGAGCAACATATAAAAATATTTATTAGCTACGTTCCATCAAAAAATTAAATTTTTCAAATTAACAGGTCTAATATAATAAATTGACATTTCACATTGTTTTTCTTTGACATTGAAGTCTAGTTCAAGCGACGTATTTTATTTTGTGTTGCGGAAAATTTGGCGTATTTTCTCTTCCCTCCAATTGGCCGTATTTTGTAAATAGCTTACTTAAAGAAAAGGAGAACGGATTATTTTAAGATTTTGAGAAGAAGGCTAAATGAAATAAAAAATATTGAGTATTTTTTCGACAGAGCAAATTGCGCTTCTTATTACAGTACGAACCTTACACCGGAGAAAACGAAGGATATGACCGGTGTTAAGAAAGGAACGGATGTTTTTAAAGAAGATATCTCATGACTGGACATAGAGACAATTTCAGTCTCGTGCGTCGATAAAAGAGTAGGGAAAGAAGCGCCTTACAAGAGACGGCGATGTATAGGATCTGCGTGATATGCAGCTAGAGGAATAGCGTTATAAGTCTCAAGACATATGAGTCCTTATAAACAGGTGGTTCGCACGAGTCGGAGAGGTTTGCGTTTTATTTTTCATCTCCTCCTTTCTAGTATAAGGGTCACAGCCCTCTTTACTTCCAGACGATCACACGTGACCCCCCCCCCCCCCCTTTCCATCTCTATCTCTTTCCACTATTCTGAAGATCCTCAAACAGTCAAATCATTCGTACGGGTACAGATTGTATCGAGTGAGTATAACCCGGGGGAATATAAGGGGGCCTTTCTTTTTACCGAATCCCACGTAGAGTTAGGGATGATGGGGAGGGGGAAGGGAGGGAGGGGAGGAGGGGGAGGGGAATGGGAAGGAAGAATGCCCGCGACACAACATGAGATGGGCGAACCAGACAACTTCACTCCCCTTTCTCTCTCTCTCTCCCTTTTTCTGGCCATCCCCAACCTCAAATTGGCCATATGTCGCTCTGTATGAAAAACTTGACTTACTGTATTACCTCATCCCCCTCCTACATAACCCATTCACTCCCACTTAGTAGGGATGTGGCAAACAGGAAAGGCCTAGCGTACATGCGAGTTGCTGCCCGTCTGCTAAAACTTTTAATATTTCTATATATCACTTCTAGATTCGAAATCATATCCGCAGTCTTTTAAGTTATATCCGGAATATCTTTGAAAAATCCAATAAATCAGCTACTCTAAATTTTTATAATTCAAAAATTCTTGTAGGAATAACGACTTCAGTCGGATAGATAATCTATGTAACTCATAAAACGTACAGTTTAACCCGATTTATCTGTGCCATGTATTCTACCAAGTTTTTCGCAATAAAAGTATCAAAGATACGTCTTACTGAGTCTTTACTCTTGTCCTTGTGACTATACTCTGCCTCTGCCTATGATATATGATCGTTTTTTGCAGTTTTTTTAACCGCTTATGCGTTCGGTTTACTGTCTACTTCAGCAACTCTCTCCTTATTTCTTAAATATTTGTTTAACACGATAACGTGCACAATTGACCAGAACGATGTGATTTTTTGTTGTGTTGGTCCCTTTTATAGACTTCGAATTATTATTCATCAGGTAATCTAAATGGTTTACGAGCCAATGGATCTAGGAATATGGTAATTTCATTAAAATAAAAATGTTTTTGTTCTTGAGGCATATTCCTAAAGGGGAAATAATTATTTTTTCAACTTCTCCTTAAACTTTAATGATTCAATAAATAACATTCCGAACCCAGAATCCGAAAAGGACGTTTAAATGGGTAGGGCTTTGAAATGAGCTGAACGTGCAAGAACTTTGAACACTTTAATTTAATGTTCGATAAATTCCATCGGTTGATGGAAAATAATATCATCATAATAGGTAGTCTGTCCGTAGACAGGTCCGTGATTATTCATGGTTAAACTTGGTTCTCCGTATTGTACTCCTATTTTCCGCAGTCTTCTTCATGCCTTGATAGCTCTCTTTCCCTTTCAAGTCGTCTATCAGCTGAAACCTTTTCTTACCTCTTTCTCTTTTTCCATCCAGCTTTCCTTCTAGCACTTCTTTAATCATGCACTCTCTCCTCAGCTAATGCCCAATCCAGTTCACCTTCCTCTTTCTAATAGTCTGTATAATCGTTCGCTTCTCTCCTATTCTTCGTAGTACTTCCTCATTTTTCACCCTATCTGTCCATTTTATCTTCAGTATTCTTCTCCATGTCCACATTTCGAAACTTTCCAAGTATTTATATCATTTTTCCTTAGCGTCCATGTTTCTGCCCCATACAAAGCTATACTCCAGACATAGCATTTTATCAACTTCTTTCAGATATCCTCCTTTATATTCCCCGTTAGTAGGAGTTTATTTCTTCTGAAAGCGGTTTTTGCTTTCGTTATTCTAGTCCTGATTTCATCGGTACATTTTGCTTCTATCGTTATGATACTTCCAAGATATTTATAGTCTGAAATTGCTAGAATGACTTTCCTCCAATACTTATATTCAAATTTTCTTCTTCTTTACTTGATATTCGCATGACCTTGGATTTTTTTGTATATATATCCTTACCGTATTTTCTACCTGTTATCACTAGTCTATTTATCAAGAATAAATAAATAATAATATATTGATTATTCGTCCAATATACGTCGAATTCAATCGGTTGATGCAATTTGGTGGAACTTAAAGTGTAGAGAAAATATAAAAATAAAATTGTATGTATTCCTCTTAATTTATTCACCCGCATGACTCTGATTTCACTGTACCATAACACAATCTGGTCATCTGAAGATTCTACACGAATGAAGTGCGTTCGGTTTTACCTGTGTTAGTAAACATGCATGTGTATGTACATGAGAGTACCTGTGTTTGAGTTCGGGGAAATGAATAAATTACCTGAGTTTATTTTTCTTTTTAATATAAAAACGACAAATCGCATGGTTGTTCCGTACGATACGATAATTTAAACGAATGAGCACTTGGTTTTTGACCTTTCTATGTATTTGACTCCATGAACCTTAATAAGTGATAAATCCCAATCAAAAATCTTTAGGAAACTACTTTTAATTATTTACCAATTACAAAAAATGACCGTTTTGAAGAGAAAGGCAGTTTAGTTAAGTAAAAAAGCATTCTACAGAGGATCTAGATATTTGAATGCTGCTCTTATATAGCCATTGGCGATTTACCTTACGAGAAAATCCCCCGACATTAAAAAATGATTATGGTAATTTTTCAAAGCAGCAGTATTTCAGTCAACATTTAAAATGAAGATATTTGTAGGTATGGAAGAAAGTCACTTTACCCATTAATTCATTCATTAAAGTCTCAGAAATACAACAAACAAATTGGCATATTTTTTTATTTTCTAACAATATATTTCTATTTATATTGATTGTTTTTTAAACTTTTCTGAAAGTTTACAAACAACAGTCATAGAATTCCATGACCATGCTCGTAAAGGAAATTTTTAATTTATTAAATTGTAAATCTTTGAAATTTTCCCGCGAATTTTTGGAGTATTTGATCATTTATACTGCAAAATCGAATTTGAATTTCGAATGAAATGTTTGCTCATCGGAAATATCTTAATGAACGTTCCAAAAATTTACAAATTGACGATAAGTGGGACAATAAAAGAGGACATTCATTTAATGGTTGTAAGTCATTGAATTAACTCGCAAAAATTGCGTGGTTTACATTTACGCCATACAAAAATTTTAATCTCTACTCTGTGCTGTATTGAAAAAACGCTTCTTTGGGTTTCGGAAGTGGAAATCGCCGACAAAACTTTCATTTTTTCGGCAGCCGTAGCAACTAATTCCGCGTAAACCGATTGTTATATCACTTTCTTAAACCAGAAGATGAGTTTAACAGCCGATTTGGCTGGTGTGAATCTGTGTTGCACTTTTGTTCTTCTGCACGAAAATCGAATAAATCACGATGGTGCGTAAATGTCAGAAGGTCTGAAACCAGTTAACAGACAACCAGTTAATAAAAGAAAAGCCACTCATACAGTGCTGTTTTTAAAAATAAGTATCTTATCACAGCTGTCGAATTGAATCATCTAACATTCACAGCATGGAGGTCGACGCGAACATTTCTGACCGATTAACCACTTTTGACCAGCGAATTTCAGCGAAAATTATATTTTTTGCTCTGACAATGAGTCAATAATTTTTTTCCTTCGACACAGGAAATTTTGAAAAATATTCCCGATCCAGCCGTAAAATTGTAGTATGTGTACCTCGTTTAATCGCTGCAGAAAATACGCTATTGTGACTACATTTCACGAGTGTCTAGAGCGGTGTTTCCCAACCTTTTTAGAGTCGCGGCACCCTTAAGTGACTCAGAATTTGGCGGCACCTCTCCCTATCCGCCATCGGTAATAATCGTGGTGAAGTTGAACCCCTAACCTCAATCTCCATATCTCCTTTCACTTCGAAGTGCCTTGGCGACGAAATGAAGGTCGGCTTAACTCTGGTTTGCATTTTTGAAAGCCGACGACGCAAAATGAAGCTAAAAAAATGGGAAAACTGAATTTTTTTTTGCGGCACCCTTCAGAACACTTCGCGGCACCCGGGTTGGGGAACACTGGTCTAGAGACAAATCGATCGTAAAAATAGATCCGTTTTTTTTTACGGTCTCTTTCTTCACGAATCCGATATAGCGAGGAGACGCAAATTTTGCCGTCGCGTGGGAGGACGGAGTTGGTTATCTCCCTGCCTCGCTCTTTGTGGAGTGGATAGGAAGAAGAGGAGGTGGAAAGGGAGGGGGAAAGGGAGGGACGAAGGGAGTGCACCACTTCGCCATATCTAAGACACACGTCGCGGGAACTTCGCTTTATCTTTATGGATTCCTCTTCCTGCGAGATATCGAGGAAAGTGTATCCGGGATGGAAGCGAGACACGTCGCCACCGCGTCTGTTTTAAAACAACGGCCCGTCGTCACCGCGTCGTACTCTTCTGCCCCCGTTGATATCTTCCTCCACCTTGTTCTCCGCCCCCCTCTCTTCCTCGCCTTCTTCCTCTCCATCTCCGCTCCGTTATTTTCCATCGACTTTTTTTTTATTCCTCTCTCTTCTTCCACCTATCATCTGTTATTCTCGCCCTCTCTCTCTCTCATTCACCTCCTATTCTTATTCTCTTTTGTTTGCCTCTTTTCCTTTCTTTCTTCCCTTCGCCTGCGATCACCCATATCCTGTCCTCGTTTTCCTTACTCTTTCCACTTTCCTTTCCTCCTTTTTATGACTCTATTATTTCACTGTTTCTTTCCTCCGATCATTTCCTTATCTTCCCTTTCTCGCCATCTTTCCCTTTCCTTTCCCTTGCCACCTACACACGCGCACACAAAGCGCATCTCCACATCGGGGCATCCTTCTCTCAAGCATTGCTTATTCAACGGCGCTTCTCAAAATTTCCAATTCTGGGAATGCATTAATTAACGTCCCCGCTCTTCCCTTCAAACCCCACTTCAAATGCACATTCAGTTTCGAAGGTGACTTATCGATTCTTAGGCTGGCGCCACACGGGCGTTTTTCCTCGGCGAAAACTGGCGTCAAGATAACGCTACAAAATAGGTCTTATGTTTCCTTATGGAATATGCCACACGGGCGCTTTTCGACCGCGGGAGGGACGCATTCTCAAGGTCGAACGCCGCGGCGCGCCGGACGGATGGGTCAGGGCGCGTCCCGTCGGTCGTTTTCTTACCGACTCCGTCTGGCACTCGAGTTTTTCAACGCTCTTTTCCGAACGCCTCGTGTGGCCGCCTCTAGGCGTCTAATTGCACCGCCGCGGCGGTTTCTTCACGCTCACCATCGCCGCGAAAAACGCCCGTGTCTCGAGCGCAATATGTCGAACGGATTCGTTTAGGGTAAATGCTATTCTCATCAGGTGCCTCCGCGCAGTGGATAAATTTATCGCATAATACTCGCATGTGTTTAAAATTGCGCGGTAGAAAAGTCAAATTCATTGAAAATTTAAAATAATATTTTATTAATCGTTTTAAAACGGAATCTCTTAGAGCAGGGTTTCCCAAATTGGGGTACGTGTACCCCTGGTGGTAATTTTAAAGGCGCTAGGGGGGTACTTGAGAAAGTTTGCGTAGTGGCCGACATCATGACATTGGGCACTCCAAATCGGCTTTTTTATGTTGATGTTGTTATAGAATGTATTTTCAATAAATTTCTAAATTATGTGTGCACATAAACAGTACAGTATATCTTGTCTATAAAAATATTGAATTCATACATAACAGTAAACTGCAGCCTTATCACTGAGGGCGGCGGCTTAAGTATTTTGTTTGCTTCCATTGACCAAGGGACAAGAAATGTGCTACGGACTAAGTTATGAAACCAGGTAAAACCAAACTAGCGAATCTGAAATACACACAAATTTCTATTCCTCGGTTTGGATTTGTCATATATGAAGGAACATTTGGAAGGACTCACGGAGCAATTACGAGAATATTTTCCAGAAACGAACGATTCTAATAACTGGGTGCGTAATCAATTTTATTTGGATTTTCGGATTCTTCATTTAACAGGAAATGAACAATAAAGCCTCATTGACTTTTCAACAGACGTTGACTTGAAAATTAAATTCTCGAAGATATCCCTGATTGCTTTCTGGGCACAATTTTCAAACGAGTATGGGGAAGTGGCTAAAAAAGCAATAAAAATATTGATTCCTTTCCCCACAACATAAATGTGCAAAACTGAATTTTTCGTAGCTATGCAGTGGCAGATCCAGAAAATTTTGACAGGGGAGGGGGCACATAATAAAAAATGTATAAACAAACAAACATTATCATGTGTTCTTGTAAGTTTCTACGTGATGCGGGAATAGGGTTGCCGCCTTTTCCTCAGAGACAACCTGAAGATTTCCAATTTTGACCCAAAAACAGTTAAACCTCCTTAATCCGGCAACCTTGGGACCTGACCGAAGTCGAATTAGGGAATTTGCCGGATTACGGGAGGTACCTAATCCTATAGATAAGCCTAATAGCCCATCTCTTCATGATATTACACGTTGTATTATACTAAATATTAAATTAAATGCATAGAATGTTATTTAAACATGAGTTACAATAATAAGGTAATGAACAAAAAATTAAGATACGCAGTGAGTTTTATTTTGTGGAGGCGAGGTGAACGAGACGCTTTTTTAAAGGCGGAGAGCCAACTACGTACTTTACAGACGTTCCAACGACAATTGCGACTGGCGAATCTATTTTGAAAAGCTGGGAAAGTTAGTTTGATTGGCGGAGAGCTAAATCTACAAATAAAAATTGTAATTGTGAATAGAACGTCGCAAGATGGTAATATCAACCCGCCACTGGCGAGCGAGCGACCCTATTTTTCCAGCCCTGTCCACACTACTAGTAGCAATTTTTAAATTAAATAAATAACACAATCCACAAATATCTTAGCGCAAAGAAATCGAAGTGGAATGGCCAGTTTGGGTCGGCTTGGTACGGAGAGGGATAACCATACATTTAAAAGTCAGTATGGAAAAGGTTAAGCTCAATTACTCTTCTGTTACCCATACAGAAGTCGAAATAACATTTATACTACGTGGTTGGGCATTGGGAATGAATGCTATAAATTAATACTATTATGTAATTTTCAATTAAATATTTGCGGGTCTGACGACAGGGGAGCACGTGCCCCCCCCCCCCCCCCCCTCCCCTTGGATCCGCCACTGTATCTATTATATGTAAATTGGTTCGTTTTTAGATCAATCTATTTGGTGTAATAGTTGTATTATTATTTTATAAGGGGATACTTCATTATATGGATTGAGTCCAAAGGGGTACGCGGCAAAAAAATGTTTGAGAAACCATGTCTTAGAGTAAAGGGTGGTTGGTACCTTTTAATGCGATCGGAAGAAACATACGAAGTGAAGAGAGTGACATCGTTTGAAAGGAAGCCAATTTTTAAATTGCTGGACGATTATCAACTAAATACCCGCTATTCGCTTTAAAAAGATCCACTTTGAACGCGTGGGCATTTGACAGTTGTTTAAATATAGACCCTGTTCATTACATAGAGTTGAAATAACTGAAAGTTGCGAAATATTTTGCAAGTGTTCTTTGCAAGGTAATAATGTAAAGGAATTACATCAAATCATTAAAATGTTTAATAATCATTAATAGTGTTTCTTTGGAACTAAATAGGACTTCCTACATTTTATACATTCAGTTACGGCTCAGAAAACCAGACGATTAAATTATATGCATGCAATAAATTTCAAAAAGGTGCAGGAATCTTGAATTAAAATTCAAAAATTTAGGTTTAAAGATAAATATAATTATATTTTCATTTAAGTATAACCTTCCAATTCATCATAGTGAAGATGAGGGGGTACAATGCGCCATGCTATCCCTAACAGCATCTCTTACTTAGTGAAATACAGTTTCAGGGTACAACGAAACTCTGTATCGTTCTGTTATACAATCGATCTTACATAATTTGTATTCGTAGTCGCATCTTTATATACGTGAGAGTATCTGTTAATCCCAAAACCTCGACCCTCAGACTATCCGACTACCCATCTGACCTTTACATCTGTAGCAGCTTTAATCTAGCATTCAGTCGTCGTTCTTCTTGTAGTAATTAATTTAAATCCCCTGATAACCTTGTAACGCTTTGAGGCGAAGATATGTTTCACGTGTTGCCTCGTTCTTCCATCTCTGAAACGTGCTTATTCTCATATCGATTGCAAATACTCTAAGACTGTTCGGCCAACCAAAGAGAATTGATGTGTTTCTCACACACTTTCTCTAGTATTTAATACTACTCTTCCTATGGAGACCACTTTTCTGTTAACGGCAAATTTCACAGCACGAGCATTCATAAAAAATGTCAGTGCAATGTAATTTTCGAACTATTATTTTATTTTTTAATATCTAACTTCAGTATTTCTGTAATTGTAGCAGAATTAAAAATTTTATGGTGCCGACATATTCCTAGGCTTTGATAAAGTATTGAATTGAATTGAATTATCAATTAGTCAAATCAAATATCAATAAAGTTTCATATTAGATATGTATTACTATAGAAATATCCAAGTGTATGAAGTACTAAATTAAAATTAAAGCACTTAAAGATGTGTGCTTTAGCTAAGTTTTACCTCAAAATAGCAACGTAAATAAACAAATTCTCCCTCCGAATTTATAAAATCTTACAAAATAAATGTCAATTATATCTTTATTGTTATGCGTTAAAAGTTTTAAACGATGATTACAGTGATTTGATGTAGTTTTCCTTTGAATAACTTAATCCTATAAAAATTTAACTTTAACCTGCAGATCTAAGTAAATAGGATTATATGCCAGATATTAGTTATCTACGTAAACACGAAATGCTGTCCCATATCCAAATCCAGTATGTTGTACATTACCCCATGAGGACACAATCTCACACAATACGCTTGGCCTTTACGACAAAATATTATTTTCGGCGTTGGGAGAATGACAGAATATTATTATATTATAATTTATCTAAAATTCATTCAATTTACCCCCATGGACTCGCAATAATTATGAAACTGATCCGAGGATAAAATGTAAATTAACAGTAAAAAGATAGTATACAAATTGATCGTAAATTTCAAAGTGAAAGTATTTTTAAACGTCAAAATAAATGGGCGGCTAGTACATGTCGTCCTCGGAGTTCTCCGATTGCCCGCGAGCGTCGCTCTGTTGCAACCAAAAAGTCACCCTAATCAACAGGTTGCGACTGACGCTCTATACAAAACGGAAACAATCAGGTAGGATAATAAGACATTTTAACTCGATTTTTTCTTTTTATATTTTTTTAATCATTTTACGAAATGTATCTCAAGCCTAGGAGAACTCATGATAAACGTAGTCAATAGTGGTAACATTCGGTAAATGGGACTTAAAGCAATGTTGTGATAGTTTACCGTTATTATCTACTCATTTTAGTTGTTCCCTCATAACCCCACCTTAGAGAACACCATAAACATCCTCCAGTCTTTTATTCGGAATTCGGAGTAAATGTGCAAATCTCGGTGTAATTAATCTAAAGCAGGACGTTCAAGCAGCTTCATGAATGCAGGGCCGGCCAAAGGGGAAATGCGGCGGATGCGAGGCATCCTGGCCTTCGAATAATGGGAACCCCAGAAGTTCTCAGTTATTCAAGTATCGAGTGTAAATTTTGCAAAAACTTTTACTAAAAACATTTTCAAACTAATTTTCAATAAAAAACTCCATAAAAGTTATAATATTAAATTGGGGCTCCATAAATCTCTCTTTATTACTATAAATATTAATATCGTGGGGTCCCCATTGATATTCGCATCCGGGCCCCCTTCAGTGTTTGGCCGGTTCTGCATGAATGTTAGCACACGCCATCTCTCTGCTTATTAGGTTATATCCCGTCACAAGATGCCTTAATATCTGAGGTGGAAGAAATTATGAACTTTGAGCGTATCTGTTGCTCCAAGAAGTATGACACATCATGGTGCAGTGGGCGATGACGAAAATTTGAGAAAGGTCACTGCACTGGGCTAGGTTATCTTGCCAAATGTGTGGAAACTAGTGTGTCAAGCACGTAGCAATATCATATACCTCAAATATGCCAGTAAAATGTGTTATTTTCGTCAGAATGGCCAAACAATTAGGCTATATGCATAAAATATACCTTCAGGAGGATTTAATTCCCGATATATTGAAGTTATCGAAATGATGGCATATTTATACCAAGGAATTCGTTAATTATCAGCCGAAATTAATGTTTACATTTCATCAAAGAGTTGTTTTGTATTTTAAACGATAGTCCTGTGTCAGTTAGATTGTTTACATTTCTAAGGGATACATTTCATAAAAACTTGTTTAATCTTTTTCGTCCACCGTATTTTAAAATGAGTAATTCTTCGCATACACCCACAACATCCTCATTAATGCAGCCAGTAACATAAATGTAGCAGTAAATTTAATCACCTTACGTACTGTTAGAATATTATATGAAGTCTAATACGAGTTTTATACGATTCTTGCGAATTGAAACATAAAACAAATGAAGAACTTAATCACGCATTTTATTTACCATATTCACAACATATGCAGATTGCTTGTAGTTTACGGTCCCTATCAAAAAACGTTGAAGTCATTTTTTCAAAAATGCTATGACGACGGCTATCGTTTGGTTTAAATGCATACACGGCTTATGGATGCAGGAGTTATCAACATCATCTAAAGCAACAAAATTATTTAAAATGGATTTTAAAATATTCTAACTCGTGACTTTTTTAGTGGGTCGCGAGGCTCTTAATATGGTGTGGATTGAGTTTATAGGAGGGGGAGATAGGGAGAGAAGGGACTAGGGTCAAATTAAGTGCTTTGGCCGAGCTGTGTCTTGATGAAACCGCAGGGGGGGCATATTACGATGGAGGAATAGGTTGGCACCCTCTCACGCTTTTCATTAGCCGGATGTTTCTCCTCTCTAATCCTCTCCCTCTTTCTCTCTCTAGACCCCTAAGCATCCTCGGCCCTCTTCTGGTTGGCAGCAAGTAGGGATACTGAATGCCCGTAAAACCACTTTTCTCATAACTTTTTTTACATCTTTTGGAATGAATATTCTATAAATTTTTGGGTTATTATGATGCGTGAAATGTAATATTTTAGCGATTACAATGTCTATTTAAAAGCTCCCTGCATACGGCTTAATTTATACATTTTTATTTCAATATCCGTGTGATTACGCACGTCATTGGGGTTTCATTAGGGAATAAAATCTCCAATGTCTTTTTTAAATGTGGAACAGGAAGCGAAAGGAAATTTCTGACTGACATTTGTATCAGAAATTTTGAAGCTGATTTACAATTTATTACATGACTTCTACGTTACATTTTGTTTTTATTTTGTTAGATATTTGTAAATATTGATATGAAAAGACTATAAGTGATTTTGAAAAAAACAAATTATATGAGGTATTATTATATGTATCGCACCGATAACTTGGGATAAATGATCACATTACTTCAAATTTTAACTTAAACGAACACAAAGGAATAAAACTTAGTACTCCTTTAAAAGTATTCACACTCAAAGAGCATAATTTGCTAGGCATTTTAAAATTGATTAGTAATTATTCACCAAATGGGCCAGTTATGAAATAGTTTCGTTTAAAGAAATAACTCCAAGAAGCAAAGAATGTTTTTTAAAAATAGTTTCTTGAAGGTTACTTCGATTGAATACATTCTGAACCATAAAATTCCGAGAAAACTAATTTAACATTTCAAGTAATGCCATATTTTTAGTGGGAAAAAAAGGCATCGCACATGTCGATTGGTTACGCTAAAACTTATTTTTATTCCCTTTCAAATTATTCCTTGAATAATTTACAGATTGATTATCGGATTATTCGGAATGTTCGGGAAAGGGAGTTTCACAATCTTCGGATAATCGCGTCTCCCGCGTCTTTTAATGTCCTTTTAATCGCCCCCGACATTCTGGTGCAGTTCATGAGCGCCATTAAACGCGACAGGAAAGAGTGGGATTCGAAAAGAAGAGCGTCGAGTCCCAACACTGCGGCCTTTCATTCGAACGGCACTGCTGCTCAATGGCCATGTGCACAAAGTGGGATTGCCAAGCGCCATCGCGAACGGAAGATAACTCGGCATCTCGCCATAAATCATGCATAGTAGATCGGACCTGCTCCACCAATTGCTATCCGAGGAGTTCCATTGAGAGAGAGAGAGAGCGGAAACGAACGTTGCGATTGAAACTGGAATGAAAATTACTCGACGCGCACGCACGCACGCACTTGTCGGGTGCAACGTCTTCCGAACGTTCTCGTGCGTGTCGATTCGTGACGTTTGTCGAGTGGACTTTAGTAAATAAGGACGGATGCGACCTCGCGACGACAAAATAAAAAACTAACTTGAACAAAGAAAAAAAGAAGCGCTTTCAACCAGGACGCGAACACCGTCCGAAACTCCTTCCCCCGTAAGTTGGTTAACAGGAGCATTAAAGACATTTCCGAATCGCGTTTCTTGCGTGTTCGGGTTAGATATCGATTTACCGACCAAAAAGGTCATTATTATGATCACGTGGCTAATTTTTACCGTGACGGTAGAGATCGATAAAGATCTCGAAGTTTCCGTACGATCGAGTCACTCTTCCGATTGATCTGTCAGGATTCTCTAAAAAGCTATAAAATGATTGTTTGGTTTTCGCGACCATTTTATGGCTCTTGGATGGCGCTGATGTATCAGTTTTAATCTTAACCATGAGATTCGTTCGTTCGTTATCTGATTTTGAGGTTTTCCTCATGGCAGATACACTGTTATTAAGACCATTTAGTCAGGAACAGGTTTTATCCCGATACAAAATTTACATCTGTCTTTGTAACCCCTTTCGAAACACTTCAATTCGTATTTTTTTACGGTTTTCATCAAAACTAGTTGAGCCATTAGTCATAGGAAAATGTTGTCAGAGGATATCGATGAGGATATCTATAGCGTGCAGTTTCAGATTTTTCATTGAAACTTAACGTATAGAATGAGAGATTTGTTTTGACTTTTTAAGGCTTAAGATTTAATGGTCATGTATGTACCGAGCAGATTCTTCAAGGTTTCGAAGTTAATCGTGGACGGACGACCTTTACACTAGAAAAATATCTCTCTTCGCCCAATTATGAATATCTTTTAATATGATCTCACTGAGATTTCGCAGATGGCCTAAGACGAGCTTTATTCTTTGCTAACATCCCTTGCAACGTCTGACGCTCAAAATACTACCCATAAAAAACTCGAGATTTTTTGTCCTTCAATGGACGATACAATGAATGCTTTACGTCTTGGCGACTTCCTAAAAGGGAGGCGACTAATCGCTATTTTAAAACCATCTGTAGCCAATAAAAAAAACTCTAGTTCGCCATCAAAGTCGCTGTCAGTCTCTTGCGTCCATCAATAGCGTGAGACCTCGGCGACTGAATTTTGGGAACTCGAAAAAAGTCTGCGATGGTCAACAAACTCCTGCTGGCGGCATTCCTTCCTTGTCTTTTCCCCTCATTCACTATTCATTCTCCCTATCTCCTTTCCACTCCCTTCTCCTCTCCATGATTACCTCTCTTTTCCTTTCCCTCTCTTCCTCTTTCTTCCTGTCTCTACCTCGAAGTGTTCTCTCTTTCCGTATCTGCCCATCTCTTCATCTTCCTTCCAGTTCCTTTCCCTATCCCTTCTTCCTCTCCATATCCCTTCATTCTCTCCCTCTTCCTCCTTCCTCTTATTCCTCCCTCTCCCACCTTTCTCTCCCTCCACCCTCTCCCTCCTCCCTTCCTCCCATTCATCCCTCTCCCTCCACCCTCACCCTCCTCGCTCTCCCTCCCTGACCACCCTCTCCCCCTCGCCGCCCTCTCCCCTTCCTCTCTCTCTCTCCTTCCTCTCTCTCTCCCCTTCCTCTCTCTCTCTCTCTCTCTCCCTCCCTCCTTCATGCCATTCCTCTCTACATGTCTATCTTCCTCTCACTTTCCCTGACTTTTCTTATCTCTCTCCCGCACTCTCTTAGTCTTTATCCTTATTACGCTCTCGCTGATTCCCTCTTTCTCTCTCTTCTCCTATCTATTTTTTCTCTCTATTTTTCTATCTCACTCCCTCTTTCTCTCTTTCTCACTCCCTCTTTCTCTCTCTCTCCTTCCCTTCTTTCCTCCATCCACGGCCGATGGAGGATCGTCCTTGGGGTGCGGGAGGTCAGAGGGCGATCTTGTGGAACAGGCGGACAAAGTGTTCGATTGTGTTCCGAGGCTCCGCGCGATGACACTTGGAGGAGTTGGCTTTTTCGGGGGCGCGCGAGCGGCGAGTGGGCGGAATGGGCGAAATGTGATCCGCGTTTTTTTGGGGCATAACCTTCGCCGAGCGAAGTGACGGCGGCAGCGGTTTAACGTAATAACAGTCATTTATGTATGTATAACGCCATCTTGACAGTCGGTCCAAAATAGATGGCGGACGTTTCAACATTGAGAATCCCGTTCGGTGAAGGAGTCAGATTGAAGCAGACGTCAGTTGAAAACAAAAAAAAGAAATAACTCGAGAGCAGTAGCGTCTTCGGTCCCTTTTTCGGACTACTTAAGAATAATACCGTAATTTACAAGCACGGTGGCACCATCTTTCATGGTTATCGTTCGTACATGTGTTCGATTTCTGAGCTTCCCAATAAAATTGACTTCATATCTCATCAAATGGCTATTATATATATATATATATATATATACGAAATAATTAAATTTTATTCTATGACATTCCTTGCAGTAATTTATAAGTGATCCGCGATGGAATAATTCTTTCGTACTAACTAGAGCGTGACATATATACCGATGATGTCGTGGTTTTCTAACGCTTACAGTAGCATTATATCAGCGTCTTAAATATGTACGTATGCACCAAATCACAAGGATAATATTTTCCGATTATGTTTCCATAATTGTAAGATTTACTTTACGTTCAGTAAATATTACGGTCTACTTTGAGCCTTATCTTTCAATATTCAAGAAACTTCATGATAATACTTTCGTAGAATCGTTCGTTACCTTACGTTAGAGAGAAGTTGGTTTTGCTTAAAATAGTGCGACAACAATCTCGTAATAATTTACCTCACAATAACGGAATTTTTTATTCCTGTACTATTTATTAATCGCCGTTGCATATAAAAAAAGTAAAATTACTTCACTTTAACTTCAGTTTTACATCGATACAAAACTAGAATTGAAACATAAGAAGTTCAGGCAAGGACTAATTCAGGCTGGTTTTCCAGTGTTCACCTGTCGAATTGGTTACTGCTATTGGCAGGAAATGTAATAATCGTCCCCATGGCAACACTTAAAAAAAGTGCGGTTTAAAACGCCAACATCTTTATCGTTTACTAGAAGTTAATAAAATTACAATCGTTTATCAAAATGTCGTGATGAGAATTAGATCTTACATTCTTTTTCCCTTAGATCAGTGCTCTCCAACCTTTTTTGCTCCACGGCACACCTTCATACATACTTAAAGACATCGCGCCACACCAAACCACCGCTAATTAAGTTCACTGCGTAAATACACATTTTCAAAGAAAACACTAGCATAAAACAAATAAAAGTCGCAATTACATTAGATTGTTATGATTGGTAAAGTATTATTCAAATAATTGTAAAATTTTATTGTAAATTAAGTACACACAATTCAACGTGTAAAAATAAATGTTATGCTCTTCGATAGAAAATTTGGGCTTGACTTTTCGGTACAAAGACGCTTTATATTTGTCTCAATAATAGAAAGAGCTACAAGAACTTCTTCATCTAGGTTCTTGCCCTTTTAATATTTTAAATGTGGTTTGAAGGACAACTAAATTCGCATAAATACGTTGTTGAATTTGGAATGTCATATAGATGGGATATTCAGATATTGAAGGATATTCACCTTACACTTTTAGCCAAAATACATCTAAATGTAGTATAATAATTTTAACTTGTGTGATCGTTAATAAGGTCTACCAATTCCACTCGTGATTTCAGAATGAATTCTTTGGATGAAAAAATGTATGCGAATTTGTTTGCTCCAAACGCTTTTGTGAAAATTAAATATCCTCAGACTGTGCGGTACACTAGTGCCTTCCTCGCGGCACACTAATGTGCCGCGGCACACCGGTTGGAGAGCACTGCCTTAGAAGGCTATAAATATCACTCCGATATCGCATTTCTAAGATATTTTAAACCGCCAAAGAAAAATCTCTGCACGATGGATTTGAGACTTCCTATGTCAGTCAAATAGGAAAAGGATGTTCCAGGAATCGAACTCGGGACGAGCTTCATACCGATTTTCATTAACATCAGTCTATTAATGCAAAAGGTGTTAGTGGGGGACGGACACAGAACAGACACTGCCATTTCATAAGACTATGTTTCTTTTGGAAAACAGCCTAAAAATTATTTTAGGCGTAAGGAAACAAGTGTTTTGAACAATTCATTTATCACTAAATAAGCCGAGATGTTGGTAAATGTTTACGTTATGATGCAATAACAGTTAGATTGCCTCATTGCTTATAGCTATATTTCTATCACTTATCTGTAGCAATTCCGAACTAATAGAATATAGAAGTGTATTTTAGGGCTGAACTATAGTTAAGTCGCTGATCTGAGACAGCACATGCATTAATGAATTAAATCAGCGGCTCCCAAACTTTTCTGGTTCGCGGACCCCATTCTATTTTTCCATATTTTCAAGTGCGCTCACATCTATAATAGGAATAAGTAGAAATGATATATTTAAACAAAATTTTAGATTTAAAATATACATAACATTTTATTAGTTAAGATTAAAGTCAAAAGTACTCAAATTTGTTTATCAACTATCCGTTTTCCTTCCTGCATTCATTCCTCTCCTTTTGATACCAAGCTTCGTATTTGAGTAATACTTACTTTGTCACAAATAAACAACTGAAACCCAGCGGACATTTGTACAAAGGAAAGTGCAACATCCTAACAAGAAGATAGTGAAAGAATAGCATGTGTGCACTCATAGTAAGAACAAGAGAAAGGAGGAGTAGTAAACCATTTATTGATATAAAAGATATCATCAGAAAAATGAAAGCATAAATAACAACAGATATCGCTTTTTGTTCACCTCCGTATTAAGTGTCGCCGGGATAATTTTCTGTATCTATGTTTTACAAAAACATTGTAAACGCCTAAAAAAATTTTGCGGAGCCCCGGGAAAACCTCGGCGAACCCCGGGGGTCTGCGAACCTGTTTGGGAAACGCTGAATTCAATTACAAAAAATAATAGAAAACGCAGTAGTTTGATTTAACATGCAATAATTAATAGAATTGCATAAAATAATAGAAAACGTAGTAAAGGCTAAAATGAAATGTGGCTTCAAGTCGGTTTATAAATGCATGAATTTGCACATTTATGAAACTAACTAATTGAGTTAGGATATTAGAAAAAATAAATCGCTTTGCAACGATTCCGCTCATTTAAATTTAAAAATGTGGACCCAGGACTATGGTTTTCCGATAATCGAAAAATGATTGAGATATTATAAGTAGTTAGTAGAGGGGTGGTTAGCCTGTCTAGTTCCCAATGCTAGGGTCGCAGGTTCGAATCCTTCCTAGGGCATGGTCGTGTGTGTTCGTCCTTGTTATTACGATATTCAGTATAATTGTCCATGTGCTGTCTCTGAATTTTTGCCAATAAGTAAATAAATAACATTAAATGATAAATGATTTTTATTAATGAGAGAAAACACACGTCACTTTTTTATTTAACTTTATTCACTCTAAAATTAAATTAAAAACCCATTGTTTGCAGAATAAATTTACCACAGACAAATATCGGCGTTTATAAATCCATCCGTTATAGAACAGATTTTTGTGTTAATTAAGTTTTTCTCTTCTGTCATATTCGGGTACATATTTTACCCGCCTCCGTGAATAACGCTAATAACGCTTTCGGGTGTCACAGATCAAAAATTAAATTACCGCATACAGTTTATAAAATTTGCCTTCTTTTCAGATTTATGGGAATGAAAATAAAATTTATAAATGAAGCATCCTTGATAAATTGCAAATTTTTGTTTTCAATTTTACCCTTGTGGTTATTTTGTCCAATTATTTATATGTAATTTATAGGCCATAATTTCGATAACAAGGAGAAGAATTGTAGCTATGGTTAGGAAAGTAATGAGTGCGTATGATAAAAGTAGCTTGAAATACTTTTGTCGTTCAATTAGTTGGGTTTTTTTCCGGCATCAAGCGATGAATGTTTTGATATGCAGAAGATTTTTTGAGAATTAAATATGAATAAAGTAAAGAGGAAAATTAGTTTATTATTGCACCTAAGATATAAAAGCTTAATTTATTAATGGTTTATAACTTCTAAATTCGTTAACAATTAAGGCTCAAGATGTTTTAATAGAATTTTATGTTTGTGAACCTTTTAAGTTACTAATTTGCTGCTGTATCATTGAACACTTGTATCTTCGAGAATTTAATTATCTTATTTATAATAAATAGACTCTTAAAAAATATTTCCACAATATTGTTAAGTTATCACGTGCATCATTAATTTTTTGCCATCCATAATATTTATTATCTGCTCTTACAAGATTTTATATCTGAGGAAACGTTATTATTTACAGAAATAAATAAACATTTTTCATCCTTGATAGGCTTAATTTCGACAGATGCGAAAAATGTAAGAGTATTTATTTACACAGCAGGATTATTTTATATAGCTCAAAGTATATAAGAGTTCTCCGGCAGAATGATTCCGTATTATTTTATCACATTAAAGGACAATCAAATTGCATTTCCAGCCACCGACAGAATATTTAAACGTTGTCTCATCAATTCTTAAGCCTGTTCCAAGGCTATAAATTGCTAACTTCACTGCATTTGGCAAATTATGTCCTTGAAAATGATTTTTGGTTTGTGCCTATGAGTAGGAGAGGGGGAGAAGGAGTGAGCAGGCGTGGCGGAGAGCGTGGGAGTGGGGAGGGTTGATCGTGGTGGGAGGAAAACAGAGAGGTCTGGGCGGCAGCGGGCTCTCTTTGTGTAAATCTGGGATGGATCGGTGGAGAAGATCATCTGCTGGTATGGAGCCGTGCTCCTCTTTCTCTGTCCGATCCGAAGCAGTGGTACCAACGTTACGGCGCCCTCTCGTCGCTCGGTCGCACTAGCTGCTTCCGATCGCCGTGGGCGACGACAACATCGCCCGCCGTCACTCGCTCAGCGCCCCCCCACCAGAGGTCACCAGATAAGACGGTCGCCCGGACGACGAGAAGCGAAGAGGAGAAATATCGCCTTTTCTTTCCTAAGGCCGACGGAATTCGTCAATTCGTATCTCCGAAAAATATGCCGCTACGTCATCCACGCTACACTTTTTGAGGAAGTATCTCCTCTACGAAATTTCCAAATTTTCGCTTAATTCGCGGTTTTGGCGACATTTGTGGCCCCATCTAGAGGGTTAACACAAAAGGAAGCGATCGTCTTCACTCAGACCTGTCAACGATTCTGAAGATTTACAAATAAGTTATTGCTTTCTTTATGGATAAACCTAGATTCAACTGATTGAAAAAAATGTTCTAAAAGTTCATACCATATATAGATGTGGGAGGCTAAATTTTAATTTTAGATAAATGACAAATGGCAATAATAATAATTACATTCGCAAATCAGTATAGGAAACAGGAGATTATTGTTTCCAATGCTATTTACGATTATTGGTAATTAACTTTTTGAATGGCTGGAATTAAATAGTTCTTCTATTATTGCTTATACGTTTGAAATTTTTACGGTAAATGGTAGTCTGTATTTTTCTTTTTAATGATATCTTCCTATCGATTAATATTTCCATCCCAAATTGGACAAGAATGAACTGTGAAATTATTATTGACAAAAGCATGGAAGTGGTCTGAATTAAGAAAAAAAGTTAAGCTAATGTGTCACATGTCAACTTCTGTTGTGGGATTTATAGTTTTTCTAACCTGAAAGTGAGTAGTAAAAACACATTGCAGTGACAGATTTTCTTATAATGGTATCATTTTGAATCCTTGCTGCTGCTAGTTAAACCAATTACGATGGTTACCAGTAGCCGCCAGCAAACTCTAGAACCCGGAAATTCCAGCACACTTATTTACTTCCTGTTTTATCCATAGCTTAGTATAGCACAAGCTTTTCCCTAATATTTGTAGGTTTTGTTGGATCTGCGCCGCAAGGGTAGGTGGATACTATAAGCGAGATGAGACTAGATACTCTATCCGTCTATAGATAATTTAATGAAAATTTTCTTAGGTAGAAAAAATAAACAAATGCAGGAAAACAAATGAGGATTATTTTTTCGCTTCGGATTTTACAGATAGGAGTTCATGAAAATTACACAAATTCGCAAGACAGAATTTCAGGATTAAATGGAATCGAGAATAACATTTAATCTACATCTTTTATATTGACTAACATTAAAAAGTTCGAAGGATTAATCCATTCAAAGGGATGATCTCATTTTCTCATTCTGATTTACATCCTCTCCATTATTATTCAATATGTGTGTTGACAATTATGCCACAGTTTTCTATACAGCAATTGAGCAGTTGAAAGCTCGGAGAATTGGCCTTTTTATTTCATTTGCAACATTTTATCCTGTATATAATTAAAATTTTTCTTTGGATAATTTGCTGAATTTATTATTGTCTTTTTTATGAAGGCTAAAGTTTTATATAGTATTTATTCGTTCTTTCACCTGCTTTTAGATGTCTTTTCGTTGAGACGAAATTTTCAAATAAAAAACATTTTTAATTAAATAACATCTTTTGACCAGAGATCATTCGAAACGTCCTTAAGGCAGATGTAACCGCAATGCCATGTTTAAAGATATTTGACATGAATAGTCGTACATTACAATTTTTGAAAGCTGTATTAATTATAATACCAAAAATATATGAATTTATTATGATTTCATCACATATCTTTTTCTTTAAAACACATTTGTGGAAATATTTTTGACATGCTTCACTTAGTTAATAGAAATATATGTTAGGTCTGACCTCTAGTTCCTGGAGCTCAATAAAATTAATATTATATTAATAAAGACCGAGTGAGCAGGCAGTCGAGTCAAATCCTTTTAAGGCAATAATCGGCGAAAACTGTGAACTGCTTCTAAAACCAGCAAAACTGTGAACGAAGTATGCTGTAAATTTAAAGTTCAACTGAGCATTTTGGTTGGATGCACCGGAATTCCGCGTTTGTTCGCTGAAAAGTGCCTAGAAAAGGAGGAGTCGTGAAGACTACAGATTTAGTTTTGGACGCAAAATCACAGGCATGTTTTGGTATCAAATAATCTTAATTCATTCGAGTATCCTAATACTTGGAACACAAAAGTTCGTTATCGTTTGTTTATCAATCCTCCGACGGTACCATCGCAGAATTTGCTCGGTCCATCAACCCTTGCCACTGCATCATCCTGAGGACGGCGCCGGGATCGGAATGTGTTTGAGAGCGCGGAATCGGAAAAGCAGCATCAGGATGGCTCCTTCTGGTGGACAACGACACTCTTGCAGAGGAGGAGTGGAGGAGAGAGAGAGGGCGTGTGGGACGCAGATCGAGGGAGAGGAGAGCGTTTGAGCGGAGTGGACGGGGAGGGAGAGAGGATGGGTATCCTGTGGTATCTAGATGGGGAGAAGGAACGGGTGTTGGGAGGGGAGTCCGAAGGGGGGGAGGGGTGGGTGGATGGGGGGGGGAGGAGAGAATGCGATGGGACTTGAGACAATCCGCGTGTGTCAGTGGTCCCAGAGTGATGCTGGAGGGAGGACCGCCAGTAAGAGACAAGTACGCGGAGAGAGTGAGAGAGAGGGACGGAAAGAGGAGTGTTCGACACCGGGATTGAGTGTGAGTGAGTGAGAGTGGGTTGTTTTTGTTGTCCGTGGGGTGGGAGTGAGTGCGAGGGAGAAGGAGAGGGAACGAGGAAGGAGAACCAAGACCGGAAGAGGATTTGCGCGATTTAACCAGGATACCTGCGCGAAGAAGGGAGAAGTCGGGAAGAAAGGGAGGGAGTAAGAGAGAGAGGTTTGGAAGGAGAGGGCGTGTGAGGTTCGAACGTCAAAAAAAAAATCCTCTCATGGCTCTTCCCTTCCAACTCCTGTCTTCCTCCTCCTCCCTCCTCGGCCTCCCCCGCCAACTCCTCCTCCTAATCGTCATAGTCTCCATCGCCGCTGGAGGACATGCCGCCGATTCTTCAGGTAAATGGAACGCCGGATGTCTCTTCTGCATATACGGTGATAAATGGCCTGCATTCGTAAGCGTATCGTTCTTTGGCCAAATCCATCGCAATACCATTACGATCGTCTCACGAATCTCTTCTGTCGAGGAATGTCCTCGATATTTCATCGACGGGATTTCGAATAAACCGTTTTCTTTGCCGCGCTCGATTTTTTTCTCGTCGCTTGTTTTGCTTAGATTGAAAAGGCCAATTGTCAGAGAGTACGGTTCAAGTGAGAGACCGCGGGGATATGGCGGCCGTCAATCCGATACTCTCCGCCAAGTGTCGATGAACTCCGAAAAAATTATTTGTCGGATCGGAATTTTTAGTCTATGAGGCCTTGAATCATTATCGGCGTATGTTGAGCGATGACGTCTTTCGTTAAAAGAGTAATTATTCCCGCAGTGACCGCACGAGAGAAAAAATACCATGCTCTTCCGACAGCGAACTCATGCCTCTGGATTTCGCCCTCCATTATCTAATGATTACAATTATACCAGAACGATCAATAGAAGATATATATATATATATATATATATATATATATATATATATATATATATATATATAAATGAACAACAGAAGCTGTATATCAAAGATAAACTTCAAAATTAGTCCCAAAAATTAATGAGAAAATTACTCCCACAAAATTGTACTGTATACAGGAAAGCGTTATGCGACTTGAAAGGCAAAACATTTACACAATTAGAATAAAAATTTCGTCGCATATAAGTAGATAGTAAGCTCGTGTATAATTTTTATTTTAAAAATAATTGTATCGCAAGAAAAAACTATTTGGTCTATTGTTCCATGCATTCCTGGAGTTTTTTCTTGTGACACTCAGCAGAAACATCTACTTTTGCAAGGTTGTGAATGTTGGCACGTGCTCTGATGGCGAATGAATGAATCCCGCATCCCCGCAAAACAAACGAGGGAGTTCCTTATCAGACGGACTCCACTTTATTTTTACTCGTTTTCGAGGCCATTGACTGATATCGACGGACGATACGAAGTTTTAATAAAATAAAATCGTATTGTACTCAGTCATTATGATAATTATGTACGCAGCCAACTCATAAATCATAAAGAGTAGTTTGAACTCGTATGAAATCGTCAGATCTTTCTAGAAGCAAGCATCTTCTGGAATATAATTATAACTGAAATTTACGATTACTGCCTGTTCATATAGTATTCTTTTAGTGGATTAACTGCTACAACCTTAAAATGATATATTTGTTGTAATATACATTTGTTCATATTATAAATTTTTGTCACCATTTCTACAGCATTGCGTGAATCTTTAACGATACATGTCCCTTATAATGTTACGAGAAAGGCTTTAAACAATACAAAGTATAGCAGAGTTATGTTTATTCATCAATTTTTAGATTGCCCACTAGGAATGTTTCTAATAAAAATAGTCATTTAATCCAGTCAGTACAACATTTCTTCGGAAAATTTATAGTAAGAGGAATAAACTATATTATAAAAACGCTCTCATTTCACATAAGCGTATGCATCATGGGAAATATGGCTAGTAGTTGATTCTTAAATATTTTATCGAAAATAAATTTCAGTAATCATTGAAAAAATATTTTTGAAGGACGAACTTCAGAGAATAGAGATTATTAACTCGTAAACGTCTCTCTGTTAACCGAAAAAGATTTATTGAGATAACATATTAATTTTTACAATAAACTACTAATAAATAATTTATGCCTGCCCAATTACATAACGGTAGGTACCAAAAATATATTTTCTAAATAGTCAACAAATATAACTTAGAAGAGTTTACTTTATGTGGTAGAACAAAATATCTTTGCCAGTTATAAAGTATTAATCCTTCTATTGGGAGAGAAAATTTTTTGGTCGAGTTTGGCTTTCTCTATAAAAAGTGAATATAACTATAATGATTGCTGTATATATATTTTAAAATCTAAAATTTGGAGCATATATTACTAAGACATCCGACGGTCTGAAACCTTACATGTTATCCAAACACCATGCTAAACCTTTGATTAACTCCTGCATCCATAAAAGAGTAATTATAAACAAGATGCTATTTTTAGATGTCAAGTAGGTGTCCTGAGTAGAAATTAAGCTATGTGAAATTACACAGAATAGCTAAGATGGTACTGCATCATCGTACTGAAACGTTGTCACCCTTTCGAGTATTCTTTGATAATATGTCGAGTCAGAGGAATAACTCGGAATGAGGACAAGGAGAATAGGTTGGAGGAAGATACTCTTCAGTTCGTACAGAACTCCTACACGAAAGTCTTCTCTCGGTTGCAGATGGTCCATTGCTCCGCATTTGTCCCTCCTGACTCCAACTTCAAAGATCCTTGCGACCCGCTCCAATTGCAGCGTGCGTGGGTAGAAATACAGGGGCACCTCGGTGTAACGAGCCGTATCCCATAAAGCATTTCGTCCACTGTGATTCTAAGTGACCTCAAAAATACGAAAATATATTTTATCAGACATGTTAAGCATAAAACATTGCCCTCCGTTGTATTCATTTAAATCTGTAGTAGCTATTTCCTTCGAGGACAGGGAACCATTATGGTTTTAATTTCTCCGTGTAAGTGCAATGAAGAATAATTTATAAAAATTATATGATTTAGCTATTTTTAAAAAAAATTATGTATGGGGAAAATGAGCATGACAGGAATCCGATAGAATAAGCATAAAACGGAAGAATAAGCTAAATTACTTATAGAACGGAGACGAGGTTCCAGGATACGACGGTATTAAGCCGGAAGTCTTGAAAAATCCCTGAAGCACGACTAATACTTGTGCTATTCTCAATTTGCTCCAACATGTCGTAAGCAAAGAAGAGCAGAAGAAACGAATACAAAAATGTAAAAACTTGAAGAAATAATATTATGTAAGTGTAAAGAATAATTAGAAATCACGAATAACATATTACGTGACAATAAATCTTATATTAGTATTTAATAGATGCCTTTAGGTCAATGTTAACGTAAATGAGGTTTCTTCGTTTTTTTTATCGGTAAAATCATTATCATTACCGTTGCTTCAAGAAAATGGAGTTGCTTTAAGATGAAAAAGTCCAAAAACTCGAGCATATTCTCTTAAAACTCAATAAGTTCAGAAAACGACAAATGTAACTTGCGTTAAAACTAAGTAAGCCTGGCTAAAAAAGAACTTATCGTGAGAATATTTTGAAGAAAAATTATAAACAATCTATCAGCAAAGATTTAGGAATTTATATTCCAAAATGGAAATGTGTCGACAGCTGTACTGAATGCTTGAAAAAGAAAAGCATGTGCTGGAACGTTGTTATGCCTACGATAAGTTGAACGGTCACTGCGGAAATTTCTCTCAATTAATCCTGAAATTTTAGTTTAGGAATTCTCCATAGTTTAACTCTGTCTACGGAGAAAATAAACAACCTCGCTTTCTACTTAAAATGTTTTTGCTTTAAATTTGCCAAGATAAATTTATTTGCAGCTGAATTTGTAAATACGTCATTAAGCTTGCTTTTATTATTTTATTACATAAAGCATAAATTTTGCTGCCATTCTGACCATTTCAAAAATTTAGTGCGATTGACACGAAAGAGCAAATAATTTGGAGAAGATACGTTATTCATGACCTTCAATACAAGATAGTGCTCTTTTTGATCAGGGGTATTTAATTTTTTAGACATATTTTTGTAAAATTTCGTGCAACGACTTCCGGTTGGTAATTATATCAAAAATATTTGTGACCGAAGATCAAATTGGTCATAAAATAAACATTTATTCCCGTTTTAGTAGCATGACCGTTTTCTAGACGAATAATGTACCAATAGATGATTCAATAGTATACAAATTAAGTAAGATTCATCAGGAAACACTTTATTCATTATTGATAGAATAGATAAATCCCCAGAGAAAATATAGCACTGTTCTTTTTGCGATTAATGCATAATAATTCCAGTATTTTTTCGATTATTTTTGTAACTCCCCTCTGCGTCCTACAACTCACAGTTAAAACCGAAGATGAATATTTATGCATTTTGTTTGTACTATATAAAATAGAGTTAACGGCGCCGTTAACTACGTTTGTTGCCAAGCATTTCTCTCTGTCTACTATGCCAAGCCAACGTCTCGACCCAATCACTATGATGAAATGTTGTAGGTGAATGATGGAAGATAATTTTCCAATTACGCTTCAGGAGTGACATTCTTATCCGCGACCTTCCGTCCCTGTGCCGTAGTGACATAGTTATTAGGAAGGCTCGCTTCATTTACTCTTACTTGAAATTATGGCTCCTCATACTGCAATAAAGCTATTTCAATAGCTCGCGCATCCGAACAAGAACGACTATACAGGTGACTGATACTATTATTACATTTTCTGATGAGAACTAAAAATGTAAAATTATTTTTTAAATCTTCACTTTAACATATATATTTTCACTTTCTGGGTGGCGAACAGTAATAACACTTTAAAAATTAATGATACAACATCTTCAATTATTATTTTTAAACGATTTCGGAATGATCCATTATTATTTTTCCAATAACTATTGATTTTTTCAAACTTAATGAAAAATGATCCCTTTTAAATCACATAATGAAAAAAACAGTTACATTTCAATATTTATTAAAATGATGACACAATGTATTTCAAATTTAAAAGGCAGAATCTCTATTATGGTCTTTTAATAACCTTTATTATTAATGTCGGACCAGTATACGTGTTCTGTCATTAATAAGTAAATGTATTGAGATTTTTGTAAAGTTGACGGCATTGATTCTACATTATGGTACAGAAAAGAGAGCTATTTTATGCTTTGCAATGAAAGATTTGATATTAAATTTAGTCGAATTATTTTCAGTAATTGCGAAACATTTTGAACTTAAAATATTTTATAAATAAATTCAAAATAGTTTCTCCGTTGAAGGCATTCATTTTTTTAGAATTCATCACCGAAAAAAAACATAGAGCTGGCATTATATACGTTTGCAAATTGTTTTGCATACCATATTCAATTGCTATTCCTTTGGCATTTTCATTGTTCTTGCATTGTCGTGATCGCAACGATACCCGTGACATCTGAGCGGGAGTATTTCTGTCCTGACTAGTATGCGAATACACAATCCTTGCACTCTGCAATTGTTAGCCTTCTTGTATCCCTCATCCTTAACTGGATAAATTGAGTCCCTTGCCGCTGATTCCAACCCATGCGGTAGCAACACTTTCAGAGCACCCATTTCCACTTTAAAGAGACCAGTGGGACAGAGTGAGAGAAAGATGTAGAGAGGGAGGGGCTTAGTATGTCACCACACGGTGTATAGTACGGTGCCTTTAGAATTTTAAAGAGTACAACCTCAATCTTCTCTTCAATCGTTTCTCTCCTTCAGCCAATCTTCTCGAGAAGTGAAAGAACGAGCTCTTAAGACAAGGTAGCCAATGCAGTTAAACGTCTAATTGAGATTTGTAAATGCACCGTGCATAAATATGTTTTGTGCCTCGAAAAATTGAATGATTTTGAAACTATACAAAGAAATGCTTCTCCCATATTTAGATAAAATAGCAGGGCCGATCATCTTCACCCATACCACTTCTTTATTTCCAATAGCACAATTACCTCCGAACCCTCTATTTCTTTCCCATTCCACTTACACGCGCCGCCAACACGTGGCATTTTTAGAGACATGCATAATGCATACATTTATTTAAGGAATCTAAAAATTTCGGTCAAATTTGAAAGCAGATAATTTTCCCCATCATTCAAATTTATCAAAGCTAAAAACATCAATTAATTTATATTAATATTTTCCAAAATTTAGCGTCTCGATTGAACTTAGGTTTCAAAGTGATACGAATATAAGATAAGTTTTTCATATAAATTTACAATGAGCATGGGTTTTAAAGAGAAATTGATACTGTAGAATATCTATATGTCAATTTGCCACAAACACACACATGCAAAGTAGTTACAAAATCCAAGAGGAATTTTCAATATCAGTAACTTTTTAATTAATCCAAGTAGAAAAAACTATTACTATTATTAAAGTAAATATTTATTTTTTTCCATACATGCACGATGAACCTAGGCGTTTCTAAGGGGAAAACTCCTTAGCAACGTCTTTTACATGTACGCTGAAGTGAATTACATTAGCAATTGCTAATAACCTCTGTATTTGTGCCTTCTTAAATATAGACTTATTTACAGAAAATTGAACCAAAGGTATCATTTTCGATGTAACTTAAGGCTGAAATGTGTCACATGAGTCAATAAGTGGTAAATGACTTTATTATAAAACCAACATACATGGTACTATATTGTTGACCGGTCATCCCAGTACAAGGTTCCCAGCAGTGTTTTGAATATTTCTGTCGAGTTCCGTTCAAAACAGAAGTTTATTTTGAAACATTCGTTTTATTCCTTCTATGGTTACACTCGAAGAAAAATTTAACTGATTTTTGTGGTTAGCCGAGCTGAAGTCCGTTACAGCTGTGAGATGCAAGTTTCAGATAAATTACAAGAAAAATCAGCCGTCTAAACATGCAATGAGAGAGAAGCTGAATGGAAAATTCAAAATGACTGGTTCAGAGCATGTAAAAGTTCACACGTGCTTCTAGAGAAATCAACATTCCCACCTCAATGGTCAGTGAAGGTGAAGTTAAATCAGCATGCAAACCAAATTCATGTTGTTCGAGATCTAATGGAAGAGGATTATAGTTCCAGGTTGTAATTCTGTGAAGAATTTATCACAAAAATCAGAGAAGATTCGAAATTTTTGAACCAGCTTAAATTTTCTGATGAAGAAACATTTCGTCTCAGCGGCAAAGTAAGTCACCACAATCGTGGCATTTGAGGAAATGAAAGGCCAAAGGAAAGGTGGCATCATCAGAGAGAATCTCCGAAAGTGTGGCGTGCTTTAAGAAAATCTCAAATAATTAATTGATTTTTGAGAAAGCAATTGAAAACGGAGAGCTATATCTTGAAATGTTGCAAAACTCTTTCTTTCCACAGCTCGTGGTCTCAAACCACGTGAACCGAACCATTTTCCAGTATGGCGGAACTCCTTGTTTCTATTCTAGAAAGCTCGTAAAGATTTTGTCTAAAATTTTTCCAAAAAAAATAGATCGGAAGAGGAGAAACACTTGCATGGTCACTCCGACCTCCCGACTTAACCCCCTTAGGCCTTTTTCTACATACCCGCGTGTCGTTAGTCCACTAATAAGCCATAAAATTTTGCAAAAGATAAAAGCACGTATCAAAACTGTACCGCATAAAATCGCACGCAAGGAATTGGTAACGTTTTCAAACCTTTCGGAAAATAATTGAAAGCTGCATTTCCCAAGATATAGGATATGTTGAAACATATAATACGAGTGCGAACTATCAGAAAATTTTAGGAAAAAAGGATTCTCAATATATGTGCTATTTTGTTTTATTTGGAACATTGAAAAAGTTATTTATTTTGTATATAATTATATTATTAAGAAAATTTGTCTACCTAAATAATTTTTCATTATTATTAACTAATTATTTAAGATTTTTTGGCGAGTCCTGAGAAAAATTAGAACAAAATTCTTGGGTATACTCTTTCTCGTAATTTTCCACATGATGGGCGAAAGTTCATATTGGCAGGACGCGCTTTCTAGTGCCTTTTAATCACGTAGATTTATGCAATGTGCATACTATTGATAAGTTAAACGCCGTCTCTAACTTGAAATAAAAAGGATTCATATGTGAACGCTTAATGAGTTATTAAAATCGTCTATCAAATTTATAATAGTTCAAGAGGCTGATTAGCCAGGAAAACAAACAAACAAATCGACCATCGAATTCATGTAAAAAAATTTTTTTATTAATTTTTTACTGAGAGTTCTTTTACCCATTTATGAAGTAAGTGGCGTTAACAACCTCTGTCCAACAAAACCCATTTGATCCATTATGTGAACACGGAAGAGCACTGAAGCCTCGCTTATAGCAGATGTTCCATGATTCATACCTATATTCAGTGATTTTCCATTGTATTCTTATGCTTATGAACGTACAATATTCTCCTCTGTTAGTAAGTGTGTCGCTCTCGACCGAATAAAAAGAGCTTAATTTCCATCTCTCGCACTCTCCTATAGAAAGGAGCGTAAGGCCATTGGCGTTCTCCGCATAAGGCTTTAACTTTTTCTGAGGACTCATTGGCTTTATTACTTATGTACTGGCGCAAAGAGATCTTCCACGGGGAATGGAGTGAGGCGAGAGAGAGAAAGAGGGGTGATGAGGTCAAATGAGGCTCGGGTTCTTGTCATTTGACCCGCCGCATTTCGCAGATCGTAGTCGCGGGTGGTGGTGAGGAATACTTCTCCGAAGAGAAAGAGGCTGAAGTAATTTGAAGAGAAAACCTTTAATTTTGGGAAGGGCTTTTGTCCTATTTTTTTAATCTCAATATACTTAACCTGTAAAATTTCACGCACTTTATAATCTATTTTGAGACGAACCGAACCCTGATGATAAAATTCATCGCTGATGGGACTGTTACTGTCGCTTTAAAACAATAACTGTCTGAAATGATTTTCATCTAAATATTTTCACGGTGTGTATAATATAAAAATAAAAAAAGATATTATGTAGAAAGGTACCACCCAATTTGTATAATTTCTTATTTTTTCAAAAAAAGATTGCCGCAATGTTTTTCGCATATCTTACTGATTGAACGTTAATGGTACAGCCTTGCTTACAGGCAGGCTCCCTGTTATCTTCATGGCCACATAGGCCTTCTTATGATGAAAAGAAGTGGCGGAAGAGAGAGATAGAGGGGTGGAGGATAGAATTCGGGAGAGGATGTGGAGCGATCCCATTATCCAAAGGAATTTGTTTTTCGGTCTTTGTCACACGGCTCTCAGATGGAGACAAATGCCTGAGTAAGAGCGAGCTTTAAACTCCGCCGCCCTTCTTGACCACGATTCCTTACCAATGGAGCGTTAAAGAGCGTTATTGGGGTCGGAGGTGAAGGCAAAGTGTGGAAGGAGAGACAGTGAAACGAAGGAAGAGGAATTCCGAAAGGCTAAAAACCATTTTACGACTATGACACTACGAATAAAATTCCCCTTCAAATGTGATGTTGCTATTAAAATCTGGTAAACCTATTCTTTAATATATGCTATTTGTAATCTTCTCTTCATGCTATCATGGTTCTTATATAAACTTATCCAAAAGTATGCTATGAATAGCATTCTCTGCGACCAGGCAGTTTATCCCTAACATAGAAAGTGTTCTCGAGAATGCATAAGATGCAGTATGAGAAATGAAATGATATATATTGCAATTATTAATGGTTTATTGAATTTCATGAATCTAATCAAAAGTTATTTTAATTATCGATTTAAATTATGTAACTTATTAAAATTTGATAATGATTTGAAAATAACTATTACAATCTAAATCTGCCTTCTTGGATTCTACAAAATTATAATTTTTCTGTGAAAGAAAATATCTTTTGTAGATTCACCTAAATTCTCATGGAATATATAAATTATTCAGTGCACACAAAAAACAATGAAATCTTATATAAATGTAAAGCCCATCTCGATTCGCATCTAAAATATCCTCTCAGGCTCTCAAACTATTTGTTGTACGTCAAGAAATTAATCCAAAACAACATACAGAAATTGTATAGAAATTTATAAGCATATTCAATTTAATCTATAATAGTATCCTTAATGTAAAAATATGAATATAAAAAAGTCGTCTTATAATTGTACCCTTCAAAATGCAGGAATATGTGGTATTGTCACTTCAGAATAAGAATAAATAAAAATTGTCAAAACAGCAAATAAATATAAAAAATTAATTTCTTGGTAATGTCATGTGTTTTAATGCAGGAATAAATTATTTCCGAAAAAACGCAGATCGATGCATTTTTTATTGCAAATTATTCGGCAATATTAAAAAAATAATACTTCATTCGTATGAAATTAGTCATTTCTTCAATTTCATAATAGTATCTTTATATTATGATCTAAAATATGCTTTCTGCGTACAAACTGTAATAAAACGTGTCAATAAATTCAATCTGCAGTTTAACAGTAACTATGTAACGCTTGACATCACATATTTTATCCACAACATAGTATACGGCACATAGCTGATGACAGCTATTTCTTGTAGGCAATATAGGGAATTTCGAAATTTATGGCTAGTTGCATGTAACGGTAAGAGCCTAAGTTTATTTTGAACATAGAAACAATAAGTATTGCACATATTTTGATTTTTAAAATGTTCTCGAATACTAAATACTTTTACAGTGCTTGTTATCGCTTCAGGATAGTCCACGCCGTCTCTTCTGGTGGTCGAATTATTTTTTCATGTTATATGTCACTTATTTTAGACCAGTACATTAAATTCATGTTATTTTAATCATATTCACATATATGACTCGGAAACATTTTTTTGAAGTCTCAAAGCATCATCTCCACATTTTATCTAAACAAAATAGATTCGAAATGGTAGTGATGCATTTTTATTATCGTGTATGTTGAATTCACTGACCCGTTTTTAAAGCAAAATTTCTGATGCGATAATAGGTAAGTCCTGATAAGGGTTATGAGTAATACTACTAGTAAGCTACGGGAATCAAATAGAAACGCATCTTAAAGGGACTACAATTAAGACAGTAATGTCCATTCGAGGCCTACCCACAGATTTTACGAGTTTGGGGGATGGAATCCAGTGAATCTGTCCAAGAACGGCATTTGAAGTCCAGGAAACGCTGCAGAGGATAGTGAAAAAATATCGAATAAAAAAAGAATGAATGAAGATGGCGGAACCAAAATATTCCACCGATTGTTACTTAATTGGGTGTTTAAGACAATAAATCTTTTATTCGACTAAAAAAATAAAAATTTGCCCATTAACATTATTTAATTTTTCTTATAAACGATCGGGCTTACTCCTTGATAATAAATTGTGAAAATTAATAACAGATTTATGTAATAATGAATATGAAATAACAAGGTTAAAATTAAATTTAAATATATTAATAGTATTTTTAACTTAAAGCTTCTAATTCAAACTTTGAATTGTGCATGCTTTTCAACTATTATGTTTACTCCCTTTATATTTAAAACGTTTAAATGTCTTCGGGGAGAATCCTTTGTTTTATATGTACCATATCGCACTGATCCAGAAATTTAATATAAATCTTGTTACAACATATATAAAGATGCTTCCAAGAATTCGTTAAACAAACGGCTTTATCATTATTATATGTCTGTATAAACTTGTAGTTTACTTTTAATATAAATCTTGTTCCAACATATATAATGATGCTTCCAAGAATTCGTTAAACAAACGGCTTTATCATTATTATATGTCTGTATAAACTTGTAGTTTACTTTTAATATAAGAAAAGAAAAATTTTCGAAAGAGTCAACGGAATCCTAAAAACAAAATTATTAACACCAACTATCTGTATTACAATTAGGGTTGTATGTCTCTTGAATGAAGAGGCAATAGTTGATTTGAGTAGATTTTCCTTTTATTTAGAAAAGACATTCTTATATTTAGCATCCGTACATGATTGTTTGAAGCTAATTAGCAGGCATACTCCCAAAATTAAAAAATATTTAGAGAAGTGATGCTCGTTATTTGGCACGTACGGCAAAAAAATAAAAACGTTTCATGTTTTCGAAGCACAGTAAGCGTTCACGTAATGTCATTTCCCTCTCTTTATTTATGGGCGTCGACACGATGACGCAAAAGATATTTTAAGAACGCGGTGACTCCGACTGTTACGAGAGCACGACTAAACATGAAGGAAAGGTTTGGTTACCGCGGCAAAACATGAGCAAACTCGAATTTCTTTCTTCCGACACATATGATCGATAAAAAAAAAAAAAAAACGAGTCGGCAAACTTTTTCGTGCGTAAAATATTAGCTATAAACCTTCTAGCGATGTCGCGTTCTGTCATCCGTCTCAAACTCCTTCGACCTCGACAGCGGCAACAGCTGAGGATGACGTACACACACGAGCTCCGTGATTATTGAATACGCTGCCGGTGGTTCCACAAAGAGGGGGAGGGAGAAAGAGAGGGAGAAAGAGAGGGAGAAAGAGAGGGAGAAAGAGAGGGAGAGAATGAGAGAAAGGGAGAGAGACAAAACGAGACAGAAACGAGAGATGTGTGGAAAGATCGCGGGCTCGTGTTTGTGGCCACAGTTAACAAACCAGCGGAGGAGGAGACGGGCACGAGGGGAAGGGATTATTTTTTTTCTCGAGAGAGAGAGAGACGCCGGACACAACAGCCCACACACACGCGCGCGCGCACACACACACACACACGCACGCACACTTACGCACAGAAGGCATGCTCACATCGACGAAGCCGGAGGGTCATAGGAATGCCTCAGTGTGTTAACGGCGGCCAAAGAGACGGAGTCTGGCGGATCGTTCGGGATGCGAAGAACAGAAGAAGGGAAGAGTGGGAGAGAGAGAGAGAATGGGAGGAAAGCGGAAGAAGGGAGAGAAAGAGTAGAGAGAGAGAGAGAGAGAGAGGAAAGCCAGGTCAGAAAGATGGATAATATGATTGAGAACTGTAACAGGCGATGGGGATGTTAAGGTAGATGGATGTGGATAAATACGAAGAGAGATGAGAAGAAAGTTTGTAGAGAAGATTTGAAGAAGAGATTTTAAATTGGAATAGAAATGAATAAATGTAAAATTGTAAGGAAGACAAAATGGGAATAAACGGTGGAAAATAACGACGAAAATAGACGAAAGTAAAAAAAATACTTGGGAGGAGAAGATGTAAAAGCACAAAAATAGAAGGAGAGGAGAGGGGGAATAAAAGATAACGATAGAATTTAAGAAGGAGAGAGAGAGTAAATGAAGTGGAGAGAAGGACGAAGGAAGAGAGGGACGAAGAGGGTTTGGGAGGTGGCGACAAAGAGTAAGGAGAGGGGGAAAGAGGGAGGAGCTATGCTCGGGATGAGTTGGAGGGAGGAGGAGGAAGGGATGGGGTTTTAAAGAGGGGAAGTGGAGTGGGGAGGGATGAAGGAGTGGGATGCAGTAGGAAGGTCAGAGTGGATGAATAGAGAGGTTGGCGTTTGTGTGGAGGGAAAGAGGGAGAGAGGGAGGGCTGCGGAGTAGTTTGGGGGTTAGGAAGTGATCTAATCTGCTGATGGTTTTAGCAGGTGAGGCAGATCAAACGGATTAACGTATATAGCGCGTCAGTTTATGGGACTTTCCAAATTCGCAATAAAGAACATTTACGTCTTTTTCGTTCCTTAATCGCCTAAAAATCATCGCCTTAGATAAAAATGACTTAAATGAGAACTTTTTTATATGTTGCGATCCTATGACGTAAAAAAAACAAAAGTATGCGCCATAAAATACTTCAACCACGTTTATAATGTAATATATAATATTCGGAAGTAAATGACGAATTTTGATGTGCTTAAATATTCGCATAAATTTCATTTTGGTAAGAAATTGGGAAAATCACTAAGAGTTGGTTTTCTTCCTTTATCGTAAGAATGAATCTTCTGTACTTTTAAAAATGTATGTCAATCAGTCCGTGATATATTACTTTTATTTCAATGATATTTTATTATTTAAATAAATTATAACAACATTTTCCGTTGTTAAATAGATAATTTTATAATGATAGAGAAGTATTTAAAGTTATCCCAGACTAATAATAACAGAATTTTAAAATTTTGTTCAATTAAAATTTTTAGTAGACAACATACAATTTAGGTAAAAATTAACATTTGAAACCTTGAAATTTGATTGATCCTTTTCGTAAAAATCGTAATTATGTCGGGGGTTATCGCCCTGCTGTATGCGTACTTACCTTAGGCAGTTAGCGATCAGGAAAAAAAAACAAATTTAAAAGCTAGAAGTAATTCAGATGAAGGTGGGAATATACTGAAGGTAAAAAGTGTTCGCAACTGAAAACTGATAACAGACTACAACTACAGATGCGTGATTGATAGCAGTTAATGGCTACATTCTCATTTTGGTGGACGGACCGTTAACACTAAAAGGTTTAAGGGGTTAAATTGATCCTTCCGATATTTTGCGTCGATTAACGGTACTCTTATAAAAAAGTCCAAAATATATATTTTAAAAAATGTATAGAGGTCCAAATCTTCATTTTTGGTATGATTTAATTACGCGATCTATTTTCTAACTTAGCACAGAAATAAGAATTGGGATGTTACCGTAAAACATAAAGAGTGAGCGGTACCCTCGATATTATTAATTTCCTCAAATTTCTCCCGAAAATTATTGGCGAAGCTGTAACGTTTTTTAGACCTTCGTTATCCTCTTACCGGGAAAGCGAAGTGAATTCCGGCGTAGGAGGAGGTTAGCAACGAATGTGAACGTGTGTCAAGGTGAGTTCGAGAGGACGATTAGAGAGATGAGTTTCTGAAAAGAGGGAGAGAGAGAGAGAGAAAAAGCGATCCGGAAACGGGAGAGAGATATGTAGAGAGAGAGAGAGAGAGAGAGACTTTGTGAAAGACGCAAAGCAGAGAATGAATCGGAGAGGAGCGTGATGCGGCAGTGAGGGGGTTGAGACGTGAGTGGAATGGCACGAGAAGTGAATAAACCAGGAAGGGAAGGAATATAGGGCAGATGTACAGGAAGAGAAACGAAATGCAAACAGTACACATTCGGTACAAGCAATTATTGCCGCGGTATTAATATAGAATCTGAAAGTTTGGGATATAGGAAGGAGAAGGTAGGGAATTGATTGAAAAACAAGATGGACATATAAGTAAAGTTTAAAATCTTAGAAGAAAGATGCCGGTGCGATGAAAAATATTTTGAAATACATAATGTAATGTACGGATGAATAGATATGAGAGTAAAGAATGAGAAATGAATAAAATAATAGTCAATCCAATAAAAAATATGGAATCACCACTGAAGACGTCTACTTTGCATCCTAAATCAGTGTTTCTCAAAGTATGGACCGCGGCTCCACAAGTAGCCGCAAAATTGTTTTATATGTTAGGTGAAATGCCAAAATATAAAATATTCACGAATAATAAAATCTCATCGGGAAATTCTCACAAATGCGATGCGATATAAATCATTAACAGCTACATAAATTAATTTGTATTAAAGTTTATTATTTTGACTATTTTCAATTCAAAGAGGGCCGCGACTGTTGAAATATTGAGAACCGCTGTCCTAAAGGAAAATCTGGTTTTTCCAAACTTTTTACGTCCATCGGAGTGACGTAGTCCGTCAAAATAATGGATAGAAAAACATTGTGATAGGTGGGCGAAATGGCAAAAGATTATTTGGACTTGGGGTAGAATAAAAATACACATAACGGGTACGAGGAGGAATGAAAGTTGGGGACGGTTGAAAGGAATGAAAAAGATGAATCAGGAAGAGAGAGAGGGCGTCGAGGAGAGGAGGGATGGGAGATAGGAAGCGCGGCGTGGGCGAGAAGAACATGTCCAGACGTTCCCTCAACACCCTCGACCCTCCGCCTCCACCGCATTTCTCTCTATCTCGCAGATGAATGCCCTCCTTAACACCCCCAACGCTCTATTCCCAGTAGTGGCCCGCGCCTCCCCCCTCCCATCCCTCTCTCCCACCCCTCCCCCTCCCATCCCTCTCTCCATCCCCCTCCTCCCTCTCCGAGGCATGGATTGTCATCACCCAGAGTCCTGCATCTTCGCTTGACGCGAGGGAAAAAAACCGTCGTAAAGGGAAGAGCGGTCAAAGACAGAGAGACCTCTCCCACTTAAAAAAATTGAGCATCGACCCTTACTCCCCTCCTTACCCCCTCCTCCTCAGCACTTCCACACCCCGTTTCTCCCTCCCCTCCTCTATCCCTCTCCTCCTCTATCCCTCTCTCCCTCACGTCACTCACTCATCAATCGGCGCTATTCTTTCTCTCTCTCTCTCTCTCCTTCCCCACTCTACTCCTGTTTTACTATAATTTTTTTAATCTTATGATTTTGTTCGATTCTATTCCTGTCTTCAATCTCTCTCACTCTCTCTTTCTCTCCTGCTCCCACCCGCACTTTGTTATTTCTTGTCGCTTTCCTCAACCATAAAGTGATGTATTTATTTTATTGCTGCTGTTATTACTTTATGGGTTGGTCATAGGTCAATAAAAATGAACCTTAGGAAAGAGGTCTTCGAGTAACGCTAGCTTGGAATAGAATTCCATTTTTTGCACCAACTTGAATCGGTAAACGAAAATAGTATAATTTAAAATAAACTTAAATATGCTCGGTAACTTTTTGTTTGCACGTGTCATTTTTGAAAAATTTTATGATACATACTTTATGGGTTTTATAATGCTACGCACTCCTGGGAAATGTTACTATCAAACAACATTCGATACATTGTGAGACAAAAAGTTGCAATAATAGAAAAGTTCCCAACCATATGTTAAATTAGTTTCATATTTCATTAGTATCGATAAATAAATATGAATAATTAAATATAAACCATTTTTATGACGGATGAATCCTCATTTGCAAAGAGTTTATCACAGTTGTTAAATTACTAGGTCTCATCTGATGCATGATTACGTATATTGGCATAAAATGGAGCAGATTTGCCGTCCGTCTTTTTCTCCTTTTTTTTTAATTTTATGTAAATTATTAAGACGCTCTCAATATTCAGTCTTCCATCTTTATTTTCTATTACGCTAGTTTGAAGTTAAACAAAAAATACACGCGAAGCAATTTGATGTGCGACAGGCGAAGAAAGGAAACAGGAAGCTGAGTCACGTCGGCATTCGAGAATAAAAACAGATTGCCCACGCTAAGCCACAACGGAAATGTTGTCGCGCAACGATCTCCGCATTGATTCAGCATACGTTTTAGGAACTCCTCATCCGTGAAACTGATGGCCGAGCGCCATGCTCCAGGTTAATCGATTTGCTAACTTATATTAACCTTGTGGCGCAAAGTTATCATTTTTTTAATGCCCTTTTCTCATCGCGTATGTATGAACACGAGAGCAGCCTTTGCTCCACTCTCTTTACGCGTTCTATTTCCGTAATTCGCATTGACATTTATCCAAGTCCGATCAGAGACAGAATTTTTATCTAAGTTCACATAAAGAGTTCTTTCTTCGTTTCAGCTTATGCGTTTCTGTGACATGGCTGGTTTTGTCAGAGAGATGTCCGCAGAATGATTACGAGCATTTTTGTGTTTATTATGCGATATTTTCGGCTATGCGTTCATATCCCGTTCCCCCATTCCTATCCATCACTTCCTCTCTCGCCATTTTTAAAGCCTCCCCTTCTTCGCCTCCCTTTCTCCGCCTCCCTTTCTTCGCCTCCCGTCTCTGCCCATCTCCATGCACTCTCCCCCGTGTTACCTCGCCTTACCCTCTTCCAATCCACCCACTCTTATCATTCCACTCTTTAGATAATGACAGACAACATCCAAGGTTTAATCCTCCGAGTCTTAAACTATAGGATACAAATGTATTTGTAGTTGAAAATAAATGCGCTATTTAAGGGGAAAGCTTGAGATGAATAATAGAAAACAGGAAATATTTATAAACAAAAAACTATGTATGTCTTGCGCGTAAATATATATATATTTCTCGCTAGCACTCAGGCCTTAATACTTATTAAATTTTGTAACAAATTTATGAAATATTCAGGATACCTTGAAAAGTCGAAGTCGCGCATTACTCATTAGCATATATATTAAAACAAAAATTCTAATTCGAAATCAGCTTGTTTTCTCTCGGAAATGTATATCAATACGTCTTCGTTTCTTTTGTAATAAATAAAATTAAAATTTATTTATTCCTCGCGAGAGAAAACAAAACGCAGTAGATGCTAAAATCAATGCGATGAACATACAGATACTGACATTCTTAAAAGCATAATGTTATTTTTAATTAATTAACTCGGAAAGAAGGGCGAGTCCAATATTTTATATCGGCAGCCTTAGGTTGTGAACGTCTTATTAAGTTAGATAAATAGTTATTATCACATTGACTTTGTATTCTTAAACGAGATAACCCGCTTAAAATTTATGCTTTTTCCCATGGCCAGGATTTTTTGATGCGCCACTTTCAATTAGTATCCATTTATAAATACAATCTTAATGAGTTTTGAAGGATAATAATCGTAGCTAACAAACGATGACGTATGGATGTCAAACGAATTAAATGATTTCGTTCTGCGCATAACTGGTAAATCTGAATTCAGAAGTTGCAAACAAGTACGACACGATATAAGCTGAGCTTATAAAATTACATTTTGTTTCGCAAAATCGGCAAATAAAAATTGTATAAAATTTTCCGGAGCCACTATCCGGTTAGGGTCACGGCTTAATTTCGGGCACGTGTGGCGGGGCCGGCCTGAGGTACCAGCGAGGCCGTCGGCTGCCCGGTGCGTCGTAATCTAAAGACGCTTTCCCGACGAACTATCTACACTATAAATTATTCGCTATAAGGACATATATATGTCGCTGAAAATACGGAATCTCTATGGCATTGCTTGAATTTTTTGTTGATTTAATTGTTAACGAAAAATAAATATATTGAAATGTACGTCTAAATAAGTTCTTAAAAATTATCCTAAGAGAGCGCTTAAATGTGTTCTCACGCGGAGCTCCAAAATGCCTCACACCGCTCCTGACTGGTAGCAATCGAATGATGTTGTCTTATAAATCCTCTTGTATCATGTACACTTATGTGTTCATTCGTATTTATCATGATAATAACTTTTATTTCTTAAGGGGAAATGAATTTGTAGTTGTTTATGGGATACACAACTTCTACATTAAGAAAAAACTCAACACGTTAATTGATGATAAAAAAATCTCCCAGGTTACTCCCATTGAAAAAAAATTGTAAAATGGCAGATTTCCAATTTGAGATATATTCATTGATGATTTAACTGATGATTATTCGTGAAATAGATGCACTATATGAAATTTCGTCGACAAAAGTGTAACTTACCCCTGGTGGGACTCGAACCCACAATCCCCGGTTTAGGAGACCGATGCCTTATCCATTAGGCCACAGGGGCTTACGTATGACGATCCATGCTTTTTTGACCTGGTTTTTCACACCAAGACTTTCGAGTCAACAACAGTTTTCTTGCTGGAAATGCTTCGTATAGGCCATTGCCTACAGAAAAATGAAGACTCTTGATAAGACAGGTAAAAATTGTTGTAATGGTATCATATTACTTAAGAATTACTGAAGCGAAATGTAACTGCTATGGAATTTTGCAATTAAAAAATAAATTTTACCCCTGGTGGGACTCGAACCCACAATCCCCGGTTTAGGAGACCGATGCCTTATCCATTAGGCCACAGGGGCTTGCATGATACAAGTGTTATTTTTGAAGACTTGACTAAAGATACCCGGAAACTTTCATTTAGCGAATCCATTAAAATTATTGATTGTTATAATTTTAGCAGCATTAAAGCTAATGCTTCCAAATTTGTATTTAGTAAAATTGGATGTTTTAAATTTTGTGCATGCATGCCATTGGATCATTCTCAAATTATTAAAACTTTTCAATCAATAGTACTTCTGAATTATATTTTCCGTGTTATAAATTTTAAAAAATTAATAATTTGCTTTCGGTTTTATTTTAGGTTATAATGATGGAGGTACTTCTTAGCCTTTTATCTCTCTAGTAATGGAAAATACTATCGCAAACATATATGATTTCCTGAAGACGTTGCTAAACTATTGTGTAATGTCAAATATACCATTATTAAAAATACACTGCTTGAAGCAAACATACTTTAAAGTAAAATTAGGGCTCCAAGAATCTCTTATTTATTTCAAAGCTTAAGTTTCCTCTTGAATCTCTTAATATGATTTGACAATGACGGTTTCCTTCTGTATGAACCTACAGATAATAGCATGAATATAAAAACACGGACTTAATATTATTACACTTTACTGAACAAATCGCAAGAGGGGGAAAACGTATGAAAACAGTTTTAAATGACTTTCAGAATCCCTCTGTCTATATTGTGAATTTGAAAGGGGTGACTTTAAAATTTTTTCTTATAGATATTAAAAGTAAATGAGTTTGTCAGTGATGCCCATAAAGTTGTTTTTCCCGTTATATAGCCTGTTCATTTTCAAATAGAAATTAGATTGCAGACAGTATCTAACAATTAAAATTCCAAATTTAAAATTAAAAAATTGACGAATATGAAATAAAATTTAAACATATTCAATTTTTACAATGTACGGGAAAATGGACATCCATTTTCTGGAGCTACCAAAGCCATTTGCTTTTAGATTAAAGTCATTCATTTATTTATTGGAGTTTGTAATTTTGATGGAACTTTTTCGTGTCTTCCTCGTTGCTCACGGTGTATCGCACCTCTGCACGATTCTCGCATTCATGCATTTCCTGTCCGTGCAGGGTCTCCTCCTCAATGGTGGTCAACGCCAGTCGACCTTCTGGAATGGACGAGGGTGAGGGAACAACCACTCGGGGTGACGGCCGCTCCAGGGATATGCGCTTCGCGACCCACAATATCCAACGACACTGCGAAGCCGGACGAAGCCTTCCGCATCTCGGAGAGGGCGCTGCTCACGGCTAACACGGCGCAGCTCTTCCCAGGTAAGTTTTCTAATCAAATAAAACTGATGAATATAGTACGGTCCCATCATGTGGAAATCTTAATATATAATTTAGTGTGTTTGTATGTATGTCCGTTTATAACTTACGAACCAAAAGTTCCACAACTTTCAAACTTTGCACATGATTTTATATCATCCCTGGAAAGATTTCAAGCAACTTTGTTTCTCCCCACCTCCCCCGCATAACCCTCCACTCTCTTGGAAGTTTTTTTAAAATTTTCATATTTTTTCAATTTTTACTTTCTCCATACGTAGTAATGGGAAAGTATTGTATTCATGAAAAAAATCGACTTCGAGATTTCAACGGAAATACATGTTTTGAGGTCCCTAGAACACGTTTAGACTTTTCGGAATGATGTCTGTGTGTGTATGTTATTGTGGGCGCTGTAACTCAAAAAGTACTAGCCATATCGTTACCAAACTTCATATATAACACTTTAACATGAGCACAAAGAACTGATTAGTTTTTGGACAATAACGGATAATAGGAAGTCGAGGTTTATTCGAAACCCGATTCGGTTTTTGCGATATTTCTTCGTTAAAACATCATTATTGTTTATACAATTCTATACAAAAGTTATAGAGAATGTAATTTTCTACAACTTTCATTTGAAACAATTTTCTATAGGAGTTATTGTTTAGGAGTTATTTATAAATAACCGGTTTTTCGGTTTCCGTTAAATATCTTAAAAACATCGTTATTGGTAATCTTCATAAGGGCCAAAGTTGTAGAGAATAATATTTCTTCCAAGTTTTGTTTGAAACTAATTTTCGTAGAACCATCCATTTCGGATATATCTCGCTTTATCTTAATACCAGCCTACAGCGCCAACACCATGTAGCGGTGAATTCTGTAAACATTCAAAATATACGTAATTTACGGCAAGGACGTGTCTTCTTTTACGATACGAAATAATAATTTTGCCTTATAATGCTACTCATAATAATTTAAATATCTATACCCCAAATATGGAGAAAGTCATGTGTTGGCCACATCAGATTTTTTACTTAAGTCGTACATTATCCTTTCCACAATGTGTATACAAAATTTGGAGGGCCTATGTCTCCCCATTCCCCCATAATTTTCATTTAAAGTTACTCAATCCTTAGACAAATTGACCCTGGCAACGCCGGGTACTGCAGCTAGTAACCAATATTTCTCGAGCGATTCACCTCGCTTTTCAAAAACGATACTTTCCTTTACGCAATGTATTGATTAGTTTGCCACGAAGTTGGGCACGTCGCTTTTCTTGCATTGTCCGCGCGTGTGTTGAATTTAATTTTTTTATCTAAAGACTGCTTGATAACCAAGCAATCAAATAACAAACCTTTTCACACGATCCATTGTGTGCACTTATTATCCCGCTTCCGCCGTTTTACGCGTATATTAGTGAAACTGATCAGTCGTGCTTCGCCTCAGCATTTATAATAACTTCACTGCGTGATTTAATATCGTCTTAGGTTCGTATTCATTTTAAAAATTTCTTAATTAAATTGTACAAATATCGAAGTAATTATGAAACTGATCGGATTAGGCTCAACTTGTGAAACCGATTCAATCCGAAACAAGGAAAGGAGAACGCACATTGCGATGATTTCAGTTTAATAGAAATAATTTTAATACGAATTATGCTTCGTTTCACTGCAACATTACTTTCCTTCAAAATATGGAGTTAAAGGTCTTCGTAACCATATGTTTTCAGTCTTCGATTGAAATATGGCTAACAAAACGTCGGAGAACGACTGAAAATCTTTACCTAGTAAATGTCCATTTTTGTAAAAAATCGCGTAATCCGACTATTATTAAAATAAGCCGCATCCTATCCTCTTAATTTGCCTTTTTCTTTTGTTTGGGCATACTGAGTTCGTTGATGGCGATATTACCGTATTTTTATTAATTGTATCTAAGCTAATATCGATGAAGACGTCGAATTTCTGGTCTGCTACAAAAATCATCCATTTATCTTCCATCATATCCTCACCTGTGGGAATCCGTCGCCGTAAAAGGAAAATAAAAATATCAATCTTTAGCATAAATGCCTATTTGTTTTTTGTAGATGGCTTCCCTATGGACTTCTCCTTGATGGCCGCCGTTCGCGTGGATCCTCCCTCGGGAGAAGACGACTCGTCGCCGGACCTGAGCAGAGGCTCCGTACTCTTCACCGTATACTCGGATGTGGGAGACGAACAGCTCTCTTTATCTCTCGGGAGACAAGTTGGACTGTTTTACGGGGATGCGGACGGAAGACAACAGGCGGAGCACAACCTGCGATTCGATTTCAAAGTCACCGACGGAAAGTGAGTCTACGGGCGGATTTTACTTCTGCATGCGAACACATTTTTCCACGGCGATTTTTATTTTGGAAAGGACTTATTAGAATGGGCACACGGGTTTGGTCTTATAGCACTAACACCCTAATCGCGTAAATAAGGAAAAAAATCAAATGCCAAAAATATACTATTCAGAGCAGAGGTCGCCCGCGAGGTGCATACAGCCTCCGAGTATTTCATGCGGCCCGCGAAGTTATGATTAAAAAGTGGTAGGTAATATTTTATATAGAGAAGTTCTTAACTTTCAGTAAAATCTCAAAACCATTTCTAGTAAATTCTGAAAGCTAATAAATTATTTATACTTGATTATCATAATATAAAACTACCGAATCTCGAGGTAACTTCTGATGTAAACGATCATCCGGCCTGCCTACTCTAATTACATCCAATGCGGCCCTCCGGAGCATACACATTTACGGATGCAAAAAAGGTTGCCAACCCCTGGTTTAAAGAAATGTATCGAAGTTTACAGTACAGCATTAGGTCTGGACTTACGTTTAACTTATTTGTCTTTCTGTTTCTCAAGTGATCTTAATATATCAGGCTCTTATATAAGGTATTTTTTGATAAATTTCTCACTTTAGGAATAAAAATAAAGACGGCACGGTATATATCCTTCTGTCTACGGCAGTTTTTTCAAATGGGGTGCAACGGCACGCTAGAGTGTCCCAACTATTTGCTAAGAGGCGCCACAAAATAAATAAATCGACCATTTGGAAACGTCTATAGGTCATAAGGGCAAAAATTTTACTCTAATAACTTGAAGATTTAGTGCGAACAAACGAATACTAGTTCAAACGTTGCGATACCCGTTTATAAAATATGCAACCATGTTTCAAGGTAAGGGGCCGCGAAATTCGAATTATCATTAAAATGGAGCTTTTAATTCAATATTTTCACTATGCGTCTCGTATAATTTGGGGATTCAGGTTTCATATGTGTGTCGAGTTATTGATTTAACACAATATGAGGACTGATTTGTGTAACTTTAACCTTGCAGATCATAGCTCGGAAATCTCTTACGACTTTACCCAAACGATCCTACCAAAGAGAATTATTGTTCTATCACATTTTTTTCACGTTCCAAATTATTCCATTTATTCTCACAATAAAAACCAGAATTTTATGGAAAAGTTTTTCTTTCTTTCTACAGATGGCATCGCCTGGCGTTCAGCGTTAAAGGCAACTCGGCGACGCTCATAGTTGACTGCGACTCCCAGGGGACTCTTCCACTGCCAAGACAAGCCAACGCTCCCCCTCTGAGTACCGCTGGAATTGTCCTCATAGGACAGCAGCTGTTGGACGAGGGATTCTTTACTGTGAGTGACTGCGTGGCGCGATTGTCATCAATGTGTTATAACCGTAAAAAATCAAAATATGTCGTAAATTTGTAAAATAACGTAGATGATTTTTAACGGTGCATTTTATTCTTATATCTCGCAAATTCATCTAGTTATGGCTCTAATTATTAGAATGCCTTGATTCCCCTGTTTCATCAGTTACTTTTGGCTTATAGCTTATTAACGTTCCAGAAAATCGCTGCTCTATACATCACACAAAGTAAAAACAAATTACTAAAAATTCAAATTTAAAGTGTATCATGCTGTAGCTAGCCGCAGGTAAGTTTTAGTTGATGTCAATAGAAGAAGTGTGAAAGCAGACGCGCATAAGATTCTGCGATCACGAATAAGAAATGATTTATTGGCATTTTTTAATCACAGGGAGATGTGCAGACGCTTCTGATCTCTCCCACTCCTGAGGCTGCTTATGAAATGTGCAATGCGTTTGTGCCGGAGTGTTCCCGGCCTTTGGGACCGCCCCCCGAAGGAGGGGACGCGTGGGAGACGTGGAAGAAGAGCGGTGGTAGCGGAGGGAGGAGATGGGAGATACGTAGTGGATCGTCTTCAGGTACATATCATTTTCATGTATCAATCATCATACCTACGATAATCATATTTGTATATTTTATCATTAACGTATTTATAAATGTCGTATTAACCTGATTATAAGGCGATCCACCCTAATGTAACATCCTATTTTAAGGAAATATACTCAAAATAAGCAGTTAACTATCAAAAGTTGAAACGTTCAGTATTTTTCTTATGTATCTCCAATAACCAAGCAGGGTAACAAATATATACATTTTAAAACTATTATTAATTGAATTTCTTAAAGACTCTTGCAGAGCTGTAATATAGTGTGTTTGTATTCATTTTCACTTCTAAACCTTCTTTTATATAATCCAGCAAATAATTTTCCCTAATTCCACATTCTCTTTCATTTACTTCGACAGGACTTTCCGGAGGTGTCGGTTGGTCATCGCCCTCCAGTTCGTTCACGCCCTTGAGCACTGGAGGGATCACCAGCAACAACGGCCAACTCACCGGAGGAGGCTCTCCGACGCTAACTTTCGACTTGGGAGGCAGTGGCGGACATTCCGGTGGCGCCGGAGGGTCAAGGTCCGGCGGCGTCGGCGTGGGTGGCTCCAGGCCTGGAGTCGGAGGGTCTTTCTCAGGAGCAGGCTCCAGAGGCTCCGCGACCGGCACCGGCGCCACAGGCACCAGGACCGTCTCTAGTTCGAGCTCCTCTGTTGGAGAAGGAGGGGGAGGATCCTCTTCCACGAGAGGGGGAGGGTCCTCTTTCACGGGAGGGGGAGGGTCCTCTTCCAGGGGAGGGGGCTCTTTCTCTTCCTCCTCGCGGGGGTCTTCGGGCGGTTCCACCTCCGGATCGAGATCCTCTGGTGGTGGTGGCTCTCAGTTCGGCAGCGCATCCGCCTCCCTAGGAGGCAGGGGTGGTTCCGGCACCGTCACCCTCGAGGGGCCTGAATCCGGATCTCAAAGGGTAGGAGCAGGGGCCGGAGCCCTGGGCCCTCCGGTCGTCACTCAGTCGGGCCCTAAACGCAACAGCACGCGGGTAAGTTTGGCTTGTTTTGTCGTAATAGAGTTTTTGTTTCCTATCGAAACTCGTGTTAGTGAGCAACACCGTCAGTCCAGTGAAGAAGTTTGAAATGTAGACCTAATAATTAATTATTTATAATCGCTGATTTTTCGAAGAGAGCATATCAAGATATTTGAATTGCCACTTCAGAAATAAACTAATTTCAAATATTACCTCTTCATCTAACCTAACGATTTGCTATTAATTACATCAATTAAAATATAACAATATTTTGAAATAACTGAGAATTTTCACGGAGTTCATTTTAATTCGACAAACAAACCTTTTTTATTACCGGTTATATTTTAATATATTATTGCATGAGTTGTGGTTCTTCTATCCATATCTTCGAACGGAGTCCTAGAATGGTATTTACCCACAAACGTGCATCTCTGATTGGTTTTCTGAACTTCTCCGTTTCTCGCGCTTACAAATCTGAGTAGGACGGGTGGTATTTCTACAGACAGAAACAGGCGTTTTAAGCTTTACCATATGCATCTAAATCTATTTCTCTGTCGTTCTCAAGTTGGCTTTCCAGGGCAGTCTGGACGAGGAAGAGGTGGACGAGCCTTTGGATGGGGAAGAAGATGATGAGGAAGACGAGGTGGACGGAGATGCGGATGGTGATTTGGAGGGCGAATCGGAGGGCGAGTCAGAAGGCGAGGTAGAGGGCGAGCCTGAAGGTGAACCGGAGAGAGAGCCTGATGTGGAGCAGGAAGTAGAACAAAGACCGGAAGGATACGACGATGTTGAAGAGGAAGACCTTGGGGAAGAGGAGGACGTGTACCAGGCGCCCACGTATCCTGATCATTCGAGCGGCCACGTCTCTTCGGGCATGCGGGGACATCCAGGGCCCAGAGGATACCCCGGTCCTCCAGGTCCTCAGGGGGCGATTGGACCTAAGGGGGACCCCGGTCGCGACGGGATGCCGGGAACCTCGGGCCATCCGGGACCTCCTGGTCACGTGTTCATGATACCGGTGAGTAGCTAAGTAAAAGAGAAGATTGCACATTTACTAAAGAGATTTTTTAAAAAGACATTGAAATTTTTTTTAAATTTGACGCAATCAAAAGTGCAACGAGGAATAATTACGATTCTCAGCGGGTTAACTAAATTATACTGAGATATTCGGCAGGAGAATCTTTTGTATTGAAACGATGGAGTTGCTCCTTATCATTAATTTATAATTAGAAAATACGTCAGAAGAGAAAGCGCTAGTTACTTCTCTGCAAAACCTGGAAAATAAATATATTTTTATGAGGATTAAACACCTTGGTGATAAAATTTCCTCCCCGAAAACAATTCTTGCAGATAAAAAAATTTTAAGCCGCTACTCGATTCTGGTTCTACCATTAAATTTTTTTGTTATTCCTCGCAGTGTGCCCGTTAGCAATGAATGGAATCATGGTACGTTTTCACATGATATCAAGGAACATGTGAAATAATGTTGTATTTTTTTCTAACGCTTTTTACAGTTGAACGTTCAGGGGAACGAGAAGGGACCGGATGTGCAAGCGGAGCAGTTCCGTCAAATGCTTTCGCAGCATATGGTGAGTGCTTGGATCAACAAGGATACCGTGATTTGTTTATTATACAATAAACTAGTGTATGCCCGTTGAAATATCAACTGACGAATTATAGATAGATAGATAGATAGATTATTATCATTTTCGTTTAAAATAATTAATATCACACTTTCACATATGAAATATTTTGTCATATACAACATTTCTAGTGAATATTGTTGTTGACGGGCTATCTTTAGTTAAACTTTAAAAAGTTGCCTCTTTCCCTCCCTCTCCCCCCTCTCTCCTTCTCACACCCTCTCTCCCTCCCCCTCTCTCTCCCCTCCCCCCTTTCTCCCCCTCCCCGTTTCTCCCCCTTCCCCTCTTTCCACCTCCCCCTCTACTTCCCTCTCTCCCCCTCCCTCTCGCTCCCCCCTCTACCTCTCTCTCCCCCCTCTACCTCTCTCTCCCCCACCACCTTCTCTCTCGTATTAAAAGCATTCAAAGCACGTTTATACCCATAAGGATTGAATTAACAATATGATATAGAGGTCTAACAATGGAACTGGTAGGCAAGGCAACATCCCGTTGAAATGGCAAGATTTCCTCAAACTGTGTCAATTAAACGTTTACATTGAGAAATTTCGAACTGTAGGCGGAAAATGATGAACAGAATAAGAAACTTTATAATGTTTTCTTCAAAACGGTTTATATCCGAAGATTGTAGGTCAATTCTTTCTAATTTTAATCTAAAAAAGAATGAAAGCCTGTACATCGAAATGTCCATTTTTACGTGTTACCTAATAGGAAATGGAAATTATCTCCTGGAATCGAACCCGAGTCTTTGATCTCGAGTTCGATACATTAAAACTTTTTGTTGTTATTACTTTCTTCATACGTAGTAAAGGGAAAGTATTGTGATCACGAAAAAATCGACTTCGTGATTTCAACGAACATTTTTTATCTACCATTACAATTGTTTGATTCATTCTATCTCGTTCTTCATCTTCCTCACCTCCCTCTCGTCTCTCCTAACAGATGGCCATGAGAGGTGGCGAGGGCCCCATGGGCTTGACAGGTATCCCTGGACCGCACGGACCGACCGGTCCCGAGGGACTTAAGGGGGAGCCTGGCGACGTCGGAGAGCCGGTGAGAATCCCCTGCAGGTAGCAGTACCATGTTGGTCTATGGGCGCACCATCTCCTGAACGCCTTCTGAATTGGTTCGAAAAATAGAAACCGGGACGCCGAAAATTCATTTAATCGGGAGCGAATAGGAATGAATTAATGACTAGTAGTAACTTTTTCCACGCTTTATCAAATTATAACTACTGGAAGTAATACATCGATTGTAGATAATCCTTGAAAGTATTCTAGACGAATTTAGAAACTCGAACATGTTGAAAAAATTGTCCATCTTGTTCTCAAAAAAAGTGAATTTTTCATTAAGCTTTTAATTAATTTAGCCATTTTATTTACTACTAATTTATTCTAGAAACCTTTCTAGTTTACTTTAAAAGCATCTATATTGAGTCCTTATGAGTTTTTTTCTTATCCCTGTAAGCTCCTTTATTTAAAGTCAACGCCTCACACTCGGACGAAATTAGCGTTGCTTGTGATTTTAAATTGTTTCTTCCAATCAGTATCATTTTAGAATTGCCCAAAGCCATCGAGAAAGAAGGCATTTCCTTTTTTAGACCGCCGAAGGAAATGTTTGGTTAATTAATTTTTTTGTAGGAATTAAATTTCGATCACGTGAATGAGTGCGACACTGAACGTTGGAGGTAAAGATTTTAGTTAGACTAACCCGACCGAAGAAGTAATGTTTTTCCCCTGATACTCCATTACAGGGCCCTCGAGGTATTCGCGGGATGATGGGATTGGCTGGACGCGAAGGAAGGAGAGGCAGGGCTGGCAGGGATGGGGACAGAGGCCTCACGGGTCCTCCTGGAACAAAAGGAGAGCAAGGGGTGCAGGGTCTGCCAGGTGAGTGGTGCTACGTGCTAACAAACGTTTCTGAAAAAGTTCATAAAACAAATCTAAAATTTTTAATAATATTCACCACCATGAAATTTTTTTATTGTTATAAAACTTCCCTAAGTCTGAAATATTTATACAACTTTTATAATAACTTGACCTGTATGTATGTATGTATGCCGTGTTTCAAATCCCAATAACTAATGCATTTTGGCACTTCCATACGAGCTAGAAGTATAAAATTTTGACTGTTTGTAGGTTATGGTATACCCTAACGTAAAAATTCGCAAATCTCAGAAAAAGTCCCGGGTTCGACTCCAGGGGATAATTTCCATTTCCCATAAGATAACACGTAAAAAGCGATTTTTCGAAGTGCAAGCTTCTATTCTTTCGCAAATTTAAATTGGAATAACGTCAAGTACCTGTCCTACGATCTTCAGACCTGGACTGTTTTAAAGAAAAATGAATCGAATTTCGTATTTTATTTTTAATCTGAGCAAACATTGAATGTTACATTGTTGTATAAATAACAGATGGTTGTTTTATAACTCATCTTTTTGTGTGATGAGAAGATTCAAATCTATGAGCGAGGAATTGCGAGAAAACTGTCTGCAACTATGTTCGTCATTTTATTTACAGAAAAAACTCAATTTGCATTCCCTTAAGCTGAATTACGCCATCAGATGACTCTATTATATAAAGCTCCCCTCTCAACCAACTTTTACCATTCACTTTTTTAAATAAAAAATTGACAGCCATGATTTTCTAATGGAAGTGTTTTAAAACCAATAATAATATGATTTGCATGAAATCTAATTTTCTTAGACATTAAACTTCCGCAATTCGTACAGGTTAAAAAAACTGCAAACAAGGAAATAAAATATTTTTCTATAATTCGCTATATTGTCAGCCTTTGATCCATTATTTTAGCGCATTTAAAATGATATAGTTGGAGAACATTGACTCATGCTATTTCATGAACCTTAACAAAAACGCGAGTCATGATGAAAGGTGCAATTAAAAATACGTTCTATCGTCACTCCTGCACCAGGGGTGGACAAAGTAAAACAGTTAACGGCGCTCACGTGGATTTATTTCAGATTTCCTACCTTATTTACGGTATCAGTAGGTACCTTGATGTTAGTACGGTATTCTATGTTCGTGCGATTTATTGTAAGTGGTTATTGCGTGTTACTTCGTTTTACAGGACTTCCTGGGGAAAAGGGTGAGAGGGGACTGCCAGGAACAAGCGGAGAATCAGGATTAGCAGGACACGAGGGCATGCAAGGAGAGGAAGGTCCTCCTGGATTGCCGGGAATGCCGGGAGAGATGGTGAGCGTTAAAGGGGATAATTGAACTACTGGCAGCGCTGCATAAGGAAGTTTATTACAATTAAACTAATATTCTATTCCTCCAAATGTAATAAGTTCTACGTAAGTGATGCTTTCTGTAGACTAAATCTGTAATCATTCAGCTTTACTTTCGGTAAAAAGGCGCAAAAATAAATTAAACAATGCAAAGTGGAAATTATATTGGCTTCGAGCATCAAAGCTACATATCTTAAATAATCCATCTGATAAGCTCTTAAAAAGTTAATGGCGTTCGTTAATTCATTTATTCTGCTTTACATAATATGACTGCTAGTTGAATATTGTAATATTGGGCTAAGAATCTTTGTATTTTTTGTAAATTTCATGCACTTCCTTCTTTCTGCCATTTAGAAATTTCCCTGAAAATTCCTCCGATATTATTCTTATTATTATATTAGATACATTTTCTGCTGTTATAATGAGCTAATATTTGGATTATACTATCACCATGAGGTCTGACATTAGTGTTGTATTCGAAAACCTAAAATATATGGTAAGGGAATTATAAATTTATATTCATAAGTTTAAAAAACATCAGAATATTCTAAGATTATGGTAAAAATAAGTTTAATTTTTGCATCGCATAGGTAGTATAGTATAATCATCCTAGTTTTTATCACGTGAAATTACAAATAAGATAAAATTTAAAAAATATTTTATATGTAAAAATGAGCTCTCTTAAATATTGGTGTTAGGAAATGTTATTGCGATTTCTCGTATTTTTAAGAAATTATATGATGGTTCTCAGAAGCTGAGAATTCCATACGAGGCCACTTTGTATATTGGATGAATAGGTTCCTTCAGTGAATGATACGACGGAATCGGTGGAATTTATCCAATGTTTCAGGGTCCAAGAGGATTTCCTGGTCCAAGGGGATTCCCAGGTCTTCCTGGACCTCCAGGCATACCGGGAAGTGAAGGCCCAGGTGGACCAAAGGGCAACGCGGGACCACCTGGGCAACCAGGAGCGCCCGGTCAATCAGGACCAATGGGACCCGTGGGGCCACCAGGCCCGCAAGGTCTATTAGGTCCTCCGGGGCAAGCGGTGAGCGAACGAAACAGCAGCCAAAATTTTACCCCTACTCTCAAAGAATTCGTGAAAAAATCAATCATCGTTGGATCACAACTAATTTGATATAATTGTCTTATTTAAAGCGATCCATAAAATAACAATAATTTTATCAATACAGTAATACCTCACTTTACGCCGGGTTTAGGTTCCAAGGGGGCACTGTCGCAAAGTGAAGCAGCGCAAATTGAGGTAAAATTATAATGTATTTAAATGAGATAGGTTCCTAGAATGTTCGTAGAATACGAATAGTGACCGCTAAAAGTACTTTTTGGTAATTTAAATGCTGAAAATGAAATATTAATATTTTTGTGCAAATAATCAATTACAGTAAATAATAATAATAAAACAGCAATAATAAAATAAAAATTTCACTTTGGTCCTTCGGAGCCACTGCTGGAGCGACAACGCCACTCTCTGGCCCCTACGTTGATGTTCTTCGACAGTGGCGTTCTGGGGCGGCGTTAATGAGACGGGCCTGGGTCAATTGCTTCTCTGAGTTCAGGTTCCTTCTTTTTGAAAAACTGCAGCAATGATGTCTGGGATTAGGAAAGACATCTGCGTAATCTTGCGTTTTTCAGAATATTTTCGCCGTAAATTTCTCAACAAAAAGTGAGTGAATAGTGTAAACGTCTAAGGTTGCGAAAGGAAAAGAATATTTTATCGTTTAGCTTCCGTCATTCTCATTAATAGGATATTTGACGACAGCACGGGGATGAGGATTTCATTCACTTTTGCTGTGTAACCAATAAAATTCGGTAATTCTGTATTTTAGCACGCTAAATTATTCTACCAATGTTCATGGTGCTAAATTAGGCAGACAGTCTCAAATATACGAAAGAACTCGTAATTTAATAAATATAAATTTATTGCAAAAGAACGGAAATTACAAAATAACTACAAATTTATTAAATTTAATAAATGTATAGCAAAAGAATGGAAAATAAGTAAATTACACGTTTAACATGGGAGATTTCGAAATGTGGGCGAAAAAAGATGAACGGAACGAGAAACTTTATATTTTTTTCTTCAAAATGGTTCATATCCGAAGGTCGTAGGTTAATTACTTCTTATTTTAATTTCCAAAACGATAAAAACCTGCACGTAAAAAAATCGTGTTTTACATGTTAACAGATGTAAAATGGAAATGCCTTCCTTGGAGTCGAACCCAGGAATTTTTTCGAGATTTAAATTCGTCATCACCTGAAAATGTTTTAATCAAGCAGAAGATTTCGGCCCATGCAGACCTCTTATGTACATTGTAGCAATCCACCTCCTCTCCACTCAAGTGATCAAACAACTGCACTCTGCATTCCAATTGAATGCAACAATATCCGAAACTGCTTCTTGCTGCAAGATAACTTTAATACATAGTTTTTCCGATTTTTCTACATTTTTTTCAAAATTAAAAACTTTTTGGGGTTGATTTTGCAACCGACGTAAAAGTGAATCGGCGTAAATAGAAGCGTCGTAAATCGTATCGTATTACTGTACTATCATTTACATTTATTTATCTCCATTTCCTTTACTATTAATTTGAAAGGTTTTCGGTTCTTACGTAGATGTAAATTTAGGTATTCGAGAGATTATACCTAAGCAGATACAGCTCTTGTTATACAGTGTTTCAAAAGGTATGCAACCATGTATATTTCACTGTAATATCTACACATAAGTTGTATATTTTACATTATACATCATTTGTACATTACCTGTCATTAGACATTATACATGTCATAGCAAGTGTTGGAAGTGATCACCCAATTCCATATCCACCTTAAACTATAACTGATGTGCCGATATCACAGTGAAATATACAATGCTCCGCCAATTTTTGAAACACCCTGCATTTCGATTGCTACTTTATGTATTCTCTTCAGGGTCCCCAAGGTAAGCCAGGAATGCCGGGACTTCCGGGAGCCGAAGGTTTGCCAGGGCATCATGGTAACCCTGGTAGTCCGGGTGCTAAAGGAGACACAGGACAGCAAGGTCCACAGGTAAACCATCTCGTATATCAATAGAGAGACAATACCAACGTTGTTCTCTTTACTTAAACATCCATGGGTATGTACCCACATACCTGTGCGTAAAGTCTAATCCCGATGATTCTAAGGGCTAAATCGAAATATTTATCTTCTTCGGTTGTTATAAATTCCTTGGCTCGATTTTTCCATAATACTAAGAAAATACTTTCCACTCCGCATTCGCGTCGTTGAAAAATTTAATTCACTTATTATAACTCGAACTTATTTTGTCTTCCCTTGAGGTTCGAGTTATCGGGATTAGAATATACGTATATAAATATACGATAAAATATACGATAAACACACACGGAGATAATGTGCACCTTCATCCGAGGGAGGTCTTATTGATCATTCCTCATTCACTCCTTAATTGAATGGACTTGAAAGGGAGCGGTGGGTTTCCCTGGTCCCAGAGGCGTGAAAGGAGACGAAGGGAAGAGAGGCGCTAACGGAGAGAAAGGAGAGAAGGGAGAGAGAGGAGCAGACGGAGAGAAAGGAGACCTCGGACCGAAAGGAGAAAGGGGCTCTCAAGGGTCTCAAGGAACGCCGGGAATAGAAGGACCCGAGGGGCCAAAGGTCAGTAAATAACGGAAAAAATGAATATCTTGGGCCTTTGACGCACCTTTTTTTTCTAAAATAATTCAAATTACTTTAATGGTTGCTTTGCTCGAGCTCGATATGATTTGTGATTATAAAAACAGCAGTATTTTGCTTTTCTTCGTTGGCTGGCGTTAATAAGCTAACGATACGGTAATTTATGTTGCTCAGTTTACGCAAACCTAATCGTACTATATATGCGCCTCGATGTTTATATGCACATTCTATGAAAATTGAAAGTCGGTAAAATATACGCTTACATAGGTAATGAATTTTCCTATATGATTTGCAAACAATGTTATGATTGGAATATTTAACGACCGTATTTTCATTTTCCCACTGTCTGACTTAAACTGTTATTATTTTAACGTAAATCGTAGTTGCGAAATAAACAATGAATTAAATCACCCAAATGTCCTGTGTGCCGACCTGACTAAAGTTTAACGACATTATTACATGCCGCAATTATTGTTGGATTCCTTCATATAAAAAAATATTTGCCAAAGATACTCGTAAATATCCTTAAAATTATTTATCGAACTTTCTTTTGTGACAGATGTCTCTTTAATGCCTTGGCGATTTGGTTGCATGTAAGATGCACTGATATTCTTTATCCGTCTTTCTCGAAGGGATTCGACGGTCCTCGTGGTGAAGTTGGCACGGTGGGACCTCCAGGTGAGAAGGGAAAGCTGGGAGTTCCAGGGTTTCCGGGTTATCCGGGTCCGCCCGGAGAGAAAGGCGACAAAGGCAGCGAGGGTAAATCGGGACAGCAGGGTGAGAAGGGAGACAGGGTGAGTGAAGGCCTGGGTGGTGGGCTCGGGCCGATTCGCTTAATATGCATGAGAAGGAAGGAGGAGGGTAATAGAGTTACGCCATGTTTTAATTTTCGTTTCTTGTTCGCATCCCAAGGGCAACTCGGGAGCGGCGGGCGAAAGAGGAGAGACCGGTCCTAGGGTGAGTATAAACAAGAAAAAAAAAGAAGGCGCAGTGCGCGGCGAATTTTTTGAGGAAGAACATCCGAAATTTTGATATGTCATGCGTTTTCCGCTCACGTAATGTCATTACGACCTCCTTTTAGTTCGAACACGTTGGAGGGGTGTCGAATTTTCGCAAAAGGTCGTACGTTTTCGTGGGTGTTGTGTAATATTTTTATCAACATCTTCTGTCCTAAAGTTGCCAATTAAAGTTTTTGAAATCCCGTCCAGTATTGTGAAAATTTCTTTTTGCTCAAGAACTCGAAATTAATTAAGTTTATGCCCATTCGAGTGAAAAATCGAAAAAGTTTTCGACGATTTATTCTAATTTTCTACGAATTTACCTCGGAAAAGTTTATTGACGTGCGTAACGGGAATCCCTAAGGAGTCGCTTTTAAAGAATTCCTATGAGGTCAAAGCCAAGCTAAATTAATGGCATAAAATTTATTTTAACTTAACGGTAGTTTAATTTCAAAATTAAAATTGGATTTCGAGTTTTAAAAAATGGAGGATGACCGTGATATAAAATCTATTTCAAACAGTAAATAATAATTTTTTCAGGGTTTTCGCGGGTCGAGAGGCAGGAGAGGACTTGAAGGAACGCCTGGACCAAAGGTAATCCCAATTAAACTTATTTCATTATAAATATTAGGATGTCAATAGCCGAAAAATATGACTGATCCCAAATCGATCTCTTCGCTCATTCAAACTTTAGGGAGACACTGGTCAACCGGGACCGGCCGGCCCTATGGGAGAACGAGGACCTCAAGGTTCAGAGGGTCCGAGAGGATTTGTAGGACCTCAAGGACCGCCGGGGATCAGTGGGAAGGATGGAATGCCGGGACCTCCGGGAGAAAGAGGGCCACCGGTGAGTCACATAGAAACAATCTTCAATTTGCCTTGTTTCAACGATTTCCGATTGCAAATTTCTTCGTCTATATGCAGAGCGAGCGTAACTGGGTTACAACACACTGTGGATGCGCGCATAAACATGACTCGCAAGCCACTTGCTCTAGTGTTAGCTTGTGAATCTTCGGCATAATATCATAATATATAGATCCTGAAGCGGCCAAGGGGAGAGTTGTATGCGCGCAAATAAATGAGTTTTCGTCCAAACCGAAGAAAGATAATAAATAAAAAATTAAATTTATTTTGGATGCTAAATATGCATTAATATGAAACGAGATTAACTTAAGTTTGGATTATCTGACACTAGTGATTCTGTTAGGATAGTCAAGTTATGTGTTTTTGAGCATATTATCATTTTACGCCCGTAAATATAAAGCATTTAAACTCATGTTATTTCATGGAATTCTGTGCTGATATTAACAAAGTAACAATTTTAACTCTTCATTCTTTGATTATTTTCTTATATTTTCAATGCACGAATGTGATTAGTAATGATTAAAATAATTCCAGTGCAAACTTAAGTTTATTTGAATTTCTGACATATTTTTGTTGAATTCTCATTGTTTCTCATAAAATAAATGGTGACTATAACAGAATACGTGCATACCAATTAAATAAAATTTTAGTTGTTTTTATCATAAAAGTTTATTTATAAAAAGGTAAAACACAAATCGAATGTTTAAAACTAAAGAGTTCGATATTTAACATCTTGATGTTTATTACTTTATCTTACTTTAAATTGGACGATCACAATCGTATTGAAAATTAAACTCAAATATTCAATGAAATTGATTTAACAGATCGTTAATCGGTTTCGAATATTAATACGGTAGAGAAAAAAATAGGAAGAAAATCATATGAACTTTGAATTTCGTGCGAACTTCTCGAATTAGGAAATGCTAAAGAATCGCTCTTTCCTTTGAGCAGAGAAATTTCTCGTCACTTTTATTAATAGAGTTCAGCGTTTTTCTTCGAGAAATAGGGAAATTGTGATTTAAATACATTTCAAATTTAAGAAATAAAAAAAGAGGAATAAATAAATATTTGGTACAATATATCCATGAAATTCTAAACGCATTTTCAATTTCGTAAACAATACTTAATGACTGAGAGGTAATTGATTTATTATTTTTGACTTCGAAAATATTTTTTCTAATAATGTGTTGTTGAACCTAAATGGCAAACTATGTCTAACGAATATCCATAAAAATATTAGACAAAAATTCCAATTTTGAATGCAAAGAAGTCATCATAGTCGTGGTTCATCGATGATAGAATGGAAAAATTGCTATTGGAGAGACATAGTTTTTCAATTTGATTTCATCCATAAGGTGAACTCGAAACTAATTGCAATTATCCTGCTTAACAGGGTGAACCCGGAGCACATGGACCTGCTGGATCACCAGGAGTTGTGGGTCCTCCCGGACCCATCGGCGAACCTGGGCCTATTGGAGAGGGTGGTGTTCCAGGACATCCTGGTCTCCCAGGGGAACCTGGAGCGCCAGGAGACCGGGGAAAGGACGGGGAGAGGGGGCCTCAGGGACCTCCAGGAAAGACTGGGTCCCCTGGAGCCGCTGGTATGCCGGGGTTCCCGGGAGAAAGGGGTTTACCAGGGATGCCGGTGAGTTGAACGTGAAACCAGGAAATGTTCTATGCCTCTTAAAATTAATGATCACTTTTATGACAATTTTAGTTATAATTAAACAGTCGGCCTTTTTATTGGTTTAATAATGAAAATTTGTTTAATATTGATAGAGGGGCACCTTATCCATGCGCATCCTAAAAATAACGATCATTTTTTGGAAACACGGAAATTAAGATTTAAATATTTGATTTTTCGATGTTTTTTAATAAATTGTTGACTCCAGACTCTTCTCTGTAATTTTTTTTTATTTTTGCTATTTTTTTAAAAAATATATCTGTTCCACTAATTTAGAGCACCAGGTACATATGTTAGACAACTGAATCTATATTAAAATAAAGGTGCACAATGAAATGCATGTGTTTCACATATACGTGTTCGTAAATGTAAGTAGGTGGTAAATATTTTGGCATGCGCGAGTGCGTGCGTTTTTGAAAACGTAGTGAAAGAGTATGCATATAAAATACTATTAAATGAATGAACATATTAACAACAACGTTTTTGAATATGCTATTCGAAGGGTTCTCCGGGTCTAAAAGGAGAGACTGGTCCAGCGGGGCCTGCAGGAGCCCATGGAGACAAGGGACAACAAGGTGAGGCGGGTAAAGAGGGGCCGCCTGGCCCTGACGGACGCAAGGGTCCACCTGGGCCCCCAGGATCTTCTGGTTCCAAGGGAGATAAGGTTAGCGAAACGCTTTCCGTCTAGGTATCACCATTCGTGAGAATATCCTTTTAAATATTGACGTAACAAATGTTTCGGAAAAAATAAAAAGTTTCTACAATATTCATAGAAAAGTGAAAAGTGCTAAAATGAAAATTTTCTTAGTATTGTAACATCCAAGAAAAAATAAAATTCAATGATTTGCAAAGTAATTTAAATTTAAGCGTAGCGTCTTTTTACTTTCTCCATACATAATATGGGGAAAGTATTGTGATCACGAAAAAAGTCGACTTCGAGATTTCAACGGAAATACACGTATTGAGGTCCCTAGAACACGTTTAGACTATTTTCGGAATGATGTGTGAGTGCGTGAGGGAGGGGGGGAGGGGGAATGGATGTATGTATGTGACTGTGGGCGCTCTAACTCAAAAAGTACTTACCATATCGTTGCCAAACTTCATAGGTAACACTTTAGCATGAGCACAAAGAACTGTTTAGTTTTTGGACAATACCGGTTAACCGGAAGTCGAGGTTTATTCGAAACCTGATTCGGTTTTTGCGATATTTCTCCGATAATACGTCATTATTGTATACATTGACTATTACAAAAAATGTAGAAAATATAATTTCCTACACCTTTTATTTCAAACAATTTTCCATAGCAGTTATTTTTATTAATTTCGGTTTTTTTCGGTTTCCGTCAAATATCTCCTTAAAAACATCGTAATTGGTCATCTTCGTGAAGGACTAAAGTTCTAGAGAATAATATTTCTTCCAAGTTTTGTTTGAAACAAATTTTCGTAGAAACATCCATTTCGGAGTTATTTTGCTTTTTCTTAATACCAGTGTACAGCGCCAGGACCATGTAGCGGTGAATTCTGTAATCATATTCAAAATATACGTAATTTACGGCAATAAGGACGACTGTATTCTTTTACGATACTAAATAATAATTTTGCCTTTTAATGCTATTCATAATAATTGAAATATCTATACCCCAAATATGGAGAAAGTCGTGTGTTGGTCACATCAGATTTTGATTTATGTATAGGGTTCCCAGATGTAGGAACTACTTTTGATAGTACAATACTACTTTTTTTGCCTTCTGTACTACCTTCAATTACTTTTGTACTACTTTTTGGATCTTTTGGAGAACAGTAGAAACTGCTCGGGGATTTTTATCTTTCTCCACCCCTCCAAAGCTGTCCTTCAACAGCAATTTGCTTATTACATTGTGGCTCATTGACGATGAAGCAAAGCCTCTTTCGCTGATAACGAGTGGAGATCGTAATAACCAGAGCAAATATATCTTTATTTCAGAAAAAAATCAATGAATGTATATTTTTAAAATAGTGCAAACCTTATGCAATGCTGTAAACTTTAACAGATTCAAATACAACTGTTCAGTTAAAAAAAGTATTTCTTGAATTTTATTCTATAGTGGTTGATTATATACGTTCAGCAGTAATGACTATTCTTCGTCTACTAAATGGTTAATGTTTAAAAGTACTGAAGATATTCAATACGATGAAATTCGAAAAACGGCAGAATTTTTAATCTCAGAAATCGCTGCAAAGGATTCTTTGTTTGACGAAACGACTTAATTGATTTGATTCTTATAAATACCTCAAAAGAATTTAATAAATTTCTATTTGATAAATAGTAGGCCACTTTATTTAAAAATAATAATTTCGTCGATCTAAAGAAATTAGTGCACATAATTTTAGCGATTCCAACATCGAATGCTAATGTTGAGCGAGTTTTCTCTTTGTGTAAAAAAAAACATGGACTGGCGATAGGAACAGACTGAAAATTGAAACAGTTAAAAGTTTGCTACAAGTGAAATGTAATTATGCCTTGATGCAGTGAAATGTATGAGAAGTTACCAAAAGATGATATATAGCTTAAGCAAATATGTTCAAATACAAATATATATGTAATTACTGTTTTTAAGATAAAATTAATTAATTTATATTGTAAATTTATGTACTAATTTTTGTAAAAAATGTCCTACTTTTTGCAAAAGAAAGTCCTACTTTTTCGTAAAAATGTTAAAAATAATTATTTGCTTTAGAAAAAAACTAAAATCTGATTTTAGATAATTGTGATACTTTATGCCTTATTAGCATTTGATCGATTAAAAAATCTTCTAACCATCCGAAATGTATGACTATTTTTGCCTTTCTCCTGATAAACCAAACCTAGGGAGACGTTGGATCTCACGGAGCAACTGGAAGAGACGGTCCTCCAGGACAGAGGGGGTTGCCAGGCGCCCCTGGACCAATCGGGTCTCCCGGCGAGGATGGAGACAAAGGAGACGTTGGACCACCAGGAGAGAAGGGCTTCAAAGGATCCAATGGCGAAGCGGTTAGTCTGCAACTTAAGGGTGATCTTTCATCGCATATGACTGTATTCTGAGGTTTTTCAGAAAATTTGCGATAATGGATCACGCAAATTCAATCCTTAATATTTAAAATTTCACAAGGTCACTCCATGATTCCTATTTTTCCAGGGTCCTAGCGGACCGTTAGGTCCACAAGGTCCGAGAGGAGAACCAGGATCGCCAGGGCCTCCAGGCGAACGCGGTCTCCAGGGTGAATTTGGAAGGCAAGGTGCCAAAGGAGAGGATGGGCCATCCGGATTGCCAGGGCCACCAGGTCAGCCCGGAGCACAAGGACTTCCTGGACCTCCAGGACCCAAAGGAGAAATAGGAGACTTGGGAGGAAAGGGTAAGAGATTCCTATAAAATCATCCCGCGAACTTTCGTCGATTACTCCACTGAATCACAGAATATCGTTCGTTTCATTTATAAAACATGAGAATGTTTGTTTTGCTTGACCGTTTTTTCTTCTGCTGTAGGACCATTGGGACCAGCCGGTCCTCCGGGAGAGCCAGGCCCTAGGGGACCCAAGGGTGTTGAGGGACCTACAGGACCACCAGGACCAGAGGGTCTTCAGGGACCGAAAGGGGAGCCGGGTCACTCCGGTCCCCCTGGCCCCACAGGAGCTGACGGAAAACACGTACGATTCATTTATGTTGCAATTCGAGAATTCGAAGAAAAATATGGTATCATATATACTATATTAATTCAATACAGTATTTCACCCATCAGGGAACTTATTCAAAATTTATTTACAGTCAGATCTTTCTTCAGAAGAAATATTTATGAACCAAAAAACTACGGTTTGTCTGTAGTTTTATCTTAATCGCGACTTTAAGTTTTTTCTATTTTTCCCAAATAATGTACGGAAACCAGAAACAAAAATATTTACTCACAATGATCAAAGCTTAAATGGTTATTCAAGTCTTCAGGGATCAACAATTAACATAACCAGATCCGCTGTTACAATTACCTTATCGTTTAATATTTTTATTGAAAGATAATACATTATCACAACAAGCAATTCTTCAGTTTTGTTAGTTTATTAATTTTTTATAAAAACATTAACATGTTTAGTCAACGCGACAAATACTTTGTCATTTAGTTTTATGCAGGCATTTCCTTAGTTTAAGCGTAATAACTATATCTAGCGCTCAAAAACGAGCGAAATAGTCATTTCCATGGAATATATTCTTAAATTGAGATGGAATATTTTATGAACGTTTAGCCATAAATTTCGATCTTCCACATTATGAGATACCATATTTATCTTTAGTAAGGGGTTTTCTCCTTGTTTGTACTTATATATATTTGCTACCATAATTTTCAGGGCGAAAGAGGTCCTCCCGGACCAAAAGGTGAGGAAGGGAAGGCAGGCGCTCAAGGAGGTCCTGGTCCAAGGGGTCCACCTGGGCCGGAGGGACCTAAAGGAAGCCCGGGACCACCCGGTTTCCCTGGTTCACCGGGAGAGCCAGGTTTAGTCGGACCAAAGGGAGAGCCAGGACGGGACGGTGCGGACGGAGACACCGGAGAGGCTGGTCCTCCGGGGTTAAATGGCCCAGCCGGAAAGATGGGACTGCCTGGTCCTTCTGGAAAGCCGGTGAGAATTCTTAAGTTTTGACCTGAATATACAATAATTTAACTGATTTTGAAGAATTTAATGTTCACTCGAAAATCCACTGTTGCAATAGGGACCACAAGGAGCGGCCGGTATGCAAGGCAGCACGGGATTGCCGGGTGAAAAGGGAGACATAGGACAGACTGGTCTTCCTGGGCCTCAGGGACCAGTCGGAGCTCCGGGAATACCTGGCCCTTCAGGAGGACCAGGATCGAGAGGATCGCCAGGGCCTGCCGTGAGTAACGATTTCCAAGTTGTAGAGGTTCCTCGCGGACGAAGCTTTCGCCTTAATTGACACCAACTTCCATAACGTTTCAGGGAGATGTGGGACCTCCCGGCAAGGCGGGCGCTACTGGACAGCCGGGCAAGCAGGGCGAGGCTGGATCTCGCGGCCCCAAAGGAGAGAGGGGTCGGAGAGGAGTGAAAGGGCACCGAGGCGAGTTGGGCGAGCCGGGTCGCAGAGGGGAGCAAGGGGATAAGGGAGATAAGGGTACAACTGGAATGCAGGGACCGGAGGGACCCAAAGGAAATCCAGTAAGCGAACCAATATAAACACAACAGGAATACATACATGCTTTTCGGTTTTTTCTGCTATTTGTTCATAAGTATTAGTTTGTTTTTTAATCATAACTATTTTCATATCTGAGAGGTAATACGTACTACTAGCATAAAAAAATACTTCAGAGTATTTATATGGCTGTCGGTGCACTCAGATTTATACATTCTCCGATTCAAAAACCGCTTCAACCATCGAAAATTATTCTTCTTCTTCTTGAAGGTCGACTTATTTGCTTTATTTCCAAAAAGTGAAATATTCTTTACAAAATGCAGCAAAAATAATAAAACCTCTCCTAAACTTTGAAATTGCTGGGAAGTGTTTCAAGTCGTTTCAGCAATTTCATCGTCTTGAAGAGTTTTATTGTATTGGATTTATCTAGTTTTTGACCACTCGATTGTTTACAGGCGCTATTAGCATAAGCGTTGTGCACCTATAAGCTCATTTCCAGCAAGATGACTTCAAATTACTTTCTTTACAGGGACCGACTGGACCAATGGGTCAGAAGGGCGGCGACGGACCGCAAGGTATGCCGGGATTGGAAGGTCCTCCAGGACCCAAGGGTTCTGAAGGTTCTGCCGGTTCCAAAGGAGAGCAGGGACCTTCGGGTCCCCCTGGACCTCCCGGTCCTCCAGGAGAACTGCCACTGTTGCCACCGGAGCTATTATTTCAGAGGGACGCTGCGTCTGCATCTCCTTGGGCGTCTTCCAGGAGACGCAGGCGGCGGGCAGACAGCCCGTGAGTGGAATAACTTAACCATTCGGTTTAATGCGCTTTGATATACATTGCCTTCCTAATAAAACTGATTCAGCATTCTAAGTAATCAGTATACGCCCACGCTAGTAGAAATTAAAAATATAAATTTCCTCTGAGATGTAAAAAAAAATTTCTGAATTTAATCACCATCATATAAATCACACCCTGTCTTCAGCTGGTACCTTGTGGTTCTCCGCTACTTCTAATTTTAAATAACCTCTTCACCGCTTTAAAGAACGAATGAACCCTTCGTATATCTTGCACATTTTCTTTCTCATAACCTTGTTAAAATGAATATTTTTCCCTTAAAAGTGTCCCTTTAGCAAAGGATTTGTCGAAAGTGGTGTGCATGCTCATATTTTATCTTCCTCCGTTTCAGGCCGATAGAGGATGACGACGAAGTGGAGGACGAGGACGACGACGAGGAGGAAGGAGAAGAGGGAGTGGGATACCGTAAGGGAAGGGTGGGAGAAGACGGGGACGACGAGGACAAGGGAATAGGACAGGGGCGCCTAGTGGACATGTACAGCGCAATATATTCGCTCCGAAGGGAACTGGAACGGATAAGGAAGCCTCACGGGACGAGAGAAAACCCTGCGAGGTCATGCAGGGACATCTTTTTCGGGCATCCGCAGTTCAAAGACGGTTGGTTTCTTCCGAAATACCCTCTCTCCAAAGAGGATCGTGAAACCTTTCCCCTTTCACTAAAGCACAGACTCTCTCTCCAAAAGCCATAAAATTTGTGAAATTCCTTTTAGCCTACTAAGCAGCCGTCATCAGTCGTGATTTACTGATGTCGAAATCCACTGCCGGTGAATTTTTATGTGCCTTCTAAATTTTCCGTAATTAAACTTTTGTTTTTTCGTACATCCCAAGTGTTCTTATAATAAGAGAATCTCGGTAAGTATATGCTAGTAATAACTGTACTGTAATACATAGCGAAGGAAAGGTAGGCTAAAATTTCAATAAAATTGATGACCCATAATGCGCAGTAGGTTGTCCATTGTAAAAACGTCCCGGAATCTTATCTAATCATCTATTTGCGATCGGAAATCGAAAATTTCTCGATACGTACATTCTTATATTTTTCTTCTTGCGCCTAATTACCCATTTTTCTTCACCTGTACCACACATGGATTTTTTTCAGGGTGGTATTGGATAGACCCGAACCTCGGAATGTCCGACGATGCCATTTACGTGTTCTGCAACATCACGGGCGGCGGAGAGACTTGCGTCTTCCCCGACATCCACTCGAGCAAGATGCCCAACATACCGTGGCGGAAGGAGAGTACGGAATCGAGGGGAGGGGAAGGCGGAACGGGAGGAGGGTGGTACAGCGGATTGAGGGGCGGATTCAAGGTGCGTGAGACGAAAAATATCCTACCATTGCACGCGTACACTCGTAATTTACGTCTTTCTGTCTAGAAACTCGTATCCAATTTTCGTCCATTGATATGCAAGATTTTCTCATAATTTTAAATCATATTTACCGTTAAATTTTACTTTGATGAAAATAAAGATTATATGACCTCCAGGAAACATATTTAAATCCTTTTTCTCTTTTTCTCCATAAAGATTACATATGAGACTGTTGGGGTGGTTCAGATGACGTTCCTCCGCCTGCTTAGCCACGGGGCACGGCAAAACTTCACGTACACGTGCATCAGTTCGTCCACCACGTTACCGGGAGTAGGAGGCGCGGCGCTCACGCTTCTAGGAGACGACGGACACGAGTACACGTCGACGGCGACGCGGCGCGACGACCGACCTGTTATCCTTGACGACGGTTGCAAGGTAAGCGTTTGCACCGAAGCATTACAAATGTTGTGGGTCAAATTTGTTTGCTCTCTCGTTTTCAGGGGACGCTCGGTCGCAGCGTCCTGTCTGAAAAGCGAGTAAAAAAATCGAGCTTCTTTTAAACGTGTAATCAGGTTCTTCAAAAATAATTTTTAAGTAATATTTAATAAAATATAAAAACCGTGATAATATTCAACTACATAAAATTACAAAGAAAAATACCGATCGGAATACAATGTTGAAAGTTATTGATGTATTATGCGCTTAAATCAGTGAGTGGAAACTTATCATTGTTATTTTATTTTGAGTATCTAGATAGGGAAATGAGCACGACTAAAATAATGATATGCGATTTTTTTACTTGCGCGTTCAAATCTCTTCTTCGATAGTCCTATATTTAAAATACCATTGTAAAAACATTGTCTCATTAATAAGAGAAATCCTATTGAAACATCAAACGCTCTTGCAGAGTTTCCACCCCATCTTTAGAAACATTTGTGCTGTACCTGACACTAACAACTCTACAAGAGTCGTACGTAATATTAATAAAATCTTTTCTCTGTACACGAATCACTTCTTTGACGTTATATAAAGTTAAATCTGGTTGCGTTTTTATAAAGGGAAAAATGAAAGTAACCGGTTGATCATAGCTATTTTTAACATGGTACAATTCAATTCAATTGTTTCCGTAATTTCTTTACGATCAACAGGGACGGCAGAGCAAGAGCAAGACGGTAATGGAGGTTAGAGTGGTTACGGCTGGTCACCGGCCCCTTTCACGCCTTCCCATCGTAGACTTCTTGCCCGTCGACTACGGTGCGCCGCACCAGGCGTTCGGATTCGAAGTGGGTCCAGTGTGCTTCAAGTAACGCGATGGGGGATCTTCCCACGAGAAAGAGAGAGAGAGAGAGAGCGACGCCTGAGGAAGCTTAAACAGCGACCGAGGAGAGCGTTTTCGCAGAGTTAAATATATCAGGAGGCTCAAATTTAAGAAGCGCATGCGGAGTTCGAGAGACGCACTAAAAAGAAAACGAGTGCCTCGAGGGCCATTCGAAGCCACGTGAAGGACGTGTTAGTGACGGAGGAACTGATTAGTGTCTCTCATGAATAGAATCACTTAACTTTTTTTTTTCACTGAGCGAGTTTTTTTTTTAATTACTTATTCGATCTAAGAGTCGGAAACTCTCACTTAAACTTAATTGTAGAATTTTCAAAAGATGATAATCGGGGAAGAAATAATAGATAATGATATTTATCTTTAAAATATTTTGGAAATCTTTTAATAAATTACTCCCGAAGGTTTGCTGTAATTTATTGGTAATATCGAATATTTGAGAATAACGACATGAATGGTGATATTGAAGGTTACAGAAATCCGAATATGTGGACCTGACGAACAAGTTAGAATAACTTTCACACGGTGTAATAATTCCAGCTAACGGTACTGCGCAGTAATATATATTATTGCATATTTTATATTATGTGTGTGTATATGAATTCCTATTCTTAACTACACCTGGGAGATATCAGTGAGAGTTTCCGAACTGACGATATTTTCTAGAAGCGTCATTAATAGTATTGTGAAAAATATGAACTGAATATGTATTTTCATAGTTACCACAGACTAGCTTGTGCGTAATTTCATGCATCATCTAAATAAAATGTTGAAGAAGATGAAATTATTAATTTGTTTCAAAAATAGGAATCGCGAAGGAAAATTTTTCAGTGATACTGCTTTTGGACACTTCTTTTTATACTCGATTAAATTCCGTTTCATCTTCTAAGGAGTTCGGTGATTCTCAACGATGAAGAATGTCTCTTCAGTACAGTTCCTCCTAATGGATGCCAACTTGTGATACGTCATGAGGTCTCATGCTAAGACTATAAAAAGAACACTATTAGCCTTTTTTTGAAACATATTTATTGCGATATCAATCAATTAATTGACTTTAAATTCTCTAAAATTAAGTTTCATCATGTAGTTATAAAAACTATATGTAAAAATAATTAAATACCCAATTTCAACATTTGTGTTCGCTTTTGTAAATAATTTCCAGCTGACTACCCTGTTTACTTTAGTGATTTTGTTTGAAAGAAATCTCCTATATCAATTTCTTTTTTTGTCAGCAAATCGTAAAATGAATGATAAAAAGGCATGAATCAAATAAAGTCATGGGTAGCTGCAGTTTTGAAAGTCGATTAATTTGAACACGAGGTAATACATTGAAGCTGTAAAATATAAGCATGGCAAAGAAATTAAAATGTTGATTTTTAATTCCTATTGTGTTTTTAATACCCAATGAAAAAATGTCAGTATATTTGTTTTCAAAACTCTCGATTTCTAAACTGCCTTAACCTTTTAAATCAATAGATAGCACATTATTGGTGGATTTCACGCATCTTTACCTTCTTGATGTAGTTATTTCACAATATGAAATGCTGATGAATCATCAAGGAAAGATCGTCTTTCCTGCAAGTAAATTTTGTATCTGGTAGAACTGATTTAATTATCGTTCAAACTTTGAAAAAAGTTAAACAAATCAATATATATTTCCACCCATTAAATTGTAATTGGCATTCAAAATATGCCTTTTCTTTAGGGAATAGTGTCCGGGAATAAACCTGGTCAAGGAAGTATGCGATGGTTTCGTTGCATTCTTTTATTTCTTTAATAAAGCGATTGAAAAATTGGGTTACTTCGATTCGCCGATATCTCCATTACGTAAATATCCAAAGCATGGCAAATGCAGGTCGCTGCCGTCAAACGCTACAAAGGAAAAAGTTGGTCTGCTGTACATTTTAAAGGTTAATCCTCGGTCTAACCCTTCGTATTCGATTTCTCCCCTCTCTTTCTCTCTCCTTCTCCCTTTCTGGTGCCCCTTCCTTCTCGTTCCAGAGACCTCTTCCTCTCATAAACCGGAACGAAGTCAGTATCTATACATCGCGAAAAGGCAACTCCAAAGGTAAGCGCAAAACAAGGTATACTCATTTCTTTCAGATAAATTCCACGATTTGGCGAACAAGCGAAGAGAAATATACTCGTATTAATCCGGTGCGTTGTTGAGTTAGTGAGCAGCGTAAGGAAGTTATAAAATTTTCTTTTTCATATAATACCACGAATTTTTATCTCCTACGCATTTATATACGCGTGATTAAGTAGGTTTGAACTTATGCGAATACTTGTGATGAACATAAAGTGCTTCGATAGAAAGGGCGAGAGAAGTGGAGGAATTGAGTCAAAACGGGACGAGGATTCCGAGCGTAAGCGTACTTGGTCATGGAGAGGAGGCAGAAGTGTATCTCCCACGTCTCTTATCTCCTTTTCAACTCGAGTGACCGTGCACCCTCCTGCTATGCTTCTAACTCTATAAATCAGTGGTGCCCAAACTTTTCGACGCGAGGGGCCACATAACCCATTGCTGCATTCATCGCGGGCCACATGGTTCAATTCCGCCGTCTTAGCGGGCCTCACCTAGTCGAAAATATAGTTTAAGAATAACTTGGAAATTAAGGGTTTTGTCCCGAGTCGAAATTATCTGATTTGTGTTAAATGTGTTGACCTATTATGGGAGAAGAGGGGTAAACACAAAATATAATGTTTTTATAATTTTCTATTTTCCTTTTATGCCACATTGTGTCTCTTAATTGTTAAACACGTGGTTTGGGCACCACTGCTCTAAACGGTGAGCGGGTGTGATTAGCACTTTTCTTAACAGCGTCACACGCACACACACTATCTCTCCTTGCCACCTATTCTCTCTATAGACGCCTTTCTCAAATCACGCTCAGTTGCTAAATTACAAAATAACAAGGAGGAAAATGTACGCGTCATGCGCGCGGGGTAGAGGTGTTCTTTACGAATTATGTAATAATGTGAGGAAAAAAAAAGTATTATTTCCAACTACCGCATTGTCACCAAGCACGCACTCAATCGGGATTTGATAGACTTTGCATCATGAGATCCCTCATGACATTTTTAATAAACTACGTATCTAGCGCTGCAACAGATTCCAAAGTACGATTACATGTGAGTAGATCTTAGCATGAATGAGTACCGATACCCAGATGGCTGTATAGTACTTTCACTAATACATTCCCATAAAATTTGCATTTCTAGGAGCCATACCGATACTCCATACTCCGAAGTATGGTTTCCCATTCCCTTGACCTGATGTCGAAGAAGCATCGTTCCGTGTTTGCGTTCTAGGATTTTTTTTCTGGATTCCTAATTTTTTGCCAACATGACAACTTTTTCCATCATAATATTTACGTATAAATTTGATTGTATATTATAATAGCGTAGCAATAAGTTTCTTATTGAATGGTCACAATTTCGTAAGGGTACGATTGAACGAGTAAAATTTAGATTACCATTTATTTCAGGGTAAATGGTTATCACATTTTCTACAGTTGACAGAATAGCAGACGCGAAGTAAGTCTCATATTTGTGCGTTTTTATTAAAGTTTAATTCGATGGAATTCATCGTCGTGTCAGCCTTATATTCTAAGCTCAATATTATAAAATATAGCAAATAAAGACAGAAAAGCTACCATATCTCAAAAAAATTGCGAGTAAACAATTCTGTTCTGTAGAATTGACCGTACGACGACACTCCGAGTGCTTGGGGGCCCGGGCCCTGAGGAGAAAAAAATGAGTGTGGGGAAAAGTTTCAGGGTGCTAAGGGCAGATAAAAAAGCAGTGGTTAGGGGTCGAAAAACCCAAATCGAGATATGAGAAAAGGAAATGGAAGCAAACACCGCCCTTGGTTATCTGTTGCCTGTGTGCCTTGCACCCGCGTATTGCAAAATGAAAACCTAATGATCGATCCTAGAACCGGCCCCATCAGATGCCCGGGCCCCGGAGATTTTGCCCCGGTATCACCTCCCTCTCGGTAGCCCTGCTGATAAACAAGGTATTTAGAGTTAGATAGCACCACCAGCTAGACAGCAGTTGCGTATAGACGTGGCTAGAGTGCCCCGAGAGTTTCGACGGCCTACGACAACTTGTGCACGTGTGACTAATTCTTATAGTGAAATGATGGAAATTTAAATTATTTGCGTGTGATGCGTAATACTGATCACAAATGTGGAGATTGAGAAGGAGAAAAATTCTGAACTTGACCGGGACTCGAAACCCGAAACCGGGTCTCTCACTTGCCGGGTAGATGCTTTAACCAACTAAGCTACCAAGTCAGACTAATTCTCCGTTCTCGAATTGGCACGCTGTGTCAACATGCTCCATAGAGCAGAGGAAAAATTTCCGTCGCAATAACAGAAAAGGAAGACTGCTATTTTGACCAATGAAAAATTATTTACAAGAGTATAAAAAAACAGAAGTCGTTGAAAATTGAAAAACCCAAAAATAATTTATTTGTAACTAAAAAGTTAATAAAAAGTGTAAATCGAAGAAATCATCTGCTTTGTTAGGCCTATCAGATAATAAAGAAATATTTTGTCTCGTTTTATTTTGTAATCTTATTCCAACAGCCGACCAAGGGAAAAGTGGATACAATGAGTGGAATGTAAAATGTGGGCCCATGAAGAATGTATTCCAAAATTGCGAGTCGGACTAGACCTATAGAAGTTGTTGTTTTTTACATTGTCTTAATTGCTCTCGTTTAAATCTTACTATAAAATTGTCTTCTTGTTTTTTGGCAATGTTGAAATTTGATATCCAGAATTGTTATATGCTTAGAAAATATCAAAAAACAAATGCTTTTACGTAAGTATATCAAGTTCACTTTGCAGCAATTGTTGTATTGCCAATGTACAACTTTAAATTTTAACCCTTAATTTCATTAAATGTAAAAAAAACTACTTTTTGTTCGTTTTATTATATAACCTGTTCTCCTGTTTGAATTTTGAGGTATGTGACAACATGCCCCTTGGCGCGTGACAACTTATCCCATCAACGGGGTAAGTTGGCACGCGTGTACAGGTTAAGTTTATTACAAATTACTAGTTTTACAATTATGATAATGCTTCAGTGCATACATCACTCTTTAGCCAATGTATTATACTTAGAATGGTATCGTTGGAATTTTCATAAACTCACTAGAAAAAAATACAAAAATCCCTATCTAAAAAGTGTGCCAACTAGCCACGGTCTCCCATACTCCGTACAATTTTGCCAGAGGACCCGTTTGAACCGATCTGCTATGAAAGTTTGAATTTTCATTTTCAAAATATTAATTTACCTTACTGATTTTATTTAGAATAAAATGTAGGATGTGTAAATAGAGGAAGAATCGCTTATTGACATCGATTCCAATGGTTATGAACACAAAGGCAAGCTTCTGAGCAACAATCAACATACAGTCTCGCAATCCGTGAATAACTTTGGGGCCCGCAATATGAGGATCCCGTCGGTGCATTGCGCCGACGTTAAAACCGCAGACGAAAACTTCAATATCTCGTGGGCAATCCTTCTCGCCTCCACTCGGGTTGTCCAGGTCCGCCCTGCTTACCTATAGGCAGAATAAGCAGAAGTGTATTCGCTTAATTTCCTCGAAAGTTAATCCTATAGGCGCACTATTACTGTTCTCGCCAGTTAAACGTCTAAGATAGTGAGAATTATTGATATATTTCTGTCGCCACCCTCTTATCAAGCTAAATAGATAAAATTTCCATCGGAGTGCAGCACAGTGGTTTGATTTAATCTCTCGTGTTTTCCATTTTCATTAATTAACATTCGAAGTAGAATAAGAGCTAGCCTCTCTTATCCTTAAAAAAGTAAACAGCTACTAGCTTCGCTTAAATTACACTGAAGATCTCGTCGCCCGATAAATTCGTGTTCATTAGGACCATCCTAAACACGGCTTACCGACAGAGCTCTCCTTAGATATCCTTCTGACCTCATGCTAAGCTAATCTGTTTTTGCTTTCTAATTTACTGCGTTGCATAAACAGCATCAAGTCACAAAATTCTAGTTAAATATTCTTCTAACAGCTTGCTTAGCCTTATATCACTAGCATACTACAATAATTTACAGCATAATACTATTTATTTGGCTATATTTTTAGCCCGTCTGGTTTTTCATTTTCACTATACGAGTACCACTATGCGTTATAGACTGCAGCATGGCCTGCTTATAATTCCTGCTATATATTCTTCTAGCCGACGGCCAGCCTTCTTGTCTTCGGTTGCTGACTTACAACACTAAATAAGCAGCAGTAATTTATCGATTACTTTCGTTATTGCTTCTTGTATTTTCAAAAACCATTCTCCTCATAAGGAACATATATGTATGTATCTTTTATATTTTGCTGTCTATTTTTCCATCGAGTATGCCATTTTCCTAGATAACATCCTCCGCAACCAATAGAGCGATGTGGAAGACCGTTTTCTTCATATCACAACAGAAAAATGAAAATGTTAGAGAAGACTACTTTGGACCCTGTGTTACATCCACTGCCAAGCACCATACTGATGAATTGCAGGTTAGATACCTCCGTTAAATTCTTCAGTAGCTATTCTGATCGTCTTTCCCTCGCTTGAATCATTAGTCACCGGCTCGATCGTATTTCGGGAAAAACTATTCCTTTAATTAGCGTTTATTTAGATAGATTTATTAATAAAGGACTCTCTTAAAGGGGTGGGCACACAGGTGGACGCCTGCGAGCGTCTCACGTTGTACTCGGACGAGTCTTCATAACCAACGCGTCCTTCGTAGCGAACTGGATGTATCCCATGTCGATTGGGTTCACTCTGTCTTTTACGCGATCAGCGATCTTATGTCCCTTTTTTGACAACTCCGATTACTGGTCCTTCCAGGCTACCCTCGAGGGAGGAAGTCGGTCACCCAATTCGTCTTAGCATAGGACCGAAGTAATCCTTCTATTGTGCGTTATTGTTCATCTCCCGGTAAAAATTGCACTAGTGAATCGCAGAGGCCGACAATGATCCCAAAGGGCTCGCTCCTCCAAAATCTAAGTTATATTTCACGCTTTGTTAAGGTTTATGGAGAGATATAGGTCGGAATGTCTAACAGAGAAGGTTTTAGGAATGGCTGATGCAACAACATTAATAGGTAGTAGATGAGACAGTGACGATAAAGCACGGAAGATCGATTGTGAGACAGCGTTATTTAGACTCGTTGTTTACGAGTAAAGTACGTGTACATAAACGGAGAGTCAAACCTGCGAGAGATAATTGTTAGGTAAGTGTGATGAATTGCATCCTCTGCCACCCGCCATCTGGTGAACATGTAGTTATACTCTTTTTCTCAATTTATTAATATTCAGGGACACCAATTGCTTCTTTTCCAATAGGTGTGTTGATAATGAGGGCAAGTGTCGCATCTGATCAAAATTTACTCATTTCTTTTTATTTCAGGTTGATATGGAGTTAAAGAATGTCCGAAGCGTGGGAGCAACGTTAACGCGTCGACCCCCGTCTCCAAGGAAACGACGCCTCTCTATGCCGAGGTGCTTCTAATACTCTCTCCAAGACAGCCAGCACTGGAACTCCAAAGAAGACCGGCGCAAGAAGAACATTTCTGCTTTTTAAAACCATTAAATTTCCACTTGCTTCTTCTGCGAAGATCCGTATGCAGTTTGCTGTCATTCCTTTCCCGTAATACTATGTAATGATTCGCGAAAGTATGTGGGCCGCAGAATGTTACTACGCAGCAGCAATTTATTCCCGTGTATGTATTATCCATTACCTATGCAAAAATATGTAAAAATAAAAATATTATGCTTTCATTGCTTTTTTATTTAAAATTGTATATGTCTAACATCCCAGAGCTCGCGCTGAAGATGAGGAATATGTAAGGATTTAATGATTCCTAACGTCATATTAGAGTAAATAAAATCAAAAAGGATAGTAATAATCAAACGAAAAAGCTTTGGAAAGAACGATAAAGAAATAAGCCATAGTAAGAAGCTATTTAAGAAGGAGTAATACGATCGAAAATAAAATTGAAGTGAAAACGAATTTGAAACGCCCGCGGTATTACATTCTTGGGCTCAGGCCTGCCGTCTAACGGACGACTCCCTCAGTTATTGAACGAATTTGAAACCCCCGCGGTATTAAAACCTCGGGCTCAGTGCTGCCGTCTAGCGGACGACTCCTGCAGTTATTGAAGGCCATATACCTGAGTGGGGTGAGTTTTAGAGGTCATTCAAGGGCAAAACAGGCGATTTTGGGCCATTTCTGGTTTTTCGCGAAAATGCTAATGAAAGTGAAAGTGATCCGCCATCTTACTTCCCCTCGTCGGCTTCTCGTCCGCCATCTTACTTCCCCTCGTCGGCTTCTCTACCGCCATTTTGAATTCCGCCATTTTAAATTTCCCCTCTGCCGCCCTGAGGGTTACCCCTCTTCCGCCTATTAACCTCTTATGCCTTTTAGAAACCCCTAGTTCCCCCTGTCTCCATAGACGTGTGGTTAGCGTTTATGGTTCCCAATGCTAGAGTCGCGGGTTCGAGTCCCGCCAAAGGCGTGGGTTTTTTCTGATAGCATTTGTAACCCTTATTAGCTAATTGTAACAGATTGGTAACAGTTGTTTAGTAACTAATTTAAATAATTATTATAATGACTTACACAGTCAAATTTATTATCCAGAAGTTTGCTAGGAAATACTAGTCAAGTGGAAGTCTTCCTCAACGTCACGGACTTCCCCTCTTCCGCTTTCATGGCTACCCCTCTTCTCTCTTAAAGACTTCTGCCTATTCGACCCCATCTGATAGGGTAAATTTCTTATACTTAACTGTTCTCATACGGTCGCGTAAAGGTTTTCATAGCTCAGTCAGAGGTTGGGCGTTTGGCTACCATGTGGAAAGTTGGAGCTCGTATTCCAAGTCGGGTGTTCAATGTTTTTTCATTGGAAAAGGTTGTTACGAACTGCAACCAATTAATTTTTAATGGCAAGAATAAACTTTTTTTCACTTTTTTCAACTGATTTTTCAGAAAATGTTACATGGGCTCAGATTTAAAGTGGAGACAAACATCGGATATTGGACATTTCAGTAAGACAAAAATAATTGTCCTTAAATAGAATAGTCATACTTTGATTTTGGATAGATTCTCTGATATTCTCAAAAATCTTTTTCCATTAAACTTTCTGATCATTTTGAGACAACATATTTACCTTTTATTATGGAATTAAAAGGAATGTTAAAATACGTAATATAGTATGGGTGATCAATAAATAATTTAACCAACATATTTTTAGAGATCTTTATTGCTTTGCCTCATGAAATACACAGTTATAATACTCGATTATTAATAATTATTCTAACATGTCTTTTAAGTAATAATCGTGTAAACAATTTCACAAAAATAACTGAAAAACCTCCAGGGGATGAAATTTAGGACATTTATAACACAAACCTAAATATATTGGTCTTAAACAAATCTCTTTTTCACTCCAACAATATATCAGGCGTCTTGAATAGGTACTTATACTTTATAGGCAAATAATCAGTAAATATAATAAAGGTACATCATGTGAGACCCAATTATTCACACAGGTCATTTTTAAATATGGTGAGAGAAATACGAAGATATACACTGTATTTTTAGAGAAGCGTTTGACACGGTTCCTCATCACAATCTTATCGAGAATTGAAATGTTACGGGATTACCGAGGCCGCTGTAAGAGGGATACGAGCGTTTCTCCGTGATCGAGAACAGGTGGTGGTCATCGATGGACAGCGCTCAGATCCTCTGAATGTCCCACTGAATGTCAACTCCGGCGTTCTCAATGGAAGCGTCTTTAACCCAATCAGGGTGTATCCGAAATTCCGCCTGTAATTAAAAAAGCAATAATTTTACTTAATCTTTATATAACAAATTTTATTGCGTTACATCATTAATACGTGTTTGATATGGAACATATATGTGTATTATGGACTAACTTTATTGAAAAATATATTAAGCAGTGAAAAAGAAAATCTATTTATCATATTATGGTTGTAAATTTTGCTATTGTTCGAGTTTTTCCCTAAAATAGTAAATAAGGTGGTGATGATAAGAAAATTAAGAGATTCGAACGACGCATAGGTATAGAGGTCGCGACATCGCTGGAGGTAGCATTACACTTCGTGGAGCAACAGTCGCAGATCTTTTGCTATTTAAACGATGGAGGGCCTATGCCGTTAAAAAACGTGCAAACAACCATAGAATCATTTTTTTATAAATAAACATTTTATCCATATAACAGGCCTTATATTTACCTTTTTGTTTTTAGAGTATTTCTTTAATAAATCCAATTTATTTCACAGTAAACTGGTGTCCTTTTATACCAGCACACAGTACAACTAAGGTATGTGTTGTTATATGCAATATATAGGCCTACATAATGAACGTAGACATCGGGAAAATGTGACGGCTTTTATCATTAACTACTATAACAGCCCGTCAATATGACGCGCTATCTTTAGTTAAACGTAAAATAGGTACTTCTCTCCCCCCCCCCCCCCCCCCTCCCTTGGTAGAAGGGTGGTAGGAGTATCTGCCGCCGAATACTAAGGTCGCGGGTTCAAATCCTGCCGAGGGCATGGATGTTTGTGCTCGTCGTAATGCGTTTTACGTAAGAATGGACTACACTGTCTAAATATCTCCCTTGAAAATAAAGTCGAATTCTGTCTCTATGGACAAATCCCCTATCCTTCCTCCTCTCCCTCGCTTCCTCTCCCTATTCCCTTTTTTCATCTCTCCCCCTCCCCTCCCTCTCTCGTACTAAAATCATTCAAAGGATTGAAATAACAATAGGATTTCCGGGTCTAACAATTTAATTGATAGACAAGGCAACATCCCGTTAAAATGGCAAGATTTCCACAAAATGTCAATTAAACGTTCAACATGAGCGATTTCGAACTGTAGGCGGAAAAAGATGAACAGAATACGAAAAGTTATAATTTTTTCTTCTAAATAGTTCAGATCGAAAGATCATAGTTTAATCATTTCTAATTTTCATCTAAAAAAGAACGAAAGCCTGCACGTCGAAGTTGATTTTTACGTGTTATTTTACAGGAAATGGAATGTCCTTCTTGGAGCCGAACGCAGGACATTTTTCGAGATTTTTTTCTGTCATCACCTTAAAATATGTGAATCGAGCATTCCTGCCAAATTTATAGTTTATACCTCGAGTTATTAGCGTTAAACCAAAATTCGCCATCAGACACGCGACCTATATAATATCGTGACTATTCTTAGTTTTAATAATATGTACATATAGTGCCCCCAGGAAAATAAATAATTTTTTTATTACTATATACCACAGGAATTCTTCACGTATTTTCCCGATATGGACAACGTTCCGTATTATTTATTAATATTATATTATAAAGATGGAATAAAGTTAATCAAGTTACACATAAAGTTGCAGTTAGCCTCAAACTTTTACCTTTTGCAATAATTCGCGATTGGAACTCCACACATCGATCTACACTTAAGCACACCCAGGATCGATAAACATCGATACGCCCATGTCTCATTGAAAGAACTGATAGAGAGATCTGTATTACTTGATTTATGGATTCTAATTGCTGTTAATTTTTGAAAGATTATAAAATCACCTGCATAGCTCAATAAAAAAGTTCTAACTGTAAGTTCAAAAGCTATATCGGCTCAACATTTCTCACTTGATTCAATAAAAAGTAACAGTGCTGAGGCTAGATTCAGTGATCGACTTCAAAATTGCCAAAAATCGACTGGCCGATCATGATTGACTGGTGGAGACCCCTGATCTAAACCATAAAAATTTACCAACAAAATTTAAGCTAGGTTTAGCTTACCTGTAAATGATCAAAATCTTTAAACCTCAGCTCTCAGGGTGACATCTTATGACTGATACTTATTCCAAACTACAGTGAAACAACAGAACAGCACACACTTACCTTGGCAGTGCTCAACATTCTCAAACTCATAACCTGGAATTTGATCTGATAGAAATATAAATGCCTCTTTGAAATAACTACAGGAGTATCCATCTCCCTGGCAGCTAATAATTCAAGTTATTTATCTTTTATGTTCCACATACATTGTGTATCTTTACAAATAATCATTAACTCATGCACAGGATGGAATACAATACATAATGGAAGCAATTAGTATTTAATACGTAAAATCTTGAGCTTCATAGTAGTAGCAATAGCTCAAAATTGTAAGAAAATAACTTTTGAATGTGAAGATTATTCATATGAACATATCAATTCTTTAATTAAAATGCCTTATTATGGTGTATTACATTACTGTAATTTTGCTAAAATATTTAAATATTCTAAGGGTTGGCCTTAACACAAAATCCAATTAGATCCAGAAATAAGACCTTTCCAATTTCAAAGACCTTTTGCAGACTATTAAAATGGTAATTTTTTAAAGAGCTCTATAGTGTTTCCTATGAACTTAATAAATACGTTTCTACAGAAGTCACATGGTGAGCAACCTAATATAACTCCTGTTGTGTTTATTCTGGGTTCACATGAATACATATATAGAATATTGGGTTAACTCACCTGCTAACACCTATTAACACGTTAAAATTTTAAAAATAATCAACATAAGAATACACATATTTTGAGAAGTTCCCAAGCTACTAAGGGCTGATGTAGGCTTAGATGTGTTTGGATTTCATAAGTATTAATTATTTAATTTCATTGAGGTGATTAGCCTAAAAGATTCAGGCAGTAACTACTAACCTAAAATCTATATTGAGTAGACTCAAGATATTACAAACTTAAGATAACTCTCTTTTTAAGGAATTTGTTAAACAATGGAATTTTAAAAATATTACATCAACCCTACATTTTACAAGCCCTAATGGCAGAATCAGCTGTGAAAAATGTTTAAAAATAACTTGATTCAGAGTATGACCCACATTTAACATAGCCATAACACTGCAACACACTGCAATGTAATGTGCAATTTCCTGCACGGTATTAATATCAAGGAGTCTTATAACTAATCAGTCAAGAAAGATAAGGGACAAAAATCATTCATAATGAAGAAGCCAACAAACAAAAATATGACCAACATTGTAGGCCTGTAAAAGTGTATAAGGTTGGTCAGGGCCACTCCAACCCTTCTGGCCACCGGTGTGCAAAATAAAATTCACTGCCCTTCTACCACCTAACAAGATAAAAGATACCACAGAAAATTCAAAGTCTCACCCAATCAAAACTGCCCATGGCCTTAAAAGGGAAACCTAGTTTCCAACTGGGAGAAGCATAAAAACAATTTCACTGTACATATTAATGCATTTGACGGCCTCGGGGCAATATAATGGTAAGCCACAAGAAGCAAATTTTACAGGAGAGCTCTTTGAAATGTTTGAAAAAAATCCATAAATCAAAACATAGGAAGCAGTGGTAAATGGTACAATACATTTACAAAGATGAAAAGAAAATAATACAAGTAAGAAATACATCCTTGCATGACTTACCATGGTCTTGCAAACTGTAGGTTCAGAAGAAAATTAAATATAAAATAAGATAATCTACTCATCTTCAATCAGCTCTATAGCTGTTTCGTCATCTGCTGACATGTCAGCTGTGAGAGAAAGATAAAATACAGGTGACTCCCGAGATTCGACCGTTTGAGATTCAACCATTCGAGACTCGACCAACTCGAGAACTCGACCGGTCGAATCGACCCAGCCGATTGATCGATCGAATTAGAAACTAGTTTACGCGAAGTAATTTTCAGCCCGCCCGACCACGAGAGGTTTAGTTTCAGTCTAGACATAGTTATTTATGCTCTAATTGTTTGAATTTGTGCTGATTTGACATTCGACTGTTCGAGATTCGACCACGTTTTCAGGAACGCATCCCGGTCGAATCTCGGGAGTCGCCTGTAGATGAGGAATGCTTCTAATGTTTGGTAAGAGGTCTTTAGCATCCGCTAGTTTTTAGGGGTTAATGGGAAGGGCACATGGACACTTTTAAGATCTCCAGCAACAGGTCTACCTCTTTTCCCAACTGTTAGTTTAATGCACTCAGCATTAAGTTGATGCTTTATGAATATAGCATTAAGCTCCTCAGCTTTGAACTTGAATGCTACAGCATCAGCAAAAGACACCGGATGTTGATCTTCAGTCTTGTTCCTTTTGGTAATTTGCTGGAGAAAAACATGAAGGTCCAGTATGTCTTCTTAAGATCGGTAAGTTCAAACTTATTCTTTGCACTTGCATTCAAAATTACTTGCTTCCATTCATCTGAGCTGAAAACTTGCTGTGCATATTTTCTTTGCCTGTTCTCAATGCTCACAAAATCACAATCTGATGGTTGGTAAGTATGGCCTGGGATTAAGAACTTATGTACAATCGTGAATTGCTGCGACCTCACTAGCCACAGCGGCATAATCACCGTTTTTATTTTGCTCCGGATAGTTATCTGAATAGGCAATGAGTCTATCCTTATCCTTGTCTCCTGATAGAAACTTAATCAGAATATTTCCTATTTCATTGCTTCCCCTCTTTCTAACATCCTCCGTCCAAACGAACATGTGTCCTTTATTTTCTCCACAATTGTGCACAATAGGTCCATATTTTTCTCTTGTAAAATGCGGGTCCTACTGTGAGTTTGGGTGTTGGGAGGGCCTGCATTAAGTCAATGGTTAGCCTCTCTGTGTTGTTGTCAATACTATGGTAAGTCGCATAAAATTTTAATGGACATTGTTACAGAAATACCTCGAGATATGCAATTACGTTAATGATTTGAAATAAAGGTTATTCAGTTATTTTGTCCATAGAAATGTTAATATCTTTCCAACACTATTCAAAAACTCAAAAACCAAAGAAAATATTTTGCTAAAGGTAAGCCTCATTGCATGACGGAAAAACATGGCAAGCCTCAATTTAAAAATTTTTTCACTTACCTCTGTACTACTCTGCACATCTCCATTGTCCATTGGGTCATAGTTGGGATCACGGTCAGAGTCATCCAAATCTTCACTCACATCACTGTTATCTTCAGTTATTTTGCACATATCTTTGATTGCATGCTCTGCAAGAGCACATTTGAATGAAGTTTCTGCCATCTTGTATGTGGCTTGCCACACTATTACCAATATAAAGGGGATGACAGAGATGTAGCAAAAACAAGATTCTTAACATAGTGCTGCCATATGTTGATGACAGTCTGTAACATTTACGTAGTGGCTTGCCATCATAATGCTGTATTGCATCCTGTTAAAATGTTTTGAAACAAATGTGGCTTACCATTATATTGCCCTGAGCCCTTCATTTATAGATGACAAAGTGCACAGTGAGAAGAAGGTAGCTTTGGATGGTAATGACACATTTAAATTGTTTGTGCTTTCATCTTGAGATAAAGAAGATTTAGATATTGTTATTCCCAAGTTTGATGGCTATTTCATCAATACTACAAATAACACAAGTGAATTGTTCAAGTCCAATAAACCTCAGCAATAAACACACCATCTATTAATCAATTAAAATAAAAGTTTTTCATTGAAAAAAATGAAATCCATCAATGTCTTGTCTATTTCCCAGTGCTCCTCTTAATAATTTTTTTGGATATTGGGTTCATAAAAAGAAATGCTCAAAAATAATCACATAAGTCTCTAACCAATCTCTGTGGGGGACAATATTATTTTCAAATTAACAGCCAAATAATGGTATCATAATCAGAAACCCTTTATTACCACTTCTAGGATATATTTCCATGAGCTAATTTGAAAAGGAACATAAAACAAAATTCATGTACAGTAAAACCTCTTCCTAACATACCTGTATTTTGCAATATCATAATGGTACTAAACCAATGTAACATGCAGCTAAGACCTCTTTTTTGTAACCACAGTATTTTCGTTATCCACCATAAAAATTTTAAAATAATCTTTTTTAAATTACTACTGTGCTAAAATCATCCACTCGGCGAATAAAAATATTTTTTTCCAAGAAAAAGAATAGGAATTATTTCCTCTGGAAATAAAACTTTTGTTGAAAAATAAATTTTTCTTAAAGATTAATTTTTATATAAAAATTTCATTTGAAGAAAAATTATTTTGATCCTAAAATATCTTCTTTTGCAATAAATAAATTTGAATTTCCAAAAAACTACTAAATAAAGAGCCAGGAAGGAAACAATGTGCCACATACATGTTGTCTACTTCCAATTTGACAAATATAGTTAATTAAAAACTGTTCTAAATTGGAAATCTATCCAACGTGAACTCTGTGTAAAAAGAAAGGAAATAGTATCCCACCTTAATTTCCCTATGTAAATGCATAGCGAAGGTAAATGGGCAGATAAAACAATTGTTATATGAAATGAAATCAGCAGTCTTCCCAGCAGCAATAGTGCTTCCTCCACTGCATTTGCTGCTTGCACCAAATTAATAGCAAAAATCTAAATGGACATTTTCCCATCAAAGCATAAAATTCAACAAAAAAATAAAGTAAAAACATCACTTTTCCTTAGGAAAAATCAATTTGAAGGAAATTAATTTGCCAAAGGGAAAATTAAATTCTCTCCCAAAAAATTACTTATCTCCAGAAAATTAATTATACCTTAAATTGTTTGTTAAGATAAATTTGCAAACATGATAATATATTTTATCAGGAAGGTTTATTGTGAAAAAAATTGTAACAAAGAATATGCAAAAGAAAAGTTAGGAAAATAAACATGAATACAAAAATTAACTCTGTCGATAAAAATTAACTAGACGAAAATTTTATTTTTAATTCAAAATTGATTTTCATGTAGAAAAAAATATCCACGAAATATATTCTGATGAAATTAAGTTTTAAACAAAGAATAATTCAGAATAGCTAAGGAAAAATGAATTTGTCTCGCCTCCACACCCCTCCTCTGTCACTTCCCCTTCCTTACTCTTCCCCCTCCATTTTCCTTCTTCCTCCCTTCTGCCACTATGCTTCCCTCTTCTCCCTTTCACTTTCCTCCCCTACGACCTCAATCTGCGAGAATGGGCCAACAATACAGATATACAGTAGATCCCAGTTGCCTGAGGTCAACATGGCCTTATTGACCTCAGGTAATCAAAATCTCAGATAATACGGAATGTTGATAAAATTGGGAAAATACATGGTGATTTTCGTACGATATGCCATTAACAAAAGCTGTCACATATTTGATCAATATCTGCATTTGTTATGCAGGCCTATATACTGTATATTACAATATATACCTTTGTTGCACCATGTGCTGAAATAATTTAAAGTACAAACAGCTTACTGTGAAATAACTTGTATTTATTATCAACATATCCCAATCGTTAAGTTCATTGTATATTTGATACAGCTGTATCGAATATGATGGTTTACAATGGCAAATTTTCAAAATGATACTTTGCTACAGTTTTACCATGCTCCTAAGATAATCGGGAATACTGTACCTTATTTTATTAAGACCATCTTACTTTACTTTTACAAATAAAGCACATCTAAATGGACATGCATGCATAAATCCAAAAGAGTTATTGCACATGGGCAACAATGATACACAGTAAGGTCCTGATTTCATCTACTGAAAAGCATTTGAACATTACAAATCTAGCTATTCAGACATATGACTTAAAACATTATAAATGCAAATACTTCAAAAACAATTTAGGAAAAATATTTCAGATTCGAACAATGCTTAACAGGTTCAATTACATTTCAAACACTGGTCCACACTCAAATACTTACTCAGAGTACTGCTGTCTCTTCTCTATTTCAACTTACCAGACTCCAAGTGACCACCATCTCTTAGAATAAATGAAATATTTCCCTAGGATTAGAGGATCTTCCCAAGTGTATCAGACAGTGAATATCAGTACTGCACACACATCAAAAGATGCCACTGCAGCCACACTAACTCACTACAAAACCACATTGTTCTATGGTTATGTAATTCCAAGAAAATATATTTATTGCTCTCAACTTTTAAGGTGAACACACAGCAAAACATGTAGTTGGCACCAACAGACTGAATTGAAAATTAACCATGATAGTGTACATAATAGAAAAATTATCTCATACTAAGTAAGAAAAATTCCAGCTGTCAACATTTTAGGACTTTCAACATAAATCCCACCTGTACAAAAAAAGTTTCTTGATTTGAAATCCATCAGAAAGCTAGGGCATCTGTTGGCTGCTCCTTGGAAAAGGTATTTGATGTCTTCCTTCAAACATTGGACCATAAAAATATCAGACAAATACGTGCATTTTCTATGAAAATACTCTCTTATACATAGGTATGAATAGAAAAATAAACTGGAAAACTTTGCTTTTGCATACCACTTTAAAATTATAATATGCCCTGGGTTGAAAACCCCTCCTCTAGTCTAGTAAAAATCGGGACATATCCTAGGCATAACACTCAATATCAGCCATATGCTTCCCCTTCTAACATCAGTTCCATCATCACCAACGGCTAGCTCGTCTATTCAAGAGAAAATTGCTCCATTCAAATCCCTTCCACAAAATCCCTAAAACAGAACTGAAATTTCCATTCTCTTACCTGAAAGACCTGAACTTGCTAGCGAGTTAATGAGGGATACCTTCCAAAAACTGTTCCAAAAGCCTGTAAACAAAAATGGTTAACCAATGAGACCAGAGCTCACATACTATATAACAATGCTTCTCAAATCTTTTTTCCCATGTACCATCTCCGTCACTGATTTTGGCACTCCATACCTGCAACTTAAATACAATGCTTCACTAAAGCTAACCGTAAATAAATGTTTTTGAACAATTTTCAATGCTATCTGAATTTCTGTATAGATTTCCCAACTACTTAAAACATAATACATTTCAGTATAAAAGTATGCTGAAAAGTGAATGCAGACAAAAAAATTCAATCACATTTTAATGAAAATGATTCGATTTGCCCATTTAACATTCAGCACTAGCTTTTCAGACAAACTCTTAAATTCTCTAAAACAAATTTACAGACAGAAAGTATCAAGAATGGCTCAGGTCATTGAGAGTTACTTTAGCATTCAACGAAAAACCAAACTCTTATTTCTTAATTCACCCACCTACCATCTGATAACCAATGGGGTACACATGATGGTAAGCATACCATAGCTTGAAAACATCTATAATACACTAATCCAGGGGTTTGCACTTACGAACCACCTACCTCAGGAATTCTCGACCTGGTGGTCACGAGCACCACTGTGGTCTTGCACAGCATGGCAGTGATCCTCTGAGATGCTCAAAATCATGCACTCCAGATTTATCAATTTAATCTAATTTATTTACATTCTAAATGTATTAAAATATTAGTAATTTAGATATTGGCTGTTTTTTTAGTTATTTAAAAAAAGTATAGCAGTGCTCCATTGATGTTCTTTAATACTGAATTCACTTATATAATTACCGCTTGTAGAATTGAGACTGGAAGAAATTTATCCTTATACAATCATTATCTTGAGGATATATTTGACATTACCCTTAACTGTTGGAACAGCAGACCGATCATTTTCAAAATTAAAATTAATTAAATCCTACTTAAGGTCAACTATGCTGCAAGAAAGATTGAATGGTCTAGCTTTTATATCTATCAAAAAATAAATTTGTGTTGCATTAGATACACAGGAGATTTGTAATAAATTTATGAAAGACAAGTGCAGAAAAAGTTTTAGTATAAGCGTAATAGTAAAAATTACTTTATTTTGTACCTCCTAGCAACACCATCATAATGTCACAGAACTATCTTTCTAACAAAGGATGCTTTTAAAAATCCCTCTCCTTTCCTCCATCCCTTAGAGCAGTGGTACCCAAACTACGGCCTGTGCGCCACATCTGGCCCGCCGAGTTTCTCCACCCGGCCCGCCATGATCTTAGCAATTAAACATAATAAGAAAACAGAATGTTAAAAAATAATATATTGTTGTGGTTACCTCTCTAATTCCATACTAGATAAATGCATTTAAAACAGATCAGGTAATTTTGACTCACAACTAAATCCTTAATTTCGTTGTTCTTAAACTCTGTTTTTGACTGAGTGTGGCCTGCAAAGAGAACAGAATTGAGGTATGTGGTCCGTGATGTTTGCAGCAATGGGTCTTGTGGCCCTCAGGCTAAAAAGTTTGGGCACCACTGCCTTAGAGTTAAATGTGAGAAGGGACTATAGTCTCAATTTCACCTTTAATAAAGTAATTTGTCTGTCTCCCTCTCGTATTAAAAGCATGCTTACACCCATAAGGATTGAAATAACAACAGGATTTTGAGGTCTAATAATTTGGTATGCAAGACAATATTCCGTTAAAATAGTAAGATTTCCCCAAAATATGTCAATTAAACGTTTAACAGGAGCGATTTCGAACTGTAGGCAGAAAAAGATGAACAGAATAAGAAACTTTATATTTTTTTCTTCAAAATGGTTCAGATCTGAAGATCGTGGGTTAATCCTTTCTAATTTTAATCTAAAAAAGAATGAAAGCCTGCATGTCAAAAAGTCGATTTTTGTGTTATACTATAGGAAATGTAAATGTCCTTGGAGTCGAACCCAGGACTTTTTTCGAGATTTTTTTTGTCATCACCTTAAAATATGTGAATCGAGCATTCCTGCCAAATTTATAGTTTATTTTTCAATTCTTTATTGAGTTATTTGCATTTGTAAATGATCAGCAACCAATACTTCTCTATTACTATAGATGTATTATGATAAAGGGTACTTCTCAAAATATAATGAATGTTGTATTTTTTGAATGGAAATTAATTTAGATATAGGTTATTTAATGATAGCTTACAATTTAAAGAAATATGCTTAATTATGTATACCAAGGACTAGAAGACCGCATCTTAAAATTTGAAATTTAACTCTCTTAGAATAAGCAGAAAAGACCACAACTTTGTGGAACTCAATCTTGAGACTTACTGGTGTAATTGGAACCAGGGGTGTACCAAGGAGGAGGGGAGAGAGGAGGGGGGAGGGTGGGGGGGCTGTGACCATGCCCCCCAAAATAAATTTGACCAATTCATGCTTTTAAAGCAGGCATTGGAATAGCCGTGCAGTGATATATTGAGGTAGAGCAACCACACCAGACCTTTGAAGGCTTGGATAACCTTCAAGCCTTTAAGAAATTTTTAGCTGGAAATATTTTTTGGAATTTGTAAATAGAAAAGTGAAACACGGGACTCTCCACCACTCAGTTGCCCTCCATTTTCATGTTCTCACCCATCCTCACACTTGTCTCATGCTGTACATCTGGGGATCTAAAGGCTTTGGCACAAGACAAAAGACGTGCTATCCCAAACACTTCCGATAATCCTCGAGGGCATCTGGTCATTCACTCACAGCATTTACTGCGCAAAAGACACTCTTTTGTCTCTTGTAAAATAATATCTACCATCTTCTACCATGAGTAGAAAAGATTCCTCCATGGAGAACTCTTTGAACCCTTTGGATGTCGAGAGGGAGAAAAGAATTTCGGTAGTGACTGGTAAAGAAGCTTCTACATATGAGTGCCACTGATCATTTAGAAGTTCTGGTCCATTAGCCAAACCCATGATGCTACATGGAGAAACGAATAACCCTACTCTAGGGACCCTAAAATGAAAAGCAGACTACTAAATATAATCCTTTAAAAACTGGGTTTTTTGTTTAATTTGTGTAAATAGCCCCTGTGATGTAGGCAACTCATGTTAATAAATATATTAATGCAAATCTGGGAATGGATAATTGCTGTTCTGTGTCCCCGTAACCAAAATCCTGGGTATGCCACTGGTTGGAACACACGTCAAATAAAAAAACACTTATTTAACATTCCACAGAAGTGTTAATTCAACCAGTTTCAATGAATAATCACTAAAGTTGATGATGAATCATCGAAACCAATCACATGAAAACTATTATGTGGGAAGTTTAGTAAGTGTATTTTTATCATCTTCCAATTGCACCAGGAAGTCTTTCATTCTTTTACTTTTACTCTTTTATTTTCTGTACTGTATCATGGATTAAAAATCACATATTTCTGCCTTCCACAGTTAATTATAAGGCACTGTTCAGTTCAAATAAAAATATGCTAAATTGAAAGATAAGCGATCTCAGAAATATTTTTAGGAGTTTCAACAAAAAATGCGAAGAAATGGGTTTGAAATCTTAACTGCTGCTCCAGAGTGGCTAAAAACAACAAAAAATAAGAAACACGTTATTTCATTGTGACTGTTAAGCTATTTATATCACACAGCATGGTATAAAAGGCAAATGGAAAATGTAAGTATGATCATCTTTTCTTCTTCTTGGGTTTAAACCTATCAAGCACATGTTGCGGGGCTGTCTCTTCTGCCTCCTCTTTCTTTTTCTTCTCCCCATCTTCTTCATCTGAAAGTTTGCCTTCAAGCTCTTTAATTTTCTTTCGGTATTCCTGGGATAAAGTAAAAAAGAAAGCATTACAATAACTGAAACAAAATTGAATTAATTTTTACATAATTTCTTAACAAAAACGATGTTATATAATATGTATAATGTTGTACATGTTTAGTATAGTATGTGAACAGTAAAAAAAAACTCATTTTAAATCAGCATTTGTAAAGAAAAATCAAAATAATAGTAATTTAGAAAAAGCTAAAAGATTAAAACATTCAGTTTTATGATTTTTTTATGCCAATTAACAAGTATGTCAATTAACAGCTTTGTGCATCCCTTAACTACAATATGAAATAGAACAGCTAGACATAAATAGTTATATACAAAAAATCTCGCACCAAATAAATTTTCTAAATAGATATTTTAAAAACCACATTGCCATAATCAGTAGAAGGGGTAAAATGTTAGAGATGTTCATTGTGGCCAAGAATTACATTGACTTTGGTAATATGTGAAACGTCTTTTAAGGGTTTCAACCACTACATCAGAGAGAGAAGAATGATGGATCTGGACTGTATTAGTATTCATGATAATCATGTTTTTGTGTAAGTAAACATTTTCATAAATGTCTAATTTCATACAGCTGATGAGTGATTTCAATAATTTTAGGCTGTCACTTGAGATACGATAGCTATTTCTTAATAAATATGAGGTCAGACTGGTTTATTCTGTTATATTAAGAGTGTGTAATGAAGTCTTTAAACAAATTTTAATATTTTAAAAAATGTCAAAAGCAGTATTGTGTCAATTGCCTGAACTTCAATCATTCAAAGGTCAAACAATCTGGATAAAATTCAGAAAACAATTGTAGCAATAAAATTACAGAGGCCAATAAATTAAAAGAATCTTTTAAAAATACAGGTGATGATCGGTTTACACCATAGATATGGTCCTGAAGATTATGGCATAAATCAAAAGTAATTTTCCCATAGGATGCATGTAAATCAAGGAAGTTCTGTTCCCAAACTTGTGCAAATTATACCTATGATTTTTTAGTAAAATTAGCAAAGAGATTCAAATTTATAAAATCGAAGAAAAATTATTAATACAAGTGAATTCGCTGAGTGGCTTCCTTCCGATTAAGAGCATTGTGAGGCTTTTATACAGAACTCAGCTGGTGTTCATTCTAAATTATACACGCAACTACCTAAAATAACACTTCTATCGCTGCATTGGTCTCAAGAATGCTTGCAAAGATCAAACACTGGGCCTCATAACTTTGGAGCTCCTCTGACAATCTGAATCTTTTTCATCAAGGACGGCTGCTATGTCATCCAGGAGCTTGAAAATTGCTGCTAAGTCCTTCATCAACAGGGTTCTATTAGGCTCCAGCCCATCAGGACTAGACTCAGACTCGCTCCTCATCCATTGCTATTAGGTCTTCATTCGTAAGTTCTTACCTGTGTGAATGTAACAGATCCTCGATATCATCTCCATCAACCTCCATGGTGGGAAATCTTGATGATGGCATGCCTATCACTCTCCAAATCCTAAGCATCAAAGCCCCTTAAGTCATGGACGACCTCAAGCCAGATCTTCCTCCACACTCAATACAAACACTTCTGTGAGACTTCTATCCAGGAATCACCAATGATATCAATGGCAATCTTAATGTTATAACTCTGCCAGAACAGACAAGCCAGACTTTAAAAAGTTTGATTTGTCTGTTCTGTCAGTGTCCATTAGAAGTTTGACCAAGATTCAATGAAGATAGACTAAGATGCTGCAATAATGCCCTGATCCAAAGGTTGAATCAGGGAGGTGGTGTTTGGTGGTAAAAACATCACTTTAATGTTATTACTGAGGCTGGTAATGTTAGAAGGGTGGCCAGAAGCATTGTCAAGGAGAAGAAGAATCTCCAATGGAAATTTTTCCCTTTCACAGTAGGCTTTCAATTCCTGTTCAAGTTGTGACAGAAAATAATCAGTGAAAATGGCTGAAGTAATCCAGACCATCCTGTTGGAGCGCCAAATGACAGGTAAATGCTGTTTTGCATGGTCCTTCAGTGCTCTAGGATTTTCCAAGTGGTAAACCATTAAAGGCTTGATCTTGCAATCACCCAATGCATTTCCACCCAGGAGCAGTGTGCAACGATCCTTTCCTCCTTTGAATCCTGGTGCTGACTTTTCTTCCATGGAGATGTACGTTCAATTCGGCATCCAACAATTAAAATCACAGAGATGAACAAGGGAGAAGCAAGAGATATTAGCACTATGAAAGATGGTAATAACAAAACCTACCAAGACAACAGTATGCATTCTCTGTGAGTGATAGAGTGTGTGCGAGTCAACTGCACATGGCGGTAGTGATGGCATAACAACAGGCATAGTAGTGCAAATTAGATGTTATCATTATACATGGCATTAAAATGAAAGCATGTAAATTGAAATGGCATAAAATGAGCATCACCTGTATTTCAAATGAATAAATATCTTACGAAAAACAAGATTTGAATATATTTTGAAAAATTTCTAGTTAGCATACTTATGAGTGTGGTGTGATTTTTAGAATCATTTTATGTTTAGGTTTATGTAATACATATGTAGTCTCTTATGTCCAATCATAATGTTTGATGCAATTTATTTACATAAGTCCTTTCTAATCGGTTTAAGGCAGGGCTGTCATTTTCACGGATTTTATGTTTCATGGACTTTTCACGGATATTTATAAGGAAAAATTCGGTAGTTATCTGAGATGTTCGCATAAAAAATACATAGACTACTAAGAAATTCCGAGATTATTAATATTTATATACGAATAATACGAATACCTTCGATGAAATTGTTCCGTAAATACATACGTATTATAATATACTTTGGGTGAAGTGCGAAAACTAGAACTTATTGTGAGACTGAACACAAAAACTTGCTGTTGAACTGGATAGGCAACCTACGGCATATTTATAAAGTAAAACCTAACATAGCACAAATTCACAAGATGCAATTTTGCTAAGATACGGTATGCATTTCCCTACCAAACCTCAGAAAATGCGGTGGTTTGCCACATTAAGAGGCGGTTTGACAAGTCCAAGCAAAAGTTACCCTTTAAATTTCTCGTAAACTATAAATGATGAAAACTTCAAATTAAAACATTTTAAAGAAAAAATAATGACAAATTGATTCATGTAATTATTTTACCTTATTAAAATGTTGCGTTGAGAGATTCGTATGTGTGCTTCTCATCTTGCGCTGATATAGCAGAGCTCCGCAACCGGCATGCCGAGATAAAGTCCTTTATGTGTCGCGGTATATTTTATGTTATAAGCAAGGAAAGGATATTACTATGTTTTATTATCCTCCAGCTACGACCACAGAAAATACATTTTTAATAAACAGTCATACTTTATGGCTGAATTTGTTACTGTTTCGGTTACTTCTTAGAGAAACTAAGTCATACAGAACAGTTTCGGGTAACGCGATCTCCACAGTTTTGTATGTAACTGTGATGTTGCGATGTGAAAAATTCTGCAGTTTTTCTACTCTATTTATGATAAATTCAGAATTTTTTTTGTTTCACGTTACAAGCAGTATTACCACATTTACTCTAGTAATGCCTGCACACGTGTAATGCCCGCAACCCCATTTTTACAGCTAAATATTAAGAAAAAATGGAATTCTGTAATGCCCACACTTCTAAAATTTCGATTTTGATATTTTACAGCAACATTGGTTGAATAATCTATCTGAAGCGAAACCACAAAAGAAGTAGAAGTTTTTTCCTTTTGTCTAATTTTGTTGCACCATTATATTGATGTCATTAAAAGTAAAAATTATTTTAACAGATTCCTAATCTAAGGGCTGTCCTGTAAACTAGGCCTATGGTTACTTATTGTTTTCAATGCATGTGTGCTATTTACTGTATATTTAAAACTTGAATACATTTTTAAAAATTTTCTATGCCAATACAGTTGATTTGTTATGCAAGGTAAATTTCATAAAAAGCATGATTACATTTAAGTTACAGGGCTATGAATAAACAGCTGTAAATAATTTTACATAAAATATGCGATGCAGGTGCTGAAAACATTGAAAGCATAAATTTGTACACTTTTCATAAAAAACCAAGATATACATACATATTACAGGATTTTACAGGATATATTGATGTTGGTAACAGGATTTAGAAAAAAAAATTGGTGGCAGCCATGGTGTAAGGTATAGTGTAAAAATGGTCATTTTGTGAGATATCTCAGTCACAGCATCTCTAACTTCACAATGGCCATTTTTAATTTCTCCATACGTAGAATAGAGAAAGTACCGTTTTCATGAAAAAAATCAATTTCGAGATTTCAACGGAAATACACTTGTTGAGGTCCCTAAAGCACGTTTTGACTATTTTGTCAATGCTGTCTGTCTGTATGTGATGGGAATTTTGTGGGCACTCCAACTTGAATAGAATTTGCCCTTACAGTACCAAATTTCTAATATAATATTTTCAACATAGGGGGAAGAGCTGATTAGTATTTAGACAATATAGGTCAACCAGAAGTTGAGGTTTACTCTTGTCACCTTCCGGTTTTAGTGAAATATCTCTGTTAAAATGCCATTATTGTATATATAGGTAAATAAAAATGTTACAGAAAATTTTATTTTCTACAACTTTTGTTTGAAAAAATTTTCTCTGTAATAGGTACTTTGTTTAGGAGATGTTTCATTATTTCAAAATTTATCAGTGTTTGCCTACACCATCTAGCAAAAAATAAGAATACTATAAGTATGGAGAAAGTCATGTGTTGGCCACACCAGATTTTTATGAAATGGATGTTTTCTCTCGTTGGGAAAGTGAATGTGTGTCACTGTAAACCTGTGTTAACAATGTATGTTGAGCCTACGTTTCTTGTTATTACAGGAATGCCCAAAAACAGCTGAATTATATTAATTCTAGTCATGCATTAATTATTTCATATTTGTGTGAAATTAATAATACTGTCTTGTGAAGTGTCAAATAAGAAGATCAAAAACGTTATCTTACACATATTTCAAGAAAGTAAATTCATTGTTTTTTGAAGAACACTATAAATAAATTAGTCAAGGAGCATGGAATGGAATTTCCTATATTACACCAAGAGCCTTTTGTCAGAAAGTTAATATAGAACAGGGGTGCACAAAGTGTGGCCCGTGGGCCACATGCGGCCCTCTGTTGATGTTTTTGCAGCCCGCAAGGTTAATATTGAACAATATTTAGGTTAGGTTAATTTGGTAAATCATAAAGTGAAAATTATAAGAGAGTGCAAAATGTTAAGGTTAACCAAATGCACTAGTTTTAGAATTTGTACTTCTGAAAAATTTTATTCCTTTACTGCTTCTTTCAAAAGAGTTGTACACCTTTTCAAACTCACACTGCAACATATATTTGTGATAATTTTGCATCTGATTATTGATAAGTAAAAATTCTTTAACTTGTTATCTAAAATTTTAGTCTTGCTTAATTTACATTATTCAGCTTTTAATAAGTGCTGCCCTCGGATAAATATAAACCATCAAATGTGGCCCGTGGGTGTGAAAAATTGTGCACCCCTGATCTAGAAGACTCACAAAAGATTGCTTAACCAGATGTTTTTATTAACAGTTTTAGTTTTGTTTTAAGAAGCATTTTTTTAAAAATTCATAGGCATTTCAATAGGAAAACTGGAGAAATTTTCTAAAGCTACCAACGAATAAAATGTTAACGTGTGATTCTAAGGAAAAGACAAGTTCTTGTAAATAAAAATCACTAAATTATACTTGAAATGCTAACTCAGAACTGTAAAGTGAAGTCTTAGAGAAGACCAGCAACACAAAGTGAGAAGAAACCAGTAACGCTAAAGACGTATTTCGAGAGCAAAGCTCTCATCATCTGTAGCTGATGTTAAATGATGAGATGAGATTTTGTATCCAGTATTTAGCTGGTTGTTCATTAGTGTGGAGGAGGAAGCGAAAGGAAGAGTGGGGAGGATCAACAGTTAAACTGTAGAGGAGTATGAGGAATACAGCTGAAGTAATTATTCATAACGGTGTTCCAGTATTTGTATATAAGCATGCTCTCATAAGCATGTAGTTTGTTTTCATTGTGTACTGGTTTTAACAATTTTAAATTGTAGATAGTGACGGGGTGATTGTTTTCATGTATATGTGTCGCTATACTTGAATTATTAATTCTGTTTTGTCTTAAGTATGCTAAGTGCTCTTTAAGGCATGTTTCTTTTGTTCTGTTTGTCCTATGCATATCTTATCACATTCTGCATGATATTTTGTAAATTCTAGATTTTTGTAAAAACAGTACAGGCACTTCCTGGGTTATGTAATCTTCGACTTATGTAAACACAAGCTTACATAAGTGGCCCTACAAAACACTAAAAATTTTTTTTCATTATCCAGAATGTTTATGTTAGCAGTTTGTGTAAGCGAGCAGGAACTACATTGGTGGGCAGAGGAAAAACACAAGGTGTGAGTTGTAATGTGGTGTCCTCAGTGTATCCTACTGCTTATGCACATTTGCTTGATCTCTTAAAATATATTTCGCTTTTACGCAAATTAACCTGTTGCCCTTGCAATCATGACTGATAAGCATCACAGTAAGAATAAAGTGTTATCTTACATGCCTCTATTTTAACTAATTACTTGTACTGTATCGATGCAGTAAATTACCATAATTTTCTGATTATAATACGCAACCTATATAATACGCACCCATGTTTTCATGAGTGAAATGTGAAATTTCTCTTATCACTATGTATAATATGCACCTATTTTTTTGTAAAAGATCAATGTAATTTTACTTGATTATGTGTAGTATCGGGACAGTTCTCGCCTTGCTGCCAAATGAGATGCGTGTGAGAGAGTTTACAAGAATATCACATTACGTTCTGAGTCTCCCATTAAAGATTGCTATGCTGTATAAAAACATTTTGTCTGAATGTGGCCTTTTGTATTAATCTGGTCGGTTGGGATATGAGTTTGCGCTTTGCTGCCAAACTAGATATGTGTGAGAGAGTTTATGAAAATATCATGTTATGTTCTGACTCCCGTTAAAGATTGATACAATGTATAAAAACCTGCCTCAATGTTGTCTTTTGTATTAACCTGGTCTGTTGGAATAACAGTTCGTCCTTTGCTGCCTAGCAACATTGTTTACGTGAACATAAAGTTCACTGCATACAAGCCAATCGTAGTGTGTAAAATGTTCACAGCGACGCAATTTACGTAGACGATGAGCGAGAACACAAGATCGCCGAGGAACTGATTGAGGACAGTGAGGGGAGTGGTAATGAATTCCTAGGCTTTAGTAATTCTGACAGCTAAAGTAAATAAATAAATATTCTTATTTTTGTTCTGAAAAACAATATTTAAGGGAATGTTATCAAAATGCATTGAAATGTACGATTTATTTGTAAAAACATGTTTGTTATCGAAATGCATTGAAATATATGATTTATTGGTAAAATTATGTTCGAAAATATAAATTATTTCCATACTGAAAAAAGTTGTATGCATTTATAACCATATATAATACGCACCTTAACTTTTTGTCAACTATTTTGAGAAAAAAATGCGTTATTATAATCGGAAAATTACGGTATACTTTAAACACATAGCATCTGTAGTAATTTTCGACTAAGCAAATTTCGAGTTCTGGAACGAGTACCGAAATGCATTCCTTATGTAACCCAGGGAGTGCCTGTACATTCATTTGGGTTGTGGAGGAGATTGGCAAGTTTATTATTGTTAGCATAAGATCATGTTTAGAGATTATATTACAGACTTTGTTGGTGACTTACCCTGTCACTTTGTTCCTGCAGCTTGCGTTTTATCTTGACTACTGCACCAGGGCCACCCTTTCCTTTACGTTTTCTTTTCCATTCTATTTTTGGAGGTTTGACATACTGCAAAATAAGAAAAATTGAATATATCTCATAATTCAAGTGAGTATTTTGGCAATACTAAATCAAGAATAGAGATATGACTGAATTTCAAAATTACATAAACCTAACCTTTATCAATTACAAAATAAAACTAATAAACGAAATTCAAGAGATTACAATGATGACTTTGATGATACAAAAGTTATTGGCTTAAAAGAACCCTCACTAAGATATTGGTGTTAATTAGCACTACAATTTAAATATGTATAACCATTTGCCATATTAACCCTTTACATTCCACAGATATGCAGGACTCAATTACACAATGCATGGTCAGGTTATACATGATGATTATTTTCTCTAATCTAACATCTTCCATCATTTTTTGGAACTTTTACCAAGCACCTTGGCTTTGAAATGCATTCCAGAGCATATATTATTCATTTAAAACAGGTATTTTATGCTTGTGGGCTAGAGTATCAACATGAAAAACATATTGGAAATATAAGCGCACAATATGCAAATGTATTTTCGTATTAAAAGATGGTTTAGTGAATTGGGTAAATTACAATTTTTATGGAAAATTTTTCGACATGTCCAATCTAACTTTAATTTTGTCTTCACCGAATATGAACCGTATCTGCCCGAATAGAAGCCGACCCTAGATTTAAGCCAACCCCCCAAAAATTTCCACAATTTTTTGCCGAAAACGTAAATTTCATAGATTTTATGCTGAAGTGTGCCGGGCATTCATGCACATCTTAGAATACATTATTCGAGATCGAAGAAACGTGTGGGAAATGGTTTAGTTGCTGACATTTTGAAATATTACTCCAATTAATAATTTTGCGTTGCTGAATAATGTTCCACATTCAGTAACAATAATTTCATTCATCTTCATTTTCACAAAAGGTCAAATATAGTAACAGCGATCTCGCCAAGATATTTTTTCATCCAAGTCTATTTCCAATGAAATTAGCATTTACATTGCCTTAAGAAATTGCATTTTTATAATTATACACGTTCCATGTAAAGTTTTACCGAAATTCAAAGCCGTAACGCATTTTGCGTAATCGTCAATTTACGCAAGTGATCTCGCCAAGATATTTTTTCATCCAAGTCTATTTCCAATTAAATTAGCATATACATTGCCTTAAGAAATTGCATTTTTATAATTATACACGTTCCATGTCAAGTTTTACCAAAATTCAAACAGTTGAGCATTCAAATCCATCAACGCATTTTGCATAATCGTCAATTTACTCAAGCGATCTCGCCAAGATATTTTTATATATATTCATCGTAGGTCAAATATTTACTTTACGAAAAATATAGTACTATCATTTGAACGCGAAGGCAATGAGAGACTTCAAGATTTAACCATAATCCAAATTTTCCTTGGACTCGCATTTAAGCCGAGGTGATTTTTTCATGTTAGATTTTGACAAAAAACATCGGCTTGTATTCGGGCAGATACGGTAGATGGAGCACAACTATTTTATAAAGTAGAAAATATTGTCTTATTCCTGGAATGAAAATTACTTATAAGTGAAAACAGGTAATAATAAACAGACATAAATTGAGATAATATGAAATACATAATGAAATAATGTTTTTTCTTACAGTTATTTTGAAAATTTCAATGCATTACGTATAACGTTTTCCAACACTGCTTGACTGTTTTATCTAGTAAAAAAATGGCAGACTTATTACAAGCTCGAAGGCCACATTATATGGGGTAGTTGGCCACAGTTTGGGGAGCGCTGATATAAAATGCAATTCGAAGATTCAATACTGACAATAAATGAACAAAAATAAATTTCAAAAATCTCTCATGGGTTATTTTTTAATGATGGCAAGAAATAGCAAAAAATTTTCATCTGTATTTACTCCCATATAAGATGCAAGTTTTTCCTAATTTAATGTTTACAAACTGATGGCACAGCAAATATGCAAAAAAATTTGAAGTCTTAAAACTGAGATAACCTTTAAAAGCAAACAACAATAAACACAGACCAAAGAGTTCCTAGAAATACTAATGGTGAAATAGTCATTAAAATACCACTTGTGACTACAAGTTTTTAAAGCAAACAAGGGAGATATGCTCACCTTTAATTTCTGTCTAGCTTCTATTTTCTCCTTCAGGGTTGGAACATCCACTTCTGTAATAGCTCCTGGATTAAGTGTTATGAGCTCTGGTTGAATCTAAAATAAAAGATTCAAGAATATCATAAAACAACTCACTTTCACATTTCCTCAAGGTTATTGCTGCATTATTTCTTTACAACAGAAGTAAACTGACTTAGTGGAAAGTATAATATCTCTATTTAATGAACTTCACAAAAAAATATTTTACTCTCTTTAACTACAGCATATAAATTAGACCACAGAGGGTTTAGTAACAATGTCTATGTTTCAAATATGAAAACACACGGACCATTTGGGTGCTATAGAACTACACAGAATTGATGCTAAAAACAACTTTATAGGACTCAGGGATATATAAAACCAATACCCCATTGAAATCTCAAAATTGATTTTTTTCTATATCACAATAACCCCACTATATTACTTATACATACAAGTGAATTACAGGAGTGAAATGTTTGTTTTTAAATAACAGAAAATGCTCTATAAATGTATTACAAATAACAAAGTACTAATTAATAATAAGTATAATAAATGCTTTAATGTTGTCACTGTAAATACAAATGTATCACTGTATTAAAAGTTTTTATTTAATATGACACTAAGGACAGCATTTTTCAGAGAGATTCTTGTAGTGTAAAATACTGTATATAATCCATTGTAAGCTGACCTTTTTTTACTTTTTTACCCGCTTAAAAATTGCCACTGCTTAGAATCAGGTCTTAAAAATCAATGAACGATAAAGTAATCAATGCATTAGTGCCTGTAGTTACATTATAGCGCTAGATATAAGTGTATTAATGTATAAGTAAACAATCTATTTTAAATGTATGTAAAAAGAATCACAATGACTGAATAGGAAGAAATACCGTATATCTTCCAGTATAAGTTGAGAAATTTCTTGCTTTTTAGGCCGATCAAACCCTACCTTCGACTTATATTCGAGTTACAAACTAGATGGACATTTTTCTGGGTCAATAATTAAACATGACTCGTGAAAAACAACATCTGACTAACTTTGAAGTGCATTAGAATGAAAAATTCATGCTACCTAGCAGAAAACGCGAAGACTAATGATAAAATAATACATGTAAACTTAAAATTTATATTTTATCTTTAAAAAACTTACCCAAATGAGTGGACTGAAGAGAAGAATCAATTCAGTACTCAAGCATTGGTTTTTTTATTTTGACCCTGAATTCAAATTGTTAAACACCGTTCCATTTCTTCAACAACAGCATTTCGTTTTTTACTTCTAATCACAGACTGAACAGAGCCTGCATTGCGAATATGATCACCAATTTTTCCTTTGTCTTATAAAATGGTTGCAATTGCTGAATTATTGAGATCATAAACACAACCAATCGAAGCAAGTGACTCACCTTTTCCTGATCTATTTATTATGTCCATTTTAGTTTCCATCAAAAGCACTCGACGTTTTTACCACTCTTAGCACTTTTACAAACATGACATTTATGACTGTTTTCCATATTTCAAGGGTAATAAAAAACAATACGTATATAACATGTGCACATATGGTTTAGAATACAAATGGCAAATGACAAGTGTTGACAAGTTTATGTGTTCATACTGCAACCAATTTTCGTGTGGGAGAGTGTGTTCATAAATGAAGTGCAAGGCACAATTCAATGGTATGTGGAATATTCATAAATATGAATTGTTCGTTTCTTGAATGTTTGTAAGTAGAGGTTCACCTGTATATATATTAATTTTTTTGAAAATTCCAAAATTATCTTGTTTTCATTTTCTTTGCTTCGACTTATACTTGAGACTTGAATTTCAGACACTGTCTTACGGTAAAAAGTACACTTTGACTTATACTCGAATCGCCTTATACTCAAAGATATACGGTAGGTGTTTTGATATATTCACTCCCAAGCCATCTCTAGTATGCACATAATCCTAGGATTCCCCAAGCCAACCGTCATTTCCTTGTGCCTTTGCATGTGTAAATTTTTGTCATTTACTTTGGTGAGTTTTTCAGTTTTTTAAAAAAATAATCCCATGGTGGAACGAACACATTATTCTGTGGACTTAAAGAGAAAAGTGATAGTATATGCAGAGGAAACATTAAATCTTGCTGCACAATAGTGCTATGGGACTGATGCGTTGAATGTGAGACGTTGGAGAAGACAAAGAGAGAAGTTGCTTGCCTGCTCAAGCAAACGAAATAAATTTGAGAGGCCCCAAGCAAGGATGCCATCATGCAGTTGAGGAGATTCTAAATGAGTTTGTGTGTGATCAATGAAATAACTCTTTGCCGGTGAAGATTGAAATCATTATTTAAAAAAACTGAAAAACTCGCCAAAGTAAATGACAAAAATTTACGCTTGCAAAGGCACAAGGAAATGACGGTTGGCTTGGGGAATCCAAGGATTATGCACATGCACATACTAGAGATGGCTTGGGTCAGTGATGGTGAATCTATGGATCATGTGACATAAGCAGCATGTGAGAATTTTGGTTGGCATGCCAACGAAAGGCGAAATCCAATCAAAGAATTTATCGCACTGATTTAGCGCCGCAAAAACATTTGTGTTAGTCAACTATTGAAAACGTTAGTTTTATGGTTACAATCTTATGTCTTGATCACAAATTTAATTTAGTTGGCATGCAAAAATAATTGTATTCCAGAACTTGATATGCATCCATGTTTGGTTTTAATATTTCCTGCAAAATGTTTAATTCTTGGTACAAATCTAGCCCATCAATATCAACTTCCTTTTTAATATTATCTGTTAATTTTGTCTCCAAATTCTTGCAAAAATTCATCCTTTCTTCATCATTTGCTTCTCTCAATTTCGAGATATGATAGGGAAAATCAAAAGCATTGCTATGTTCCTTTAATAATGAGAATCTTTCATTTATTGAATTTAGTATCCTATCAAAAATTGCAAAGTAAAAATTAATTTTATAGCGTGTTTGAGGATCTTTGAAACATTCATCTGGATTTTCATTCTCAAATTTCTTTTTCCGTAGTCTAACCATGTTATTTTCGGCAAATTTAGGCTCTGTTTCCAATATATATGCTACATTCTTGGCCATATTTAAGAATTCTAAAAAACTCACATCAGAACGTTTTTCTGTCAAAAATTGAATTAAACGTTTTAAAACATCCTCACGTGATTTTAGCTTCAGGGTTGGTTGTTGTAAAAGTTTACTAGCTATGTTTACTTTGGATAGTATATCATACCAAATTACTATTGAACATATAAATTTAAATGATTTTATTTTAGAAGCCAAGCATTGTGCCTGATGGCGTATAGTCATGTCTCTCTTTTCATCATCAATTATTTCCACCAAAGAATCATAAATTTCCCTGATTTCAAAATGCAATGGTTTTATAGACTCAATTCGGCTTTCCCATCTTGTGCATGATACTGGTTTCAAAGTTAAATGAGATATTTTTTTTTTCGGGTAGACGATGAGAAAAATGCATCAAGTTCTTGTATGGTGTTGAAAAAATCTACAGTTTCAAAACTGACTTTTAAAGCGTCACTCATAACCAGAATTAAAGTGTGGGCGGAGCATGGAACAAAAAAAGTTCGTGAATTGATATCCAAAATTTTTCTTTGCAAGCCATTATGTTTTCCCTGCATATTTGCAGCATTGTCATAGCTCTGTCCATGCATGTTGTGAATATTCAAATCTAGTCTATTCAATTCTTCGATTACAAACGAAGTCAACCCTTCTCCTGTACAATCAGTGATAGGACAAAAACCTAAAAAATTTTCATGAATTATAATGTTTTTCGAGTCATTGTCCAATTCAACATAACGAATAACTATCACCATTTGTTCTGTATGGCTTACGTCGACTGTGCAATCTAAAATCAAAGAAAAATATTTTGATTCCCTTACCATTTCCAGTATTTTTTCTTTATTCCGTCAGGTATTAAACTAATGATTTCATTTTGAATTTTTTCTCCGATATAGGTTGGCATATATGCAATGTTTTTTTGAGATCTGTATCCTTCGAATATGTTCAGACATTGTTGCATCAAATTTAGAAATCATTTCAATAGCTTTAAAAAATTTCCCAATATTAGAGTCAAATAATTTGTTAGATTTTCCCCAAAAAGCTAAGTTTTGTTGCGACAAATATTGTATTATGTAAACAATGCATTTTATAACATCATACCATTGATTCCCTTCTCCTTCAAAGATCCTCTGATTGTACTCATCTATCGTCGACTTGTTTTTTAAAGCTGACAAGAGATTTGACCATTTAGTAAAATTTTGAATGTGAATCATGCCCTTTTCATGTCTGGATAATGTTACTGACAAATGCTGCCAGTCTGATACACCTTCATTGGACAGTGGATTATTTTGTTGACCAAATAATTTACAGCAAAAACAATACACACAATCTCTTGAAATTGAATACAATAACCAATTTCTCAAATTTTTCTCACCATTTGAAAGAGTGCGCATGTAATAGGCATCGGAAAACTTTCTTCCACTCTCATTCAAGGGATAGTTATAATTTTTTACTTGAAGTGGACCATTCTCTATTAATGTTTGCAATAAATTATTTGAAAAATGTTTAGGCCACATACCAAGGTCGTTTCCCAGACAGTTTGTAACGTCCAATAGGTCTTCATTTTTTGCAGATTCGTAATCTTCTCGCCCACGCAGGTCTGCCACTAGTCCAACTTCTTCAGTTGCAGTTTCATCTTCCCCTACATGCTCACATGACGAATATGAAACTTCGTTGTCACGTTCTTTCACCATCACATTCTTTTTCACTTGCACATTTCTTTCACTATCACATTTTTCTGTATTTCCTTTAACTACATCACTACTTTCATTGGTGATTTCAATACCTGTTGCTATATACCTGCAGGAGGACTGTTGATTTTTATCCTTCAGATATTTTATCATAGATTGGCACTTTTTCATTGCTTCTTCTACTCAAATCCTTTTTTTTCCTGTACAGAGCCCCAGATAGGCATTTGGTTTTTCTGTCCGACATCTAATATTATTAAAATATATTACTTAGGGTTAGAGATTAAGAATTAATTGTTTAACAATAGACAATTAAGATAAATTATCAAATATGTCCACTATGCTATGACAAAATAAGAATAATTTAAAATCTATATAGTTAACAGAATTAATGAAAGTAATTACCTAAATGCTTTCAATGATAACTTGATGAGAAATAAAACTGCCACAAACTTTTGACTTAAAAATCGTAAATCTCACTGTAGATGATTTCCAACGAATATTCAAAATCACTAAAAAAATACTCACAATAGCTGTTACTCGTACAGAGGCTGAGAGCAAAATGATGCTTGTGAACTCTGTGAATCTTTCTTAAGACATAATGCATAGGCAATCAATTAGGCAGAGGTTGAGAATGAAGAACATCTGCAAAAGATTCTTAAAGGGTGCACTTGAGGAAAAATAGTGGCACGTACTCTTAGCAGCATTTTCACAGAAGAGGCCACATCTTGTGAACAATAAAGAGACCGTCCATTGGGTTCACCTTCAACGGCGACGAAAATAAAGTAATAAAATGGATGGATATGTTGGGTTGCATTATATTGGGCCTCACTCGTACATACATGTGCCACTTTTGGGACCGTTTTCTTTTTCAAAAGTTATTCAGAATCTGCAGCGGAACAGCACTTTCGGGAAATTTCACATGCCAAATATTCTGCTGCTTGTCAATATACTATGAACGATAAAAACTCTTGCCTCTATAATAAGACATCAGGATTAGAAATATGTATTAAGGAAACAAGACATATAGGCACTAGGGATAAGCAAATTACACTGATTCTTTTCGAACATCGATTTTTTTACCTCGGATGTGTCCATGCTATCCTTAGCTGTTGTTTTTAACATTTTTAATAAGAGCCTAGAGTGATACCGGCCTCATTTACTGATAATTAAAAATGTTAAATGTATTATTAGAAGTTGGATAAATATCTTATTTGTATTACAATCAATTAGGACCCTGCGTGAGGTAAGCTATTGAGGCAGCGGCCTCAGGCAGTGTATTTTAGGAGCGGTACTTAACACGCTTGTTAAAATATTCAGATACTTTGTTAAAAATTCCAATTAATGTCATCAAAAATGATATCTTTGGATTGCGACTTCCAAAAATTCAGTTCTCAGTTCTTCTCCATAGTTGCACATGAAAACACTTATTTTCCCACTAATACCGACACCACAGATGGTACATCCAAACCTCAGGCTATTTTTACTTTCTCCATACGTAGTAATGGGAAAGTATTGTGCTCACGAAAAAAATCAACTTTGCGATTTCAATGGAAATACACGTTTTGGGGTCCCTAGAACATGTTTAGACTATTTTCGGAATGATGTCTGTGTGTGTGTGCGTGTGTGTATGCCATTGTGGGCGCTCTAACTCAAAAAGTACTTGCCATATCGTTACCAAACTTCATATATAACACTTTAGCATGAGCACAAAGAACTGATTAGTTTTTGGACAATAACGGTTAACCGGAAGTCGAGGTTTATTATAAACCCGATTCGGTTTTTGCGATATTTCTCAATTAAAACATCATTATTGTATATACAATTCTATACAAAGGTTATAGAGAATGTAATTTCCTACAACTTTCATTTGGAACAATTTTCCACAGCAGTTATGGTTTAGGAATTATTTATAAATAACCGGTTTTTCGGTTTCTGTCAAATATCTCCTTAAAAACATCGTTATTGGTAATCTTCGTGAGAACCAAAGTTGTAGAGAATAATATTTCTTCCAAATTTTGTTTGAAACAAATTTTCTTAAAACGATCCATTTTGGAGATATTTTGCTTTTTCTTAATACCAGTATACAGCGCCAGCACCATGTAGTGGTGAATTCTGTAAACATATTCAAAATATACGTAATTTACGGCAATAAGGACGACTGAATTCTTTTACGATATGAAATAATAACTTTGCCTCATAATGCTATTCATAACTATTCATAATAATTTAAATATCTATATCCCAAATACGGAGAAAATCAAGTGTTGGCCACATCAGATTTTTTCTGTAGATCTCTCGGATAAAAAATAAGGGAAGTATTGGAATTAAGCCAACCTCTCCCCACAGATATAGGCAGATGGAGACATGCATGCAGGCCTGCAAACACAGCACCCATGGTGGTCAAAAATATGGGATGGCCGCTTAATTTTATTTTCCAAATTCCTCCACACTCAATATCGGGTTTTCTATCTTCAGCCTGGAGAATTCCAACCTTTCATTTATTTTTCCATATGGCCAAAAAGGATTTTAGTGCGATGAAGGCGGTCTCTTTAGGTGGCAAAATCCTCTAGACCCCCCATGGGTTCATGACCGGATCTTTTCATGCCAATTCCTCTCTGTAATATAGGTACGGAAGTGTGGCAAGGGTGGCACTTGGAGGCAAATTTTTATGGCGTGTAACTGTTTTTCAATGGAAGCCGCCTCGTGTCACGACCATTGAGTTTTCTTTGGCTGTTCGTTTATGAAAGTCGTCCTTTCCTAGCCTCCACTTGGGGATTTTCAATATGGTATTTAGAAGTTAAATCACTGATAAACTTTCACAACCAATACATTTGAAAGAATATACAGCATACTGTAATATAATCCGCATGTCTGACATAAATCGGCCGCCCCCATTGTTTGGCCGCCCGGGTGCATCACAAACATCGCACATATGGATGGCGCGCCCCTGAACTGAAGGTATAAAATGCAATTCATGTTAGAAAATGTTGTTACCTTTTCTAACAAAGCCTTGACTTCAGCCTCTTGCCTTTGTTTCTTGGTCTGGAATGGATTGCACTCCATAGCGTCAAAATTGGCTTCACCACTTCCTGCAAAGGTTAACATAATTCAAATGATAAAAACAAATACTTAACATAATATAAGAATTCCAAAGATGGGCCAAAATGAGTATATAAAGACTTGCCTGGAATTAGCAAGCTTTCAAATCCATCCTCAGTGCACACACCTAGTACATCTTCATAAGGACAGAAGTCAAGTTGAGACAATATCCCACGAGGATAGTGACGCATGTACGGTTTATTAACAGGTGATCTGATGCAGTCTTTAAAAACCTGAATTGAAGAGATTACAGATTCATGTTATTTAACAATTTTATTTATGTCAAGAATTAAGATAGTGCAACTTTCTTTGTTTAATCAAAATCCATTTTATAAATATATCATTAGGTCTATCTCTCCTCTTCTCTTTAAATTTTATAAAGAATGATATTGACGATTTTGAATAAAATTTTAAACTGGCATAATAAATTAAATTATTAAACCCAATACAGTAGAACTCTGTTAATTTGAATTTGAGGTGACCAAAATCCTCAAAAAATGTGAATTATGAATAAGCATTTGCGAACACATAATATTACAAAAAAAATTCGCATATTTTATTCATTTGATTTGTCAGTGACCTGGCCCTTTTTTTTTTTTAATAGAATGGGCCTGTTATGGGAATATTGGCAACCCATTCTTGCAAAAAATACTTGTTAAGTCTTGTTTACAACTCTTCATTTTTTGCTGGCTGCAGTCATTGACACATTTTGCTTTCTTTAAACTTGTAGAACGCCTCTTCAATCCTATCACAATTCTTCAAAATAGATGACAGGGAAGAAATGGGAATACCAAATTTTCTCCACCAATTTTCCCTTTAGCACTATTTTTTATCAATCTCTTGGAGAAATTCCATTTGATTTTCAATGGTTAAAGATTTGTAGGAATTACAAACTGAAGACATTATGAACTATAGTTTATGAAGGGCATTAAAATTACACATTATTAAGTCTTTGAATAAATACTGCTACACTACACTAAAAGACAAGAATTTTTTCAGCCAAATGAATACGAAAGCAACAAAAGTTTCGAACAACTTCCGGCAAGCGACCACCTTCAAAGCAATACAGCAGATCACTGAAGTACGAATTTAAAATATTGGATCAACATTTTCAATTTATTGGTAGATTTTGTGGATATTTTGAGTATGAGCATAAAAATTTCTTCAAATTATGAATTATTGAAATTTTTTAATTAATGTGTCACTTTAATATAGAATTTCTTATTTGGGGTCATTTTTTTAAAAAATTTGAATTGCGCCAGATTTCAAAATAACAGTGTTCAAATTAATGGGGCTCTACTGTAGAAATCAGAAAATACAGAAAAACAAAATATAAAATACTGAATACATAAAGAATAAAGCAAATGCAATCATACTACAGATAGAAAACTAAGAATTAAATTGTAAATTAAATGATTAAACACAGGCAATTAAGTAAATAAGTATTCTTTGCTTCAATCACCCGATCACTTGCAAAAATTAACATTTGGTTAATCAGTCCTGCATGTGCTCAACTTTATTTAAGGTTAATTTAATTGCACAGTTCTGGTATGCACAAAAAATAAAATTTTGGTAAATGCCACCTAATTTTTGCAGCAACACTATCTTCAGATAAACGATGACAGTCAAACAACTAAATGACAAGTTTCATCAAATATATAAAAGTCAATACAGACTAAGACAGTAATATATGTTTATAGAAGCAGAGATCACAAAATTTATAACTTGTAATAAATCATTAAGCATTAAGACTAATGAAAGGTACCTCAACTAGCTTGCCAGATCCAGCTGCTAGAAGGCCCGTTTGGCTGAAGGAAAGATCTGAGGGAGCATAGCGCAGACGATACCTTTGAACAGGTGCCAAATTCCTCAAATCCCAAATCTATAATAAACAAAACAACACAGCAATTAAAATGAGCAAGTTTGCCCTAAAAATGGACATTCTAAAAAGTATAGTAATATGTATGCATCCTGGTTGGAAGGGAGTGAAAGACATGTGGGTGAGAATTGCGACAGTTAAGAGGGATGATGAATTCACATGTATACAGATAAGTATATAATGGTAGTTTATATAACTGAATCCACCAAATAAATGTTGGAGGAAGAGGGTCTGGGACCAAAGTAACCAGGTGAGCCTATGTGACAAATTGTAGTGGAAAGTAGAATACAGGCACTCCCTGGGTTACGTATGCCTTGACTTACGTAAGCAACCCCATAAATCACTAAAAAAAATTTTGTTATGCAGAAATTTTAAATAAATGTTGGAGGAAGAGGATCTGGGGCCAAAGTAACCAGGTGAGCTTATGTGGCAAATCATAGTGGAAAGTACAATACAGGCATTCCCCAGGTTATGTATGCCTCGACTTACATAAGTGACCCCATAAATCACTAAAAATAATTTCGTTATGCAGAAAGTTTATATTAGCAGTCTGTGTGAGTGGGACTTACATATGTGCATGGAAGAAGAACGCATGGCATGGGTTGTAATGTGGTGTCCTCAGTGTGTTCTACCACTCATGCACTTCTGTTTTGCTTCTGCGCAAATTAACGTGTTACCCTTGCAATCAATGGCTGATAAGCATCACAGTGACAGTAAAAGCACTAATTTACAAGCCTCTATTTTATCCAATTACTTGTACTGTACCGATGAAGTAAATTATAGCAATCATAGCAATTTTCAACTAACACAAATTTCGGGTTACGTAACGGGTGTCAGAATGCATTCCTTACGTAACCCAGGGAGTGTCCATATCTGGTTTTTTATAACCTTGTTGTGGCTATTGGAGATACCTGTGACAAGCGGTTTTTTAGGGGCTTGTTCTTGAATTTTTTCAGCCATAAGACAAGCTCAATAACTCTCCGTTTAATTTTTATATCAATTTAATAATGTTAATCAAAGGAAAATTTTTCAGTAATAATGAGAGCAACATTTCTCTATAACAAGTGCAAGATTCTTTCACTTTTATGGCATTTATATTCCTGAAAAACCCTGCAAGTCAAAAACCTCAAAATGAAAGTATATAAGGTTATGATCAATTCAAGTACAATTCCTACACTGGCAATAATGAACCATAGTACAATTTTTTCAATGTAATGGGAACTGGAGGGCTTTTCCTTCCCAAGCAAGCAGTTGTGAGATTTACCCTGGCCAATAAAGTCTTTGAAAATAAGCACTATAATAATTTTGCCCAAAACAGAAATTGTTGCTATTGTTTAATTTTACTTAAATCATAAATATTATAGTTTTGTCAGGAAATGTAGCATATGCAGTATGGAAAAAGTATAGGGATTCTCCAAAATGGAATTGGGATGGAAGACTGTATGTCTGCTGTTCTATCAGAGATATTTTTGGTAGATTTGCTCATAAAATTTATGAGAAACTGTGAACCCATTGAGAAGAAATGTAGAGCTTTGGATTTGACTACAAAGTATAAGATCATTTGGGCATATGAAGGGACAAACATTATTGGAAAAGAAACTGACAGGTGGAACATTGTAAAGTCTTAAACACCATTTACAATCTTGAAGAAAATAATTAAATCAGCTGTTCTCATGGAAAATACACAGAAAAAAAAATTATAGGGTTCCGATAATTCCAAACTAGAAGCAATGCATCTCAATTTGTTTTTCAGTAGTCATTTTATTTTTATATTGTATGCATTTTAAGAAGCTTGTCTGAATTGTATCTGTCAATATTTATACATTTTTACATTATTTCTTAATAATCTTATATAATAAAATTGAATGTCTATCCATCTTCTGTTCCTTATACATTCCCATGCCCTTTAAGCTATCGGGACCAAACTTTGCAAATTGACTTCATATGACTCTACGAGTAACATAGGGAACCCGGGATTTCCAAAATCAACCCAGGTTCAAATCCAGGAGACAATTTTATTTTCCCATAAGTTTACACGGGATTTTCGATTTTTCAGAGTGCAAGTTTTTTTTCCTTCATTCATTAAAAACGTAAATATGGACCAATTTTCTTTGTTTTTGCTTTATTCAACGGCTAAAACTCTATACTATCTTATTCTTGCAATGTTTACATGTTACACGGTTGAATCATTCAGAAATACGCATTTGTTTTCGAAATTTTACGGATATTTCGTACTCTTTCCGTACGTTGTCAAGGCGACCGTCACTGCTGCCTCCGATTCAATTAATGCCAATTAAACCTTCAAATAGGCAAAAGAATAGCGTTATTCGCTTCGCACTTTGTTTAAGCAACGAAATTATTGCTGTAGCAATATCAACATTTATACATAGCAACATAAATATTTACATATAATTATTCAGTTAACTGCGTATGGGAAGCGTTTCTAATGATTCAATCAAAGCAGTTGAATCTTCCTATCATCATTTGAATGCAGGAATCTTATCTCTTTGTAAGCAGAACCATTACATTATACATCCATAATGTTTATTAATGCAAATAGGCACAAGCATAAATTTTTAATTAAATGAGAATAGGGACACACATTATTTTAAACACATTACATGGTTATCTTCTCTTCATTGATATTCTACATAAACGGTTGCATTGATTGTTATATAAAAAAGAATGGACATATATTTGAATAAAAAGAAAAGCATAAAAGTTCGCCCAATTCATAGGTATCAGAGATATCTCAGAATTAGTTTTTACTTTCTCCAATATACGTAGTATAGAGAGATTATTGTTTTCATAAAAAAATTCGAAATCGAGATTTCAACGGAAATACACGTTTTGAGGTGCGCAAAGGGAGAAATGATTGTATTACCATATAATACATAATTTTATACGTCAAAGACGTCTGGCATAACCCGGGCATCGCCGAGTACTTTCAGCTAGTAAAACATAAAATAACAAGGATGTGCATGTGCTGTGATTATTTTAAAACATCAGAGCAGTATACAATGTCTTTAGTTTGCTCTATCGTTAACATTTTAAGAGAAATTTAATGTTCATAAAGATTTTTTATCTAGTCATGTTATCTTTGTTTCAACTAGGGAAACATTTTATTTTGTGTCTGTTTACATAAATATCTTGTCAAATAATGAAAACACCATTTTAACATATGTTAATTGCTTTACATTTTTGTACAATAGATGCTTCGGTTTTGATAATCTTATTATATTTTTTTCATTTTCTTCTAAAAATTATTAGATTTTCTGGTGGTTGTCTGTAGCAGTTTTTATACTAACTTACTGAATGTAGCATAGAGTACAAACACATCACAAAAATGTATACACAGTAGGTGCCGCTTATTATTATCACTAGTAATTGTTATCAGCCGGTTATGGTAATCAAACATGGAATTCTAAAATCAAAATTAGTTTTAAAAACGTCTCCCATTCATTGTTATCAGCAGTTTAATGCCATAATTTAAATTTAACCCAATGTAATCATATAAAGCATCACCAACTGTATATAGCACAGTGTACCTAGAATTGTATTAGTCAAAGTACTCAATTTAAATTACATTTATGGGCTTCCATACATGGCCGTAGCATCATCTATTCCAATGACATGAAACTTGATAACATACCAGTTTTTGTTGAATAGCCCAAGCCTCATAGAATTGCTTTGCAGGCCAGATCTGGGACAGAGGTGGCAGTGTATTTAGCACGGTGAGCATAATGAGATTTAGATAACTGACACATTTTCCTTTATGTGCCCTCAACTATAATAAATTTTCTCAAAAGCCATCTTGCAAAATGATGTAATAGCACCATTATCATTAACTTTTATAAATTATATTATATGCAATAATTTCTGCAGCACTGACTTCCATCTGTTTCAGTACCCAAAATCATTTTATGGCAATATGAATTTTCTTTACATCAAAAAAAAAATTGGTACATATGCATTGTAAACTTTCTCATATACTAATGCGTTGTTTAGTTATCTTTTGAATATATGAACTATGCAGAATCATAAACATCAATTAAAATAATGATACGAAATTTGATGAAAACCACTTTTTTGGTCTCAGGTCAGTGGCATGCAGTAAATAGGTATAAGCGAGTAATTCGCCACATGCCCACACGATAAACAAAGGAAAAATATTTATAATTATTCAGAGTTCAAAATTATTTATAATTAATACTTGTATAAATAAGTATAGAACAAGAACTCAATCAAAAATAAATAATTGGGTTATGCTTCATTGCCATTGGTGAAATGCGAGAAGAGAGAGAGAATAGGAAGACGATGAGAGAGGAGGCAAGCTTCTTATCGTAACACATTCATTGCAAGCATGTGCTGAAGAGAAGAGCGGGGAAGGCGGCAAGAAGGGAAGAAAATCAAGTTAGTGAAATACAGTCACTATATGCGGCGATATGGTACGCTTCCTCTAGGAAGCGGACGGCCCATTGGTTCCCGTTTCTCGGTGGAAAGAGGAGAGGAGGGGAAGGAGACGAGTTGGAAAGAGGAAAGGCGGGGAGCAACACAAGAGCGGGAGTGGGATGCTGCCTCCTCTCTCCCACCAGTTTTGCTAGGCGAGGTGTAGCTATATGGTGGAGGCAAAATAAGGTTGAAATAAAATTCGGTATCATGTTGGGAAGTAATTTTCGGATGTTAGTCTTTACATATTAGTAATGTCGGCTTTCTTCTGGTGACAACGGTACCTAAAACTTTGAGAACAGCCCATGAATGACGAAGATAGCCAAAGTTTGGAAATTTAACAAAATTGGATATTAATGTTGCATTTATAAAATAACGCTTCCGGATTCTTATTCCAAATAGTTCTTGGTAAATGCCTTTAAAATTTCAAGTTGATACATTGTAGGACTTCTGAGTTATAAACATTCAAAATAGTCATATCGAGTCAAAGAGGGTTAAAAACCATGCTTTTTTTCAAATATAGCTCAATATAAAATATTTAAATTTAAACTAAAAATTTAAAATGTACATCAATTAATGTGGAAATAAATGCTCTACCTGCTAATTTTCATCCCATTAAAATCGGTGTGGCTGTTTTCAAGATATAGCACCTCAAACTCACGTATCTAGACTTTTTGTAAGGACAGTAGGCTTATAGCCAATGTCATATTTTCCAGTAATGGTGTTTCAATATGTTGTTGTTCTGCCTTCTTTGCTTCTGGTTACCATTAAGCGTATTCTGATATCCAGACTGTCACTAGGCTAAAATTTAGCTGACTCATTTACTTCAAATTTTTTGTAAATTAAATTTGCAATAAAATTTGTTATATCCAATCAATGGTGAGACATTTTCACGTAATAGTTTTAGTGGCTTCCTGGAAGTAGAGTAGGTGATGATTCACTGGTCTGCAAGTTCAACTCCTCCCATCCCTTTGGTGTAATCAACACTCATTAGAGGTTTAATTTTTTACCAACCAAAATTTCAACAATATAAATAAAACCAAAGATTTCCACTTTTTAGACGAAAGCTTTTTAAATGTAAACACCATATTTCAGTTGAAAATCAATCTGGTCACTGGGAATATCTAACAGTTTTGCAGGAAAAAGCTCAAGGTGGCAAACATCAAATAATACAACTCAGCTACCAATAGATGTCAATATGTAATGGGGAAGTTTAACATAAGCATTAAACAGTTGAGAGCAAAAGAAATACACTACGAAGCTTATAAGTGTTCAAGCAACCAATGAACACAGGTTGATGTGTTTAAGTGGTTGCCCCATTTAAGGGGTAAACTGTCTGTCAAACAGCTTATCCTAAATAAAATATCACCACACACCACTGTCTCATGTACACCTAAAACATATATTTCCATCAAAATCTTGAGGTTGAATTTTTTTGTGATTACAATACTATCTCAATATATTACATATATGAGAAAGTAAAAACCATATTCATTATAATATCCTTTTTCTAATTCTCACATTGCATCTTATATGTACAGTTCTGCATAAAAACATTATAGATCATTGACCCATCCATCAAGTACATTACTTACAGCAAGAGTGCGATCAGTGGCAGCAGTGGCCATGTAGTTACCCGCAGGATGCACAGCGATAGATGTTACAGGTGCCTTATGACATAGCATGCTGACTAACGGTTCTCTAGTATTGGGACTCCACATCGTCACAGTTCCTGAAATAAAACAAAAATACCGTATTCACCTGAATCTAAGACGACCTTTTTCTCCAAATTGTCAGCTGTAAATATCAAGAGTCGTCTTACATTCGAATACGAAGTATATTTACCCATTTAATCAATGGTTTTTACAACAAATGGTATGTTAGAGTAAATAATTCACAACAGCAAATTCAAGTACGTACATAAACAAGTGAAATAAACAAATAGTAATAACAATAAGAAAAACATGACGGGAATAATAATTATTTAGACTAATAATCATCGTTGACGATCATAACACAGACGACGTACTTTCATCTTGCACGTAATGGCAACCGCAAGGTAAAAACAAATGAGAGCGGAAATCACTGGGATTCCCCTTTCAAATGACTCACCGCGATTCACTAATTGTGACAGTAATTTTGAGTTGTGCATTCTTGATTTAAATGCACAACCCTTAAGTTAAAATGACAGATCATGTTGAAGTACGTGGCACGAGTGTAAAGGGAAAGTTAACAAAAGGAATTAGACGGAGCTATGATGAGAATTTTAAGCTGATCGTGATAAATTACGCCGAAAAAACTAATAACTGTGATGCGAGTAGAAAGTTCGGTATATCTGAGGCAAACGTGCGTAGATGGAAACTCTCAAAACAGGAACTAGAAAAAGCCAAAGCCACAAGGAAGTCGTTCAGTGGTCCAAAATTAGGCATATTTCATGGCATAGAAGAAGTAGTAAAGTTTGTGCGCACCATGAGGAAGAACGGTATGCCTGTTTTGACTGAAAGTATTATACTTAAAGCTCATGAAATTGCTAGAGGACTTAATATATCATTGCAAGAATTCAAGGCCAGCAGAAGTTGGTGCGTGAGAATGATGCGACGAAATAATTTTTCTTTACGGCGACGAACTTCACTGTGTCAGAAATTGCCAGAAGACTATGTTGAAAAACTTCTCGCTTACCAGAAATACGTAATTGGACTTAGAAAAACCAATAATTACCTTTTGAGCCAAATAGGAAATGCCGATGAAACTCCGGTTTTCTTCTACATGCCATCTAATTATACTGTGAACGAAAAAGGTGCGAAGTCCGTCCTAATTAAAACTACAGGCAACGAAAAAATGCGAGTCACGGTAATGTTGGCGGTTTTAGCAGATGGGACTAAATTACCACCATATGTGATTCTAAAGCGGAAAACAATGCCTAAGGAACATTTGCCAAGTGGAATAATAGTTAGGTGTCAAGAAAAGGGGTGGATGACTAAAGAACTAATGAGAGATTGGTTACATGCGGTGTGGAATAGACGGCCAGGAGCTTTACTAAAACAAAGAGCAACGCTTTCACTGGATGCATTCAAAGGACACTTATCTCCTGAAATTAAAAACATAATAAGTGCGATGAATACTGATCTTATTGTAATACCTGGAGGAATGACATCGCAACTTCAAGTTTTAGATGTTGCTGTCAATAAGTGTTTTAAAAATAATTTAAAGATTTTGTATTCTGAGTGGTTACAAAATGGAACTCACACTTTAACACCAAAAGGAAATCTTAAGAAACCTGAAGTTGCAATGCTCTGCCAATGGATCAAGGCATCGTGGCAACAAATAAATGCAAAAGTAATAGTGAAAGGATTTAAGAAATGCTGCTTATCTAATGCCATGGATGGGAGTGAGGATGATGTTTTGTGGGAGACTGATGATGAAGTTGAGAGTGATAAAGATAGTGAGCATGAGGAAAATAGTGAAGGTTGCATAGACAGTGATGATGACTAACACAATAAAATGATTTTATGCAGCAATTGGATTGAAATGTTTTTTTGTTGTCCTGAAATGAGTATATTCTGTCAATGTATTTACTTTATTTTTAATGTTATCTTAAAATGAATGCTACCATTTAATTTGTTTGAAAACCTGAATGGTTCTATTTGTGATGTGATCTTATGATTTTAAAATGTTAAAACATTCAAGTATCAGAGAAAATAAATATTTCACAATATTTATAATTTTTGTAGTAATGAAGGTCAATTTGAGCTTTTCTGTTTTGGAATCATCAAAATGGGAGGTCGTCTTAGATTCAGGGTCGTCTTAGATTCAGGGTCGTCTTGGATTCGGGTGAATACGGTAAATATTTTTGTGAAAAATGTCCTCAGTCAGTACCAACCCTTTTCACTGAAATAATAAAAAATTAATGTATAATAATATTACAATTTTTCTGTAACGTTTAATCAACGATATTTTAAACATAAAATAAATAAAAATTACAATCTACTAAAAAGCGTTTCCATATAATAATTATAATATCTCAGTGTAAATGGCTAATAAAAATATTATCTTTTGGAAAATGTGTTATGTAGGCATATATTCCATAAATTGGCTCATTTCGGCTGTTAAAAGTAGGCAAAGATTTAATAGTACCCACAATGCTACTTTAAAACAAGTCTATGGATGGCAACTTACCTTTGCTATGACCCAGGCACATGAGTGCATTTTGAGGATTCTGAACCATGACATTCAGGCGCCCTTTTAGAGCGTTGAAATGTGCAACAAGTTTTCCTATTGAAACATCAAGCCAGGAAATGAAACCCATATCACTGCAAGCCACCAAAAGAAAGTGGAAAGGAAGAAACTCTAGTTTTGTGATGCGGTGTAGCTTCTTCAGGCAATGAATTTCTATACCATGCTCGTCATAAATGTATGTCCAACCTTTCTGAGCAACAGCATACATAGTTTCTGTATGCAGCCATCTGCAAAGATTAAAAAAATGATTGCTCAATGAAAACTTACATGCAGTAAAGGCTTAAAAAGTTAAAGGAATGATTTTACAAAATGTTTTAACAACTTTAAACGCTAAAATAATTTAGCATCCACTCATTGGAAATGCACAGTATATCTTTGATCATTCATAACTAATTTGGGATAAAGTCACAATGCAAAAACATTCATCATACAAAGCTAATTTAGATTATCATTTTTTCTGATATTGAACATTTATGAAATACGATAAAAATTTTAAATGGCAAAATAAGTAACTGATTTAAAAATAACACTTTAAATCTGAACAGCATTTTTTGCTGCTATATCTTCAAGTCAAAATAAAATGTATTTTATCGGTAATAAATAATATCCTTATAGGCTCCTAAACTCCTTTTCACACTCAATGCACAAATTCTAATTACTAATCTCAGATACTTTGTCTACACAATATAATGCTTTAAATTTATCAATTGAACTATATGGAAGATTAACTTTTAAAATGTAAATATACAGCTAAATATTAAATCTAAATCACTAGGAAAACCATTAGAATAAATCACATTAGAGGGAATAAAGATACAGCTTTATTTTTCATAAATGCCACGCTTTCACCAACAAAATTTAAAGCCTAATCATCATTATTATTGAGAAATTGCTTCCAAAGTACTATTATCATGTACTTTCAGCGCATATTCCACTAAAAGAAGTTTTCAGAATATTTCATGCATACCTAACATCATGAATAGATTCCATAACATTGATCTCACAAAGTAGCCTCTTTGTTACCCAGTCCATTGCAGAAAGATGACCTTTGCGACCACCCAGAAGAAGATAACGCCCATTCCGAGAGTAATTCATTCTGAAAATAAATTCAAACATTGAACACCTCACACAATTTAAAATAGAAATTGCATTACCTTTACCTGCTTTCTGAGAAGTGCTAATTCATTGATTTTATATAGAATGAAATAAAAATCTGGTCAAAATTTTTTGATGCTATTAAATTAGGAGTGGCAATCAGAGAATAATCAAATTAAATGCTATATTATCCTCATTACATAGCTCACAAATTAAAACGACGATAAAATAACTACAAAATACCCAAAAAAAATTTCAATTACAATCTTTTCTCTATAAAAAATATAGCTCTCAAAATATAAACATCTTTGCTTTTCATAATACCTGTACGGTCCAAACTGATGAAGCCGTAGCTCGAATTGCTTGGCAGAACTTGTAATATCTACTTCTTTAACAATTTCACTCTGTAAAACATCCGCTGTATCTTCCCCTTCATCAGCTACCAAGTACCTTAATTTAAGAAGAAATATGTCCAATAAAACCTTATAGTGTATTACGTTTATTTATTATTAAAACTTAATCTTCTTCCGTTCTATACTCTTACCCACTGTCTTCCGTGAGAAGCAACTCAGTACGTGCCGCCTGTTCCGTAGAAAATTCTATTAATTGTTCTTTTCGCTCCAAATGCCTCTTATGCACTTTACCTCGAATTTCTTTTGTATTTATACCTTCTCCTCTGCTATGCCGTATAAGTTTTTCTTTAGGAACCGGAACTCGAGTGGATGATTTTCCGTCTCTTCCGCCTCTAACTTTACGTGGTTTCAAGTCCGGTACAGTAACAAGTTCCTTTGGAGTAGACTCATCGTCCATACAATCATCTCCAATTTCTTCTTTTTTACTCAGTTTCTCTTTCAAATTGGCTTCGCTTTTCCCCTTTGTTGTAAATCTGCCTTCCTTAGCCACTTTACCTTTATCATCGTCAAGTCGAGAAAAATAACGCTTCATCTTTATAAATTACTTTTTAAAAATTAATAATATAACCCGTTTTCAATAAGCACACGGATATAACAAATTTTATTCCCCTATATCAAATTTCTTTCAAAGATTTACATCTTTGCCCCTATTCTCTCATGAAACACATGGTCCTTAACAATTGACAGTCGGAAATGGTCGGAAGCGCTTTGAATTTTCGTTTTCAAACCTAGGGAGGTGAATGCAAGAAAAGTACGACGAAACCTGCGAAATGGTATTAATTTACAAATGACCGACCCTCTTTAATTGACCATCTCTCTATCTTGTATCCTGGCCGCTTCCCAGTTCTATGCACATTTAAACCTCCTTATGTTAGCCACTCAGAAAATTAGCTAACAAGTTGCGATGTTTCAGTTTGAAACAAAATAATAATGTACCAGCAGATGGTGCTATTATAGAGGAAACTGACAAGTTACACGTTAGCAAACATTAAAAGAGAGTAACCATTACATTGATATTTCTGTCCAGAATAAATTTGGGGATCGAAAAAATTGTCGGGGCTCCGCCAACATTAGTGGAAAGGTCATTCCAACTTGATTTCTGTCACAATATTATTCTTCTTCTAAGTTCACGGTTCTGTGTAATAGAAAGTGTTGTGAACATTTAAGTACAATAATTAATAAAATAGTGCAATGGATTCCGAATAGAAAAGGTTAGATGAGTTAAGTATTCAGCATAAAAAAGTTTTCTTGAACACAATTTAATGCAAATGAAACTTATTTTTTCGACACATTCTCAGAAAATGTTTGGTCCAGAAAGAACAGTGTAAAGGCGGGAAACTTACCAAGGAAAGGCTAAGCATACTCTTGCGTTGTAGTGCTACTTGGGAAAATTTCAAACCTGTAATGATCGGCAATGTTGCCTGACTGTATACTCAAGGAACAACATCTGGATACGAAGCATCTCCCCATTACTTGGTGCTCAACAAGAAGGCATGGATAACAACATTTGAAGAATGGCTCACAACTGTGAACAAACAGATGTAAAAAGATAATCAGAAGATTTTGGTGCTTGGTGATAATGCTACTAGTCATCATGGCATAAAAGTAATGAGCAATGTAACTGAAATTTTTTCCTCCATCAGAAGTTCAACCACTAGATCAGGGGATAATATGAGCGATTAAAGTTTGCTAATGCAAGAAGATGCCACAATATCTTGTTGCAATTACAGAAATTAGCAGCATAATATCATAACTCAACAAATCAATATCAGTACTTCACACAATTCTATGGTTAATTAGTGCCCGAGAGGAAATTTCACAAGAAACCATTGCAAAGTGCTTCTGATATGCAGGATTCCAAGACTAAATGGAAGAAGATGATCTATGTGAGGAAGGCACAGTGCTTTGTACAATAATATTGAAGCAAAATGGGTTTCTATTAAGATGGCAACAGGTCAGGCCAAAATCAGACTAATTTGAAGTGAACAAAGAACTTTGATGTTGGTCTCACAATCAGTCCAGACAGACTTATATACTATAGCAGGGGTCCCCAAACTTTTTATTGAAAGGGCCACATAAGGCTTTATGTATGACAGCAAGGGCCACTTAAGACTTTTTCAAATGGCTGATCGGGCCATGTGAAAACTTCAAAGAGCAAGTTTCGGGGGAGGGGGGGGGGCTGAGTATGGCTGGCGGGCTGGATTAAATCACTGCATGGGCCATAGTTTGGGAACCCCTGCACTATAGTCAACACTTTGCTGAAAAATACTATCTCTTGATAATGCAATTTGCTTTCACGTATATTTTTCATTGCTCATTAAACTCATGCATAGAAATACCTCTCACATTAATTAAAGATATGTATATAATTAATGCTAGATACATTAATTGTAGACAAAAAATAGAAATTTTTAATACTATTTTCAAAAGCTGCCAGCATAGGTTTCTCTGGACCTAAAAAAATTCATAATCTATCAAGTTTTTTTTGTGGATCACATTATAAAAAAATGAAACCTACTTATATGTTTATTTTTTGTTTCTAAGGCTACAAGTTGAAACATGAGAAAATAATGACAATAAAAGCCCATTATAGCAATGCTCATTATTATGTGGATTCAGACAATCCAAGGCAAACCATGTCCCCAGAAATACAAAAGTAATTTACTAGAAAATGTTATTACCAATACATGTACATAGTAACTCCTGTGAGGAATGTGTTGGTATGCCATTATTTATAGTTGTGTACTAAAAGATATACATTATAGAACTTTTATCCGGAAATCCAGTTAACTAGCTATTAAAAATAATGCATTTTTCCAAACTTAGTTAGAAGAAAAAAATTTAAATTTAAAGTCTCGCTAGTAATTACCTGGCTCACCACCGTGTGTTGGGTGCACTCCGGTGAACGTAATTTGGAAGAGAACAACGAATTTATATTGGAAAGTACCTGATTAGCATAGCTGGCTAGGAAAATTGAAGGTGCAAAGTGTGTGCGCATGTCAAACATTTTTAATAGTAAATTTTAATAAATAAAGCATTCTCTTTTGCTATGGCATTTCAATATTTTTTCAGATTTTCTTTAAAAATGCATGTATTTTATAAGTGCCAAATATTTTTTGGAGAGCATGGGGGCTATTTGCAAGCGAGGCCCAGTGCAGTCGCTCCGCCATCAAGCCTGCCCTGCCAATTACTGTAATATTTCTATTACTGCACAGTACAGGTTTATATTATAATAGTGCTTGAAATGGAAAATATTACGAAACATAATGCACGTTCTGGTAGTGGAACTGAAAGCAGTGGATGCAAAATAATTGATAGAACATTTACAGTCAAGTTAAATTTTGATTTATTACTTATTTACTACTATGAAGAAAAGTAAAGAAAATTGTTTATTATTTTTATTAAATAAAGTTAACAAAACAGTATTACTATCGTAGTTTGACAAGATGGAACGATATTATGGACACATGCAACAAAACCAAAACACCGTTCCAGTGGCTTCTAGCTCTTTCCGAGCATTGTTTACGAGTATATTCCAAAAACTAAAAACTTACAGGTTAGGGGATTTTTTAGTTTTTGGTTTCTTTCTTTTCCTTCCTTGTGGGTCTCGAATTACAGTAGAACCCTGTTAAGGTCTTTCAAGGGACCAGAGGATTAAGGATTTCTTAAGAGGGAAGACTTATTAAGAGGGGAAACTTATTAAAAGCAATAGGATAATAACTGGTACGTTAAACATTCAGAAATAAAAACAAATTCATCTAGTTTGACAAAGATATTTTAATTGTGCCAATAATTTACAATTTCATTATAAAGTACTCCAGAGTGGATTTTTCATATATTTTTTCTGAGTGTCACAGAAAACAATTCTGTTTCCCTAATATTCCTTAGAATCGTTTCGGGAACACTGTCAATAAATGCCTGAAATGTAGATAGGGCATTAATGGCTTCATTGTATGTAGGCACTATACTGTCTTTATCTTTATCAGCAATTTCAACAGCCTTTTCCCTCAGTAAAGTGTTCAACTGCTTAGCCACTTCAACACAAGTTAAGGTAGGATTTGATTTCACTTTTCTAATTACACTCAGCTTTTCTTCTAGTGACAAGGCTTTGCATTTTATTCCTCTGTGGCTCATGATTCCTAAATAGAAATTTTTTAAATTAATAACATTTTATGGATGGAGCTCTTTTGAAATTAAATCATCTTGAGATAAAAAAAAGGACTTTTGACGTAGTGCATGTAACTTACTGTAATTCTAGCAATTTTCTAGGGTATAAAAACAGGCTTCGGTAGTCTTAAAAGATAAAGCACGCAGATGCGTTGAACAGACCGTTTCTAACCAGCGTGTTAGCGTGTAAAGTAGAATGTATCAACTGAAAACTTCCGGTCACTTCGGTACCGTCTCTATCGTAATATAAAATGATCGATAGCATATATTGATTACCAGATAGAAAATGATCGATCGATTTCAACGTAAACAATTTTTCATCTGTGAAAGAAATAGGAAGAACTTATTAAACGGGTAAAATTGCATTACAAATCATACTCTTGGTATCATGAGCTTTGACTTCATAGGTGGGAAGACTTGATAAGTGGGAAACTTCTTTATTTGGGAAAAATTAATATACACATTATTGGTTTTATTTCTGGACTTTAAAAGTCAAACTTCTTACAGGGGAAAACCTCTTATGCGGGGACTTCTTATCCAGGTTCTACTGTATCTTATTTTACGGTTTAGGAGTTTGATATTTTTAAATCACTATCTTGCCGTAGTCTCTACTTCTCTTTATTTATTTAGTATATTCCAGATAACCAGCTATCCCTATATTCCAAGTTTGCTGGATGCAAGGTTCTATACCAGGGATGCCCAAACTTTTACATATCATGGGCTACTTTCATCCTGGTAATTGTCTTGCGGGCTACTTATTTTTTCAATATATAAAAAGGGATTTTAAGAATGAATTAGACTACAAATTTACCGCAAAATGCATTTATTATACCTTATAAATCAAACAACATTATATACCTGATTAATTTAATTCAATTTCATCTTGATTTGCGCGAGTATGGGCACGTTTACACTGTATATCTTCAGCTAGTGAATGGTAATTGGGCATGTAACTAGAAGCAGAGAGAAGTAAACAGTCTTTGAGATGTTCATTAGTGAGACCATTTCTGGTTTTTGATTTAATTAAGTTCATATTAGAAAATAGAACTCCTTACTCAGGATAATAAGCTTAATGCCTGGATGGATGCGTGGGTGACACAGACCCTCCTAACGGGCGACCAGTAGCCCATGGGAGACGTAATGGGCATCCCTGCTCTATACTGTACATGCTTTCCTATGTTGGTTTTTCAATTATGCCTCCCTGAAAAATAGGCACCTTTAAAAGCACCAGGTGGTTGCACCAGTAGTGCTTCAAACCTCCATGATAAAAGAGACATGGACATCTTAGGTTCATGAAAGATGTTAAATGTTGCGGAAAACTGCTTTACCTCATTAAGGTGTATGAACACTGCTGGCCCAAGGTGTGGGCAAGAGCCACAGGCAGCCGGTCAGAGGGTCAAATATGGAAAGGGAACAGCGTGGAAATTCCATTGCCAGAAATTTTTCCACCTGTCCAACTACCGATATGATTTTTCCCATGTTGTTGGACTCCTGTTTTGGAAAGTGCATCGAAGAAAAGTTGAGGGTGCAATTAAGTGCAAGAGCAAGAAAATGGCATTGTCCTTTGGTGTTTGTGCCGCGTGCTGTCTGCTAAGTTCTGACCCGTTGAGCCCTTTCCACGAAGGCTGATATCCTATGGTGCTTCTCTCCCACTCACATGGGTTTTTCCGAATTGTTCTATCCTTCTCGGAGGTTGGACGTCATGGCTCTTGTAAAGGAAATTTATCTTTCGGTTCCTTCATAAAGGTCAATGGCATCAAATGGAAGAGGTACCGCTCCCAAGTTGAGATTATCCCTACCCCATGTTGTCTCCTCTCCTGCTCCCATTTTCGGCCTCTCTAACAACCTTTCCCACAGTAGGACAATGGCAAATGCCCTTCGCTACCCTTTACACCCCGGGTTGCAGATTTCTGCAGTGATTAGCAGAAGAGGCTCAGTTTCTTTTTCGGAGGAGGTATTTCTCCTTCATCTTGGTTCCAGTGCAGGTGCCACGTGGAGCTGCACATTCTTTGAAAGGTATAGTCCACCATCTCCGCAATTTCGGAAAGGGTTTTGTAAATATCCAAAATTACATGGGTGAAGGAATGACAACTGTAATTTTAAAAAAGATCGGAGAGCTGAATTTAAATCTGAATGACATGCATGGACAGGGGTATGATAATGGGTCCAATATGAGAGGGAAAAAGTGTGGAGTTCAAACTCTTATTAGGAATAAAAGTAATACCAATGAGCATTCTTTGTGCCATGTAGCACCCATTCATTAAATTTAGTCCTTAATGACGCTGCCAACTGCAATATGGAAGCTGTAGATTCTTTTTATACAATTCAACATATTACAATTTTTTTTCTGCATTGACTTACCACTAGGACGTACGTTTAAAGAATGTTTCAGATTTTAATGTCAAGCCACTTAGTGGGACATGCTGGGAAAGTTGTGTGGATGCAGCTAAAGCTGTTAGATTTCAAATTGTGAGCATTCACGATGCCCTAACCTCTATTGCTGATGACAATACAGTATTGGGACAGCATGGAACTAAAACCAGGGTTGAGGCAAAAGGTAATGCTAGGAAAATACGAAGTTTTAAATTTATTTGCAGCATTGTAATTTGGTATGCGATCTTGTATGAAATTAATACTTCCAGTAAGCTTCTGCAAGGGATATCAATTGATGTCGTTGTAGCATTAAAGTCAAACAAAATATTTTTTAGAGGCTTTTCGGTCAGAGGACAATTTTCTACAGGTGAAAGAAACTGCTGGGAAATTGGCAGAAAATCTTAATTTAACAGCAGATTTTCCCCAAGAAGAAAATGTAAGAAATCGCCACACCAAAAAAGTTCCTGCATGAGACATCAGAAGATCCAATTAATCATCCTGAAAAGCAATTTAGGGTCGACTTCTTCAATGCCATTCTCGACACAGCCTCACCAGTCACTGAAAGATTTAATTACAAGAATATAATTCGGTATTTGATTTCCTTTTTGGCTTATTGTTAGAGCAGGGGCCCCCAAACTACGGCCTGCGCAGTGATTTAATCCGGCCCGCCTGCCTTACCTCATATTTTCTCTTTTCTCGACAAACCTCCCCCCCCCCCCCCCCCCCCCCCTCTCGAAACTTGCTCCACACGGCCCGATCAGTCATTTGAAAAGTTTTAGGCGGCCTGCGCTGTCGTACATAGAGCCTAATGTGGAATGTGGTCCCTTCAATAAAAAGTTTGGGGACCCCTGGCTTAGAGGGAATCAGTAATTTAAAAGAAGAATATTTTTAAAATGTTGTATGAATTTGGAAGCCACTTTAACGCATGGCATGGAAGGAGTCATAATAGCTCTTGACCTTTTTGACGAGTTGAAAGCCATCTCTCGTAGAATTCAGAGCCATTCCCCAAAGGAAATTTTGTTGTATATATGTGAAAATAATCTTGTGTTTATTTCCCAACTTGTACATAACACTGAGAATTTTATTGACACTTCCAGTGACAGTTGCTTCTGGTGAACGTTCCTTTTCTAAACTTAAGTTAATAAAAAATTGTGTTCTACCATGGCTCAGGAGTGATTAGATTCAATGGCAATAATTTCCATGGAAAGTGAAATAGCAGATAATTTAGATTTGGAGGAATTGCTTCAAGACTTTGCAGCATTACAAGCTAGGAAGATAGTTATATTTGTTCAAGTTTTGCAATTTATTTAAAAATGTATTATGATACAACTGTGTTTAATTCAAATATATATAAACTTTTTGTAATGGAGATTTATTTTTATTTATCTGTACGTTTATATGCCCTTTTTTAAAATGAAATATACTTGATATTCTCTTCTCTGCATTTTAAGCCACCAGATTTTTTGTTTTAATTCATTATCATCTGAAATTCACCTACCCATACAGATTCATTCATTCCTTCTGGGACATACCAAATTAGAGAAAATCATTCGTTTATGGGCTCCTTTTCTCATGTAGTTATGGGTAGGAAATTGAATAGTAGTATGTACTTCACTAACCACAAGTTTCCTTCCAGGGAAACCACTATCGGGAAGATTTGGTAAAATACTAACATAATATATTGTGTATGCATGTGCTTGTAATGAATAACAAAATAAAAGTAATTATCAAAACATTTATGGTGATTATAGATGTTTTTCGTCAAAAAGATATCAAAATTAGTCGGATTAAATAAATTTTGCATTGGAAAATAATAAATGTTCCCCTGAAATAGCGTATTCTCAAAACTTTGTATGTATGGTGTTGGTAAGACAATATACAGTTGAGCCCCGCTTAACACGACCACGGCCAACGAGGATTCATTATAATGCAGATTTTATTTCAAATTAAAAATTTTTTCAAAAATATAGATATGCACAGTGCAGCTGCTGTTTAATATCTTATGATTTTTTAAATTCCGCACTAATCAAATTTCATAAAGTATACTAAATATTGTGATATTTCAGCAGTGTTGCATAATATTGCATCGTCTGGTCGCCAATTTCACTCTTTTCCCTGTAAATTTCACGGGTCTAACACAAAAAATTTATCATGTTTCTTTGACATCCTTGGATCGTAAAGAATGTTTTTGATGATTTATATTTTTTAAATCTATAATTTTTGACACTTACTTTATTACAATGTTAATTTACCAAATTAACATGTCATTATAAATAATAATAAACAATAACGCTACACAAAAAAATTATATAATTTTGATTTACATATGAAAAAACATGTGGTACGCATGGAGGGATCTTAATTTTTGAATGCATATAATGTATAATAATATATAATCAGTGATGAGCTTGAAAAAATTACGAACCGGCTCTCTAAAAAAAAAGGGGATTAGGAAATTTGAACAACGGCAGCAGTAGGCCTATATGCCAGGGGCACCATATCGCTCTACTTTAGTAATACCGTTCTGCTACCTTAACAAGTGTTCGGTTCATAATATATTCCATTTCATACACTGCCAGTAATTGACTATCAGATAGGGAAAATGTACTTGAAAGGACAAAATCAACAAATTTTCATATTTTCTAAAAATTTAACAACCGGCTTGCAAATTCTGAGGAAAAACAGGCTCGTGAGAGCTGGCGGGTGCTGGCTTTGCTTCAGCTCATCACGGTATACAATGATATATACGAGGTGTGATCAAAAAGTTCGGGGACTGACTCTGTTTGTGATCTGATCAGGAGTGATTGACGTTTAACTATCCGTGAAGTTTCTAGTAAAATTGGTATTTCTTATGGAACATGTCAATCAATTTTAACACAAGATTTGAGAATGTGACGCGTTTCAGCCAAGTTTGTGCCTTGCATTCTCACTGATGATCAGAGAGAGTGGCGAATTCTTGCATGTCAGGATCTTCGTCAACATGCTGCTGCTGACCCAAATTTTGTTTCCATCTGCCATATTCACTGGATTTAGCTCCCTGTGATTTTTCTTTGTTTCCCAAGCTTAAAGCCCCCTTGAAAGATCATAGATTTGCAACAACTGAGGAAATTATTCAGAATGCGACACGGGAACTATTAGCAATTCCAAAAGAAACCTATCAAGGATGCTTCCAGTAGTTGCAGAAGCGTTCGAATCAATGTATACAGTGTCAAGGAGACTACTTTGAAGGAGACCCATCCGAATAGCTGGTAAGCTTCATCATTTCCTAAATATTAGTTGTCCCCGAACTTTTTGATCACACCTCGTAAATTGCAAAAAACCCAACACACATTACTATGGGTTTGATCTATAAGTGGAGCTGCAAGAGTGCATCACTTTGTTGGAGTAGCACAATGACTTCACAAGAGTGAGTGCCATGAAGCGAGGCTGCCATGGACTATTTGAATGCTACTGACAAGTTTTATCTAATAAGCAAAAAGCAGTCAACCCTGGACTCTTTTTTAAATAAAACTTCATGGGTGTTCTGAGAAATATATTGAAATTATGTACATTTACTGCTAAAAAGCTTTTTTGTCTTACTTTTTAATAGGTACTTTTATAGTTTGTTTAATAAATTATGTTCTAAAAGTCCGGTAGAAATATGTTTTACATTGAATGTGGGTCCAAAAATACCATTTGGGAAGTTATTTCCCTCTGGGCGCCTAAAGCTTATGGTGCCCCGGTGAACACAGATTTTCACTTAACATGGAGACCTCAGGAACGCATCTCCCATGTTAAGAAGGGCTCACCTGTACATGCATACATATGCATATTTCGCAAACCGTGGATACTAGAAACCACGGTTGGTAAAGAATTTCTTTATTAGGGGCGGCCAAATAAATTCTCGTTCACACTCGTAAGAAGGCTTGGGCTGGCACTGTGTATGAATATGAATCCTAATTTAGTTAAATTTTATGAATAAAACAAAAATTTTTATCAAAAGAAGCACTTTAAATAACTAATATAGTTTAATTTTACACTTTTAAAAACATTCAATATTTAAGATAAATGTTGCAAAAATAAAGTAGAAAATTTATTTTTGTTATAATCTTTTGAGGTGTAGTACATATTTTCAATTGCAAGAAAAACTACAACTAAATTTAATTTAATGGAAAACTCAAATCAAGTCTAACAAAAATACTAGGAACGTATGTTTAATAAGTACAGTAAAACCTCTTTATAACGAAACTAAAGGGACCCAATTTTTGGCAATTTGTTGTAAGGAGGTTCTTTGTATGGAGGTTTTTTCAGATTCATCATATATGCATATTAGCGTATTATTGTTGGTTATAACAGAGTCAGCCAAGCACAGATGTGGGACTGGATGCAAATATCAGTGGGGGGCCCCAGGATATTAATATTTATAGTAATAACGAACAAATTATGGAGTCCCAACTTAATATTATAACTTTTAAGGAGTGTTTCTTTATTGGAAATCAGTTTTCAAGTAATTTTTAGTATAAGTTTTTGCAGAATTTACACTTGATACTTGAATAATTGAGAACTTCTGGGGCCCCATCAATCGGGGCCTGGATGCCTCACATCCAACTCATCCCCCCTTTGGTCGGCCAGCCCTGGGTTATAATTTATTTCAACACTAACATTTTAGTTAAAGAATTTTTCCAAAAAATTCACATTATAATAAAAACAATATATTATTTTTTCAGTCCTATAACACATTAATTTTCATAGTAAAAAACAATCTATATGATGTAGGGTAGGGGTCCCCAAACTATGGCCCATGCAGTGATTTAATCCAGCCCGCCTGCCTTACCCAACCTCCCCCCTCGAAAATTGAAGTTTTCACATGGCCCGATCAGTCATTTGAAAAGGCTTAAGTGGCCCGCACTGTCATACATAAAGCCTAATGTGGCCCTTTCAATAAAAAGTTTGGGGACCCCTGATGTAGGGCATCTCTGGGCTAGGGATGGGTGATCCAAGATCGATCTTTTACAGGATCGATCTTTTTACAAGGCCGATTCAATTTTTTGTTCTATGATTTTTATGTGGATCGATTCTTTTAGCCCAGAATCGAGAATCGATCGACCCCATGTGGTGGGGTGCCTATGAAGGAGAGGGGCAGTGGTGATTGGTGGAAGTGGTGAACTCTAGTTATGGGCATCAAATCTAGTCGGCAACTTAACCTTGCTAGCTGTACCCGCACAATGTTTGCGTGGTTTTTTTCAATTAATTTATAATAAACTAGCAGAATTTCCCATTGAATTTCAATGGATTTAGTGAAGTTACTACAGCACAACATACAAACTCTCTAAAATATATTGTAGATACTTTTTAAATTACAATTAGCTTTTCTTAACAATTAATCATATTTGCTTGTAACAATCCCTTTCCGAGCCTATTGCATTCAAATATAATGATAATTTTATTTCCTATAATATTACTTTCGCCAAATCCAGCTTCATTTCTTGTGTAATTATGCCTCGCTGAAATATTTACTTTTATGGCTTGAAAAAGCAACGTACAGTTGTCCATGATTGAACACTGACTGGTAAATGTACACCAGATACGTGAGCTTATTTACGTTAATAAACATTATAATGCAGAATATAATGGTTTTACTTACAGAAAATGTAAGATCCCAGTATTCAATAGATGAAAGAAGGTTCAATTACTTTCATCAATCGTTATAATGGGTTATAATGCAGAATATAATGGTTTTACTTGTAGAAAATGTAAGATTCTAGTATTCAATAGACGAAAGAAGATTCAATTACTTTCATCAATCGTTATAAACGCTTCTTGAATAATATTCAGTATCTATTTATGTTGCTATCCATAAACGTCAATCGTTTCGTTGCTGAAACAAAAGTGCGAATCGAATAACGCTAAACTTTCGTCTATTTATAAGCTTCACTGAAGCTAATTGAATCGGAGGTAACAATGACGGCCGCCTTGTCAATGCCCGGGAGGGGTACGAAAAATCCACAAAATTTCGATACAAATAGTGTATTTCTGAAAACTTTGACGGTGTAACATGTAAACTTCACAGGAATAAGATAGTATAGAGTTTTATTCATCGAATAAAGCAAAAACGAAAAAAATCGGTCCATATTTACATATTTTAATGCTTGAAGGAAGAATACCTTGCAAGTCAAGAAATGGATTCATACGTGTTATCTTATGGAAAAATGTTAATCCCCTATATTGGCAGCACTGATTAATCCCAGTTGACCAAACCTTGACCATTCACTAAGTTACGGTGTAAGGAAGAATTGTACCAAATTTGGTTATTCTAGCTTTTATCGTTTAGGAGGAATTCCACGAACAAACACACAAACCAACAAACACACGCTTCAAAATATATTATAGTAGATTAAGAAGTGTGTGAAATAAATTGATCTCAATAATTCACATTTTATTCTAATAATGCATTTCCCCAGTAAATGTAAGGTTCGCGGATTCCAATTTCGTTGAGGTCATGGCTATTTATTATGTGAATAATAGTCAGTCAGAAATCTGTAAAATTAAAAATCATATTAGAGAGGAAATTAATGCTACACAGTAATTGATCGCGAACTTTTATGTTTTTAATTTTCTTTGTTTCTTTTTATTATGATTATAAAATGTTAATGTAAAATATTGGTTCTTATGGCTTGAATTGAAGATCGATCTTTATTATAATAAAAAACTGTAACACGACAATTATTCTTTTAGTTTATAACTTTCCTTGTGGCTAGAATCGAAGATCGATCTTTCTTGAATCGATCTTTTTGGTTCGATCTTATCGGTAAATCAATCTTTATTAATACGATCTAGATCAATTCACAGAATCGATCTTTCAGGGTAAGATAACCCATCCCTACTCTGGGCTACTGAGCTATATCATTATTATTGATCAAAACTTGGTTTACTTTATACTAAATTTACTTTTTCAGTATTCAAAATATTTAAATGGCAAATTTTGCTATTTTTAACACTATGTGCATTAGAGACAATAGTATATCAATAAATAGCCAAATAAAGTAAATTAAAATATTGCACAAAAAATATTAATGGAAAAATATTTTTGTCCTCTATTTAAATAAAAGTTACATATTCAGCTGATCTTCAGCGTTTACCACAAAGAACTACTAACGATAAATTACCTATAAACAATTTATTTATAAAAAAGAATTTATATTTTATTACGTTTTTAAAAATTTTCAAACTTAATTATACATACAGGCAGAACTCATCCTTCGTGGGGGTTATGTTCCTGAAAACACTGCAAAAGACAAAATCACAAAAGAAAAGTAATTAAGGCAATGGGAAATACAGGGTTTAGTTCCTATCCCAGCAAGAACGGATCGTTTCTCATCTGTATTGGTGACCACAGAAAAATACAGAAAGAGACGGAAAAATGAATTTCAGTGAAAGACTTAAACCAGATAAAAAACCACGAAAAAAGTATCATAAAACATATATAAAAGAGTGTCACTTTGTCATGTAATGCTTTTTGAAGCTTAATATCTCGCAAACGACTGAACCGAATTTGATGACATTTTCAGGATAGCATTATGATATAATAACAAAATGCTTTAATGTATCGGTAATATATAAAAGCCTTACTCTGTCCCTTTGTCCTTTTGTCACTCCCTCTGTCATGCTTTGAAAAAAACAGAAATATACCTGGCAAGAGGAGACTAAGGTCAGCTTTTGAAGCACAATAGATACTCGCGGTGAGGGTTTTGAACCTTTGCTCGGATCGAAGGCAACCCTCTCAGCAGGAGGTATGATTTCAGGTCAAAGAAGACTGCCTCAATCTTATTTCAGATTAATCGATCATCCCTGTGATTTTTGACAGGCACTTATACTACTCGGAAAAAAAAATCTTATTTAAGTTCCATCCATATGTGCAATGTGTGCGACGTACACGGGCGGCCAAATGATGGGGGCGGCCGATTTATCATCAGACACGTACAGTATTTTTAATAGCAATGCGGATTGTATTATAATATGCCGTATATTCTTATATATTTATTGGTTATGGAAATTTATCAAACCATAAGGCATTTTTTTATTTTTGTAAAGAACACCTAAAAAGAGTGGCGAATGAGAGACTTGTCCACGGGTGGCCAATGAGAGCCATGCACACAGGCGGCCGTGAGAATTGAGGAAAATGAATGGTGGTTGCCTAACTTGCAGGAGCTAATTTCCAAATATGGCCGGTCTTTCTCGGGATGTCACATTCCTGAAAAACTCTGCGAAACTCGACAAATAATAAATGATGCGTAAAACATAAAGCAAAGCTTAAGCATTTGAACTACATCAAACCCGAGCAAATACCCCAATGATCCTGAATAGGAAGGGTCAAGAGTTGAGAGTTGAGTTTTTCCCCTCAGGACTTCCCTGTCATCAAACAGAAAGCTCCTGAACAGTGATACCAGCTTATATTTTGCAACTTTTCACATGTGAAGAGGCATAAAAGGGTGAGAGGATTGCATCCCAAAAATATTTAAAAGTGTATATATAAGACGTGTATCTATTTTTAAAAATTAGGTATGCATATATACTACATCAATGCACTTACGTAAATATTTTTCATATTAGAATAATGCAACAATATTTTTTCAGGCTGGACTATGAGAGAAAACAAAAAATTTTGCGTATCCTTTTCTGTGATTGTTCTCTGCGAAAGGGCAAAACATCATACCTCAAAAGACAAAACTGGTTGCAAATGCGGAACTGCATAAGATCGAAATATGCGAAAGATAAAGCCGTGAAAGACGAGGTCTACCTTATCACTCGAAATGCTTGAAATTACAACAAATAGGTACTATTCTTCCAATCATTCAGGTGAGGTCATAATAACAGCATTAACATTGGTATTGATTTCTGTTTTACAACAGTGCGTACAATATTATTTTTGTAATTTTGCTACATGGAAGTTTGTTTTTAGTGGAACAACTGCAATTTTTATTTCGTAATTGGGAGGATTTGTAATTATCGGAGGTTTGTAATATAGAGGTTTTCTATATAGTTTTATTAGTGAATTTTTTGGGACCGACGATAATTTTCGTTATATGGAGTTCGTTGTTCTAAGAGAGTTCGTAAGATAGAGGTTTTACTGTATTATGTTCTTCAACTTATGAAACATTAAAACGTGCAGTAAACATTTATATTTTAAACTATTCCATGAAAATGATTTTTAAATGCACAAACATGACAAAAGACAAGGTAAAAAATAAATAATGCCAAATTTCTCGATTTACAATATTTGGAAACAGTTGTCTCATTTCCTGAGATGTAGAATAGACTGTTTTTTTTTTTAAGTTTGCATTATATTACAGTCAGGACCACCCCACATGCATCAATAAGTTGCAGATATTCATCAGCTCCATCTTGAAGCCTTGTAAGACAAACCTAGAATATAGAAATACATTGTTTTAGCTCAAATAAATACAGTGGAAGTCTGATATAACACGTATGTGATATAATGTGAAGTGTCATAATAAGTGTTTTTACATGCACTGTAAATTTATAATTTTAAACATGGAAATTCTTTGGTTATAATGAGATCATTTTTTTTTAGCATTCTACTAAGGTTTCCTTGTCATTTGTGATGGTTGCATTCCTGAAAAATGCTGCAAACCAAAGGCAATGACATAAATAAATAGAAAAATGGAGTAGTCTCCAAACTTAAAAGAATAGAACATAGCGGGGAACCTTTTTCACTGCAATTCAGACAGTAATATAATAACAATATAGTGAGTGTATGAAAGAGAATAGAGCCTTCTCTGCATGTCCCACGTAAACATCTGTATACAGAAAGGAATTTCGGACCCAATACCTTGAGCAGACCAACTCTTAAAAAGATCATGTTCGCTTCTGTAAGAGAGCGATGAAGTGGCGAATTGAGAGTACGCTGTGAGTGTTATAACAGAATAAGAGTAAATGCCACTAAAAAAATTATTATGGACGATAGATTGAAGGTATAAGTTTTCTTATAGAAAATTTCATGCTGAATCTGATTATGCATGTATAAATATACTGAAAAATTGGGAAATATCTTTAAAGTGTAAAAAATATTTTAAATAATTTTTTTTACTTTGCGTATATCTTCCAATCCTTATACATACAATGTTATATTTCTGCTTCTATTGAATAAAAAGGGAAAATTTTTTTGTGACTTCTGTAATGATTCTGAATAATGACAAAGTAACTTAAAAATAAATAATTATGAACTGCTTTTAAAAAGAATAACAATTATAACATTTATCTAAAATTTTCAGTCGAGACATGAAAAAGTTGACCTGCAGGAAACCTTTTCCCTATTTGATTTTGAGGGGTTCATTCAGCAAATGAAATGTTCAGAATATTTTAAATATATCTTAGAAAAAGATTCCATGTAAATAACTTATATAGTTTTCACAATATTGTTGAATAAATGAAAGCCTGGGCATGTGCTGGATAAGTAAGCAATCGGTATGCCATCACTTCTCTCCAGCAATGAGTTTTTACTTAATGTATGATAGTGTAAAAGTTATAGTTTTAAAATATCATGTTTTGTGTAAATTCTCAAAAAAATTCATAAAAATCCAATAAAAAGGTGAAAAGTTATGAGCTTTTACACAATTTTTGCAACTTTTGCACCTGTATTTCCAGTTTTTTTTAAATCTCCTTCAGCCTCACAGGTGAGATTTCATTAAACGTCCTCCGGGCTTGAGGAGTTAACCTTCTTGAGATCAGTAATGAAAAAGAGTTGGCAACCATACTAACTGCTAAACTACAATGTGTAAAGGTGTTCACTCTGTGAACAAATATTCAGCTAGGTTTGTGATGTTCATTCACACTTGTTTGGAAGAAAATGCCAATGGTGAATGCCTTTATTTGTAAAAGTAGAGAAATACAGCAAACCCTTAATATTCATGAGAGTTGTTTCTCAGAAACATCACCAACAGTAAGCCCTTGATTAAATGAGAAATGAGGGGCTAAGAAACGAGGTTAGCAGAACTAAACCTATTTTTTGTATATAGATCAGCATTTGCAACAAATATTTAATCCTAAAAACAGATATGGTTAATTAACCCATTATCCCAATATAATAAAATTAACCTATGTCTATCCTTCCTATTTTATTTTTCACGCTTGGGTATTCATCAATTTCTAACTGAAAGTCAAAGCTGAAACTTGGAATGGTAAAGCAAATTGATATTTCAGATATTCCAAAAAGTGTCAAAGTTTAGAAGCAATTAATAGTTGAAAATTTCCTATAAGGAAAACATTTTATGAAAATTCAAATCCTAAAAGCTGTTTTAACAGTACACTGAACCCTCAATATATCGGGCTAAAGGGGGGAAGACCTGTCCATTATTGCCGGGTGTCCATTATATCCAAAACATCCAGAGAAAACATATATGTTGGTTTAAATTGCTAAAATTTTCATATTATGAAAGATAATGCTTTACTCTGCTATAGATTTATACAAATTGTTAGAGCGCGTGAAGTAATTATTGCTCGATCTTTCAAATTATTTTACGAAAAATATGAATCGTATCAATTACGTATTCATTTTTATATTTTACTAGTAAATGGTGCTTACAGTTTGCAAACAAGAGCATATTTATATCAGAACATAATTAAAAATAAATTATGGTGACCATAAGAAAATGGCTTGCGGAATGAAAAACGTCCTGTCGGTGAAACATAAGACCATGGAGCTTGTCTCTAACTTGGTGGAAGCTATCAACTTTTTGTAATTTGGGTAGAAGTTATATTTTTGATTCAAGTGCAAGTGATTTTTGTGATTGATTTGAATGTCACTTATTGACTTAAAGGCTGAAATTAACACATTCATGCTGGAGCATCTCCTCAATGGGCCACCCAGTAACCTTCCCTTGTAGCAAGGCAGATGATTTTTATAAAAGGGAAAATAGTTATCGAATGGCCACCCACTAGTGCAGGGGTTCCCAACCTGGTGCTCGCAAGCACCACTGTGCTCTTTGAAAGCCTGATGGTGCTCTTAGACTGTGCTCTTTTATGGTGTTTAATATCCCATTTCTTAGAACCAATAATTTAATTTGCTTGGTTGATTTCTTTCCAAACATATTCAAGATCATCAAGAATAACTTTGATGTTGGTTTGATTTTATTCATTATCATTACTACTCTCGTGGAAGTGTAATGGTGCTCTCTCGATATTCTAGGATACAACATTGTGCTCTTTTGATATTCTGGTATACAACTTGGTGCACGCGACATCAAAAAAGTTAGGAACCCCTGCACTAGTGGGTCATCCAGCCACTAAGGAAGGAAACCCATCGACCTACTGGCAGGTCACTACTGTTATTTCCAGAGGTTGTCCTGGAATTAAACTATTAACAGTGAAAAATAAGCTGTTTTATAGTGGGTTGAGGATTAAATAACTTACATTTTTAATATTTGTGTTAAACAACGTAGTACAGGGTTATCCATAAAGAAGGTAACACTTTCAATAATTTTTTACGAGAAAACAAATAATGCAATCAAGATGTGGTATATTGTTGTATTCAGAAACTCTCAAAGTTTTGATCTTACTTTACAAATTCTCCATGCAAGTCCCATGGGTGATTTTGCACACCAATTCGGTATTCCAGTTCATTCCACACTTTCACTAGGTCGTCCGCAGAGACTGATGCAACTGCATTCATGATCCTTTCCTTTAACTCACCAAAATCACGAGGTAGAGGTGGTAAGTACACCTTGTCTTTCACACATCTCCAAAAAAAAGTATAGTGATGTCAAGTCAGGTGATCTTGGGGGCATTTCAAGAAGGTGACGTCATTGTTACCACCATGGCCTATCCAGCGGCCTGGTTCAGGTGACTACGCATGCCCAGATGAAAATGAGGTGGGGTCCCATCCTGTTGGAAAATGATATCAGCCTCATGCTGCTCAAGTTGAGGGAACAACCAGTTAATTTGCATGCCCAGGTACGACATGCCAGTGATGGTTGCCTCGGAGAAAAAGAACAGTCCGTAAATTCTGGTTTTGGCCAATGCACAAAACACGTTCACTTTGGGGCTGTCCCTTTTGTGTTCAATGACTTGACGTGGTTACTCCGTTTCTCCCACACGTGGACGTTGTGCCGAGTCAATTTTCCATTCATGTGAAACGTGGCCTCATTGCTAAACACAATTCTTGACATCACGCCGTCTTCCTCTTCAATCTTCTGCTGCAAGTCACAACAAAATTAGAACCTCCTTGTCTGCATGAGTCAAAGCTTGCAAAAATTGCAGCTTGTAGGCCCGCAAGAGTAACTTTTTCCGTAAGATGCACCATACAGTTGACTGGGACACACCTAGCTCTCGTGGTCAACTTTCGGGGACTCCGCTGAAATGTCTGTTGGATTTCCTCGATGGTCTCTTCCGAAGCAGGGCGACCAGGTGACTTACTGTTGCAGACACATCCCATCGTTTCAAACTGTGTACCACTTGTAAATGCTCTTCTGAGATTGAGGATCCTTATGAAACCGAGTATAGAATGCACGTCAAACAGCAGTTGCACATTTTGTTTCATGAAATCACAACACACAGAAAGCCTTCTCAGGTCCGGAAGCCATTTTGCCACACTAGTGACTCTCACGGTTGCCGAGTGAGTGAGACGGGAACCAAACCGCATGTAAATTAAACTTTGAAAGTTTTTGCATCCAACAATATACCACGTCTTGACTGCATTATTGGTTTTCACGTAAAAAAATATTGAAAGTGTTACCTTCTTTATGAATAACCCTGTACATCACGAGAATGCATTTTATTTCATAATTGTCTTTTGAAAAATATAAAGCTAAAAATTGTAATAATTGGATTGTCTTCAGTTATAACGAGTATCTGTTATAAGGAGAATTTTTTCTCAACTGTTATAAACTCCTGTTATAGCAGACTTTTACTGTATTCAGTTCAGAACTTCCTTGATAAACCAAACTCTTATCACACTTTACAAACAAACTAAAAATAAAGTATATAACCGACTTACCGCCAACTTTTCACATATAGTAACTTTCTGCATTCTATTAAGATTTCTTGACATGATAACCTTATCATTAAGCTGCTCCAGAATCTGCAAGATATGATTCAATGACACTAGTGAGTTGCAATTGACACCAAAAAATTCACAAACAATTATAAATTTTTAAATACTACTGTATATTCCGGCATACAAGTCGACCTTTGAAGCCTAAAAATTTTTTCCTAAAACTTAAGAGTCGACTTATACGCTGAACATAAAATTACCTTAAATTACAGATAAATAACATCCATATTTATGAAGACTGTTGATCTTTCGGTGGAGGTGATCACTATTTTGAATCAGCTGTTCCAGTGTTTACATTTTATGACATTTATTTTAGAATATTTATAATAATTAGTTTTAATACTGTATTTACTCATAATCCGCATCCTCATGTACCATGGGCACCCCTATTTCTGAACCAGTTCGTGGAGAAAAAAATAAATTCCTGCTTTAATAAGTTGATGTCAACGACGGTGGAAAATTACAAAAAAATTAAGTGCGGGGATTTCCCGTAGGTGTGGTCTCTCCATGGTTCCGTCTAAGCTGTGCGACTGCACGGCCTCGCAGCAGTTTTTGAAGTGCCGTGCACTAAATTTTTCAAGCACACACAAATGTGTAAATCTTACAATTAGAATATATCGGAACAGGGCCACGTCAATTCCGGTGCACATCCATGCACTAGCGTCATGTAGGCATGCATAACGATATTCATTCTGCCCACAGATGAAAAAGATTAGAGGGAACTATGGTACTCTTCCGGGTTAAAGGAGCATCAGTGGCTCATGATGAATTCAGGGAATATAGATACCAGATGCCCAATAATTATGGCAAAAAGTGTAGGTAGAATGATAGAACTGCTTTTTTTGAGTTACAATAATAAACTTAAAACACAATACAAAGGTACAGGTTTAATATTATAAAAATATTATGTCATCTCAATGTTGAAAATGCACCAATGGCAGTATAAACTGCATTTAAACCCTAAACGTTTCTTGGTCGTGTAGATATGCGTAAACTTCGTAGAATTCTTCATCTCTTGCAAGTATAAACGTAGATGCATGTTGCAGTAAATTTACTATCGAAACTAGCAATTTTTAAAACTTATCAGAAATCTTCATGCATGATGTAGTCTCCTTTTTTACCGACATTTTGGGAAAAAAGGCACTCAGGGTACAATTTGTGATATTTTATTGAATTTCATCACCGTAGAGATTGACCACGATCACTAGGTATAGTTCATTTTGATAGTATCATTAGCAGCTGACATCAATCAAATTATAGGAAACTTTATCTAGTGGTTCAAGCTCTCCAAGAATAAGTTTCTTATTGGTTGAAATTAAAACATCTGTCACATGGAATGTTCAAGAAGAATAGCACAGACTCTAAACAATATTTATATATTTTATTATTGTTTATTTTTGTTTTGTTAAACTTGGATTGTACATGAGTTTGAATTTGCCTGAAAATGATTTCATGAGAAGTATTTTTAAGTGAAAAAGTGGGGTCGACTTATACAGTGAACATATGCCTAATCATGTATTTTCATTCAAAAAAGTAGAGGTCAACTTATACGCTGGAATATACAGTAACTATGCAGTATTGAATTCTCAATTACAGGAATTGGATAAATGTTCATTCTAAATTGTAAACATAAAAATTGGTCTGGAGTTTTAATTTGGGCCCAAGTATCACTTCAATAGGAAAAGAAGATTGTTGTGCTTCCCTAAGTTACTAAAAGTCTATCAAATACTTTTACTTAATTATTTACAAATTTAATATCTACAATTTATTTATACAAATATAACAAATGCCAGAATACTTTCATTTATAAAGTATCTTTTTTAAATGAAAATGTATAGTATTCTGCTAACATTTGAGATTGGCTAATATTCAACCACATACGGTACATTAATTTAGTTAGCATATTAGATAAAAACTTGAAATTTTATTATACAAATATAACAAATTAACACATGCCAGAATTCTTTCATTTATAAAGTATCTTTTTTTAAAATGAAAATGTATAGCATTCTGCTAACATTTGAGATTGGCTAATATTCAACCAGATATGGTACATTAATTTAGTTAACATATTAGATAAAAACTTGAAATTTTATTACACAAATCTGTATTTTATTTATTTAAAATCACAAAAAGAATTGGCTTCTGTATTACCTGAGATCCAGCATAAGCTTCCAAAATCAACTTTTCAACAAAATCCCGCATTTTGTCGTAGTTATGAGTTTTGCAAACAGTCAACAGATCATTAATCCATTTGTCTGGAACAACCTAGGAATATTTAATTAAACTGTATTACAAATTCAATGGCATTGCAAAGCTAATAAAAAATAAAAATCTAGCTAAAGTCATATCAATACTTGAATGTCTTTTGTTTGATATTTTCTGGCTAATCAACCTCTTAGATAATTATAGCAATAACTCCTCCCACACTGGAAGGGAGGAGGGAAACATGGTGCCAGCTTTAGCCTACTCTTTATGAAGAGCATCAAGGGGGTTAACTGCTTAACGTCCCTTCCAAAGGACAGAGTGCTGCCTTGCACAGACTCCTCAAACCACACAAGCAGGAAACGGGATGATCTCAGGTTGAAAAATCTAACCTCTGCCTGATTTGAACCTGAGACCGCTGCATGGAAGGCTAACATTCTAGCCACTTCACCACAGCTATCCCTTGCATGTCTTTATTATGGCATGATAAATGTTAGGAATACTAGCCTTCTTTTTATTCCTATCCATTATACAGAATTTCAAGTACATATATTACTTATAATCAGGACTCCAGAAATCCGCTCGCCCACTCGCCACAGGCGAGTTAACGGAGACCGGTGGCGAGTAAATTTTCAGCCTCTTTCAAGATGCATTTTAAATGTATTATGTTATTTCTGTACATATTTCACACAATATATTATGCAGCCAAGAAAAGACACTGGAGGGCATAAGAAACCCTCATATAACTAAACTAAATGTTATCTGTGTACATTCTAGATCCATGTTAAGCAAAGAGTGTTACTGTATAATAATGCGTAAGATGTTGTAAGAATTAAGGAATAGATTGTTTTTGTTTCATCATCATAACATTTAATTCTGAGGATTTTTTAAACATCACCTATAAAAATACATAAAACAGGCCGCAATACTATGAGCGAGCAAATATTTTTTGTGGCGAGTAGATTTAAGTTGTATTTCTGGAGCCCTGCTTATAATAGCAGGTAAAGATCATTTAACAGGAAAAATGAGGAATATGAATAAAAGACAAAAATGTGGATGTTTTACAAAAGGTAAAGAGATCAACCAAAAGTAATTTCTAATAAAGGATAAAGGGTACTATCCTGTTTTGGCCCCGCAAATATTTTTCATGGTAAATATTTATTGTTGAGAGGCTCATGGGATCGCTATGTAAATATTACAAGTAACCAAGGATATTGGCGAGCTTTCGGCTCGTTTTCTTTTTAGATTATAATGCCTTTTATATCGGGTGTAGCCATCTCCGGGCGCTATCGCGCCCTTCTCCTCTCTGGAACGAAACTATCCCTCACCATTGGCTGGTGATCGGGTGGGTACATGTCGCCACAGGCAGATCAGTCATGGGTTTGCAAGCTTTTGTTTTGCGTGAAAGGGCTATCTCAAAAAATTATTTTTCGAAAGGGGTCCAGGATAACATAGACCGCATACGAAATTGAAAATTAAGATGTCGTACATGGTCTATTGTTATAACTACGTTTCTTTTGTACTTTTTGTTTTAAAAAATAAAATATTTCTCATTGCATTTGTTTTTCCCTATCTATCAATTACAACAATAGACCGCATATTGACTGTAGACCGCATATTGGAAGAATTCAATAAAATTTAACAATGAAAATATTTGCGTGGCCAAAACAGGATAGTACTGGATAAAGAAATAAAACAAAACTGTCTTGATTATCCCACACTGTTAATGCCAGAAACAAAATGTTTATTATAATAATGTTTTTAGCCACATTCAAATCAACTGAGAGATTTTTTTCGATAACAAATCTAAAAACTGCAATAATACATCCATGCTATAAAAATTGAAATGTTAACGATGTTTGCAGAGCAGAAAACAAACTTAGGGAGTGAGTTACCAGTTGTGCTTAGAAGACACAATAAAAAAAGGTTATCCCTATCTATTATTGTGCATCTACTCCATGGACTCAGTTTCCAAAAGTAGCACTTCAGAAGAAAAGAAGGAAACTATTGAAATATTTCTGCAAAAGTATAGTAGTCCCTCACCATTCGTGAGGGTTAGGTTCCTGAAAACCCTCGAGAATGGCAAATTCGCGAATGATAAATAATGGGGTATATGCAGGGCCGGCGTGAGGCATGTGCAGTCAGTTCCCCCAAACAGGGCCCTGCATTTTATTAGGAGCCCCACACAAGGCTCAATTCTCATGTACTGAGATTTAGACCATTTTTTATTACATATTAACATTGTTACATAATCATACTAATTTCAAAAAATTCATTTTAATAATAACTATTTTTTGTTTAAAAATTGCCATAGTTCTTTTAAAAATAGCATTTATCTGTTCCGCCTGGTGTATATACATACATAAATAGACCTCATTCCCACTGACTATCGACTAGGCCCCACAAATAACCATGGAAAAAATAGGGTTAGGTTCTTAGAGTCCCTATTCCACTATGTAGCATGCATTTTAATCCTTAAAAATATAATAGTACGGTACATACATGCATTCAAAAATACTAATATAACACTGAAAATATATATGTAATACAAGCTGTTGTTAATGCAAAGGATTTACTTGCCAAGAATGGCTTGCTATCAGATGATTCACTAGCACTAAATACTGACACATAGTGATCGTACAGTTGTTTGGCTTTCTCGTGAATGACAAGCAAACACAGCAGGACTTTGTTGCAAGTTTGGGTTTCAACCCACAGATTTAAAGCCTTCTCCATCTTCTCTAGATACGGATCCCGAGCACGAAGGATACTTTTGCAGTCATTGAAGTACTATTTGCAACACTAGCTCTAATCACTTCTTCACTTTTCTTAATCAATCTTATTGTTGACTCGTTCACACCAAGTAATTTACCCACTGACGAAGCAGATTCACTACGTGCAAGCCTATCTAAAACTTCAATTTTCTTTTCCAAACTCATAAATTTTTGACCCTTTTTACCGACTTTTCTTTCATTTCACTCATCAGTTTCGAAAAAGAATGTCGCGGAGTGAGTGGCACTTAAGCGATTATTTGCGGTTATGTGAATTTCAGCCTCGCGAATGAAAAAACAGGTACTCAAAATGAAAATCGCGGATATGCAAATTTCGCGAATGGCAAGGGATTACTGTAACTGCACAGATCTCCTAGGATTAATTTGCTTATAATTATACAGGGTGATTTTTTATTCAAGAACCATTAAAAATAACAATATCTAAGGATATAAATTATAGAAACTTGAAAACTTTTGTGATTAAAGTTTGATGACACTCAAAAATGTTTATTAAAAATATTTCGAATAAAATGATGAAACTGACCAACACCATGCTGGGCACATAAATGTGCTCTCCACAGAATTTTTCCCATACAAACTGCAACATTTCTTAAAAGGTATTCTCAATGACATCCTTGTTCCTTGACATAAGTTCATCAAGAGTAATGCTTACTTTTGTAACATTTAATTTTTCATGATTCTCAAATAAAAAAATCATCCTGTATAAATGAGATGTGAATTCATTCAGATAGGGGACTTCTTTGCAGCAAAAAAAGATCCGTGAGGCCACATAATTATGATATATAGTTTTGGTGGAAGAAAATTCAAGGAAGTCCCATGACTGCTTTGCTTGCATATTCCATAAGCTAAAATAAAATTGGCCCTGGGCACAAACCCAGGTATATATCATTCATATACAAAAGACGAACAAAATTAGGCCCATTTGATAAATGCCATGAGCACACACACAATTCCTTCTTGATGACTGGCTGACTGACGGACACTAGGAAAATAATATATAACAGATGGCACTGCAACCCATGGTAATAACATAGCTAAAGTTAACTGCAATTCAATAAATATAGCAACTTTGGGAGAACACTTTTAATTCCAAGAAATAAGAAAGTACTCACTCCCATGACTTCATAAACATCTTCAAGCTGAACACGCTTATTAGGACGTAAAGGAGCGCAGGACTGTAAGCATGTGACAGCTCGTCTCATATCTCCATTAGACAGAGTCACCAACTTTTCTAGAACCTCTGAATCACAAGAGACTCCTTCTTGCTGACAAACCTCCTTCAGTTTATTCTCCATCTTCTCAACCCCTAAGTGGTTGCAAAGTGAACCAAAAATTACTCTGGATCAATAAGATAGCAAACCAAAAAATCATTTCCAAACATGCTATGATTCTCTTTATTTGACTTTGAAATTTTAATGGCAAATGCATGCAGAACATTACAAATACATTCACTGCACTTGGAAATGCTGCATATTATAAAATGAACAAGAAATCTATCATCTCTCAGCAACACAGTCTGTATTTCAAACCAAGACTCACCAAGTGGTCTAAAGCGAAATTTGGAGCAACGAGATGTGACAGGATCTATGATGCGTGTCACATAATTACAGATGAGACAGAAACGTGTTGATCGTGACTCTTTTTCCATCATGCGTCGTAACGCTGCTTGAGCTGCTTGTGTCATAGAATCAGCTTCATCAAGGATAACAATTTTAAATGGTGGACAAGGTTTTCCACTGCAATAGATGAAAACTTCTAAATTCATTCAAAAGCAAATTGTTGCAATAAAATTAAACACAACTTACCGTATATCTTCGAGTATAAGTCAAGAAATTTCTTCCTTTTTTAAGCCAATCAAACCCTACTTTAACTTATATTTGAGTCCCAAAATAGCTGGACATTTTTCTGGGTCAATAATTAAACATAACTGGCAAAAAACAACATTCGACTGACTTGAAGAGCATTAGTATGAAAAATTCATGCTAAATAGAGGAAAATGCAAAAGCTAATGATAAAATAATACAGCTTCACCGTACTTACATAGTTTAAAAGGAAAACTTAAAATTTATATTTTACCTTTAAAAAACTTGCCCAAATGAGTGGATTGAAGAAAAGACTCAATTCAGTACTCAAGCGTTGGTGTTTTTATTTTGATCCTGAATTCAAATTCTTAAGCACCGTTCCATTCCTTCAACGACAACATTTTGTTTTTACTTTCTCATACGAAGTATCGAGAAAGTATTGTAAACGCAAAAAAATTCGACCTCGAGATTTTTACAGAAATATACGTTTTAGGTGTCGCTGAATCCGAAAAAGTGGTTTTTGCAATGCCGTCTGTCTGTTACTGGATCTGGAGCCTAAACGGTAGAACGAAAATAAATGAAATCTCGTACTTAGGCATTTTATCATACTGAGCAGAGTATATGTAGAAATAGTTGAAATTGCTCAATAATTAAGAGTAGTTTATTCTACGCATTTTTAACATCAATTCGATTTTCTCAAAAATGGCTCTAACGATTTTGATCAAATTTTGTATAGTTACTTGAGTTTATATCTTCAATAATACTGCATAGTTCACATTTCTCAAAAAATGAATATAAGGCTAGTTTATTCTAGGCAACTTTAACAACAATTCAATTTTCTCAAAAACAGCTCTAACGATTTTGATCAAATTTCGTACAGTTACTTGAGTATAATACAATAATACTACGTATTTCATTTTTCTCAATATATGAATATAAGGCTAGTTTATTCTTGGGCAACTTTAACAAAAATTGGATTTTCTAAAAACAGGCTCATATGATTTTCATTTTCTAAAGATAACTAAACGACGCAATAGTATATGAGAAAGTTTGTACAATGTATGTTGTACCGATTTTTTACTTATAATCATGGACTGAACAGAGCCTGCATTGTGAATATGATCACCAATTTTTCCTTTGTCTTTCTAATTGGCTGCAATTGTTGAACGATCGAGATCATAAACAGGACCAATCGAAGCAAGCGACTCACCTTTTTCCTATCAATGTATTATGTCCATTTTAGTTTCCATCAAAAGCACTCGATGTTTTTTACCACTCTTAGCACTTTCACAAACCCTACGTTTACGATTGTTTTCCATATTTCAAGGGTAATAAAAAAAATATGCACATAAACACACGCCCATACGGTTTCAAATACAAATGGCAAATGACAAGTGTTGACAAGTTTATGTGTTCTTACTGTGACCAATGTTCACAAGTGCATGAGGGTGCGTTCGTAAATGAAGTGCGAGGCACAATTCATTGGTATGTGGACTGTACGTAAATACGAATTGTTCATTTCTTGAATGTTAGTTAGTAGAGGTTCACCTGTGTGTGTGTGTGTGTGTGCATGTACACACACACACATGCATATTAATTTTCTTGTAAATTTCATAAATATCTTGTTTCCGTTTTCTTTGCTTCAACTTATACTCGAGTCTTGGACTTTAGATGCTTTTTTAGGCTAAAAAGTACACTTCGACTTATACTCGAACTGCCTTATACTCGAAGATACAGTAAGTCCCCAACTTACACTGTTAATTCGTTCCGAAGGTCGCCGTGTAAGTTGAAAACTGTGTCTCCAACAATGCTTAAATACGATATATTTTTTGACATATACGTTCGTTTCAATGGATAGTTAAAGCTAAAAAAGTAATGCTTATAAAAACAAAATGTTAAGAAAATGAAAATATATTCAGTACAGTACATATATAAAAACGTAATTGTAAGAAAACTTACACCCACGGGATAACAAATCTAAATGGCGAAAGCGACGCTGTCAGCTGTGCGTCAACGTACAGTAATCCATCGGTTTACGAGTTTAATTTGTTCATCGAAAACTGCTCATAAGGCGAAAACTAGTAAAATGAAAATTAATTTCCCAATACACGCCATGTTATAAATTTTATAAACTATAGTTACTTCATTAAAGTTGGAAGGCCATGACGTTCTGCACATTCGTGAAGATTCGGGAACTGACGAAAGCGGAGAATAGGTGCCATGAAAAACGATCGGTTTGCGAGATGAAGGAGATCATATAAGAGAAAATTGGCTCGTAAATTGAAAACAGGTATTAATTTGTGCATCTCGTATAATCGAAAACCCACAAACTTATTGCTCGTATACAGATGGATTACTGTACTAGTAACGTCATCTATTGAGCGGCAGTTTAACTAACAATCGAGCGTGCTGATAAGTTACGTCATGTATCCGTGTATCTACGGATCCGTGTAACTCGGACCCGTGTAAGTCTGGGACTTACTGTATACAGTAAGTTTAAGAAAAGACCTGGAAAATATTCTCTAACAAAACATAGTTATTACTTATGAGCAACCTGATAGCACAGTAACTGCATGCTCCTTCATATAAGAGGGAGGAAAAATAATCCAAATAATTCTTAATTCATCTATAGTATCTTTCATTCAAGCATATTTTATTATTTTAAGATAGCATGCACAAATAATTTTTGGTAATTAGAACTGCAGGATTAAAATTTATTCTCAATATTTTTAAGGTTTTCAAATCCTTCCAATCACAGGCTTTCATAACCTGACATTATTTATAAATATTTATTAGATTACACAATATTGAGAAAATCTTTCAATATTTACTACTTTTCAATAATTTTCCTTTACTGTCATGAAGGTTGGCAGAATGGCATTGCCATTTTAACTGTAAATCCTTCACCACATCAATTTAATTTCTAAATGAATATTTAAGTCAGTATTTCCCAACCTGGGTGCTGCGGCACCCTGGGGTGCCATGAAGTGTTCTGAGGTGTGCCACAAGAATTATTCTGTATTCCCATTTTTAGCCTTATTCCTACTAATTTCCATTTTTTTCTTTGGGGAATTCATAACATGTCCCTTCACTACAGTCTCGACAAAATGACTTCGGTATTGAAACTTCGGAGTAGGGGAGGGGTGGGGGCTTGGCGGGAAAGACTCCCCTCCCTCACAGCCAATCACAGGCGGAGGGGAGGGAAGTATTGCTAAGAGCATCCATGTTGTGTTGCCGCTATGTCCCCTGCAAACAAAATACTTACTCAGGACCGCTCGTGTGTCTCTGCTGCTAGGCGGTGGGGGGAGGTCTTCTGGGGAGAAAACTCAAACTCGGCATTGCCATATCTACTACACTGGAATGCACCTTTCGGTGGACTCGCAAAGCAAAAGGCAACACAGCACTGAGAGAGAATGAAATTGAGCCCAGTGACGCTCCGCCTCATTCATTTCTATTGGTTCTCGTTGGTCACGTTTTGGGATGTTTTCTCTTCTCTCTCTCTCACTCAGTCGCAAAGATATTTGAAACGTGGTTTTCACACGTATTTGGGGGCATCTGTTATGCACATGCCGGCAACATCATACCAGAGCCGCCTCAACCGTCAATCCCAAAGTAATTTCGCCCAGACTGTAGTGGTGTAATTTTTATCTTTACCTATACTAATGCAAAGTTACTTTCTTGTGCATTATGTATCAAAGCAAATATGTTTGTATGGTGTAAATATGTACCTGTAATTAACTGTTGAAACTAGGAAACATTAATGACTAGTAGAATAAATAATGATAAAATCTTGATTTTATGCTTTAGATATGATAATAAAAAACCATGATTATGACTGATAGTGGATAGGGAGAGGTGCTGCCAAATTCTGAAAAGTCACTTAAGGGTGCCGTGACTCTAAAAAGGTTGGGAAGCACTGATTTACGTAGTCAATTTTCACCTTAATAAAAAACTGCAATTTAGAAATGTTAAATCCAAAAACACTATTTAAAAGGTGTAAGCTTTCCACTCCATTTTTATAAAGTGTATATATAAGTCACTTAAAACCATTAATCATATTTCAAAAGTAAGTGAATGCTCCAAAATATACAATACAGGCAGCATCTGCTTAATATACATCCACTTAACGCACGTTATATATTGACACCACATATCCACACCTATATACATACTGTCTGCTGATATATGTTGATTCTCATGCACACACGGGTAAACAGATGGGTTTAAGAGAGTTTATGTGAAGCACAACCCGACCCTTGACCCTCGTGGTCAGTGGATCTGCCTCCCCCATTTAAACAACTTGGAGAAGGCTTTATAAAATGAACTTAGCTAGCTTTAATCAAGCATCCACTAACTCATTTCGTTATTCAGTTGAAGTGGCATGTCGTCTTAAAGGGACAGACTCACAGAGAACATTATTGCCCTTAAAGAATGCGAATGGGGGCTGTGTTTTAAGCACACCAAGAACCCATACTGCTGACTCTCGTGATGACTTCAGTATCTCACACACCAACACAAAACCTCTGTGACTCACACTCGCCCGCCTTTGTAAAATGTGTGAGGCCTCACGGTGAAGGAATTCGCTTGTGCCGGGGAAAGAAACGAGGAGTCATTAGAAGTCCACGTAAAGGAGGTATGAGTAAAGGCGGATTGGACAGCTACTAAAATAACATTAATTACTTCGTAAGTTCATTATGCTTGAATTTTCTGCCCTAACCCGGTTGAGAGTTAAAAAGATGAGGCTATGGTGCGGTCAAAACCTGGGCGCTGCCCATTTTGCTGATGCCCATATCAAATCAAATCCGAGATATAAATTCAATAGATATAACTTAAAAATTTGATATGGCCAACACGACTTTCTCCATATTTGGGGTATAGATATCTAAATTATTATGAATAGCATTATAAGGCAAAATTATTATTTCATATCATAAAAGAATACAGTCATCCTTATTACCATAAATTATATTTTGAATATGTTTACAGAATTCACCGCTACATGGTGGTGGTGCTGTATACTCGAAATTTATGAATATGCAAAATATCTCCGAAATGGATGGTTCTACGAAAATTTGTTTCAAACAAAACTTGGAAGAAATATTATTCTCTACAACTTTGGTCCTCACGAAGATTATTAACGACGTTTTTAAGGAGATATTTGACAGAAACCAAAAAAACCGATTATTTATAAATAATTCCTAAACAATAACTGCTATGGAAAATTGTTTGAAATAAAAGATGTAGGAAATCATATTTTCTACATTTTTTGTAATAATCAATGTATACAATAGTGATGTATTATCGGAGAAATATCGCAAAAACCAAATCGGGTTTCGAATAAACCTCGACATCCGGTTAACCGATATTGTCCAAAAACTAATCAGTTCTTTGTGCTCATGCTAAAGTATTATATATGAAATTTGGTATTAATATGACAGGTACTTTTTGAGTTAGAATGCCCACAATCACATCCATCTATCCACACACACATCATTCCGAAAATACCGTAAATGTGTTCTCGGGACCTCAAAACGTGTATTTCCATTGTAATCTCGAAGTCGATTTTTTTCGTGATCACTTTACTTTCCCCATACTATGTATGGAGAAAGTAAAAAGGATGGGCTTGAGAGCGAGACGGAGATATACCCTACATACATAATGTAATTTTTTCAATTTTATAAAATATATAATATTCACTGTTGTAAATGAATATAATGCGAGATAACAACATCTGCTTCTATTCGCACTACCCTAATAGCATCATTCGGCCAGTATTTCGAAGCTGTAATAGATACAATGTAGCTTTCAAACGGGCCGTACGAATCTGAAAAATGAAATGTGAAGACCTAAAGTGAATTAAACACTTGAAAACGATGCACAACTCCACCTTAGTTTTCAATAAATATTCATTAGCTAATGATTTGCCTAAGATTCTAGTCAAAAACTGAGAGAATGCCCGGCCATACCTCAATCATGGAATGACTATGCATTGGGTGAAGTTAGATTTCAACCAGTGGCGAAAGTGGCGCCGCTCACTTTGTGGAAAGACTTTTGAAAATGACTGTACATCTGCTTAACATAAGGGTTTTAAAGAATGTAACCTGTATGTTAAGCAGACATTGCCTGTATATAAATGGCCAGCTCAACTTTTTCCTAGTCTGATTTCAATAACAATGAACCCATCCCTTCTATACTGCAACTAATAAATGTCAATGGTGCATTATTATGATATGCAGTCATCTATATTAAGTCCATAATTGCAAAATTATATTTACTAGAAAACTATATTATACATTAGCAGAATTTAAAAAATCTGCATCAACACATCTTTAAGAAAGACTTTCACTTTAAATATTTGTGGCACAAATGTCTTTGCTGCTGTTAAAAAAAATACTGCATATTAAAACTGAGAAATTTGCTAAAATAAGGGAATAATATTTTGTAGGAATTCCATTTTAAGTAATAGATTTTCTCTAGAATTCATATCAAATTAGTCTGTACGACCATCACAAGATAAAAGTAAATGTTACATAAACCAAGAAATCATCATGTAAAACAACAGCTGCATAGCATGAGCCATTCCGAAGAGATGAATGTCAAGTTAAGTCAAAGCGTTATGCCTCATTTAAACACCATAATTTAACCTTTTAATTATTTTAGTGGTAATCTTATAGTTAATGTAGCTTCTAAATAATGATTAATAAAAGTAATTTATTATTCATTCAATGTAAAGGCTTATTTTTAAATATTATATGCAAATCTTATAAACAAGACAAAATCCACTTGGGAAGGCTAAACTTTGATGGTGCTGTAAAAGGAAAAATCAGTCGAGTAAATCTTTTCAGTGGATATTACAATAATTACTTTATTACCCTTATAAACAGTAAAATAGCTGAAATCACAAATGCTATTATAATCTAGTATAGGTAGTTATTTTAGAAGGCTTAAAAAGAAACAAGACCACAAGCTTCTCTCATACTTCCATGAGCATGTAACGAAAGGTACAATACTTACTCAGGCCTGGTGCCACTGGCTGTCAGTTGGGCAAAATTCTTTACCTTCTCCCGAATTACTTGGATACCTCTCTCATCTGAAGCATTCAGCTCAAGGATTCTGAAATAAAATTGTGAATTCATTCATACAGCAATTATGAACTGAGGTTTTACGAGGGATACATCAGTTATAGAATTAATGTTACATGTAATCTCAATATTATATAGTTTCAAATAATGGAAAAGAATGGCTAAATTTTGATTTTTTTCAATAGCCAATATCAAAACTTCAATTATATTATTCAATGAGTTAATGTTGATAGATCAATGACACCCATGGTACCTTTATTGGTATATTGGAACTACGTAGCTTAACAATATGATTCCATCCAAAAGAATAGATTGATAATTCTTTTTTGAATTTAACAACTATCACTGTAATTGGCATGGTCTAACTTGGGCTATGACAGCAGGGAAGGGGACAATATTGGCAAATTACAAACAAGGAGGAGCCAAATTAAAGGGCAGGGCAGCATTTGTGCATGATGTTGCAATGTTGTTATTCATCAATTGGCTGGAGTCCTTTTTGAACTAATTTTTTCTTGGCTCTTAAAACAGGAGACATTGATAATAACTGTAAAATTATGTAACTCCATTTCAAAAATCAGGTGATAAAGAACTACTGCCCTGTAGTCATTCAGTCATTTCTAACAATGTTTAAACATTTAATTGTCAAAATATTTCCTTTCGTCTTAAAATTATGCATCAAACTATAGATTCTATGCCATAACTCCTCTTTAAACATCCGATCATACATGGGCATATTTTTCTCTGGAAGGTCCAGAATTTCAAATCCTATAGTTAAGCAGAACTATAAACTAATATATGCTGATAAACTGAGGCCTTTCAATGATGATCATCACCTATTCTTGCCAAACTCAAAACGGTAGAGTCGTGGCAAATTTCTCAATTGGATAGAAAGTTACTATACTTAAAAGATTCAAATAGTCAAGGTATAATCAATCTCTCCCTGGTACTATTTTTATAACTAACGACAATCTAGTCTTTAAATGTGTACTGAAAAAAGTATTCTTGAGCAATATAACTTAAAACGAATAAAATAAAACTTAATTAAAAATCTGCAATACAGCAGCTACGTAGTTACTATCATGACTTCCAATTTGTTAAAAGCTAATTAAGCCATCCCCACTGCATATTTGTTTACTTCGTTACTGAAATGTTACTATCAATATATGCTTTTACAGTTTCGAAAATCCTTTTTGAATGAAATCATAATTTTGCTGTTAAATGTAACTGATAATGCTGCATTTGGTTTTACATCCATTAAAAGTAAAATAAAAGAACGTTTGGAAATGGAAAAGAAATTTTTAAAATTACGATACTATTATTTACCTGCTTCTATAAGCGTCTCCGAACAACTGCCTGCAAGCAGCAAGTATAGTACTAGTCTTCCCGGTTCCAGGTGGGCCATAGAAGAGTAGATTTGGAAAATCTGCACCCGTAAGGGATTGCCGTAGAACAGAAACGACTTCGTTTTGTTCAACCACATCATCTATTGTTCGCGGCCGACTGTGTTCAAGGTTTTCCGTTTAATTAAATTTAAATAATCATCATAAAAACATAAAAGCAAAACCAAAGTTAACTGCATGCACTCACTATTTCTCAACCCATGGAATTATGATTCCTCTCTTATTAGTGGAAAAAGATGTGCTGGGCTTACTGGAGGCCCTGGAGGTACTAGGCTCACCACCACCTAATTTCCCAGTCTTTAAAAAACTTTGCATATTTTTAATAAATTGAGATTATGGACAAGATTTTACCAAAATACGAAAGATTACCACACTGTAGTTGGAGGGAAATAGGAACCAATGACGATTAATCGAAAAATGGAAGAACGAAATTCGCCATGACATTACCGCGAGATTTAAGTTTTAACAGAGGAAAGAAAACCGTCAAATTTATCATAAAAGCGAGATTCCACGAGTGCCACCCTTAAATTTGTATTGTCCGTAACGCTTACAAAAAGCAGTTCTTATATTACAAGGAATCTTGAATATAATGCGGTATCATTAAAATACAAAATAAAATTGAAATTCTTTTAAAAATACATACTTTTCGTAATTATTCTCTGAAATATCATGTCACTTAAAATATCTTGGCGTGCCATAGTTTGCCGACCCCTGAGCTAGAAGCTCGCTTGAGCATTTGGAGCCAACTATGCCCAGCTTCCTTTCTCCAAAGTTCGAGTTTAAATTTGAACGCATTCACCTTGTCTGTGCATGTCAGTACGTTCTCATTGCATCCTTGTAGCTACCGATTTAGCTCATTCAGAAGCTCAAATACATCAGCCAAGTAGGCCAGTTTTCCCAGCCAGCATTTATCTTGCAACAGGTTTGCATTCTGGGACTCATTTTGCATAAATTGTTTCAATTCATAAACTCTTAGCAGAACCTTGCCTCTTGAGAGCCAGCGAACTTCAGTATGAAGGAGAAAGGATTGATGTTCTGCACCCATTTCTCCACATAAAATAGAAAAAATGCGCGACTGAAGTGGTCTGGATTTTATAAAGTTCCCTTTTTTCACAGCTTCATACAAAGTGGATTTCAGTTCAATTGGCAAGCTATATGACATGAGAGCCTCCCTATGAAGAAAGCAGTAAGAGATTTGGACCTCCGGATGTTCATATTTTACTTTAGACGTGAAACCTTTCACATTCCCTGTCATTGCAGCCGCACCATCAGTACATCATACATTTATGCAGTTCTGCAAGAATAAAAATTCATTTTCCTGCCGTCGATTTTAAAATAAGGATCGAATTGGCCCACAGATTGGTTTTTAAAGCGAAAATTTTCCGTTTCTGGACGCAAAAATCTTTTGTTGTCATGGTGAATTGCATTGTTACCAGTGTAGTAGCCTGGAACGACTCCAGGCAGGATGCACTCCTGGGTGTGTATCCTGACTAGGTGGGACGCACGCTGGAGTGTTTTCTGCCTAGTCCTCATACACTCACGGAAGTCGTTCTTGACTATTCAAAAGCTATTCCACCTCAGTCAGAAACGACTTCAGGGAGTTGCTACCAACTAGGTATAAACAACTCCAGAGTAGTTTTTCTCTAGTCAAGAACAACTCCCCTGTTAAAATGATATCCGGAATTATGAATTCGAATTTCTAAATGATATTGTTCTGTTGGAAGTACTTCTTATAGATGGATCGAAACAAACAACTTCCATCTCCAATCAAGTTTGTAGAGAATTAGATTCTTGACAAGTTCGTTGTTAAAAATTTAATTAAAATATATGAAAAATTTCAGAGATAATTGATAAAATTATAACAAACAGAAATCATTCAGAAAGTAGACAAAACTTATTCAAAAGATGTTATAATGCTTATTTTCGTTGAAATTTCGAAATAAAATATTTTAAGAAAAAATAAGATACCTATATGGATAAAGTAGAAAATTCCATAATAATTTTTAAAAATCATTTTACGAAAAAATCATCCCTGTGGAATTTCTGGCAAGTATATTCTCTAAACATTTATTTGAACCATGAAATCATACAGTACTCCGACGGGATAAACGTAAGAAGAAAATAAAAATATAATTAAGCAGTGATCCTTCCTCGTTTTCACAAAATCAAAATCCACGAACATGAATAAGATTGTATCACAATTACAAAATAAGAAAACATACTGACCTTCAACCAACGACTAAGAAATTGGAAATCAGCGTGAAGCGCAAAATCACAAAGATGTTTCAGTTACAACTGCCAAAGGAACAGGGGCAGAATTCTCTTACAATTCTTCTCTAGAAGATGTGGAAGTTTGTGGTACATTTCCCTCTAGTGTGGGGTTTTACCATACATTCACGTAGGGTTTGGGGAAAGCCCTTTTGGCAGAACGAAGAAAAGGTCCTTCTCAAAGAATCACACTATAAGACTCAGGTTGTTCAGGAAAGATAATAGACAAAAGGACCTTCGCGACATACATATAGTCTCCTTCTGGTTATTGAGATGCACGGTAGATCTTAATATTTAATTTAGTGTGTTTGTAGGTATGTCCGTTTATAACTTAAGGATCAAAAGTTCCACAACTTTCAAACAATGCACATGATTTTATATCATCCCTGAAAAGATTTTAGGCAACTTTGTTTCCCTCCACCTCCCTCCTATACCCCCCCCCCCCCCCCCCTTGGAATTTTTTTTAAATTTTCATATTTTTTCAATTTTTTTACTTAAGTCATACATTATCCCTTCTACAGCATGTATACAAAATTTGGGGGGCCTATGTCTCCCCGTTCTCCCATAATTTTGATTTAAAGTTACCCAATCCTTAGACAAATTGACCCGGGCAACACCGGGTACTGCAGCTAGTTTTATCTAACAAGAGACAAAAAGGGACCTCCTTCGGGGGAAATGGAGGATATGAAAGACCCAATGTCCTCAAGAATAATGGGACTGGGATGTAACCACAAACCTTTCCTTTTTTATCTGAGTCATAAGCTCAGTATGAGACAAGTGTGTGAGATATGCGAAAATGTGAAAGTTAATCGAATGGCGGTTAAATCCCACCTTTTATTTTCCCTATCCGGAAAAGTTTCCAGTTTAGGAGTTGTTGGTGGCTTGAAAAGTATCAGAGGCAAAAGGTGTCCCAAAAGACATAACGGCTAATGTGGTCACTCTACCGCACCATGCCACTGCGTGGCATACTCTTTCAAAATTTAGAATGGAGAAGTTTAATTTTAGGGATAGTATGAGCAAAAATTCCACGGCGCACTTGAGACTTCTGTGGCACACAGTTTGGGTAGCACTGCTCTAGGTGACTGCTTAATATGTTATGAGCAGTTTTGTAATGAAATAACCTAGTGATCTGAAAAAATTGTGACTTAGGGCGATAAAAACTGTTTTCGATTCTTTAGAATTATTTAAATTAGCCAAAACATTTCCTTGTAGCACAGTTGAATGTGAGAAGGGTTATTCTGCAATGAATCTGATTGCAACAGATTTGCACTCAAAAATATTGGTGAAAAACATCAGTAGTTTACTAACAATTAAAATAAATGGGCCAACTTTGTATGAATTTATTCCAGCCAGGTATGTTCAATGATAGAAAAATTCACAGATTTGCTAAAGACAACCAATCAAGAAAAATATTTTTTTAGTTATTTTTAAACTCATGATTTTAACTTCTCCTCCTTCATCCACACCACGTTGACAAATAGTATCAATTGACTCTACGTTGCTTATACCAGGAGTTGCTAAATTTGGAGGATCATTTTCGTCATCTGAAGAACAATCAACAGAGTGGAATTCTGAATAAGAAAAACTTAAGTATTACAAGAGATTACTATCTACATGAGAAAGTAAATAATATACTTTTTTCTAAAAGTACATTCAGTTTCAAAAATTATAGAGAAAAAACTCCATTTTTTGTGACTGACACTACCGTAAGAATATGTTTCTGTTTTCTCAATAATATGTACAGTTTCCAAGAAAATCTATGAAAATTTAATAATCACTTTTTCTTAAGCATAAATCAATGTTCATCAAGCAACATGATTTATTAGAAAATACATAATACATACCTTAAAAAATATGCATAAACTTTGAGCCCAAACACACATGTTTACACTTATTTGACAACCGCCATTTTGGATGTCAGTGCTGCCACAACTCGAAAGTAAAAGTGTTGGTATAAGCAAAATAAGAAAAAAGGTTTTTACTATGACTCAAAAAACGAGTGAACTAAAAATAAGGCACTTTTTTTTCTTGATGCTTGGTGTACAATGACATGGAATGACCCATTACAACTGCGGCAGTGTTGCCATCCCATTGCGGGTGACCCTGGTACGCAGCACTCTTGTTTATTCAGATGGGGAATTTTCGTCCATGTAGTCACCTAATACTGTTTTCATTAGATCTATCACCTTCATTTTTCCCTTCTGAACTCAGACTTAATTTGACGAGTATCTATAATAGTTACAGAAATTGGCTATTCCGAACTATCCTTAACTCCTGCACGCACCTCCCTAATATAATTGATTCTTATGATAAAAACTGCTTCGATTTACGTCGCATTTTCCAGGAACGCATCTCCAACGTAAATCGAGGTATATCTGTAATTTTGAATGCCACAGAAAAATGCTAATGGTTGAAAATAATTTTTATATGGATATTAATGAAAAAATTAATTTTCTTGCTAATTATGTGATTTTCTTTCATACTGCTCCCTTGCACAGTAGTTTAAGTAGGAACAGAAAGGCCCGCTGCAAAATATTATTGGTAGCCCCTCTCCCCCTCATCCAACAGGTACATATGTTCGATTAAAAATGAAACACATTGCAAAGTTGTACTTATTAATCTATTATCAGGAATATGCTGAAAAGGTTAAGCTTTTTAAATTATACTGACCAAAAATAATGATTAAAATGAAATTCATTCAGAAATTAGGATAGAAAATAAAAATTTGTTTTAAAAAACTTAATTTTTTCTACACACAGAAAAACTCGAGGGGCCCCTTTCCCTACCCCCCCCCTCCGGGCCTGTGGCCTTTGGTCACCCATGCCACCCTATTATTATACCACCATCCTTGCAATAATTCCGTCCCAAGACATTCGAGTTTAAGGCGATACTTTTTTAAAGGTGGAAATATAATTCACCCATCAACATAAAAAAATGAATTTTTTAATGATACGCACTTCGTAAAATTAATATTAAAAACAGAATAATAAAGTTTCATTTCTGTTGTTTAATTCGGTTAAAGAGAACATTTTTTGTTGCAGTCCATATTTGTTTTATCCGGATGATTCAAAATGTACCTTTTCAGATATCATGAGAATTTCATTTACCATAATTTTCCGAGTGCAGTACATACACAATTTTTTCGCGAAAACTTAACAAAATAGCTAGGGTGCGTATTATACATGGTAACAAACGCAGTGGCATAGATACCGGCCGGGGACCCGTGCTTAAGGGAGGCCCGCACGAGATTGAATGTTGAGACCAAAATTTAAGAGTTTACACTTAGTATTCTTTAACCTTGCCGGGACAATTTTGAACCATCGTTTTAATGAAAAGAGACGAAAAATTCCGTAGACCCAAAGGAAGCAGGCATATGAAGTCTACGGCCTAATCTTCACGTACGGGGAAATAAAAAACGACGAAGGCCAAGATAAGAGACCTTAATTAAGCAGCCTATGGTCATGTGGTTAGGATGAATAGACTGTTTATAAAGAGTATAAACAGATTCCTTACAAACAAGAGTCTCATAACTCTTGCAGACGATGCTGTTTCGGTTATGAGATAACAGAAGGTTTCGGTTTAGGACCTAAGGAAAGAAACACTTGAATTGCATCTAATGATTGGTCCACTTCCCATAGCAGGATACTGCTTTGTCGTAGCTAACTCAATTCGAGATTTTCTCTCCATGGTGACGGAAGTCGGTTCTCTCGTTAGCGATTAATGATAATCGTAATTTCACCTACATAATATATACTTTCATTATTATGAGGGTCAATCATGTCGACTTACAAGCGTTTGAGCAGGTCCGGAAAACGTAAAAGAAAAAAATGAAGAACTTGAAAAACGTAATAAATTTCCAAAAATAATTAAGTTTTTACAACAGAATTCTACACGTGATACAGGAAGTGATCTTGGATGTGCTACTGATAAAATATCGGGTACTGAAAATGTTGGAGATAGTAGCCTAATTAGTAGTTCTCTCGGTGAAGGTTTGTGTGATACGGCTGGGCCTAAAGACGTTCAACGTGAACCTAGCGCTAAGAATGATATTGAGGATATCGGGGCTGATAATGTGGATGCCGAAAATTTTGGAAATAAGTGACGAAGACGGTGAAGTCAAGGTGTATACAAGGGGAATGGGACTTTTAGCCGCAGCCACCTCGCCGCGGCCGCCTCGCCGCGGCCATCTCGCCGCGGCCATCTCGCCGCGAGGACTTCTCTCGCCGTGATTGATTAAAAATTAACGGAAAATCACGTTGAATATTCCATATTAGTTTTATTTTACATTATACGTGTATTTTTAAGTAGGTATATATGAAAATCTCACGGCCTATGCGAACAATGTTCAGTTTTCTTTCTGTCTTCACGTCTTTGTCTGATTTTCGTCCTTTTAGTAATAATAAGTGTTTAACATAATATTAATATTAAACGTGCTGATTATCCTATGCTATTAACATATCGATCTACCGTAGCAACAAAACTCTGACAATCGCGAAGAACCTTAATCGCTTATCCATCGCTAATTTGATAAAAATGCTTTGGGTGCGATTCGTCTAACATGTAACTATACACTATTAAATTGAGTAAATTGAGATAAAGCGAAAAGAAGATTTCGACAAACCAAAAAGAAGCGTTGAGTTTTCAAATACGAGTGCCCAAATATGGAGTTTTGAAGTGATAAAAACTATGAATTGTTTTCATGCTTGCTTCGTACTTTCTCATATACGAAGTATATTGAGAAAGTATAGTTATCGCGAAAAAAATCGACCTCGATATTTTTACGGAAATACACGTTTTAGGTGTTGCTGAATCCGAACAAGTGGTTTTCGCAATGCCGTCTGTCTGTCTATCTGTCTGTTACTGGCTCTGGAGCCTAAACGGCAGACGTTGAAGAGTAGAAGAATTGATTACAAAAGGAAACTTTTTGAAAAATTCGAAAGCTCCGAATTCGTTGAAGACGTACGCGGCATAGTCGTCCCCATCGGTGTTAGTGAACGTAATGTTAGATCAGAGTACAGGAGAAAATATGTCGAAACAAATCGCTAGAACAGAGAAATACTACAGATCCTTTTTCCCAGACGCGATAAGACAGTCCAAGAGAGGAATTAGTTAGAGTTCACTTGGTGTTGTGACACCCCCTGCCAAACGCTTGTAGCGGCTTGCAGGGTATTGATGTAAATGTAGACGGTAAAGCGAAAATGAATGGAATCACGTACTTAAGCATTTTATCATACTGAGCAGAGACTATGATGAAATGGTTGACATTGATCAGTAATTAAGGGAAGTTTATTCTACGCGTTTTTAAGAACAATTTGATTTTCTCAAAAACGGCTCTAACGATTTTGATCAAATTTCGTACAGTTACTTGAGTTTACGTCTTCAATAATACTACATAGTTCATATTTATTCTAGACAACTTTAACAATAATTTGATTTTCTTAAAATACGAAGTTGCCGCTTCGTTAATATGTGATTCACTTTGGAATACAAGTGGGTATTCTAGCTTTGCACATTCCACGTTCTTCACAACGCCAAAATTTCTCACGCTCATCGCTACTTAACCGCTCAAACACATACACAAAACCGTCCACTAATAGTTTATCCTTTCCACGGATAGACAGAATAATTTCCAATTTAAGGGATTAGTAAAAGTTAGAAAAACTTTCGGAATGTTATTGTAAAGTGAATAAAAATGTTCACTGAGCAAGTTAGCAAGGATCCACAGACGATATCACACCGTGAATGGGAACTCGGAGGACGGATGTTTACCATACGGTAGCAAAGATAAGACTGCCATAATCATGGTCGATCTTAGGCTATAGCTCGATTGTTTAGCGAAAGGCCGAATTGTCCTACCTTCCATGGTCATCGACACCCTCACGCTCCCATACCCTGTCGCCATGGGGTCCAAACCCCAACCAAATTTACTAATCCTCAAGTCCCTTGGTTCGTTCCACAAATTTGACATTAAGATAATATCTAACGACTTCCAGAAATTCCATGGGGAAATTTACTCATTTGAGAATTCCTTAAATCTTATGAATGCCTAGTGGGAGTAGTTTTATTTTCTAGTTCAGTTCCTCGTGCAGGTGGTCAATAGAGGAGGAAGCTTCTTTGATACAAAGTATAACAACTACTGAAATATATTTTTAAGGAAACCTTTATTTATCATTTTATACATGAAAAATATAATAGTTACAATAATAGTTAATAATTATTATTTTGATTTATTTGTCACTTGCTTCAGTGCTATCACTTTCATTCTCCGAATTTATATTAACAAGTATTTCTTCAATTCCGTTCATTATACATTCTCTTTGAATGTACTCATTTTCTGTATTTTTTCTGGCATACTGTTCTCCACTCATTTTCACCTATGAAATTACGTTTCTCCTCCACTAACTCCTGCGTCGTCGCCTGCCATTGTAAAACGATCGAGCTATAACCACGGCAAATTATGTATGAATCTCATCGAGAGAATTTTTTGAAGCCATTAGTGCATCTCAATAAGTCGATTTTTAAAAATAGAAAGAAAAATTTATTCAAATGGTAATTATACAAAAACCTTGTTTTTGTGCTTTTTGATAGGCAAACTCATGCAATAATTTTCAAAAGTTTAAGACAACTTCTCTACATTAATGGCCGCCAGTCAACCATTCCTATGACTGCTGATATCAAGCACGTACACAATATAGGAAGTCTAATTTGGATTATACCCCTAGTTCCATTATAAACTCAAATGATACAGAAAATAATTTCTTCAGAATACGAATAAAATGTACTGAATAGACGCTTTAATAAAGTTTTCTAGATCAAAAGAGGAGATAATAATTTGCGTAAAAGCACGTTTTATAATTATATGCATTTCAAAAATGAATGTAACTCATGATGATCATTCATGCGGGTTGACTTAAAGAATTTAATTTTACAGTCAAGATAACCTAATAAAAAAGAATTTCGGAATATTTAATTGGTTATTCTGAATTTTAGAGTTTCGTTTCTAGTTTAACTCACATTCGTTTACCATAAAAATTCCCTTAAACACTCGACTTACTAAAATTCAAAGACTTTCTCTCAGTTTATCAATACATACTGATGTTTTTCAACTTGGACTCGCTTCTAGAAAAGTAAAAACATTAAACTACTACACACTATACATTTTATATGCTTTCTATATCGTTTGTATTGCAGATAATACCATAGGTAAAAATTACAATTCGGAAGTAAACTTTTATCTATCTTCTCTAAAAATTCAACTCTGGAATGCACTTAAAAACATCCGACGCAAAAAGTCTCCGCGGCGAAAGTCCTCGCGGCGAGACGGCTGCGGCGAAAGGTCTCGCGGCGAGACGGCTGCGGCGAAAGGTCTTCGCGGCGAGACGGCCGCGGCGAGGTGGCCGCGGCGAGATGGCCGCGTCGAGATGTCCTAGACCCGTATACAAGGGCATGTGTCAATCCAAGTGATTAAGTTAACTTTCCAAATGATAGGACACTTACGGACAGTGAAAAACGATTTATTCTTCGTGTTGGTTCTTGCAGGCCACCTGCATCATTTCCTCGCGATAAGGAAAGCGGACGATGCTTTTCCGAATACTTTTATAATAGCAAAAACAAAGCTGGGGTTGTTCTTCTAAGGCTGTGTTACTCCCCAAAGGAAGACTGCGTGTACTGTGAGCCATGTTGACTATTTTCGGATAGAAACAACCGATTGTACAATGGCGCGTGGGTTAAGGGAGTGCGTGCTTGACAGAGATTAAAAAGCAGAATCGAAGACCATTAACGTAACCGACCAATTGCCAGCGCAGCTGATTTCATTTCTGTCTTGCTTAAAACCCTCTCCCTAATAACCCGGCCGAAGTGAATTATCTTTTAAAAACCAAATTTAAATGCACTGTATCCCCAGTTTCGACCCTATTCTTTCGAGAATGGCACACATTACGGACATCATTTTATTCAACTTAAGATAACTTATGAACGGCTGCGTTAATATTATTTAAATTAAACATGCATTAATTAAATATCATTTTATTAACCACACATCGCCGTCTTACGTACTATTACGTCCGGCGTCAGCACTAATATTCATTATCTTTTGACGAAAGGAACATTCTTAAATCTAAATAACCTTTATATATTTTGAAAGAGGAAGCTTTAGCCTTCCCATTTATGCATGTTCTGTAATTTAAACGCTAAAATTGGCGTTTGACTTTTCATTTTTTCTACGAAATTACGGTATTTCTGCTTCTAAAATCCAAATTACTCGAACTATCAGAATCACCGAAACAAATTTATTTATTCAGTTCTTCTGTAATAGCATCAACTCGCCCATGGTCACAACTGAGGGCTGTGGTCGAAAAAGAATAATTTTCCAGCACTCTGCATATTGGTGCGTGAAGAGAAGATTTGCTTACAAACGGCATGCCACATTAATCACAGAAAGATATATTATGAGCAGATGAAGGCCATTTAGCTGGCTCATGTATATCGTTTCGTTGCTTCGTTCGACGAAATAACAGGCCATTTCACGATAGCATCCTCACTCATCTCACAAACAGGCGAGTGCAGTCGGAAGAAAGATATTTTTCCAGCGCCCAGCATATTGGTACGTGAGGAGAAGATTTGCTTACAAACGGCATGCCATCTCAATCAACGAATAAATCTCATATGCCCGAGATGATGAGAACCTTTTAGCTGGCTCATGTATATTGTTTCGTTGCTTCGTTTGTCGGTTGGAATAACAGGCAGTGATTAGAAAATTATTTTTTCAGGGTGGTTTTAGGAGAAGGAAATGAAAACGTGAGACGAAAGAAGTGTATACAGTGAGAAGAAAAAGATGCAACACAAATAAGTCACTCATAGCACCCCAGAAGAGAAAGAAAAAATCTTGTTATATACGGAGGCTTTGGGAGACCTCTTGCCATGCGTTTAGGCTCGGGCACTTTCTGACCGCTTCGTGCCGGAAAGGGGTAGTTGAGAAGGATATAAAACGTCTTATCTTCGCATCTAATGGACGAAATATCACAATTTTTTCTATGTGACTTCTGTAATGACTCAGAATGATGAATGCACCGTCTTTTAAAAAATCAAAACTACAACATTTAGGTAGTTAAAAATTTCCAGTCAAGATATGGAAAAGTTGACACGTGACAAACTTTTCACCTAATTGGTTTAGAGGGATACATTCAGCGAATGAAATGTTTAGTAATGTTTTTTCAATAAGATTTAATATCAATACATTTCACAGTTCTCACGATACATATGTAAACCGCGAACGCGCACCGGAAAATTATGCGATTGGTGTGCATTCTCTTCTAACGCAGCAATGTTTGTTTAACGTATGATATTTTAAAGGATATTGTTTACATATACCATGTTTTATGTATACGTTAGGCATAAATACTCTCAACATAAAGGAAGGGTATTTAAGACTGAAAATATAACGCGTAGCAGACAAATGCAGAGCGGCCGTTTTCGGCCGGCATAGTACGGAAAGGGATAAAGGTGGGCGACCGGTTTTGGCCGGCTTAGTACGGAGAGAGACTTCCGTATATTTAAAGGCAATAGGAAGAGGGTTAAAAAGTGACATCGCTAAACTTTCAACTGTGAAGGAAGTAGCCAGTCTGCTACTCATTGAAAATGCTGTGCTATTTACCAGTTTTTCAGACCTTTGTACGGTGTTAATGCTATTTCTAACGATTCCATTCACTAACCCAAGTTCAGAACGTGCATTTTCAAAACTTAAAATTATTAAGACTTATTTGAGAAGTACCATGGGACAGGAAAGACTAAGCGGATGGAGTTTACTCTCTATTGAGAATGAGGTAGCGTGTCTTCTGAGGAACGATATGTATCACATTATTAACGTGTTTGCTGAGTGAAAGTGCGGAAACGGAACATTTAAATAAACAAGTTAGGAAAGTGTACAACGTATCACAAATGGGCGCGTTTCGTGCACTGGAGTATTAGAAAGCAATTATATACCTGTACGTAAGGGAAATAGCGTTTTCAAGTTCTTTTCTTCATCATAAATAATCCATTTTCTTCCTATTTAATAATATTACATGCACATGTAAGGAAATTAAACGTTTGTTTGGGAGATTGTTTATGTTAGCAACAATGAAGTAACCATGCAAGAAATTTTCTAAGTTCAACTCGATATAAGACATTCTTGTTTGATTTTCTCGATAACGGCTACTCCTACGATAAAAATGTATAGAAAAGAAAATACTCTACTGTAGCAGTTCTACAACTTTTATTTGAAAAATATTTTGATATAAGCAATACTTTACGAGATATGACGAAAATTTAATTTTTTGTCTCCAGTAAAGTGGTACCCCTGATTGGCGTAGGTGATTAATTTTTGCGATTTTCTTATTATATTTGATAGAAAGTCCTTAATATCAAATTTCATGAAAATCCGTTCCGTAGAAGCCGAGAACGAACATGCGGACGGACGGACGGACCGACCGACGATAATAGGCGCTCACGCTGCAAGCGAAACGCGCCTAAAAACGAGTACAGCAACAATCTACATTTTATACTTTATCTAATTTTATATTTTTGCGGTAGATTAATACCCTCTTACAGAGAGGAACCCATGCTTCAAGCGTGTGCGATGCACCGTTTGCACCCACGCTTTTCATTAAGTTATGTTGTCTTTCTATCTCTAATTTACGACCTCTCCATCACTTATGAGGTCATATCTTCTGCTTTTGTTCTGAGGCCCCTTTCTGTCTGTGTTTACGTCTAAGATTTTTCTTTTATTTTTTTCTTCCTCGTAATTTAGCGAATTTTTACTTCCTTCATCGACTTTTTTTAGTGTTTGGCGACATGTCGCTAACTTGGCGATTTCCTTTTAATCTGTCGACAAATTTAAATATTGCTACATATAGTATGTATGCAGAAATAGATGCAATATACAACATAAACCAAACAAATTAATTTTATGGTAGCTTTAATAAAAATCTACACAAGATTCAATAAACCTTATAAATTTATTACGCGTATACAGTAAAATCAATATTTTTTTGTAAATTTAGTGTTATTTCGTTTACCTTATAGTAGACATTCACATTCACAAATACCCGCAAATTCTCATTCAGTGTCACTTTACACGAATAGTTCATGATAGAGAGATAATCTCCCCTCCGTTACTCTGTTCCACAGTAAATGGTTGCATTGATTTTACTGCAACAAAATTTTATACGTGGTGATAAGACAATTTCGACATTTCGCTCGTGAAAACCGAGATGCGTATTATAGACGGAAAAGTACGATATTACCGCAGATTCCCGGTCGAGTTCAGAGGTATTCTTCAAATTTCACTTGAAATGTATGTTATCAACCCTCGCTTTCAAAACAGCATTACCTTCTTTAAACCTAGTAGCTATCCTGTTTGACCGCACAAAATGTAGCAATGAAGTAGGGATTAATTTTAGGCTCACAAACGCAATTTAAATTTATGGGCGACCCATCGGCTTCCGCTTTCGTCTCCTTTCAACTGTGCAAAACAGCAATTTCTTTTTATCCTGCTCGGGACTTCCTTCGATGTAGTCTCCCCCTCCCTCCCTCCCCTCCCCCATCGGCAAGTGTGTTTCAAACATTTCCTGTCCTCTTTTTTTACTCTGACGCATTACCTATTTTACCACCAAACTCAACATCCACTCGTATTCCTGTATGTATTCCCAACTCACTATATCCGTTTCGTGCTAAACTAATCCTTTCATCTGCGCATGCACGGTCGATATCTCCCTCCTTCTCCGTGCTTTTGCCAACTTCCTCTTCATGGCCGCACTCAGCTCTATTATCATCATCATCCTCATAAAGATCTTCCTGCCTTCATTGTTTTTCGTATGATCTACTTCGCTCTTTCGCCGTCCTAAGTCACCATTGCTCTCAAGTGCCTACTTAGACCCATCCTATTTCATTAAGTGTTCTCGAAGGGCAAATCATCTTAATACTGGCTTTGAAATCAAGATGTGCAATTGATGACCTACCGAAAAAATGTAGCATTCCATTATTCAAACAGCTTTCACGTAGAAATTCTTTCGTTGACAAAACTCCTATAAACATTTTCTTCGCTGGAGGCATTTACACTAAGGTTCAACGTGAATAAAATTCAAAGAAACAAGTTTTTATGCATTTATCCAATCTAATTTTAATTTATACCATCGTGATATAAAATATATTTCGTATACGTTGAGTTATAAGATGTTTGATATTCAAACGTATCTCCATCCACTTGGCTAATTTTACAACCGAGGAATATGCCGTGCTGATTTTTAGTAGCGAATCGATGACGACAATTGATTTTTACCTTCTCATACGAAGTATCGAGAAAGTATTGTTTTCGCGAAAAAATTCGACCTCGAGATCTTTACGGAAATATACATTTTAGGTGTCGCTGAATCCGAAAAAGTGGTTTTCTCAATGCCGTCTGTCTGTCTGTTACTGGCTCTGGAGCCTAGACGGAAGAACGAAAATGAATGAAATCTCGTACTTAGGCATTTTATCAAACTGAGCAGAGTATACATAGAAAAGGTTGACATTGATCAATAATTAAGAGTAGTTTATTCTACGCATTTTTAACCACAATCCGATTTTCTCGAAAAGGGCTCTAACGATTTTGATCAAATTTCGTACAGTTACTTGAGTTTATATCTTCAATAATACTGCATAGTTCACATTTCTCAAAAAATTAATATAAGGCTAGTTTATTCTAGGCAACTTTAACAACAATTCAATTTTCTCAAAAACAGCTCTAACGATTTTGATCAAATTTCGTACAGTTACTTGAGTTTACGTCTTCAATATTACTACCTATTTAATTTTTCTCAATGAATGAATATAAGGCTACTTTATTCTTGGGCAACTTTAACAAAAATTGGATTTTCTAAAAACAGGCTCATACGATTTTCATTTTCTAAAGATAACTAAACGACGCATTAGTATCTATATATGAGAAAGTTTGTACAATGTATGTTGTACCGATTTTTTGAGAAGTGAAAATAAGAAGAAACCCCTTCGTAGTCTGAAAGCAATGCAAAATTCGTTGATACACTCAATCTTTTTCGTTTAAGTTTACGATTAGTCGCGATCTATGCAGGCGAAATAACTTGTGGCATCTAATTTGCGTTCATAGTGAAATATTAATTCCCTCGGTGAAATTTCTCGCTATTTGAACTTACCACTCTTCCTTTCTTGCACTTAAATTAAAAATTATTTATATTAAAAACCGAATAAAATGTTATTTTATTCGTATACAGCAGGGGTGGGCAAACTAAGCCCCTCTGGCTGCATGAGGCCCGCGAAGTCCTTATGGAAGCAAGCCTTGAAATTTAATACGAATTATTTCGTTCTTGTTAGTTGACCAAAAAATCTTTACTAGTGAAATTATTACATTTTAATTGTTCGTCATCGATTATACTATAATAAGATCCCTCGCGATATCTTGAGAAGCTTCCAATGTTAACTCTAATGCGGCCCGTAGAATCCCTCGTAGCTGGTAGCGAGGCCCATCTAAGCATTCGCTACAGCCCGCTTTGTAAGAAATTTTACCACCATTGGTATACAGAAACGGACGCAATATCCATCAATTCTCTTTCTCTGCCTGACATACGAGCAAACACATACTCCGAGCCTAGTGCCGAGAAAACACAAACACTTTCAACAAAATTTTTCTCGTTCTTATTTGCAGGCATTCTGCGTAATTAATCAATGTAAACAAAAACGCCGTTTACGTGATATGTGGGAGGCATGGGCAAAATACGACCTAAATTGAATATCACCTACGTCATAAATTTGACATTTTCATTAGCCTATCTCCGAATTAAATTTTTTTTAATGTTTGAAGGTAAATATTCAGGAACCAGATTTCTAGTGAATGTTATGAAACTTTTAATCTTCTGAATTATAAGGGGCATTAAAAGATAAATAAAATTCCTTAAGCCGTTTGGTTGGTTTACATAAAAATGATTAAGCCATACATACCTATATAAATTCATAAAATATCTTGTATTATTAGTTCATATGCATAGTAACATTGTTATAAATACATCTTGTACAGAATGAAATGAATATTCCATACTAATCCTAATTTAGAAAAATTGGCGATCTTTTCATTGGAAATTATTCACCTTATCAGGTTTATAATGTGTTAAAAGAGAAATTTCGAAAATTATATGAAAAAATAGTTAAAATATAGTTGCTTAAATGTGCTCCCTCCATTGTAAACTAGTGTCCTTATAGCCACGTGAAAAAATGAAATGAACTGGAGATATCAGATGTTTCGAGATTAATCAAATAACATTTTATTTTACTTTTGTGTCAACAAGAACCTTTTGCATAGGTCTATTTTCGTATATTAAGTCACCCTCTTCCGTCAGAAGTATAAATAGAAACAAACTGCGGAAATTGTAAAAAAAGATCACATCCTGTCGTGTAATTAGTAAATGGTGCATTTCAACAGAATTCATACCCTCTAATGCAGGGGTGCCAAAGCTGCGATCCGCGGGCCACATGCAACCCACCACCAGTGTTTCATAATTTTCAAAACTGTTTTTTTCATTTTTAATGTACCTACCAAATATTAGTTTTATCTACCAAATCTGTTAAAATACCTAGCGCTAAATTTGGACCTCTTATTGATAGTAAACATTTCTCAATCCAAATAAGTCATTTTAAATACTGCTTTTAATTTTTTCTCAAATGTATTTCTAAGATTGAATTCCGTCTTGATTTCAATACTTATGGCATGGACAACCCCCAGCTAATGAGAGCGTTTTATGAGGCCCACGAAGCTATGATGAAGATATCCGTAAAATTTAACACACTAATTCATATGTTTTAAATTCAAATTATGATAATAAAACATTTAGTAATGAAATGTTAGCCCTAAAACCTAATTTGGACTTGATTTTCCCTTATATGTTGTCTTAGAATATCTCGCTAACTTGTGATTTAACTCTAATCCAGCCCACCGAAGCATTGCCAACTTTTAACGTGGCCTACCGAAGTACTTACAAATTCCAATGAGGCCCGCCAAAGAATTTGCTACCAACAATGCTGTCCGACATAAAGGAAAAGTTGCCCACCCTTGCTCTAAGAAATTATAATTCAATACTTTATGATGGAAATGACAGCGGCAGATAATGAGTACGTCTTACAATGAGAAGTTGATTGACGTGCACGATTGGTAAAAGGCCCTCTGTTATTGCACGAGATAAAGAACTGGGAAAAGAGAGAAAGAATCGCAATACCTGTGCCGTGGGCAGAGAACAAACGGAGAGTCACGTGTTTTCCTTGGAAGGCGAGGGTGTCACAACTTCCGTTCCACAACGCTGCTCAAAGCACAAGGCAATTATCGCAGAGTCATTTCTGCGTCAATCACCCTTTAGGCTTTAAACGATTTTAAGAGCAACATAGACGTTACATGTAATATTTTGTTACGTATTTTAGTAAATGAGATCAAATTCGATGATTTAATGTAGAATTCATAATACCTAAGTAAAATATGTAATATAGTACTGTTGAAAATATTACGCCAACTGTATAAAGATTTCGGTTATATTTTAAGACGCGAGAGACGTCCATGAAAATTCGCAGACTTGCATAATTTCACGTTGAATTTACGTTTGGTATTTTTAAAAATGTACATTAATTTGTTCGTGTGCGTAAAATAATCCACAATTAGGAAAGCACATGCGTCAGGATCTAATTTACGCCTTCCCCCATAAACACCAAAATAACTGTCCCCACCGGATCAACACAGGAATAAAACGGGTTATCAAATTATATCGTTCCGTCCTCTTCTTCCGCGTTTAATGGAATTCCGCATTGGTGATGAAGCGTCTCGAACGCACACGCCGTTCTGCGAAGATGAAAATACACCACACATTTGGAGAGTATATGGCCTAGTAAATCTTCCGAATGGCTCTTGCCCGAATTTTTCCGGCAGTAACATTTATAAAAGCTTCCGTAACTCGGAACTGCCGACGCAACGAACAAAAAATCGTCTTAAGGTCTTGATCGTACTGTACGAAAATTTTTCGTGTCCGAGACCAGAAGCCGTTGCGTAAACCACCAAACGCAAGTTGGAGCAAAGCCACGCACTCCGAGCCTCTCGCACCAAAAGGGACGGTTACAGCGTAGTAAACATTCGCGGTTTCGAAAAACATCGTGAAAGGAAGCGTTCGATCGATTTCCATTGAGAGATACGGCCATGTTTCCAGCGGCTCGTTGAGATTTTCGTCTCTGTTTTCCGTCGCGTTTCTTTTTTTTCTTTTAACCTAAGCGGTTTCGCAGAAGTTTTTTTGGTGCGCCCATGCTGAAACCACTATGTTTTGGTGCATTATATGGTGAGGTTGTTTTGAATGGCGGGGGAGGCCGAACGGAAACCCGACCGTGAATTTCCATCGAGTGTTGTTTCGAGTGGGGTTATAAAATCCACGAAACACTCCCTTTCTCTCTCTCTCTCCCCCCCCCCCCTCTCTCTCTCTCTCTTCCTCTCTCTCCTCTTTCTCTCTCAATTTCTCCTGACCACCGTAAAGGAAGGCGGTGTATTGAGCTGAATTGAGTAGATCGTTTTGGAGCATGGGCGTAAAAAAACGTCATAAACATCTAACATTTAACGCGGCGGCTGTAAATTCGAGAAACCTGTCGACATTTCAATCAAATAAAAGAAAATACCTATCCGTTCAATCTCAAGGGATTACTCATCTTTCGAGTCTGATTCATGTCACGCATTAATTTGTTTAGAAGCCGACTTCGTGTTAATTCTTTAATTTGCGTGTAATATTTGCTATTAAGTGTAATAAATGCTAACTTTTTTCTTTAGTCGCACGCAAATGGAAAGTAAAAGCTAACGTGACACGGTATATTCTTTTCCAAGACTTAAAGAATAAAAATAAATAAATAATTCAAACACGTTTAATGTTTGCCACAAATGCAGCAATAACTCCGTGGAGAATGCCTCTTTAAATTAATAAAGCATAAAGTTGAACGTTATTTTATTTTATTTTCATTCGTTAACGCAAGATTCCATCTCTATATTTACATTAACATTCAAATGTCTGAACCTGAGTGACATTTCCACGACGACTGTGCTGGTATGGATTATGTTATATGGAAAACATCAGCGTATATAATATCCTGTATAGCTTACTTGAACAGATAAGAATAAATGAAATAACTAAATAAGAAAAAATTAATAAATAAAATTTAATTAGCACTACCTAAAAGGGAATTAATAATATATAAAGTTGTAAACATTTACGTCTACTGAATGGAAATTTTCCATTTTTATAAAAAAATTGTGTTGTACTTTGTACTTGTACTTTGATTAATAGTGACTAATAATATATAATAAATATCTGATAAAAAAGTTCAAAATATTAATTTGAAATATCCAGGCTAATATGTTACTATGTAACTGTCGTAAATGCCATTTTCTCGGAACCTATAAAAATGTAATTAACTTCTCTGAGTTTTAATCGTTAACTCTTTTTACCCTACGCCTAGAATAAGCCATAAAAATTTGTTGAAATGAGCTATCGTTTATTTAAAAAAGCTGGATTATACAGTTCTGTAAGTCATTCACCTCAGCCGCAGTGCCCCGATCTCAAGGTGCCCCTAACGTACTGCAACCCACCTCGCACGCCGGTGCGCCTCGTATTACTGCGACCATCTGCGTGTCTACATTAATAAAGTTCAATTTATTATTACATACGTTGAACAGTGGAGACTGAGAAAATTAGTATATTACGATCGCTCATTAGATAAATCAAAAAAATAAATAAAAGTTGAAATCAGAGGAGGTACAATTAAAACAGAATTTTTAATTTTTTTTCAGCAAAATTAATCTTCCGACGAAAAACGTTTTCGTTTACCCTAGAACGACCAGCTAAATCACGCTCATAAACGCCCTTCAGTTTACATTAAGATTTATAGCCTATTATAACGGGAGATCAAAGGTCTTTATTCGTGGGCTCCTTTTTTAATCCTTGGCCAAGTGCAACGCAACTTTTCTTGGTACGCTCCGCTTGATTACCAGTGAGGAGTTGACAAACAAGTTGAACGCAATTCGAGAGAATTTGGGACAAGTCCCTGTTAAAGGACCCACGCGGAAATGGAGGAATGCGAACATCCAGCATAATTACATCCATTAAAATTGATTGAGTCTCACGAGTTGCGATTGATTCAGTCGCCGACGAAACGGGTCGAAGGGCAACACGTTGTTTTGCAGAAAATGAGAGAGAGAGAGATAGAACGAGAAAATATGAGAGGAATAAGGATAAACAAGGAGATAAAAGGTGGATTGGAGAGTCGTTGGAGCATGAAGACAAATGACAGAACATGGGATTGAAGAGGAAGGACGAGTAAGATAGGAGATACAAGAAAATTTTCTGAAGGAAGATGGTCGCGAGAATCAGAAGGAAGGAGCGAAGGAAAGGGAACGAAGCGTAGAATACGAAAAGGGAGGGGGTGATGGGGAAAGAGAGAGAGAGAGAGAGAGAGAGAGTAGATAAAATGGCAGAGGGGTTGTTTATTGCGATCTGCTACGCCGTAAAGGTCAATTGACGCAGCGGTCTTATTAAACAGAATCATGATGATGAATGAGTTCATGCACCGGAGACAACAATAATAATAATACGCGGGATTCGAATCGACGACCCCTAAGGTCGAAGGAAGAAAAATCTTAAACCAGGGTTAGCGGGTAAAAGGGTAGGGGAGTGTGGAGATAGGTTGAAGGACACCGAAGGAGTTTTAGCCTGGGAAGGATAAAGGGGAAGGAATTCAGGGAGATTCGAAGGGGGGAGTGGTGTGGGGTTTGAGGAGAAGGGGCTCGAAGGGGGAGGGGAGGACGAAGGGGGAATTTCGGAGAAAGAGGGGAGGGGGACGACGAAGGGGGGGGGGGGACATAGGAACGACGGTGCACACGTAGACAGGGGTTTTAATCGATGGAGGGGGGTTTGGGGGGGAGGAATCTGATGGAGAGGGGGAATTCGAGTGAGGGAGGAAAAGTGGGGGGGAGGGGAGGAGAGAGAATCGCGATACCTCACCCCCATTCCTTCCTTCCTCCATCCCCTTTCCCCTTCGATCCGACGCGCATGCTCCGCTTTCCAACCTCTCGTGGCCGCAGTGTTCCGAAGGACATGGTCGCGGAGGGATCCTACGAGAGATGTATCGGAATGGCCGCCAAACGCACGGTAAGAGATCGACGCAATCCATAAACGGGCGCACCTTTTGACGCGGTGGAGCGCTCCTTTTCCCTCTCCTTTCCTTTCCCTCCCTTTTGCGCGAACGCTTTCATCCCTCGCTCACAGGCGTCCAACATTTCCTTCCGTTATATATCGCGCGCTAACGCCTCAAAAATGACGGCCACGAGCTTATCCCTCCCCGCGCGATTACGTCACTCTTAGTTCGGCGTCCGAACGCCCTGGCGTGCTTTACGCGCATAACCCTCTGGCGGCCGACGGATCGATGAGGCACACCGCACACACCGACACACGAAGACACGCACGCTAAAACCCGCCCAGAAATGGGAATTTTTATTGCAGGTTTCTCTCGCCTGCGGTGAGGAATCCGTCTCGTTTTAGACTTTTTTAAAATATATGACGGATTTGTGAGCGTGCATTCACATGCGTGACAAGAGAATGGGTGTCGTGATGAAGGGAAGGGGGTTAATGGAGTGAGAGGGTAATTGATGTTTAGGATGAATGGCAGGTTGTGAGAGGCGACGCAGAATACGTGGAAAGGCGTGTGTATGGGCAACGTGGTGAGAACGGAAATCGTGAATAAAGAAATTAGAGAGAAAACGTGATGTAAGGGGTTGTGTTTACGTATGTAATAAGAGGGTAATAAATCAACTTTCGCTCTTTCTCCTTACATTTTCATGTTTGATGGAAATTCAAACAGATTTCGAGGTCTGTTGGAAGGTATACCACGGATAAACGGAACTGTCTTGTGATCCGGGCGCTAACGAGGAGGTAAAAACAAGCGGATTCATTAAAAACGAGTTTGAGGACAGTTTCCCATGCTCGTTTGGTACCTTCTTTGTGCCGGCGTAGATTAATGGAGGTTGCGAAGTGGGTGAGTCAGTAGTGAAAGGGTTAGGGGAGCGTGAGGGGGTTAGGTAGGGTTGGGTTGGAGGGGTCGAAAGACGGGGAAGGGGAAGGAAAAACGGCGGGAAAAAAAGAACAAGGGAAGGCCGAGCGGCGGAGAGCATTGCGTGACATTCGACCGTTGATTACTTACGAGCCCGTCACTTCCTATCAAAGAGCGACTTTCATTTCACCTCTCTCCACCCCCTTCCTTGCGTTTCAAAAATCCTTGACGAAGGTCGGGACTAAGCAGGTCATCCTGCAGTTTTGTTAAAAAGTAATTTAGCTGTCACTCAATCTTGTAATGTTAGATGACTTTTACCACGCCAGAATATTGGTATATTTTGAGTCCGCGTACTTTTGCTGACATTTACACCCTTGTATGTTACTTTAAAAAAAAACTCAATGTTTGTTCTCAGTTAAGGGCAGTTATTGAATGTATGTAAAAATTTTTTTTATTATTCATTTTGTAGTTATTATTATATTTTTTGTGCTGACGTGTTATTACTCTTAGGCCCGGACTTTATATTATCATCAATTATTATATTGTTGCCAATTTTTCGCCCTGTAATTTGTGTTTGTAAACGAAGAGATTTCATGAGATGCAAATGATCGTTTTTGTTCCTTCCTGCTTAGAGACGTTTTTTTGGCAAAAATATATGTCAAGAAGGGATTTCCGATGTGGTCAAACTTGTACCATCGAACTTAATTATTATCGAGGTCATCGACCGGAAGAGTTAAGGATTTCTCCCTCTGCGGCTTCCCTCCTCAAATCGACGCGCACACCGCCGCCGTCGCCGGTGGGCGTCACTTGCTTTGGGCGGTCGAAGCTATTTCGCGCGCCAGTTACGTCACTCGACGACACCACATCGGCACCCTGCACCCGTTTTGATCCCCTCCCAACCCTTCTCCGACCTTCCCCTTTTCCTCCTTCCGGAACCTCTCTCTCTCATAGGGTGTTATGCGCCTCGGAATACTATCCGGGTTCCCTTTTCGAGGCAGCGATCGTCACGCCCTCGAGACGGGGAAGCGAAAAACTTAGCTACCCGCATCGGAAAGAGGAGGGGGGGGGGTGGGGGGGGGGAGAGTAGGAAGCGGCGCCCCCGGGAATCCGAAGAGATTGAACGGGCGCCCTTTTAGGGGATCGCGCCAAACGGCGTACGTGCGTGCTCGCGCTTGCCGATCCTCGCTTGTTCTTCGCCTCTACCCCCACAATCCTCTTCACTCAACCATGCGCAGGGATCCGGGACGGATCGAATCTTCGGACAGAATGCGCCTCTCCTTACTCGATACGGCACGAGTGATGCAAGGTCAGCGTCCGGGCTTTGCGGTTCCCTTAACGGGACGACGCGTCGCGACGGAGAGAAAATGTCGGAAGCGTGAGAGAATGAGAAAGGGAACGCAGTCACGTGTTCTGCGGAAACCGCGAATCCATCGCTCGCTGGCGTCTTAAACCGTCTCGTCGCGAATGAATAATTAAGCGACGCCGCTTTCTCTCTCTTTCGGTAGGAAAGATGTGTCGTGGGAGGAAGAGAGAGGGAGAGTTTGGGATGAGAAGGAGTGAGAAAGCGAGGGAGAGAGAGAGAGAGAGGGAGGGAGGGAGAGAGAGAGGGATGAAGAAAAATGGAGGGGGAGGGTGGAAAGGAGGGAGAGGGGGGAGGGAGAGAGGGGGAGGAGGGATATAGAGATAGGGAAGGTGGTGGGAGCACGAAATAAGTGAGTCTCCTCCCTCACACTTACACCCCCGATCATCCCTCGTTTTCTATATTTAATCTTCCCCTGTACTTTTTACGCCTTCATCTCCTCTGCGTTTATCAAACCGTCACGTGGATGAATGCGTCTGCGGAGGGAGAAAGGAAGGGAAGGAAAGGAGGTGTGGAGAAAGAGAAAAAAACGGGGGAACTAGAAGGAGCGGATTGTAGACCGGGAGAATAAAAAGCAAACAAGTGTTCGGCGAATATGTCTGAGGTAGAGAGATAAAGAGAATTAAAGACGCAAGTTGGGGATTTTGGGAGAGAAAGAGAGAAGGAAGTGAGTGAGCGAACTAGCAGCGAGCGAGAGAGAGGCGGGGGTGGAGAGCAGCCTTTTGGGGGGGGGGGGGGGGGGGAGGGGGAGAGAGGGGGGAAAAGGGAGAAGGAAGGAGGGAGTGGGTGGGAGAGAAGGTTCGGATTGCAGCTGCAAGCGGTGATGCGCCGTCGTCTCCGGTGAATTCGAGTGAGAGGGAAATGGAGACATGGAGAGTCAGGAAAACGAAGAAGAAGAGGGAAAGAGAGGTAGAGAGAGGTAGATGGAGAGAGGGGGAGAGATAATGAAATATAGAAAGAAAGAAAAGGAGGGAGAGAGAGAATGAGAGATAGAGGGAGGGAGGGAGAGGTGGAGAGGAGAGAGAATGGGAAAGAGTGGTTGCAGGATGGGAGAGAGAGGCGGGAGAGTGCGAGAGAGAGACAGAGGGATATAGAGTGCGGAAAAAAGAGAGGGAGAGAGACGTAGAATGAGAAACGAAGGGGAAGGAACGAACGAAAACGAAAGAGGAAAGTTATGTAGAGGCGCCGGAAACGCAGGAGAGGAGGTAGTGTCAAGAGTTGTAGGAATGGACGGTCGACTGGCAGAGGGGCAGAGAGCGTCTGTGTGGGAGAGAAATTTGGCGAAGAGAAAGAGCGAGAGAGAGAGAGAGAGAGAGAGATGAGAGCGCGGCGTGGGAGAGGGAGAAACGGAGGGGAAAGTAGGGGAGGGGAGGAGAAGGGAAAGAGGGGAGGGGAAGAGAAAGAGGAGAGGGGAGGGTATCGAAAGGGGGTGTGGGGCTGGCGCTCCTCGCCTGGTGCTCAGTTTATCTCGGCGACTGGCTGGGGATGAGAGGGAGACTCTCGCTCAAGTGGTGCTTCGCAAGCGGCCGACCCCGCGGTTCCTCCACACCTTCCCTAGCTGCGTCATCACCCGGTGAGAGAAAAGCCGCGGCACCACTTGGTGTTGCGCGGAGCGGTAGGACGCTCTGCCGCTTCGGTTTTTGCGGGATGATGCTCAATCTCCCTCCGGTTTGGGGGGGGGGGGGGGGGGGGGGAGAGGAAAAAGGATGAGATCATATGAGGGAGAATGAGTGAGTGAGAGAGGGAGAAAGAGAGAGAGAGAGAGTCGTCCTAGCGATCGATCGGATTGTTGCTCGCCCAGGGGATGGAAGGGTTAAAGAGCGTTTAAATGGAGAGAGAGAGGGAGAGAGAGGAAGCGGGAGAGGAAGATAGATAGATAGATATCTTTATTTTCAGGGCGAAATTGAGACCATAAGGTCCCCTCGCCCAGGGGATGGAAGGGTTAAAGAGCGTTTAAATGGAGGGAGAGATGGAGAAAGATAGGAAGAGAGAGTGAGGAAGAGGGAGAGAGGAAGAGAGAGAGAGGAAGATGGAGAGAGACATGGATAGAAAGAGAGGGTGTGAGAGAGGGCGAGAGAGAAAAATATGGAGAAAGATACAGAGAGGGAATGAAAGAGAGGGAGGGAGAGCAGAAAGGACGGATTGGTCAATACAATTAGGGAGAGGGGGGAGGGGGGTTTGGGGGAGAAAGTGGAAGGTGGAGTTAATAAAAGGAGATGTGGGATAGGATAAGACGGATGACGTTATTGGGGATAAGGGAAGAATGTGCAGAGGGAGTGGAATTATGTAAAGGGGGAGAGAGAATTTGGGAGCGATGCGGGGCGATATTTAACGACCGTTGATTTTTTTCCCGTGCGGCCGCCTACCTCGCTTTCGCCCGCAGCACAGCCTGTATCGTTTGTTGAGACGCATCGTTCGTTTAATTACCTTATCCCGTTTATTTTATGCCCGCGAGGAATTAAAGGAATAAATTAATTGGCTCGCGAGCCGTATTCGGGTAAATCGATGAGGAATCTATATGAAAAGCATTTTTTCCAGTGGAAACTAATGTTGATAGCAACATTCTAATTTTCCATTCATTGACAGATAACTTCATCGATACTCCAATTTTTGGAAAAAATTCAATCACTTTGCAGTGTACGCGATAATTCACGGGATCATCGCTTATCTCTTTCGAATCATTATCATTCCCATTATCGTTAGAAAAGTAAATATGAATATCCCTTTTATTTTAGAAAGTTTAGGTTTTACATTATGAACTGGATTCTCATTGGACGGATGAATCAAGAGAGAGATTACATTTAAATGATGATTTTTTTTCTGACGTCTCGTATCACTTATGCGTTTCGCGTGCATTTCTCAGGGTAAAAATTTGGAATAATCCTATTTTTCCACTAATTTCGTCCCTGGCTCGTTCGCAAGAGCACAGTTTGAGTTCTTTAGGTCAGGGATCTTCTTATTCCGGCCACGAATTTTTTTAGGCCAAGAGCTAATAATAAATTCTGTTCAGAAAATAGGCTCGTAGGTTAACTTCGCGTGAAAAATTAAGAAGAGAAGACATTTCACTGGCACCATTAAGCAGATAGTTCAATAACAACAGACGCTGTAACCGTCTCTGAGAAGACATTGTTCCAAAAAGTGCCTGGTCGTTCATTAAGTTTACCTTGGGAAATTTACGGGATAAATATTATATTTTCGACGCTCTCCAGCCAATGCCATCTCAAAATAGCCTTTTATAATTTTCATGTTTTACAAACCAATGCAATTAAAATAGTTATAGCTTAATTTAAGTATTAGCAAATGTGAAGGTAATGTCATGTTTAAAAATAGAGTAAAATATTCTTTATATTTATTAAATTAAGAAAAAAATCCACAAATACTCGCTTTATTTACTTTTGTAATAGAGATAATCACTATGACCAAAACTAATCCTTTGTTTCTGCAAACAAATTGAGAAATATAAAAACGTTTTCTCTATAAAGTAAATTGCTTTTATTAGTTAGCTCTTAATGTAGAAAATTTTTGATAAATTCGAAAATATTGTGATTGAAGTAATATGATTTTATTAAAAATCCAGATTGCTGACTGAATGAAATGTTCAGACCGAGACATTTATAGGTATAAATCCATCTTCTTTTTGTATGACATTTTCTGTATTTAGCTAAATTTTTAATGGTTGTTCCACAGGTTTTTGAGATTGGATATAAGTTTGATGTAAATGCTATATTTTAAACTACAACATTCATTTTACAGAAAAACCCTTTAAAGTCGCTGCTGATACGAAGCTAACAAAATATCTCTTTCGAAGTTGATAACATAATTTACATTTCAAAGCGATTTTTTTCCAAGTGATATGATGAAATTAAATTTTAAATGACACACTAAAAGTGAATTCTCTATGCGTAAATTCTCGTGAGAGGCTGTATTTTGTGAATGTATCTTTTAAAAGGTTCAATATTTGCTATCACAGGAAATATCAGATTTTTTTATATTTTATAGTTTTTTATTGTCTTAAAATTATTTTTCATAGTCAAAAATTATTTTTTGGGCGTTATCATTAAATATAACTTTCCATTCACATATTTATTTATTCCATTGATTTGTTTCATAATATACACTACATCACTACCTTAACTATATGACAGGAATTAAGAATTATTTTGATATTATCACATTAAAAATTAATTAATTGCAGTAAAATATTGATTTAATATAAAATAAAAGCGCATGACTTAGAAAATCGAGGGGTGACGTCAAATAAGGACGGAAACGTAATTTGACATTGAAATGACCTCTGACGTATGTCTTTGTTTTTCTTCTCTTATTTTTCTATCTCCTTCGATATTTCACTTTTTTATACGCAAAGCTGAATATTATCAAATATGCCAGTTATCCTCTTTTTTTCCATATTTCATTAAATATTATTTTTTTAAATAAATTACACCGTTTTGATCATTCACGTTGAAATTTTAATTAGTGGTTATTGCGATCTATAACATTTTATCAAATAATTTTTAATTAAAGTAAATTTTGGAAAACTATACTCTAAAATGACAAAATGTCCTCAAATTTTTCAAAACTCTTACGTAATTCATTGTATTTACATTATTAAGCTGTTTAATAGGAATCAGCTGCGATCGCTTGCATATTTTACCAAAACTATCCGTTACACTTACAACGCAGTTCTTCTAGTTTCCTTTTTTTTCATTACTATCATTTATTTAACCTAAAAATAGACTTTACGTGCACGTGTTCTCTTTTGTTTTATTATTTCTGGAGATTTCTCTAATTGACAGACAACTGTTGACCGATTTGGACCAGTGTCAATGTGAAAAAAACTTGTAACCCATCCAAGCATGTATTCGAAAATTGAGAAAAAATATCCCACGTTTCATTCTTTTCCAAAACCAGATGTAAAGAAAACAATAGATTATGTTTATGTTTACAGAACAATATTTGCCGCATAACCCATATAACTATATAAATTTGATAGGTTGTTATTGCAGCAGTGTTTCGTTAATGTCTTTGTTCGATATTACCCAGAAGCACAATATTCATGAAAAATTTAAAAGGTTTTTTTTTTGCTATGTAAAATTAAGAGTACCTCATCGGGGATATTCTCAGCTTGGAGAAAAAATCACTTCGAAAAAAGATGGGGGAATTGATTTTTGGGGAATTTCGCTCGAGAGATATGATCTGGGCCATTATTCCTTCGATTTCTCTGGTTTACGTGCCTCCCCTTTTCGGAAGATTGCTATGTAATGTTAGAACGCCCTTGAGAGCAGAGAGAGAGCGCTAGGCTAAAATAACTTACTAGATTCATTTCAACGTGCTGTTGCTATTTCCATCTGGCAAAGGATATCCCCGGTGTAGTTACGGGAGCGTCTCTATCCGAATATGAACTCAGAGAAGAGTTCAAGCAAATATATGAGCGAGCGGTTCGAGCGAATTTTCGCGTGAAGCACGAACATGTTATATACCCAAATTTGTAACAAAATGTCCGAAAGCGCTCACGTTACCTCCAAAGCATCATAAATTTCTTTGGAAATTATCTCCGCTCATGTCACGACGAAAATATTTTGACCGTATATGATGTTTTCACACGAAAGGCATTTAAGAATTCTCCGAAGTTCCGGTGACGTCTAAATGTCCCCGAAATAAATGTCACGGTCGTCCATCATTTTCTTTCACTTCTGTCGCACTGCTACACTCCGTTGAACCCTTCCCACAATGCCTCTTGCTCTCCTTAACACGCCCATCCGTCTTCGATTCTCGTCTCGATCCCTCTCGGTTCCCTCACTGCTTCCGTATTCCCATCGTTTTACGACCTTAACTCACATTTATCTAAAAAAAATTCAAGCATACCTGGTTCGCACGACACGAGACCGAAAAGGTCCTTGACGTATCTTTTTACAATCTTCTGTTAATGTGAAGTTGCGTGTCGTGCCGTTTCGTCATTTTTTACAGAATTATTCTTACCAAGTTTAGCTTGACTTTTTATTTATGGTGTGGTACACTGGTGGTGTAGTGGTTAGCGTGTAGGCTTTCCGTTACAAAATTCCGGGGTTCGATCCCCGCGAATGGAGGTTTTTCACAAAGAAACTATCATTGGTGCCTGACAGTAGGCAGCAGTACTGTCAGTATGGTATAGAGCCGAAAACAAATTATGTTGGCTCCAATAGAGCTGTAGGCGTGATCGGGACGATTTGAACGGCTACAGTACTGCGATGTGGAAAGCAAGAGGGAAACTACCACATTAAAATTCCCTAGTAATGATTATATGGTTGGACAATATGAGTTCTCTCGAGGTAAATTATTCCTGAGGTAAAATATTACCCCAATCGGATCTCCGGGCGGGGACTGCCTTGAGGAAAGCATTTGTCGAAGGTAACTTAAGCTTAGGTACTTGGAATGTAAAAACCATGAGGAAGGCAGGAAAGCTAGAGAACCTGAAAAAAGAAATGAGAAGAAATAGGATTGATATCATAGGGCTGAGCGAAGCTAGATGGGAAGGCGAAGGACAGTTAGACTCGGAAGAATTCACGGTAATTTACTCAGGAGGAAATAGTGGGGCAAGGGGAATAGCTCTGGTACTTAGGAAAGATATGATGAATAGCGTGACAAAAATAACAGCAACGAACGATAGGTTGATGGTAATAAAGCTAAAAGCAGTCCCAGTGGACATGTTGATAATCCAGGTATACATATATGCCAACGTCCACTCATGAAGAAGAAGAAATTGAGGAGATGTATGAACAAATTAACGAGATTTACGAAGAAGACGGAAGAGGAAAGGTAAACTGCATAGTAATGGGAGATTGGAACAGCATAGTTGGTGAAGGACAAGAAGAAAATGTTGTCGGTCAATACGGACTTGTGAAAAGAAACCGAGGAGGAGAAAAACTGGTAGAATTCTGTGTTAAAAACGACTTAGTAGTGACTAATACATGGTTCAGAAACCATAAACGAAGGCTGTTCACATGGAAAAGCCCAGGAGATAGAATGAGATGCCAAATAGATTACATCCTAGCAAAACAAAGAATCAGAAACAGCATAAAAAATGCTAAGACATTACCAGGAGCAGACATTGATTCAGATCACATCCTTCTAATAGTCGATGTAACTACAAAGCTTAAACAAATAAGGAAAACGAGAAGAGATAGACAGACTTGGGACCTAGAAAAACTGAAAGAAAAGAAAGCTGCATTCAGCACGAAGTTGGAAGATCGCCTTAGAAATTTGGAAAACAAACCGAAGACCGTGGATACAGAATGGGAGGAAGTGAAAGCCAGCATCAAAGATACCTTGAATAAAGAGATTGGGAAACAAGAGAAGAAAATCAGAAAACCATGGATCGCTAAGTAAATGCTGGAGAAAATGGATGAGAGAAGAAAATGGAAAAATGTTAACAGTGAAGAAGGTAGAGCCAATTATAGACGCATAAACAATGAGTTGAGAAGGGTAACAGATAAATCTAGGGAAATTTGGATAAAAGAAAAATGTGAGGAAATACAACATATGGAGAAATTAGGACGGTACGATATGATGTACGCTAGGGCACTGGAGTTAGAAGATAAGAAGCCTAATGGGATTCGTGGTAAAGGAATTATTGATACAGATGGAAAAATAGTCGCAGAACCAAAGGATGTAGCACAGGTATGGAAAGAATACATTAAGGAACTATATAAAAAGCAGGCAGGATCGGTACAAATGAAACTGGAAGAAGAGAATTGCATTGAAGAAGACAACTTGGGACCAAGTATTATGAAAAGCGTAGTAGAAAAGGCGATACTGGAACTAAAGAAAGGAAAAGCTACATGCAGCGATGGAATACCGGCAGAGGTACTTAAAGTCATGGGATAGGAAGGACTAAAAGTGATTACGAAATTAATTAACAAGATTTACGACTCGGGAGAGTGGCCTCAGTATTTCTTAGATGTAAAAATGATCCCTCTAAAGAAGAAGTCAAAGGCAATGCAGTGTAAAGACTACAGAACCATATCCCTAATGTCACACACTTCGAAGATCATAGGATTCTTCTTCTTCGAAGGATCCTTAATAAAAGACTAGAGAAAAAGGTCGAAGAAGTGCTAGGGGAATATCAATTCGGCTTCGGAAAAGGAGGAGGAACCAGAGATGCTATCGGTGTAGTGAGAATCATATCAGAAAGGGCAATAGAGTACAGCCAAGATTGCTGTGTATGTTTCGTCGACTGGCAGAAGGCCTTTGATAGAGTAAATTGGGTACTGCTGATGAGGATTTTAAAGGATATAGGTGTAGACTGGAAAGAAAGGAGACTGATCAGGAATCTATATGTGAATCAAGTTGTAAAGGTCAGGTTGGAGAATGCAGAGCGGAGTACATATCTGTAGAGGAGTAAAACAGGGCTATCGCCGATTCTATTCAATATATATGGAGAGAGGCTAATGCCGGAAGCGTTAGAAGGCACGGGAGATTTCAAAATCGGAGGATGAATTATAAGAACAGTGAAATACGCGGAAGATCAAGTACTTCTTGCAAGAAAGGAAAAGGAACTCCAGAAAAATGATAAATAGACTAGTGATAACATGTAGAAAATACGGTATGGAAATTAATACAGAAAAATCCAAGGTTATGCGAATATCAAGTAAAGAAGAAGAAAATTTGAACATAAGTATTGGAGGAAAGCCATTAGAACAAGTTTCAGATTATAAATACCTTGGAAGCATCATAACAAGAGAAGCAAAATGTACAGATGAAATCAGGACTAGAATAACAAAAGCAAAAGCCGCATTCAGAAGAAAGAAACTTCTGCTAACGGGAAATATAAAGCAGGAAATCCGCAAGAGGTTGATAAAATGCTATGTATGGAGTATAGCTTTGTACGGAGCAGAAACATGGACGCTAAGGAAAAATGATATTAAATACTTGGAAAGCTTCGAAATGTGGACATGGAGAAGAATGATTAAGATAAAATGGACAGATAGGGTGAAAAATGAGGAAGTACTACGAAGAATAGGAGAGAAGCGAACGATTATATAGACTATCAGAAAGAGGAAGGCGAACTGGATTGGGCATTACCTGAGGAGAGAGTGCATGATTAAAGAAGTGCTAGAAGGAAAACTGGATGGAAAAAGAGAAAGAGGTAGGAAAAGGTTTCAGCTAATAGACGACTTGAAAGGGAAAGAGAGCTATCAAGACATGAAGAAAACTGCGGAAAATAGGAGTATATGGAGAACCAAGTTTAACCATGAATAATCACGGACCTGTCATCGGACAAGACTACCTATGATGATGATGTCTCGTATTCCCAGTTTTAGAATTAAAATTGTTATTCGAGCGATGATTTAATAAAATAGAGTGCGATTCTTCTGTCGTTTCCCTTTCTGCTAATTACATTCGCATATCATTTTAAACATTTCCCAAATATGATTTTTTCTGTGAAAGTTATAGCAAATTTTTCGAGCAAAGTAAATCGTTTTGATGACAATTTTACTTATTTCAATACATTGTCTAATATTACATCATCAGTTTTTGTCTTCTAACGCTTTAATCAATAGTCGAAGAATATATAAATTTCGATAATTCATAGGATGACTTCGTTAATTTTTTTTAAATTTGAAAGACATGGATTCCTTATTCGAAAGAGTAAACCATTTTTACTTATCTTAAAAAAACTAATGGGGAAAAGTACCTCTAAAAAAAAAGGATATGATAATCCTCTTCGACGTCAGATGAAAACGTATCGTGCGCCCTCGTGCCACCCATAAGCCTCATGATAATCTTCGGGATTTCAAATAGATTTATATGTCGACGCAGATTTGGCGATAGAATGTTTACCACACTGTAATCCATGGTTGTGTGGGATCCTGGTTAGCCAATCTTTCTCGCCAGGCATGCCTCGTCGCCGTGATCTACCATTCGAGCCTCTTTCATCGATCCGCTATTTGTCAATTGCTTACCTCTACACTCTATTTATCTCTTTCTCTGTTTCTCTCTCTCGCTCTCTCTTACTCTCCCTCCCTCTCACTCTCCAACCCCCCTCTCTCTCTCTCACACTCTCTCTGTTCCACGCCCTATTATTTACGCCGTATTTTTGCGCATGCTCATTCATTTATCTCCCTTTTGCCGCCTTTCCGTCGTCGCTCCTTTTAAATTCTTTAGTCCCCTAAGAAGCGAGAGATTTCCTTCCCCTTTTGTGTGCTGGCCCATTCGAAACCCTCCGAAAACGCAGACGTCGGCAACCTTTTTTCGTTTTCTTCACCGCGTCTCGCGAACCCTCGTCCAGATTATCCTTCGGTAGGACTAGTTTTGGCTCCAAGTCAATAACAGTCGATGACTCACTGTCCTACCTTTCCGTTTCCACCCGTTTCCTTCCCTCCTATTTCCCCTCTCCTACCTCCGATTCCCTCCCTCTCTTCTCCTCCGATCTATTTTAATTCGCTTTCCATTCTTCGATTCTTTGACGCTAATAAACTTTTACGGGAACATTGCGATTTAAAATATATATTTTTAACCCTATTTTTCGTGCCGTTTCAAAATCCAAGCACATCCTAGTCATTCAGGAAAATACAAAAGTTGCTCCTTTCCTCCGTCGGTTTTTCCGTCTGGACCATTCACCATTTCGTCACGGTGGTGAACTCGTGATGCTGGCCGACGACGGAATATTTCAAACCACTAAACCTTCAGGTGAGTGTGTCTACCTCCGTAACAAATGACCCAATTCCACGAGTACATCCCCGACAGAGAAAAAAATTAACTAGCAGGAGCTGGAGTGTAGACGATTGTTATAACGAATTAAACGGTTTGGGAGTAGGAGAATTTTCCGAGTTCATTAAAACTCCTAATTAAAACATTTTTTTAAATGTTCATCAGAAAAGAGTAGAAAAAATCAACAACGAAGCCGCCATTTTTTTAAAACAAAAAAGCATCCTTGTCCCTCTTAAAAAATGAAGAACGAAGAGATAGGTCTTTGATCTTTGTTCCGCTACCAAGTTGATTCATACGGCTTCGCGAAATAAGTAGGCGCTTCCTTTACTCCACTTTCCCTTTTACTACTCATTTTTTCTTTTTACCTTTCTGCGCCTTTACTCATTCACTTGTTTACAAAAATTACCCATCATCCCCCACTTCGTTCCTTCTCAACACCTCACTTAGCATCGCTCAACGCCTTCTCTGCCTCCGTTTTCCCAACACTTTCCTCTTCTCCACCTTTTCCTAGCACCTTCTCTTCCTCTTTCCCTCCCCACCTCTTTCTCTCCCTCCCGCGTCTCCCTATTCTTTTAGAACTGCTTACGAGGACAAAATTCCTTTCCCGCTGGAGCTCCTCTATTGTGTCCCGGGACGGATAAGAGATATTAAACGAAGGGGAAAAAATAGCCAAAGGAGCCTTCAGCAAAAAAAAAACCTCGTAGAGTAATCAATCCCTTGGGGGCGACGACCAAGACATTCCCTCCTTCGGAACAATCCGTTAGGCAACAAAAAAAAGAGAGCGACGGCGCGCGTTACGTCTCTCCTCGATTGGAAACTCTTCAAAAATGCATTCCAAGTAATCTCCAAAGTAACTATGTGCCGGATCGCCATTTGCTCAACCCCTTTGTCCGGCGAATGCCAAAAACCGTTGCACCAAATCGAGCCGTGTGTTGTCGGTGGTGGTGCTGCTCGCGTACCAGCTTCGAGTCGGGGTAACCGAATGGTGGGTTATCGCGCACTGTAAATTATTTCGACGAAAGAATTCAGGCTTAGGTGTGGTGGATTCAATGGTAAGGACGTAATTCAACCTTATATCTGGAAACTTTGTTCTCGCCAATATAAAGCACGCTGTAAACACAGTTTGTTTTTTCGGTGCTTCGCTTTTATCATGGATCATTCTACGCATTCAAAACATTCTCCTGCGCCATGATCTCTTTGTCGCGTCACGCGCACGCCTTCGTTCGAGTTCGAATTCTTTGACGCATTCCGTTTACTCTTTGGCGTAAGCGATAGGGCACTTTTCAAATTAAATAGACTGCGCTATATCCGCTGCCTAAATATTGATTGAACGTTCAAAAATAATAATAATAGTAACTCGGTTGTGGGATTTCGCCGTTCGCCAAGGACCAAGGCAGGAAGTACGGAACTCTCACTCGAAATAGAAAGGCTTCGTTCGTTTTTCACGAAAAGATTGCGTTTTCTTCAATTTATGGTTTCGTGTTTCAGCGTTGGATAACTGGTCCGTTTCAGAGGACAATTTTAGTGTGAGAAGAGCAAATTCTGTATATGGCGTCAACCATATGACGTGGTTGATAACGAAATTCTTTTTGTAACTTGGTTCAACATCAATTGAAAGATAACGAATAAGCCGAAATTTATTTCATATTAAGTAAATGAGATGCTTACGCGTATCCCATTAAAATCAAACGAATGTTTAATATTTCCTCAGATCCGCCAATTTGTAAATCGGCAAAAAAGACTTCATAAAATGTGCCCAAATCGTAAATCCAAAACGTTGAAAATTAAAGGTTAAGAAAAGGAGAGGAACATTTTGGCAATAATCAGAACAGATCTTCTTATTTTATTTACAGAATAGAAGTCACCGAATTCCTCATCAAAATCGCCTTCTTTAAATCCACTAATAATGCTAAACAAATGTGTCGTAATCACGAAAAAAATCAAATTTCTAGAATTTTAACCGAAACGGAAATCGATAAAAAAAATTCCGAGGCCGGAGTTCGGGTCGCATTCTGTCTAGAATCCCGGCCAAAATTAAATCAAAAATCATCGTTCTATCGATCTATGCGGGTGGAGTGCCAATTAGAGACACCACTCTGAGCGATTAAAATCCGACGCCATGTCGGTACCGCTTCTAGTTAAAAGCGTTGGACTCAATTTCATCTTTCATCCTTCCAACATCCAGACGTAAACTCTAAGGCGAGTCTACGTCTTCCTTGACCGATACACCGATTGGACTTGCCCTCCCTTCTTCTTTCCCCCCCTCTCTCTCTTCTCTCTCTCCTCTCTCTCTCTCTTCCTCTCCTCTCTCTCTCTCGACGGCGAGTTAAGTGGCGGCGCTGGGAGTACATATCGGCGGATGGCAGCGCTCTTTTTTTTCCTCTCTTTCAGCCGATGAGTCGTCGCAGCCACAGAGCGGAGATTCGCCGAATCAATAGAATCCCGCCTTCTACTTCTTCTTCTTCTATTTCCAGACGCCGCATGCCGTGGAAGGCAGTAAATCGTGCCGTTTCACAATCCCTCTTCTCTCCTATTCCTTTTCTTTCCATCCGCCTCGTGGCCTAAAACGGATTGATACGTTTCGTGAAAGAAAAATAGACGCAAGATTTCCCTCCCAATTTAGACCGCAACGTTCGGCAGCCGCCATTTTTTCCCCTAAAAATATCTCTTTATTAGGGAAACGCGAAAAAAAGAACATTCCCGTGCATTCTATTTCGGATTTATTGTAGGAATCCAGGCGATTTTTTTGGGATATATTAAACTTTGTCATTTTTAAATTTTATAAAATATGTCATTTCGAATTCGTGCCGTTCAAAATATTTATTTGTATACATGTATTCGCTGTAGTGACGTTTGGCTGTAAATTAGAGTATATCCTTTCCCGTTATAATGAATATATTTTCCCTTGAAATAGTGAATCGATGGTTCTTACTTTGGGCAGGAAGCTTAAATTTATTCTCTGGGTTCTGTTTTGTATTTTGGGTGCGTGCCAATGGACAAGACACAAAACATGACTATTCCGCTTTGTTTTCCTTCCAAGTTGTCCTGCAAAGCAACTATCCGTAGCTAATTTTTCCTGTTGCGCCAACAAAACGGTTGCGTTTTGTTTCAACTGGCCAATGAAACTAAAAAAATCTATATTGCGCAATAATCATTCATCTAAAATTTATTATGTATATGCATGAAAATTTAGTAAATAATGCTTTTCGTATTATGATGTTAAAAGAAAGAAGTTCTTCGGAAAAATCTATAAAATAATTTGGCAATTTATCCCGTATTTAATTTCGAAAATCGTTTAAATCTAAATTAATTGAATAAAAATGCTAAAATATTGATTGAAAAGCAGAAATTAAATTCAACAGCACTACTACCACTAGGATATGACGTTAGTGCAGTAGCTCATGTAAGAGGTTAATATAAATTTATGAGGTTTTTGATTAAACCATTATAACTTCGATCTGTTATAGTTTCATTGAGAGTTTTGTATTGATAAACTTTTCAAAAAAGAGAATTATGAGCAAGATAAAAAGCTTTGAAAAAATAATCCCGCGTTGAACGTGATTTTCTATAATCGATAGACATAAAGAGCTACTTTATTTCAAATTTATTTTTATCAATTCTTGAACTATCTTTTTTTCATTGTCGCAATTGTTTCCTTTTTAATGGAAATTTTTTATCACAGGTTGTATCTCATTTTCTTTGAAAATCACCCTTTCTCATTAGCACAATCATATTTGAGAAAATTTTATTCCTTCGTAAACTCGACGTAACCTCATTTTATTTGCAAATGTTCAGCCAGACAGGTATTAAAAATACAGCCAGAAACGTCCTTCCAAATTTCGGAAGAAAAAACAGCATTGCAGGAAATCGCAAATTGCTTTCCTCTGCGTCACTCTTCCTCTCGACAAATCTGGCCCTTATCTTTCTTTGTCGGAGAGAAGACGAAGAGAACAAGGAGAATCTCAGACAAGCTAAAGCCGAGGGTTTTTTTTCCGCGCACAAACTGTAGCTTTACATGTTTGACAGTTCCTTCTTGACAAATTGCCTTGGAATTGTTTTTTTTCAGACGCCAGACCCTCGAGGGATAGTTTATGCTACAAGGGTCCGAGGGATTTCTTTGCCCTTCTCTCGTCAATTTGGGTTTATATTCCTCTTCTCGCTCCGCATTTATCCCTCCATCCACTCCTAACCGCTCTTCACAATGCGTTCAGAAAAGTTACCTTATTCTATGTAACCGATTAATCTTCTCCATTGTCCACCCCGATTCCCACTTTCTTTCCGCTGCCTTTCATCTCTATTTAATTACGAAAACAAGACGTTAACACCTCTTATTCCTAAATTGCCCACCGTGCCCACGGAAGATTACATCCACCCTAGGGAAAGTTTGCGTTTTTTTTATATCATTTTGCGGCGAAGGAATCTAGAATTCTTATTCTCTATATTCATCGACAAAACATATAATTAACGTTTTGAAGTTTTAATCGACCACTGACAATTGCTTCCGCCACGCTTCTGTTACATGCATCCAACCCCAATTTCTACCTTCGCGTATCCGAGACATTCCATTTCTTGAATCGTCAGATGTTTTCATGTTTTTTTTTCCTCTCCGCCTCCAACGCAAGTTACGCGCTCCGTGGGACCTTCCGTAGAAGCGTTCGAGCTAGAAGAGGAAACCAGCGGTGCTGACGTCTTCTCACTCATCGCTTAAACCTATCGGTTGACGTTACGAGGGAGGATTTATTTTCATTAGAAATTTTTTTCCTCTGGGGATTACTACGTCTTTGGAGCGAAAACCGCCGACAGTTTATCTCCTTCCTTTTCGACTTGAAAGATGCTTTAACGTTTATCAACGGTTGAACGAAATGTCTTACCAACATACGTAGAAATGATTTCAAAAATACGTGCAAACCATTTGCGTGATAGCTAAAGCATACCATAATGTATTAGCAAATATAATGGTAGTTCAAATTAAGTATAAATTTAAACTTTTCAAATTCATATTCTAATTTATATTTCCTAATTCATTACTCCTTTATCCATTGGTTTTAACGCTAGAATATAGATCTGGGTTGATGATCCTCCCCGCCCACTCTTTTGTTTTATATTTTCAGTGTGCATCTAAAGATTTATGAAATTGGTGTAAAGTGAACCTTAATTCCCTTCGAGTATGTCTTATGTATATTGTGATTTTATCAGCCGCTCCCCATCTTAGTAGTAATTCTAGTTGTAAACACGTTATTAATCCAGATTTAACTCCAAACCCAACACTTGGTCATAAATTTGGTGGAATTACACATTATCTTTAATTTTCCTCCAAACAAATTGTCGATTTAAAACAATCCATAAGAAACGAGTTAAGTTTCACCCGTAAGTTCAAGACGCCGTTAACTTAAGCTCCGATTTAACAAGGATTTGCAACAGTCACGCATCCTTTTTTTATGTTCCCAGAGTAGGTAGATATAAATATCGCGCAATTTCTATAATCGCTCAAGGTGGACGGCTAATTTATACGACCATGTGCCCCAACCGAGTTGACTGCTCTACATCACTTTCTTGCCCGTTTAAGCTCCGTTTTACGATCGGAGAATGAGAGAAATAGCGTGAGAAGAGAGAGCAAGAGAGAGAGAGAGAGATAGGGAGGGAACACTCGCCCTCTTTCTGTTTCGTGACGAAACGAAATCAACCGCGTCTCCTCCTTAAATCTCAATGGCGCTCCCGATCCTCAAACTCGTACGCAACTGTTTTCGGTTTGTCTGTCTCACGTCCAAACACGCGAACTCCTCTCTCTCTCTCTAGAAAGGACACAAGGACATTCTTTTCGATCGCTCCCTGACTCGTCTGGGACACATAATGTAGGAGTCGTGCGTGCCTCGCATCACGACGACAGACTAAACGGGTCCCTGCGAAGCGAGGTCTGAAGAGGGGGAAATTTCGTCAAGGCGCTCGGAGAGATTGAAGACCACGGAGAGAGGGGGAGGGGGGGGGGGAGGTAGAGAGCAAGGGAGATCCGGAGGGGAATAAGAGAGAAAAACATCCCTGACGCCTATTTTAAAACCTCCCCCCCCCTCCCCTAACGACTCACGTGCCTACGCCAACGAGAAGAAAATAATCAAAGCGCCGCTCCCTTATGTCATCCACCAACGTCTCGATTCAAGGATAAGCTGCAGCGTTGGATAATTTTTCGCGACTATTGTCTACCGCCGTCATCTTCTATTTTTCCCGCCGCGACACGCTTCGCGAATTTAAAAAAAAAAAGCGGAGGCCAAATGGGCGATTTTTTTTTTATTTTTCCTTTTTCGCCCGCTCGGATTTTCCTCGTTTGACAGGAACCGTTTCGCAACACGGCGCACGTGTCGCAGTTTAACGCCGGTCTGTTAGGTCACTTTCCTCGACAGCGGCATACAATTGCATAATTGGGAAATTAGTATGAATTGGCCGCTTTTATTATTCGTCGGCCGCGCTCGGAGACTCCTCGCCTCGGCCTCCCGGGTTCGTAACCCGAGAGACGACCGCGTACGTCATCGACCTCGCGTCGCCTTTCCGAGAGAGGTTATCTTTATCTCTCCGAGATTGAAAACGATTCTCTGAACTGATAGCGAAGGGAAAAAATTGTTCGCCACGTTTACGAGATCTCTCTCGATGTATCAATGTTACGAAACGGCCTTTCGTCGAATCAGATCTTTCGTGTCTACGTGCCTCGAAAAATTCCAGCCCTTCGTTCAATTTCGCGTCCGTGGAGAGATGGAGGGCAAGTGGGTAATTTTCTCAAATTGCTTCGACGTCGTGAGGCGTCTAACTTATTCGCACGACACCGATCTCTCTCTCTCTCTTCATCCTCCCTCCCGCCTCTCGATCACGTGGGCTTCCGTCTCGTATCGCTTGCAGTCTTGAGGGATTCGGGAGGGGGAAGAGCGGGTGCAGAAGGTGCGAGGGGAGGAGGAGCTATTTCGGGGAAGGGGTGGAGGAGGAGGAGAAGGGGAAGGAGTACGAGGTTAACCCTAGCCTCGCACCGGCGGCCGGCATCCCGCCGAACAATTGAACGGCAGCTTAAGTGTATTTGCGAAAAGGGGTCGGTAGTCATCTCCCGGCGTCCCTTGGGCGCCGCCTTTGCCTACAGCCTCTTCTCTTCCCGCTTTACCTCCTCCCTCTCTCTCTCTCCCCGCCCACCTCCTTCTCACCCCGTGATCCTACTCCCGCACTCTCCTCTCTTCACACATATAACCTACCTGATCTGCCACTCCCTAAGTTAGAGCTGAGATCCTACCTCACTATGGCGCATGCGCGGGTTTTATTTTTAAGCGTATAACAACGATAACATATTCCAACAATCAAGGATTCTAAACTTTGCCAAGTGTATTCTCTTGGGTAATGCTGAGTTCCGTAACAACTCTTTACACCTCACTAGCATTTTATTAACTCTATCAGTTTGACAGAATTTGCTCGCACTTCTTAACGAAAAAAACTATTGGCAATGAAAAAATGAAATCTCAAGCCTTGTAAATTCAAATAATGTACTTATTTTTTCCTCGCGTACTTTTTCTCAAGCTTAATAATTTGTCGATTAGGATACACTCGTATCAACATGCACCCATATATTCGTTTAATTTAAATGCCTTTTATGCAAATATGCAATGGTATGAGGTGATATTTAAAACATATATTTATTCATTAGATGAATTTTTTAGTTAAGAAATAATAATAATAATATTCTAATATAAAATAGACCTATGAATTAAACTAAATCTCTTTAGAATAATCGCGAATATTACGCGCCTTCATATAATTAGGCGGATTATTTCTTCCTGTAAAGAGATACAAGTAAATTCTGTCAATTTTATGTATTCACGATGAGTAAAACTATTTTGTAATAATATTGTATGGCCTAAACAAACTTGTGATTGGAAGATAAAGTATTTACTTTGTAATCTTAAGTATCGCCAATATTGATGCCGTAAATTGCATTCCTTAAAATCCCTTTGAATCCAATATAATTTACTAGAAATGTTAATTTTTTTGTAAAATGGATGCTTAAATAGAGGGTCAAATTATTAACTATGGAAGTGGCACTAAAAATCTGTGGACATTATTTGTGGAATCATTAAAATATAAATAATAAAAAAATATATATAAATATATAATATATAAATGAGCGCATGAGATTTGACAAGGTCGATACTTAATTTTCTCCGAGAAGTTATAATTAAGGGAAGTAAAAAAGATGAAAATTCAATAAAATTATCATATAAAAATATATTCTTATTTATAAAAAAATTCAGGCATAATATAGTTTAAACGCCATATATTTGTTTTATTAACTAAAGTTATTTAATGTATTCATTTCTGGAAATGCATTAAATTTGTTTTACAATCAGGGACTTTGAATATCTATTTCAGTAGGATTATAAAATTTTCGTTTTATATGAGTTATATACTTCCTTAATATTATTTTTTTATAAATTTGTTTGTCATATTATCGGATCGTAATTCTGCGAAAGAAACTGACTTGACAGTTTTATATTTAAAAAAAATGTAATGATTCAAATAATTTTCGCTTTACCTGTTGTTTAAATAACGGTCCGGGTGATTCGCGAAAACGTCAAAACATAAATTCTCCACTACAACCCTGTTTAAATAAAGCAGTAGTTTACTTAGCTCTCCAACATCTCTTCCTGGCCGCCTTAGGTCTTGAGTATACTCCGTCACCTAACTCCATTCTCCCTCTCTATCCCTCCCTCCTAAGTACTCACTGTGTTTAAACTTCTCCCTGTTCCCTAGGGGTTGGAATGAGGAAAAGGAGATCCCCCTTCCATAGCCACTCTGCTGGCCTCCTACCAGCTCCAAGCCTTAACCCATTCCACCTTCTCCTCTCCCCCCCCCCCACCCCACCCTATTCTCCCTTTCTTCCACACCACCAGACACCAAACACACCTTTCGTGTCCCCCTTTGACTGCTCTAGAAATACCTTTCACCGTCTGTCTCTCTTAGTTCCTCTCACACTCCCTCAACGTCTCTCTTCTTCTCACTCTCATCCGTACTCTTTCATTCTCATCTCCCTCTAACTCTCTTTATTACACCCTTACGCTCCCTCCTTTCTCTTTCGCCGCCTCTCTCTCTCCTTCTACCTCTAACCAGTACTTTCACTTCTTTCTTTCTATTTATCTACTACTTCAAATCCCACCTTTTACCTCTCCTTTTTCTCATCTCTTGTTCCACTCATCTCTCCGTCTTTCTCCTTCTCTCCATCCTTCCTTCCTTCCCTCTGTCTCTCTCTCACTCTCTCTATGCCTCATTATCTCTCTTCGTACCTCTCTTTTTATATTTGCTATCTTCTACTCACGTCTGTGCTCTTCTTTCCTCCACTCCAACCTTTCTTTTCCGCCCACCCGTTTCCTCTCTCTCCCCCAACCTACTCCTCCTCTCTGCCTCACCACATCTATCTCACCCTTCCCATTTTACCTCTAACTTCCCCCCTCCCCGCTCCCCCTGCCCCCCTTCCCCCGCGTCAAACTCTCGGCGTCACCATTTCTGATCTCCTTTCCTTCCAGCGCCGCCTACCCTTGTTCGGTTGAACTGGCGGTCACGCGCTCGGAACGTGAGCGCGAAACCCCTATCCACTTTCTCATTGGTAGCCGAGCGACCGTCGGGTTCTCTCTCTCTCTCTTTCTCATTGGCCGCTCAGGAGTTCGGTTCAGTAAAACAAACGGTACGGTGTCGGAAGGAGATTAAGCACTTCGGTTTTTTCATTGCTGTTTCGCGAGCGCAAATTGTAAATAAGAATAATAATAAATGACGGGGTGGTGGCGAAAAAGGGAATTGCAGACCGAAATAAAAAGTCGTTTACAGAGCGTGCGGGATCTCATTTCGTCGGGGGTTAACGCCCACCAGAGGTCGCTTTATCGGACTAGACGGACGAATGAAGTCATGCGTCATAAACTCCGCGGCAAATATTTACCGTCCCGTATCGAATAGGATTGTCTGACGATGGTACTTACTGAAGGACGGATGGAAGAAATCGAGAGGAAAATGTTACGTGATGCAGACTTAAGACTTTTATGATTTTTTTCGACGGGGATTTACGATGGAGCAAATGTTATTTTTCTTGCTTTACTCCATCGAGCTCTGTTGACGAGGATTTAGAGGCCATGTCAATTAACGGACACCTTGTCAAAACGATAAGTGAATGTTAGGCAACGCTTTTTACACAGGTGCCTTTGGGGATGCATAACTATACGGGGCAGACCGTTTGTACATATATACGCGATACGGGAGCGAAGTTAATTTGAGTTGGAAAATCAAATTTAACTACATATTTTAAGTATAAATTAAGAAATTTTATTAATATTAAATTCGGAGCATATAAACTATTTATATCAGTGGTATTCAACCTTTTTCGGTTCGCGAACCCTTACAAAGTATTTTGAATTTTGGCGCACCCCCTGATAAATTTAAGTATCAAAATGTTGAATGTATATTTTAATAATAAAAAACGCGAAATATTTAGATTGCTAGAAACATTACATAAATTTCTTTTTTTATTTAACCCATCGAGACATGCGGTGGTCCGTCGGCCGGCGCAACCCGGACGTCGGACACAAAGTCGGCGATTCGCCGGACTCCGTAGATTCTTACTTTATATCACAAGATTTCCAGTTACCAATTTCTGAGTAGGATTTAACACGTTTAGCTCGAGTGATGCCCAGTTTCATTTTAAAGCTTTTGCCTCAGGACATGTAGAAGTTCTTCATTGAAAATCAGTAATTTTATATACCGTGTCTGCGACTCTTCGCGAACCCCCCAGAAAGAGCTCGCGCACCCAAGGTTGAATATCGCTGATTTAGATAAATACTCCTCTCAGTAAATTTTAATATATGCAGATTACTTCCTTAATAATTCGTGCAGTTCGATAAACTGGAAAAAAGCGCGAGTAACCTTCATATATTAAAAGTCTGAGTAATCCTCACATATTTAAATATTAATATTAAAAATAAGATTGACTGGCTTTAATAATTACAACTGACACCAAATGATTATAATTGGATTGGTGTCAAAATTTCCAGTTATTTCAATTCAGATAAATTTACTCTCTAAACCTCTTTCTTCATATTAATTTATTATTACTAACACACTGGTAGCAGATTACAGTTTGTGGTATCCTTGCAGTGTATATTATTTGAAAAACCAGTTGGTCATGATTGGCTCTCTAAGACAGGCAACTTACATGCTTTAGGGTTTCACGTTCGCTTTAAGTGATTCACCGTGAATCTTATGAAACCTCCAATGTGTTAATATGTTACAAATATCTTTTCCCAACCAATCGTGCGAGAAAGTGGCATAATGACTCCGTGACTAGCATCTATTCTACTCCATTCTGAGTCATCGAATACGTCAACCTAACACGTCTAGGGCCAGAGTCGATGATTGGAGAATATTCGTACATATACGTATTGTATTATTTTAACTATGAAAAGCGCTTATGGCGCAGAAAATTAGTTGTTTTATAAATGTAATCGCTTAAGTTCATCTTTCTTTCATTATTCTCAATTCGCTCAGTATTTTAGTAATATAGATTATTAAATATAGTATAGACTGTTAAACATTTCTATCTATCTTTGAAATAATTTCTTCTTCTTTGATAAATTACGCGGCGCAGAGATCTAACTGCAGCATTTCTGTGCTTTGTTTTCATTCCTAATTCACTACTTGCATATACTGAAATATAGTAAAACCCTATAAAGAGATGTGACAGTATAATATAGCTTTTATGCTCAAGTAAAATTTTTGCTCCAGTTATCTCATAGTTCAGGCACGTTGACTGTGCCAACTATCCTGGCAGAAAACCGTTTGTTCTCTCCGTTCGGACTTTATAATCACTCTGGCAAAATTTCCGCTATTATTGTATTTTTATTTGTTCTTCAAAACTTAAAACCCGGCTGTTTAATTGCAGACAAAGAAGTTCTATTTTCCTAAAATATTATCCCTGGAACATGACCCGGACAATAATCAAGCTCTGCGTCAGATCGCTCGAGCCGGGAGAACAAAACGACCCACGGGGACGAACCGAGTGCCGCGCTCGTCACGGCCCAAAGAAACTCATTTCCAAGCCTCAGGTTCTCCTCGACTCTAATTCGGGTTTTCCATCCCGAAATATCGCCCCAAGCCACCGAACGAAGATCCCAACGCCGCGCTGTACTCTAGGATAATGCGAAGGCTCACGTCGCATTCGAGTGAGTAATCGTGATTCCCTCGAAGAGATAAGGCAAGGAAGGAAAACGCGGTGCGGTTGTGAGCGCAAACGAAACAACGGCCCGTCGCGGTTCGATTATCCGAGGGAGCAGGATGCCTGTTTGTTTTCCGTCGGGGCCTTATCACTTCGCGCTCGAGCGAGCGATTCTGGTGAAAATGGGTTACAATCCATCGAGTGATGGGTTGCTTTCTTTCGACAACCTCTTTTCTTTTGTTCGAGTACTAGGTTGGAATTTTTTTCGATAAACCTGATAAGACGTTTGCAAAAACACGTTGGTTGAAGAACATCAACCTAATTTCGAGTGATGAGGATTGCTTCTGTTTAGTTTCGGATGTCTCAGTCGATAGGCCAACCCTTCTACAATAATGTTTATCTTGTTGGTCTCAGTTTAGTAGAAATAATTTTTCGAGGTCTACATGTTATCTTAGTAATTGTTGATAATCATATCTCTCCAATTACCGTTCTTGTAAATATGCTTTCCTAATAAAATGTGCTTGTTTTTCATATTTTTTCCTGGGTCACTGTAAAATATTATTCGCGTTTTTTCATGACGTATTATAATACAGGAAGAATATGGGGGTTGATAACTCTAACCTGAATATCGGATAAAAATGACAATAAACTCTTTTATCTGCCTAAATTGAAGTTAAGTAAAATTAACGATAAAAGGCGTTTCGTTGAGGAATATTAACGTAAATAGAGCCTCCGTTACATGGGAAATTTTCAAGATCGATAATTCGGTACGCATTAACACGATGAAGTGAAGCGCAGCACCGATAAACTTAACACGAAACAGAAACACATGAATATATGAACACAACGCGTGGATTTTGCGCAATTTCCCCCTCATCTATCCGTGATTAAAACAGACACAACGCTCGCGGCAGAACCGTTAAATTTATTTCCGCGCGAAAGTGTGTTGGTTCAGTGTAGCTTAAAATGAAACGATTTCAAGTAGAGTTTCGCCGCACCCTTCAATTAAACGCTTGGCTAAGCATCACGAACCAATCAACGGCGACAGATGCGCCATCAATCAATCAGCCCATCGATCCATCGACTGAGTGATTAGTCGAGGGAGTGTGAGGGAGGTAATGGATGTGGGTGGTTTACGGAGAGAAGGAGATGGGAGGGGTCGGGAGGGGTGTAGATTATGGTATGGCGGAGAAGCGGTCGGAAATAAGAAGAAATTGACACGGGAGAGGGGGGGGGGTGAGTCGGTGTAATGACGCCGGTCAAATGCAGCATCCGCCGTCATTGACGCCTTAATAAGATCGACCGACTAAATTGCGAAAGCGCGGAGTCGCGTGACCGCTTCGTCGAGAGGCAAATTGTGAATGACTGCCTTTTTCGCATGTCCGCAGCGCGTGCGTCCCCGATTCCGAATGTCTTATCGCCATCTTAAATAACAATGACCGACACCGTTGCGAATACGTGACAGAAAAAATGTCGTTCACTCTCTTATCTCTCAATAGGATCGCTGTAGTTTTTGTCCGGAAATTTTCTCAACGGGAATGATTTAATTAGATAAGATTATTTTCCATACGTTATTTTTTCTTGATTATATTTTCATAATACGAACTCCGAACTTTTCGAATATATAAATTAAAGTGGCCCGTAAAAAAGTTGAAATATTTATACCAAAACTATGAAATAGGGCCTACCTGAAATGAATCTGATAGGGAGATAGGCTTGATTTTCTGTGTTTGTTGATTTATATGCCTAAATTAAATGAATATTTTTTTACATTTCTAAGTTTTTAAAACATCTTTTCGAGATACTTTATTCGACTGGGAAACCATGTGGATATGACACAAAAAAGAGCATAGATAACCTGAAAAAGAATACCGATACAGAATATCCTCTCGTTCGAGCTGGATGATTATACGGGAAAATGTAATCTCGTATAAAAATTCAAATTCCTAAGATAGTCTGAATAAATTTGCAATAAAATTACCATCCGAGCTCACGATTGTGGCTGGATTCTAGAGCAATCGGTTACTCTAAACCCATTTCTGATGGCGCAAAAAGAAAAAAAAATCCCTAATCGACTCCACGTCTCTCGACTCTATTATTTCTCATGGACGTCGATTTTCTTTCGGCGTCCTCTCACTTTATTGAGTGACGAAAAATTAGCATACGCGTTTAATGACCCTCCTCTTTATCTAATGGAGTCTTCTTTTCTCTTCATTTTTCTCTCGCTTTGTGTTTTATGTCCCTCTGTCCATCTCCCTCTCGAGCATTAAAAAAAATCCATCCCAATTCTTCCACTTTGTATCGGACAACAAACAACCTATTCCATTTTTACTGCGCGTCCACAGATCCGCGTTATTACTTTGCCGTACTTGGATGCACTTGTACCCCGCTTCCCTCTCCTTCTCTCTCTCCCCCTCTCCCACCATCCCTCTCACTCTCCCTTTATTTCTCTCCCTCCCCCCTGTCTCCCTTCCTTTCTCTACTGGTGACCATGTCAGTCAAAGGGACCTCGTATTTCATCAAACAACCTTGTCATCGTTTAAATTAGGCAGAACTTTCTTCGCACTAAATATCCAGAGGGACAAAAGGTCGGTCGGGTTTCATTCATCTCTTTAATCATATGAGCTCAACTTTATTACACGTAATGTCTATAGTAGCATTCCATCCGCAGTCTAATCTTCTTCATTTATTAGTCACTCTTTTTTCTTAACGGTTCGAGGAAGAAATACAGTTAACTCTATTAAATTTACGTTAAAATAAAATACGACGGCAAGATGGTCCTAAATACACGCTCATTTATTGGAGACAAGTTATGATAAAATTGAAAATCCTCGGAAGATATTACCGCTACAAAATCTTTTTCAGTCCCTAGCAACTCATCTCCGCTCCTAACTATACACTATCTGTAAGCAGATTTCTTAATCACTTTTTTATTTAGTTTATGTAACCCGCGTTAAATGTTTCATCTAACGTGAGTTTCAACTTTCGAATCATTTTCGTTCGGTAAGTAAAAACCTTTACAACTTATAACATTTTAACCTTTGGCGAACAATTTCAAAAGCGAAAATAAATTTCTACCTAGGCAAATTAAGACCGGCTAATTTAAAAAAAAACACCTTAAGTGCGATCCGAAACTCGCCACGCAGCTTGGGGAGCTCTCTAATTATAATTAGTTTTAACGTTCCGTGCCGTCACATGTCGGATTTACCAGAAGAGACCCCGTAGCATTCCTCTCCTTGATTGATCAGACGAGGATTTTTCGGGCCACCGAAGCACGTCTCTCTCTCTCTCTCTCTCTCTTTCCTCGGCGGACAATGCGCCCACGATTTGAACGTATCGTCTATTTTCTATTTCGAGAACTCTTTCTTGCATGAACAACGACCGCGGTGACGAACGTGTGAAGATTAATGAAGGTCGTCAAACTCTTTGTTTCCAGTCGCTTCGCTCGAAAAAAAGAAGATTTTCGGAGACTAAGTCCGACGCTACATTTTCGGAGCGAGTTTTCCATCTTCCAGTTAACGGTTAAGCGCGCAAGGGCCTATCCGATGAGGTGGGCAGGACTTAAAAAAAAAAAGTCTAGAAAAAAGGGTGGACACGCGAAATCCTCTCCTCTTTTCACTTTGTTTTTCTCCGTAGGATTTATCGTCAAAGAGGGCATTGTAAAATAAAAAGGAGGCGATACGCGTGTCTGAGAATGATGAAGGATATTAAACCGTCCGAGAACGACCTTCGGCTTTTAAAATGACAAAGTTAATATGTTGATGCGAAGCTTGTGCTTAGCCCTCTTTTTTTATGACCTGTAATGTTTAATTTTTGCCGTAAATTTTCTCACGTGGGCTCACGACCCTTTTTTTTTTAAACTCGAGTAATTCTCTTCCAACTTCTCGGAAGGTGAACGATAAAAATTTTAATTTATCGCGAAATTCGGGAAAATTGCGTTGAGAGCAGAAGAACAAAGACGTAAAATCGAGTATTTTTTAAATTAATAGCTTGAATAAGTATCGGCGCTTCGATTTTTCTAGGATGCGATCGATAGAAAAAGTGAGAGGTGGACCACTGTTAAACCTTTGGAGAAATTTTTTAAAGCTCTCAAAATGAAATTTTATAACGTGAATGTTAAAATTACCATATTTTTTAATTAAAATTTTTAAAGATCGCCCTTGTACACCGAAAGTCAGATCCCTTTTATTGCATCACAATATTTCTAACGAAACAGAATATATTTCCAGCACGTATATGGAGTATTAATCAATGTTGAAATCGTCAATCAGAAACGGAGAGAATCACTCCGTAAACTAATAAACTCGTATAAAAATTTTAAATTTAATAGCGTTTATGCCGTAGAAATAGTATTTTATGAAAAATTGTCTTAATAGCGTAATTATAAATTCTTTAGGTCTTTTTACTAAAGCTTTTAACAAGTTCTTAATGAAAAATTTCCGCAAGAACGGATATAACTTTACATTTTATGGATATCCCGTGGTATTATATACTGGAATGTAATTTTATAATTAAACGATTCGACTCCCGAAAGGAAACCCTTTGAATTGTGAGATAAATACGAATTTATTCGGAAGAATTCTTATAATGCGCGTGAAATGCGAAACATTGAGGGAGAAAAAGTCAAAAATTTCTGGGCTCACCTCGTGGCATTAAATCTTAATCGCGCCTCAAAACTCAGCAGACCCGACTCAAGAGAGTCGCTCTTTATTTTTTAAAAAATAAGAAAATCACTGGCTCTCGTGTTCACAATGGCGTTATCGCCCCATTTCATCTGACCCTCTCCTTTCACTCGCTCGGAGAACGAAATTCCCCCACCCTCTCGCCCCATCGGGATCCCATCCCTCCCCCCCCTTCCCTCTCCACCCTCCTCCAAAACACCCACACTCCCTCGACGACCAGGTTCACAAATCATCTCTCCCGTGACGCCCATTTCTCCCTCCGATTTCCATCGGATTAACAATCCTTAACCTCTTGACCTTTACGTCCTCCGATCTTATTACGAGGTCTTCCCGCATCCATTACGTCACAGGATGGATATTTTTTTTTATTGTTCGCACCGCTCACCACAGGATAATGGTCAAATCTTTTCCGCTGAATACATTTACATGTTTATAGTCCGCTTTTATTCGTTGGCACGGTGATGCATTCAAGGTTAATTTCGTCCGTTATTTTTTACCCCATCCCGTAAAATCCGCACCTCTTCGTGAAAAAAGAAAAGAAATTGTAACCCGCGAACAGGAAAGAGGCGTTTTATTTCTGACATTTAATATAGAATCTCGATCTATTAATAATAGCTCAGCATCACGCACCTTATTGGATCATCCAGACGCGTATTACTCTGAATCGCAAGGCTCGCGCGGCAATTGCTACGCTTTAGGAAATTAATCGACCCTTCCATTGACGTCACGTCGGGGTGCCATTGAGATTCTTACCGTCCATTCAATTCGGAAACTTTTTTCGGCTGCCATTTCGCGTCGTAAATATTTTCCGACCGTCGTTTTCGGCTCCCCGCATTCTCCCGAGGCTGTGAATGGCCTCGGTAAACATCTTGGACGATAAAACGTAACGGAACACCTCGTGATTCTCTCCCCCACGCCCATTTCCCCGCCCCCTTTTAACTTTCTTTCCCTTCGAATCACGCACAAATGGCGCTGAAACGAGGTAAATTGGGATGAGAGAGGAGGAGGGCGAAAAAGAAGGAGGAAATGGGAAAAAAGGAGTTTAAGAGGGAGTGGGAGAAAGGAGGTATAAATGAGACGGGAGGACGGAAAGGGGAATCTTGATTAAGGTGAAAAGGGGAGAAAGCATTAATAGGGTTGAAGACGCCGCGGGAGGAATTTATATAGGTATATAAATAAATATATATATATAGTCGTATATTTATATATATAAATGTTGGAAATGTTACAGGTTTGGTTCTCTAATTTATAATCTAGGGAAACTACCTCGAATACTTCCTCCGTTTCTTGGCAAGGGATATGGAGAGGAGTCACCGTGATGTCAGAGGCGTAATGTCGTTTTTCAACCATTTTTATGGGAGAGAAATTTTACCGAAGATTATCATTTTACGTTATATCCTGTATTTATAATTTAATAGCCTTCAGTTTCTTTTATAGCGCATTTACCCTGTACGCACATAAGGGTATTTTTATATTTGATTGGTAAATATGGTACGACACAATAAATTATTTGAATTTAGATACTATTACAAAAAAATATGAATGAAACGTCATTAACTTTTAAACCATTCGCGAAATAATCAACAGCTGTACCCATGTCAATCGAATATTATATAATTATAGAACCTGAATAAATTTAATAAAGACGCAGTCGACGTTAATCAGGTATAAATAAAAATGTAATATTTTTAATAAGGTCAGAGTTAATATTTTGACTCATCGGAGTGAAAAATATGAACGGTGAAAACATAGCGGTATATTTTATTCGAGAAAGTCACAATCTAGAAAAAACATTTTCCTGAGATATTTGTGTAAACAAAGGAAGTACATAACATCATTAAATTAAATCTACTGGCAGTTCTTAAGCTCCCGCTTTTTTCACCTATGCTCGATAACTGTTAACATCAAAGTCTAAACAAGAAAACACACTGTTAAAACACGTTCAGTGGAATTTTACACACGACCACCCTTGCTGTTTGAGAATTTACAATCCAAAATCATAAAAAAGAGAGTAAACCTCTCAGCCTATCTAAGCATAATAAATTCCTGTCCCGTTTTAAAGATGTGAAGAACACGAATTTTCCTTTTGTTGGTTCAGTTACTGGTTAGTTGTGCATGTAGCATTTAAGTGTGACCCATCATAGAGAATAAAACATCATATACGTAAAATATACATTTAAAATAAATTATCAGAGCCTCATGTTCTCCATTTATGAAATTTTACGTTCTCATTTAACGAATGCGTCTTTTTCTCCTGTAGGGAATGAAGCTTTCAAGGGCGGTGCTCGGTGGGGACATGACTTGTCGGGGCTCGACGCAGAAGCCGGCGGATTCCAGGGGGCAGACGGCGAAGGGTTGGCGGGCGGGGGGCAGGAGACTGTTGGGATGGGGATCGGGGGTGGAGACGAGCTGGAGGGGGCGGGCTCAGCTCCGGACGACGCTCCTCACCTCGAGAGACGGGTGGGACTCATCAGTGGGGTGGCTCTAATCGTAGGGACGATGATCGGTAGGTGTAATGGCGACCATCTTGAAAAAAATATACTCGTAACTTAAAAAAAAAAGGAAATGTTCGCCCCCACTCCGCCGTTTGGCACTTGTCTTTAAATGGAAGGGAAGGTTTATCGAGCGTGTCTAACTTGGCTAAAATCCCTCTAGCTTATAAATGGAACGCCGTTCGTCCAAAAATGGGATTTTCTGATTATTCCCCTTCGCCGAATAGAAGTAAAAAAAAGTCGTTTCCAATGACAGAGTTTTATTTTGCGGCTTCCGGTACGTACAACTGACTACGGTCAACTAAGAACGAAACTACGGTTTCAGTAAGGGAAGAATAACAGGAACACTTCACTATCCCTCGATTTTACGGTTCCAGTACATTCCAGTACGTCGACGAGACACCCAGGACTATGATTCTGATGATGTCGCGCCGTACTCTATAGCCGTCGTGTTTTTGTATAACTACGTAATTATGCCTCGAAACCCGTGTAACTCTCTTCTTTCCGAGGAAGCGTTGGAGTTATATCATCCGATGAATTTTAAAAATAGGATCGTTACGTACATATTGAAATAAAAAATTCCAAAATAAATTACGAAAGCGTTCTGGAATGTTTTTATGGGCGCATTAATATAACGAGAAGATATTTTTCGAAGTGGTGCCTCTTAGTTGAACAGGTCATGTAATGGTTAACGTTATTGGAGAGAATATGTTTCTCTTATGTTTCCATGAGCTAGATTTTACCAATGATAAATTTAGGCGTTATATAATATTCTTAAAATACATAACTTTGTAAAGTGCACGCTTGCCGCATAAATCCAAGGAGAGACGCGATATTTTTAGTCTTAAGAAGCATTTTCTCCTTTAAAATATCCTATTAAAAATATGTATGATGGGAAGATTTGATTGCTTCGTTCCCAAATTTTCACATTAATTACTTTTACTCGGTCGAGTATTTACGAGTCAAATCAAAATTTAATTTGTTATTAATTTAAGTAGTATACATCATTGAGCAAAATAAGCCAGGTCTCGTAATTTCTTTTATTTAAATCAAATCTCATATATTAAATTTCATTGAGATTCCATTGGTTTAATACCTGGTATTTATTTGCATGCGATACGATCGTAAAATGGGTATTTTAAAAAGCACGGGTTAAAAGGTAGCCGTGTTTCGAATGCGGGATATAGAGCTGATTTTCAATAAACAGAAGATTGATGATATCCTGTATTTTAGGCCTTTTTTAACCAGAGAAACAGTATTAGAGGAACCCCTTATGGGCACGTCTCGCCTGTCTGCCGCGTCCTTCACCTGTTGAACCCCTGAACAGATTTTGATTACATTTAATATGGAAGATACACATCAAAATTCATATTTCAAATATGATTTTGGGTCGCATCAGTCGATCAGAACTTCCTTTTTTATAAGGGCTTAAATAAACTTTTGCTCATTTCTTGTTATATGTCATCAAAACCCGTCAATTTTGGTTGTTAGAAAAAGCTTAAAATTAAATCGGCATTAACTAATAAGTAAACAACGCCAATAACATACAGAAAGTAAGTTCCTTTATAAAGTTCCTTTATAATATAGTAAAGAATGACTTTTAAAGCTCCGCGTATTCCACTTTTGCGTACTTTTTTCCTTCCTGTTTTGAGTCTTCTTAATTTTAAAAGTAAAATTATAACGCAGTGAACGTGAAGAATCGTTTCTTTTCCAGGTTCTGGGATTTTCGTGTCGCCTGCTGGGCTTCTGGTGCGAACAGGCTCTGTGGGTTTGTCTCTCATCGTTTGGATCGCGTGTGGAGTACTGTCCCTTTTAGGTAAGACCGCGATACTTTAACGGCCTATACCACAACCTCGATGATTTATCACACATGTTTGAGAAGATTCACCAAACTTGGAGAACAGGTATCACTATTTATTGAAGTATATATATATAAATTTTTGCTAATATTATTTTAAGCGAATTTTGTCTAATTTACATCTTTGGTCTTGACCACATAGCAGATCATCGTGAAACCAATTTTCTCTTCTCTTTCCAAAAAGTGTGGACGTTCCTCGAAATCGTACGATTTCATCTAAAACACGTCTGTCCCTATTTATTTATTTTTCTCGCCTTTTTAATTTGTTGCAAAATTCCATTTAAGAATTGTTTCATTCCCCTTCCACGTATTTTGAACTGCGTCTGAAAACAGCACGATTTTACTCTCCGTTTGAATGTTTCTGCAAATCTGATTTTTAAATGATTGTAAAGTAAATGAGCTATCCGTAGTCACACGCTCTGGTTTTAGCTTTTAACCGTTTTATTTATCTGGAGTTACACATTATTTAACTTGTAATTTCCCATGGGAACTGACCGTTCCTGAGGACTGGACTGTCGTACAAAATTTGAATTCGGTTTCGATTCTGATCCGATGAATGCGAATGCGACGTCGTGCTCCAGAAACGCCGTTCAATTCCCTCTCCGACACGTCTTCCATCTTCCCTTTTTCACACAGGCGCTTTAGCTTACGCCGAGCTGGGCACAATGAACACATCTTCCGGAGCCGAGTATGCTTACCTGATGGATGCGTTCGGTCCTGCCACAGCATATCTCTTCTCCTGGACATCAACCCTTGTGCTGAAGCCGTCACAGATGGCCATAATCGTCCTCAGCTTCGCCCAGTACGCCGTGCAGGCATTCTCGGGCACCTGTGATCCTCCGCCTCACCTCGTCAAGATGGTAGCCATCTTCGCCACAGGTTTGTTTATCGGTCTCAGATGTTTTCATAAATCTATTTTTATGTTATTTACAAATGAACGAATAATTTTGTCAAAAGGATAACAGGAACCAAACTCTGTATTCGACGCGAAGGCGTTGCGCAAATACATCGACATTATATGCATTTGTGTCGTTCAATCCTTCGGGGAGCGTGGCTCAGGAAGTTTTTGCAACAAATCCGCTCTCTTGCGACGTCTACCGTCAGCGGGTATGAAAAACGGACTAGAAATATCTGCGAATCATATCAAACCCTTTGTGGGGCATTTCCTCCGCCGTAATCGATCGTTACTTTCAACGAGCAACATTCTGGACATCAAACTCCGGGTCACGGTCAACAAAACCGATCTCATCGAATGTGATCACTAATGTTCAGTTCATGTTTGCTTCGACGACTCACTAAACTGCCAGGAACGGTTATAATGGGGTCGCCAAATTAGCTGTTTAACACGTGTGATATTTAAATTCACTTAATGGGTCACGTGAAAAAAATTAACGATTTCATTTTGAAGAATGTATTCTGCCCATAAAACGTGTCGAGCATCCATCTGCATATTGCATCCATTAACTCTAATCGAGTCATTCGGAGTTTTAAATCGTCGTCGAAAAGCTTCCAGAGAAAGTTCTGTTTCTACGATAATCATGTTTTAATGAGATTAACAAGGATAATAATCGCGATGGTTTCAGGGAACCCTGCGGAATTATATCTATATACGTATGTATCTCCTTGACGAAGCGAGACACCCTGGGTATTAAAATTTTAATGATCCAAGACACATTCTCTAGGAAGGGATCTGCGCAGTTATACTCAAGGTCTCGAAGGGAGAGAGAGAGAGAGAGAGTGAGAAAAATTCTCAGACCTCTCCGTGAACTCCTAGCGAGGTTTTCTTTCTCGAATCTTACTGGTATTTCCCTTTATTTTTTTTCGATCCTATAATAGGTCTAGCGATAAATAAGTGCTATTTGTAGACGTATACCAGAAACATAAGAAAAAATGCAAGGCAACGCATTGTTCGAGACGTAACCTTTTCGTTTATTTACATTATGGCCAATTTTTTTGTCCATCGTATAATGCGCGTGGTGTACCATGCGATTTTAAAATAGACTGTGAAGATAAAATTAAAATGCCGCCATGCCGTTCTACAAAACACTACACAAAATCCCATGTTAATTATCGATTTTCTTACATTAGAATGTTTAAATATATACTATGCATTTTCAATATCGTAAGATACTCAGCTTTTTTTATAATATTATTTTTGTTGGTCCAATATAATAAAAGCTTGTACTTGATTTTCTGTTGAATTCTAAAAATTGATTCAGAAAGTGACCACTAAACAATCTGAACACGAATGTCAACTAGTTTTGCCTTTATTTTCTAAATTTTATTATTTAAATATTGAAAACTCAAATGAACCTTTCAATAATTATGGGAATCATCGATCCAAATATCTTAGCTGAGCAGGTAGAGAAATAAAATACGTTCGTTCGACATTCTCAAATTGTATTTCATAGTGAATAAATGCGATTTATTCAATATGTTGTTTGTCATTTTGTTTTGTACTGTTGAAGAGCAAATAGAAAGAAACCGCGATCGATTATAAAAAAACATCAACGTGCTGGCAAACTTATACGAGCAGAAATCATCTAATTCGAACAATATTACTTACGAATAGCAGCAAACACAGAAATTATCTGCTCACTTTAATTTTTTAAATTCATACTTCAAATTATATCAAAATTTGGTTTTCACCATATTGCAAAAAAAATTTCACGTTATTGTTACAAACATTGAAACATTTTCTTAAAATATTTGCGAACAAAACCAAAAGACGAACGTATGCTAGCAAAATAGACGATAAACAACATTACTGTAACAGTGAAATAGATTGTTTCGGATCGCGGAGCGACGGACGCATACGTGCTCACGAAGGCGCTCTCAGTACGGACACGTGTCGGTCAAACTACGCCGAAGGGTCAAGAGATGATTAAAGGAAGAGGAGGCTCTGACCCCGTCGAGGAGAAAAGAAAACGCCGCATTGCTATGTGGTGGATTTATTTGTTTGGGCTCGTCGCAGCGTTAAATCCCAGACGTGACCAAGCTGTAATGGCGATGGGGTGGGTCGACCTTTGCACGTTCCGCTGGGACGCAGCGCAACCGACGAAACGACTTGTATCTTACCACATCATCAAAAGATATTATTTTTTCGCGACCTAAACCCCTCCTTTCCTTAGATTCACCTTATGAACCCACAAGAAAAAACTGTCCTTTTGGATGCCGACTTAAGGAAAGTTTCCATCGCTACAAAATTACGGGATCAAAAGAACTTTAGAACCTGAAAAGGCCTTTATTTATACTATCAATAAAGTTCCGAAATTTCGCGCTCGACGCGGGAAGGAAACGCTTGAAAGCGAGTGAAATTCGAGCGCTGACGAGCGATCAGAAGGTCTTTGGAAGAGGCGAGACGATGGAACCCGAGGTGCATTCCGAGAACCGCTTTCGTCCAAAAGCGAAGCGAATGACGAAACCCTCCCATCGAACTGCGATGTACTTATCAAGCGCTTCAATAGCCCAGCTGCGGTGTTAACGTCCAAGGTGAAGGAATGGCAATTTAAAAAAAGAGCGCGTTTTGCAACAGTAAGAAAAAAATATCGTTGCACAAACTTTCTCATATCCGTTCGTTTCTAGTCCATATAATAATGTAACTTGTTATTGTACAGCTGGCGGTAGCTGAGCCTAAAGGTCGATATATCTTACGTCACTGGACGCTACATAGTTGTACTTTGATACATATGGCTCTTGAAGAGCAGCAGCTCGAAGATTCGGCGCCAATGATAGAGTTAAAGAAAGCACCTTTCACAAATCAGTTTTATGGAATATTATTTTTCCTCCGTTTCAATTACGAAAAATTTCACCCTTGTTAAAATATGTTTTGAACGAAAAGATGTTTTTATCGCATGGTAGCTGGGGTCTTGTTAGTGATACTTATGCAACACTTATGCCTAATTCCACCTTCACAACCTAGTTACGGCTCTGAGGTAACGCAATATCATTTATGTTAGCAAGCGCAAAAACTGTCTGAATTTTAATTAAAACCCTTTAGAGTCGTTTTTAGGCGCGTTTCGCTTACAGCGTGAGCGCCTATTATCGTCGGTCGGTCCGTCCGTCCGTCTGTCCGTCCGTCCGTCCGCATGTTCGTTCTCGGCTTCTACGGAACGGATTTTCATGAAATTTGATATTAAGGACTTTCAAGCAAATATAATAAGAAAATCGCAAAAATTAATCACCTACGCCAATCAGGGGTACCACTTTACTGGAGACAAAAAATTAAATGTTCGTCATATCTCGTAAAGTATTGCTTATATCAAAATATTTTTCAAATAAAAGTTGTAGAACTGCTACAGCAGAGTATTTCCTTTCCTATACATTTTTATCGTAGGAGTAGCCATTATCGAGAAAATCAAACAAGAAAGTCTTATATCGAGTTGAACTTACATTAGAAAATTTCTTGCATGGTTACTTCATTGTTGCTAACATAAACAATCTCCCAAACAAACGTTTAATTTCCTTACATGTGCATGTAATATTATTAAATAGGAAGAAAATGGATTATTTATGATGAAGAAAAGGACCTTAAAACGCTATTTCCCTTACGTACAGGTATATAATTTCTTTCTAATACTCCATTGCACGAAACGCGCCCCATTTGTGATACGTTGTACGCTTTCCTAACTTGTTGAGTAAACTGAAAATAATGAACTACAGTAAAACTCGTTTAATACGTATTTGAGGGGACCGACTCATTGCTTCGTTATAAGCGTGACTACATTATATACGAGAAACATGGTTTTTGGCCTATACATCCCATATAACACGTATACACATACAATAAAAGCTGTGCTATCCGGCTATTTAGAACCGGCCACCCTTAGATACCGGCAATTACACAAATACAATTCATTTTGTATTTCTTTTTCTTTTTTTTATGAATTTTTGTGTGAATAGTATATGTACTATAAATTATTAAAATTTCTTAAAATATAAGATGTATATATTACGTATTTACTCCGTATACATCTGTGGCTGCCGAATAAGCATGGCGTTTTTAGTTACGTAAGCCATTTGCATTGTCTAGATGTTTTGGTGTACTTCTACAATTTCCAGTTTTATCGCTTTTTATTATTTAAAAAATTACCCATCCATTGAATATGGCATCAAAATAAATACCTAAAAGCAAGGAACAGGAGAGAAAAGGTTGGTTTAACGCTAACACAAAAGCTGGAGCTGATCAAACGAATTGAAAAAGGAAAAAATAGAGCAGCCATAGCAAAAGAATTCAACATCGGATCTTCCACGCTCTACGATATCAAGGCTCATAAGGTTAAATTAATGAAATTTGTGTCATCTTCTGAGACGAGTAAATCAATTAATAAACATCATACGCTTCATAAGCCAAAAATCGAGGAACTGCATAAAATATTATATGACTGGTTTTCACAGAAATGTTCAGAAGAATGAAATAATTTTGTCCTTTTCTAATAGAGTAAATAAAGATAATTAAGAAAGATATAATCCAATAAATTCAATTTTGGGAACAGGTTCACTGCCGTAATCCCCAAACTTCCCGGACGCCCTAAACTTTTCAATAGTCTTTTTGTTTTGCATGTAAGCGTAGCAACATATTAAATAAGAATGGGTAAATAATGTCTATATCTAAGTACGTGTGGAAGAATTAAAATGGAAAATGCAAACCCCATGCATAGTTATGTTTGGGGAGTACGACAGTGAACCTAAGCCCAATTTTGTTTGGTTATTGCTAAATTTGCGATGTCAAAATCGAAAATTGCTCCCCAAACCGGATATTTCTCCTAATCGGCTTTCCACAATCCTCAAGATAGCCGGATAACACATTTTACTGTATTTGCAGTGAGTCGACTTAAATGCCGTACTTACATATGCAAAGAGATGCTTATCAACTTCGCGGCATGTAAAATGTTCGACTGCTATTACATACGATTTTTTAAATGGTCAATTAATATTATTATTATGCTCATTAATTTACATAAACATTTCACATTTTTAATATCAATTTCAAAACAAAGGGAGCGTGGAAATTCGTATGGAAGGGGTAGATGGAGGAAGGGGACCTCTACGAACAAGTGCGCGGTAAACGGGCGGAAATTATTCATTACTTATCGCTCTGCTCGCCAAAATTCGTTATATATGGGGCATTTTTTGCCACGGGACCAAACATTTGTTCGTTACAACCGAGAATTCGTAAAATGCGTGTTCGTTACATCCGAGAAATTTAACCAATGCCCTTATGGAGAAGTTCAAGGGACCGAGACATTTCTTCGTTATAGCCGAGATTTCGTTTTAGGCGTGATCGTTATAAACGCGTTTTACTGTACTCTCCCTTTTTGCACGATATAGTTTAAGGCAGCGGTTCCCAAACTTTTTTTTTCGCGTACCACCAAAAACATGACAAAATTTCCTCGTACCACATAGTACTAGTAAGTATGAATGTAGTGAATGTAGTAGTGAGTGTAGTAGTGAATGTAGTAGTGAATGTGGCACTAAACTCACGGACCACAATTGATCTGTCCCCGCTTCTTCCTATTCGAAGCAGGTATTCTGCTGCTTTTCACTCTGCTCGCGTACCACTGACAAAAGCTTCACGTACCACTAGTGGTACGCGTACCATAGTTTGGGAACCGCTGGTTTAAGGCATTTATTAAAGGTGATACCCTAATTAAGGGTCCTCAAAATTTCTGGAATCACGGAAAATAATAATATACATATTATACCTACATAATATTTAAAATAATTCTTCCCAGAACTTTGGTGAAATATCATGTCTCATTCACTCATGGGACCCTATCATGTTTTCGTGGAATCCTACGGTTCCACGGAGCATCGTTTGGAAACCCCTGCCCTATATAACAGCGAGATTTATTCAGATTCCGCTAATTCGCTTAGCATCTTGAGCCACGCACAGATAACATATTAAGGACAAACGAGAGACGGGATCGTAAAAAACACCTTTTCATTCAAAGAGACTCGAAAACCGTACACGTTAATATAAATCTCGACGTCGATTTTTTTCACGATCACGATGCTTTCTGTGTAAACTTCGCATATGAAAAATTAAAAGGACTAGAACCAAAGATGTGCAATATTTCCTTTATTTGATATGGTTAACAAGACGTTAAGGCGGAGACTTATGGAATCAGGATCTAACCAGCGACGTTTGCACTCCGAATCTTTTTTATGCATGCCAACAGGGTACAGAATAAGGATTCATTTTAGCAAATAGTAACGTCACCAAAGTAGGGTAAAAGATAAGAATACATTTATACAGGGGCGCGCCTACCCGGGGTGCAGTGGTGCAATGCACCCGGGCGCCAACTTGCCGGGGCGCCTTCCCATCAAGGTACTTGTATCTATATATTATTGGAATTCGACTTTGGAATGTTTCCTCCTTTGTCCGAGTGAAAAGGGAAGTTGAGAGATAATAAAATGGCACGAAATCTTCCAGACAAAATTTTTCCGATCCCTTGCGATACGCGGTCGCTATAGAACACATCAGTGGCGACCGAAAATGGGTTCACCGTAGCAGTCGCCAAGAGGTGGAGGCGCTACTCTGCTATTTGCTATCACTATCCTAGCGAGGAGCTCCAGCTGCGGCAATCCTTTCGTGAAGTACCATCGACCTTTACCACAAATCCTTTCGCTGGAAGAATACCAGGTGCCTATCCTTTTTCTCCCACTTACCGAGTCTTGGAAATCCCAAATCCGTTTTAAATCGGTTTGGTATATCTTCTCCGAAAACTAGCTTTTCTTACTCCATCACGATCTCCCACCTACGTTAGCATTCATATTCATTTCTAAATAGTTCCAAATTCAAATACCGAAACAATTTCTCCAAATAATGAGAGAATCATTGACATCTACTTCTTCATTGGATTTTAAAATATCTTAAAATAAAAATACGAAGTCGGGGTTTGATGTAGGAATGCATAAATAATTGAAGTTTTGTTTTCTTATTGTCAGAATAATTATCGATTCTAACTTGGGTTGTAAATGGACAAAAATATAGGAATTTTTGATTGATAATTAAGGTAACGGGACAGATTACTGAATTATAATCATATGTGCGGCGAGTTTTATAATTTTCCTTCAAGCAGATATTAAATGATACGTTTACATTAATAATTATGCAACTAATTTTTCAATCAACTCGTTATGGAATACATCGACAGAAATACATCAGCTTGTGTCCACTCTCTACCTATGAAAAAAGACGTATACCACGAAACTTCGCTAGTAGGGGGGCGCCACAGAGATATCTTGCACCCGGGCGCGAAACACCCTAAGCGCGACCTTGCATCTATAGGTACGTCTTTGAAAACAAGTTAGCGGAGGGCAAGTACTTGAGGTCGAGCGCTATCCCATTCGTCCGTTGTCGATAAAAAAAAATCCTTTTAATCAGAGGTCAACATTCGCGAAGACATGATTCGACTCACCCTCATTTACCTCCATAAATCTTCGGCCAATCTAGAAATTTATAACCGCGAATGTAAGCATTTTCTCGTGTCTCAACCAACTTAACGGAACATTTACATTCAAGGGATTTTTTTTCCTAGTACTTTCCCTTCTTAAACCGTGCTATTTCGCTCTATTTTTTTTACAGCATTCATGGATGACGACGAAAATTTCAAAAATTATCTAACGAAGGAGTTTACGTTTTTCTAGTCCCATATAAATTGATCGATTTCCTTCATTATTACGTTATAATTTTTCGCTCAAAAACCTCCCATTATTTATCAAGAAAAAACCTATTAATATCGAGTTGTAACTCATAGTTTTTGGTCAGAAAAATATTATCAAAAATAACCATTTTCTTCGATATTTCTCATACATCGACAAAATTAGGTCACAAAAGACTCGACTGGTTAAAAAAATTACCATGTTAAAACGATCACTGTCTAGGAGAAAATAATATAATCAAGACTTATCTTCGGTAAATACTCCACAATTAAAGGGAAGGATGGCATAGCATGGCAAGGACAGGGATAAAAATTTTAAAAAGCTCGACTGTAACCCAGTGCTCCGCTCAACTAAGGGCTGAGTCCCGGGATCAGAGCGTAGGGCTTTGAATGATGGGCGGTGCGCGGCAGGGGAGGGGAGAAAGTGGGACGAAGAGGGAGAGAAAAGCGAGGGAGAGACGTAGAGGAGTTTTAGCTGGTCGTAGAGAATCGATCTCCGTGGCTGGGTGAGAGGGTAGGCGACCTGAGTCAACGTTCGGAGCGAGGGGGAGGCCGCCGCACAACAACCATTCTCCCGCCCACGCATCTTCCCTCCATCGGGGCCTCGGAGGGTGGGTGGCGCCGGCGCGTATGGCGGGATTTTGATGAGAACGAAAGCCAGATTCCGTCTGAACTGGGATTTGTTTTTGTCTCTCCGCGAGATATAAAAGGAAATTTGAAATTCTGCGTTACGGGATAAAATGACAAAAAAATCTGATGTGGCCAACACATGACTTTCTCCATACAGAGCAATGAATATGATTACTCTCGACGTCAGCCTTCTTAGAAATAATTATAAGCGATTACACTCGTGATTAATTTAAAAACATTTTCAATAAATAAATTGATGTGTCCAACACATGACTTTCTCCATACGTAAGTTGTCAACTAAAATCAGATAAATACGGCGATAGGAACAGTTCAACTTACACGCTTCAGCGCTAGTGATTCAATTGTTTTGTAAATTCACCTTAAGCGTCACTACCACATGTGCGTGCTGCCCACTAGAAGAAAATTGAATATCTCTTGAAATATTCCTCATATAAAAATTTATTTCAAACAAGTGTTGTAGAAAAAAAATAATATCTACAACTATTATATATATATATATATATATATATATATATATATATATATATATATATATGTATGTATGTATATATGTATGTTAACAAAAATTCAGTTTTAAGCGAAATATTTAAGATAATCTCAAATTTTATAGGAGTAAACCGCTACTTCCGGCTGACCGATTGTTATCAAAATCTTTTCAAATCTTAATAATATATATAAAATCATACATATAGAATTTCATGCTGATCCGATTAATAGTTTTTGAGTTAGAGCGCACGCAAAATTTGTCACACATACGGCCACACACACAGACATCATCGAGAAAACGGTCAAAACGTGTTCAGGGGACCTCAAAAAGTGTATTTCCGTTGAAATCTCGAATTCGAATTTTTTCATGAAAACAATACTTTCTCTATACCTACTACGTATATGGAGAAAGTAAAAAAGTAAAGAAAATTGCTAATTTTTCTATGGATAAAAAAATGTCGATGCGCAATTAAAATGACCCTTGGCAGCGTATGCAACGGTAACAACAGTTAGAAAATTTTATCATAGCAGCGGAAACAATCGAATCACTTAAATACTTATTTAACAAATTTAGAAGAAAAATCAAAATATCTCTTAAACTATCGGTTCTGTAAAAATGTTTCAAACAAAACTTGTATAAAATTACATTATCTACAACTTTTATAAATAAAACTATTTATGACAATTGAGTTTGAAAGGAATTATTGCGAAAAAACGGAAAAACGACTAGAATAAACACCCACTTCCGGTGGATCAGTTTCAGCCAAAACCTTTTAAAATCTTTAATTGCTAATAAAAATATTAAGTATAAAGTTTTGTGCTGATTTGATAATTAGTTTTTGAGTTAGAGCGCCCACTAAATTCCCATCACATACACAGACACAATCGACAAAATAGTCAAAATGTGTTCTAGGGATCTCAAAACATGTATTTCCGTTGAAATCTTGAAATCGATTTTTTTCATGAAAACAATACTTTCTCTATAATACATATATGGAGAAAGTAAAAAGAGTCGATCTGTCAGTTTTCTTGTTGATACAACACTTTGAAACCGGTGCTGAATACGAAAACTCTCTCAAAATGTTGTCTTAAAAGTCTTTTTATTTTTACCATTCTTTAAAAAGTTAAATTCGGAAATCAAAGGAATGACATTTTAAAATTGGAATTCCAAATTTCGGCATCAAGATTTTACCATTATTCAGATTTTTCATATTTTTTTCTTTTTGATCCACTACTCTGGTTCATCCAATTCTTCACATTGTCTAAGTTTAATGCAATTTTCCAAAATCCAACAGCATCTTGTTTGTAACACTAATAAACAAATATCATTCAGACAAGTATTAAAAGAATTCATTGCATTCTTACAGATAAAGCGCAAATAACAATTTAAATTTAGCCCTTAAATAAATTACATTAAAAATTTTTACTGTCGATTTTCTCATTGTAGCATTAAATATTTAAATACTATTCCCAAGGTTGCCAACATGTGATACTCAGAAAACCGTTAATTTTCAATTTTGTTGTAGGTGGTCAGGGCTTTTCCTAAAAAAAAGCTCAAAATCTATAATATATACTAATTAATGTATCCACAGTCCTAGAAAATTATAAACAAAAAACTGATAAAAGATTGCACCTATGAAAATGTGGATGTTGGTCTGCTGTTATGTACTGTTTATTGGTGTACAAATGTTAAAGGTTGAGAAACCCTTTATTAGCCAAACTAATACTGATAATTGCATTACAATTCAGTGATAAAGATACCTATTCAGCTATTCCAAACCATAATGATGAACTCGATAGAAAATGCATTTTAGCACCTACTGCAACTTTGTCATTCTGATTTGCAATGCCTCATATGATTTCATTATTCTAGAAGTGTGGAGACCCCAGTATATGATTATTTCATTTTAAATTGCTTCATTTATAATCTTTGCAGCTGTTATCCTGTTTATAAACTGCTATAGTGTCAAATTGGCAACAGGTGTGCAAAATGCATTCACAGCAGCCAAGTTGGCTGCAATTCTCATCATCATTGTTGGTGGTGCCTACAAAGTTACAGAAGGTGAGTGTAGTGTTCATTTTATCCAATAGAATAATCTGACAAAGTCATGAATCTATCTTTTTTTATCCCATGAAAGTTTGAGTTTTCTATCATTTTTGTGTGCATGAAGAAGGAGCAAATGCATTATTATGTTACATCCTGCCTAAATTAATCATACATACATGCATTTTTTGCAGTAGTTTCAGTCATTATCATTTTTATATCATACATCCTGTGCTGTATAAAGTTTTAATCAACTGAAAAAATATCATGAAAATTTGACAAGAAATTTTAATTAGAAATTTCTTGTATATGAATTCCTAACATCCACAGAGATATATTTAGATAGGTAAAAATAAATTAGAAAACATTATTAATCCTAGTTATTAGTAGAATGTGTAGAAAATCTGATCCAGCAAAGTATACAATCACAATTAGAACTATAAAACAAGATTAGAAATAAACTTTTCTAATAATAATATATAAGAAACGAAAAATGGATTTCCAAAATTCGTATTCTTTAATTGCTATTAAATGCTTGATTATATATTCATATTCTTTTCCACTTTCACAACAGGGAATACTAAGCACTTGGCAAATCCATTTTTTGGAACAACTGATTCCCTTGGAAGCATAGCAACAGCTTTCTACACTGGTCTTTGGGCATATGATGGATGGTACGCATAAAAACATAGGTCAAAATCATGATATTTAAATAAGTATTGTTTTATGTAGTAGATGTTCGTAATGATGATGAAAAATTAAAGTTATACCTAATTGAAATACTTTTCCTGAATTTCTAATTAAAATGGTTATTATTAATCAAAAATATAAATGAGTATTAGTTTTAAACTATAATCAGGGGTGTGCTGCAGCCGGCTCTGTCCAGCTTGCACAAGCTGTTTGTTAAAATTTTTTATGCTCAGCGAGCCGGTTGTAGAGCTAAGCATTCCACATCATCCGGAGGTTACCGATGCATCACGGTCTGATAATAATGGGACGTCAAAAGTTTAAGGGCACTTTCTAGATCATGTCAAGTGGCAATTTATTATCTGAAAGATGCCAAACAATTGTACATAGAATGTGTGATATGGATGCCATCACCCTTGATATATTAGTCATTAATGATATTTAAACATTTAAAATAAAAATTTAATTTTTATATACAATATTATCTTGTTTTTTTATTGAAATCCCTTCTAATTCCTGCAAAGATCAGATAATGCGATCTCAGGGCCCAAAAAAAGCTCATGAATTCAATGCTAGATGGAATGCCTAACTGCCAGGGGCGGCGATAATAGTGACCCTGTTGTTACATATTTGGCAGCATACTCCTGACTATAATTATTATCAAAATGATTATTACTTAGTGTTAATTATTTGTTTCTTCATTTTCAGGAATAATCTCAACTATGTCACAGAAGAAATTGTGAATCCTTCAGTGTAAGCAACTTCAAAACAGCATTAGCAATATAATTTTTTGTCTGCCTTATTTAGGTTGATGATTAAGATAACTCCAATAGTCATGTCTCTAATCTAAGAATATCAAATTGCATGGAAGTCAAATATATAGTTTCAAATTTTATGGCAAGATGCATATTGTCAGGCAAAAATAAAAGCATTTTTTTTAAACAAAAGCATCTTTGACCACAAAAGTTAAACTATCATAAAACCCTTGAATATATGAGTTTTTACATTAATTTTTGATATTATCTCTTCCATATATGTGAATAAGAATCAAAGCAATAACAGGGTTGCAGTCCCCATGCTCAAGACCCTTAGCATTATGTACAGAAAAAATTTATTAAAGCATAATTTTTGTTAATAAATGAGAAAGACTCAAAGACCCACAAAAAATTGGAAGCTCCTGCATGTGACAAGTTTCATTATGAAATGAGGATTGTATAAGGCATATATCTCGCCCATTTTATATCCACAGGAACCTTCCACGTGCCATTATAATTGGTATTCCACTTGTGACTATGTGCTACTTCTTCATAAACATCTCATATTTGACAGTAATGTCAGCGGCTGAGCTGATCGAGTCAGAGGCAGTGGCAGTGGTGAGTTGTAGTGCCAATCGCATGGCAACACGACCTTTATATATGTCCATTCCTTATTACCCACTATAAGCTTCTCTCTATCACTTTCCAGTGTAGTATAACTGAAGATACATAGAAAAAGTAAAATATAATAACATCAATTCACCTTTGTCTAAAAATTGCTGATTCAATCAACACAACACTTTTTTCAAGCTATTTCAATCACTTTTCCTAAGCATTTATCACAAAAACCTGAACCTTCTTGTAAAAACATCATTATTCCATGCTGTTTGATTTATATAGTAGCACTGCTATAAAATTGTACCACCTTTTAAAATATTTATTTAAATGCTATTAGAAATAACTTCATTGTACATATGTGTGTAGTCTCATAAACTGTTGGCTCCAAAAGTAGATTTCTATGCAACAGAATTGCTACATTCTTGTATGATTAACTTAAAATTAGTAAAGTTAGTAGCAATTAGTTCCCTTAATGTTTAGAGTATGCATGCATTTTGATAGTAAAATAGGAGCCAGTAATTAACAATGGTAAAAAGTACTTCTGGTATTGATTAATTTCAGGCAGTGCTGCTATTCCAAAAAAACATCAGCAATTTTAATTGACCCAATAACAAAATCACCTGGTTTCTTCCTTGTTTTAATGCTATACCCATTACTATTCAATTATTTCTTAGCATCCTTTTTATGAATCAAAATCATTCATTCTGCAATATGATGGACTGAGAAAAAATTTTAAAATTCACTTTTTCATAGATTTTCCATATCAAAATATTTAATATTTATATTGAAAAATCATATGTAAAGATATACTACATAACTTCAACTATTTTAGATAATTTGTATCCATGAAACAATGCCATTTTGTTTTGTTGGGGTATACTCCCATATTGTAATGCTCTGGCAATGCATACCATCAGTCCATCATCAGAGAGTCATAATATTGGAGAGTGTGCATGAGTGTTGGTTGATGGTGGGGAGAAAAGGGTGGAGGGGACCCCCGAGTGGGTCCTCGCCCACCCCTCCTTCCATGACTGGGTCTGCCTCCGGTCTTTTATTCTGCCCCCGCACGCCATGCCTGGTCCCTGAACATGGACGACCAACCCAATGAAGACTTTTGGCAACAGAATTCTCGGTGTCATGGCATGGCTAATGCCACTCTCTGTCACAATGTCAACATTTGGAGCAGCCAATGGAACGCTATTTGCTGCTGGACGGTGAGTATCACCCTCCGATGGTAACCGACCACTGCCATCCCCCCCAAAAAACACCCACAGCCTCCCCTCCTGCCCTGGGAGGGAGGGCAGAGGGACGCCAGCCAATCGACCTTGTACCTCCTATTCCCCTCTACCTGCCATCATCTTCACCAGCCTCTGCTTTGCTGCCAGCCGAGAGGGACACCTATTGGACATCCTATCACACGTTCATGTGCGCAGACTGACTCCTGCACCGGGACTCATCTTCAATGTAAGTTTTATCCCCCCAGCATTATGTCATTCTCACAATTTCTACTTTCTCATCAATATTACAATATTTGTTTTTTTTCATATGAGTTTAATTTCAGAATTGGGAAATAGAAGAAATACAAAACATTATTATTATGATTAATTATTATTATCAATCAATTAATTTTATCAGAAATTAGGGTCTTATTTTTAATCCAAAGTTAGGGAATGAATGATTTAAATATTTTAAAAGAAAAATTATTTAACTAACATCAAATAACTCAGTTGATTTAATAAAATTAGCAGCAACACTATCTTTAGCACATACCCCACACTTCTTTTCTAAATTTTTTATACAACTTTCATACTAAATTGACCTGTGTGTATGCCATGCTTCAAATCCCAATAACTAATACATTTTGAGCACTTCCATATGAGCTAGGAGTATGAAATTTTGACTCTTTGTAGGTTATGGTAGACCCCCAACGTAAAAATTCGCGAATCTCAGAAAAAATTTCCAGGTTCGACTCCAGGGGATAATTTCCATTTCCCATAAGTTATCATGTAAAAAGCGATTTTTCGAAGTGCAAGCTTCTATTCTTTTGCAAATTTAAATTGGAAGAAATTAACCTACGATTTTTGGACCTTGACTGTTTTAAAGAAAATTGAATAGAATTTCTTATTCTTATCGTCGATTTCTGCCTTCAGTTCGAAATTACCTTGATGACCACAACATTTTTAAACCTTGAGCTTATATTGTTGTCTTCCTAAGTGTAAGAAAAGCATGCTTTGAATGCTTTAACATGAGAGAGCGAGGGTAGGAGGGTGAGGGAGGGAGGGCAAGGGATAGTAAGGGAGAGAGAAAGGGAGATGAGTTAAAACTTACAATGAATTGTCTTTTAGTAAGACTAGCTTTTCGTACCCGGCTTCGCCCGGGTGCATTTCGGACTGCAAATAGTTATACTTTTTCCTGCTTAGAAGACAGAGTGAGAAAATGATACTTACTAAAACTTAGAGCACCTCTCTGGAAACTACATTAGGAGTCTTGTTTTCAGGTGGCAACGGTATATTTAGCTTCTCCCATTGCCCAACTCTAGACAGCGCTACGTACAGCTGACCGTGGGAGAAACAGCAACTGCGCAGGTCGAAACAGACGACATTGAAAGACTGCCCTTGCGCTTTGTTTATTGTCGTAGCAAAGCACAATTTGACTGGAAACTGAATTCGCTTGAATATGAATGGCAAATTAGAGGGAATCATCGGTATTCGAGGGATATGAACGATTTCCCCTGCTGCAGCTCCGGTTAGGATTACCGCTTCCACCAAGTTGTTTTTGAGGTCCCGAATTTGCAACCTTGTGTAATTGCATAGTCTTGACGGATTCAAATTCCTTAATAGTATAACCGGTGCACCGATTTTCAAAGTCAACTTATGCAGGGGAAATCCAGATGGGTTTAAGGAATTTAGGAATTCTGTTGGGTAATGAACGGTGTCGACAACTGCATCCACAGAGAAATAAGTTTTCTCTGCAGTATGAAATTTAGATATAATTTGTTGATTAATCTCTTCAACTTCGTCATTTTCCGGAGATACAATCACTCGTTCACACAGCCAGGATAAATTCATTTAATAAATGTTTTGTATGTTTGGATATACATTCTCTATTAGGTGTTCAATGGAACAATGTCTGATGCCGAGAGACTGTGGCATCTCAATTAGACCTGTACATCTGTAATTATTGACCCGTTGCCGATTTACAAAAGACAATTGGCAAATTTGGCTGTGTTATCATCTCCTCTCAAATGGACCCTCATATTGGTTCGAAGAGATAGTTTTTTCACATGCCTCCAAATATGGGACGACTTTAAGCACTCGTTAACCTCACCCGCTCTGGTCGACTTAGGTATAACTGGTAGTATTTGCCTAAAATCGCCAGCAAAGACAAATGTTACGCCGCCCATTATGAGATTGTTCGATCTAATATCGCAAAGACAGCGGTCGACGGCTTCAACTCCGGTTTTATGTGCCATTATGCATTCATCCCACACAATAAGAACTGCCGCTTGAAGAACTTTTGCGACCCACTATTTTTCTTTAAGGAGCACGTCGTCATGTCACTTTGGGTTAAATTTAAAGGTCACTTGAAGGTGGAATGATCTGTTCGACTGCCATTTAGCAACGTCGCAGCGATACCAGATGATGCCACTGTGACTGCTACTTTCCTCTGAACTCTAAGATTAGCCAGTAATAAATTTATTACAAATGTATTTCCGGTGCCACCTGGGGCATCAATGAAAAATACAACTCCCAAATTATTGTTGACGCTGTTAAGAATGGCATCATAAGCTTGTCACTGATCAGGTAATAAAATTGGCTCTTTTTCTTGTACATACGCATGTAAAAGATCGGGATCGTAGCCAATTTTCCTGAAGTATTCCCAATTAAAAATATCTGGATCGCTTCTGCGAGGTTCAGGCAAGCCAAATTCAACTAATCACTTGTCACCAAGTGCCAGTACCTGATTTTCCAAAGTTATGAGACCTTCATTGAAAATCCCATCTAAAATTGCACATCCATATCTGGGAACTGTTGCCGTACACCGTGAAGAATATCTTCGCACATATCTTGCTTAAATCGGTTCCATATAGATAATGGATCTGCTATATGACAGAACACCAGTATAATAGCAAACAATTGCGTCCGCCCCTCTTTGAACATCATAAACTAGGAAAATGGGTGTTCGCGGAAAAATCGCCATATCTTTGAAACGGCTTTCAGTGAAAGTTTCGTGAAAATCGGCCCAGTAGATTCGGAGATCTCGCATTGCAAACTTTCAAACTCATTTACCATTAAGCCTTTTATATATATAGAGATTAAAAACCTAAAAATAAATAAAATAAAATTTTTTTTTTATGTTATACAATTTTTATATTAAGGGCACTAAAAACCTACAAATAAATTAAATAAAAAACCTTTTTAGTTTATGCAACTTTTATATTAAAGACACTAAACGCCTAAAAATAAATTAAATTTTGACATGGGGTATCATCTGTTGTGATAGATTCTCAAATTTCCATATTAATTACATATCTAGTGTTAGGATACTAATTAATGAAATTTGAATGCATATTAATATAAAATTTGTGTGGCTTTTGCAAATCTGATGATGGATCAAGAAATTAAATACAAAAGCATGGAAAACGTAATAACAAACATCAACATCCCATACGTCAAACATTCCTGTAGATTTATGATCAGCTGATTAGCCACACAACTTTTATATTATGATACATTCATATTTTGTTAATTAGTATCCTAACATAATATATGTTATTAAGATGGAAATTTGAGAATCTATCACAACAGATGACACCCCATGTCAAAATTTAACTTACTTTTAGCTTTTTAGTTTCTGTAATATAAAAGTTGTATAAACTAAAAAGATTTTTTATTTAATTTATTTCTTCTTTAAAATAAGAATACCGCAAATCAATAAACACTAAAAATAAAATTTACTGAATAATAAAAAAATCTAGTATATTAAAATGCTGTAGGAGATATCCCATTCATTAATTAATTAACAAGATATAACCTCAATCTCATTCTACTAAAACAAAATTTTCAAAGAAAATTCATTTCAATAATCCAGCCTACATAAGGTCCATCTGGATCAGATAACATGTGAATTACTGTTTGTACTCCATTTTAATTTTTATGAATAACCAATCATAACAAACATTATGCATATAATGCATACATAATCATGTCCTTTAAATAAACTGCAAATTAAACCCTATTAAAAATTATAAACACACTGACTAAAATAATGTTATACATCAAAATGTGTAACAAACTAATATTTATACACAAACACTAGGTAGGAAATAATCACTTGATTTTAAATTTCAGAAAAGCCTCACACTGTTTTTGCTTAAGCATATATAAAATAACATTATTAAAAAACAAAATTATTCAAGAAAAATATTTAAAGTGAAGATAATTACATTAAAATTATTTGTTATTAAAACTACAACAAAACAAAATACTGTAAAATATTAATATTTTTGAAAATTTCCAATTAAAAAAGTTATGAAACGGCACGCTTTCTCATCTTTACTTAATTATTTAAAACTTAAAATAATTTTTTTCTCTTACACAGGCCATCATCACAACTGCCATGGTGTTATCCGGGACTATTGACAGCCTCATCGACTTCTTTAGCTTTGCTGCCTGGATATTCTACGGTAGTTCCATGCTTGCTCTCATTGTCATGAGGTTCACCAAGAAAGATGCTCCACGCCCATACAAGGTATTATAATCAAGAGCTAGCAACTGAATTTCAATGAAAACTTTTAATTTTTTTCTGAGCTGAACCATTTATGGAAAAACTACTAAACTGATACAGGCGACTCCTGTGATTCAACAGTTTGAGATTCGAGATTTCGACCCAGCCGATCGAATTGGGAATTGGTTTATGTGAAGTAATTTTCATCCCGACCAATCACGCAAAGTTTAGTTTCAGTGTAGACATAGTTATTTCTGCTCTAATTGTTTGAATTTGTGCTAATTTCACTCTTTTTTCTGTTAATCTTTTATTTAAATTTATTTATTTAATTGATTTATTGATAAATTTATCACTTGACATGATATCTAAAAGGAAATGTAATAGTGATAATGAAAGTGAATCAAATAAAAGAGTGTCGTTCAACTATTAAAACTTACGTGAAAATTCTAGAACATGCGATAAATTCAAGTAATTTGATGGCTGGTTTGACAGATTTAAGAGAAGGGCAGGTTTGCATAACCTTAAATTAACTGGTGAGGCTGCAAGTTATTTTGTGCTTTTTAATAACTTTTATATTAATTTCGCTGCGATATATAGTTGTATGTATAGGTAGATGTATACAGGGATGTGCTGTAGACGGCCTGGTCCGACTCGTGCAAGTCGAGATGCGGGAACATATCCCCCAATTATAACATGCAAGTCTATGGAAAAACGGCGTTCGACATTCAACAATTCAAGATTCAACCACGTTCTCAGGAACGCATCCCTGTCGAATCTCGGGAGTCGCCTGTATTTAATTTGGAAAAATGAAGCAATCACTTTGATCTCTGATATAAGTAATAGTCCTGGGGAAGATATTTCAATAATAATCAAAAATAATTATGAATTATGCCTATATTTTGATATGACATTACTTGGACTTAAAATTTTTCAGGTGCCTGTAATCATTCCAGTGGTAGTACTTGTGATTTCGGTGTACCTGATAGCTGCTCCCATCATTGACAATCCACAGATTGAGTACCTCTATGCAGGACTCTTCATACTTGCCGGTCTACTCCTCTACGTTCCCTTTGTGCACTATCGTTATGTGCCCTCATTCATGGGTAAGTGATAGCTGTTTCTTATAATGTCCAAGTCATCCCTTCCATGCATAAAAACCAACATTATAATATTAGGAAAGATCTAATAAAAACTCTCTTCTTATTCTTTCGACAGAGAAACTCACAGTCTTCTTCCAACTGCTGTGTGAAGTTGCTCCAACTCACCTGACCTTTGATTAAGGGCACGGGGACCAAGAGGAGAGATGTTGGCTAATCCATTCCTGTAAAATATCCATGTGGATGGCAATGATTCACAGGGAGATATCTGCTACTGAAATTGATCCTGGCTGTTTTCCATCCCTCCTAGCATTGTATGAAGCAGCATCCAGGAGGATCTGCATCACTCATTTTCGCTCATCAGCATCCCAGAAAGGACAAATTTTTACAGAGTTTTGATAACCAATGATATTTTACAGTCTCTTTTTTGCCTTATGAGGATGGATATTGAAAAGTTTCTTTTCCAAAAAATTATATATACATTTATACATATATATAAATGATTTTCATATCCTTTTATACATTTTTCCTTTTTTAAAAAGACTTCATCTTTTACTCTAAGTAACAAATCCATTGTGTTCTTCCAACAATTCCAAGAATTTCTTCACTCTAATAAAGACTTAGACATATAGTGAACTTGCTTCCTTAGAGTAAGTGTTACTGGTTGCCAGTCTGTTGTTGAAATTCCTCACAAAATATGCCTATGTCAAGTCGTTGCTAATGATTTAGAAGTGGGAAAGTATCAAAGGATCATCAAAAGCTGCTAGATGTTTCCACTCGTACATGGCATTACATCTTATTGTTAGTGAAGAAGGTGATATCCTTCAATCATCATTCACAAAGCCAACGGAATGGAAGAATAAGCACTAGGAGTCAACTTGTGTTCCTCTTGATTGTTTCAAAGGTCAAAGTTACCTTAACCTTCAATGTATATTATTGTTTATGTCATTTGTATAAAGTGTACCATAGAAACAATACAAGGAAGTCTAAATAAAATTTTTTTTAATTTCTTACCTTCTCCTAGCATGTATGAATGAATTGGTGAACTTGTTGAGTGCCGAGAAAAACCCCAACCAGCCACAGAATGGTTGGGAAAATAACATGCAGTTTTACTAAAATGCAGCTATCCTTTGCAGTGATTTACTGACTTAATTCAAAAATTGAATTCCAACCATAATTTGAGCTCAATATTTAATTTTGGGAAAAGTATAGTATGTCCACAATAAGTTGCTGAGCAGAAGATTAAATGACTATATATACTATAGCTCTACTCTTCTTTGAATTGAATGTGTATAGACACAAAAACAAAACCAGATAATAAGAGAGCTAAAGTAAATGTAAATGTCTTTTGCGACAATTGGTTTTGATGTAAACAAATATCCTTGGTCACAACGTACCTAATTTGGTTATTCCCTCCACACCATGACACCATTTAACTACTTGTTAATATGGAAATCCTAAATATTTAAATGCAACAGGAATTTTTACTTTCTCTATATGTAGTGTAGGAAAAAGTCTTGTATTCATGAAAAAAATCAAATTAGAGATTTCAATGGATGTACACATTTTAAGATCCCCTGGGTGTATTTTTAGTATTTTCTCAATTATGTCTTTGTGTGTGTGTATGATAGGAATTTTGTGGTCACTCTAACTTAAACACTAATGATAAGATCAGCACAAAACTTTATACATAGGCTTTTTATTAGTAATTCAAGGTATGAAAAGGTATTGGCTGAATCTGGTCCACCAGAAGAGGAGATTTATTCTTGTTGTTTTTCCACTTTATCCAAATATCCCCTTTAAAACTCAATTATGTAAATAGTTTTAGTCATTATCACAGTTGTAGAAAAGATAATTTTCTACAAGTTTTGTATGAAACATTTTTTCATAACACCGATTGTTTAAGATATTTTGATTTTTATTCGGAATTTATGTTAAACTAGTTGAAAGTACCTGGTGATGCCCGGTTTATGCCAGACGTCTTTGGCGAATAAAATTATGTATTACAGGCAGTCCTCGACATCCGTACATAATGCATTCCTGAAAATGCATACGGAAGTCATCCGTACATAATGCGTTCCTGAAAACGCATACGGAAGTCGAATGTACAGATGTCAAACATAGATTTACGTGTTATATAGGGGGGTTCCGTTCCCAGAGAGCCAAAAAATATTATAAAATCTCTAATTATGGTATAAATCTTTAGTTTTTTGAGCAGGGGCCTTTTAGACACAATCGTTGATTTTATAATATAGAGAGATAGGGCAAAATGCAATAAAATATTTAAATAACTGCACAAATAAACACTCCTGTACAGACAAAGATGGCGACGCAGCAGAAACTGGTGGCCTGGTGGCTGACAACCAGCAGCACTCGAAATATTCATTCGTCATTTCACTGATGCACGAAAGTCCAAATTCGGCGTACAGAAGGTGGTTTAGGGTTGTCAATGTATAAAAGTGCGAGTTTTTTTTCATTAAAGCATTTTGCTATTTTCATAGTTTTTTTTGTAATATTGCCTAATCATGGCCCCAAAGAGAGTGATGACTGAAATGAAAGAAAAGTCGGTAAAAAGGGCGAAAAAAGTGATGAGTTGGGAGAAGAAAATTGAAATTTTAGATAGGCTTGTGCATGATGAATCTGCTTCATCAGTTGGTAAATTACTTGGTGTGACTGAGTCCACAATAAAATTGATAAGGAAAGTGAAGAAGTGATTAGAGCTAGTGTTGCAAGTGGTACTTCAACGAGTATATAAGTTTCTTTTGTACCTAGGAATCCGTATGTAGAGAAGACAGAGAAGGCTTTAAACCTGTGAATCGAGACCCAAACTCGCAAGAAAATCTCGCTGAGTTCACTTGTCATTCACGAGAAAGTCAAGCTACTGCACAATCATTGTCTCAAATTGTTTCGTGGACTGCTAACAGGATATCGCCAACGTCATCGAAGCGTGTGTAGATTGGTTCCTTGCTCTTAAAAAAAATGTGGCATTTATTCAGAATGCCACAGTACGTACTGTATTATTATATTTGTTCTTCTCCTTCACAATTGTACACATACTCGACCGGCTTAAGTCCAATGAACGTCCAATTGAAGCTAAAGATTCGCCGCTTTTGGCACGCCTAATTATTTCCATCTTTGTCTCAATTGTGTTCAGCTTATGAGTCCTACATTTCTTTTCACTTGTATTAGCACTTTCAGTTTTCCGTTTCTCACTCATGTTTATAAAATAACAGGTGTAAAATGCACAAACAAAGAAACACTGCAATACGTACAAACAAAGATGGTAACGTTGCCGAGACTGAATAATAATAATAATTTATTGATTATTAACCGACTTTACAGTATTAATCTTGTCAAATTTCAGTACAATATTTAAAAAATCACACACAAATCTTACATTACATATAATACATGTATTATTACATAGCATACTTTAATTTGGTAATTTATTAAAAGTGTTGGTTTGGCTGACAGACAGCGCCATTATGCGATAACTCGAAATGTTTGTTTGTCAGCTGATGTACGAAAGTCCGAATTCGGAGTATGAAAGGCGGTTTAGGGGCGAGAATTTATAATGTACGAAAGAGCGAATTGTACGGATGTCGAATGTATGGATGTCGAGGACAGCCTGTATATGGTAATGCAATCATTTCACCTTTTGCGCATTTTTTACCAAAGGATGAGGATATTATAAATTAGAAAAATATGTTTTAATATTTATTTCAAAGCTTGCTTGTAAACAATATTTTTTGTTTTTCCTTCATTAGCATAAATAAACAAATTTTTTCTTCGTAAAAATAATCAAAACGTGTTCAGGGGACCTCAAAACGTGTATTTCCGTTGAAATCTCGATTTCGAATTTTTTCATGAAAACAATACTTTCTCTATACTACGTATATTGGAGAAAGTAAAAACTAATTCTGAGATATCACTGATACCTATGAATTGGGCCGGGAGGGTCCATGGAGGTCCGGAGAGAAAGAGAGCATACGTGAGAGTAATAGGATTTTGAGTTTAACAATGTAATCGGTTGGCAAGGCAACTTCATGTTATAAACACTAAATTTTGTCAAAATATATTAAAATGTTAAATTTGAAAGATTTAGATTCAAAAGTGATAGAAGACGAAAAGAATAAGAAGCTGCATTTATTTTTCTTTAATACAGTCCAAGTCCGAAAATCGTAAGTCAAATATGTGAATTTTAATAAGCATAATAAAATAAGGTTGCAGGTCGAAATATCGATTTTTCCATGTTATCTTATGAGGAATGGAAATCATTCTCAGGAATCGAACCCGGGTCGATTTTGGAAATTTTATTTTTCATAAATGGCTTCTACTTTAAGAACCGAACATTCCTACCAAATGTCAATCTTCTAGCTACTCAGAAAGTTTGTTAAAAATAGCATTAGAGTTCTGATTTCCCACCGACGACGACGAAGTCAATTTTATATATTAGATACATCGTTAAGTGACACCATTGTTTCCATTGCTATGATAACATTTTCTAATTGTTGATAGCATTGCATATGCTGCCAAGAGTCATTTTAATTATGCATCTATATTTTGTTATCCATAGAAACAGCTAACAATTTGTTTACTTATTGTTTTTTTAAGTAAAGATTATTGAAAATGTTTAAAAATTATTCAAGACTGTAATTTCTAGTAATTATTCTTGAGGACAGTGATGTCAAGAGCAATCATATTACTTTGTATGGAGAAAGTCATGTGCTGGACACATCAGATTTTTATAACTTATTTTTAAACATATTCTCTTAACGTTGCCCCTTGGTTGTCTATACAGTGAATAATTCCAGATCATAAAGGACAGTGTTACTATGAAAGAAAGACAGAACAGAAATGATTTTATTCATTTCTCAAAACAAAATGTTTTACTTTACATGGAAGATTACGTTTCACTTATCAGCACCCCTATCATTAACAAATCCATTTTTATACATCAACTGGCAAATATTTATTGGTTTATAGCTTCACTCCATCACCATATGAATATTAATGAAAATGATCACTATCAAAAAGAGATATAAATGTGGTAAGCAATTTTGAAGAACAAAAAATTTTCCAGGTTTAACCCAATAAGTGGCAACTGTTGACTTCTCAATACAAATTTCACTTATTTTTCTCTAACAGAAGGCACTTTATAATAATATTTTGGAATCTGGGTTTAAATTTAAGAGTTAACTTTAGTGTACTTTTCTTTTAATATTTTGTAGATTCAAACAAAAGTTTCGCGCTTTCAGTTTTTCAGATTTTTTTATAAAATGTCTTGTACATAGGACATTGAAATGTTAAATGGATAGTAAAAAAATATAATTTCGGAATTGTTTTTCAATTTTCTCATAATATGCATTGCATTGCAATAATTTCTTTTTGGAATATATAAATCTGATTTTCCAATTTTCTCTATTTCCGTTCGACCATAATATGAATCTTTACATAAAAAATAAAAAACAATTTTTATCATCATAATTGCCATCATCTTGCCTCTTGAGTGATATAAAGTAAAACCTGTGAAAGGCAGAACTTGTATTTGGCAGAAACCTGCCAAAGCCGGAAATTGAAAATAAAATCGTATATGTCGATAACGTTTTTCATATAAATGTCTCTCTGTAAGGCAGAACCTGTGAGACACGGACAGAAAGAATTTTTTCTTGTAATTTTTGTGTTATTGAGTGCATTTTGAACCTGCAGAAGACAGAGAGAAAAATCATTCTCCTTAAAATATGTCTTGAGGGCCTTCAATATATTCATCAATGTAACGTATCTGACAGTTAAAATTGGTTTTAGATGCAATTACATTTCTCAGATGTTCATTAATGTGTACAAGAAGCATGCATAACAAATTGTAGCGATATTGATTATTTCGAAATTCAAAATTTGAGTGATGGGATTTATGAAGTTGAGGGTACCAACGTATGTGCTAAAAATTTGGTAAATATTGATGAAAGTGTTTTCATAGAGATTGATGAAATTGATTTGAAAACTGTGGTATAATCATAAAGCAATGAAACTGTTCCCAATTCATATGATGAACAGAGTGAGGAAGATTGTTAAGAACTGGAAATGCCAATAACATCAAATATTTTACACTATCTTAAAGCTTTAAAATATTTTACCAAAATCAAGGGTGAAAATGTTTTCTTTAACAAAGTTGTTGAATTAGGGTGTTTTTACCAGTTTAAGGAAATCACCAAAAAAACGAAACTAATATTGGATAGATTTTTCTGATAAATTATTAAACTTTGTTTAATACTTTTCATTGGAATTAAATGTATTTGAAATTTGTATGACATTTAATTTTTCTGCATCTGAACATCTGTAGCATTTTTAACAGAAGATTATTAATTTCTAATAAATTAAGGACTGTGATTATTTTAACCTGTACAAGGCAGAAAACCTGCTAAAGAGGGAAAAATAAGCTGGTCTCTTGAGGTTCCTCCTCTCGTATGTTTTACTGTATAACGATATCTTATTATTTTATATATTTAGTCAGCAGCAAAGGAGACACATTTCACATGTAAAAATAATAGAAAAGCAACTGCTAATAATGAGTATGAATGAAACTGCCACTTCTCAATTAATATAACTTTTTTACTGAGGTCTTTAATCAGGGGTGTGCTGCCAAATATATAACAACAAGGTCGCTATTATCACCGCCCCTGGCAGTTAGGCAATCCATCCTGCATCAAATTCATGACCTTTTTTTTATGGCCCTGAGATCACCTTATCTGATCTTTGTGAGAATCAGAAGGGATTTCAATAAAAAACAAGATAATATTGTAAATAAAAATTAAATTCTTATTTTAAATGTTTAAATATATTTAGGATTTTCCCGAGTCCTGAGAGCACACCACAACCCAACCATTTCTTTGAAACCCTTCTTCCAACCCAACCCAACCATATTTTTAAAAACCTTCTTCCAACCCAACAATTTTTCTGAAAACATTTTCCAACCCAGCTCAACTTAATTTAGGAAAGCCAATTTTCCTTTGCACATAACAAAATAGTAGCAAAAAACCCAGTGTCGCATTCCTCCATGAATCACAATGCTAGAGACACACATCAGAGCGACTGATACACAAAGTGCCACCTATCAGCCAAAATAGGAAGTTCTTGGGAGGCAGAACAGCGTGCATAAGTTGTTTCATCTAGTGGCTAAACATTGAAGTCAATAGTGTGAACCATTTACAGTAAAATCTCGATACAACGTATCTCTACGGAGCATGAATTTTTATACTTTATACTGAAAGTATGGTATACTGAATATACCCATAAGGAGTACAGTATTTTCTCTGGGAGCATCTCAGTGGGAGGTCGGCATTCTCGCAGGTCCGGCGCAAACCGAAACTGGCGAGAATGAGTCTAACAGGAGAGGTATTCCTTAGAACTTAAGATTTTACCTCAATGCTATTGTGAAAATACTAAGAGGATAACTGATCATCGGTTTTAAAAATTTCAATTAGGAAAATCCCCTTTTGGGATTTTAGATCTTTTCGTACTAAAGACAAAAGATGCCTTCAAAATTGGTGTAAACGACTTGAATTGGTTATAGTCATTGGAATAGTCTTTAAAAAAAAAGCAGAGGTATACTGTATACTAAGGTAAAACTTTGAGGGAGGGTTCTTACCCGGTTTTTTAAAGAGCAAATTACATGACTGTAATGTTACGATGCCAGAAGAAAATGTATGAGCTGTTTTTTTTTCAATCAACCTGTATAATTTTTCATAAGGCGTGGGTATACGTGACTTGTTCAAAAAAGCAAAGGGTATAACATATTCATTCGAAAAAGGCAGAGAGTATAAGGCATATACCAGGGTTTTTCAAAGTAGAGGCCGCGGCCCAATGATGGGCTGCGAGACGTTCAATAAGGGCCTCAAAGAAAGGGTCGATCACAGATATTTTTATGCAAAATTTAGGCTAAATTATTGCCAAGATAACCAAATTCAACTAATAGGATTTAAAGGCTATTAAATTCTACTGTTTACATTTTAAATACATCCTCAGATATTCTTAATTAACAATATTTTATAAGGTATAATTTTGATGGGCCGAATAACATATTTTCTATTACTAATGGGATGCGAAGAAAGAAGTTTGAAAACCCCTGGCATATACCACTGTATACCCTCCACTACAGCACTTGTTATAGTTGATTCATTTACGGATGAAAGCATACGTTAAAACCACAAAAATCTTTTTTCGGGACCTCTGAATTTCATACGTAGTATTGAAAAATACGCTATGTTGAAATACGTTATTTTGAAATATTTATACATTATTTATACGGGAAAATTGACAGGAATTTAAAAAAAGTATGTTAATTTGAAACATACGTAATAATGAAGTATGTTGTAACGAGATTTCACTGTATTCCCTTTGTAGTTGCGTTTACATCGCACCTTCGCGGCCGCATAAAATGCTCCTGTGGGTCGTAGGTTCCTATAGATTGTGTTTATAGTACCAATAATTCCATAAAATAAGATAATATCAATATTTTGGTCAGCTTTATAACATTGCGTCTAAGTCCTCAATATTCGGTTTTTGCTTATCGTCCAGTTTCCGCGGAACCAATTAAGGACGAATATCGTGGGATGCCTATACATACTAGAATCATTAACTAAATACAATTATTTCAATTTACTTATTCGATGTTTTCTGTTTCCGATGCGTGTTTAGCGGGAAGTCTATCTTGTGAGTTTGCAAAAATTGCAGCAATCAGCTGATGAGCTAGTGAAACGCGGAATATATGGAGAGGATGGAATTATAACTGTATAGAAGTAATTAGGTGTTCTATACGTATAATTGATATATGTATAACCTGGATTATTGATAATTATTGTGATTTTCCCCTTAATTCACCCAAAAAGTGAGAATCTGGTGTGAGGTAGGTTCACTTTGATTTCTAATTTTAAGTGCCCAAAAGTGTTACTTGTGTATAATGCGCACCCCTACTTTATGACCTGAAAACTTGGTCTTCAAACTGCACGTTATACACGAGTATATACAGTAATTATAATTTTTACTGAAATAAGTGAAAGAAAATAATATATTTTTGTGTACTATTTTGGGGCCCATAAGTGTTGCATTTCCTGCTTATACTAACAAGGAGTCCATATGCATCATGGAACACCGATTTCAACCATCATGTGGCAGAGCGTGCTGTGCGTCGTAACTTGAAATATTACGAAGTGAGAAGGTGCGCCTCTCAAGGGTTTGTGAATAATGCAGTAAACAGTGTGTGGCATATTATATGTGCCTACTACGAAGCCCCTTGCGCAAGAAGCCGCCGTAGTGTAGTGTTTAGTGACTCTGACTCGCGTGCAGAGGATGTGGGTTTAGAGGTTATATACTGGCAGTTATTTTATATTTATAATCGTTATTTATATTCTGACATTCTATGCTATAAAAATGTTTTAATTGTGAATTTTGGAAAAAATGATTACTTATCGTATTTCATAGAAAATTTGTAAGGAATTGATACTTTTGCAATAACAAATGCAGTTTCAAAGTTTTTATAAAAATATGTTCTGTACATCACAATAAACACAATGATTCATCAAATACCGTGGAGAAGGAATTTTGAAGATTTTGGATTGCATATGGAAGATTATTAAACATCATAAGACTGGTGAAACTTATAATACATATTGATAGATTTATATTACATTTCTGCCTTGCTATAGGCTGTTCATCTATCCAGAAAGCCCCTTTGTTTTCTGTTTAGCATAAGAATATAAAAGGTCCGTTAGAGGACTATGGCCTGTATAAACTCACCACATACCCACATACATACACATTACTTCTTCTTCATACATACATACACATTACATACACTTTTCATCGTCAGGTAATCCAGATGGGAAGTGCGGTGCACAATCTTTCGGATGATAATTGTCAAAAACGCAAACAAAACAGAGAATCTTCTCACACCAAGAACACTGGAGCAAAGCAACATTCACAACTACTTTTCAATATATTGGTAGGGAAGCAAACTTCATTTACATTCAAGAAAATTTCTCTCTCGTCGATGATCTTTGATGCAAACCAAGCATACCGACACGTTTTGGAAAACTGGTGCGCTCAATTGATGGTGCAGCAATGAGTGAATTTTTATTGCATCCTCGCATGAACTTATTTCACGTTTTTGCTGTAGCAAGTGCGAGCAGTTTTGAATGTGTTTAATGAAATTCTTTACTTGCCTATAAAAGTAAACATCACACGGCTGGCATAAAGGAGTGTATTTAGGTGGTATTATTTTCACATGACAAGTTGCTGCACCATCATCATTGATGAAGATGTCATCGTAAAGGATAGGATTCGTCTGCCCTTCCCATGAATTGATAAGTAAAAGAAAATTTTCTTTCCCGACATAAGGTTGTAAGATACTTGTCAAGAACTGTTTGTATAATTTTTTATTAATTTTCCAGATTTTGAACAAGTTACAACTACATTGCCCAGCTCTTCTACTACCGCATCAACATTTTTTTGGACTTTTGGCAACAATTTTCCTGACAACATAAATGCATATTGTGCAGTGTAAGTATGAGATATTTTATTGAGGCTATGTTTATTAACGAATACCACTTTGGATCCTCTGTGTCAGCATCCTGTCAATTGTAGATTGGTATTGGCACCCTGTCTGGTCAGTATTAATGATTAAATCCGGGTCGAAGCATGGAACCAGCACTTTAACTTGCTTTTGGAACTTCTCGGCAGCCTCCAAGGTTTCCTCCGCGGTTTACAGTTACAGTAATACTGTATTAATACTGTATATCAGTAGAACCTTGATAACCATCGTTATTTGGTTCCAAAAAACCCGATGATTAGCAAAATGATGATAGCTGAAACAGATTTTCCCATAGAAACAATGTCACTGGTCAGTAATTTGTTCAAACTGACCTTACATGCATCATATAAAACTGAGTTTTTAGGCCTGTTTGCTGGAAATTTTTAGATTGCATCATTTTCATTCATTCACTCACTTCTAGTTTTATTTGCAGGGATGCCACATTTCTGAACCTTTTAGCAGCATTGTCACTATCACTGTGTTTTGGGGTCATTTTTATCACTTAAGGTATAATAAGCTATAAAATATTTAAGAAATATGTGAGGGGGTTTATGTTAACTGTTGACAAATGAGTTGACAGTTGTACTGTGGCAATCTGCGAAGGAACGTTTTGCTGTTTGATTCTTAGATTTTAAGACAAAATTCTAAAAACTATTAGTCTTTGTTTAACTGTTTCAATTTACACAAGCCAAATCCAGTATGAAGTTTCTTCTGGATATCTTTTTGCCTGTTACTTCCCGAAACACAACACATGCATTGATTGCTGCTATATCAAGAATATTGTACAGGACATGAACAGGCAACCTACGTGTTCCATATCACGTTGTGTACTTTCTGCACATCTGGTCAATAACATCAACACCAAACTTTGTATTGTTGTAAAATGATACTGTTTCTGGGAGATTTTTCTCCATTTTATCTATCTCAATGTCAGGATGCATAGTGCTGAGGACTAGAACATTCTTATTCACCTTCTCCTGATACACTGTAAGTGTTGCACCATCAGTTTTGAGGAAAGTGGTCTCGAACAGAAGTCTGCATACGTCCTTGATCTCTTGCGGGACTTCTCTCCTACCTCGGTTGATTGTTCCCACAAGACTAGTGCCTTGACCTTACAGCTTTTTTGCTAGGCTGCATGAAGTAAAAAAATTGTCAGTGGTAACATTGCGACCCTTTTTCAAATATCGCTCAGTCAGCTTCAAGACGACATGTTCGGGTAACAATTCGTTTTGGGGCCTGTTTTCATCTTTCCCCACGTAGGGATATCCATTGCACAGGTACTTCGATTCACTATCTGCCAAAAGCCAATACTTGATACCAAATATGTCTGGTTTGTTTGCCATATATTGCATAAAAGAGCATAAATGACCAATGTTGCTAGCATCGTGACCAGGCTCCAAACACGTCGTCAATCTTCATTCATTTCGTGCGAGGTGAAAAATTATTTCTGCTCTGATTATAAAACACTGTATTTAGTGTAGTAGGTTGAATTTAGAGTGGATGCTACATTCTAATATACTAAAACACATAAGAAATACATGACCGGTGTGGTCGCTGAAGGTACAAGTGACTGTTAAGACTAAACGGTTAGAGCCAGGTTGATTATTTTTCAAATGTAAGATCTTCTCATCAAATGAGTAAAAGTCAGCTGATATCAACTCCCTACGCCGAATAAGATGGGAGCGAGAGACCATTAGATTTCGAAACCGGTCAAAATGACCGGTCCAGGCGTTCTATACGCCTTTAAAATTGAGATTGGGATTTAGAGAGAGAGAGCGAAGTAGAGAGCTCTCGCTCACGTGATTTACCGAGAGCCAATAGATGAGGACTCTTGCGAGGCTTAACCTGACAGCTCATTCACTCTTAGACCTCCGTTGTGCCTACATCGTGTCTATGAGTGCTGTGTTGCCAAGCGTTTTATTCGTGTTGCTAAGCATTTCATTTTGTTAAGCCTAGAGAGAGAAGAGAGCCTAATGTAGATAAACAGATCTGACAACATCGGTGCCAAATTCTCCCGTGCAAACAAGTCTCCCCACCTCCTCGAAGTGAAAGCGAACGACGTGTTCCGAGTATCTCCGAACAGCCACCCCCAATGTCATATTTAAAAAAGTATAGTGTTAAAGTTATATTTCTCCTGCCACATGCCACTTCTGTAATAAAATCAATAGATCAGTGTAGACCTAATTGAAACATTTTAATGTCTCTATAGCAGTGTTTCTCAACCTTTAGTAGACCAGGGAGCACTTAGAGGTATTCGTTAACTTAGGAGGAGCACTAGAACAAACTTTTCAGTAAAACATTTGTTATCTACCAGCTGGAATGTCCATCATAGTACACTTGTCAGCACAAAAACCATCTAGGAAAAAATAAATGAATGAGCTCAAAAAATCGAAATAAAATTAAAGACGATTTCAAACATATTATATATTGGTTATTTAATTTAAAAAATAAATCCATACAAAATGATGAAGAATGAAAAGCTTGCGGAGCACCTATCTAATGGTTACGGAGCACCAGTTGAGAAATGCTGCTCTATAGGAAACAAGCCTTTCAAAGACTTTATTGGACTACCAAAACATCAACAAAGTAAGCATTATAAGGTTTTTTTAAAATCTGATCTTAGATAATGCTGTTACATGGTGCCTAGTTCTTAAAATTCCTTTTAAAAAGTACTTCTCTCCAAAAGGCATGGAATTAAATTTTTTCAATTGTATCTGAACGGGAGACCAGAGATGGAGATGAAACTGCCAATGACATAAAAACAGCACCAAAAGAAATGATTAGATTGTAATATAGAAGATGTAAGAGAGTGATTAAACTTTGATGCCAATGACCATAAACTCTTAACAGAAAAGGAAATCATCAAAACTGCACAAGAAGAAGAGGAAGACACTAAAAAACAAATTTGATAAACAAATATAATTATAAAAACTAAAGAAATAATGTAAATAAATAATTAAAGAATACATAAAATAAGACATACAATTGTCTTTCCTCAGAGCTTGCATTATGACCCACCACTACTTCACTCATACTGCAATCATGTTCCTCAAACTTGACAATGATGGGAGTTTAGGAGACAGAAAATATTCACAGCGACCATCTGGATCCCTGGAAGATGGACCTGGCTGCTGCTCATCATCCTTTAAAATTGTATAACCACATTTATTCTTGCACTTCTCCTGATGTAGTTCTTTATAGCATGTAAGGGAATCATGAACAGCCCTCCTTATGCAACAACTGTGTCCCCAATCTGAATCATTCTCAGATATAAGACTGAATCTGTTGTGATCTTATGTTGTTGCTCTCCTAAAAATTTTCAACTAAAAAATCTCTTAGGTGGTTCCTCTTCTCCAGCAGCTTACTCAGCCTTTTCTTTGCCTTGTTGCTCAGTCATTTCTTCCAGTTCTTCATTAGTCAAACCCTCCTCCTGAGAGTCAAGCAGCTCCTCCACATTCCATATGTCAACATTGTCCAATCCAACTTGTTTGGCAGAGTTAGCTATGCCTCTGGTTATCGCCAACACATCTTGACCATTTAAACCAATGAAGTTCATGACATCTAGTTGTACCTTCTTCTAAGCACTGTTCACAGAGTTGGGTGTGATCTCCTTTCATGCTTTACTGATGTTGCCGATGGCAGCCATAATGTTATAATACTTCCAGAATTCATTTGCTTGCCTTGCACATTAGCAGCATCAACCAACTGGCTAAAGGTATGCTTTAGGTAATGTGCTTTAGGTTCAAATCCATTTCCTTCACAATATTTTATTACATGGGCTAAAAAGGTGCATTTAACTCAACCTGTCACCCAAACCTTCCTGTTGGACTTCCAGGCGACAGATAAGTGAGACTTATGAGTCTTTCTTTGCTCCTGTAGTTTCTGAATTATAGATAATTGGTGGTTTCAACTCAACATCTTCTGAAGCATTCTCATCCAGCAAGAGTATAAGACAGTCTTTGGAGACCTTGAATCCTGAAGCATGTTTCTCTTTGTGGAAAATGAAAGTGTGCATTGATATTCACTTCAAAAACAACAGGTCTCGTCTACATTAAAAATGAGCTGTTAAGTGAAGATGCCCTCTTCAGTTAATTGGGAGATTTACATGCTGCCTGAGTGTTAGAACTCACAGATATGCCAGTGACGCGAATATTATGAAATTGCAGCGGGCTTAAAATTGTGGAACCAACCCGAACTGGCCACAAACATCTTATTGGTAGATCCTTTGTCTTCTTGTTCTCTTAAATGATTGTACATATTCTTCGGTTTGTGCATTATGGCTAATTGGTATATAACACTGGCTTTGATCATCAATCCAATGCATTAATAACTTCTCTATTTTTTCAGTAAACTGCTATATGAATGCATTAATCTTGACAGTTAATGCAGTGATAAATTGACCAGATGCTTTCACCTTATCAGTATCTATTTAATTTATCAACCTCCATCACACTCAGCAGCATTTTTATTGGTTGACTGGCCAGCCAATCAGAGATCGGTATTTCATTATTGTGGAATACAAACTGTTTACCTAGGTACGTTATCTGTTTACCTAATGTGAACAGATAATATTAAAACAATTTTAAAATAAGTATACAAAATTTAAGTTTTTTCATTGTATTAGTAAATTAATAATCCAACTTTAACAACTATTGAGAACATTTGTCATCTTCATATGTTTCAAATGTAAAAGCTATTATATCTATTTTTTATCTTTTTTAGGTTTGCTTAATGAAAAATTTTCATTTGTTCTTGCGAGACATTTTATAGTAAGTATAGGACATTTACGTATTTGTCATTAGATTAGAAAATTAACTTAAGGTACAGTCAATTCTCTTTGTGATGATGTTACAGTAGTAAAATTCATAACATAGAAGATTTTAACTTAGAAAATGTAGGAAAATAGTAAATTAATATCACAACTATAACAAATATTGAGAAAGGAATACAAACTGTTTACCTTGGTTATGTTATGTTTACCTAACACGAACAGAAAATCTATAATATATTTTGAAGCGTGTGATTGTATGTTTGTTCATGGAACTCCTCCTAAACGATACAAGCTAGAATAACCAAATTTGGTATGATTCTTCCTTACATCCTAACTTAGTGAATGGTCAACGTTTGGTCAACTGGGATTAATCAGTGCTGCCAATATAGGGGCTTAACATTTTTCCATAAGATAACACGTATGAATCCATTTCTTGACTTGCAAGGTATTCTTCCTTCAAGCATAAAAATACATAAATTTCACTCATGAGAAATATCACTGTGCCGCTCACCCACCTTGAAGCATGTATATCGTGATGAATAAGTCGACCTTTGAAGCTTAAAAAAATTTCCTAAAACTTAATGTAGACTTATACACAGAATATAAAATGTGAACCTTAAATTCCAGATGATGACATCGATATTTACAAAGACAGTTGATCTTTTGGTGTAGGTGATAGCTATTTTGAATCAGCTGTTCCAGTGTTCACATTTTATGACATTTATTTTAGATGATTTCAAATAATTAATTTAGAAGTTAATAAAAAATTAAAATTATAGTTTTTGTTTTTATTACTGAAATCTCAAAAATATAAATGATCTACATATTTAAAATTACAGAAACGGAGGATAAAAGAAATAGGTACATACCGTCAACAGATGGTAATACAGTTGTATGACTAATTCAGTCTTGTTTTTATTGCCTTCTATTTGGCCTTTAATGATCTTTCTTAAATGAAACCTATGATTTAATAATTTAAAAAATTGACACACGGTGGAGAAATTCGTAAAACACCCCAAAAAATATAGATTTCAATAAAAAATTTTCTTTTTTGAAAAGGAAAATATGTAATTATCAAAATCATCCTTTCATTTGCCAACATATGCGATATTTTATCATAGAGATTGATCGTGAACACTAGGTATAGTAAGTTTTGATGGTATTGCTAATAGCTGACATCAGTTGAATTATAGAAAACTTTATTTAGTGGGGCAAGATCTCCAAGAATAACAGTTTCTTACTGGTTAAAATTAAAACATCTGTCACATGGAAAACTCAAGAAGAATAGCACAAACTCAAAACAATATTTATATATTTTTATTATTATGTTCATTTCTGTGTTTTGTTAGATCTTGGATTGTACAGCACCTTGATTTTGTCTGGAAAAAATTTCATGAGAAGTATTTTTAAGTGAAAAAATGGGGTTGACCTATACAGCGAATATATGCTAATCATATATTTTCAAGCAGAAAAGTCAAGGTGAACTAATACACTGGGTTGACTTATACGCAATATACAGTAATCTATTCCATCTTTTTCTGTAGAGAAATGCTTTTAAAAACAATTTTTTACATTTTCAATAAATTCACTTGCTTTCCTTTTTCCTGTCATGATTACTCACTGTATAGCTGTTTTGATGTATTGTGCCATGGTAATTCACTAGCAATTAAAAAACAATTTTGCTGTAATCACAGAAAAAACCAAAACTCAAAAAGGTTGTTTTGTTAATACATGAGTAAAATGTCTAATACTCTAAATAACAAAATAATATTTGCATAGCAAAAAGGTAAATCTTAAAGTAATCCTGTAACACAGTATGTCTGCTTGTTTTTTATTTTTCCTGAAAATTTTCCCTTTCTAGACTGTTTTGAAATTAATATAAGAAATCTAATATTTGTTTATTTCCTAACACACAAGATAGATTTTTTATTCTAAAACTGTCTTCAAACTTTCATGCATAGAGATTGAAATTTGATCAAAAACCTTCATTTTAAAGGAAAAAATATAATTTATGAGCCTATGGCTAAATAACGAAGATGAATTGAGAACCCTCCTAATAATCCTAAAAATTACTTAAAAAGGAATGTACTCACACAAATCAACTATTCCATCCTTAGTAGGGCAATCAAAAAAGATCGCTCTACTGAGGATGGAATCCTTGATTCTGAAATGCGCATTTAGGCATTTTTTAGAAAGAAAGTACTTGTGTGTGGTTTTTGGCTTGTGTATTTGTGCGTGTGAACAAAAAAAGGTCTCTGGTATTGGAGTAATTCCTCCTAAACCCAGTGTGTGCGAGATTGTGTTTGGTCCCTGGCGTGGAGTAAATTCCCCTAAACCAGAGTGTGAGTACTTTCCTTTTTAATAATTTTTATGGTTATTAGGAGGGTTCTCCACTCACCTTAATTTTATTCATCTTCATTTTCATTGCAATTATCACTAAAATTTTACTAGAAAAGATACCTATCTTTTGAAATTGCTCGAAGAAAATTTGGTGATATCCAGATGTGATAGGGTCAGATGGCAGTAGGGTTAGAGAGTGGTTGGGTCAGAGGGTGGGCATCACAGGGAAGATAATTGTAGTAAAAAGGACATCTCTTGAAACTATTCCATTGTCACTTCAGGTGATCACTTATGGAGGTTTCACTGTATACATACAAACATACAACAAACAGGTTGTGAATGTAATGTTAGTTCCAGTGTAGTGGCATAGCAGAATAATTCCTGCCCCTCCAACCAGGGACAAGTAGGAATAATACACTTTAACCATACAGTATAAATTAGGCGCTTTTCATATGCTTTAGTATATTGTTTTAATGAGTTAAACTTGGAAAATAAATATAATTACACTTTTAAAGGCAATTACATAGGTATATCAAAAAATGCATACATGAAAATATTTTATTTTTTTTCATTATTACACAAAAAAAATTCCATTTGAACACAATTTATAGCAGATAAATAAAGAAATTTCATCTCTAGGTATTTTTTTGTCCTGTATGAGTTGTTTCATAATAATAATTTACAATGAAAGATCTATTGTGTTCCCCGTCTTTTGGAAAAGGCCCCTTCAGTTTACAGGGTCCATAACTCAAAATAATTGTTTTAATTTTGGAATAATCAATATTTACAGAAAATTTTCCTATATCCGAAGGATATTGGCAAACCGATTTATCAAAATCTAAGGAACACCTCGCCTTTGAAAATTCTTCACTCTCTACCATTACATCAACGTTTTCAAGAGGAATCTTACAATACGTTTTTGAATTAGGAGTACTTTGTTTAGTATTGATGGTGAGGCACCCCAGAACATTATGCCATAACAGGCAAGAACATAGAAATATCCATAATATACTGATAGTAAAAACTGAGGGAAACTGAAGTCTTTATGAAATGTATACAGTAAAGGGAAGAAATTAATTTTGGCATGAGATATGTTGAGACCACTTACCACACTGCACAACGTGTAGTCCTAGGAACTTAGTATGATTTGTGGGAATGATATTTTCATTGTTTAAGGTCAGTTCAAACCTGTCTTGAAGAGCAGTTTTGGAAAAAGTTATCACTTGGATTTTACTGCAATTTAAGGATTTTATTTGTGGTACACCAATTTAAAACATTATTCAGGATCGGCCGACTCTCACTTTAATAATAAATTGAAATTTGGTGCAGATGTGAGAAAATTTTCGTCATCAGCAATGATTATATTTTTGACATTGGATTTAGTGTTAATACTATGAAGGTCTTTTATGTAAATAATGAACAGTATGGGCCCCAATACGGAATCCTGAGTAACACCAGTGGTCACAGGTAAGGGATCTGAGTAAAACTGTTTAGCATTGCTGGTAATAGCGACTTTCTGAGACCTATTGAAGAGATTTTCCAGTCGTTTGACAGCATCACACAATACCTTAACACAATTATTGCATCGATAAACTAAATTATCATTGCCAGTAGTTGCGTTTACTATGGATTTAGTTAAATTAAAACAGGTGGTGAAATAAAGAACTACAATGAAATTTGCACTCCACAGCAGTTTGCAAATTGCTAAATTTCTTATAGAATACGGTACAGGTAATGTTACTATCTGCCATCTTGAAAAAAAATAATATCCAAGTGTCACCTCTAGGGAAATAGTGGAAATACCAGTACAGTAAAATGACAAACTTACATCTTGCAGATATTGTGTGAATTACATCTAGGGAAATAATCTTGCTTTAAAAAAATTTCAAGGTACAAAATTGTTTGAAAATCTTGAAAGAAGGCCAAAAATCCATGTGCTTTAACAATGGCATCGATGTCCTATTTTTCAGAATTTTCAATAACATTAAAAAATTCTATTAATTGATTTCTGTAATCCTTCACTGTATTTGTTAACTGGGATATAAAATTCCATCTGGTAGGTGCTACGGACGATAACTTTTTAGTAACAAAATCCTTTTGAACAGTGGGAGAAATTCCTTGAAACACAGTTAATGTATTTAAATGATTATCTAAAAGAGGATCTAGGTCATGAAGGGATGTATTTTATATAAACGTACATATATATGTATATATAAGTACAACCATAAAATTTATTGAAATGACATGATAAAGTGAGACTGGCAGCGTTGGGCAGACAGTAATTAAAACTATTATTTTTTATGTCATAGAATACAGTGTTTAGGCTAGGGATGCAATTCACACTCTTTTCCCTAGGTGCCAAAATAACTAGTCCTGGCTCGGACAACAGCTAACAATTTTGTTTACTTATTGTTTTTTCACTGTGAAAATTATTCAATGTTTAAAAACTATTTAAGAGTGTAATTTCTAATAATTATTCTTGAGGATGCTAATGTGGAGAGCAATCATATTCATTACTCTGTATGGAGAAAGTCATGTGCTGGACACGTCATATTTTTTTAATCCATCAATGTCACTGTTCCAAATACTTTTGTGACAAAACCAGGATGCTTAAAAAATGTTTTGATACAACTTATTTTTAGTAATTATTATTTTCACAAACCATTATTCATTGTGCATTAAATTACTCGAGTTTTAAATTTTGGCCCTATTTTTTTCGTATAAAAATTGGGAGATGTCAATTCAACTTTGAGTTTGTTGTGAAGCAGATCTCATACTGTATTTCTTCAGTGCAACCTTGGTTCAGTAGGCACATTTCATCCATGACGAAGAATGCTCATTTTATTGAAGCTGTTGTTCCAGACAAACAAGATATTTTTAATAATCTGTGCAACATTTAATCATAAAATAATTTGTCCACAAATACGTTTAAGAATTCAACCCATTTGTTTTCACACAACCCCTTTCTTTTCCCATTATTCAATTCTTTCATAATCAAACATAAATTAATTTAATTAGCCCTTCCTCACTGAAAATATCCCAATTTGAGAATGAAGAATCATAATGGATTAATAGAGCTTAGTTGGTTGATCTTTACGTACCATATACAATATGTGCCACTTACTTCCAATACTGCTTATAGAGGTCGTATTTGTCAGGGAGTCGAGAGATTGGAATGAGAACATCTCAGAAGAATTACGTCAGGGCAGACTGAGGCAAGAATGCCCAACGTCAAAGGCTTAGTGAAAGGGAGAGCTCAGACAAACAGTAAACAGATGCTTATCTAGATCAAGGCCCAAGCACTCCTACACATTTTCACACTAAAAAAGCAGTACACATAACACTGAAAGGGTGCACCAAACATGTAATATTCTCCTGATACGTTCTTCTACCATTTGGACATTTGTTTTTTTTATACAGTCTTCCAACTAGAATGGCAGTAGGCTAAGGCAATTGAAATTTTCATAATAATAATAATAATATCTTTTGTAATATATTTTTGACATATTTCCTCTACAATTAGAAGGATGCAATTCTTCATTAATTTTGCTAAAAAATGTTATTTATTTTAACATTTTGTCATCAGTAGTTCAAGAGATATGCAATTTTTCCAGAAAACAGACAAAAATACCCCAAAATAAATCTGGAATTTAAAGGTTAAAGCCCGTAAAGTGAAAGATCCAGATTTGGATCTCATTTCAGAAAAATTTTCTCTTTACTGAAATAAATTATTTTGTCAAAAACTAGAGGTTCCACCACTGACACCTTTGGTACTCCACCTCATCCTGCATGGCAAATTATCCACACAAGCTTGCTTGGTAACTTCAGCTCAAGATCTCCTACCTCCAACATATATATGAGGAAGTGAATAATATTGTCTACCACTTTATTTTTTCTTTCAGTTGTTAACAGACTATTCACACTATTTTTATTCCTTTGTCTATCTAGTATTGCTTCTGAGACATTGTATATGAAATAGCTTTAGGTATATCATAGATGCTGTTATTATAATACATTACTGAGGTAAAAAGAAACTGCAATAATTAACAGGAAGTTTGGTGTCCCAAAGGACATTTCCCAGAGGCTGCACAAATTTAGTAAACAAAATATTTCATTTCATTATCTCATTTTCATTACATGTCCCTTTTAAAATGTATTACGAAAGACGTTTATTCAAGAACTTACATCAATTCCAGCATATATATTTTACAAACAAAGGTTAAACAATCAAAAACCAACACTGGATAAAAGTTGCTTAAATAACAGCTATTCTGCATTAGATTTTCTACTCTATCATAACTGACAAAACCTGCCCTCATGCTGAATTTCCTGTTGGTGTGCCTCCCATACCTATAGTGATGCGGGGCCCAGGGCATATCAACCTATGCAGGGCCCCATTTATTTAAACCGACTTTCCTTATGGTGATATCAAAGCTCAGATCCCAGGACTCCCAATTTATTACACACTAGGGACAGTCCTGTTTGTTAGTATCCACATGTATTCACCACCTCTCTTAACTAATGCAGCTTTCAACCCCCATTCCCCTACTCTTTCACCCTACCAGGAAGTGCAAACATTTAAAACACCTCCTTCCGTAAATGTAATGTTAGGAAAGAAAACGTTTTAGTAGATAGATCAGTTTAAGAAATACAGGTGAGCCCCACTTAACGCGGCCCCGACCAACGTGGATTCGTTATAACGTGGATTTTATTTCAAATTAAAATTTTTTAAAAATATAGATATCTTATGCACAGTGCGACCACAGTCTAATATCTTATGGTTTTTTAAATTTCGCACTAATCAAATTTCATATAGTATCTTAATATTGTGATATTTCAACCGTGTTGCATAATATTGCGTCTGGTGGCCAATGTCACTCTTTTCCCTGTAAATTTCATGGGTCTAACAATCTCCTAAGGCAGAAAACTTGAAAAATGAAAATAGAAATATGGTTCATGCTTCATATTCCTTGGCATCATTGGATCGTAAAGAATGTTTTTGATGATTTATATTTTTTAAATCTATAATTTTTGACAATTACTTTATTACAATTTTAATTTACCGTATTAACATGTCATTATAAATAATAATAAAACAATAAAACTACACAAAAAAATTTTATAATTTTTATCTACATATGAAAAAACATGTGGTACACGCAGAGGGATCTTAATGTTTGAATGCCTATAATGTATAGTATTATATAATCAGAGATGAGCTGGAAAAAAATTAAGAACTGGCTCTCTAAAAAAAGATTAGGAAATTTGAATAAGGGTGTCAGGAGGCCTATATGCCAGGGGTACCATATCGCTCTAGTTTAGTAATACTGTCCGCTAGCCTAACAAGTGTTCAGTTCATAATATATTCCATTTTATACACTGTTGGTAATTGACTATCAGATACAGCAAAATTTACTTGAAAGGACAAAATCAATAAATTTTCATATTTTCTAAAAATTTAACGACCGGCTAGCAAATTCTGAGAAAAATCAACAACAGGCTCGAGCAAGCCGGCTTCAGCTCATCACTATATATAATGATATATAAATTGCAGAAAACCCAACATGCACTACTATGAGTTTGATCTATAAGCAGAGCTGAAAGAGCATCGTCGATCAGTGCATGACTTTGTTGGAGCAGCACAATGACTTCACAAGAGGGGCTGTGATGGACTATTTGAATGCTACCAACAAGTTTTACGTAATAAGTGAAAAAAAGCTAAGCAGTCGATTCTGGACTCTTTTTTTAATAAAACTTCGCAGGTGTTCTGAGAAATATTTTGAAATTATGTACGTCTACTGCTAAAAGGCTTTTCTGTCTTACTGTTTACTAGGTAATTTTATAGTCTGTTTAATAAATTACGTTCTAAAACTATGGTAGAAATATGTTTTACATTGAATGTGGGTCCAAAAATACCATTTGGGAAGTTATTTCCCTCTGGACACCTAAAGGTTGTGATGCCCCAACGAACGTGGATTTTCACTTAATGCGGAGACCTCAGGAACGCATCCCCCGCATTAAGCAGGGCTCACCTGTACATTGTCAATATCTATTACAAGCTGCATAAATTAATTTATAGTCAATTTCAAGACTTAAGTTGCAATTCTACCAGAACACCCAAGTAAATCCAGCCAAACTAAACGTGTGGTAGCCATTCGATTAGGCCATATTTGTTCAGGACTCTTTCTAAATTTATTCTAATGTTAAAGTACAAGTTGGAACAGCAACCTTTTCTTATGGTGGGCATCAAATAAATAACAATTAACAGTTGGTAAAATACTATTGATTGTTAATGTTGCCAGTGAAATTTACTTGTTTTATGGCTGTAGGAGTTGTCTGTATCATCATCTATTCATGGCAATAATTATTATACTCTTATTTGTATGACAAAAATCCTTCAAGTGATATTAAAAATTAAATAATAAAAGATTTTTAACATATATATTTATTTTAATACCTTACAATTCCTCTAAGTCCATATTCTATTTTCTTCTTTTCCCCTTTGGTATGTTCCTGAAAAAAATACAAAGTGATCTTAACAAATTTCACAGAATAAAAGGAACATGCAGCAAAGTTACAATCAATTCCAAGTCTTAGTTACAATTCTGCTGCAATCGGTTTAAGTAAAATAATACCACTCATTTAAAAATGCCTATTTAAAGCAACAAAATCATCAACTGCCTGAATTTCATTGAGCTACAATAATTGTTAACTAGCTGTAGATACACATAAAAACTATAAAATAAAATATGGCATGCATCAAATTTTCAGGCAATAATCTATTAATGAAAGAATAGTTGATTCAGCACATAAATGAAAGATGAAATCTGAATATAAATTTAAAGTATTACAATAATGAACGCATACAGAAACAAACTCATGAGCAACCCAAAGAGATCAAGACATTGCTGAATGATTTAGGTATATACCTGGTTCTCTTCGCATGGACTAGAACATCTTTTTAAAGCCTACCCGAGAGGGAAAAGCTATAAAAGATTAAACATATACTTCTTTCCATTGCTTGTTTGTTATTATGGTCTATACACTTTCTCAAAAATGACACAAAATATTTTAATAACAGGCTATTATAGACCTTATAAGGCCCACATGCTACACAGATTGCTCATCACTGATATAAAATTTACAAAAGGGGATTTCATTACACCTTTGCTATAAAAAAATGCAATTATTATAAAATATTTATAAATGATAACAATATCTGAATTTCAATTCGATATCAACAGTCCCTTTATGACCGGTGTGACATCGAAAACCCGATGGTTAGGTGTTAGAATTTCCGCTTCTACACCCTATAATATTCTCAGAGTAAATAATAAAAAATACATTGTATAGATATTATATACAAATAACTACAAAAACCTTTCCGGGCATAGGCAACGAAATACAGAAGAACAAAATGAAATGAGATTAGTGAAATATGGAACAAAATATATAAATGTCATTTACTTTCAGGACAAAAGAATACGTTCTGGAAGAACCAAAGGTCTCCCGATAGTTACAAGGATTAAGAAAATGAATTTCTGGAGCAGAAAGAGAGAAATGTTAAGATTTAGTTCAATATTTGCAATTAAAACTAACTTTGATATAAGCACTTGTCTTTTCTTGAATGGACCACTAGAGGTGCTAATAGCAAGGTGGGAATGGTACCTTTCCATAGTGGGTATTTGAATGCAAAGGTTGCTTTTGGTTGGTTATATTGAGTGGGTTAGGTTGGTTGACAAACATGCGAAATAACATAAAAATTTAAAAGGAATAGTTTTTAATTACTCAATTTTATTACAGGGATCTATCATTCTTCAGAGTTTTTCTCAAATTTCAACCAACACACCACAACACCATCGAACTAATATGTATAAACATTCACATTCCCGCTACACAAAAGTATCTTCTCGCCTGGAGGCTACAAGCGCTTACCAATGATATCTTTTGTTGCAATATTAACTTAATCTTATCTATTATCTCTATAATTGATTTTCTCAATTTTTACACGTATAGGAAGAGCTTTTGTTCTTCAAGGAGCCCATAAAGTAAATAATTACCATTGTTTTATATATCACCTAAGAAACGAATGATAGTATACGAAATTTCGAATTTGAACAATTTATCAGATGACTTCATACAAAACATTGATTCCAAACAAGGTTATAGCCTAAATGGGTAAATATGAAAATTTACTTAAATAGCACTAATGAATAGCTTTACTGAACATCAATATTTAGCACCTACGTTTCCTAAATGTTTTGTTTTGATTCTTTTCAAGAAAAATGACTGGATTAGTATGAGCCCCTTTTGCTTACATTGCTCTTTGAAAGACAATATATAAAAAGATAATAAAATAATGAGGGTTTGATATATGAAGTTAATAATATATACTCTTTTAAATAACCATTAAAAGCATTTCAAGGATTGGTACATACAATCGCTAAAGAATTCATAGGACTCACTTGCTGACTTTCCTTGAAGTTGGTTTTCCATATGATTCCAAAACGCCCTTTTCTTTCCTTTTTTCTGAGATCTTTCCTTTTTTCTCTTTTCCCTTCTTCAGTTTGGTTTTCAACATAACAGGGGCGTGATTTTGAACCTGCGTCGCTTCTTTCATTTCTTTCTTTTTCTGCAGCAATTCCTTGTAGTTGATGCACCCTTTTTTGGGGGGACGAGCTCCCAAACTTACGGCGAGTTCTACGTCAGCTTCCTCTCGCTCATGTCCTTCCAAATCTGACCTACCAAACTTCATTACCTCATATCTTACACGCTTCATGTCTAACTCAGGTCTATCATCCTTCTCAGGAATACGTTTTTTTTCGGACTTGGTATGCTTGGAAACCGCTGGTAGTCTTGCTCCATCGCTTGAATGTATGACTACATGGAACGGTGGGCGTTTGTCCAGGCACAGAGGAGTGCATCTTGTAGGTATCAATGTGAGTTCAGTTTCTTTCGCCATTCCTTATACAGAATGAAACAAAATTAATAGATTATATGGTTAACATTAAAATAAACTGGCATGCTCACAATATAAATCCTTAGAGTCTAATAAAATTAAACACAATCCATAACATGGAACAACGGGTGTAATATTATATACGACCTCTCTCACGTGTATATGTATTAGTGGTTATGATTTGGAAATTTTGAATATTCTATTTAATATCATTGCCCAATAATGATGTTTTAATATTCTATCACTGCTATACGGTAAATGAAAATTTCGCTAGATGAAGTAAATATGTGAATTTCACATCTTTAAAAATATATATTTCTATTCAGGCCGTCCCGAAACCCTACAGTATATTGATTACACAACTAGGAAATTTATATTCATGACCAAGTACCAAGATAATGTCAGTGAATAATAAACCACTTACCGGTCTTTCTTTAATATTACGTTTCAACGGTTTTAACGAACTTCGCATTCCGCCATGTTCCTTGTTTATACCTAAAACAAATGAATATCCAATCCGCGAGATAACTACTCGAAATAAACTAAAAGAAATTAAAATTTGCTCGGCTCTTATTGATAAATTGTTTTTCTTGACAGTATATCTAAATCTTTGATGCATAATATTTATCCTATACTCAAAAAGATATATAATAGCTTTGCTTTACGAAAATGCCGTTATCTTAGCACCGTCGGTATGTTCTATTTGTGCTGATAAGCTCATTCTCGCGTATTATCCTCACTGACGTTATACACCGCTTCATTTCTCATTCTCTGGATTTTGAAGTTTTTATTTAGAATTTTGGTGAAGCTCAATATTAATTGTAAATCCAGAGCTCCAGGATTTCCTACTAATAAAACGACTTTCCTGTCGATAGATTCGATTAAAAATGGCGGCTTTTAGTACTGGCTTAATTCAGTTGAAGTTAAGACAATTGTTGGTTTTGTTTTGCTGAAGGCTATGTAATGTTTTTTGCATACTCAACTATTCGTAGGATGAAGTACAAGAATCCTCATTAAAGTTTCTGCTTTATTAATCAAGTGCCACGCTCAAATGAAGCTGATTAGGCATTTGGAGTCTATGTTGTTACTGTCCTGATTGAACAATGGCCAGAGAATTGTGGAGGGACTGTGCTGCCTGGCTCACCAGGTGTGATGTATTGAGGCTTGATCATAAAGCTAACTGGCCAGAAGCAGTGGTGTTAGATTTAGCATATACCCTAAGAGATGGTGTGTTACTTTGTAATCTCCTGAACGTACTCGATCCAGGGTGCATTGACATGAAGGAAGTAAACCAAAAGCCCCAAATGGCACAGGTAACATTTGAACCAGAGGAACTCAACTGTTAATATTTTTCAATTTGATGTTTTGACTTTAATGAATTCATTTAATTTCATTCCAGTTTTTATGCCTGAGGAACATAAAAACGTTCTTACAAACATGCCAAACTATTTTTGGAATCAAAGAAAGTGATCTTTTTGAGCCATCAATGCTATTTGATTTGTCAGATTTCTTAAAAGTGTTATACACCCTTTCCAAACTTTCTAATTGCCCTAAAGTGCAAAGAAAAAATATACCGTAAGTCGTATTTGTTTGTTTATTTGCCTTATCGTTTCTTTTCGCTTTATTTATTTAATTGAGAACATTTTTTCAGTGGCTTTGCGGTCCATAATCAGAGAAGTCTCTCGCAAGAGGATATTTATCGAAATTTAAATTCGAGGTGAGTAAAATACCTGTGTTTGTGAAGGTTACATTCGTGTATTATAGTTTTTGTGTTCAGGTCCAATGTTCAAGATTAGAAAAATCAATTTACAAACATTTAACTCAATTACTCAATATTTATACAATTAAAGAAAAACTAATAATTTGTTTGTAATGGATGCTAATTAATTTTCTAGAAAGAAATTAGTTTTTTAAATGAATTTCTTTTGTTTGCTCTGCTGATGTTTTTCCAGCTCTCTGAATGTTGACATTTTATAAAGAAAGTCTTTGTTAAAATGGCTGGAAAGGTAATGTCTTTTAGCCTTAGAATAAGTTTATATGACTTTGAAATTAGAGAATTTTAATTGAAGCTACCACAAATGTATAGTGACAAAATTAAATATCTTCCGGTGTATCATTCTGTTAAATTATTATTAAATTGCTAAAATATCTAACTGTATTAAATAGTTACTGCATGTGTTGAGGGTTAATAAAAAGGTTTATAAAAATAACTCAAAATTCCAGTTAGTATCTATGCTTTGTCTCTCTTAATCCTTAATACTCTGTTTTATTTTGTGTAACAATCGTGTAAGTCTTTTGTAAACTGTGGGCTTTTGCAATATATACCTCATTTTTTATTTTTAAACTCAAGAAAAATATTCCAATGGTAGCATTTTAATAAAAGAAATTTAAACAGATTCTTCATATATTTAATATACGATTGAAAGCTGGAATAAGTGTGTTGAATTGGTAGCTTTGTGGACCATAAGCAGTGCTTTTTATCATCATTTTGGTCACAATTATTATTTTTCTTGTTATTATTTCTCCTATTTTCTTTTCATAACATGCATGTGCAGGCTTTACTAATGCTTCAAAGTGCAAATTTTTTCTTGCACTAGACTTCTTATAATTGTCATGGGAATAATTACCATTGTCTGACAGAAAAAGATGTCTCACTCAAGATTTCCTATTTGAGTGCCCAAAATACCATTTATATGTCAGATTGGTTGCTTTGCTGTTAATTGTCATTGTTACTGTAGCATATATAATTAATAAAGTTGGTATGTGATTAGTATTAGTTTGCAGTTACATGAAGTTCATAAAGTTGATATACATTTGAATTAAAATACTTGAACTCCTTAATTTTTATTCTTTCTTATTTTTAAAAGATATAGTAATTGTTGTTAACTTTTTTGATAAAACTTATGGATTAAAAATTTTCACCTTATACCGATATTTTGTGGGAAACAAGATTTTATTGGTTATGTAAATAAGAATTTAATGAGTTAGTATGAACTCATTGGCACTATTTGCTTATTTAATATAAACATTCATAATTTATTACTATATCATAAATATAAATATTTAATTAGTCCTTTAAAAAATCTTTAAACATGGTGTATTCCCTGTTTTTAATTGTGGCTGCATTGTTAAAGTTAGTTGAATTGGTCTATAAATTCTCCTGTGGAGTAATAATTTTCAGATTTAATAAGTTTTGAAGTTTTCAAAGTAATTTATTGCTGTTGTAATATTTTAAAAATAAACTCTCAGGACTCAATTCTTCAAAAAATGTTATATAAATGAAAACTTGATTGAAACTTTCTGCTGTTATCTTTTCTGTAAATATTGTTTTGGAAAAAACATCAGAAACTCTAAACTTAGCACTGGATGATTCTATGTAATTTTTCTGTGGTTAAAATGAAAAATCATGTTATTTCAAATACTTAGATTATTAATTTTAATTTCCATGTCACTCAGCATTAGTTATTTACTTTTTTATTTATTTAAATATAATAAAAACCCATCATTACGGCTATTACAATTAATTCAGCTGTAATAATTTAAAAAGAGGATAAAAATAATAAGAATAAAATACAGGTATCTCACGAGTCACACAACTAATGCATTCCTGGAAATATTTGCATAAGGCCGAAATTAGCATATGGCATAATTTGTCTCTAGAAAATAATGTAACATTGATGGGTTACATTCTGAATCAGACTTTTTTTAGAGATATACTTCTTTTATTGTAATATTTATAGATATTTTGTAATTAGAATACGATTAAAACTACAAACAAAATAGTTTACTATAATATAAACGATCAGTCATGTGATAATAAGATCAAGTGGCTATGCAGTTGATCATGAACTAACTAATGTTAGCTCAAAATGCATTGCATATTTAATAAATGTGAATAGCATGTATACAAAAACAAGTATCTTGGGCTGGGATAACTCATGGGATACCTGTATTGATAATACCAGTAATAAAATTGGATATTGTAAACATAGAAACTATATAACAAGGAGTATGGTGGAGGAAAAGAAAGTGAGAGGGGCTGTTGCTAGGCATAAACTGGAAGTGATTGAGAAAGTATTGTATGAGAGATTCATGGTGGTTAAGGTTTAGGGAATTCGGTGAATCATTTAGCTTTAGGAAAAAAGAAATTCAGTTGGTGGAAGTTTCTAAGTAATATACTGGGAAATGTGAGGGATGAAGATGAAAGGTCTTTAACTTAATTCAAACTTGTTAATTTCCTAATGTTTTTAAAGCATCCAGTAAACCAAACTTATGTTTTCCATAAAGTAATGACAACATCCATAAAATCACTTTTAATTCAACAAAGTTATCAAGTGGAGGGGACTTTAAGATTGAAAGTTACTTCTTCACATGAACAATATGTCAAAACTTATGCATGAAATTAAACAACTGTGGTAATTAATAATGGTAAAGGTCACTTTTTATCAATGTTTGCCCTGATTTGGACCTTATTTCAATAAAGTACTCACATTACATAATCCTTTTCCATTTAAGTGAACTGTACAATTTCACACTATTCACTCTGTATCAATTTATGTTATTAGATCAAAGTAAATTTGCATGTGCTGTTGATGTAGTTTTTAGTTTGTCATCATTTGTCTTTTATATTTGTTGTATTTAACTGTTGAGGCATGGTCATTTTGTCAGGTGCCCTCAAGACATTTAAATTGTCAAGGCAATCACTATGGAATATTAAACTTTTATTTGTAGTTGAATTCCAAAAGGCAGTTTATGCCATGAAGAAACTGCACACCCTTAATCTATCAGGCCAAATACTTACATTCATGAATGCTGTCTTGGTTGAATTGAATAAATACTTTTAATTGCTGAGTTAGCTTTTCATTTCTACTCAATGTAGCTATTATAGTTCAGGGTTCATGCCTATTCTTTATCCTGTTTATCTTTGTAATATTTTATTTTATAAGCATAATTGTGCACAGGCTTTTACTTAAAATATCTGTTTACCTCCTAATGAATGTCACGTCAAATTGAAATCACTTTAATATAGCACTGGAAGTGATCTCAGCAATTATTCCATTTTATAGCAAAAGATTCTAAAAGACTCAATCCTTTGTAAGATTGATGCTAACATTTGTGTCTTATCACAAAATTTTTCTCATTTTTATTTTCTCCTTAATGAAAATGGAAATTGTGGTTTAATCTATATCATCAACTGTTATCCTTTCGTGGCAAATTTTTTCCATCAAATAAAAATCTCTCAAGCAACCTGTCAATTTATCGCCTATTGCTAAACTTTGCATTGGCAAAAATCTTAAAGTCCATGGTTTTCACTGTTGGGTGGTGCAGTTATGTTGGTGCTGGTTTCAGTGGAGTTGAAGACAGTGCGACTTCCTGCCCTTGGAAGCCTCCACGCCCTCCGAAAAGGGCGTTGGGGTGGGGTGGTGGCCCGTGCTTTGCAGTTGGGCCTGTCATGAGTCCCACAGGTGATGAGCAGGAGAGGGAAGATGACATCTATGAAGATCTCTGCTACGTCAACTTCTCCTTTAAGGTTGTCAATCCCCCAAGAAATCCTTTCACCTCACCTGGATCTTCTCACACATTGATTGCAATGAGCCTTTGCCACAATGCTAAAGAGGAATTCATATATTTTCTTTTGGAATTACAATTTTTAATGAGGTGGTTACAGACTAAAAAAGAAAGCTTCCTTATCTTACAAATTCTGTGATTATATAAAGATGAAAACATTTTCCCAAGAACTATCAGGACAAATACTTTGAACTTTACCATATTGTACAAGTTTTGTGGTTTCTTTAAAACTGGTATGTTTGCTCCGTTCAAATTTGACAAATAGCTGTGCTTTGTTTCATGCAATAGGATATTATTTTTTTTTTTAATTTTTCATTTTAAATCACACACAAGAGAAAACAATATTAGGCTGCGTAGACTATAAAAATACCAATAAAAGTTTTTATTACATACTTACTGTCATTGTTATGCTTCAACCTATGGGTTTTTCTCTGAGACTTGAGTTGCACTTATTGAGTTTATAATAATATTTCGTGAAGAAAATTTTTCAGTTAATTTGTTGGAAATTCCATACAATTTTGGTGACTTTTGCTTTGTGAAATAAGTTCTACAAATTGACTTAGGTAGTAATTCTATCTATACACATGACAAGTAATTCAAAATCAGATAGGTTACTCAGAAATTCTTTCTGACAGGTAAATGTTAGTTTTATGACATAAACATTTTGTTTTGCTATTTTTTTATAAATTTAATTGCTTTAGTTTAATGCTGATTTTTCATAAAAGCAAAGTTTGCATGTATTTGGTTTTTATTCTATAATCTTTTATACTGTGCTTTCTGATCATTACTAACATTGAAGATTCCTGCTTTATTATTTGTGTACCTAAACATTTTGCCTATCAAAATTTTGTCACTGTTATTATTCTAGCATTTGTCTACTGAGGCTAATTATTGAATCCTGTTTATTTCAGCTATGTGTAAGAATAGCCATAGATTCATGTTAAATAACCTCTTTGGTATTTATTGCATTTGCTTATTTTTGTATTTTTTCATTCGGTAGTTTTTTAAAATTTCATATCAGTTTTTTATAAATATTCCTGTGAAGTCTATCACACAATTCTTTTAATTTCGTTTACCATGCAACTTGTCATGCATTTAGCCGTCCATTTATTTAAATCTTGAGACCATTTTCTTTGCAATATTCTTTGTAGTATTATGTTGCCATTATCTTTCTTTTGATTCTCACCTTTGGGTGATTTTCCTGCGAAATTATTTATTAGTGATGAGGAGCCCAACCATGGGCACCATGAGGAAGTGGAATATGGCAGTTATTACTCCCGCATCCGCAATGAGGAGATCTATCATGATTTATGTTGCATCGATGGGGGTGGGGTTGGTGTTCCTGGCAGGGAATCGCAGGTGACATATTTAAATAGTCTTTTTGTTTTTTTAAATATAAAATTACAATAAATTGATATGGCTGTGTGCATCATCAAGATGATCACTGATTATTCTTTTGACTTTTTATATTTTTTTACTTCACCAACATTTACCTTAATTGACAGTGTTGCCATACTACGTTAATTTTGTTCTCCATAGGTGATATATGAAATATTTAAATGAGAATAATTGTTATTTGGAAGCCCATCGTCTAAATAAGTTCAAAGTATTTGTGACATGTTTTCATTTTTCTGAGCCATAATAATTTTAAAAGTTTAGCCAACTATCACATTTTGATATTAGTTCTTAGATTTTAAATACTTTATTTTTCTCCTCATTTTACTGACTCGATATATTTTTGAAAGAACTGGGATAATTTCTTCTATGTTTAGATTTTATAACCCCAATTATGACAATTCTTTTACGTTTTCACCATTTATTAATTATTTATTTAATTTATTTTTATAGCTTTAAATTCTTATTGCTAGTTTTATTAGTGCCTCTAAAAGTGACAAATCTGAGTTTGGTAGATTTTTTATTTGTATAAGAATAAAAATACACAGTAGATATTGTACATATAGTTGGTAAAGAAAGCCCAATTTATTCAGTTAATAACAATTGCAGTGTTTTTCAAAGCACCAAAATTCCTTTCAATTTATAATTTAACTGTGGATTTGTTGGAAATTTAATGTATCTTTAGACTTTAGAGTCTTACAGACACTGAAATGGTTTATCTATATCAAATAATTATAAAAGTAAGAAAATTATTGTGAAATCAACACCTGGTATGAGAGGTAACTCTGCTTGGCAATGTGGTATTGGCTGTAAATTTAGTTTTTAACCCTTGAGTACTAGCGTTAAAAATCATCACGTTAGTACTTGCGTTGGATGGAATTGACCCTATGTATTTTGAAGCTTAACAAGAATGATTAATTTCCAGAATATTTTTAAAAATTATTTGAAAAACTAAAAATATTTCAATAGAAAAGTAAACAAAAATTTAAATTATTTAAAATAATTTATTGAAGAATTTTTCTGCAAATATTTATTTCAAACCAAAAATTCTGATTCACATCTTCATCTGAACTTTCAACCTCCTGAAATCTTGTTCTTTAAAAACAATTAACACCAATGGTAGAACAATGCTCTTGAAAAAATATTTACTATAATTTTGACAAATTGTTTTGGTTTTGCTGTCCTTTTTTGTCTTACACAGTTGGCACACATCCTGATAGCGTGGAAGAGAGAGAAATTGCTTTTCGGGGACCCTTAGGGTACTTTCTGGAGACCACCGATTACTACCCCTCTTTCTTCAGATCGCCTTACCAGTCGGTATACCCTCAGTCAATCCATTCCATTCCCATTCACCTCCGAATTCCTTTATTGCTGACACTATAGCAAAATTTCACCCTCGAACATGTGGCACCATAAAATTTTATGATGGGTTATGACCACACTGGGAAGCAGAGTTGGGAAAACCCATGCAGAGACAGAAAAAAAAGTGTGTAAATGATCCGTCGGCCAAAATTTTCTTGCTGCCATCCCACGTGGCTTGCTTCAAGGGTGCAATGCACCTTGGGCTGGCGCACCCTCGTGTACAGACTACATACTTATAGATGACCACTCCAATATAAGGTGATTTAGCGAGTTTGCTACCTGTGGAGATTATAACTAATTGTCAGCAAAAATTGTATGGTAAAAATGTCATTTTCTCTTCAAAACTGAAAAAAATGGTTCATATATGAGAAATGTTACAAATAAAACCAAATCATCAGTAGCATTACAAAATATAACAGAACATGAAAACATTTTCTTAAATTTTTCTATTGAGTAAAGCGCAAAATCATGGGTGCAATGTTTTATGTGTGAGTTTTTATCGTGCCTAGCACCATCTATTAGAGTTATTTGCTGTTATTCATCATTAAATTTTCAGTGCCAAGCCCATGGATACATGTGACATGTTTAAAACATTGTAAAGCTCAGCTACTAGGTGAATGAAGTTGGTTGCATTTAAAAATAAAAAGATGTGGACGTTTAAAGTAGATCTGGGTTGATTCGACCCAGATGCAAGTACTCAAGGGTTAATAAAGTCAAATGTGTAAATAATTGCATTAGTCATTACTCGCAACTGTAATTGCAAGTATTGCCTTAAAGTATCAATATTTGCCTGCATTATGGTAACTTTTGCTTACAGTCTTAGAAAAGGATATTGCGAATTATAAAAATGTAAATATTAAACATTTTTGTGGTCTTACATCTTAAGCCATTATAATCATTTAAGTGAAAATTTCACTTTGTTATTTGATGTATAAAATATTTGTACTTTTGATCTTTTGCTTTAGGAATTAATTCAGTTGTAAGTACTTAATTTGTTGTATATTTCACATTGATAATAAAAACTGTATTAGCAATTTGTGCTAAATTCTTAATATTGAGACATTTTTGTTTATATTCTATGTACGCCTACTCAGTCATTAAGTTAGTTGTGGCAGAATTAATTAATGTTAGGAAAATTTTCATTAAAATAATGTGAAAAATGATTATTAGTTTAAAATTGTGCAAAGCCTTTTTTTATTTTCATTAACAAAATCCCTTATAAATAATCACCATATTTTGCTGAGTGATCCATTTGTTTCATTTCAGAATATCTTCTAAAATTGTTATCAGTGAAGTGCTGCTACCGGCATGAGTAGAATTTCAATGATTTTCTCAATCTTATGTAATTTCCTAGCAACATAACTCCTAAGTTATTACATATTCTCACCTCTGCTTCTTTTGGTTCAGTGTGCAATCAGTATGTTTATAGTTGATGCTGAGCTGAGCCAAACCCAGGCTAGCATAACAAAAATTTGAATTTACAGTAGAATACACATCTGAAGCTGTGATGTTTGGTAAATCCAAGGCAGGCAAGTTCAAAATATTTTGTTTATCGACATGCATTTACATTGTTGCTATATTCGTTCTTCATTTTTTGTGACTTGGTGATTTTTTCATGTTAACATGGGCATTGAAAAGGTTCTGGTCTTTGTAATTAACCTACCATTCCGCTTGAACCTAAGGTTTTTGCAGCATTAGTGCTGAGGATTAGTGACAGCTTTTGTGGACTGCTACATCTGCTGTCACCAGTGCTCAGTCTACCATTCCCTTCTTTGCTTAGCTTTTCAACTATCTCTTCTTTAACACAATGTTGACCAGAAATTCCATAATAAGGGTAATTTGTAATATTTTGCAAAAACCAGATATTTTTTAAGAGAAACACATGGACAAAGTCCACATAGAATGAAGACTATTGCCACATCTAGGCTCAGCATCAATTGTAAACATGCACTTATTCTGTCATGATTTCTTCATACCTAGATATTTGTGTTACCTTTTTCCATACCATATAAACTCATTCAGCAGATTGGCAACTTCATTCTGCATTCCTATTCCTCATATTGCTTTCTTTCATCTTAATTCAGTGTTCATTCTATGGCCTTTTTTGATGAGTGATTCATAACAAAATCACTTTCCTCACAACTTACTCCCAGGCATCGAGAAGGTTTGTTAGCCGCCATGTTGGAGATCCTGGAGCGGTGACGGTGGGACATGAGAAGAGAGATTTTGTCATCAACGAGTTGGTAGAAACAGAAGGAAACTACATACAAGTACTTGCCTCTGTTGTGCACTGCTTTTATCGCCCTCTTTCTTCAGTTTTACGCGAGGAAGATTCAGCCATTATATTTGCGGGTATCAAGGTAAACTTTCAAATCTTTGTTTATTTAAAAGGTTATCCAATTTTTTTCTGCTTCATTCCATGTTATAAAACCTCAGAGTTTTCTTGGTGTTTATATTTTCTTTGTACCTATATTTTACATTATTTTTACCAAAGTAATGGAAATATTTGGAGTTAATGAATTTCGCTATCGTTTGAAGTAGTGAAAAATTTTTGGTACCTATAAATAACATATGAAAATGTTTTTCTTGAAAAATTTTGTGTTTTCTTTTTAGGAGCTTTCAGAAATACATTCAGGCTTTCATGAGCAACTACGTATTGCATGTGGTTTCTCGGATGGATGCATTCAATCACATAAAGATGTGCGACTGGGTGATATTTTCTTGGCATGGCGGGAACGTTTCTTGATCTATGGTGATTACTGTACAAATTTGCCAAGAGCACAGGCATTATTACATACTCTTTGCTCACGCTCTGAACTACTTAACCAGGAAGTCATTGTGAGTCTAACCATCAATTAATTTTTTAATCCGTAATATGCTATTACATCAATTATTAGCAGGAAAATTTTCAAATGTTGGCATCGCCTACCTGATTAAATTTGGTCTTTGATAAACTAACCCATATTAGATGAGGATAGACCTTTTTTCGTAAGCAAATTGCTTAGGAATGCTTATCCATTATGAACATTTTCAGTGGTTTAATTATTGTTTGAACTTGAGGGCATTTTCAAACATTCAATACAAATACAGTGGAACTTCTATAAGACAAACTTCAAGGCAAACCAAAAAATATTTGAGTTATAGAAAATTCAACTTATGGAAATACATTTTTCTTGTTTCTATTTTAATCGAATTTACATCAGGTTTCTGTCCTTGAGCAAATAAATCATTTATTCAGGTACCTGTAACATATATAAAATCAAGAACCATATCTTTATGAATAATTAAGTTGAATACGTGATAAAGTACATTGAGTTGGTAATTACATTCATTTTATAAGTCACTGTAAATTACTTAAAAGATTAATATTAATTTTTCAAATTAAAAACACGAAATTTATATTGTTACATACCTATTGGTATAAATACAAGTATAATACAAGTACTACAAGTATAATACAAGTACTACTTTTTATTTTAAAAATCAGTTATTTTTACCTGTCTTTGACGTGAAGAGCAAAAAGTTTTCAAGACCATGAATACAAAAAAAATATCATGTGACATTTTCTTGTGCTAATATGTATAATTTAACCCTTCAAGCGTGCAGGACGTTTACTTAAATCCCGTGTTTGAAGTCATATGAGGTTTTTAAAAATTTGCAAAAATTCGCAATTTCGATTCCTGAAAATTGAAAAATTCGTAACTTTTTCATTTTTATTGGATTTGTATAAAAATTTTTGTAGATTTTAGTAGATCATAACATTTATAAACAATTTCTTTTACATTATCTTACATTAAGCACAATCTTTACAGGAGAGAAGAGAAACAAATTTTCGTAGAACCATCCATTTCGGAGATATTTAACTTATTCATAATTTCCAGTATACAGCGCCACCACCATGTAGCGGTGAATTCTGTAAACATATTCAAAATATACCTAATTTACGGCAATAAGGATGACTGTATTCTTTTACGATACGAAATAATAATTTTGCCTTATAATGCTATTCATAATAATTTAAATATCTATATCCCAAATATGGAGAAAGTCATGTTGGCCACATCAGATTTTTGAAAATGAATTTCCGATAAGATAGAGTATTGAAACTTGGACGGTTGTTAGATATTCACGAGATCTATTGGGAACTGTTACCACTTTTACCGCAAGTGTCCTGGGTTCGGTCCAGACGGCCCGGTATATCTCCCATAAGAAAGCATGGAAAACATTAATTTCTTCATATAGAGGAAACTAAGAGCAATAAAGAGTTGATATTTTCAGGGTTTGTAGATGCCATGAGAAAATCTCCATATTTTTTAGAACTCCTGCGTAGGTGTCATCGGTTCAAATCCAGGCAGCCTTAAATTTAATATTATTTCCCATAAGAAAAGCATTGAAATTGGTGCAGGGCACTTTTGCGTTTAAAATTTATTTGTCGGCTCTTACACTTTATAATAAGGTGAAATAAAATGCTTGCAGAATGCAGGTACACATTACTAGTAGTGAAAATAAATGATAAATTCAACCTACTAAAAATTTTCATTTTACAATTATAAGGAATTTAAATTTATAATACTGATCTATAGAAACTAGTCCTTCATTGCGCATATATAGGGACTTTATTATAAATGCATTCTTTGGCATTTTATTATTGCAAATTCATCAACTATGGTATCGGGAAAATTCACTGCCAGCATTTCACAGCCGGAAAAATCACCGCCACAAAAAATTCACAACCGGAAAATTCATCGCCAAGGGAAATGGATGTATGGATTATTTTATTAACATATTGACCCATCAATTATGACTTCATATTTCAAGGATTCCATAATATCACTCTATATGGACATTACTGATAGAACAGTTAAACAATCATGTCATTGTCGTACGTAATTTTTTATGATTTTTAATGAAAATGATCTTTCTGCAGATGGTACTGTTACAGGCAAGGTTATCAAAATCCGTAAGGATATCCGAAGAAGAAGAGCAAGTGCCACAACCGAGTTTTGATCATGAGAGTGAAATAAACTGAAATGCAGGTGTGGGAATATGGTTGAAAAACATCGTCATTTTTTAGTTTACAACCAATATTTTTTAAAAATTATTCAGTAGATTCCTAATTCTATTGCAGTAGGAACCTGAAAGGTTGAAGAAAAAAACAAGAATTTTCAGGGTATGAAAAAAAATATTCTAAACTCTTAGTCATTTTTGAGTTTTTTCAGTTTTTCTTTTTTGCAGTATACATTTGTATTCATTTCTCTATAAATGAAACTGTCACATTTTCGAGTGTCTGTTCTAAGGAATTACCATAAATTGAAACCCAAAAATTACAATTTTCTATTTTTTTCAATTTTGGAAAATCGGGTCATATTAGACCCCACGATAGTAGTTTACATGATAGAAAAATAACGATAGTAGTAGAAGGTTAAAAGCTTCGGCTTTAGGAGAGGAGGAGGATAAGAAGGGTGTCTGGTATTTCGTCTCATCTATTCATCTCGATTCTATGGCAAAAACGATGTCGGTGAGCGGCGTCGTAAGTAAGCGTGCCACTGGTGCACCGCGGTGGCCCGTTCGGCAGATAGCCCCACATATTTGCTGGCACACCGGTGTGCTGTTCAGTAGATAAAGGTTAATAGCGGTCTTATGCCGCCCTCTCCTTTGGCTGCCCCTCTGCTTAGGCGGAATCCTACACGAGTTGAATTTCCCGGTAGGGACTTGGCACCGCCACTCCCTTGCCTGTGCACCCTGAGGTGGCTGCCTCTCTTGCTTACCGTCTGAAGCTGGCCCTGGATGTACTTACCTAAACCAAATAGGAAAAAAGTTTCTCGCAGGTCAACTTTTTCATGTCTTGACTAAAAATTTGAAATAAATTTTACATTTCATATATTTTTAAAAGACATTTCATAAAGCTTATGAAGTTTTGAGTTGTACAGTAGTCATTCGTAGTCATTATAGAATTTACATAGTGAAATTTATCCTATTTCGTGCAGTAGAAACTGAGCTATGATGTTGTATGTATCAGAATGTATGCGTAATAAGAAAATTAGAAAAGTTAAAAGTTTTTTTAAAAGGCATTTGCTGTACCCCATTTACCATGAAATTTACAAGAAAATATAACTTCAATGAATCATCTCTATTGAATTTTTTTACTAGCATTCACTTCAGACTAACTTCTTGAGAGCGACACGAAAATATTTCTCCTGCGAAGAGCCAAGCGTAAGGGCATGACGCATCGCTCACTCCAAAACTTTCGCTTACTACGGATCATCAGTGATTTATTTTTGTAAACAGACCTTGGACCCAAGAAGAGACTTCTCCTTCTCTCTCTCATGACCCGAAGAGAGCTGAACAATGGTTTTCGTTGTTCGGCTGTCCTTGTCTTATACCTCTCAACCTCTGACTCATAAGAAAAACCAAAGAAAAACAAAGTTTGTGGGCAGATAAGTAGTCTAGATCTTGTTTCACTTTGTAGTAGCATTCGTGTCGAGATACAATTCCTCTCAGCATTGGATAGGAGATTTTTAGAAGACATGATTCCCCAATTCGGGAAAAATCAATCACAAAATTTAATGCGCATTTAGTTTAATAAAAAAGACAGAAAGGTCTCAGAATGATGATAAATAGGTAGGCCAAAGGTTCCTCTTTTAAAATATATAAAGGTTATCCATATTTAAGAAAATTTACAGTGTCAAAAAAATAATGAAAGCAAGAGACCTCCCCGATGTACCCAGTATGCATGACGACTGCATGTGGAGTTTTCGTCCAACGTTCCCAGTACGCATGACGATGCTGACGGGTTAACAGTCTCTAAAGCACTGATTGCGTCACATACTCCAACTGAGCGTAACTTCTCACTACAATAATCTTCGTGTTTATCATCTTCTAACACTTCACAATCAATATCAGAACTCCTTTTTATTGTTTCAATTATGTCAACATCAGTTGGATGTTCAACCGCTATTACGTCACAATCTACATCCACATAATCATCAAAAGTGGCTTCAAAATTTGCCCGCTTTTTAAATTTGCACAAATTCAAGGACATTTCATGCAATGCTTTATCAAGCTCCATAACACAGTCCAGAAGTGTAATGTCGAATATTTTCCCATTGTCAATTCTATCCAACATTTTCCAAACTTCTTTTATGGTAGTGCTGTTTTAAATTTTTTATAATACCTTGATCCAAGGATGTAGTTTAGTTGTCATATCATGTCATCCACGATTTTTTGTTGTGTTCGTATATCACAGGAAATGACTTCACACCTCCAAAACATCTCGGCTTCTTCAACTTCCCTATTACCAGAGGCTTCAGTTTGTCCTTGCCATTACTATTAGCACATAGCAGCACAGACACACGTCTTTACTTCTTTTCCCACCGTGGCACAGTTCATTTTTAAAAGCTAGGGTTTTGTCGGGAAGGGCTTTAAAAGAAACTGACTTTTCATATGTGTTGAAAATGTCACTTGGATCATAATTCTTCATCAACTGCGGCAGCACTTCTTTTCTCCAATAGTTGCAGTCAATGTCAGACACTGCAGCACTTTCACCACTCAAAACTTTATGTGAAATACCATTATGACTTTTAAATTTATCTAACCATCCTGTACTTGCTCTAAATTCACTGTGTCCTAGCTCTTTAGCAAATTCTGCTTTTTCTCTCAAAACCGGACCCGTCAATGGTATATTTTTATCTCGTGCATATTTCATCCATGTCACTATAGCTTTTTCAATGCCAGGAAACCTACAAGTTTTTAATCGTTTTCTGTCTGGAATCAATGTTTTTTCTTCTGCGAAGCTTAGCACCAAATGTTTGTTTTTAATATTTGTCGACAGTGTATTTGTATCCTAAAATCAGCAGCAATGTGCTTTTTCTTTTTTATGCCCATTTCAACTTCCTCAATTATCTTCTTTTATCACTTAGCGATAATGTTTTACATTTTCTTTTGCTAACCATTTCTATGTAAAATTGGAAGGGTAAAATTAATGTCTTCTAAAGCAGTGTAATCACAGGGACACTAGAGTAGTACTGATTTGTGAATCACATTTTGCAATCACAGTACGTGAATTGCATTGGCAATAAATTTGACCAATAACAGGCTGCTTAAAAACGTACAGAATTTCAGGAGGATGTGTGAATTGTCCAATAAGGACAGCAGGGGTGGACAAAAGAAGGGTTGGAAGGAGGAAAAGGGTTCATTTATGAGTGCTACTCTGTGGTGAAGGATCTTTCTACTTTCCGTTTAAAGAACACTCAACAGTCTTATGGTGAGACGAAATATCCTCAATATAGGATGACATATTTACCGGAAACTTTGACTTATAGAAAAAAAATTGATTGAGAAGTATTTTCTCCTTCAAGTCATAGAAAATTTGAGTTATAGACGTTCGACTTATAGAAGTTCCACTGTACTTGTTAGAGCTGTGGTAGGGTCCTTTTGAATTTCTTTTTTTATTACCATAAATCCTTCTTCTTATGGTTTTCAATCCTGAGATTGGTTTTAAATGACTAGGGAATATATACACATGGCATGGTGGTTTCTCATTGAAACCCTTCTCTGCCCTAGCAAATTGGCTGTTTCTTTACTCAATCCTTTTTTTTTAACTTAACGGACAGTATCATGCACATGGGAGGTGACATGAATATTATTTATTAGGATAATTTCAGATAAAGGCAGAATTCTTAGTGTTATTTTATTTTCTGATGCTGAAGTTAGATTTTAAGCAATATTCTTCTATTGGTTTATCTTGGGTTTTGGATCAAAGCTGCTTTTGATATACAGTTATAGTTAAATAGCTGGTCTAAATCAAGAGAATAAGCTTTAGTTTTATTGATTCTTTTATTGAATTTTCTTTTCAGAAATGTCAGCAAGAGTCTAACAATGGAAAATTCAAGTTAAGAGACATCCTTTCAGTGCCAATGCAGAGGATTCTTAAGTATCACCTCCTGCTTGATAAGCTTGTTTCAGAGACCTCCCCAGTAAGTAAATATTATTACAGGAATACCTCAATTAACAAAGTAGATGCATTCCACAACGTCACTTCGTTATCAGAAACCTTGTTAATAGAGGTAGAAATAACATAATAGACATATTTCACGACTGTAGATAAAGGAAGAGAGTGAAATATCATTAAACACTCAAATAATATCAAATGTGTTGTCGACTTTCTCGACACCCACTTCCAGAGCCATTGGTATGATGCCAGTGATAATAAAATTTTACTCTTATTACCTAATAGTTTTGCATGAAGTTTTTGTTTAAAATTTCCGATTTTTTAAAAAAATATTGCAGTCTTTGTTATAAAAGAGCTTTGTTCCCAGAGGATTTGTTAACCTAGGTATTGATGTACTTAATTTTTTGCCTTAGTTTTGTCAGGATATCAAGTTGCTCATTGATTGATAGATTGCATGCACATAATTGTCTTTTGAAAGCTAATCATTCCAAGCACTAACTATATTTTTGTATAGATATTAAAAAGTTTGAAAGGTGCTAACTTATATTTGAACTTTAACTGCCCATATTTTCAATTGTAATTGTAATCATGTTTAGCATTCATTATAGCCTAGATATATTTATATTTTTTTCTTACATTATTTGCATTACTATATGATGTACTTATGGGTAAGTAGTTTACTGGTTGTTATTTTGGAATAGTTATTTCTTTATAAAAGAAACTTTTATATCATGTTACTGAAAAACAATTGTTTTGTCCACACCTAGTATTTTATTTATCTTTGTAAAATGTTCTTTTTTAAGGAAAATAAAATGTTTTTCGATTTCAGGAGCATAACTAGGATTTTGGGGCCCATATGCAAGCAAAACTTTTGGGGGCCCCATCTATGTAAAAAAAATCATAATTATTTTTATATGATTTTAATGTTTGTTGTTTTTCGACATTTCAATTTTGAAAAATGTTCTGTCAACTCATTAGTTTTCATTTTCCATGCTTCTGAGTTTTCCACTGAAAGAAGTCATAAATAAATTAATCTACTTCTGGCGATCAAGTGTGTATGTAGCTTATTATCAGCTTTAATTTTGAAAAAGTTCTTTTATTTGACTACACAGTTACTGGAAATGTCAAATATATCATCAAAGCTGCACGTACATCACTATAGAGTGATACCAGTCTCTATTTAATCATTATTAAACCTTTAGTGTTCCTACAGATCTCATTCTCATCTTTCAAAACAGTTTGTTGATAGCGAGAGAAGTTCATCACAAAGACCTTGGTCGATAAGTATCTTATAATTTTTAAAAATATTCTTTGATTTCTTGTTCATTCAACTTACTTAGTGTGTCTTCTAAGCTTTCTTTTGCTGGGCATCCAAAAAGCATGGGCCTGTACCTTCAAGTTATGCCTCTGTTTGCTGCACACCTTAATACCATATTTACTTGTGTAACCCATGCCCTTGTGTACCACACGCACCCGTATTTTTAAGCCAGTTAGGAAGGAAAAAATAAATTCATCCTGAAATAAGTTGATATCTAGGATTTAAAAAAAGGTTGGCCTCTTCACTGATTCCCCCTCCTTGAAACAAGTTTCACCCAAATTAAGCATCTTCTCCCTCCTACCTATGTGATGCAACTTATTGGGTGATCGCTTTATGTTGATGCTAGCAGAAATCTCCTTGATAGTTGCCACTCTTATGTTAACCGCTTTCCTGATTTGCCCATAATATTACGAGCAACCTATGTCCAATCTCAAATGACGAAAAAATTCATATTTTGCTAAAAACTATTGAATCATGGTGAATATTAATAAAAACTAAGCATTTATTCCAAATATTAGTAATGTTTTCATTACAAAGATTGTGTGGGCTAATCATTTGTAAAATAAAAAACCTAAGCTTTTTTGAATGAATTCAAAAAACAACCTAACCTGTAAGTGGTTAAAGGAGTGTCGGTGGGTCACAATGAATTCGGCGTACACAGATACCATATTCTTATTCTGGAAAAAGTATAGGTAGAAATTGATAGTAAATTTTTAATTACAGAACTGCTAATTTTGAGTAAACTCATTTAAAAGGTACAGCTTTAATATAAAAAAATATTATGTCATCTCAGTCATCAAAATGTGCATCGTGATCTTGATGCACCAACGACAGTATAAACTGCACAATTTAAACCCTAAATGTTTGTTTGGTCATATAGATACACGTATACTTTGTAGAATTCTTCCTCTCCTGTGAGTATAAATGTAGATGCCTTTTGCAGTAAATTTACTATCAAAAGTCGCAATTTATATAACCTGTTCAGAAATCTTCATGTATGACTTGCAGTCACTTTTTTTACCGGCATTTTGGGGGAAAAGGTGCACGGGTTACACGAGTAAATACTGTAAGATTTTTTTATTATCCATTTACTTTATACAATTACGATAATTTCATGACAAGCATCTTTAACTTAAATGTGGCTTTTCTTCCACAGAATCACGAAGATTACCGAAGTTTAGAGCGAGCAAAGGAAGCTATGGTTGATGTTGCTCAATACATCAATGAAGTGAAGAAGGATTCTGACACACTTGAACTTATGCGAGACATTCAGGTAAATATAATGTCCTATAAGGTAGTGAACACATGCATTGTGCTATCTTGAAGATCTTATTATTTTAAGAGCTCATTACATCAATATGGCTAAAAGGGCTAAATCATGTTTAGTTACACTAAAAATATATTTTGATTATCCTAGGTCTATAGCAGAAGTTTAAATGGTGTTCTTAGAAAAGAGTTTAAATTTTATGTGCCTATAAAGGACTTGCAGTGTAGTGAAGTAATAATGATTGAAAATTTCAAAAATTATTATTTTGAAAGTGAGGGGGAAAAGTAGTTCAGTGGGAGAAACAGTAGCAAGGTGGAAATTGGCATGCATTCTAGGACATGAGATATGCAAGGAGCTTAGTGTTTCAAATTTGATTTTGTTTAGTAGCTGTGTACTTTTTGAAGCTCTGGAGAAGTTCTAGAGATGGGGAATGGTTGATAAGAAAAAACTTTGAACGTCCAAATAAATTTAAATTTAGGAAAAGCAGTACAGGAGACCCAGGAATATTGCAGGAGTTATGTTCTATTAAAGTACAGCAAAAGCCAAAGCTGCGATCTTCAAAACTATAATAACCTTATCTGAATAATGGGGTTAGAATCCTGAATTTAAAGAAAATGTAAAGAAAGATAGATGGCAACCCAAAATAAACACACCACAATTGAAATATGTAAAATAAAAAAATAAAAAATAATTGAAATAAACATTTTTTTAAATTGTGTTTATCTATCACTACTCAGGAAGCTAGCAGAGCATTAAGAAACCTGAGTCTGGCAGCAAAATTGTGTGTTGCCTCTCAAAAGTTGTGAAAATTCAAGATGCTTCTAGAGCAGTGTTTTTTAAACGTTTTCTGGCGGTGACAATAGGTCACATACTGAAATAAACATAACATCGCCATCCTCCATTTTTCTATTTTGTACATTTGTAAATATGTATATTAAGAAGTATTAAAAATGCATTAAATTTGTGTACAAGATGAGACAAACAGGGTATCTAATGCTGCAGTTTTATTTCAAATAAATCAGTATAATTTTTTAAACTTTTTATTTGTTTTTCTTGTAATTCAATACATTTGAATTGTGAGAATCATATATAGTTCTTATATTGGGGCAAATAGTAGTTGACAAATTATTGCACATATCTTCAATGAGCATTTCTAATTGTTTGTGTCGCATCTTGAGTGTTACTTACAGTCACAGATCATTATATATTTTTGCACTGTGTTGATTTGCTTTTATGGAAAGAATTACTGTATTTGCCTGATTATGTGGTGACCTTGAACATAAGGTGACCCTTTATTTTTAGAAGCCATGCGAATGAAAATAATTCGGTATGTTGATAATAAATTTTATTTCAAAATACCTGATCAATTACATTTAATTTCCAGTGTAAATGAAAACAGTTAAAAAGCATAATTTAAGAACACATGCAGAGATTACCTGTATACAATTTAAAATTTATTCGCTATCATTGTCACTCTCTTCTTCATTTGAAACACATATGGTTTCTTGATATGTTTGCTGCCATACCATCCACAGCTTGCTTTAAATTCAGTTTCTGGTACATATATCTAAATATTTTGCAATTTCATTTCCCGTACACATGATAATTTCTCTTATTACCAGGAACCCTTGATCGCACATCTCATTAATGTACTAAACAACATGTCTCTCAAGCTCTTCATAATGCCCTTTTTAGGTCTACGAAATGCCTTTCTTGTAGAATGTGCATTTAGGAGCTCATTCTTTTGGTTCTGCCAATACCTCACATTATTTTTAGTTACACCGAATTTTTTAGAGGCTGCACAGTTATATGTTTTTTCTGCCTAACGAATTACCATAATTTTTAGGTTGGCATCATACATCCTTCACAGGCCTTTGTTAATCTGGCCCTTACTAGTTCCTTGTCTTTCAACATGGTCACTCACTCATTTTGCTAAGGATTAAATCAGAAAAGAGTTTTTAAAAACTTAACACGTTCACCTTCAAAGCTACACTGCCTTCGTGAAGGAAACATTTTAAACTGACAGGCTCCAGGTTAGGAACCCTTACACTAGTGTATAGCAACACATAGTTTGGAAATCACTGTTCTAGAGCAATACACCATATATATACCCTGAGAAATGCCAAAATTATCATCCCACAATAACAAAATTGGTATGCAGAGAGATTGTGTGAAAGGACAAAACTGCGAAAGCTAAACCCATAATATTTAAGGGTCTCCTGTAGTAATGAACCTCATCTTTCATTTGTTACATCAGAAAAGCATATCCGATTGGAATATGCCTGAAAATACAGAACTCAAGGATTATGGACGTCTTCTCAAAGATGGGGAACTGAGGATCAAGGCTCACGATGACCAGAAAATTAAAGTTCGGTAAGTCTCTCCTTTGCTGATTTTCCTAATATTTTTAATGTACAGTCCTGGACAAAAAACTGCAACACCTTATGATTGCCCTACAGGCATTTTAGTGAACTACTAGTCTCGAACGAGCTGTCAAGCGAAATGGCAAGAGTGATAGTAGAGGATGGGATGAAGGCTCTTTTTTCTCTCCCTCCTTAACCTTAGAGAAGGGTTCATGGCTCTCTCCCAGCTCTTAGGGATCGAATATTTTCCATCAAGATAATGGTTTCGAATTCAGTAGTGCTTACTTTCCCCATGGCGGTAACACGTGAATGAGTGTTGGATATAATTCTTTGCATTTCAAAATTAGTTAGAATCGAGACACGAACTCCGGAGTTTGACATACGGATGTCAAAAAGAACGAAGTTTATTTTTCCAGTCAAGATTAAATTAATTAAATTCCGAGTTAGCATAAATATTTATTGGGAATCGAAAGGAATACTCATTTCAATGCCTTAACAATGAAAAATGTTTAGTTGCAATGACTACTTCACATATTATTTCAGGAATTAAGTGAAAAACTATTAAATTTAAGTTTATGAATTATGTGTAACCAAAAGTTAAGTAGATAACTTTAATAAGCGAAACTATTTTTTTAAATGATAAAATTTCTAGCGTTCTTAAATAGGAATTAGTTAATAGCAATTCTGTTCTCCCATTGCTGTGTTTACATAGCAGTGAAATAGTTATTGATTTTATAAATCAAATGAATATACGATTTTAATTGTATTTTTGTGTTGCATTAAATATAACACTACCGATGCTTTTGTGCCATTAAACAATCAAAACCTTGAATATTTACTTCATTTTGTATTTGAAAAATATTCTAAACTAGCAGATTTTCCCGTTGAATTTCAACGGATTTAGTGAAGCTACTACAGCACAGCATACAAACTCTTTAAAATATATAGTAGATACTTTTTAACTTACAATTAGCTTTTCTTAACAGTTAATCATATTAACTTACAATTAGCTTTTCGTAACAATTTAATATAATAATAGCCATCCTCTGTTGGTTGGTTGGTTGGTCACGCTATGCAAATGCTGATAACTCAAGAAATAATAATGATAGAAACTCGAAATTTGGTAGGGATGCTTGACTAACACTTATTCAGAGAATGACAAATTTAAATCGCGAAAATATTCCTTGGTTCGTCTCCAAGAGAGGCATTTCCATTTCCCATTACTTAACATGTAAAATGCGATTTTTCGACGTGCAGACTTTTATTCATTTGGAAATTAAAATTAGAAGAAATTAACAGACGACCTTCAGATTCAAACCATTTCGAAGAAAAAGTTATAAAGTTTCTTATTCTGTTCGTCTTTTTTCGCCCACAGTTCGAAATATCCCATGTTAAACGTTTAATTTGCATATTTTGTGGAAATCTCGCCATTTTAACGTGATGTTGCTATGTCATTCATTATCATTGTTACACCTCAAATTACTATTATTGTATACATCCTTCCGGGAATAAGTGTGCCTTGACTGCTTCAGCACGAGAGAGAGAGAGGAAGGAAGGGGAGAGATTGGCGTGTTTTGTGGAAAATAAGTATATTAACATAAATATAAAAAAATTTAAGTATGAACAGTGTCATTTTAGAAAAATTGGAAATAAAAAGCATTCTTAAATTAAATTCTTTGTAAACCAACGTGCTTACGAATTTATATTGTTATTCCTTGAATTAATTTCGTAACAATGGCCGAAGTTTGGAAACGAATGTAAATTAAAATTAAAAGGACATTTAAAAATGTTAACAGGCAATTTTCGAAGAAACAACAGTGGATCTTTTAATGAATTGATTTGTTTTATAAAAGGAATTATGGTGCTTATTTAATACAGAGTAAGTTCTAAGGCTTATAATCCATTTAAATCTAATAACAGTGGCTATTATAGTTCAAAGAAAGAACTTTATTTATTCATTTTACAGAATGAATTAATTTTAGGCTAGCATTGCCTATTATAAAAGTATTTACTTTGGAATTTACAGTATGTAAAGTGGAAGTTGTACTGAATTGACTCAAGTACATATCTTTCAAAGCAAAAATCAATTTAAAACTATTGAAAGTTGTTGTTTCAGAAACTGAGAAGTCCAGAGTGGTGAGTGGATGCTAAACGATATTAAGGTACATTTTATTCCAAAATCTATTTAAAGTATTATCAGAGGCAATTGAAGATTGAGCAAATTTTTTTGTTACCGGAATTCTGCTTATTTCATGAAATTGAAATGCTAATGCATTAATCCATTAAAATCTGTTAAGAGTGGCTATTTTAGTTGAAAGAAATATATGTACATGGTACTTTTCAGAATGTATGAATTCTAGGTTAACATTGCATATTATAAAAGGATTTTCTTTGGAATAAGAAGTTTGTTATGTGGTTATTTTAACTGAATTGAATAAAGTTCTCTTCTAAATTTGATATCCATTTAAAACTGGTGAAAGTGATTGTTTCGGAAAATGAGAAGGCAAGAGTGCTGACCAGACGATAAACGATATTGAGGTACATTATATTCCAAAATCTATTTAAAGTATTATCTGAGGCAACTGAAGATTGAACCAATTATTTCGAACCGGAATTCTGCATATTTAATGAAATTGAAATCCTAATGCTATAATCAATTTAAAACTAATAACAATGGCTATTTTAGTAGAAAGGAAGGTATTATTTTATTCACAAGAATTTCTGTGAGATTTTAGTTAATAAATTAAAACAGACAATATAGAAATATTCGATGGTTAAAACAGTGCACAATTTTATTCTTGCGATTTTTACATGTTGCATTGACGAAAATTTAGATTCATTAAACCCGTTGAAATTCAACGGGCACTTATGCTAGTATTTACATAATGCTTTACACTCTCTTTAATCTCTCACATCAGCAGATGGTTGATTAGGAAAGGAAAGAATATCACTTTTATTATTCTCCAACTAGGATGACAGAAAAGAATTTTTAATAAAAAATGATACTCTGGGTGAATGTTACATTGTTTTATTCCTTGAAACTGCAACAAAGTCATTTTTTAGATGAATAATCTAACAATAAGTCTGGTGCTCAACCTGCAGCCTGCTACGGCTTTTTGAATGGCCCACTGCTGTTAAAGAAAATTGAAGAATATTGTGAATTTTAAACAAAAAGAGTTTTGGTGATATATAGCTCCTCGTTGTGATATGGAGTTTTGATATTATTTCCACTGAAACGTTTTAATAATAAAATATATGTAATTCGGTCTTTCTTTTCGTAATTTATGTATTTTAAGTTTTCATGATGCGGCCCGCAGACTCGGGGAAAATTGGTACAGCGACCCTTTGATAAAAAAGGCTGTGTATGAATCACTGATCTAAGTCATACCGGATAGTTTCTGCTTGCTACCTGCAATCTTTCGCACCTGCCTTGCCTTCCAAAAAAGATTCCAATTGCGCTATTGTAAATTTCTCTGTTTCCACTTTCAACCGACACCTCACAAACACTAATCATCTTATCTTTTAAAGCGATAAAAAGCACTGAGCTCGCCACGACAGCTGATTGTTGCGACCCAGAAAAATTACCACTTTTTCCCAATGAAAACTATTAATTTATGCTAATTCTATTTAGATTTCAATTCTGACTTCAAAAATAAGAAACTACTATTTCTATCCTTTGTGATAGTTCAAGTCCAGAGTTCAGATGTTGGTGGGAAATAATTTTAAAAAGCAAATATAAAAACCTCTACACCGATTGATGTATTTTCTTATGGGGCAAAAAAAAGGAAAAAAGGGGCCAAAATAGCCCCTCAAATTGGAATTTCAACAATATTGGATTTTTTCCTTTGGTTGTGACCAAAAACCTATAATCGTGCCAAATTTCAAGTTTCTAGCTCATCTGGAAGTGCCCAAGTATTTCTGCATTAGTACTGTTAACTGGGGTTACTTTGGCCCAAATTTTGCTCCGTAATTGGAAGAAATTGTAGTTTTGTTATATTAGTAGTAATGATTGTGTTGTTATTTTTAGGGTTTTAAAGGAACATTTTAAGCCCAGTGAGCTATACCCCACACGTTGCTATACTTTAAGTATGATTTTTAAACGTTTCAAGTTTTGTGACAAAGTTACCTTTAAAAGGGGTTACTTGGGCCCAACTATAAATTCCTGGTGAAATCATTGCCTGAAATCATTATTGAGTAATGTTAACCTCAAATGAGTGCTTTGTTATGTATACGGTACTGTAAAATATAGAAGAGATTAATATTTTTTACCTTTTTATTGAGAAAAATAAACAAAAAATTGTTCTTAATGCAACTTCATGTGAATTTTTTAATCACAAGAAAAATATGATAATAACAATTAAAACTAGAAAATGTAAGGCATGTTGAATCCTAAAATCGAATATACAAAACGGAAATAAAAGCTAAACAAAATCACTCATATCTGGGACAGAAAATAATCCTCTTTTACTTAACATTTTTGGTGGATTAATTTTTTTTTTGACTTCGGTCCCTCTGTAAACCAAAACATCTATCCTCAGTCTTCAAATGTAGCGATATCAAACCAATTACTCTTTGTTTGATTATATCTGCAACCTAAGAGCCCATTTTCTGTCCATGTTGTCCACAAATGTTCTGCCTTGTACACGACGTAGCGAGGTAACATTTCTCCTTTGGCATTTCTGCAAAGCATGATGGATGTGCCAGTCTTGGAGGAGTCCATCACTCTTTCAATATATTTGGAGTTGAAATTAAGCTTATTGCAGGTCCTGGGCCAAAGATACCCCAAAACCACACCATAACAGACATTGCTTCACATAAAGTAAAATAAAACCAATGTGGCATAACATACGATAATAACAGACTTACAGCATCTTGTCTGTATATTTAAAGACAATTTGGGATACTTACCATATTTTTAGCACTTATACTGCTCTGTCGCTAGAGAGAAGTTGTCAGACTTCAAAAAACAGATACTGAACAAATGACTCGTTGGTGAGACTGCTGCTGCCTAATGGGTGTAAGATGAACTACTTTACTACGTGCATAAGTTGATAAGTGGTTCACCCTACAGCAAGATGCAGCTGCTACTACGAAACATTTCACTTAATGGGAAATAAAAAATTGTCAAACTTTTTTTTACGTTGGGCCAAAGTAACTCCAGTTGACGGTATGTAAAGCATTCCTGACAGATACACAAACCTGGCCTTCTATATAAGAGTAATTTTGCCTATCTAAGTGATTGGAATCCCATCATAAAACCCTCAAATGCTCTTTTGTATAAGGAAAAACTATAAATAAATGCTGCTATGTAAAATAGGATAAAGATATTGTTCAAATTCAACTAATAGCTTTCATAAACAGATATTTGATGTCGAAGCAAGGAAATAATGCTTGAAGCAGTAGTGGCAACTAACATTTTTTTCATTGTTAAGGCATTAAAATATGCATTCTTTTTTATTCCTAATAGATTTTTATTTTAAATCATAATTGATTCAATTCAATTTTGAGTGGAAAAATAGTTTGTTCTTTTTTATGTCTGTATGGGTAACGCTCGAGTTCGTGTCTCCATTTTAATTAATTTTAAAATTATATTTTCATCCACTCAAAATGCCCAAATACGAAATCCATGGAGGAAAATATTTCGTATGACAGTTGTAACAAGAGTGAGAGAGAAGGGGAGGGAGGAAGAAAGAAAGAAAGTACCCTTTACCCCTTCCTGAAGCAGCAGCATTGTCAATTTGTATGACTGGCTGATCCGAGCTCGAGCTTGTAGTTCACTAAAATGCCTGTAGAGCGGTTGTAAGGTGGTGCAGTTTTCCAGGACTGTACATATACCTTAATGTCTCCCAAATAGATTTTTTTTACTTTCAATTGATTCTGCTCGCAGATGAATTCATGAAGAGGATATGTATTAATATTAGAGATAATTGTGTTTGAGGTCATAGTTTGATCTTAATATGATAATAATTATAAATTAATACATATATAGTTGAAATTAAAATATATATGACTCAAAATTATTTCAAAACAGAAATAATTCGTAGTCATTAATGCCTCTATTTATTTAAAATCTTTTAAGATAATATATTTATTCCCTGCAAATTACATGCTCTTCACATCCTGATGCAAAATGGAGAAAAAAGTTATATGATTAATAACAAATTGGTTTGTTTTAATTGGAGATTATAAATTTTATGGGTGAAAATTAATTTTAAGTTGATAAACTTTCCAAGATAACTATTGCTATGCTGAAACTCATTTTTTTTTGTTTTGTGCAGGTATGTTTTCATCTTTGACCAAGTGATGTTGATGTGCAAGACTGTGAAGGTAAATTTAATTTGATGATTACTTAACCTTGGTTCTGATTAAGTAGGCTGAAAATTTTAAATTATTGAATCATCATGGCCAGAGAAGTAACTATCCTTATATAAATGTTTATTTTATACTTTTACCCATCAACTAATCATATTTCTTCTTATTTACATGAAATGAATAAAGGACAATTAACATTTAAAGTTTCAAAACATAATTTCATTGAAATCTCATATTTATGCTCCAAAATTAAGAATTCCAGTGATTTAAATACATTTTATTTGCCCTAATAATGTTTCATTTATTGTGACTTCTTAAATCTTTTGGAGGATTCGTCTTCACTCTTACTAGTTTCCTATATTTGTGCAAAAATTAGAATGAACCCTTGCAGCTGTCTCAAATTAAAGTTTCATCTTTTTTATTTCATAGGGAGACCAATTTAAGTTCCGTGAATGCTTGCGTCTCTGGGAATACAAAGTTGAGGATGTAATAGGCCGCCGAACACTTCGTGGCGATGCACGGTGGAGTTATCAGTGGTATCTCATTCGCAAAACGGAGAGGACTGCCTTCACATTGTATGCCCGCACTGAAGACTTGAAACGAAAGTGGATCAAGGCCATTGCTGATGCACTGTAAATAATCATCGTGGAAAATTTTGTGTTATTTTAATTCCAGAACTGTTTTATGTCTTGTATTTGTGCACAAATTTTAAAGATGAGATAGATAAGCTTTCTCAACAGCAATAAAAATTACTCTAGCTTTCTCCATAGTCAATTTTTAAAATATGGAAGTTTTTATAATTCCTGTTATGCATTGTAATTCATCAGAGTATGAAAGTGCTTCCGGTAAGGATTAACTTACAGCTCACTTTAATGACAAATATCTCATACCTGCATGCTACTCTGTAATTTACTTAAAGTTGTTAAAGTTTTAATAATTTTTGTATTGCTGAACTCAGTTTTCAAGTTCTGTGTAGATTTTTATCATGGTATGACGTCTGATTCTTATTATATATTATTTTGGAAAATTTCTTTCCATGTCATAAGAAACATAATAGCCTACTTGCTATATCTTGGCAAAGATAAAATGTTATCCAACCAATAAAACTAAGCTGATGATAACTTGCTTTTCTCTGATAAAATAATGTTAATGTTTGTTTTTGTTCAAAAAATTTTCTTCAAATTATTTTGTGAATTTCTATAAGCATGGAATCCTGGAAAATGACAGTGCTGCTCTAAACATTAGGATTAAAAGAATTCAAAGTTTCATTCAATTTTTCATATTCATTTAATGTTTTATCCATTTCCTCTCTCAGAGATAACATCAATCCATCTGGTTGTAAGAATACTGACCATAAGTTCCAAATGTATACCTTTGACCGCCCAACTACTTGCAATCACTGTAGCAAGTTTCTGAAGGGTAGATTATTTCAGGTAAGATATTACATGCACATGAATTTATTAGTTATATCGTGCTTCACTCAAATTTTTTACACTTAAATGTGAGTACAGGCAGTCCTTGACTTTCGTACGTTCGACTTTCGTACATTATACATTTGCACTCCTAAACCGCCTTTTGTACGCCGAATTCGGACTTTCGTACGTCAGCTGACGAACAAACATTTTGAGCTATCGCATAGTGGTGCTGTCTGTCAGTCAAGCCAACACTTTTAATAAATTACCAAATGAAGCAAAATGCATAAATATAATAAAATTCAAAAGAGTAATGGCTTCTTGGCTGAAATCTAAATCATTCTACTCAATTGATGAGTTTCTAGAAAGTGACCTAGCAGATTTAAATTTTTTTAGAGAGCAAGGAACCGATCTACACACGCTTCAATGATATCCTCTTAGCAGACCGCGAAACAATTTGAGACATAATGATTGTGTAGTTGCTTGGCTTTCTCGTGAATGACAAGTGAACTCAGCGAGATTTTCTTGCAAGTTTGGGTCTCGATTCACAGGTTTAAAGCCTTCTCTGTCTTCTCTACATACGGATTCCTAGATACAAGAGACACTTTTGTCCTCATTGAAGTACCACTTGCAACACTAGCTCTAATCGCTTCTTCACTTTCTTTATCAATTTTATTGTGGACTCGTTCACACCAAGTAATTTACCAACTAATGAAGCAGATTCATTATGTGCAGGCCTATCTAAAACTTCAATTTTCTTCTCCAAACTCGTCACTTTTTTTACCCTTTTTACCGACTTTTCTTTCATTTCAATTATCACTCTCTTTGGGGCCATGATTAGGCAATATTACAAAAAAAACTATGAAAATAGCAAAATGCTTTAATGAAAAAAACTCGCACTTTCATACATTATACATTGACAACCCTAAACTGCCTTCTGTACGCCGAATTCGAACTTTCGTGCATCAGCAAAATGACTAAGGAATATTTCGAGTGGTGCTGGTTGCCAGCCACCAGTTTCTGCCGCATCGCCATCTCTGTCTGTACAGCAGTGTTTATTTGTGCAATTATTTAAATATTTTATTGCATTTTGCCCTATCTCTCTATATTATAAAATCGACGATTGTGTCTAAAAGGCCCCTGCTCAAAAAACTAAACATTTATACCATAATTAGAGATTTTATAATATTTTTTGGCTCTCTGGGAATGGAACCCCCCCTATATAACACGTAAATCTATGTTTGACATCCGTACATTCAACTTCCGTACACGTTTTCAGGAACGCATTATGTATGAAAGTAGGGGACTACCTGTATACAGTTTGATGCCCTGTAACTTTACTTATTTATTTTGTTAACATTGTTAATGAAATTGTGAAGATGTATTCAATTTAAGTACTGTTTTTTAATGTTATGCACATTTGTATACATAAAATAATTCTTCTTATGGTTTCTAGTGTAAAATTTGTTTCAAATTTAATGAAATTAAATTTAATGTTCTATTTTCCTTTATATACTCTCTCACAGGGTTACAGGTGTGAGCGATGTGTAATATCTGTCCACAAGTCATGTATTCCAAATTCAGGTCGTTGTGGCCATGCAAGGAGACAAGACCATCCACCTGAACTCCCTCCTCGCCCACCTCCCATATCACCTGTGTGTACACCTACTTCTCATGCATTACCAGCCAATTCTCATTCCCATCGCATAAATGCACACACTAGTGATGAAGGAGCACATGCCCACCAAGGCAGTATTTCTGCATGGGTAAGACTTGTAATTTATTACCTAAATGTTTTTGACATGAAATTGTCTTGCTTTTGTATTTATTACTGTCAGCTAAGAGGAATTTTAACATATAAATGTACACATACACAAGCATACATATTAGAGGTTTCTACATATTGATAAAATTATTTAAGTTAGAGTTAATATCTGAGACTAGATAATATTGATATTAGCCAGCTTCACTATTGAAAATTGTGAAGAATTTTTCTAAAACTTCAGATCCTACTTGATGCAAATCTAAGTTACTGTTACTGGGTGGACTTTGCTATAAGAATCGCATTTTTAATAAATGCAGATGTCATTTAGTTTATCTAGTTAATGTCGACATTAGCTATGTATATACATTGATGAAGAACAACAAATATATGGCTATATGGTACTGTATTTCATTGTAGGAGCTCTCATCAGTTGATGATCGCATGCCTCTTCACTGTCAGCACAGTTTAAATTCACCTCTTCCCTCACACCACTTATGGTTTGTGGGTGAAATGGGTAGGGAAAGGGCATCTGCACTTCTTGAAAGAGAGAGAGATGGAACCTTCTTAGTGAGAATTCGTCCTCGTGGCCCTACCAACCCATCAGAGACAGCATTTGCCCTTAGCCTCAAGTGAGTTCCTTCATTTTTAATCCTTTCACATGGCATCTAGTGTTTCATTTCTTGTAACTAATGCCATAAAAAAATATTATGAAATTAGAAGTATTGAAAAAATTCTCTAATTGATGTTTAATTGCGATGAAGAATTTGACAGTTTGATGTCTTTGATTGTTTGGATCTCGTTTGGCAATATTTTCTGTACAATATTGCAGCAAAAAACATTGTTTTAATTAACACATTATGTAATAAGTAATCATTGGTTATTACAATTATTTTATTTTGCTAATAATTATTGTTCATTTTGATTTTTTATTTTGAACGTATATTCATGAATTTAGATTGCTGTTACTGCCTTGAGGTGGCAGCATGATAGTTAAATACATTAAATAAAAGATTCATTATAAAAAATAGAAATTACTAAATAAATTTTCTCTGCAGCTAGTATTTGACTGCATCTTATTGCTGTAATTTATATATACTTTATTTCAGGACTGATTCAAAAGTAAAGCACATGAAAGTATATGAGAGGGAAGAGAATGGAGTTCCTCTTTTTTTTCTGTCTGAATCCAGGTTCTTCCCATCTATAGTGGAACTTGTGAACTGCTATGAACAGACAAGCCTGGGTGAAAACTTTGTCGGGTAAAGCAATTTTCCTATATTCATATAGTGGATGTTTTGTTTAGCAATAGTGATTTCGTCTGAATCCTACATTGTTGATTTTATATGCTTTTTAAGTGTCTGCTTCAGTGGTGAACAAATTGTGAGTAATTACAAGGGATCTTGTATCTAAATTTGTTTGAATTGAATTTCCTCTCAGATTGTTTTATTTATGTACCATTTATGATTATATATATTTAAATTAAATATCAATATTCTGTTTTCCTGATAATAGTAGAAAATTTTTTCTCAACTAACTTTTAGTCAGTTTAAGATTAAACTGAGGAGAGGGTGCAGTCAATTGAACAAGTGAAAGGTAGCCTGAACAGTTTGCCCTCTCCCAGTCTGTTTCATAACATAGCAATTAGTATCAGTTCATAGTTTAAATATATTAGAGATCTATTATGATCAGTATTGATCTGTATCTGAATTTTGAATGTTTTACCAATGCAAAATTGTTTTACAATGTATGTGGATTCTTCTGTGCATTATTATTACAGTGGGTGTCCGCTTACAATGATACTGCTTACCATGACGTCCACATTACCGCGATTTTTCTTTTGGAACGCATTAAAAAAATCTCGGTCAAATCCGCTTGACCATGATTTTCCGAGGCATGTGAAAATTTCTTTTTCCACTTCAAACGAGTGAAATTTGATACCGCCTATCAGCAACAAGTACTATGTACTTGGGAGTGAAGCACTGCACCCACAAGATGTCACGCCATAGAATAGATATTAAATAGAATGTGCACTCAATGTATTTTTAGCACGGTTGCACCGAAGTGAAAAAGAGATGCAAGAAAACATTCTATGGTCATGCATCGCGCATGACACTCTCTTGTCAGATAGACGTGCGTGCTTTGCGTATTTTAGGATTTTGGAACATTTGAACAACTTTTATTATTAAAAGCGAACTTTAGTGATTCAATATACTTTTTTGAATTGGTGAATTGTTGATACCAGTGCATTATACTGTACAGTATTATTAATACATAATAATAATAATTCTGATTATATTAAATTTTTAATTGTGAAAATACCTAGTTATGGCGCACCCACAAAAATGGAAAAGTGATGCTAGTGAATCTTTTTCAAACAAAAGCAAAACTAGTGCATATAAAAAGTTTACGGATTTGAATACGAAACTTCGTATCATTGAACAAGCTGAAAGAGGTGACCGTGTGGCTGATATTGCACGCCGATTTAATATGTCATGGACAACCGTGAAAGACATTATCATTAGTAAGGACAAATACCGTGAGATTGCAAAGCACGCACAAGGCTTCATAAAAGTGGTTAAGCCAAGGGAGGAAATTTTACTGCTCCTTGAAAAGAAACTGCTCAAGTGGTTTGCAGACAAACGTGAAAAAGATACAGATGTGTCGGTGGAAATGATTTGTGAGAAGGCGCAGACCATATTCGTTGATCTGAAAAAGGAAGATCCAAGTGGCACACTCAAATTTAAAGCAAGTTCTGGGTGGTTTAGGCGTTTTAAGAAGAGAACTGGCATCAAACCAACTACCAGGCATGGGGAGGCAGCATCAGCAGATAAAGCTGCAGCCAACGAATTCATAGGAAATTTTGAAAAGCTTGTCCAAGGTTATTCACCTTTCCAAGTGTTCAACTTCGACGAAACTGGTCTCTTCTGGAAAAGGATGCCCAAAAGAACATACATTATGAAGGATGAACAGAAGCTGCCAGGACACAAAGCATCGAAAGATCGTCTCATGTTGATGTTGGGATCAAATGCCTCGGGAGACTTCAAAATGAAGCCACTCCTTGTCTACCATTCCGAGAACCCGAGAGCATTTAAGAGTGTGATTAAGTCTCGACTCCCAGTGATTTTTAAGAGTAATCGAAAGGCGTGGGTGACCCGTGGAATTTTTCAAGATTGGGTTGTGGATTATTTTACGCCAGCAGTGGAGCGATATCTTCAGAATAAGAACTTGGCGAAGAAGGCTCGAACTTTTTTATGATCAGCTACTTGGGCAACAAAACCAAAATACAGAATCTTATCTATCCATTCTACAAATGAATTGCTCTTACAAGTTAGTATACACAGGGAATTCGAATATAGCTGAAGTGAACAGTTAGTTTGCAATTCACAAAGACCACCACATGTGAAAAAAGGCTCCAGCGAATATCCCAAATTTCCCAGTACATTTCAAGTTACTCCTTGATGCCGCGAAGAAAAGATGGTCAACCATGCGCCAAAAGATTATCACTCATCTGTACTCCATACTTCTGCGTATGCATTATATTGTGTTCTTCTTGTATGACATTATGGTAAAACCAGTGACGAGCTGAAGCTGGCTCCTGCTGACTCGTGTGAGCCAGTTGTTAAATTTTTAGAAAATGTGAAAATTTATTGATTTTGTCCTTCCAAGTACATTTTGCCCTATCTGAAAGTCAATTACCGACAGTGTATGAAATGGAATATATTACGAACTGAACACTTCTTAAGCTAGCGCAGCACTATTACTAAACTAGAGGGATCTGGTGCCCCTGGCATGTAGGCATCCTGCCACTCTTATCCAAATTTCCTTATGACTTTTTTGAGTCGGTTCTTAATATTTTTTCCAGCTCATCACTCGGTAAAACCACTAGGATTTTGTTTTTGGCTCGTCACTTATTCTTGGGTAAAATTATTAGAGACTACATTCGGTATAACTTGGTGCAACGTTATTTAAAGATTGGTTCAGTAACAGAAATCAATATTCCACAGTCTTTTCTGGGGCATATCACTTTCTCATGAGAAAAACCTTGTCGAGGTTTGGGAGAGCATGAAGATTGAGATAAGAGGGGTTCTTGCAACTTCTGTTCATTTCAGCTTGGTTCAGCGGTTCTCGAATTTCGCTATCCAGTTGAAAATGTGAGCATTCACAGTGATGCAACAATAAGCTGATTAATTTATTTTAATCATCTACAACTTTTATTTCACGTTAATTATTAAATAGGATGACTTTATTCGAACGAAGTGAAAATGGGACATTTCCTGTCGTTGTGAGAAAAACGGGACAAAATTTTTGCATGATTTTTTTAATGGTGGATATGTCACTATCACGATATATAGCAAAAAAGCCAAATACAAACTTTCCTTACAGTCTAGAGCAGTGTTTCCCAACCTGGGTGCCGCGGCACCCTGGGGTGCCCTGAAGTGTTCTGAAGGGTGCCGCAAAAAATATACTGTTTTCCCATTTTTAGCCTCATTTTGCATCGTCAGCTTTCAAAAATGCAAACCAGAGTTAAGTCGACCTTCATTTCGTCGCAAAGGCACTTCGAAATGAAAGAATATACGGAGATTGGGGTTAGGGGTTCAACTTCACCATGATTATTACTGATGGTGGATAGGGTGGGGTGCCGCCAAATTCTGAAAAGTCACTTAAGGGTGCTGCGACTCTAAAAAGGTTGGGAAACACTGGTCTAGAGCATGCCAGACTAGTACAAAGCTCACAATCAAAAGAGAATCCAACTAGCGCCGTCGATGTCGAAACTCGAAGGGAATAAGTTAGGTTAAACCTGGGCAGAATATTACATATATGCGGAGACCAGGTTTGCCACCTCAAATTTATCAGTGACACTAAGGTTTCCTAACCTGACAATTGCGACTGTAATTAAAATTTGTTGTACATTTGATAACCTCCATGTTTCCGAGAATCCTACATTTCTACTAGGAATACCAGCTATACTATCAGATAATCTAAATTTTATTTGTGATGGGCTTCAAAATGGTACAAAATGGCATTTTTGATAAAAAAAATGGGGTTTGATCATCCTACTATTAAATAAGTAAAAGGGAGTCACCTGTTTGGGGTGCTATATGTGTGTGCGAGAAATGGGGAACAAAAACATGATATGATGGCGTGCACGGGAACCTTCCTCTTACACAGGCTCGAGATTTCGAATTAAACTGATCTTAGCTTTGAATTACACCGTATTTTGAATTATCCTGGAGTGAAATAACAGGATTTTACTGTATAAATAGATTTTGTTTTCATATTTTTATCCATTTTTCAATAAATTAGACAATTTCTGAATATAAATAGTAAAAAGAATTTGTGCCAAATTTTATTTATTGTGTTGCTTTTTCAATTGCTGATAAAAATCTACAATTTTTAAAAAATTATTGTGAAAATTTGTGTAAATATTTCAGAAAATTATTTAAATTTTGTTCTTTTGTTTTCATAGACTGAACAAGTTATCAGTCTAATTGAGGAATAATTATCCAATTTGAAGTGATATACTATCTTTCCCTCTTCTTAGGCTGGATGTGACACTTCAATGGCCATATGGAAGAACTGAGGCTGTGGTTGAGTTTGACTATGAGCCTACAGAGAGTAACCAGTTGAGGCTGCAGAGAGGGAGACGTGTGGTGGTTCTGGGGAAGGAGGGTGACCACAAGGGCTGGTGGAAAGGGAAAATTGATGATCAGGTAGTCAAAACTTTTCTATCAGTCATTTGCAAAGAATGCTCCGTAGAAGTATCTTTTTATGGACCAGATATTTACTCGGTCATCTGTTTCATAAAAGTACTTTAAGATATGTAAATTATACTTTGATCACATAAAAATGCAGATGTTTTTCATGTTAATTTTAAGCAGTTCTAAGATTCTCTATGAAGCGATACTGTTAACCTTTAACAGCATTTCAATACCATATTTACTTGTGTACCCCACGTACCTTTTTTCCTAAAATGTCTTTAAAAAAAAGGGACGGAGCACCATACCTGAAGATTTCTGAATAGGTTATATAAATTGCAAGTCTCAATAGTAAATTTACTGCAACATGCTTGAGTCTACATTTATACTTGCAGAAGACAAATAATTCTACTTAGTATACACATCTATATGACCCAGGAAGTGTTTTGGGTTTAAATGCACGGTTTAACCTGCCGTTGGTGTATCTTCAAAATCAGGATGGACATTTGATGATTGAGATAACGTTTTATTTTTATAATATTAAAAATACCTTTTAAATGATTTTTAAGTTTATTTTTGTGACTCAAAACAAGCAGTTCTGTCATTAAAAGTTTACTATCATTTTCTACCTGTACTTTTGCCAGAATAAGTATTTACTCGTGTACCCTGCACACCCTTTTTCCCAAAATGTCGGAAAAATAAAGATCTGATAATCTTATATGAAGATTTCTGAACAGGCTATATAAATTGCAAGTCTTGATAGTAAATTCAATGCAATACAACACAAAAACGCACAAATATGAGACTTACTTCGCATCTGCTAAATTATAGTAAATATGATAACCATTTACCCAGAAATATATGGTAATCTAAATTTTATTCGTTGAAACGTACCCTTACAAAATTGTGACCATTCAATAAGAAACTTAATGCTACGCTATTATAATATACAATCAAATTTATACAAATATTATGATGGAAAAAGTTGTCTTGTTGACAAAAAATGATGATGACTATAACTAGTTGAAATGTCGTAATTTTTACTTTTATACTTTGTAAAACTTTTACTAATTGTTTTTATAGTTTCTACCATTTTATGGTTTTACTGTTTTATGGTTTTTACTGCTTTTATTAAATATATGATATGATGCATATAGTACCAACATATATTTTATACGTAATTTTGATAAAAAATTTTAATGGAATGGAATTTGGCAATTTCTGCTTATAATACTGCGAGCCAAGACTGTAGAGAAGGGGGGAGGGGGAGTTCACTGCTCTGGGTCTGTCGAGAGGCCCGCTTCCCTTTTTGTAACATAAAATAGAGAAAAGGGGCCCGGTGAGGATATTTGCCCAAGGGCCCGCTGTGACTCTCGGTGGCCCTGTTGTCAAATATTCATTTTTGTATTAATATACAACGTCGTTGTATAACCATTTCCATTTGTTGACAGCACTAGCAGACAAAATACCTTCTAAAGCAGGCATTGGTGTATAGGTAATAATGAGCTGAAATTAAGCTCCCTCTGGAAGTTGACTAATGCATTTGCGCACTGAGTGGCTATGATTTTCATGTTCCTCAATCCAAAATTAGCCTAGGAGAAATTTTTCACAAAAATCATTCGAGGGTGATTCAGGTCCTACCCTTGTCAGAAGATGAAGAATTCTACTTAGTATATGCGTATCTATATGATCAAGCAAAGTACAGAGGAGAGAAAGATTAGATCTCTCTTGCTACCTTTCTCTCTATATATCTTCTCTCTTCCTACCTCCCATTCTCTCCTTCCCTCTCATTCATGAGATTTGAAAATAAAAGGTGACTGAAGTGAGGTGTCAGATGGGGTTCGATCTCATAAGTGGCCAAGGCAGCAGAAAAATATAAACTGAACTGAAATCAGAAACTGACTCAAGTATACCATTTCAAGTGGTACATTAAATACCTAATCCAAAAAGTTGTTTCACTTTCATGAATTGTTAATAACTTGTTTCACATATGTTATCACCTTATCACATGTGGTATCACCTTAACCTGTCAGCGTCCTCCTGCGTACTGGGTACGTCGGATGAAAACTCTACATGCGGTCGTCCTGCATACTGGGTATGTCGCGGAGGTCACTAGCTTTCTTTATTTTTTGACAGTAAATTTTCTTAAATATGGATAACCTTTATATATTTTAAAAGAGGAACCTTTGGCCTACCTATTTATCGTCATTCTGCGATCTTTTTGTCTTTTTTATTACACTTAATGTGCATTAAATTTTGTGATTGATTTTTCACGAATTGGGAAATCGCATCTTCTAAAAATCTCCTATCCAATGCTGAGAGGAACTGTATCTCGACACGAATGCTACTACAAAGTGAAACAAGATCTATACTACTCATCTGCCCATAAACTTTCTTTTCTTTGGTTTTTCTTATGATTCAGAGGTTGAGAGGTATAAGATGAGGGCAGCCGAACAACGAAAACCATTGTTTGGCTCTCTTTGGGCCATGTGCTAATTTAAGCAATTCTTTCGACGCTTGAGACCATTATAGTATGAGAGAGAGAAGGAGAAATCTCTTCTTTGGTCCAAGGTCTGTTTACAAAAATAAATCACTGAAGATGCGTAGTAAGCGAAAGTTTCAGAGCGAGTGCTTGCGTCATGCCCTTACTCTCGGGTCTTCGCAGGAGAAATATTCTCGTGAAGTTATATATTCTTGTAAATTTCATGGTAAATGGGATAAAGTAAATGCCTTTTAAAAAAACTTTTAACTTTTCTAATTTGCTTATTACATGTACATTCTGATACATACAACATCATAGCTCAGTTTCTGCTGAAATAGGACAAATTTCACCATGTAAATTCTATAATGACTATGAATGACTACTGTACAACTCATAACTTCATAAGATTTATGAAATGTCTTTTAAAAATATATGAAACAAAATTTATTTCAAATTTTTAGTCAAAACATGAAAAAGTTGACCTACGAGAAACTTTTTTCCTATTTGGTTTAGGTAGGTACATACATCCAGCGAATGAAATGTTAATAAAAACTGAAATATTATTTTTTTAAAGTGGTTTAGGTAGGTACATCCAGCGAATGAAATGTTAATAAAAACTGAAATATTATTTTAAAAAAGACTGCGTATCAATGCCGTTTATAGTTTTCGTAATACTGAATGATATATGAAAGCACGGGTGCGTGCTAACTGGTCGGCAATTTACGTATTTCTCTTCTCTCCTGTAAAGATTGTGCTTAATGTAAGATAATCTAAAAGAAATTGTCTATAAATGTTATGATCTGCTAAAATCTACAAAAGATTTTGTACAAATCCAATAAAAATGAAATAGTTACGAATTTTTCAATTTTCAGGAATTGAAATTGCGCATTTTTGCAAATTTTTAAAAACCTCTTATGACCTCAAACACGGGATTTAAGTAAACATCCTGCGCACTTGAAGGGTTAATATAAAATGGGTTGGCATGCATACAAGTAAGAGCAATGTTGGTGTGTTGCAGAGTTTGATGATTTAATTTTCTCCTTTTAAAGATCGGCTTCTTCCCTAAGGAGTATGTCTGTGAAACACTGGATACAACACGAGCAGTGCACCCATATGGGCTCCATGATGACATTCCATGAACTGTTTTAAGAGTCATTCTCCTTCATTCATGACTCATAACTGGGAGCATTATAATGGAAGAGATCAAAGCAGAAGTGCTGGAAATCCATGTTGCTCTCGTCCTCTCTTTTTTGCCGAATTAGCGATTCAATTGAATCATCTCTCAGCCAATGTCCTGCACATGATGCTGTTGCTCAGTTGTGTATGGTGCCCCAACATCCTCTGTCATTTTATTGAGGTCAGCTCAGTCGTCACCAAGAGGAGTGTTCTGATGAACCTGTTCAATATGATTTGACCATTATTGTATTTTTTTAGTGCAGATTTTAAGAAATGTGGTATCTGTTTGAAATGTCCTTGCTTCTCGTCTTGCAGTTTGTCACGCATTGGGTGAAAAAAGGAAGGAAGATGTTTTGATGAGGATTGTGTAGCTTTGGTTGCAATTGAATATTTATATTCAAATATAGCACAAAAACATTTTTGTATGAGTGTAAACTGCACTGCAAATGGATTGTAGATAATGATTTTGGCCCTGTAAGGCCTGGCTTGTTGGATATATCAACTGTTATAAATTTTAAAGTTCAATTGGTTAAATGAAATGGGAAACTTTTTTATACAGGAGTTTCTTCTACTTGTCAATTTCTTAATTATTCAGTTGTGAACTTGTCTATTCGTGGCAGATTTTCCTCTGAAGTTATGGCTGTATTTTATTCGCTGTATCATGAGCTCAAGTGTGGGCTGACAGTATTTTAAAATGTGAAACAGAGAAAGGGGAATTTTTAAGGACACAATATAAATGATTATGGAAAAAAGAGTTGCAATAAGGTTTTCTAAGCCTGGTGAAACTTCTGTGTTTTAAGCTGCATTTAAATAAGCGTTGTAACTTTTGTCTTCATTCTGATGAATGCATGGTTTAAACAAACCTATTGGTACTGCCGATTGTATAATTGAACTCCAGTAATAGAGTGCAATTTTAAAAGTGTATTTTTATAATAGTGGGGCAGTTAGGCCTATTTGAGAAATCCACTGTTTCCGTCATCTAAGTCCACGTTGAATTATAAGTGTTGCTTTACACATAACTATGTTTGATATTGTTGAAGGAAGATGAACCATGTGCATTCCATGTGCTGTAATGCATTTGTCACGTGCCAAGCAAAAATTTATATTCAGTCTAAAAAATGGTATGGTTGAGCTCAATGTTTGTTATAAATATTATTTTATTACTCATTGTTTTTGTTTTATTGTTTTATTCCTGTTTGAAAATTGTTTATTTTAATCCTCCATTATGCTTATGGTATAAATTGATGGAATGAATGATCCGAAGATTCTTATGCAACAGGCATAAGCTGGAATGATGGGAAATGTGGAAACAGGCGAAAAAATCTGCTTGGACTGGGATTCCTGGTCATAGCAGATTTTTTCGCCTGTTTCCACATTTCCCATCTATGGACTTGATTAATTTCACTAGAAAAAGGCTGTAAATGAGCAAAGGAGGGAGGTAAGCTATGCTGTGGAGTTACGAAATGGAGAGTTTGGGAGGTTTCCAAGATATCCAAGGTATGTGAACTGTTTTTCTTAATGTTTTTATGCATTCTTAACCAGCAAAGCAATAGTCGCATCTATCATCTCTTGAACTTGATTTTGATTAGTATTAATATGAGACGTACTCATTAAATTTCATTGTCCAAATATGATTTTTGGTCTAATCAGTCAATTAGAACTCCCACTGTATATGAAGGCTCAAGTAAAATTTTTATCATATCTAGTTAAAAGTCATCAAAATCCATCAAGTGCTGAGCATTTTAGATAATTGACAACAGCTAACAAATTAGCATCATCTGTTAAGTAAACAACACTAGTAGCAGCTAATAATTAAAAATAGATACTTCTTGTATTCATTTAAAAGTTTTTTCCAATTTTACACACGTCTGGGTTGAATCGACTTTAAATGTCCATATTTTTTTATTTTGAATTGCAGCTAACTTGATTCACCTAATTCCTGGATTTTACAATTCTTTAAAACTTATCACGTTCCTCAGGTCTGGCACTGAAAATTTAAGGACTACTGCACAGGTGCTTGAGGCACTTGCCTGGAGCCTCGACATTCATGGGGGCCTCAAAACAGTCAAAACTCGATTTTTGAAATATTTTATTTAGCAAAATATTTCACAATCAGTATAATATACTAATTACGTACACATCTTGTGTTTTTACTTAGGTTTGTTACAATGTAACATCCCTTGCGTCATTCGAAAACACATCTCACAGTTATAATTCATTTTTTATTTATTTTTCAACGTGCAAGTTTATATAATAAATATTAAAATTTCTATTTATGCATTTCTGTAATTCAATTTATTTAACCTTCTGCATAAATTTTTCCCATTCGTAAGTTTAAAATGTTTTGTAGATTCAGTACCCTCCCTCCCGGTCAGTTGGGGGCCTCCCTAGTTTTTGCCCCTGGGGCCTTCAGATACCTTAATCTGCCACTGTGAATAAGAGCTCATAACTTGGATAGGAGGTGCTAGGAACAATAGAAACTCATATGTAAAATGGAAAATATCAACCTGGCAACTCAAAACAGCACAAATCAATGAAAGACCACCTAAACCCAGAGAATATCCCCAAGATGGCCCATTTTCACCTAACTCAAGGTAACACAAAACTTCACTCAGAACAATTTTTCCTGCAACTTTTTACTTTCTCCATATACATAGTATAGAGAAAGTATTGTTATCATGAAAAAAATCGAATTTGAGAATTCAATGGAAATACACGTTTTGAGGTCCCCTGAACACGTTTTGACTGTTTTCTCGATGATGTCTGTGTGTGTGTGTCCGTAAATGTGACAAATTTTGCGTGCGCTCTAACTCAAAAACTATTCATCAGATCAGCATGAAATTCTATATTTGTGATTTTATATACAGGCGACTCCCGAGATTCGACAGGGATGCTTTCCTGAAAACGTGGTTGAATTTCGAACTGTCAAATGTCGAACGCCGTTTTTCCATAGACTTGCATGTTATAATTGGGGGATACGTTCCCGCATCTCGGCTCGCGCGAGCCGGGCTGGGGCTTCTGCAGCACATCCCTGCATACATCTATCTATACATACAAATATATATCGCAGTGAAATTAATATAAAAGTTATTAAAAAGCACAAAATAACTTGCAGCCTCACCAGTTAATTTAAGGTTATGCAAACCTGCCCTTCTCTTAAATCTGTCAAATCAGCCATCAAATTACGTGAATTTATCACGTTCTAGAATTTTCTCCTATTTCACATAAGTGCTAATAGTTGAGCGACTCTTTTATTTGAGTCACTTGCATTATCACTATTACATTTCCTTTTAGATATCATGTCAAGTGACAAATTAATAAATAAATCAAAATAAATTTAAATAAAGGATTAACAGAAAAAAGAGTGAAATCAGCACAAATTCAAACAGAGCAGAAATAACTATGTCTACACTGAAATTCATGATAATTCCATTCCCCGATCACTGTTTTTTAATTTTTGTACCATGATTATCTAACTCCAACACTAGCGGTGGCCTCTGTAACTGGTGGCCCACTTGAAATTGGCGACCCCCTTGAAATTGGCAGCCCTAGGCAGCTGGCCTATGCCTAAGGCTGACCCTGTGGGTGTCAAAAGCGTTGCGTGCTGAACACAAGACTCAAAGGGCTGATCATGCAGTTGAGTTTCTCAACCAAATTGATGCCAATCCTGAAGATTCCTTCTACAAATTAGTGAATGGTGATGAAACCTGGATTTATCAGTGCGATTCAAAAAGCAAGATTCAGTCCAAACAACGGTTACCAAGGGAGTCAAGTCAGGCAAGAATGTTATGGCAACAATTTTTTGGGATTATGAAGGCGTGATATTAGTCTATTTTCTCTAAGGACAATGGACAGTAACAGTAAGTTATTATGAACAGGTCTTATGGAAATTGAATGCTGCTCTTGTGACAAAATGGCCTGAAAAACTGCATCGTCGAATTTTTTTTTCACCACGAAAATGTTCCAGCACATTCGCCCATGGTTTCAAGAGTTGTGCTTTGAGAATTGCATTGGGAACTGCTTTCTCATTCACCCTATAGTCCGACTTGGCTCCTTCGGACTTTTTCTTTTACCAAAATTAAAAGATCACATCAAATGAGTTTGCTGGGAATCGATATCTGAGGTTAAACAAGTAGTTTGGAACTGGCAGCAATCAAACAATCCAAATTTTTAAGAAATGAGCTGAAATGATGGAGACAATTGTATGAAGAAGTGTTTAGAGCTAGATGGTGGATATAATGAAAAATAAATGCTTGTTTTGGGTTTATTCTATTTTTATGAGATCATTCCAGGAACTTTTTGATTCACCCTCATATATATATATATATATATACACACACTAGGGTGGACCTTATTTTCCGACCATCAAATTTCTTTCACGCGACCCCCTAGATTTGTTTCATTTGGTGAAACAATAATTTCTGCAAAATGAGAAGTCAGTCGGACAACGGGAAGGCGTGCCACAATTGACTTGAAGTTTTGAAATTTTAGTAATTTCACTTTAATTTCAGAGTTAACTTTATTCTAACATTTTCACTGAAAAAGTTAATATTATTTAATAAAAGTATCATTTCTTAGTTGTTTAATAATATTTACTTATAAGTTTAAACAATTTATTCGAAACATTTTTAGGCGCGTTTCGCTTACAGCGTGAGCGCCTATTATCGTCGGTCGGTCCGTCTGTCCGTCCGTCCGCATGTTCGTTCTCGGCTTCTACTGAACGGATTTTTATGAAATTTGATATTAAGGACTTTCAATCAAATATAATAAGAAAATCGCAAAAATGAATCACGTACGCCAATCAGGGGTACCACTTTACTGGTGACAAAAATTAAATTTTCGTCATATCTCGTAAAGTACTGCTCATATCAAAATATTTTTCAAATAAAAGTTGTAGAACTGGTAAAGTAGAGTATTTCCTTTCCTATATATTTTCATCGTAGGAGTAGCCGTTATCGAGAAAATCAAACAAGAAGTCTTATATGGAGTTGAACTTAGAAAATTTCTTGCATGGTTACTTCATTGTTGCTAACATAATCTCCCAAACAAACGTTTAATTTCCTTACGTGTGCATGTAATACTATTAAATAGGGAGAAAATGGATTATTTATGATGAAGAAAAGGACTTTAAAACGCTATTTCCCTTACGTACAGGTATATAATTGCTTTCTAATACTCCATTGCACGAAACGCGCCCCATTTGTGATACGTTGTACGCTTTCCTAACTTCTTGTGATTTTATCATTGAATTCAGTGTATAATATTGCGCATGAGCTCCCGCGTACGCGTACGGCTGGCCGTCAAAGATGTAAAGGAAAAAATCGAGTTTTCTCTACAAAGATTGCGAGAGGTGCAGCGGAGGGAAGATTACAAGGAATTAATAGAATTAATGATTATTTTTCTTGGTGGAACTCCTTTTCGTGGGATCTCATTCGGAATCCCTGGCGCTTTCCACCATGCCAGATGGATGGCCAAGGCTATATATATTGTTTTAAAATATATCTATTTTGAGATCAATTTCAAATGAGTCCGGAAGAATTTATATATCCAGGCGTGGATTCTGGCCCCAGTACCGATAATAGCTCCTCGTCAAGTTCTCCAAGATCTTGACGAATACAAAAATGTTGATGAAGCTATAAGTAATGTAGCAACTAAAATATTATGTACCCATTTATGGTATTTGGCAACCGAAAATGCAGCACTATCCTTTTTTGACAGCGAAATTTCAATTAACACTAAAAGACTTATGGTTCAAGCCCTTAATAATGAATCCGACGATAATTTAAAAAAGTAACCATTTCCCCTAAAGATGTAGGTCGATATAAACATTATGGTGTAGAAAACTTCATTTCTGTTCAATCGAAGAAATTTTTTGAGCGATTTAGTATAAGAACAGATTTTATGTCTAAAGATCCGTCAATGTGGGCAACGGATGATAATTTTAAAACCACATTAAAAATTGTAAATGATATAAAAGTTGTCAATGATATTGCTGAACGAGGAGTCAAATTAATGAAAGACTACAATGATTGTTTGAGAAAAAGTGAAGCGAAAAAGCAGTTTATTTTACAAGTTGTAACCGATTACAAGCAGCGTTATCCTAATGTTAATAAGAGTATGTTAAGGAAAGATTTTAATTAAAAAGGTTATATCATTTCACCCTGAATTACAGTGTTTTTTCTCTCTTCCTCCCTTTATATATAAATTCGACTTTAATGGTTTATAATGATTAATTTTGCTGATAAGTACTTATATGATTGTTAATAACAAAAAATAATTAAATGTACATACACAAAACAATTTAACACTTCAATTCTTTTTGTTTTTTCTCAATACCATACTGAAAATGATGCCGAGTACAAAAATTATTAAATTTTGGATTAAAAGAATTTTTTAACTTATTAATAAACAATTGTTTTGTTATAATAAGCTATTATAATCAGCATTTTAGCTTAAAATAACATCTATTGATCAATAAAGTTGATGTAGTGTGTATTTTTTCATTTTTGGTGAAATTTAATTTTTTATGAAAAAGTCGGTTGTGGCACGTGTTTCCGTTGCCCGATCAATTTTCGCTTTTGTAGGAATTATTTTCTCACCAAATGGCACAACTTGGGGAGGTCGCATGAAAGAAATTTCGAAAAAAGATTTTCACCAAGAGTAACTAAGGTCCACCCTAATACACACACATACATATATATACAGGGTGTCTTAATTACATACCTTAAATATAAGCATCGTGTTCTACACCTACAGACAAGCAAAAAAGTTCATATAAACATATGGTCGCAACTGCTTCGTTAGCGAGATATGGCAATATAATTTTTAAAAACTTGATCGTTTCCCCTTCCACTCTCGTGCTTTGTCGGCAACAATGGCAACAGCGAGGCAGTGCCGTGACACGGAGAAAGCAATCATTCAGTCACACAGGGTTACTGTTCTGGCAGACACGTTACGTATCGAAGAATGGCGCATAATGCGGACTATTCATTAGACGAATTAACAGATATGATACTGCTGTACGGAGAAGCAGAGCGGAACAGTGCAGTCGCTGCATGTCTTTATGCACTTTAGTAGGGGCCCTGCACAAGGCTCCATTCTTATGTATTGAGATTTAGACAGTTTTTTATTACATATTAATATTATTACATAAATAATAATTAAAAATTAATTTTAATAATACTATCTTTGTTGTCATCTTCAGGAAACTGAAGACAACAACAGAGATAGTCGTCGAAACGTCGGCAAAAATGCATGCTATCGCCTGGCTTGAAACCCGAGAAAAATTCATCATCAGAAATAAATTGTTTATATTTGAATAAATTTTATTACATTTCATATGATACTTTTCAAATTCTCTGGATGAAGTTCACAAGGCTAGAAAATCTTGTATACTATATTTGTTCATTATTTACTTTTTTGGGTATGGGATTACCAGTACCCTTTTTAAAAGAAAACAAAATATTCACCTTTTCTTCAGTAGAGGCCCATTAAATCTAGTGATTTATAAATAAGGTAGTGTAAAGATTCGCTCTAAAATATATAAATGAAGATAATGCAAAATTTGCCCTCATTCAAATGCATGGACTAATATTTGAATTTAAAATTAATACCCATTCTTGCTACCTTTGAATTATCTTTAATACTGAATGATTTTGTTCTCTTTTTACTTGCAAAATTTATCATAAAGGTTTAGAATAATCTTTCTTCAAACGTCTAGTGAATTTCAGATTTACTAGTGATCCCGTGCAATCTTTGCTCGGTGAACTTTCAATTGATTTATAAAAAATGATGAAGTATGTAAAATAAGTTTTTTTTTCTATTCAAATATATGTCCTTTCTATTTTATATAGCAATCAATGCAACCGTTTAGTTTATGTAGATTATCAATGAAGAGAAGATAACCATGTAATGTGTTTAAAAAAATAACGTGTCCCTGTTCTCAATTTCAGTTAATTTTAAATTTATGCGTGAGCCTATCTGCGTTAATAAACATTCATCATCATAGGTAGTCTGTCCGTTGACAGGTCCGTGATTATTCATGGTTAAACTTAGTTCTCCATATACTCCTGTTTTTCGCAGTTTTCTTCATGTCTTGATAGCTCTCTTTCCCTTTCAAGTCGTCTACCAGCTGAAACCTTTTCCTACCTCTTTCTCTTTTTCCATCCAGTTTTCCTTCTAGCACTTCTTTAATCATGCACTCTCTCCTCAGGTAATGCCCAATCCAGTTCGCCTTCCTCTTTCTGATAGTCTGTATAATCGTTCGCTTCTCTCCTATTCTTCGAAGTACTTCCTCATTTTTCACCCTATCTCTCCATTTTATCTTCAGCATTCTTCTCCATGTCCACATTTCGAAGCTTTCCAAGTATTTAATATCATTTTTCCTTAGCGTCCATGTTTCTGTCCCATACTAAGCTATACTCCATACGTAGCATTTTATCAACCTCTTGCAGATTTCCTACTTTATATTTCCCGTTAGTAGGAGTTTCTTCTGAAAGCAGCTTTTGTTATTCTAGTCCTGATTTCCTCGGTACATTTTGCTTCTCTCGTTATGATGCTTCCAAGGTATTTATAATCTGAAACTTGTTCTAATGGCTTTCCTTCAATACCTACTTATGTTCAAATTTTCTTCTTCTTTACTTGATATTCGCATAACCTTGGATTTTTCTGTATTAATTTCCATACCGTATTTTCTACCTGTTATCACTAGTCTATTTATCATTTTCTGGAGTTCCTTTTCCTTTCTTGCTAGAAGCACTTGATCATCCGCGTATTTCACTGTTCTTATAATCCTTCCTCCGATTTTGAAATCTCCCGTGCCTTCTAACGCTTCCTGCATTAGCCTCTCTCCATATATATTGAATAGAATCGGCGATAGACAACAACCCTGTCTTACTCCTCTACAGATATGTACTCCGCTCTGCATTCTCCAACCTGACCTTTACAACTTGATTCACATATAGATTCCTGATCAGTCTCCGGTCTTTCCAGTCTACACCTATATCTTTTAATATCCTCATCAGCAGTACCCAATTTACTCTATCAAAGGCCTTCTGCCAGTCGACGAAACATACGCAGCAATCTTGGCTGTACTCTATTGCCCTTTCTGATATGATTCTCACTACACCGATAGCATCTCAGGTTCCTCGTCCTTTTCTGAAGCCGAATTGATCTTCCCCTAGCATTTCTTCGGCCTTTTTCTCTAGTCTTTTATTAAGGATCCTTCGAAGAAGAAGAATCCTACGATCTTCGAAGTGTGTGACATTAGGGATATCGTTCTGTAGTCTTTACACTGCATTACCTTTGGCTTCTTCTTTAGAGGGATCATTGTTACATCTAAGAAATCCTGAGGCCACTCTCCTGAGTTGTAAATCTTGTTAATTAGTTTCGTAATCACTTTTAGTCCTTCCGATCCCATGACTTTAAGTACCTCTGCCGGTATTCCATCGCTGCCTGTAGCTTTTCCTTTCTTTAGTTCCAGTAATGCCTTTTCTACTTCGCTTTTCATAATACTTGGAATAAACATTATAGATGTATAATATAATGGTTCTACTTACAAAGAAATAAGATTCCAGCATTCAAACGATGATAGGAAGATTCAACTTCTTTGAATGCTTCCCATATGCCAGGGGTCCCCACCTCCCCACCTCGAAACTTCCCGATCAGTCATTTGAAAACTCTTAAGTGGCCCGCGCTGTCGTACATAAAGCCTAATGTGGCCCTTTCAATAAAACGTTTGGGGACCCCTACCATACGCAGTTAACTGAATAATTATCCGTAAATATTTATGTTGCTATGTATAAATGTTGACATTGCTACAGCAATAATTTCGATGCCTAAACAAAGTGCGAAGCGAATAACGCTATCTTTCACCTATTTGAAGGTTTAATTGGCATTAATTGAATCGGAGGCAACAATGACGGTCGCCTTATCCGTAAAATTTTGAAAACCATCGCGTGTTTCTGAATGATTCGACCGTGTAACACGTAAACATCGCAAGAATAAGATAGTATAGAGTTTTAGCCGTCGAATAAAGCAAAAACGAAGAAAATCTGTACATATTTACGTGTTTTAATGAATGAAGGAATAAATACTTGCACTCTGAAAAATCGAAAATCCCGTGTAAACTTATGGGAAAATATAATTGTCTCCTGAATTCGAACCCGGGACTTTATGAAAATGAGAATAGTTTCTAGGGCCTTCCTAGCTTGTAGAAACAAAACGCAGTTTACCGCATATCTCTACGACGAACGGCTTTTGAGATACAGGGTGGGACGGAGGATACCCGTTTATTGTAGATTGTATCAAAAATGACCGCCAAATTGGATCTAGTTTTTGAGTGCTTTAAGGTTTCAAAAATTTTATAAATGATCTTCAGTGACGAAGAATACATTTAATTTTTAAAATTTTGTCGAAGGACACACTTAGAAAAACAACAACGTACTTAAATGATTCCGCTTTGAATCTAGTTGTACTAACTTCCGTTAAAGTTTTCATATTGGATTCCACATATGGTGTCCGGAAGTTGTTATGGTGAGGTTATGTTAATTTGTGACCTGAGAACGTGACCTATCTGGAAGTGAGAAATTGGGTAATAGTAATAATATTTATTATCCGAATACCATACATTAATTTGTAGGTATAAAAAAGATACATAAAAAGGTAGTAGCAAAATACAGAATACATATAAACATTGAAATACATTTATACTACATGTCAAATTTTGACTCACAATATGTTTATTATTTAGAAATTATAAAACAACTTTAATAAATTGAGGATTGTGATTTACACAGATGTCTAAAAACTCTTTGATACTATATATGTTAAATATAGGATTAGCGAGTACTTTATCTTGTGAATTTGCTTTTGAAGTTAACGAAGGAGCAAATTGTTCTTGGAATATATCTCACGAATTTCCGTATATGTTATATATTTAACACCTTTTATATATATTTAGATATTAAGTAGTTTTTGATTGTATTTTATTCATAAGTTGTTGAGAACATAGTGTTAATAAAAAAGCATTCTTTCGGTGGCATTACATCGACTATTGGTCTCTTCATCTGTATTTTCATATACACTATTTACACAATGTAATAAGCTTTATTATTGAAATTTTAATAGTTGCAATATTTTTTTAGGACTGCATTTACAATGGCAAGCGGAGGACGTGGTGCAAGACTTCTAGAACTGCTTCATGGCCAGATTTCTACGGAACCAACTTCTAATGACCAGGTAATTAGTGTTTAAAGAAATAGTTGATAGTTGCCGAATTTCTTATAGTTTAAAGTGTAATATACGTATTGGGTCGTGTTTAAGAACGGTATTTATGAGCTGCTTGTGAATAGAATCGGTTCTTTAAATTGGAAATTTCACAATACTGTTAATTGAGATAGGGAAAATTTTAAAGGACCCGTTTTAGTTGCCTAATTAGTCCATTCAAATTAGACTTTTTGGCGGAAATAATTTATAGATGTAGCATACCTACTCCTGAAGGCTATACAAGTGAAGATCATCCCCTATTTTCAAAAAACCCCGTGGGGTGACCCTGCAATAGTTTTTCGCAATTATCTGATAAACGCTGCATCTGAAGATAAAAGTGTATATATACGAAAATGTTGGGAATAAAATTTGGAACAAGAAAGTGTATATGCATTTTTGCCGTAGAAGTTATGGTTCTTGAGTAATCCAGGCTTGAAGTGCGAGAAATTTGCTCCTCGCGCTTTTTTTGGAAATAACTCGCAAACGGCTACTTTCTCATTGAAAATGAACATAACTGAAATTGTAGAGCGGGAAATTCTCTATTGGGATAAATGAAAACAATATTTTCTTGAAACATGCCTTACATTTTTCTAGTTTTAATTGTTATTATCATATTTTTCTTATGTGATTAAAAAATTCACATGAAGGTGCATTAAAAACAATTTTTTGCTTATTTTTCTCAATAAAAAGGTAAAAAATATTAATCTCTTCTATATTTTAGAGTACCGTATACATAACAAAGCCCTCACTTGAGGTTAACATTACCCAATAATGATTTCAGGCAATGATTTCAACAGGAATTTATAGTTGGGCCCAAGTAACCCCTTTTAAGGGTAACTTTGTCCCAAAACTTGAAACGTTTAAAAATCATACTTAAAGTATAGCAACGTGTGTGGTATGGCTCACTGGGCTTAAAATGTTCCTTTAAAACCCTAAAAATAACATAACACAATCATTACTACTAATATAACAAAACTACAATTTCTTCCAATTACGGAGCAAAATTTGGGCCAAAGTAACCCCAGTTAACAGTACTAATGCAGAAATACTTGGGCACTTCCAGATGAGCTAGAAACTTGAAATTTGGCACGATTATAGGTTTTTGGTCACAACCAAAGGAAAAAATCCAATATTGTTGAAATTCTAATTTGAGGGGCTATTTTGGCCCCTTTTTTCCCTTTTTTTGCTCCATAATAAAATACATAAATCGGTGTAGAGATTTTTATATTTGCTTTTTAAAATTATTTCCCACCAACATCTGAACTCGGGACTTGAACTATCGGAAAGGATAGAAATAGTAGTTTCTTATTTTTGAAGTCAGAATTGAAATCTAAATAGAATTAGCATAAATTAATAGTTTTCATTGGGAAAAAGTGGTAATTTTTCTGGGTCGCAACAATCAGCTGTCGTGGCGAGCTCAGTGCTTTTTATCGCTTTAAAAGAAAAGATGATTAGTGTTTGTGAGGTGTCGGTTGAAAGTGGAAACAGAGAAGTTTACAATAGCGCAATTGGAATCTTTTTTGGAAGGCAAGGCAGGTGCGAAAGATTGCAGGTAGCAAGCAGAAACTATCCGGTATGACTTAGATCAGTGATTCATACACAGCCTTTTTTATCAAAGGGTCGCTGTACCAATTTTCCCCGAGTCTGCGGGCCGCATCATGAAAACTTAAAATACATAAATTACGAAAAGAAAAACCGAATTACATATATTTTATTATTAAAACGTTTCAGTGGAAATAATATCAAAATGCCATATCACAACGAGGAGCTATATTTCACCAAAACTCTTTTTGTTTAAAATTCACAATATTCTTCAATTTTCTTTAACGGCAGTGGGCCACTCAAAAAGCCGTAGCGGGCTGCAGGTTGTGCACCACAGACTTATTGTTAGATTCTTCATCTAAAAAATGACTTTGTTGAAGTTTCAAGGAATAAAACAATGTAACATTCACCCAGAGTATCGTTTTTTTATTAAAAATTCTTTTCTGTCATCCTATTTGGAGAATAATAAAAGTGATATTCTTTCCTTTCCTAATCAACCATCTGCTGATGTGAGAGATTAAAGAGAGTGTAAAGCATTATGTAAATACTAGCATAAGTGCCCGTTGAATTTCAACGGGTTTAATGAATCTAAATTTTCGTCAATGCAACATGTAAAAATCGCAAGAATAAAATTGTGCACTGTTTTAACCATCGAATATTTCTATATTGTCTGTTTTAATTTATTAACTAAAATCTCACAGAAATTCCTTGTGAATAAAATAATACCTTCCTTTCTACTAAAATAGCCATTGTTATTAGTTTTAAATTGATTATAGCATTAGGATTTCAATTTCATTAAATATGCAGAATTCCGGTTCGAAATAATTGGTTCAATCTTCAGTTGCCTCAGATAATACTTTAAATAGATTTTGGAATATAATGTACCTCAATATCGTTCATCGTCTGTTCAGCACTCTTGCCTTCTCATTTTCCGAAACAACCACTTTCATCAGTTTTAAATGGATTTCAAACTTAGAAGAGCACTTTATTCAATTCAGTTAAAATAACCAAAAATTCCAAAGAAAATCCTTTTATAATATTCAATGTTAACCTAGAATTCAATCATTCTGAAAAGTGAATAAAAGTACCACGTACATATATTTCTTTCAACTAAAATAGCCACTCTTAACAGATTTTAATGGATTAATGCATTAGCATTTCAATTTCATGAAATAAGCAGAATTCCGGTAACAAAAAAATTTGCTCAATCTTCAATTGCCTCTGATAATACTTTAAATAGATTTTGGAATAAAATGTACCTTAATATCGTTTAGCATCCACTCACCACTCTGGACTTCTCAGTTTCTGAAACAACAACTTTCAATAGTTTTAAATTGATTTTTGCTTTGAAAGATATGTACTTGAGTCAATTCAGTACAACTTCCACTTTACATACTGTAAATTCCAAAGTAAATACTTTTATAATAGGCAATGCTAGCCTAAAATTAATTCATTCTGTAAAATGAATAAATAAAGTTCTTTCTTTGAACTATAATAGCCACTGTTATTAGATTTAAATGGATTATAAGCCTTAGAACTTACTCTGTATTAAATAAGCACCAAAATTCCTTTTATAAAAACAAATCAATTCATTAAAAGATCCACTGTTGTTTCTTTGAAAATTGCGTGTTAACAGTTTTAAATGCCCTTTAAATTTTAATTGAATTTTAATTTATATTCGTTTCCAAACTTCGGCCATTGTTACAAAATTAATTCTAGGAATAACAATATAAATTCGTAAGCACGTATGGTTTACAAAGAATTTTATTTAAGAATGCTTTTTATTTACAATTTTTCTATAATGACACTGTTGATACTTAAAAAATTTTATTTTTACGTTAATATACTTATTTTCCACAAAACACGCCAATCTCTCACCTTCCTTCCTCTCTCTCTCTCTCGTACTGAAGCACTCAAGGCACACTTATTCCCAGAAGGATGTATACAATAACAGTAATTTGAGGTGTAACAGTGATAATGGTCGACATAGCAACATCATGTTAAAATGGCGAGATTTCCACAAAATATGCAAATTAAACTTTTAACATGGAATATTTCGAACTGTGGGCGAAAAAAGACGAACGGAATAAGAAACTTTATAACTTTTTCTTCAAAATGGTTCAAATCCGAAGGTCGTCTGTTAATTTCTTCCAATTTTAATTTCCAAATGAATAAAAACCTGCACGGCGAAAAATCGCGTTTTACATGTAAAGTAATGGGAAATGGAAATGCCTCTCTTGGAGACGAACCAAGGAATTTTTTTGCGATTTAAAATTGTCATTCTCTGAATAAGTGTTAATCAAGCATTCCTACCAAATTTTGAGTTTCTATCATTATTATTTCTTGAGTTATTAGCGTTTGCATAGCTTGACCAACCAACAGACTACGCCTATTATTATATTAAATTATTAGCAACTACGAATATAAGTAGTATTACCAACAATATCGCTTGACCTGCAGACTCTGGACCTAGGCCTTACTGATTTCGGTATAATTTCTTCGGGTCAACGAGTTTTTCTGGACTTCTAAAGAAGTAATATGAAATATTGGGGAAAAATTCATTCTCTGATTTCCGACACATTGATGTAATATTTCTATCGTTAGTTTGGTATGCAATATGGAGACGTATTTTATAAATTAAAATAAAACAGCCGACGTAAATTTTAATTCAATGAAAAGTGTTGTTCAAAAGTATTGTTCCAAGTGGGGCAAAATATAAATTTAGCTTATTAATACTAAAATATTGGTGGATGAACCAATTAATTTACTTTTTAAATATTTTATTTGGTTTATTTACCTTGGCATAATTTTGTTTGCAGTTAATTTGCAGTTGATATTGAAGGAGTCCATTCTGAAGCTGGTATGAGTGTTCATGCTCTTCCTGAGACATTTTGTACTTTGCGGTCGAAGATATTTCTTGCAGTAATTTGGGATTGTTTAAAAGCAAATTGTAAAAGTCGTTGCACAAAAGTTCCCAAAAATGAGTTTTCGTCACTATCATTGCTTTGATGTTTTCATCGAGGAAATGATTCTTTTCATCTGTCCACAAAGAATTTGTAATAGAAACCACTTTCTATATCTCCACTGGTGCTGGGTATGGCTAAAGCAAATTCCAAAATGATTTTAATATTTTTAATGATTTTCCCTCACCTTGCACAAACTTGAAAATTCTGAACCATTGTTCCAGAATTTCAGTTATATTCGTGTTCCATTCGGCAATTTTGTTTTTACTGATTTTCATAACATGGTGGTATTCATCAAATAGCTCATCTTCGTCTATTATTTCCGTGATGTTTATGTCGACATCAGTCATGTATTTGAGTGTATCCTGAATTTGTTCCCAAACAGGAGGAATCTGAAGCTGCACTCAATAAAACACTTAATGGTCGATAGTGATAAATCCATTTTTTAAATACATTATAAATGTGTCGTAAAAGAAACTTGCAGGTTCTGTTAATTGTTTTTCACTGCAGAAATCTTCTAAATCTGATAAAACTGATCTACCTTTTGAGGTGCGGAAATTTTCATTTCTTCGGTTTTTAATTTTGTTTGCTAAAATATCCAGTTCTTCAGCTACTTCACTTCCTGAAATATTATCACTCTCTATTTTTACTTTCTCATACGAAGTATCGAGAAAGTATTGTTATCGCGAAAAAATTCGACCTCGAGATTTTTACGGAAATATACGTTTTAGGTGTCGCTGAATCCGAAAAAGTGGTTTTTGCAATGCCGTCTGTCTGTTACTGGCTCTGGAGCCCAGACGGTAGAATGAAAATGAATGAAATCTCGTACTTAGGCATTTTATCGTACTGAGCAGAGTATATGTAGAAATGGTTGACATAGCTCAATAATTAAGAGTAGTTTATTCTACACATTTTTAACAACAATTCGATTTTCTCAAAAACGGCTGTAACGATTTTGGTCAAATTTCGTATAGTTACTTAAGTTTACATCTTCAATTATACCAAATAGTTCATATTTCTCAAAAAATGAATATAAGGCTAGTTTATTCTAGGCAACTTGAACAATAATTTGATTTTCTCAAAAATGGCTCTAACGATTTTAATCAGAGCTGCAAACTGAACCGAACCGCAGTCATTTTGCTGAACCGCGATCCAACATCATTAATACCTGATTTTGTTAAATTTCTGAACTTTGGCTATCTTCGTCATTCCTGGGTTGTTTTCCAAGTTTGAGGTACCGTTGTCAACGGATGAAAGCCTACATTACTAGTATGCAGAGCTGCAAACCAAACCAAACCGCAGTCATTTGCTGAACCGCGAACCGAACCAAAACCACTGATTAATTTTTCAATGAACCGAAAACCGAACTGTAAATTTTTGCAAAAGTGGTTCAGTTTCGGTTTGATCTCAATCCACAAAATACGGACCAAAGAAAAGACCAGGAATTTCCATTGGAAAAACCAGCGAGATTGCTTCAAAGGAAAGCGTGCCTATCTCTTTCCTCTCTGCTAATATTGTTATTCACAGGGGACATTTATGGTGAGGGTTATGGGGACACCAACTACGATAAAATCTGGATCAACCACTGTAGGCAGAAACCGACCAACAGAATATAGAAAGATCTTTATTTGAACGCAGGCAAAATTGTCGTTTTACAATGACCTAGAAAGGAGCCGTAATCTGTTTTCGTGCCGAGAGAAAAATCCATGCCTATCACCTTCATACCCTTCAACATTGTAATTAGCAGACATGAGAAAATATGCCCCGCTGTGTCTTTCTTAGAACACCATTAACTCTCGTCATAACTTTTTCTTCGGAAAAATTCAAATTGGTGCTCTCAACGGCTTGAGCTTTCAATGACATCATTCCTTTTCCAACTCTCGTGTGGTGTTCTTCTATGATATTTCCATTACTTGGTGGTTTATATTCCAGCAAAAACAGGCGAGGACTTCAGCGGATCCCTTGGATAGGAAGCATTCATTTCCCGCAGAATTCCTTGAATTATCTAGTGTGTATTTTTAATAATATTTTAGTAAACTTTATTTAAGAGACAAATAAAATGAATTAACATATTAGTGTTATTTAAAGAGGGTCACTCTACATTTTATAGTCGTTTGTTTTGAACCACAAGTGTCTGCACTTCTTATATTGAATAATCTGCCACGAACTGTCGATTAATTTTAAATTATTCTTGTAACGTAATTTTATTATCATATTGATTTTTTGATTACTTTTCTAAGGTGGCGAAAGAAAAAAATTAGCAATATGTAATATGTTTGGAATCGAGCTAAAAGTATCTTTTTGAATTTATTATGTAATAATAATAAGAATTAATAATTGAATATGTTAGAGTTTTACATAGCATAAATTTATTCGGAGTAATATTTTATTCCATATTTTTAGACCAATTAACTAATTAAAACATTTTATTTACATAAATTTATTATTGAAAGTTGGAAAAATTGAGACGCCATGCATCATCACCATTGGAAAGCAAGAAACTGTCTACTTCAATAATTAAATCTATCATTCAAACAAGGAAATCTTAATAAGGACTTACGGAAAAGAATTTTCCTAGTCAATGAATTGTGTTTCGGTGAATTGTGGTCGGTTAATTTTCCTAGACCTTTGATAAATATAGCGAACATTTTTTATTTTATTTCTTATAAATGAACCAAAGGAATAACGCTTTGTAACTTCCATTGTTTTTATTTCTTTTACGATCCGGGTTTCAACATTACAATGCTATCGTCAGGTGCAGATATGGTGAGAATAGAAAGTATATACAGAGAAATGGGTAGAGATGGGGGAGGGAGGGTAGTTTGTAAGACGAAAGGAATGGAGGGGAGGGAAAGGAGGAACCTATCTCAGAGGGTTACTGTGGGGGGTAGCTTGTAAAGGGATAAAGGGGGAGGGGAAAGTAAAGGCTGGAGGTGAGAGACCATCTCGGGAGGGTTTGGGGAAAGACGGGGGAAGGACTAGGGGTAAAAAGAAAGGCCTTGTGGAAGACGGAGAGGAGGTGAACCCCAGAGAGAGGAAGGAGGAAATTATCAATGCGCCAATGGGTGTTTGTGTGGGAATAAGGAAAATAAAGGCAAGTGCGGGTGGTAGAACTAAAGAGGTTAAATATTGGGAGACGGGTGGTAAGGTCCTTGTTATAAATCTTTTTTCCTCTAAATAATGTATATTACAGGTAAGAAAAAGAAATAAAATGCCCGAGGAACTAATTTTCTTTGATTTTTAATGATTTCTTTAAAACACTTTGTTTTTGGTTTGTCCGTCCATCCAGGGATAATCTCAAAAGCTAGAGTTTAAGCTAGAGGCACATTTTCTTTCTGATTATGATTGTGTATGTTGGTAAATGAATTTGAAATGAATCCATTCAGAGAATTTTTAATTGATATGTAAACAACAATGAACATAAAAATTTAATTTAAATATAAATAAATGAAGAAGATGATGGGATTGTAATATATTTAAAATAATAATGACTGCTGATTGATTTACTTACAGATTGATACTGAGTGTATAATGTTTATATTGGATAAATTATTTCTGAATAGTATTTCAAATGTTTAATTTAGTTGAACCGAACCGCAAACCGAACCGAACCACTTGTCAAAATTCTCGTCCGAACCAAACCACTTCCAAAAATTTAGAACCGAACCACTCCCAAATTTTGAAGTGGTTTGCAGCTCTGATTTTAATCATATTTCGTACAGTTACTTGAGTATACATCTACAATAATACTACGCATTCATTTTTCTCAATGAATGAATATAAGGCTAGTTTATTCTTGGGCAACTTTAACAAAAATTGGATTTTCTAAAAACAAGCTCATACAATTTTCATTTTCTAAAGATAACTAAACGACGCATTATAGTCTGTTCACTTTCTTAAGTCTTTTGACCTTCATAGAGCAAGTAGCCAATCACGAACGTTTCCCCTTCCATTGCCCCTCACAACTTTTGCATGGGAGGACAGATACCGGTGCGCGTTGCCAGCTCTTGCAGATTTTCGTATTCAGCTGATACACTACACAATTTCTAAATAACATAACTTCCCTCCTGTTAGCCATTGCAGATCACAAACTTAGCAGGGTAACAAAAACAACAAAACAATAAAAATAATAAAAAATAATAACAATAACTTAGAACTCCACAGCAAGGAAACGGCGGTAGAAATGGCAACGCAGACCGATGTGAACACTTTGAGAGCAAGAGTAAGACTGAGTTCCTCCTCACTACCTTCCCAAACGAACCGTCTCCTATTGGCTGCTGCTAAGTGGCGTACACCCCATATTCAAGGTCAAGAGACTTTAGATAGTGAACAGAGTATATGAGAAAGTTTGTACAATGTATGTTGTACCAATTTTTTTAATAGCTTCGCAGCAAACCTTTAATTGACTCTACATGAAATGAAGCCAAATAATGGAAACTTTTTCAGAATGGTCGGGCATTTTTCTTGTGAAATAAAGTAAGATTTTAATCCAGGAAATATTTCAATAATTCTGGTAATTGTGGTTGTAGTGATAGCCATCTAGTTTTCACAGTTCCTGGAATCTGCTTTTACTCAATATCGACAAAATCACAAAAATTCTTCCACTCGTACCGTGTATATATGGAAAAATTGAAATATTTTATTCACTGAGGCCTCGATGTCAATGGGCAAAATATCATCACTTGTTTGTACAGCATTGTGTAAAATGTGGGCAGCACATCCTATACCACGAATGTTCATTTTTAAGTTGCTAGCTATAAGTTTGGCAAAAACGTTGTTCGTTCCTTTTCTTGCAGCTCCTCCAAAATTTGTGTTGCAGTTATCCCCACGAAAGGCAATAATTTTTTCAGATGGCTTGTACTTATGCAGTACATTCATTATGTGAGTTGTTAACAAATCAGCGGTTTCACCCTTTAAGTTATGAAATTCAATCACTTTAATTTGAACTAGCACAGGTACTAACTTTAAGCTTTTGTGGTTTGAAGTATCCACCATAACTGATATGTACCTAACAAGTTTCATTTCTTCCAAAATTTGTTGCATCGCCAGAATATTTACAACAATTGATTCACATTTTGTTCGACCACATGAGAATTTTTGCTCGTGCAGTCTTTTTATCACTGAGAAGATACAGTCCATAGACCGAAAGGAATGGTTGTGTTAGATTGTATGGATAGCAAACAGACCTTCTTCGGCTGCAATGTGTTTGCACTCTTCTGTAAAATATGAGATTACCTTTTGGCTGCAACTCTCACTGCTTATCACAATCAAATGATTTTTTTCTTGTTACGCTGTAGCATAGCTGAACGACCTCTGTGTTCTATAGAAAACAGCGATTTGCAAAAGGTACCTATACAACACTTTTCCCATTTGTGTATCTTCCTTTAAAGAAGGGAATTAGTTTTTGACCTTTCAGTAAAAACACATTTTCTTTTCGGCATTTTCCGGGGTTTTATTTGCTTTTCTGAATCCAACAGCACATCTATAACCATTCACGTTCTTCCAAAACCATGTGTTTGCAGCAACAAAACAAACTGAAACTATCTGCTGTTCTGAGTTACCAACCTACGAAAATGAATATATTCTGTTGCACTGCAAACATAAAATAAATGAAAAGGCTACCACATTCAGAATTCGTTTTTAGGCTTAATTTTGTGTGTAACTTTGTATATGAATTGGCACTTCAGCAAAAAACGGGACAATTGGCGTCCCGTTTTAATTTTATCGGGACAGCTAAATAAATAACGGGACTATCCCATTAAAAACGGGGCGTATGGTCATCCTACTCTATAATGAAATTCTAATTTAAAATCAATAAAAGTGTGCGTAATTATCTCTTTTGTTGATGTGTATTTGGGCTTTACTCTCGTGTTCTCGTTTTCATTATGCTGTAGAAAACAGTTGTGTTTGGACGATATTAAAGATACTTTGGAACAGCTTTGGTATGTACTATCAGTTTTAATCCTTAAAAGTCACAGAGTATATACAATCAGTGGCATAGTGAAGGGGAGGGGGGGAGGGCAGAGGGGGGCAGTTGCTCCCCGGCGCAGGGCTTAAAGCAGTAGTTCTCAAACATTTTTAGTTCATGCCTTCCTTGACAAATTGAAAACTTTTCACGTCTCACTGACTATTTAAGCGGTAGCTTTAGGCATAAAGGTAAAGGAAATACATTATAAACTAATGACATTTATTAAACTAAAAAAATTATGATTACATATATTTATGTTAAAGAAAGAAATCAATTGTTCGTTGGTTAATAATATCTTATAAATATTTTAAAGTGTATGTATGTATGTTCTTTATACATTTTTACACCATTGAAGCTATCAAATTCAGAAGTTTTATGGGCCATCCTATGGACCAAAGGAAGAACTTGGTCTAGGTTTGCAGACCGTGGGATCTCTTATACCCCATGGGGTCATCAAAATACTATTTCCATAAGAATGCATGGGAAATGGTATGGAGAAACCCCAAAATGCCATGCAGTCCTTCACTGATGTGGATATAAATATACCTAAATATTAACTTACGATCATGGGAAATGGCTTACTTTACGCACAAAAGACTGAATATTTTAATTCTGTTCATGTTTTGTTGTAAAATGCTCGAAATTTTCCTTTAAGCACAAAATTTATCAGTTTAGATGACCATTTTCCAGGCGGCAACAAAGCTAAATTTCTTAATTGTTGAGGCTTAAATGTAAGAAGGGACTTCACAATCTCAATTTTGCCCTAAATAAAGTCGTTTGTCTGTCTGCACTCTTCAAAGGGAGATAGCCACGTAAAGATTAATGCAAGGAAAATCCACACCATGGCGTGCCGTAGAGGAAGAATAGCTAACGCCAAGATAAAGGGTCAAATGGATTCATGCCTAAATATAGTCTATGAATACTTTTAAAGTATAAAGCAATAAAAATTGTTTGCTACTTAAAAGAAAACTCTTTCCCAAGTGAAGCTGGGCGTTTCAGCTAGTACCTAATAATTAAAAATATAAGTAAATTTTTGAATTCTTAAATTTGAATTATAAATTTTAATGCCTGGGGTGTTGTTGAGCATAACAAAGCCTATCAAAGCGGGGTGTCAGCGTCGATAAAGCAACTCAAAGATCATCCTCAATTCTTAATTTAGAATCGTATTTGGATTTTATTACTGCCACAGCAGCAGTTAAATCAATATCTTGAAAGTAATGCTTGAAATAATTCTCTAAGCTTTCCAAATGTTTTATGAACACATCACTTTCAACTGAGCTTGGATATTCATTAGTTGCACTTGTCAATGTTGGGAATGTAGCAAGGGTTTTATTTTTTAAATTTTCTTTCCATAACTCGCATTTCTTCAAAAAACCTTTAACTTTATCGCTGGAGTTTAAAATATTTGCTTTTACTCCTTGCATAGACGTGTTTAATGCATTTAATTTTTCAAAGATATCGACTAAGTATCCAGATTTATGTGCGAAGCATCCATCATTTAGAAGGTGAACATCTTCATTCTGACTTTCGGCAAGATATGTAACAATTTCATTCCTTAATTCAAATACTCACTTTAAAAACTTTCCACGGGATATCCTACATGTTTCACTATAAAAGAGTAAAGCTGTGTGCTCAGGGTCCATATCTTTGCATAATTCAGCAAACATTCTAGCTTTTAGCAGACGTGTTTTTATATAATTTACAATACGAACAATACTCCGAAAAATTTAATTTAATTCGAAGCTCATTTTTTTATGCTAGTACTTCCCTATGTAACATGCAGTGTGTCCAGATTGCATTTTTTGCTTTTGTTTAATTATACTCGAAGTCCACGATGAACACATAACATGCTTGGTGCTCCATCTGTACACAGTCCAATACAGTTTTCCCAATTTAACTCATTTTCTTTGAAAAATTGGTCGATTATTTGGAACAGTTCTCCTGAAGTAGACTTATTTTCAGTAGCTCTACAAAATAATAAATCTTGTCTTATTTCTTTTCCAATTGAATATCTCACATATGCAATCAAATGTGCATCTCTTGCAACATCGGTTGCTTCATCAACTTGCAAAGCAAATAGTGTTGTTTTAATTTTTCCATTAATTGACTACACAAATCCTCGGATAGTGAACCAATTCTTCTTTGTACTGTACTATTAGAGAGTGGAATTTTTTGAAATTCTTTGGCAATTGATTCACCAAACAATGCTTCTGCCATATCAGTTGCAGCCGGTAATAATAAATTTTTACCGATTGTGTGCGGTTTCTTACATTTTGCGATTCTGTAAGATGCTTTATATGATGATAACAATAATCGTGGTTGCACAATACCTAATCTGATGAATGCTTTTGTTTGAGCTTTCTTTCAAAAAACTCTCTTGGCTTATTAACATATTCTTGATGGCATTTTTCTAAATGCCGTTTCTGTTTGCAAGGTCTCATACTGTCAGAAGCCAGAAACTCGTTATAGTAGTTTTAAAAGCTTACGGCGGTCAGATGCGCGAACTGTCACGTGACATGAAGGAGAATGGTCAGGGAGGGGGAAGCTTAAGGGGAAAGCAAGCTGCATGATTTCCCGCTTGCCAATGTCGCCAACCTAAGGAAGTAATACTCGGTCATTTATCTACCACAGGTCCTGGTAACAATTTAAAAACGGAATTCATATGATACCCGCAATTTAATGGAAAGGATTTTTAAAAGAAAAGTAAAGTGAATATTTTACAAACATTTTTATTACATTTACAAGATACATTTTCATGAATATTCTTTTATTCAGATTCATCCGAATCTCCCGATTCTGAATCTGATCACGTCATAACATCCCCCTCCCCCTGAAACTAGGCAAAAAGAAAAAATCCAACCTGCAGCCCTCAAGCCACAGACTTAACCTGAAAATGGCCCCAATGCTCCCATGAGTTTGACATACCTGTAGTAGCATATGCTTTAGAGATTGAGAAGTTGACACCTACTTATGAGTTAAATGATATTGAAATAAACACTTCCATTCAGGCTTTAATATTTTGTTACTTTTCCCAAACATGAAGTTGTGTATTTATCAATCATGGAATTTGAATTATCAAAATGAAATGTTTAGCTTTTTTCCTCAAGGTGTAACTTCCTCATAGGCGATTATTAAAAAAAATAAGCTTGAATGTTAAATTTCAAAGTTTCTAATGTAATTCTTTAATTTTTTTTTACAGCCTAAAGATGCCTCCTTTCCATCAAGACCAGTGGGGAGAGGGGGTAGGGGACTGCTCATCCTGCAGTCCCTAGATGCTAATGTGAAACAGCCTGTTCCTCCAAGATTAGAGGTAATTGAAACTTCTTTTTGATATTTTTAAGAAATTCTTGGAAATGTTTTGTTCTTAAAGCTAACTTTATTTCTCAGGAGTTATCGACAGGCTTAAGAGAGATCCATCAGCCACGACAGCCTATGGAAAAAACAATAACCTCAAGGATGGCACGATTGGCAATGTCTTCTGTGTAAGATAATTATTATACTCTTTATCATTAATTGTTTAGCTTTCAATGTGTTACAGTGGTAGCTAATAAGTTTCAAAAAAGACACGACACTTCAAAGTTGTGGAGATACACAAAGTATGGTAGAAATGATGTTGATTATTCTGATGAGCCTCACGGGAGAAATTGCAGAAATTGAAAACAATTAAATTTCTTGAGAAAGTTGAATAGAAAAGTTTTGTCTGGGTTCACCCAACTTGCCTGTTGGAAGGGTTGAAAATAATTTTCCAAAAGTAACGAGTTTAAAAAAATGAACATGACAAATTACAAATAATTTTTGTTGAAATGCTTCATCATCAGGATCCCAGTTCATTGGATCCATTTGATATTAGTATGTTATACCATTAAATGCTATTATTGTGTATTTTTCCAATTTTTATTATAATTTTTTTCTGGAATTTCCAGGATGGAAGAGTCAGATTCATCCCATAAATGTGTGCCCGAAAAAAACGTTTTGCAATCTAGCGAAGATGATGGTTCTAGTCAACCAGTAATTAGACAGGGAACATATGGTACCCCGTAAGTCTTTGTTGCTTTTTTTATCTTTGATTTTATCTGAGAATGAATAATTTTTATCCACATTTCTTTTTGAAAAAGATCTAATGTGGATAATTAAGAACCATATTGGTCCAGTTATAGGGTGACCTCAAATATAAGGCAGTCCCCTATTTCAGAAGTCACGTGAAAGAAAAAATTTTTGGGGTATTTATACTAATTTTTTTCAAAATACCTCATCGGTTACACTTAATTTATGCAAATTTTTGCTGCCACATTTTAAGAATGCAACTATGATTTTAACCAAGGGCTAGATATATATTTAATATATAAAAATGACTTCGTCGTCATCGTCGGTGGGAAACTCTGTAATGCGATTTTTAACAAATTTTCCGAGTAGCTAGAAGATTGTCATTTGGTAGGAATGTTTGGTTCTTAAAGTAGAAGCCATTTACAAAAAAGAATTTCCAAAATCGACCCGGGTTCGATTCCTGAGAATGAATTCCATTCCTCATAAGATAACTTGGAAAAATCGATATTTTGACCTGCAACCTTATTTTATTTTGCTTATTAAAATTTGCTTAATTGACCTACGATTTTCAGACTTGGACTCTATTAAAAAAAATAAATGCAGTTTCTTATTCTTATCGTCTTTTATCGCTTTTGAATCTACATCTTTCAAATTTAACGTTTTAATATATTTTGACAAAATTTAGCGTTTTTAACGTGAAGTTACCTTGCCAGCCGATTACATTGTTAAACTCGAAATCCTATTACTCTCACATAAGCTCACTTTCTCTTCGGACCTCCATGGACCCTCCCGGCTCAATTCATAGGTATCAGAGATCTCAGAATTAGTTTTTACTTTCTCCAATATATGTAGTATAGAAAAAGTATTGTTTTATTTAAAGGTGGCTGGCATTAATTTGGAAAATCAATGTTTTTCTCATGGCCAACTCTATGTTGCATGTTCACGTGTTGGATCAAGCAAAAATTTGTTTATTTATGTTAATGAAGGAAAAACAAAAAATATTGTTTACAAGCAAGCTTTGAAATAAATATTAAAACATTTTTCTAATTTATAATATCTTCATCCTTTGGTAAAAAATGCGCAAAAGGTGAAATGATTGTATTACCATATAATACATAATTTTATTCGCCAAAGACGTCTGGCATAACCCGGGCATCGCCGTGTACTTTCAGCTAGTACTTTATATAATTGGGTAGCTAAACATACATAACAATGTACAAGTGATATTTCCTCACGCGCTTGTAGCACACTCTGATAGACAGTCTGGGGACTTTTTGGCCACGTGTAACATTTCACAATGCTGGATTTTTGGATTCCTGCACCTTAATGTCAAAACCAATTTTGAAATCTCTATCAGTGAAGAAAGAGCTTCATTGGAAATAAACATACAGTCCCAAAATTGTTTGCAAATCTTCATCAAGGAGGGTGTACAACACTATTAATACATGAGAGCTTTACCCTGAGATATTTCTAATGGAGATGGTCAGTATATGCTATCTTTTTGGTTTATTGGTAAATCTTATGACTTTTATTTCTTCTTATTATTTTTTCAGCTCAAATGCTTCTGCCTTTTTATTTAACCACTCAACTGGGTAGTTTTTTTTATCAAGTCCCACCCACAGTGGGTAATTAAATTGATAAAGTTAAATATCATCCAGTTTCCGCAAATATAAAACAGCGTAACTGATAAAAATGCTTCTCTTAGAAACGAAACGTCTCTTTCAATTCTCAGAAGCAAACTGAGCCTTCCATATACATTTGTTTTTCACATATACCATTAGGATTACTAGCAGGAAAAACATTCATAAATAGCAGGATTACCCTTGAAACAAAAGTGCATGCAGAGAAAAGTGTGAGTTTTCGCAAGGGAGTGTTAAAAAACCCCGAGTGTCATAAACGGTCATTGAAGAAGTGTCATAAATGGTCATTGAAGAAGTGGCGTACACGGAAATGCAACCCACAACGCATGTACAGAGCTCCCTTATGAAGACCTGCTTCTCAAAGACAAAGGAAGACAAGGCCATCTGTGGTAGGTAGGACGAAACTAGAAGAACCCATCTATAAGTGCGAGATGCTATGGGACGGAAAATCCCAGCATACCCGTAGCAATCAGCATTAAAAATGCCATGACATCTAAATCTGTCATACCCAACAACGGTGCGTCCGGCCATGACGTCTATACACGGCATACCCAGATGAGTGGTTAAGGAACTAACTAACATTTGCAGTCCGTTTCAGAATTACTCACCAATGCTTTATCATATGCATATATAACTGATTTAACCAGTCTCCCTCCTACTTTTATCTCTGACATCTTCCCAAATCTATCTTATCATTTTTTTGGCATAAATATTAATGTTGTTGTGAGTGGGCAGTCCTGTTTCACATCTCTTCCTAATGGTCTACCTCTGTCACCATTACCTGTGCAGTCTGGTTCATAATCAGATATCTGTAAAAATATCTCTCTCTCTCCAATCTACCCCTATTTCCTTTGACCTATCCCTTAGCTTAGGCCAGAAAACTCTATCAAAGGCCTTTTCAAAATCTACAAAGCACGTCTTCTTTATATTTAATGTATTTTATTTGACTTTTTCTTTTGGTTTATTTGGTGTTTTCTGGCTTTTCTAGTGTAAGAGGCACTGCCAATTATATTAAATTAGATGTTGATCCAGGAAAGGGGGTTTTCGAATATGAAGTGAGGTTTGATCCAAGGATTGACTATCTTAAATACAGACGGGCTCTTTTGTATCAGCAAGAGGATAAAATTGGCAGAGCAAAAACCTTTGATGGTGTTACTTTGTATCTACCGCATAAACTGGATGAAGTGAGTAACCTGTTTTGCACAGTTGTTTTTAGTTGTATTATGATGTATGTGTATGATTGTTCTGTGCATTGGACTTAGAATTATTAAAATAGAAACTTTTCACACATATCAAGTAAAATTTATTTTTGATTTGTCTGTGCATCTTCAGGATTTGAAAAAATACTCTGTCATGCAATTGGCATTTCATCTTTCTGTCATTAGTTTTGATTTAAAAAAAATAATTTGAGATTTATTTCTGTGACATCTTTTTTCAGAAAGTGATTTTGCACTCAAAGCACCCAGTTGATAATAGTGTTGTTCAGGTGACCATAATCTTCCGGAGATATGGAAAAATGAAGGACTGTATACATCTGTATAATGTCCTTTTTAAAAGAATCATGTCAGCTTTGGATATGACCAGAATTGGGAAGCATTATTTTTTATCCCAAATGCTTGCCCCAATTCCCAAGTACAAGTAGGCCATATTCAATATTTATCTTATTTTTTATTAGTTACCTTTATTGAGTTGTGAGTACAGTGATTTTCTGAATATAATATGAATATTTTTAGACAAATTTTCCAAATTTGGGTATGTTTTAAACTTGGTTGAAAACCCTAAAGTTTTTTTTGCATAAGTTGATAACAGCATGTGCAGATGCACTATCAGTGATGATACATGGTTTTTATAAATATTAATAAGTTGGATATTGGATATATCTTTCTACTTTGGTAAGATTGTCTAACTATTCTCATGATATAGCTGAAAGATATAATGCTGTAATTTTGATGAAATAAATGATAGGGAGAACAACTGATGACATCGCTGCAAACAAGGCAAAGGGAAACATTATTAATTCCATCCTGGAAGTGGTTATACATTTTAAATGAAATACCATTGTGCATTAAAAATTCCTGTATCAAATCTGGAGTCCTTCCATTAGTTGCTGTCTCCTTCCTTATTCAGTTCTGCTTTGAACGGTTACATCAACCATGGTAGTTCAAAATTTTAGTTATTACATCTGATAATATGGCAGTTTCTCAGAGTCTTAAGTTCTTATACATTTTGGAGCATACTATTTGGAAAATTACAGTACTTAACTTGGCATTTCAGTTTGTATTTTGGACAGATTTTTGGAACAGCAATTTGGTGAGTAATGTTTAATAAATACAATTACAGTATAGAACCTTTTATCCGGCAAACTTGGGGTATGGGGATAGCCAGTTATCTGGAATATACTCGTAAACAGTGCTCGGAAAGAGCTAGAACTCACTGGAATGGTGTTCTGGTCCATCGCATGTGTCAATAACATTTAGTAATACTGTTTTGTTAACTTCATTTATAAAAATAATATAAAAACTAGTGAAAACCTGTCAAAAATAACCGGAAGACAATTCATCTTGATCGGATGAAAAAATCACTTTAACAGCACTTTAATCACCACATTCTTGGTGAATGTTTTTTCATTCATAAAAATCTTTCCTTGATAATTGGTGTCTCTTACAAAGACTCACATTTTTATAATTTCTTGCTCTTATGAGGGTCACGTAAAGTTGATCATGTCCAAATACAGACTCAGGCAAGGAAACACCAACATGATCAAATGTTTGGCCCTGAACTTTATTAATTGTCATTGTAAAAGCCAAAATGACTGGAAATTGGCGTCTTCACATGGTGAAAGGTAAATTACTGTCACTTGCTATGAAATTAATGCATGGAATAAACACTCGTTCTCCTTTGTTACTTCCTGTAATAATTTCTGCATTGATAAAGTTATTTTGCATTTTTTTGTAACCAATTGGGTACCATTATGAAGTTCTTTTTTTTTTGGATCTAAATTCCTAAGCAATATGATGAATGCTCCAACTTTGAGACAAAGATGATGTTGTGGCATACCCGATGGACATTGCTGGTTCAGAAATTCGACTGGAAAATCAATTTGATTGTTTGGATCATCAGTTGACATAGTGTCAATGCTGCGATATTCTTTCATTTTATCGTCTATCACATTCAAAATATTGAAGTTGAGTTCAGTCGCTGTGACATTTTTGGGCATTAAAATAACTTTTTTTGACACATACATGATCTCTTCATCTGTGTTGGTTGCAATATGATCACTGTAAATTGATGAAATTAGGTTGTTGTTTTCAGTCATAGCTTAAGGTAATTCAATGAGCTCTGGATCAAGTTCCTGATTCTCATCTAATTTTTAATTTATGCATGAGCCTCTTTGCGTTAATAAGCATTATAGATGTATAATATAATAATTTTACTTACAGAAAAGGCACGATTCTAGCATTCAAGTGATGAAATGAAGATTCAACTGCTTCAATTAAATTGTTAGAAACTCTTCCCATATGCAGTCAACAGAACAATTTTCCTAAATATTTACGTTGCTATGCTTCATTAATTTTGATGCTTAAACAACAGTTCAAAGCAAATAAACGTTCTTTCGTCTATTTGAAGGTTTAATTGGCATTAAATGAATCGGAGGCAACAATGAGAGTCTCCTTGGCAACGCCCAGAATGAGTGCAAAAAATCTGCAAAATTTCGAAAAAAAATACATATTTCTGAAAACTTCGTTGTGTATCATGTAAACATTGCAAGGATAAGATAGTATAGAGTTTTAACCATTGAATAAAGCAAAAACGAAGAGAATCGGTTCATATTTACATATTTTGATGAATGAATGAAAAAACCTTGCATTCTGAAAAATCGAAAATCCTGTGTAAACTTATGGGAAAGTATAATTGTCTCCTGGATCTGAACCTGGAACTTTATGAAAGTGAAAATATTTTTCAATGGACCTCCTACTTTGTAGAAACAAAATGCAGTTTACCGCATATCTCGACGACAAACGGTTTTTGAGATACAGGGTGAATGAAATGTTAACAACATTGTTAAATCATTCACAAAGGAAATTAGTATTAGATTTTTCTTTATTTTTCTTCATCGTAGTACAAATCAAAATTTAACTCGATTTTAAATATTCTGTCAGTTATTTTGCATCCACTGCTTTCAGTTTCACTACTAGAACGTGTGTTCCGTTTCGTAATACTTTCCATTTCAAGCACTATTATAATATACAACTGTACTCAGTGATGAACTGAAGCCGGCTTGTACGAGCCGGTTGTTAATTTTATGCTGAATTTGCGAGCCTGTTGTTAAATTTTTAGAAAATAGGAAAATTTATTGACATTTTGCTCTATCTGACATTCAATTACTGACAGTGTATGAAATGAAATATATTATGAACAGGACACTTGTTAAGCTAGCAGAACAGTATCACTAAATGATCTGGTGCCCCTGGCATGTAGGCCTCCCTTGCCTCCTTTTCCAAATTTCCTTATTTTTTTGTTAGAGAGCCGGTTCTTAATTTTATTCCAGCTCATCAATGCCTGTACTGTATAGCAATAGTAATACTACAGTAATTGGCAACGTAGGCTTGAAGGCGGTGCGAACGGTGCAACTGCACTAGGCCCCACGCTTAAAGAGCCCCCGCACACTCTAAAAAATATTTGTTGTACTTATAAAGTGCACACATTTTTAAAGGAAATCTAAAAAAATATCGGTGTCATAACAAGAGAGACTGCTTTATTTATTAAAATTTACTATTAAAAATGTTTGACACTTTTTACACCGGGCCCTGTGATTTTCCTATCTGGCTCTGATAATCAGGTATTTTCCAATATAAATTCCTCGTTCTCTTCCAAATTACGTGTTCATTTGTTCACTGGAGTGCACCCAACACATGGTAGTGAGCCAGGTAATTACTAGCAAAGCTTTAAATTTAAATTTCTTTCTCCTAACAAATTTTGGAAAAATTCATTATTTTTTAAAAATAGCCTGTTAACTGGATTTCCGGATAATTGGAATCTGGATAAAAGGTTCTATACTGTATATCACTTATATCTGAAATCCAATTTGAACATGTTTAGTCAACACAAGTTTTTCTCATTAACTCCTTATACTTGTTGGTATTTTCTCATGCTCACCCCTTTCTGCAATAGCAAATTTCCACTAAATCAACTTCCATACTCCAGAATAAGCACTTAAGTATAAAAACTTGAAAAATTAAGTACTTGTCTCAGGTATCTCCAATAACAAGGTTTTTTGTGGCTATTGGAGATGCTTCCTTTTTCAATTTTTTGTTTACTAAGCATTTATTTTGGATTTATTTTCAGCTGTAAGACAAGCTTGATGATTCTATAGTGAATCTCTTCTGTTTAATGATTTTTTTAACTTAAAACGTTTTCATAGAATTGTTGACTCTTTTCTATTTTATTAATAAACTAGACGGCTTATGTCAACTAACTGGGACCACATTTTAAACTGACCGCAAAGCTGACCCCTCGACCATCATTAACTCGGGTTAGACGCCCACACCTCGAGACCCATCCTCAAATCCGAGCTCAGGTGTCTTCACCCTCTCACCAGGGGGGCATTAGCCGACCACGTCTTTTGCAATAAAATTTAAACTATTTTATGTTGTTAACTTAGTGCAATTGTGACTCCAGCAACATGTTCGGGTGAATGCGCTGATCAAGAGCATCTTTTTAACGGAATTCTACAATATATAATAACATTTACGCTCACATCTAATCTTGACGCCAAGGAATACCAACCTCTTAACAGTTTTCAGACAGGATTGTAATGAAAGCAGACATTCCCGAGACGGTGCAGAGGGTGTAACGCTTGGTTGTTATTTGGTGTTAGATGGGAGAAAAGGGAAACCGCTCATAACTAAAAAGCTTTACAACATTTTTCGATCAAACTTTCAGGAATCACTTGACTATTCAACTTTTCAATTTGAAACTGCTTGCCGTGTACATAGTAGTTCTGGGTTTGACTTCAGGAGCATATCTTTTCTCCATTTGAATAACATGGGCAGAGCTGAAACGAAGCGAGGCCTCTTTTCTTTAGCATTTTTAAATATCTTAAAAATGTGATTTCGACGCGGTATTTTCACAGTTATGCCGAAAAAAGTATGGAAATGAATTTCCATATCGTAGAAATTCAAATCTCATTCAAAACAAGCCAAAAATTAGGTTTAATTAATATTTTTCGTGATTTTTTACGAATTTATTCAATTCTTCACGATAAAATTGTGATAAAATCGTTTTTTATATGTCCATGACTATTATTACTCTCTGGAACATTCGATTATGTGGATTTTATATTCTTTTTGCTTTTTAGTGTACATAAAATTTGGTGTCATTAATTTTTATTAGCTGTACCCGTGCGAATAATTCGCACATAAAGAGAGAGAAAATGTTTAAGAAACAAAACTTTATTTAGATATTTTTGTTATTTTTTATATTACTTCTTTAAATACAATATTTGATGTTATCAATTTATCATTCTGTATAAGTTGTTGAGGTTCTTCAATAATGGTAATAGCGACGTTCTTAAATGACGAAACTCGGGAAAAGGCTACATAAAGCTGACCATGGGAAAAAACGGGCAATTTTAGGTATATTCCAACACGTTTAAGCGTCTGTCCTTTAGCCTTATTGATTGTCATAGCAAATGCGATTTTGATCGGAAATTGTCTTCTACACAGTTTGAAGGGAATGGTAGGATCTGATGGACATAACTGAATCCTGGGTATGAGAATAGTCTTTCCAGTGCCAATAACTTCCGCTGCTATACAGTGCTCGTGCAAGCCTTTTACGATCATTCGCGTTCCGTTAACTAATCCTTTATTGGAGTTTAAATTTCTGATCAACATTACAATAGTGTTAATTTTCAGATGTAGTCTAATGCGGTGGTAAACCGGATGGTGATAAACTGTTCAAAAACTCGATAGGGTATAGCTGTTCATCCGACTGATCTTCACAATCTACAGTGTCCACACTAAAGTAAGTTTTGGAGTCGTCTTGGATTAAAGTATTCATGATAGGATCATTTATTTCTGTTCTTTCGATTCCCTTTTTCTGCGTTCGCGATCTCTTCTAATCTTTTCCAATCATTTTTCTTTTTTTATTCTTTCTTCTCTTGCTTGGGTGGCATTGTTATCTTAAAGAATTAATTAATAAAAAGCAATTAGTTAAATTAATAATAATTGATATTCATAGCATGTTAATCAGCAGAATCTCAGAGCTCAACAGAATCTGAGTTAGTTGTTAACAAACAAAACATTTGAAAGTTTGGGGTAATTAAAATGTTAAAACAATTATTTGAAACGGGTTAAATTAGAGAAAAGGGCATTCGCATCAATGCCGATCATTTATTTCCACAAAATCAACCAAATCTCAAGAGCTCAACAATACCAGCGTTTGATGTTAGCGACGCATAAATAATACACAAAAAATGTGAAATTTTGGAGTACTAAAAATGTAAAAAACAATCCTTTGAGACGGGTTAAGTAAAAAAAATGGACATTCGCGTCAGTGCCAAAGCATAAGCTTTCTGAAACTGCCTTTTTTGAAAAAATCCATTATTCGGTAGTTCAGCAGATCATGATGGTGCAAACAGACATTACTGTAATAATATATAGGATTGTATTTTAACATAATACTCAATTCACGCCTACCCGTCATATTTCACGGGAAATTATGCTAGTCACTTATAATAATAGACAATTTTTTGTTGGTTGGTTGGTGATCATAGAAAAATGTGATTAACTAGATAAAAGCGTTACACCCTCTGCACCGTCTCGCGAATGTCTGCTTTCATTACAATCCCGTCCGAAAACTCTTAAGAGGTTGGTATTCCTTGGCATCAAGATTAGATGTGAGCGTAAATATGTTATTATATATCATAGAATTCCGTTAAAAAGACACTCTTGATCAGTGCATTCACCCGAACATGTTGCTTGAGTCACAATCGCACTAAGTTAACAACATAAAATAGTTTAAATTTTATTGCAAAAGACGTGGTCGGCTAATGCCCCCCTGGTGAGAGGGTGAAGACACCTGAGCTCGGATTTGAGGATGGGTCTCGAGGTGTGGGCGTCTAACCCGAGTTAATGACGGTCGAGGGGTCAGCTTCGCGGTCAGTTTAAAATGTTGTCCCAGTTAGTCGACACAAGCCAACTAGACTGCCTGTTTCAGCATTGCTTACAAAATAATTTTTGAAACATTTCTGCAGCAATGGTAACTCAGAGCAGTGCTTCTCAACTTTTTTTGATCCATGGCACACCTTTGTGCATGCTTAAACATTGCGGCACCCCTCCTAATTAATCTCACTGCTCCAATACATATTTTGAAAGAAGAAGCAAGTAGCAGTCCTAATGACTGTTATGATTTGTAAAATAATATTTAGATTATTGAATTAATTTTAAATGAAGCACATAATTCAACACTGCAAAAATGTTATACTCTACAAGGGGAAACATGGACTTGCCTTTTGGAACAAAGATGTTTTGTGTTTGGGTCTGTAGTAAAAAGAGTTACATTAGGTTCTTTAAACATGTCCTTTTAATAAGGGTCCCTAATGAAATGCTTAATTCACCTAAATACATTGTTGGAAATTGGAGCAACACATTGGCAGTAGATTCAAATGTTAAGGATATTCACATTTAGCTTTTAGCCAAATAGTATATCCAAACGTACCACACTAAATTTGAGTTTAATTGTACAATATCTTCTAAGGATTATTAATTCCTCTAGTAATTTCAAAATAAGTTCCTTTGGTGATAAAATTTATATGAATTTTTGTTGTTGCAAACGCTTAAGTGAAAATTAAATTAAGTGTTCTAAGAAGGCCACAGAACATAATTTTCTGTATAGTTCACAAAAGCAATGTAATCACTCACTCCATAAAAACCAGAAAATCTCATAATTACCTTAACACCCCAGGAACTATTTCATCTCACTTGCACTATAATATTATCATCATATCAATGTATAGTATATCTATATCTACAGTTCACCCTGCAAGCCACTGCAATGGTGTGTGGCAGGGGGTGCAATAGCACCAAGGTAAAGCGCATAATAATGTATAGTATCACTCTACGTCGGCTGATTTCTTTTCATAACTTCTGTTCTGCTCAGCTATCGTTCTAGGGAAAAACGAGCCTCTCAGTCCTACAGGCTATCTCTCTTATTTTACGAGGATGGTCCATTCTTCCAATATAAGTTGGCACTCTTATTATTTCTTCGACATCGCTGGAGAATATATGCATTCTAAATCTTTCAAGAAGTTTTAACCTAGAGCCTGATCGGCACTCAGTTAGTGATTCCCATCCTAAGTCCTGTATCAAGCCTGTAACACTTTTGTTTCTGTCGTAACAATTTTTGACAAATCTAGCGGCTTTTCGCTGTACTCTTTCTAACTCTGAGATTGATTCTTTCTCGTACAGATCCCATATGCTCGACGCGTACTCTAATAGCGGTCTTACTAACGAGAAGTAACATGTCTCTTTGACTTTTTCCTCACTTTTACCTACTATGCGTTTGATGAATCCTAGTTTCTGTTTAGCCCTCCCGCATATATTTCGTATGTGCATATCCCACGAGAGGTTGCTTGTTAAAGTAACGCCTAGGTATTTGACGGAATTGGCTAGTTTTAGCTGGACGCCTTCAACAGTGTAATTCGTCGTGTCACTGTTTTTGTTTCCCCAGAATCTCATAAAGGAACACTTTCCTAAGTTCACTTCTAACTGCCACTCTTTACACCACTCGAGAATTGCATTTAAGTCATCAGAAAGTAATAATTGATCATTAGGGCTGTTAATCTCTCTGTAAACTACTGTATCATCCGCGAATAACTTGATTTTACTTTTAATAACCTTATCTAAGTCGTTTATAGGGGGCCGATTACACTTCCCTGTGGAACGCCTGAGGCTACGCTGACTGAATCTGATTTAAATCCATCTATAACTACTATTTGTTCACGCTCATTAAGAAAGTCCCTGATCCACTCGATTATCTTTTGATTTATTCCACAGTCATTTAATTTCTTCACTAACTTACTGTGCGGGACATTTTCGAAAGCCTTCTTGAAATCGAGGAAAACCGCATCTAACTGAGTCTTACGGTCTCCTGATCTTAGTATATCGTGAACGAACAGAGCGAGCTGTGTTTCACAAGATCTCGTCTTCCTGAAGCCATGCTGATATTTACTTAGCAAGTTCTGACTATCTAAGAATCTAGTACTGGTCATGTAGCATGACTGAGCCATAGTGTTACAATTAACCCTTATTGTCTGTGTGTACATTTAAATGTATTCTGGGCTAGGTCTACTTAGATGAATTTATAGGCCCATGATATTGTTCAGCCTCTGTGGAAAGATGTGATATCCTTAGATATGATAATTTATACAAATGTTAACATATAACACTTAAATATCCCAACTAAATCCGCTATAAGACAGCGGTGGGGACTTAAGTTCCGGTTCCGGTTAAATATACCAGATCTAACTATAATACTCCAAGGGGCTTTTCACAGTAATAAGCCTTGAATGCTTGATTCTAATATTAAAAGTTTCTGTTGATTAACCTACCTTTAGAATAGCTGCTCTGTAGTTAAAATGTCTAAGTTATTAAGTTATTTTCATATTGTTTCAATGCTTTCTAGAAGTTTACAGGCCTTGGATAAATATCAGATTCCAAATTGTTCGTTATTATAATTTGTCTCATCTTTGAATTCACTTTCAGCCTAGAGGTGTGGCCAGGTTATGTGAGCGCTGTTGATGAGTATGAAGGTGGTATACAACTCTGTCTTGACAACTCACACAGAGTTCTACGGACTATTACTGTTCTTGAGATGATGTAAGTACATATCGGTAAGGTTAATTATTTATTTTTAATCAATTATTTTCAGATGAATACTTTTAGTTTTTAATAGCATTATTTGAAACTTCAATTCCTACATAGTTACTTATTGGCTTTCAAATAACATTACACTTGAGAAGCCTGCATTTCACATTTGAAATGTTGCCAGCATTTTTAATAATAAACACATAATAAGCTTGAAAGTTTATTGAATATTATTTTTTTAAAGTTCATATACTGGAATATATACTTCTATATATACTTCTAATGTCTCCTGGTGTAACTGTGCAGAACTTGCAAGCTTAGCTACATCTCTTTTAGCCATATATTTGACCAAATGAGTAAAATTTGATTTCTGATCATATTTTAATCAATTTCAAAATAGGCTAATTTTGTGTAGAACCTGTAACTTTTTATTTTTTAAAACCTATGTTGTTTTTTTATGATGATAACCTCAGTCATTACATTTGAAGTTTTTTGTCATAGCATGTTATTATTGAAGTGATGAATTTTAATAACTTGTTGATCCGCAGGGACCAATTTAAGTGAAGAATGAATCATCTGAAAACATAAAAAGCTTTTATATTGATGTACATTTACTTGAAATTTTTTATGGTAATTAGAATACTTGACTGGGAAATACTATTTCTACCTCTGATCTACATTTTATTACAGTCTTATTGTGACCATGGCCTTTGTTACACATTATAATTATTGCATTCAAAAGGCTATTACTATAAATATTACTTAATCTTACATGTGTGTTGTATCATATGATATACGTGGTTTTAATTTTTTTTTCTAGGAACCAGATTGTCATGACAAATGCCAACAATTATAAACAGTTAGTTATGAATTCTGTAATAGGGCAAACTGTTCTTACAAGGTATAACAATAGAACTTACCGGATTGATGACATCAATTGGAACATGAGCCCAGCATCATCCTTTAGTGGAAAGCAGGAAAAACAGGTAAAGATTGTAATAATTACAGCTAATCTCCGATTTATGTTCCAATTTATGTTGTTTTGATATAACGTTGTTTACAAATTGGGGACTGTTTCTCCATTTTACATTGTTCGTCATTTCTATATCTGATATAACGTCGTTTTAATTCTCAATCTCGGGAAGAGCTTAAAATGCAGAGCAGCAGGTAAAACTCACCAGAACCACCCAAACGGACCACCGTAATTTTCCATATATAATATGCAATTTTTCAGAATAAATTCATCTAAAAGTTGGGGTGCTTACTATATATGATAACTAATTAAAACATTTTATTCCAGACAGTCAATAACAGTTATATCTATATGCATTGTCGCTGATAAAGCATACTTGTTAATGTTCTGTATCAATGGCATTTCTTTTCAAATTTTTGTTTGAAAAGCAAAAATTAGAACTTTCTTCTATTATCAGTTGATTGAGATAATGAGATAAAACATCAAATTTCTTTGTACTTACTGTAGAAATCCATTTAAAAATGTTCTGAGTCTGTGCATTATTACAGAAGATATCACCCTCATCCCTAGGGGCCTAACTTGGACTAACGGGAAATGATTGCTATCCGAAATGCTCTTACAATATATATTAAAGAGTTTAAAAAATATGACCTGGAAACCCATTCCCATTAATCACATGTAAATATATGGGAGAAACATTCAATTTATGTTGTTTTGATATGTCTCCGGTTCTAGGAACACATCCCTGATGTAAATCAGAGAATATCTGTATTAGGCATTCTTCACCAATGAAGTTGCAGTGGCAGAAGGCCTAATGGGCATGTCTCCTCTATCTGTCTGCCTTGTCTTTCATCTCTTGAACCACCTGACAGATTTTGATAAAATTTAGTATGAGAGGTACTCATTGTCTGAATATGATTTTTGCCTAATCAGTCACTTCCACTTTACATAAGGGCTTAAATATACTATTCATCATACCTCGTTAAAAGCCATTAAAATTTGTCAACCGCTGATTGTTGAAATCATTAGCTACAGCTAACAATTAAATCTGCATTCAACTGTTCAATAAATAATGCTTAAGTAGCAGCTAATAACTTTAAATACATACTTCCTATTGTATTAATTTTAAAATGACTATTTTACCAATTTAATACCCATAATGCCGCAGAAAAAGTTATAGTACTGAAGTGAGAGAAGCTGCAATGACAGTGCAGAAAACACTAGGAAGCATCCAGGGAACATCCATTGTCAGAATGAAGAAAGTATACTAGATGTTAAAATATAATTACAGCCTATACAACCAAAAATGAAAATAACCTATGCATTTCCACCGAACACTTAAACTAAAAAGTTACTGATATATATTTCATGATTTTGTATCCAATACTTCCTAAACTTCATGCATGATGATGCCACAATCATTGCACAAAATATCCAAATTGTTCCATAAGTTTTAGTATAACACATAGCCTATTGTTTTAATGGTTATTGTTATTTCTAATGCAGCATGATGTGAGTCACAAAAGTCAATATACAGAAAGTTGGATGTGAGATGATTGCCAGGGAATGTGGTAATTTCAGATAGGTGCCTTAATTTCATGAAGAATAAGATGTATTCTGTGAGAGTTCTTGTAATTTATTATTTCATATATATGGGCTCTATGTGGCTCAAATGAAGTTTCTTTGAAGATTGTGTTTGTTTATTTGCAATTTGAAATCTTGGTGTATGGTGGATTTCTATGAAATGCAGAATGCAAACACCAATTACTCACATACATAAAATCTAATGCATTCGCTTTGAACAGTCTGTACTACCTCAATGTATTTCCAAATGCACTTTGACAATGCTAATTATATGGGTATATGAAATATGATCATGTAGGGGAGAGCTGATAATATGAAATTCCCCTTTATTTGTTCAAGGATTATTTGTTTTTTTTCTAATGCTTGCACAAGGCAGATGTAAACTCTCCGTATTCTAAAGCAGTGGTTCTCAATCTTTAGCAGACCGGGGAGTACCTAGAGGTATTCATTAACTTAGGAGGAGCACTAGAACAAACTTTTCAGGAAAACATTTGTTACCTACCAGCTGGAATGTCCATCATAGTACACTTGTCAGTACAAAAACGATCTAGAAATAAATGAATGAATGAACTCAAAAAATCAAAATGAAATTAAAGGCGATCTCGCACATATTATATATTGGTTATTTAATTAAAAAAGTAAATCCATACAAAATGATGAAGGATGAAAAGCTTGCGGAGCACCTACCTAATGGTTACAAAGCACCAGTTGAGAAACGCTGTTCTAAAGTACTACAAATCCATTAATTTTTATTGTTTTCATTTTCCGTTCTTAGTAAGGAACTAATACACATTTCCTCTTCACTTGAATTTTATTTGTCTCAGTCGTTGACAGAAAATTATCTTGAAAATCAAAATAATTAACCAATGTGCTGCTAGTTTGGCATAATTTCTGAAAATTAAAAAACTAAACTTCTTCTGTTGTAAAAACTTTATCATTTCAACAAATGTTTCATTACAACAAATTTTTTCAGTCTGCTGGAACTCATTTTTACAAGTTTTCAATGTATTTATTTGAAAGAAAAATATCTTAAAATAAATGTTCAAAGTTTTCATTCACTCACTGGACTTACCTTTAATTAAAAATATTTTACAGGTGACGTTTGTGGATTATTATAAAATGCAATATGGAATTAATATTAAGGATCCTAAGCAGCCTATGTTAGTATGCAGGATGAAGAGGCTTCAAGGGGAACAGGTAAGTTGATTTGCTTTTTTATCAACCGTATATACCTGAATATAAGACGATGTTTTGTTCCAATTTTTATGACCGAAAAATCGCTAGTCATCTTATAATCGCACGGTGCGTGACAGTTTGACTGACAGAGGAATCGAATGCAGAGTATAATCGAAATATTCGATTCTTTAAGTCAATCGAAACAATCCATTATTAAAAGTAGTAGTAGAAAATGAATCAATTCAGATGTATTCGAATACAAATACTCTTTTGAATTTTATCCTATATATTACGCGCGTAGTGAAGCTGCATGTGTCCATGAGTATGAAGTCTCGCGTAATTATATCAGCGTATTTCTCGAGAACCGTTCGTTGTAAAAGATATGCGGTAAACGGCGTTTTGTTTCTACTGGCTATGAGATCCCTGGAAAAATATTTTCGTTTGCTAAAGTGGCCCGGGTTTGAATCCAGGAGACTTATATTTTCCCATAAGTTTACACAGGATTTTCGATTTTTCAGAGTGCAAGGTTTTTTCCTTCACTCATTAAAATACGTAAATATGGACCGATTTTCTTCTTTTTCGCTTTATTCGACTGCTAAAGCTTTATACTATGTTATTCTTGTGATGTTTACACGTTAAACGGTCGAATTTTTCAGAAATACGCATTCTTTTTCAAAATTTTGCGGATTTTTCATACTCATTCCGGGTGTTGCCAAGGAGACTCTCATTGTTGCCTCCGATTCATTTAAGGCCAATTAAACCTTCAAATAGACGAAAGAAAAGCATTATTGTTATCTTCTCTTCATTGATAATCTAAATAAACCCTTGCATTGACGTCGCCTTTATATTGAGACCTGTAAGAAGTTAAAATCAGTCGTTGATAGACATTTGAAGGAAAGCAACTGTATATGCCAACTAACACTACAAAATAGCTTATTTCAATTGGTTCAATGTTTATTAGTCAATGGTATAATAAACCTCTGTCACTGTGTGCATAATAAATTTTTTCCTTTTATTAGGAGTTCAAAATGGGGGTTGTCTTATAACCAGAGTCGTCTTATATTCGGGTATATACAGTACTCGCACATAAGCCGCACTTTTTTCCCTCAATTTTTATTCTAAAAATTAGAATGCAGCTTATGGGTGAATACAAATGAAAAACATTCTTAAAGTGAGATATTCTCACATTATGATCACAATTTCCATGTTTACGTCATTTTCGATTAGAAGTCATAAAACATATTCATTGTTCTCGTATCTAATCTATCTTTATTGCCTCACAAGTTGAACAAGTTGTTAGAAACTTTTTGGCTATTGTTCTTGAGGAGTAAAACAGATGCAAAGCTATGTGCGTCACTTCTGCTATGTTAAACACGCATTGTGGTTTGCCTGTAAAAGTTTAAATATTTCAGTAATAATTTTTTAGCATTATTTCTTCTATTTTTACATCTTTGTGCCTAAAATGGTGCTTATATAAATATATTATGATAAAAAAATTTTAATGCTATAATGTCATATGATACTAAATATATCTTGAAACTTTAGTTTATATTATCATCATCATAGGTAGTCTGTCCGTTGACAGGTCCGTGATTATTCATGGTTAAACTTGGTTCTCCATATACTCCTATTTTCCGCAGTTTTCTTCATGTCTTGATAGCTCTCTTTCCCTTTCAAGTCGTCTACCAGCTGAAACCTTTTCCTACCTCTTTCTCTTTTTCCATCCAGTTTTCCTTCTAGCACTTCTTTAATCATGCACTCTCTCCTCAGGTAATGCCCAATCCAGTTCGCCTTCCTCTTTCTGATAGTCTGTATAATCGTTCGCTTCTCTCCTATTCTTCAAAGTACTTCCTCATTTTTCACCCTATCTGTCCATTTTATCTTCAGCATTCTTCTCCATGTCCACATTTCGAAGCTTTCCAAGTATTTAATATCATTTTTCCTTAGCGTCCATGTTTCTGTCCCATACAAAGCTATACTCCATACGTAGCATTTTATCAACCTCTTGCGGATTTCCTGCTTTATATTTCCCGTTAGTAGGAGTTTCTTTCTTCTGAAAGCGGCTTTTGCTTTTGTTATTCTAGTCCTGATTTCTTCGGTACATTTTGCTTCTCTCGTTATGATGCTTCCAAGGTATTTATAATCTGAAACTTGTTCTAATGGCTTTCCTCCAATACTTATGTTCAAATTTTCTTCTTCTTTACTTGATATTCGTATGACCTTGGATTTTTCTGTATTTATATCCATACCGTATTTTCTACCTGTTATCACTAGTCTATTTATCAAGAATAAAGAAATAAATATATATTGATTATTTGTCCAATAAACGTCGAATTCAATCGGTTGATGCAATTTGGTGGAACTTAAAATGTAGAGAAAATATAAAAATAAATTTGTATGTACCTCTGCCGGTATTCTATCGCTGCTTGTAGCTTTTCCATTTTTTGTTCCTTAGTTTGTATATAATGTAGAAAATCCTAACAATAACTTAAAGAATGAGAATTATAAATCATTACATGCATTAAAAGACTGAATAAACAAAAATTAGAATGAAGCTATCGTTATTATTACTGTTTACATTAGCGTTTTCCACACAATGCAATGGCACACTCAGTGTGCCACGCGACCAGTTGCTTGAAATTTTTTTATGTTCATGCACTGAAATATGCGGTAGGGAAATTTTTGATTATATCTTTATGCATAGTTTTCCTTTGTTTGCAGTGGCCACGCAATCTTACTCATTTAAAGCAGGCAGGGAAAAGAAGAGGTAACACGAATCTCTTGCGCATGCACCCGGGCAAAGTCAGCTGAAATATTGTAAATCAACATTTTAATGCACTCATAACTTCAATTTTTCTACAGCATAACTTTTCAATTGGACAGCAATTAAGAAAATTTCCAGAGCCCCCGATTGTAGACATATTGTTGAGTTCAAAAGGCAGCTTATATCGAGGGAAGTTTTTTTCTATTTTCAATGTTGAAAAACCCTGGGTGCAGTTTATATGCGGTGGTGGCTTATATTCGAGTAAATGCGGTATATATTACTGTTGTATGAGAAGGATGCTACCATTCTCTCTTTTTTCTCTGTAACTATTTAACCATTAACTGCGCAATTGATTTGAAAACCTTTCTCCCTATGTGCAAAAAAGAAATATTTAATTTTTTTTGTTTTATCATCCTAAATATGAGAATAGCATATAATAGTGAGGTAATCATACAAATAAGTCTTAATTTCACAGTAATGTCGATGCTACATTTTGCTGCTGTCATAGTTGAAATCAGTGCTATTATCTAACTCCAACACTAGCGGTGGCCTCTTGTAACTGGTGGCCCACTTGAAATTGGCGACCCCCTTGAAATTGGCAGCCCTAGGCAGCTGGCCTATGCCTAAGGCTGGCCCTGTGGGTGTCAAAAGCGTTGCGCGCCGAACACAAGACTCAAAGGGCTGATCATGCAGTTGAGTTTCTCAACCGAATTAATGCCAATCCTGAAGATTCCTACAAATTAGTGAATGGTGATGAAACCTGGATTCATCAGTGTAATCCAGAAAGCAAGATTCAGTCCAAACAATGGTTACCAAGGGAATCAAGTGGACCAATCAAGTTCAAGGACGAACGGTCAGTAGGGTGGCCCTTAAATGTAGGCAATTTTTACATATTTAAATGTCTTACCCCTCAGTTTTTTTCCTTTATGGGTCATTGTAACAAGTGCAAAATCCTGGGTCTGTGGCATAATTTTAAACCAAGCCTCATTGACGTCAAACATTTAAAATTTTTGGATTTTTGGGAAAATTTCATCAAAACATATGAATATGTGGGAAATAAATATTTTATTTTGGGATCTCATGAATGGTATTTTTTGGCCTCCAATTTCATCAAATTTATCAAAACTTTAAACTTGCATCAGTGTTGTTACAGCGGTGACTTCAGTCCAAAAGGAATTCCTTTGAGAGTGTTTCCTTAGAGCAGTCCTTAAACTGGTGACGGTGCTCGGAAACTACCTGCAGCAGGTACTGTTTCTCATCCCCCTTTTCTGAATTGCTGCATGAGTGCAACCGCCCTCTCAGCAGTATCATTTACTACGTGGAGGCTCTTAACAAATTCACATGCAGAAATGTAGTCCTCACGAGTTTCCCATGTAGAAGGCTCAGCTTCGAGAAAGCCAGCCGCTATCTTGAAACGAGAAAAAAAATCATTTTCTTCGTAAATAATTCTTGGATTCTCATTTCTGTGGCCCATTTATTTATGCTCTGTGCATGGACGTGGATACGGTGGTCAGGATCGGACATTTTGTCCTGGTTCTTCAGTGCTTCCACCATCTTATATTTCACATTTATGGAAATGGAAGAATCAAAGAGTGCCAGGGTAACTGCTTCTTGTGTCCAGCAAATTTCCACAGAGTGACCCAAAAAATTTCAGCATCAACGCGTTCGTAGGCACATAAATTTTTCATAAAGTTCAGATCCTGGTATGGTGCAGCTGAGGTAACCGGAGTCATGAACCATGCTTTTACATAAACAGAGAGGAGAAATATGCATACAGAACGCGATCCCTTCTGTTCACTAGGAGTCAGCTTGAACTGCCCTCGAAACAGGAAAATCTCTAAAGCGTATAGTGCTCTAGCCATCCACCTATCTCTCGCTCTCTGGATGGTCAATCGGCTAATCTTTAAATCATGGATGTTTTCATGTGACATACTTTCAGCTGCAGCAGCAAGCACAAAGGCTGCATCTCTCTCACTGGTTTGCCGTCTGTCTAACTCCGCTGCCAACTTAGGTGTCATGATAATAACCATCGCACGTTTTTCTGGGGTGGGGATGGCAAACATTCCTGATGACGATGGCTCAGACTCTGATTCGCTCTCATCAGTAACATTGCTATCTTCATCTAGGTTCATAACAGGACACTCTGAAAAGCAAACGAAGAATAATACTCAGCTTCCTTTTATGGGGCCTTTCAAGTATTACAACGTACTGTGGGGGTGGGGACCTGCTGTAAGTGTAATGGCCTGCCAGAGGGAGGAAGGGAATTGCTCTAAGCGCCACATAAGCAAGCCCAAAAGACAATAAATGAGCTTCTACGTGATCGTAACTAATAAAGAAATGATAGTTTGAATTTCCAATCTATTTTTTTAAAGAAAAATATTTTACACATGTTTTACAAACCTCTCAATTCCTGTTTTCCTTTACTCATAATAAAATGGAAGCTACGCAATGGATGAGGAAGAGAGTCTGGGGGAGTCACACCTAATATTACTGGGCGCTATAAAGGAGGCGGAGGGATTTAATTGTAGCTTAAATAGCATTACTCAATATGTACTTGAACGACCTAAGGTATAACAATATAAACCTAGAGATGATTCTGAGATCACTCACCCATTTCCTGTTCCATTTTAACATGGGACCTCCTTTCTGACTCTTAGCTCTTCGTACAGCAGCCCTCTCTTCTTTACCAGCCAAGATTTTGTCCACATCCCCCATATACCCATGACGCCCTTTTTCTCTCTGAGCGAGAAGAAATTCAATGTGTTCAGGCATCTTGATGATGTGAAGTGCATTTGCATGGGCCACGTCAAACAGAAGCTGAGAGTCTGTCTCTTAGATGACAATTTGTTGCCAGATCTCTGGATTCGCTTTGCCCACTAAATATGTAGACATTACTTTGCAGCTTGACGTCATTTCAGTGAAGTACCTCCAGCCAAAGGTGAATACAAGATTCTGCTCGAGTAGAACTCCCATAGCAAAATGACTGACGTATTCAATGACCCACGTGCGTCGAATGACAGGTGCATGAGTCATTTAAATGCAAACACATCGACACACTCTTAAGCTAAGCAACTATTTAACTGATATTTCTTGTTGCAAGGTTTGCAACAATGTAATAACGTGTTTTTCCATGATATTCGATGTGAGTTGTACTACTATGAAGGCAACATTGAATGATTTTTGTCATTTCCAGAGATTTTTCAAAACTTTAGAGGCGCTGAGGCATGGGTAAAAATTATTTCACAGACCTAGGATTTTACAGGTTGTTTATGCTCTACAAAAGGAAAAAAAATTGGGGTAAAGACATTCAAATATCTCAACTTCGAAATTAAGGGCCACCCTAACGGTCAGTCAAGGTAATGGCAACAGTTTTTTGGGATTATGAAGGCGTGATCTTTGCCGATTTTCTCAAAGGACAATGGACAGTCACAGGAAGTTATTATGAACCGGTCTTATGGAAATTGAATGCTGCTCTTGTGAAAAAATGGCCTAAGAAACTGCATTGTTGGATTTTGTTTCACCACGACAATGTTCCAGCACATTCGTCCATGGTTTCGAGAGCTTTGCTTTGAGAATTGCATTGGGAATTGCTTTCTCATCCATCCTATAGTCTGACTTGGCTCCTTCGGACTTCTTCCTGTTACCAAAATTTAAAGATCACATCAAAGGAGTTTGCTGGGAATCGATATCTGAGGTTAAACAAGTAATTTTGAACTGGCTTCAATCAAACAATCCAAATTTCTACAGAAATAGGCTGAAATGATGGAGAAAATGTATGGAGAAGTGTCTAGAGTTAGATGATGGATATAATCAAAAATGAATGCTTGTTTTGGGTTTATTCTATTTTTACGAGGTCATTCCGGGAACTTTTTGATTCACCCTCGTACATTGCCTTAAGAAATTGCATTTTTATAATTATACACGTTCCATGTAAAGTTTTATCAAAATTCAAACAGTTGAGTATTCAAAGCCATCAACGCATTTTGCGTAATTGTCTGCATCATCAGTGTATGCAAATAATGTGACTCAAATAATGTGAAAAGCCCAGCCTTAAACGGTAACAAAGCACAGGTAGTGCTAAATTCAATATTCTAGCCTTTATTATTTATTCATTAATATTCATCATAGGTCAGATATTTTCTTTACGAAAAATATAATACTATCATTTGAACACGAAGGCAATGAGAGACATGCTGCCATCTATGGACGACTTCGAGATTTAACCATAACCCAAATTTTCCTTGGACTCTCATTTAAGCCGAGGGGTGATTTTTTCATGATAGATTTTGACGAAAAACATCGACTTGTATTCGGGCAGATACGGTATTTTTTTTATGCTAGGTAATACGTAATTGTTTATATTGCCAGTTAAATATTATTCTTATCTCTCCATTCTTCCCAAAGCAGTTACTATATTTTGCAAAAACATTGTTAAATATTAGGCTAAATAAAAGTCTTAAAATCTAGCCATGTCGCAAATCAAATTACAAACATGCCTCACTTTAAGAAAGTAATGAATTGTTTAACATTGCTATATCATTGTTTAAAATTAAAGTAAAATGCATTTCCTCAAATTAGAATAAAGGCATACCCTTCTTTGAGTAATTAATTTGTAAAAATTAAAATTGCTATGCAAAGCATGATAAAATGTAATTAAGTTCCTTTCTGACTAAAAGTTTTATCCCTGAAAAAGTTTTTTTTTAATGCTTGGTATTGCTCATTTTATGTCATGTTTGCTCTCCTTTCAGGAAACGGAGGTGGAGATTTGCTTGGTTCCAGAGTTGTCTTATATGACTGGTTTAACTGACAGAATGAGAGCCGACTGTATGTTGATGAAATCTGTTGCAGTTTATACACGTATCGCTCCTGAGCAAAGGCATAGGTCATTAATGAAGTTTGTTAAAAGTGTTAATGGTATGTATAAATACCTGTGTTAAATAGCATCACCATTCAAGTTTGATTTCAAAATTTTAACACCTAAATCCACATACTGTAATTAGGAAAAGAGAACTTTGCTAAAATTTTGATTGATTTTCATCTATTGCTTAAAATGATAGCACAAGTACAGTAAACTTCCAATTTATGAACATTCAGTTTATGAACTTTTGGTTTTACAAACAAGAATTTTTATGCCACAAATTTGAACGACTTCAAAATTTAATCATATGAACTTGAAATCAGTCAACTCCAATTAATACCATCATTTTAAACCATATGAAAAAGTAACATTTATTTCTGGCATACCTAAATAAATTGTTGATGGAGTCTTTCAAGGGAGTTTAAAATATTTGTTCATTGCTTTGTGTCATCAGACTTCCTTGGATGCATTTTTCATTCCTTTTCAGCACCACTCATATAAATGTTGATATTTATGATTAAGATATGTTTGTTAAAATCTTTTATAATTTGCTCCATTCTCATTTTTCTTGCACTTGTAGGAGGAAAAATTGGTTTTCGAACACATCCCATAATTTTAATGGAAAAATCTCTCCCAATTTATAAACTTTCGGTTTACGAACTACTTTTCAGGAATGGGTGTTTATTGTATGTCTGTTTGTTCATCTGTAAGGAATGCTTAATTCAGAACAGTGTTTTACAACCTTTTTGATAATACAGCCCATCAAAGCTAGAGGAAATTATCTGTGGCCCATTTAAACTACAAGAAAGTTTTCATGGCCCACCTATATGAATAGGTGAATATAAAGGCAGGAGAAAATTCTAAATTATTGACTAAAAGTTGTGGGTTACTTAAGAAATGTAAAGCAGTATATTAAAATATTTGTTAGCAATTTCTAACATTTGATTTTTACAGCATATTAAGTTTTTGCGACATTGTTATCCGATCTTAAATTTTTTTCACCTTAATTCCTTTTGCAGTGCACCAGTTGAGAAACACTGATTTGAAACGCTAAAATTTTGTAATGTTGATGAAACGTGAGATTCAGAGGTCAAGTGATACCAAAATTATTCTATTAAATTTTCAGCAAATTCTATCCGAGTTGAGTAAATTGCATTGTAAAACAAAACTAGCTGTACCTGGAATAATATATGCCGATCTAGCAGATCTTAAAGGTTCTTAATTAAACATTCACACATTTATTTATTTTTTTAACTTATATTTTTTAATCAAAGATATCTCTAAAGACACAATTGTGAATTTCTGAGTTCTTTTCCGACACTACAGTAAGTGAATCAAACGATCTGACTCATGATAGAGCAACATATAATTGTCCATGACTAAAAACAGGCTTAGGTAGGTAAAGGCATATTTTATCAAACATTTGGCCGTGTGACTTACTGATTGTCATTGAAAAAGCCAATCATATGAGGAATTGTTTTCATTTGAAACTGAATGGTAAATTTGTATTTGATGGAATGAGTGGGATTCTTGGAATAAGTACCAAGTTGGAGTTTGCTGCACAGTTCACTTTTGCTTTGATTATGTGTGTTTGTATTCGAGTAACAGTAAATCTTTTGCCATTACATAGTCCTCTCAATAGCATTACATTTCTAAGGAGCATGATAACGGCCCCTACTTTTAAGTTTCAGTTCATGAGGAGGCATTCCAGTTTGAACTGGGCCCGCACGATGTTTGCACAAATTTCTTTCAATTAACTTATTAATAATAATGTGAATCAATTGAAAGTGCAAATGACATCCTCATAGAAAACTATTCTATTAAAGACGTATTTTAATATATTCTTCCATTATTGAAACATCTCCCACTCTCCCCTCCCTCATCCCATTTCCTTTTCCCATTACTCTCTTTTTTACTATATTCCTGCATAACCCTTCTTCTCCCCTATTTTCCTTCTCCCTCTCTCCCCCCTCCCACTCTCCCTATCCTTTCTCCTGATTTCCCCTCTCCCTCTTCGTTTCTCCTCCCTCCTTTACACCTCTTTTCCCCTCTCTCCTTTTCCTCCTCTCTCCTTTTCCTCCTCTCTCCTTTTCCTCCTCTCTCCTTTTCTCCTCCCACCGGCCGAGTTAGACTGGTAGGCAGTGCGCCTGCCTTCTAACCCAAAGGTCGCAGGTTCAAATCCCACTTCGGGCATGGATGTTGTGATGTATGTTGATTTTCTCTAAGAGAATTCAACGGTGCAAAATAATCTTAGCTGTTGACGCACCTCAAAAACCTAATTACTACTACTACTTTTCCCCTCCCTCCTTTCCCCCTCCCTCCTTTCCCCCTCCCTCCTTTCCCCCTCCCTCCTTTCCCCCTCCCTCCTTTCCCCCTCCCTCCTTTTCCCCTCCTTCCTTTTCCCCTTACCCTCTCTTCATTTAAACAACTTATAAAACATTAATTTTATGCTCGTAAGCTATATATGCTTTTACAACAATAGGGCTTTGAGCACGGCAATGTCTGTCTTCAAGGTATTTAGTGTTAAAATGGCAAAGGCTATGCAAAAAACTTAAAATGTGGACGACTTCAAATCCTAAATCTAAAAAGACAATAAGAATAAGAATCTTATATTTGGCTTTCTATTTAAAGACTAATTATGCTAGTACGGGGCTGCCACCAATTTTTTTCTAAATACTGTTACTGACATCAAAATATCCTGTAAAATCTTGTAATATATAATATCTTGTTTTTTTATTCAAAAGGTACAAATTTATGCTTTCAATATTTTCAGCCTCTGCATTGCATATTTTAAGTAAAATTATTTACAACTGTTTATGCATAGCCCTGTAACTTAAATTTAAAAGTGCTTTTTTATTTTAAATTTTTCCTGCATTACGAATCAACTGTATTGAAATAGAAAGTTTTAAAAAATGTATTCAAGTTTTAAATATACAGTAAATGGCACAAATGCATTGAAAACAAAAAGTAACCATAGGCCTAGTTTACAGGACAGGCCTTACAAGGGGACCTTACGACATGTTCGTCGCCGATTCGGTTGAAACTTGGTGAGCACGTAGCACACACCTATTGATGAAAAACGCCAAAGCAAGAAGACGCACCTCTCAAGCATTCGCGAGATTTTTGCAATTAAATTTAGCGAAAATACTGGGGTCCAACGTATACCCTAATGTGAGTCCTAATAGTCAGCTGAGGCGGTGGCCGAGTTGGTTAGGCGTCGGGTTCACGCATTTTTGGCCGCGAGTTTGATACTAATGCTCAAATTTTTTTTTCAATTTTTATTAGTTGATTTGTTTCTATTGTCTAGTAATTTTGGGATATATTATTTGCTGAAAGTTTACTGTATTTATAATTACATTTTCACTAATTAAAAAATATTTTTCGCAATAAAGTTGAAAAAGAATTGGATTAGGATTATCAGCAAAACTTAAATGGGAATAAGGGCCGTTTATCACACATATTCAACTCTTTTCTTTTACAGGGAGCTAATGCTTCATTGCAAATTATTATTGTACACATTTATTAATCGATTTTATTATATGACGTACAATGTTTTGGGTGGTAGTTATCGTAGAAACATGAAAAGCAGAGATCTAGATTACACCATGCACACCAGAGGCGTATCCAGGGGGGTGCGTATGGTGCTACAGCACTCCCCCTGGATATCAAAAGCAATCAATTTTTCTACTTTAAATACAAAGACTTCAATAGATATACAGAAGAGATCAAGACGACGGCATTGGTTCTAATGTAATAACCGCTTTAGTCGAATCGAATTGTTCTGCTGAGCATTCAACCGCGCTGATTCATGTAAATCTACTTTTACTTTTGTATTCCCAATTTCTGCTATGTGAACGACGAATGTCAATGTCACTGTGGCCTAGGGTTACCGTTATAATTACTTTCGCTCCTCAAATTTCCCCAGTTCGTGTTAATTTTATATGAATTCAAAATAATTTTCTTTTTTCATTAGCGGAAAGGCTCGAAATTATAAAATTTTACTAATAATTTTTCTGCCCCCCTCGGGATCGCACAAAGTATTCCAACAAATTAAAACAAACTCCTAAGAGCGCCTCCCTTCGCAAAATCCAAGATACACCCCTGATGCACACGTTATTAAACCAGCTGATTGACAGGCACAGTTATTTTTAAAAGATTTTGCTGGAAAACACACATCGTTCACATTCACAAAAATCCTCCTTTCGCTTGTCAGTTTCGAGGCATACAATGCGTACCTAATCATATCGCGAAATACTGGCGTACTTAATTGGTGATGAAGCAACGAATATAATTTGATTGCATCCTCACGTGATGATATTTCGCGGTTTTGTTCTATTAAAAATGAGCAATTCTGCATCCGCTTAATGAAGTTTTTAACCTGCCTATAAAAGTACACATCAAAAGGTTGGCAGAGTGGAGTGCATTTTGGCGGAATAAATTTGACAGTGCATGTTGATTCATCCTTATCGTCAACAAAGATGTCGTCATACACTTTGGGGTTAATCTGACCTCCCCAAGAATCAATTAGCAGAAGAAACTTCATTTTTACATAAGGTAGAAGAGCGTTCTGCAAGAATAATTTGTACAGCTTTGCTGTTAGTTTGCCTGATATCGCACATGATGCAATTACATTTCCAAACTCACTCGTCAAGTTATTTGTGAATGTGAATGATGTGTGTTTCCCAGCAAAATCTTTTAAAAATAACTGTGCCTGTCAATCAATTGGTTTAATAACGTGTGCATGGTGTAATCTAGATCTCTGCTTTTCATGTTTCTACGATAACTACCACCCGAAACGTACGTCATATAATAAAATCGATTAATAAATGTGTACAATAATAATTTGCAATGAAGCATTAGCTCCCTGTAAAAGAAAAGAGTTGAATATGTGTGATAAACGGCTCTTATTCCCATTTAATTTTTGCTGATAATCCTAATCCAATTCTTTTTCAACTTTATTGCGAAAAATATTTTTTAATTAGTGAAAATGTAATTATAAATACAGTAAACTTTCAGCAAATAATATATCCCAAAAATTAATAGACAACAGAAACAAATCAACTAATAAAAATTGAAAAAAAAATTTGAGCGTTAGTATCGAACTCGCGGCCAAAAATGCGTGAACCCGACGCCTAACCAACTCGGCCACCGCCTCAGCTGACTATTAGGACTCATATTAGGGTATACGTTGGACCCCTAGTATTTTCGCTAAATTTAATTGCAAAAATCTCGCGAATGCTTGAGAGGTGCGTCTTCTTGCTTTGGCATTTTTCATCAATAGGTGTGTGCTACGTGCTCACCAAGTTTCAACCGAATCGGCGACGAACATGTCGTAAGGTCCCCTTGTTAGATTAGGAAATCTGTTAAATAAAATAATTTTCACTTTTAATTATATCACTATAATGGCTCAACAAAATTAGACAAAATGAAAAAATTTCTGCACATTGCGGTCAACAATTAGAATATTAACATAAATTTAGGCGAAAATTTAAATATCTTGTAAACTATTGGTTTTATGAAAAAATGTTTCAAACAAAACTTGTAGAAAATTATATTGTGTACAACTTTAATAATGACAAATATTTATGTAAATTTAGTTTTAAAGGTGATATTCAGAAAAAAAGAGAAAATGACCAGAATAAACCTCCACTTCCATTTGAGCTATTTCAGCCAAAACCTTTTCAGATCTTCATTTGCTAATAAAAATCTTAAGTTTTGTACTGATCTGATTATTAGTTTTTGAGTTAGAACGCCCACAAAATTTGATCACATACACACAGACATCATTGCAAAAATAATCAATATGTATTCAGAGCACCTCAAAACGTGTATTTCCATTGAAATCTCCAATTCAATTTTTTTTTCACAAATACAATACTTTCTCTTATACTACGTTTGCAGAAAGTAAAAATATAAATATGCCATAGGCTGTCGATCCCGTTCAACAGCTAATTTTTACGTTCAGTCTTACAATAAGTAGCGAGTTTTCTCGCTTCACCGAAAGTATTTTAAGATACCTACGTACTTACGGAACAATTTCATCAAACGTATATTATATACAGGATTCATATTATTCGTATAGAAATAATAATCTCTGAATCTCTTAGTATTCTATGCATATTTTATGTGAAAATCTTAGATAACTACCGAATTTTTCCTTATAAATATCCGTGAATTACGGAAAGATCTGTTTTTCGTAAAAAAATATCTGTGAAAACGGATAAAATCCATGAAAACGGCAGCCCTGCACTAGTATAATATAATATAATTTATTTTTCTGTAGAATATTGATAATTATTTGGCCATCAAGATAAAATATATAATTCCATTTTAAAATTACTGTATTTTCTGTCGTATAAGACACACTGACGCATTAGATGAACCATTATTTCAGAAGGGATTTTTTTGGAAAAAACTATTTTTGTCCATATTCTCATACATGTATTTACTATTACCAAAATTATTTAATGAAAAAACAATTTCTCGTTCACCTTGCAGATATGTCTTGTTGTTATGTTTTCATCACTCACAATTGGCATAGAATGTTTTATAATACTCTAAATTTTCTTTCAAGGTTTCAGATGTATTTTGCGTGTATGGTCTGATATTACGTATCATAACGCTTTCCTAGTCTTTTGCAGTGATGCCAACATTAGAATTTCGATTTATTGGCTAACTTAATGTATTACTTTGTGCGTTTCGTGCATTATTATATGTGTAGTCAGTATATAAAAAGGAAAAGTTATTTGAAGCATCAGCTTTTATGCTATCAACATATTTTCAGGTTCACAAAGTTTCCATTTAAGGGAATCTGTAAATGGGAAGGCATGCAAGACCACAGATCAAGAGTGGTGTCGAAATTTCCAGGATCGCTCAGTATTTTGTGTAACTTTATTCATTGTGCTCCCTTAACTTTAGTTATTAATTATTACATTTGTCTTGTAATAATTTATATTCATTTTCAGTAACACTGAACTATAATAAATATCTTTTAGGCTTCTACTTGGGGTTCAATCAGACCATAGATATATCTAAACATAGAAAAGGATCGCAGTTTCCATAGTAATATTTTGACTTTTGCTGTATTAGACGCAGGGTGAATTTTGTGCTTAATTTTTTTGAAAAAATCACGTCTTATACGAAGGAAAATACGGTAGTTAAAACTTATAATTATAGTTCCTTAATAGTTAAATACTAGCTGTACCAATGTAATGCTTGCACAGAGTTTTTTCATTTAATTTATGGAAAAATGAGGTGTTTGAATTACATATATATTTATTTATTCTTTAAATATCAACTATTGAACTGATACTGAATTTAATTTTTGCCTCATTTGTCTATTGCCCGTAGTCTTAGTCTGGTTATGACAGTAGATTTTTAGTTTACTAATTTTTTATTTTTAATTACCAATTCTGGTTAATAATATAATAAGGGTGCTTTGGTGATGGCTGAAAGTGTTTTATGATATTATTGTAATTAACCTTAATGACAATCATTTTTAGAAACACCAAGGGCAAGAGAATTATTGCGGGATTGGGGTCTCACCCTAAGGGACGAGACTGTGGAATTAGATACAAGGCAGTTCCCTTTGGAAGAGATTTATGTCGCAGGAGGAGAATTGGGGAACAGAAGGCCAGATTTTGCAATGGATATCACAAAGAAGAAAATGCATGGTCCGGTGAGTTTTTTAAGAACAACAAAAATCACAAAGTACAGGTAGATCCCGATTTGCGTAACCCTGATTTAAAAGTTTCGAAGTTGTGAAAAAAAACTTTTGTCCCGGGTCTCATTATAGGAAAAAACCCCAAAGTTACGAAAAAGCTTTTTGTTCGTTGCAAATTTTGTAAAGAAAACGAGTAACAGAAGAAAAATAATAATATTATTAATCAATAATAATACTGTAATAGTGATTACAAAAGAAAAAGCTAGTTTAAAATACATGCAGTTTAAAATAGTTTAAATTATTGTACTTTAAAATCCTAGTTAAAACTCACAATCTCAAAAGGATGAAATCGTGAATGGGCAGAATCGCAAATAGACGGAATCTTGAAAATGAATACATATTTATTTAAAGACAACCCTTTAACACCATAGCGTTAACTATTTTTATTTACACCTGCTATCTTGAAACAAAATACCGGCTGTTTAAATATTTAATGAAATTTATATTTCGGAGACGGTAGGTCAGAGAAAATAAACTTTTGAACAAAATAAACATCTTGATAAGAGTATTTACAAAAACTTAATAAATTGGTCCAAACATTGGATTTTAACACTAAAACTTTGTGTTTTGAGTGGTAAAAAACAGCAAAGTTACTGATGTCACCAAATTACATACTTTTAAATTGGCTAAATGGAAAATGAAAAAATTTATATTCTCTTCCTGCTGCACCAGATGATCCTACATTTACATTAACGATCTAGTACACCAAGAAACAGTTCCATAAACATTTATGAATTATGTAGCACCTAAATTTGTATCATTGAAATTCTTTATATAAAGTTAACATTGTTTGATGACGAACGACCACTCTATATAACAGGATAATTTATGAGAAAAATTAAACAGATTCGAATTAGCTAATTTGTCCTGTCAATTTATATTTCTAAAATAATAGTTAGGATAATGTTGGTTATTTTAATGACTTCAAACAAATAATCTTCTAAAGCTGTAACAATATGGAATCTATAACAAAAAGTAAGTCGATTACAGTAATTAAATATTAATTTAATAAGCTTATTGCCGCATACATTGAATATTTTTGTTATCACTTTCACTTCCTTTGAAAAAAAAACTGAAATTTGAATGCATGCTCCAATTGGGGACCTTGTGATTTCAAACTACTCCAGCGCTAGAAGGCTTCTCAGTCTAAATCACAAAGCAAGGGAGGAGAGAAACCTGGTGCCAGCATTAGCCTACTCTTAACAAGAAACACCAAGGAGACTAACGGCTATACGTCCCTTCTGAAGGACAGGGTGCTGATTTGCGTGTTCTCCTCATATCCACGAAAATGGGGGGCCGAGCAACCTGGTTCACACCGAGTTTGCTAAGCCTAGCTGTCCAGCACCTGCACTACTATGCCACTGTTCCCCCCTGAATGCATGATCTCGCGAGGTGTTATGCATTACATAAAGTTGTCGAAAAGTATGCAAAGAGACATATTTCTTGCCTTCAGCTGATAGCGGGATAAAATAAAATTTTTATCATAATAGAAGGCAGGTGTGATCATATTTGGTGCAGGAAATTTTGTGTTAAAATAATTTTTGGTTTTAGAATCCGCATTTAATTTTTTAAAATAACCGGTAACAATGATAATAATAAATGGCATCTACTCTACTCTGGAGGAACATAACCTTCCCTATTGTAGCCATTTGTTATGGAGAAAACTCTCACACTTAACGCATTTTTGCTTAGAATTTCATTTTTAAGGAACGCAACTACGGCACTAAGCCACAGATACTTGTAATATTTAATAATAATAATACCTTTTGAACAATTGTTTTCCATAATAAGTATCCTAAGAAACATATATAGTGTCATTTTACTATATTTAAGGGAATATATTTTTGCCATAGGAATGTATCTCACCTTCTATAATGGGGGTCAATGAGAAATTATACCTTGATTTATGAAATTTCAATTTACGAAAGGTTTTTGAAGAACGTAACTCTTTCGTAAATCGGGGTCTGACTGTAGATGTAAATGTATGCGATTATAAACAAGTTACGAAAGTGTACAACATATCACAGACGGTCGTGTTTTGTGCAATGTAGCATTTGAAAGAAATGATATATCTGTACGTAAGAAAAATAGCGTTTTTAAGTTCTTTTCTTCAACATTAATACTACATTTTCTTCCCATTTAAAAATATTGCATTCACACATAAAGAAATTAAACGTATTTTTGTGAGATTGTTTATGTTAGCAATAATGAAGAAGTAACCATGCAAGAAATTTTCCAGGTTCAATTTGATTTAAGACACAATTGATTTTCTTGATAATGGCTACTCCAACAATAAAAATGTATAGGAAAATAAATACTCTTCTTTACCACTTACACAAGTTTTATTTGAAAAATATTTTGATATGATTAATAATTTACAAGATATGATGGAAAGATCACTTTTTGTCACCGGTAAAGTGGTACCTCTGATTGGCATACATGATTCATTTTTGCGATTTTCTTATTATATTTGATTTTAAGTCCTTAATATCAAATCCGTTAGGTAGAAGCCGAGAATGAACATGCGTGCGGACAGACTGACGAATGGACAGACCGATGATAATAGGTGCTCATGCTGGAAGCAAAACGCACCTCAAAATGCATCATAATCAGTGAATTAGCTTTTTATTTAACCAGGATTTCTAACTTTCCCGTCTTGTGGCTTAATCTTCTCTATGATGACGTTTTATCAAACAGGTTAATGTTGGCAAAAAATGAAAATGAATTTCAAACATTTATGGACTCTGCCAAAAATCATATTGAAGCAATGGAAGTTATTATAATCGTACACAGTAGGAGGAAGTGAGTAGCACTATTAGTAACTGAGTAGAGTAAAATGACATGATGTTGGAAGTCATGTAACCCTTCAAGTCTGGAGGACAATTAATGAAATTGTACCTATGAGGCTGAAGGAGATTTTTGTAAACTGGAAATGCAGGTACAGAAGTTGCAAAAATTATATAAAAGCTCATAACTTTCACCTTTTTATTGGATTTTTATGAAATTTTTTGAGGATTTACACAAAACGTTATTTTTTAAAACTATAACTTTTACACTATCATACATTACGAGGGGTGTTTGAAAAGTTCGTGGCCTGATATAGAGATGGCGCTTGAATCACCCCAAGCGTGACATCATTATAATCCTCCATCTTTAGTATTGCCACTTGCAACATTGTATAGTCCTCTGTCAATTACTTTGTATTTGGGATCCCATCGAAGTTAGTGAGTCAAGCATTTTATGAAAGATGGACAAATTCGAGCATCGTGCTGTCATCAAATATCTCGTCAAGAAGGGTATGACTCCAACCGAAATCAAAACCAACATGGATGATACTTTAGGAGAATCTGCTGCTTCATTTTCGATGATAAAAAAGTGGGCAGCTCTATTTAAACATGGCAGAGAGAGCATGGAAGACGATCCTCGCAGTGTAAAACCGTCAACAGCAACAGCTGACAAAACCATCGACAGAGTCCACGATATGGTGTTGCAAGACTGCCAAATGAAAGTGTGTGAAATTAGTGAGGCTATGGGCATCTCAGCTGAACGGGTGTACCATATCCTAACGCAATAATTGGGTATGTCAAAGATCTCTGCGAGATGGGTGCCGCGTTTGTTGACACCGGAACAAAAACGTGTTCGATGTCAAATTTCAAAGGAGTGTTTGGAGCGTTTTAAGAAGAATCCAACTGATTTTCTGAGTAGATTTGTGACTATGGATGACACTTGGATCCACCACTACAAACCAGAGACGAAAGAACAGTCAAAACAACGGAAACACACCAACTCCTCCCCTCCAAAGAAGGCAAAGGCAGTTGCATCGGCTGGCAGGGTCATGGCGTCAGTCTTCTGGGATAGCAATAATGATCGATTATCTTCCAAAGGGCTGAACTATAACCGGAGTGTACTACGCCAACCAACTACAGCAATTGCAAGAAAAAATACGTGAAAAAAGGCCAGGAATGGCCAAGAAAAAGGTGCTGTTTCACCACGACAATGCACCTGCTCACACATCCACAATAGCAATGGCAAAACTTCACGAACTTCGGTTCGAACTGTTGCCCCATGCCCCTCATTCGCCTGATTTGGCTCCATCGGATTTTTTCCTGTTTCCAAAGCTGAAAAACTTCTTGGCTGGAAGAAAATTTTCGACGGATGAAGAGGTCATTGCAGCAGCAGAGGGCTTTTTTGCAGAGCTCGAGGAAACGACCTATAAGGATGGGATAACTGCGATGGAGTACCAGTGGGCTAAGTGCATTAGTGTAAAAGGAGACTATGTTGAGAAATAAAAGCAGTTTCAAATGAATAAGTTGTTTGTTTCTATATCAGGCCATGAACTTTTCAAACACCCCTCATATGTACAAACCCTTTGCTAGAGAGAATCGATGGCACGCCAATCGCTTACTTATCCAGCACATGCCTGCGCCTTCATTTATTCAACAATGTTTTGAAAACTAGAAGTTATTGACGTGTAATATTCTTCAAAGATATATTTAAAATATTCTGAACTTTTCACTCGCTGAATGTACCCCTCTAAGCCAAATAGGGAAAAAGTTTCCCACAGGTCAACTTTTTACTTTCTCATATACGAAGTATATTGAGAAAGTATTGTTATTGCGATAAAAAATTGACCTCGAGATTTTTGGCTCTAGAGCCTAAACGGTAAAGCGAAAATGAATGAAATCTCGTACTTATGCATTTTATCATACAGAATAGAAGCTATGAAGAAATGGTTGATATTGCTCAGTAATTAAAGTGTTTATGCATGTTTAACAACAATTTGATTTTCTCAAAAACTGCTCTAACGATTTTGATCAAATTTCGTAGAGTTACTTGAGTTTACATCTTCAATAATACCAAATAGTTCATATTTCTCAGAAAATGAATATAAGGCTAGTTTATTCTAGGCAACTTTAACAACAATTTGATTTTCTCAAAAACGACTTTAACGATTTTGATGAAATTTCGTTTAGTTATTTAAGTTGATGTTATAATGATTCTGCATAGTTCATATTTTTCAAAAGATAACGACTCATTAGTATATGAGAAAGTTTGTATAATGTGTATTATACTGATTTTTCATGTTTCAATTGAAAATTTGAGATAAATATTATGATTGTTATTTTTTAAAGGCAGGTCATAATTCTTATTTATTTTTAAGTTACTTTGTCCTTATTCAGAATCATTACAGAAGTCAGATTAAAAAAATTGTCCCTTTTTATTCAATAGAAGCCGAAATATAACGTTGTATGCATAAGGAAGGAAGATACAGTATAGAACCTTTTATCCAGATTCCAGTTATCTGGAAAACCATATAACCGGCTATTTTAAAAAATAATGCATTTTTCCAAAATTTGTTAGGAGAAAGATTTAAATTTAAAGCCTCACTATCGTGTGTTGGGTGCACTCTGGTGAAAAAGTTAACACGTAATTTGGAAGAGAACAAGGAATTTATATTTGAAAGTATATACCTGGTTACCAGAGCCGGCTAGGAAAATTGTGGGGCCCAGTGCAAAGTGTGCACGTGGGACCTCTTATGTTTTTAATAAATAAAGCAGTCCTCTCGTGATGATACTTCGCTATTTTTTCAGATTTTCTATAAAAATGCATGTACTTTGTAAGCTGAGTACGGGTATATATTATAATAGTGCTTGAAATGGATAACATTATGAAATGGAATACACATTCTGGTAGTGGAACTGAAAACAGTGGACGCGAAATAACTGATAGAACATTTACAATCGAGTTAAATTTTGATTTATTCCGGTGAGTTTGAGCTCTTTCTGATCATTGTTTATAAGCCTGCTGGATAAAAATTTCTATACTGTATATGCAAAATACAAAAAAACTTTGAAATATTTTTTAAGCTTTAAAGGTATTTCCCTATTTTTCAGAATGTTTATACATGCATAATCAGATTCAGCATGAAATTTACTATAGAAAACTGTTACACCTTCAATCAGTGGCGGATCGCCCCCCCCCCCCCCCGGATAACCCCATTGCACTCCACTGGGCACTTTCTTAAATTAATTCCGTGCAAAAATCTTCAATTATATGCCGCAGATTAGGTCTGTATAGCAAGAGTAAGAAGGAGTCTAATAGGGGTAGGGATTTTCAAAATGTAGGGCAGTTGGAAGGGGCAGATTTGATAGGTGGAGGGGCGATCGCCCTCCCCTTGAGAAGTTCCTGGATCCGCCCTTGCCTTCAATCTATCATCAATAATAATTTAAGAGTATTGGGCCTGAAATTTCTTAGAAGGAGATCTCTTAGCAATCTTTCTGTATACAGATGTTTACATGGGATGTGCAGAGAAGGCTCCTTTTCTCTCTCATGCGCACTATATTGTTCCCATAATCAGCTGGGGCTTAGGGTTCAGAGAAAAGTGTAAGGTCGGTAAAGTGACCTCGAACATCTCATAAACATAGCCCGAAAAAAGGTTCGCCTTGGCATTGTTATTATAGAACTATGCAAGGGCAAGGGAGAGAAAAGGTCTTACCTTAAAATCAATGTAACTGCAGTAAAAAACGAACCGGAAAAATTTTTCTCACACGAATAACCACAGCGAACACACAAAAAAGTATGCTCTATTTACAGTAAATGCATCTACATGACTAAATCAACAGCTAAGAGAAGTGAGAAACATCTTTTATTCCCTTCAAGATATTGAGTCATAGGTCTCTTTGAAGTGGCCTTTCTCATTCTTTGTTTTGTGAACAGACCTCTTTCGACGTACAGTGACGCATAAGCCCTAACTCTTGGTTGGCAGACCCACAGAAAATATACAGGCCAAAGCATTCTTTTCTATTCTTTTCACTAAAAAAAGGTCTTCGCTCAATGATAGGTAGCCTCAGCATTTCCTTGCAATTTTCCAAAGGAAGGAATAACACTGCACGTGGCAAAAGAAAATGTATTCACAAAATTTCAAATCGTTAGAAAAAATAAGAAATACAATAAAACTTGACGAATAAAATATAATTTTTAAGGTCAAAACTTCCTCTTTTAAATATATCAAGGTGTTTAAGATTGAAGAAATTTCAGTGCGGCAAAAAATAAAGAAAGCTAGCAATGATGCTGGACGTATATATACATCGGAGAGTGGCATATGGAGTTTTCGTTCAACGTATATACCGTATTTACTCACATATAAGCCACACTTTTTTCCTAAATTTTTATTCGAAAAATTAGGGTGTGGCTTATGCACGAATACAAGTGGAAAACAGTCTTAAAGTGAGATATTCTCACATTACGATCACAATTTCCATGTTTACGTCATTTTTTATTAGAATACGTAAGACAGCTCTCGTGATTTTCTCTAGAATGCAGTACAGACAGAATAAATATGGAAGCGATACTTTCAATACAAACTATCTTTTTGTAACACTCGAAGTGGCCGCCTTGCCTAATTATTTCTCCTAGATGCCTCCATAGCTTACAAAGTAGTCTTGAGATAAAGTGCACCTAAAATGAACAGCTGGTTTGTGGTTGGTTAAGATTTATCTTAGCCAAACCACCCATGACACCATTGCTCAATAATTGATGTGGCCGCGATTTTCGTGGATGAGACGAAAGCTACAAACACGTCATGCAGTTAATCTCTTAAGTAGCTTTTTACACAAGTTTCATTGAGTTGAGGGAAGTTTCTAAACTACAGTGATTTAAAGTATATTAAAATATAATAATGTTTAATCAGTACCCCAAATGTACGAACAGCGGAACCAACATACCACATCTTTAAAAAAAAGTTATACTATATTCTGAAACCCATGAAAATCACGAGGCTGAGCGGCAATATGGAGTGGATGAAAGATGGATCAGGAGATGGAGGACGATGCGTTACAAACTTTTTAAAGAAAAGTCAACGAAGAAATTCTTCTGAGGGCCCAAGAAAGGTTCATTTCCTGAAATCGACAGTGAAGTTGCAGAATTCGTGAGGAAGCAGCGTGAAGATGGGCTTCCAGTAACAAGTGAAGTTATTAAGGTAAAAGCATTAGAAATTGCGAAATGATTGTGCATTCCTCGTAATGATTTTCAAGCATCCCATGGCTGGATCACGTTTTTTGAAGTGGCATGGGTTTTCGTAGACGTATTGTTGAGTTCAAAACACAGCTTATATCGAGGGAAGTTTTTTTTCTATTTTCAACGTTGTAAAATCCTGGGAACAGCTTAAATGAGGTGCTGGCTTATATCCAAGTAAATGTGGTGAAAAAGGAGATATCCACTCATACATCTCATGTTTTAAGTACTCGTTATAATTTAATATGGTGTATATGTCATGCTAAAATAATATCAATTTAAGAAATGCATGAAATTTATTGTTCTGTTTGTAATTAGTTATTTAATGTTTCATGCAAATAGATGTACATTCATTGTTGCTTAGTTTCTTGCCAGTGATTTTTAATTTTGATTTATGGCTTATAGAGCATCAACCTTATTTCTTTACTACTTTCATTATTTGAAATTTTCATAATTGTTCAAATTATTTTAATTGTATTAATTGTGCTGCTAATAATTTAAATTTTACAAATTTTTTGAATATGTTGCAAATCTGTGATAATGCTTTGAATTTTATTTACTTTTTGACAGAGACCTTTGGAGAATTGGTTCCTTTTAGTTACGGAAAAGGACACAGGTCTTGCAAAAGTGTTCATTGACACAGCAAAACGTGTGGGTCCACCAATGGGAATCCAAGTTTGTGACCCAAAACTCAGCTCCCTTCCCAATGATAGAATTGATACTTATGTGAATGCATTGAAGAGTATGCCAAGGGTGAGATCCAGTCTTTTCGTTAATTTTCTGAGTAATTTTGAAACTTAATTTAACTTGAATTTATTTTGATTTTTTATATTTTTATGATTGATTTCTTTAGAATAAATAACATACTTTTAATAATTGTTTTTGCTTTTGTTTGATTCCTTGAGTAATAAAAAATAATCAAGCAGTGGTAAACTTTCTTGATATCAAGCTGCTTATTTGTTTTTCTGATATTTTTGTGATATTTGTTAAAATTTATGTAAAAGTACAATAATTAATATATGATTTCCATATTAGTCTTCACAGGTTCAGCTTGTTGTTATAATCTTTCCTTCCAGCCGAGATGATCGTTATGCTGCTGTAAAGAGAGTAGCATGTTGTGATTTGGGCATTCCTTCTCAGGTAAAATATATTTTTATATCCCTTTTACTGTTATCAAAGTTGTTTAAGTACTTATTTTGTTTTCCTAATTTATTTACAGGTTATTAATAGTAGAACACTTAGTAGGCAAGATAAAGTACGATCCATAGTGCAAAAGATTATCCTTCAAATCACATGCAAACTTGGTGGAAGCTTATGGACCGTAAAAATCCCCATGGTAATATGAACTGCTTTTAACTTTTGTTATTTATATGATGTCCAGGGTTTTTAATGTTTATATTTCATTACAGACCAATGCAATGATTTGTGGTACTGATGTCTACCATGATCCTGTGAGGAAAGGCAGAAGCGTTGGGGCATTTATATCATCATTGAACGTGTCTTGCACTCGTTGGTATTGCCAAACAAACTTTATGGATGCAGGCCAGGAGTTGATTAATCAGTTCGTCGTTAGCATGAAGAACGCCCTTGTGAAATATCATAAGGTTATATTCCTTCTTTTAATGGTGTTAACTACTGATATAAGAGAGTTAATTTTTGTTGTCAGTGTCATTACATGATTGTTATTTTTTTCATTGTTTTGGATGCCTATTTGAACTTATACTGTAGCAATTGCTGTCTTATTTGTAAATACAATTGTAATGCCTCTTTATAAACAGCTTTTTGTTTTATCGCTATTGTTAAAGTAAAATCAGTGGATTTTGATCTATAATATATTTAAAATTCTTTATAGTTGTATTTTTCTTGGTCTTGAAAGTATGCTTTTCCTTAAGTGAATCATGTGTATTGCTGTCATTTTAGGTGAATGGAACATTCCCGAATCGTATATTTATCTACAGGGATGGTATTGGTGACGGCCAGTTAAGGGTGTCCCAGGAACTTGAGATTCCCCAATTTCAAGCTTGTTTTAATAGGGTTGCTGCAGGTTATAATCCAACACTCACAGTTTTCATAGTGCAAAAGCGAATAAATACCAGAATATTCACATACCAGGTAAATATTCTCATCATTTTGAAAGTAGATGTTCCTTATTATTATCACTAGCTATTCCTATCAGCTTTTTATTGTAATGGAATATAGAATTCTTAAAGCAGATATAGTTTTAGGAAGGTTGCCATTGATTATCATCAGCTGCCTATGTTGTCATTTAAATTTATCCCAGTTTTGTCGCAATGGGCGGCATATCCATTATATTTTAGCATTGTTATTAAAATTCATTGATATAACTTTCCAGAAAACTATATATATACATACATACATACACACACACACGCGTGTGCACACACACATACATATATATATACACATATATACATACACACATCTAATGATTAAATATCTTTTGAGCAGAGGGACAAAGAATTAATAAATCCACCACCTGGAACAGTTGTGGATAGCAAGGTGACCAGGCGTAACTGGGCAGATTTTTTTCTCGTGTCGCAATCTGTGAGAGAGGTAGGCATTTTCCTATTTTTAATGTAAATTTATTTATAATTTTAAGAGATTTTATCATAAAAAACCCACAATATTGCAACATTTGGAATTTTTGAAAATAAATATTTGTGTTGTTTTGTTTATAGTGGATTTTTTATAATGTTCAATAAAAGCCTCCGATGGCAAGGCCTATAACTAAAATGTATTTACATGAGCTTTTTCATACAATTATATTTGTTTTTCATCTTGTTCTTTATAAATTGGTATCAATAGTTGCATTAACAAAAATAAGAATGTGGTGTTCTAAGCTATTAATATTGGAATTAGGTGCTAAATAATGTTGAATTGCTTCATTTTGTGCCCTTTATGTTTACCTCTTTTTGGTTCAAGAGGTAAACACATGTTGAGGTTTTGATGTTTTCTATGTGCTGGTATATGATTACTTTTTATGAAATAGTAAGGCTATGATGAATTTTAGAAGTGGTTATACTAATATCCTCTGTATAATTTTTGTGGAATGCTTGTTCAATTTAATGACTGTTTAGTCAATGACTCTTTCAATTGCAGTACACTTCTTTTGTATTGCCCGTTAACTGAAAACATTTTTGATTTCTTGTAATCAATTTTGTTGCAAATTTCTTTCTTGTTCATAGTTATAATTTCAACAAGAATGTTATTGCAATAAGAGGATGCAATTTTAATTAGTTTTTTTTACTATTTCTTTTATTTCAGGGAACGGTGACTCCCACTCATTATATAATTTTGCATGATAGTAGTGAAATGAAAGTTGACCTTTTACAAAGACTTACTTACAAGCTCTGTTTTATGTACTACAACTGGCCAGGTGGTATCAGAGTTCCTGCTCCCTGTCAGGTATGTTCTAGGAATTCTCCATCTTCACGATTTTTCTTTTTGTGGCTTGTTTTAGAATTTTTCCATCAATAATTGAAAATTCTAAAGTTATTTGTATTGCACATTTATGAGCTAAAATATGCTGTACATTAATAAAGCTAGTGTTTCAACTTGAACAAAAGCTCCATTGCATTTGTTTACAGCACTGTAACTAGATATTTTAATGCCTGGGGCAAACTACTAAATATGCGCCCTCTCCCCCTTCAAAAAATTATTTTTTTTAGTTTATTTAGTTACTATTTCGATTTTTTTTGCATGCCTTTCTTAGTTGTGTCCAGGGCAGATGCCCTGCCCTAGTTACGGCACTGTTTGTTTATAACAGAAAAAATTTCTTTCAACTGAAGGACACTTAAATGTAACTTTCCCCAGAAGGTGGAGATTTAAATGAAATAGGTGATTAGAAAGTAAATTTACAGAGGTTTTTCATAAAATTTTCAACATTATTCTGCATTTTTTTGCATAACTGTAGTAGTTCAATTTTGTGTGATATGCCTCGAAGACTTCGAAGAATTCTTGGCAGCAGTATAATCATTTATAGTTCATGCTTACAGCATATTTCATATCTCCTCTATGACTATAGATTTTCCCATTTTCCTTGTAAGAAAAAAAAACTGTAAAGATAGGTCTAAAATTAAGTTGCTAGAACAATACAGGTTTTGGAGAGGGAGAAGAGACAGGATATGCCATGGGTGTCCAAGCTATAAAAAATAAATATAAATAAATTGATAGTATTTCAGGAGTGGACTGCTATGGGAGGTTTTTTGCATTCTTGAGAGATTAGAATGTAATGCTTAGGGGGAAGAAATCTTCATACGTTTATATGGCCTTCATAAAAATAAATTTAAAATAAATGATATTTAAAAGAACATACTAGTTGATGCTATGATAACTGAGGGTATGATAATGTCACAATCAGATTCATATAAATATAATTTGCTCAGGCTAGTTGTAGGGATGAAAAAATAGTTCCTATGTACTTCAGGTGCATTGGTCAAGATATTTCATTGTGAATATCTTTGGAAACAGACCTTATCTAATTAATTTCTGTGATGATATATTATTGTAACAACGCACTAACTAAGAGACTTTTTCTCTCACTCACCATATCACTCTCAAGAAATGCTGGCAAAGAAGAAAAGCAAATGTCTCTCTAATGGTGAACAAGAGGGACATTGAATCCTTCATGAATTTCACCCATATAACCTTTTATTTCATGATGCCTTCCTGCAGAAAACTGCTCATCTTAGCATTGTTCCATTCCCATGGGTATATGACAAATTTTAGTAAGAATTAATAATGTGATATGTGTAATCAGAAAGATACCCAAACTTGCTAATGAATAGCAAGGTCAGGGGTTCCTCAAAGTGTATCAAGGTTGTACAGATTAAAAAAAACTCATTGAAGCAAAAAATAAAGAAGATTAACTGTTTGCTGGACGTACATTGTACAGCAATGTGAAGTTTTCACCCAATGTACAATATACTGTATATACCTGAATATAAGACGCATATCTTTTACGACGAACGGTTCTCGAGAAATACGCCGATATAATTACGCGAGACTTCATACTCATGGACACATGCAGCTTCACTACGCGTGTAATATATAGGATAAAATTCAAGAGTTTGTATTCGAATACATTTGAATCGATTCATTTTCTACTTTTAATAATTGATTGTTTCGATTGATTTAAAGAATCGAATATTTCGATTATACTCTGCATTCGGTTCCTCATGTCAGTCAAACTATTATGCACCGCGCAATTATAAGACGACTAGCGATTTTTCGGTCATAAAAACTTGAACAAAACCTCGTCTTATATTCAGGTATGTACGGTATGTCAGATGGCATTGAGGGGTTAATTGACAAACATTTGAGGTTTAAAAAGGAAAACTTTTATTTGCCACATCCTGTCCACCTTCACTAAATCTATAAAATTTAATTCCTTAATATGAATATTTTCGTCCTTATATATTAGTTATATTTTATATGTTGCTTTTCCATTGCAGTATGCTCACAAACTGGCTTACTTGGCTGGACAACATTTGCACCAATCCCATGCTGCCGAACTGTCAGAAAAATTATTCTTCTTATGAATTATTAGCACAGTTACTTTTTCTTTAATGGACTGCAGGTTTCAAAGTACAAATGTATATGATGTTTAAAGTACTTTTTTTAGCTCATTGACATTGACAGTGCACTTGAAAGCCAAAGTAGGTTTTTGAGATTGTTGTACACAAGTTTCTTTGTTCCCAAGATAGAGCTCACTGAAATTGAAGGTGTTATAATTGCTATGCAATTTTATAATTTTCTAATAACATTTGAAGATTGTTTTACCCATAAGGTAAAGAAGAACTATTTTTATATATATAACTTAGTTTATGTACAATAAAAATATATTGTAATTTTAAAATAAAATTTGTAATTGGTTTGATTTCATATCTTTAGTCTTATTATTTGTTCTTCCAAAAAATGATATCATAACTAACTTCATTAATATAATAGTTGTTTGACTGGGTTTGCTTTTATCATTGATGATTGTTATCAAAATAGCTTGTGTTATTCTTCAAACCTCTTGCTTTTATTCTGGAGAAAATTTGTCCATTGTGAAGTTAAATATCCTTTAGTTTCTATTGTTATTTTTAACAAGCTATCATTTTTACTTTCTCCATACATAGTATAGGTAAAGTATTGTGATCCTGAAAAAAATCAACTTCAAGATTTCAACGGAAATACACATTTTGAGGTCCCTAGAACATGTTTCGACTATTTTTGGAATGATGTATGTATGTGATTGTGGGCACTCTAACTCAAAAAGTACTTGTCATATTAATACCAAATTTCATATACACTACTCCCCCGGTATCTGCGAGGGATGTGTTCTGCAAAAACCTCGCGGTTACTGAATTCGCGGATACTGGACCTTTTGGTTACATTATAACTGTAGGGATAGGTTCTTGTCCTCAATGAACCTTACAAATGAATTAATAAAAACAAATGTTATGCGGTATGTAGACTTATTTGTAGTAGTCATAATAGATAATATATACTATAGGAGTTTGAAGAATATTTTATTACGTACATTCATTCCGGTTTGACTAAAGTTCAAGTTGGAGTTTGACAAGTTTTCCTCACTTCCCATTGTAAAAAGTATTTTGTTACAGTGTAAAGACAGATCTCGCCTTTCACGGGGGTTACTATCCTGAAAACATTGCGAAAGACAATCGCGAAAGAGAAATAATTAATCCAATGGCAAATACACGTTTCAGTACCCATCTCAGCTAGAACGAATCATAGTGCAATTTCTCCTGTATTAGTGACCACAGAAAAATAGAGAAAGAGATAGGAAAATGAACGTCAATGAAAGAGACATAAACATGATAAAAGAACACGAAAATAGTATCAGAAAATAAAATCTTATTTAAGCTCTGTAGTAGAATCGAGAAAATTGAACGGGGGTTGCCTAACTTGCAGGAGCTAATTTCCCAAATACGGCAGACTTCATCTTTCTCAGGGGTTACCTTCTTGAAAAACTCCGCAAAAGACAACATCACGAATGAAAAGTAATTAAAGCAATGTAAATTACAGAGTTATTATTATTATTATTTCTATTACAATGCAATTGGGCACCTGGCCCGGTGGCAAGCTTTTAGACTTGCTACATTTTAGTACCCAATAGTATGCAGTTTTTATCTATACAATTTACAACTTTTTCTACACAATATACAATTCTTCTAAACTATATATAATTAAACTTGGGAGCTTAGAGTTTTCGAGAACCATCCATTTCGGAGATATTTAACTTATTCGTAATTTCCAGTATACAGTGCCACCACCATGTAGCGGTGAATTCTGTAAACATTTAAAATATAATTTACGGCAATAAGGATGACTGTATTCTTTTACGATATGAAATAATAATTTTGCCTTATAATGCTATTCATAATAATTTAAATATCTATACCCCAAATATGGAGAAAGTCATGTGTTGGCCACATCAGATTTTTTATAAGCTATATACAAGGTGTGATCAAAAGGTTTCCAGACAATATTTTTTGTCTGTGATAACAGCATTTACCCTCTATTCTATGGTGTTCCCTTAAAGTAGTCCCCTTGCAACTTGATACAGTGATCCCAGCGATTGCACCATTGTTGGAAGGATTTGCTAAAGTCCTTTGTTTTGACTCGGCAAGTGTAGCATGCAATTGTTCTTTAATCATGCTGATGTCATCAATCTCCTTCTCTTCATTGCCAACTTGAGTTTCAGAAAAAGAAAAAAGTCAGAGGGACTAGCAGAGTGAGCAGGAGCATTGTCGTGATGGAGGAACCAATTTCCAGTGAGCCACTTCTCAGGTCGTTTTCACCTTACATCTTCCTGTAGATGCCATAGAACATCTGTACAGAAATGTTGGTTCACAGCTTATCCCTGTGGAATGAATTCGTGATGCACAATTCCATGAATGTCAAAAAAAACAATCAGCAAGCACTTCACGTCCTTTTAACTTTGAAAGCCAATCAAATGCTTGAGTTCTGCTCAGTGTTTCCTCTCCTAATGCAAGTTTTAACATCTCGAAGGTTTCTTTAGCAGTTTTGCTTAGATTGAAGCAGAACTTGATGCACACATGCTATTCTTTAAGGTCTGCCATTTTCTGATGGAGCAGAAATCGCTAAGGGCATACCCACACAGTCACACTTCACAAAGCATTACTTCTCAATGATGCATGCTAGAACTTTGAAATAAATGGAAAATGACTCATCAGATTCTACTCTACCTCCACTTATTGGATGAACTCTGTACTAACAGCAGTAGTGTCAACTTGTGGCCAGTCTGGAAACTCTGATTACACCTCGTATGTACCTATTGAATGTAATAGTGAATTTTATATGAGCTCAAGTGAATTGAAAAGAAACTTAGTTTGAACTATTTGTCCAGTTCCAAAGGCATTGACAAAATTGAAAGTATCATTCTAGGACAGAGTTTTTTAAACTGTTCCACAGAACCCTAGGGTTCCACAAAATCTTGATGGGGATTCCTCAAAAGAAAGAGGGAGAGGCCTGATACGTGCTGCCCTGATAGTTTTAGTCTTGGAAAAAATTATTTTAACCTTTAAACGGTCAAGTGGGGTCATATTTGACCCCAGACTTGCGTTTTGTTTGATTTTGAGTCCAAGTCTTTATGTATCACTTTCACATTTTTTTTTCCTATTTTTTTCTCAGTTTATTGTGTGTGGCAAAAAGAGTTTTTATTTTAATTTTAAAGTAATTAAAAAATATATATTTCTCGATGGAGTCATTTTTGACCCCACTTGTCCGGCAATGACACCTTTTGCCAACAAAAGTTTTTCATGGACCTGATATAATAATTCGTAATTATTGACACTTTTGTTTATATTAATCACTCAATTACATGTGATTCAGTTAGAGAAATACCTAAAACATATTTCCATAGCATTTGTAGTGATTTGAAGAGTTAGAATATGGTTATAAATCTTCGTGAGCGTGCGCCCATGGTCACATCGTGTTTTTTTCCTGGTTCTACTTACTGGAAACTGTGTCTGAGAGTCGTTCTCAAATTACGTCCTTCACTACATATGCAGAGGTTTATAGTTGTAAATTTATATCAAGGTTAGCATAAGCGTTACAGGATAACTTTGAAGTCTTGAAAATAAAACATTGGTTTTCAAATCAAGACATGGTTTGAAAGTTTGGTTTGTTGCGATGTAAAAACAGCATATTGCTGCAACCTCCAGGTTTATGAGGGTGAAATGGGTAACTCCTGAAAAAAATCAAGGGAAAAGAGTTAAATTAGACCTAATCAAGCCAATTGAAGGATCTGGCAGGGGCATCACTACCGATAACTTTTTTACCAGTGTAGGTTTAGCAGAGGAACTAATTAGGAAGAATCCAACATTAGTTGGGACCATCTGAAAAAATAATCAAGATGTTCCCAGAGAGATGCTGTTATCTTTGATGAAAGCTGAATCCCAGTCAACAAAGTTTTTATTTTCAAATTTATTTACGATTGTCGGGTACATGCCCAAAAAATGCAGAGTTGTACTTTTGCTATCTAGTCAGCACCATGAGGTAGAAATGGATTCATCAAATGGAAAAAACCATGCATAATTTTCCATTATAATGCAACTAAAGGGGGTGTAAACACCCTTGATAATTTGATTTCCGAGTACTCATGGCCTTTGCGATTGTTTATGAATTGGCTTGACGTGGCTGCATACAATAGCTTAGTAGTCTTCCAGCATAACAATGAAAAAAATGATGCAGTCTTACAATCGGGCAGATTGGGCCGCCGGGACACCGGGCAAAGTCCCGGTGGGCCGATGCTGCTCCTAGGCCGGGGCTGTTTGAGTGGTTGATGCCTCAGCCAGGAGCTGCTGTTTTTCCGTATTCTAAAGTAGTGTTTCTCAAACTATGGGTCGAGGCCTCCTAGGGGTCCGCAACATTACTTGTTAGGTGGGCCGATATCAGAGTATTTGCACGGGCTGATTTTTGCTCCCAATATGCCCCTGCTTACAATGGATAGGGAAACATAGAAAGTTCTTGCAGGTGCTAAGAAACGAGCTAGTAATCCCTTACATGAAGCAAAGGGCAGTGGCCGTACTGAACCTCCACCTCTCAATACGAAGAGCCATGGAAATGTGTGGAGTTCAGAAGAGAAAAATTGAGATTGGTAATGGAGATAACATGAGACAAACCAAGAGAGGAAGATGTAAGATGTGTGACAGAAAGCACGACAAAAAAGTGCAAAACAGAAGTACAAAGTGCAGTCATTTCATATGTGACCAGCATAGCGGGGGACACTTCGAATGTGCCATGAATGTAAACATGAAGAGAATTCTGATTCTATGTAAAATTCTATGTACATATGTTAATATGATTGAATATAGCTGAACTAGTAATAAAAGATAATATTTTTTTGCAGAATATTGAACTTCATTTAAATAGACCTAAAATATCCTATATAAATACAATAAAATTTCATAAACAAAGGTTGTGTAATGTAATGTTCAATAACAAAAGATATCAATATTAGTATTACTAATATGGAGCTAAAACCATGTTTAATAAACCTAAAGCAATGAAAAATATGAGAAAATAATTGTCTACTCATTGACCTTCTACGAATAAAAAAAATTTGGGGTCAAATCTGACCCCACTCGACTGGATACGTAACAAATTAGGCTTGCCCATTTAAAGGTTAAATAAAGGGATTTGGTAAAAGTTTGAAAACTTGTACTAGGAGATAGAAAATATTGGACCTACAATAAAAATGAATTTAATAAGAAATTATTGACACTTCACTTACCTGTCTAAACAGCCTGATTGGTTTTTCCAAACATTTTGTGACTGTTGAAGTTAGCTTGCCTCATTGCAGCAGAAAGTTGTAAACTAAAGCTCTAGACCAGGGATGCTCAGATTTTAGGTTATTACGATCTACCTTATTACCCCTTTTCTTAGCATGATTTCCCAGCTACAAATTATCAAATATATATTAATCATGATTAATTATGATGGGGCCTTTCTTTTTATCTATGTCTACCTGTGCAATGCTTCCACCGCTTGTCATCTGGGTCAGCCCTATTCCTCATATAGAAGTGAAACACACAGATAACGTGATCTGCATCATATAATCACATCTGTATCCCATTGCAAAGGCTTCAGAGATCTACCTAAAATGAGTTAGCAATCAACATCTTGGGCACCTCTGCTTTAGACAAAGTAAAACCTCACATAGCACGAATTCACAAAATGAGATTTTGCTAAGACGCGGTAACTACCAAAACTCAGAAGATTCGGTGGTTCACCTCACTAACCCATGTCAACCCAAGTCAAAGCCAAAGTTATCTTTTAAATTTCTTGTAAACTATAAATGGTAAAAACTTCAAATGAAAACATTTTAAAGAAAAAAAATACTGAAAAATTAATTCATGTAATTATTTTACCACATAAAAATGTTGTGTCGAGTGATTCGTATGTGTGCTTCTCATATTGTACTTATACACGGCAGAACCCCACAACCAGTGTGCTGCAATAAAGCCCTTGCTGTGCCGCAATATATTTATTCTTGACTTAATGGCAGTGAAAGCAATACTGTATTTACTTACATATTCACACACCTTTTTCTCAGAATTTCATGACCAAAACTTTGGGTGTGTGAAATTCATACGGTATTATTATATTATTTTTTCTTAATTCCTCATCAAGAAATAACGTTGCATGAACTACATGGTGGCATGGATTATGCGAGTAAATACGGTATTATTTTACGTATTTAAATACCAGACAAAAAATTATTCTTAAAAAAATGTAGAAAATATGAGATCAAAGAACCCCTCTATTTCCTATTAACTTAATCCTTCATATAATGCGATTTCACAAGATGCTGCAATATCAAGGAATGCAACTACCATGCTACGTGAGGTTTTACTGTACATTGACATCACCAGAAAATTGCACCCAACAATGCTGTGGAAGCTTGCATAGTAAATGTATCACCCTTGAAACAGATATGTTCATGGTTTATGCAGTGGTTGATGTGCTGGATTGTCACTAAAAAGTTCAGGGTTTGATTCTTGAGTGGAAATTTAAAAATACATTATTGACCTTGCTCCACACTTGTTCCTCTAGCAGCAGGCAGTGGTACTGTTAAAATGTTATGAAACTAAAAAATATGATACTGGATCTATGATGTAAATGGAATAATTTAAAAAGCTGCAGAAATGTGATGTGGAAAGCAATGGGAATCTAATTACTATCCCTTAATACTGATTGTACAGATAGACGAGGTCTCTCAAGGTAAAATACATCCAGAGATAAAATAGCCCACATTTTGAACTTGGAGCCAGGACTACCTTGGAAAAAATTTTAAAAAGATAATAGGACCTATATAAGGCCAGGTGATCTAGATAACTGCCTGGGGCCTTGTGCCTATAGACTTAGTGTTAACAGAGTCAGGAGCTTAGTGCAAGAGAAAGAAACATACAGATTGAGTGTGAAAAGTTCCAACACGCAGCCATATATCCAAAATTATGACAGATCATCATACATTATAGTCGCTGAAGAACAGTCTCAATTGATTGTGAGCTGTGATTGACATCTAGCTCAGAAGCCCTCCCACTATATTGTAAATATACGTACAAATAATCACGTTTTCAGAAATATACAAATCGTGGGCCTTGCAAACTACTATCAGCTAGGAGCCTTGCAAGCAACTATAGCCTAGGGACATTGCAAACTGCTATTGCCTATGGCAGGGTCTCCCAAAGTTTGTGAAGCCCCTGAACCCTTATATTCAAATATTTTTTCTCCCAGAATCCTAACTATGATATGATAAGCCAAATTGCAGCAAAATTAAGTTATAATCATTTTAATTTGTATAGTTTATGTCTTACTGTATGCAGTTTACAGTGAAACTCATGTAAATAAGAGAAGGAAGAACATATTGGGTGTCTTCCTCTGTCTGTCACAGCATCCCTTTTAGCTTATGCAGTACCCTTGGGTTCCACGGAACACAGTTCAGGAAACCCTGGCATGTGAGCCTCACAATCCCTACATCCATGACTGTTCATAGATATGTACATGGGTCATAAGAAAATATGAAGAGGATAAGAAAGCTGGAAGGCCTTAAAGAAGAAATGGGAAGGAACAGTTGATGTAAGTTAAGGACTAATATCCAGGTATATCATCAGAAGAAGGATTAAAGCCAGATATAATACAGTGAAACTAATAAAAAGTTGCATAAAAAATTAAAGTTACATAGCAGATGACTTCTAACTCACAACAAAATCAAAGCCCAAAAAACAATGACTTTCTACAAAAAATTTCCTCATATGGTAATACTAGATGGAACAACATTATAAAGTTAAACATTTACTTTCAGAATGATCACATACATGTAAGTATGAGACAGAAACGCAATAAAAACAAAAGTATTCTAAATAAATGAGACTAAAAACTACCTTACCCTAATTAACAAAAAATGCCAAAAAATAATATCCTCATGAGACGTCACTTCGAGTATAATTACTCAACTTCATTTCTAATTTTAAAATCAATGGTTTCGAGAAAATTAGGTATGTTAAAAAGAGACCAATCTGTCAAGAATTCCTAACCTCAAAATGAAAATATTAACAGGAAATTTTAAAATTAGTCTTAGTTTTCTTCCCTAGCATCTTTCTCCAAGAAAATGAAATTTTTAAAATACTGGCAGAAGATATTCTCAGAAAACCATAATACAATACAAATGTTTGACAGACGTAGGAATTACAAAAAGTTTTCTTAATTAACAACACGAACAAACAGGAAACTGTAGGAGATATTTCTTCACCATTCATAGCCAACTTATTTAGTTATCTATTAGTATCAATGATAGATTGATCGCCAATAAATACGGTTACTTCATACTCGAAAATCTGGATTTTCTAACCGTTTTGTGGATATAAGATTTATCTTCATCATTAAGTCGGTTAGCCTTTATGATACGTATTGTCCGCCATATATAAAAAACAAATGAGCTGACAAAAGCATGCAGCTAACTAAATGTAATGATGTTCAAACTTGGAAAACCAAGAAAAATTAACCTTCAGCATTATTTCTGAGGCAAAGGCTAAGTAAAATAATACAATGCCTTTGATAATTATTACTGGTTTTCCTAGCAGTGGTAAAACAACTCGAGCAAACGAACTAAAACAGTTTTTTGAAAGTAATGACAAAACTGTCCATCTCGTTAGTGAAAGTGATGCACTTGAAGGATCAGAGAAAAATTCTTCTTTTAAAGGTAATTTTAGTTTGCACTCGAGAAATTCGAGAATTATAAGTTATATTTTTTCATGGAAATGCATGTTTCAGATGCTGCGAAGGAAAAAGAAGTTAGAGGAATATTGAAGTCACGCGCGCAAAGGTACTCTAGCATTATTTTCATATCGTCTATAAATACGTAGAATGATTACAAAACTAAAGAATTTTTTCAGGCTAATCACTGATGAAAATATTGTTATAATTGATGCTGGAAACTACATAAAAGGTAAAAATTGGTAATTTGGAGTTTCTCATAACTCACTGTTTTCAATGTCCTTAGTGATATTTATAACTTGTAGGATTCCGTTACGAATTATACTGCATGTCTAAGGAATGTAAAAGCACTCAATGTACCATACATTGCCAATTGTCGGCACAGACGGCGTGGAGTTGGAATGAAAAAAGAGATGTAGTTGAAGATAAATATACCAAGGATGTTTTTGATGAATTAGTCATGAGATATGAATCTCCAGATAGCAGAAACAGGTGGGATTCCCCATTATTTACTGGCTTTCCGGAAGATCCTCTTCCTGCTGTAGAAATAATGGAGAGTCTTTTTGAAAGAAAGGCTCCACCACCAAATAAGTCGACTCAGTGTGTAAGTTAGCTGCCGTTATTGCCTTCGTTTACATTAAAAAATGAAGTTTGAATTGTTTCCTGATTCATGTTTCTTCAATTAATATTAACATTTTTCAGCAACCCATTTCATCGACCAATTTTTTGTATGAAATGGACCAAGTGTCTCAGAGAGTTGTATCAGTGAGTAAATTTTCATTTTGATATTTTCATCGTTATTTTTAAAAATTTTATGGACTTAAGTATGATTTTTCACGCATAGAAGTGTGTGATAAATAGCAAATGTGAACTCTAAGAGTATTTGTACATGCATAATTTCAATCGTAAATGTTAAAAATGCAACATTTACTTTGTGCTTTCTGCAGTGTATTTAAGACTGCTTTAGAGGACATGCACTTCTCATTAATTGATATTATAAAATAACTTCTCTATTACATCCAGGGCCGATAGATCTATATTACAAACCTTTGTAACCACACTTCTGATAATATTCATGAGGGGCTTGGCATATATCACCCTATCAAGATATCCAGCACAGTCCAATTTCATCATCATCATATTATCCCTTGTAACCTACAGCCTGTGAGCTTTGTGCAGCCTTCTAATGTACCACAAAAGAAGTTGGCAAAATTTAATGGGAATTTCATATTTGTTGGTTAAAAATATTGTTACAATATTATTGGAGAATGTTTTATTCTAAATAATTGTTTAGTAATGTTTTTAATTTATATCATACCACAAACTCAATAATAACCACTGATATAAATTGTTATCCTGTTGAAGCCCCCATCTACAAATTTTACCCACCATGTAAATAGCTTACACAAAGCTAATTAACAAGGAGCTTGTTAGGGATTAAAATTTTTTTATACCTTTTATATTTTTAGTGAATGTTTGGAAAAGTTATTAACATTCTCTTTGATTCCATCATTTTAATTCGATATTTTATGCTAATCTTTAGCACCCTCAATTCTTAAATTCATCATTAAAATTCCTGATAAAAATGTTTTATTAATCTTTTCCTTTGTTTTGTAACACATAATGTATCTCATCTAAGGTACTTTTCAGGCTTATAATTTCAAACTTATATTTTATAGCATTTAGTTACCATATTCTTTATACTGTACCTTCATAGTGCTTGTTGAGTGACTGCTGAATAATTTTTATTTTCTTTATTTTTCTCATTTCATGTGAGTCTCATGCACTTGTCATTGATCCTTATGCAATTATGTAGATTTGATTGTTTGTTTGTTCTTTTTAAGATTTCTCTCAGAGTTCTATAAGCAGTCCTTATATCTTTTAAGGAGATTCTCTCTGCGCATAAGATGGGTGCTGAAGGTGATGTGAAAATAGTGGGATGTCCCATCCCCTTTTCCAATTGTGGCAGCAACCTTTCAGCTCCCCTGTTGGCACGTCTTCGGAGACAATTCTTGTCCTACACGAAGATGAATCCTCCAAGAGAGAACAATATTTCTTCAATTCCAGGTCTTTTTGTGCAATTTTTAAATCATCGTCTGTCAGAGTAACAGTTAGTGCCTAATGATTGTTTACTTCTCATCTGCTCACTAAATAATAGTCCATAATTGATTTTAGTTATGTGATCAAGTTTACTTACGGGTAAGCTTGTTCAGATCCTGTTTTAGAGCAAGCAAGAAAAAGAAATGAATTTTATACAATATTGGAGTTTGTATTTAAGAAGCAAACCATGTTTTACTGTGGCAAACCTTTTATAATCTCATCTTGCTTAAATTCTGATTTTTAAAAGTTTTAAATAAAATAATAATAATAATAATTTTTTATTCCATTTCTCTTATACATCCTTTTAAATAAAAATTTACAGCAGATATAATAACAGAGAATATGGAATATAGATACCCCAGAGGGATCCTGTTTTGGGGTTACCATCACATACATAAAACAAATTTTCGGCAAATGACATAATTCATTGTACATAATAAATTAAAATCAAGATTAGGCACAAAAAACCAAAAACAACAAAAGTGTGTTCATACATATTTAAACAACAGTTTTCATTAATCCTTCAACATCGGGAGTATAAAATAACCATACTTTTACATTATTTAAGAATTTACCCAACGGATTCAGAGTAGCCAAATCAGATGGAATAGAGGAAAATAACTTAGGTGCCATGTATATAAAAGATTGTTTAAAAGCAGTATTATTAGGTTTAGGAATTTTTATTCCATAATAAAATCGTAGTTTACTGGCATATTCATTTGGTTGTCTATTACCTCCCCGATTATAGAACGTTCTCAGTACCTTATATACATAAAGATGTCTTAAGGGAAGAATCTGCAATTTTTGAAATAATGGGAAGGAGTGTTCAGTTTTACGTACACGTGATATCACTCTTACCACTTTTTTTTGAGCAATTACAATGGGCTTAATGTTTGTAAAGTACGTCCCACCCCAACAAGTTATTCCATACTGAAGTTTTGAATTGACCAAGGAAAAATAGACAGCTCGCATCACTAAGAAAGGACAAATAGATCATAAGAGGTAGAATTTCCTTAACACCGAAATCAGTTCCATCTGCAATTTGTTGATATGGAGTTTCCAGTTACAATTCTGATCAATTAGTATTCCAAGATACTTGATGCTACTGACTTGCTCAATTTTTATACAGTTGTTACATGTTGTAGCCTGTTTATTTATAGATAAGGAACATTTGTAATAGACATCATTTTGCACTTCAGAGGAACTTTTCAAGCTAAATGTAACATATTTTGTCTTCGCACTGAATGCCATACTATTTGCACAAAACCAGTACTTTAACCTGTCTAGGTCACTTTGCATCTTAAATTGTAAGTCATCATTATTAGTTATAGAGTAGCATAACGCTGTGTCATCAGCAAATGAGGTCAGATTACCATTAAACACCATTACATAAAGTATTTACATATATTAGAAATAATATGGGGCCCAAGACTGTGCCCTGGGGAACACCATACATAAGTAGTACATTTTGACTAAAGCTATTATTAATCCTTACACACTGAGTTCTACCAGTGAGATAACTTCTAAACCAATCATTTGAAACTCCTCTAATGCCAGATTGCATTAGTCTTCTTAACAATATAGTGTGGTCCACCGAATCAAAAGCTTTAGTTATATCTATGAACAGGCCTGCTACTTTGCTCTGGGAATTGATTCTTTCATAAATCGAGGAGCAGAACTCATTATTTTCTTAGCCCAAACAAAATATTCTCACTAGCAAAATTGCCATCAGTGCTATATTTATTTTTAAAATGTATGTTTATTTAACTGCTAAAAACTACAATTCTTCTCAATTATGTATTTTTTATCATAATATTAAAAAATCCCTAGTTTAGATCAATTTCATGTAATTATATGACTCCAATTCTCAGCTTAGCTCGATTAATCTTGGGTAAAGTATTAATATTGCTTCAGGTAAAATTAAGTAAGTTACTGCTGTGTGACCAAGTTGTCTTAGAAGTTGAATTAAAGTTACTGTATATCTCAGCGTATAAGTCGACTCAGCATTTAAGATTACCTCAGCTTTTTGGCATGCAAATGTAGGCACAGGCATATACTCGCTATATTAGTTCATCCATCTCTTTCTCTTAAATTCTCTTCATAAAATCTTTCTTCATACAAAATTATTGTCCTGTATGGCCAAAGTTTTGAATAAAACATTGAAATTAGTCTCTCAATAATGAGAACTTGGTTTGATTATCAGAAGTTCCACTACATTCAGATAACATTATGATGTTATGTAATTCTTTCATATCAAAAGAATAAAATATCAAACTATTTTCCAGTTTCTTTTGAGATTTTTTTAGCTTTAAAGGTTGACTAATACCCTCCAATGGCTGGTGTATGCATTCAATTAATATTGTATATTTACTTCGGAAATAATAATAATAACTAGCATCCCGCTGCAGCTACGCTTGCAAATAATGTAAATAGTTTGGCCCTAGGTTAGATCTTCTTTGTTCCCTATTCATTTGACGTGCTTCCCTATTTCTTTGTCTTTCTTGTACTCTCCGCTCCTCATCTACATGGGCAATCCTGTGAGCTTCCGCATCTCTTTCTCTCTCTTTCCTACAATACTCTTCCTTTGATCTCTGGCTCCTCTTCCTTACTCTGGCAGCTGTAGCGGGGCTAATAGCTCTCCTTTTCACTTGTCTACCCCTTGGCATTTGTTAATTTTCTGCGATTTTACAGCAATATATTAGAGCAATTACGTGATCACAATGTCACAGAGTTACTCAATGCTAGTTTAATATCGCGGTATATTCAAAGGGGAAAAATATTATTGTATCGCTTGCTCAACAACTTTGGCATTCTAAGAAACAACTTATTTGAGGCACACATTTGAGATGATTTGTACTGAATGTGTGTAAGAGCTCATCTTGTAGTGGAAGACGGATTCCAAAACGACGATCTATGTTTTCCGTGTGTCGATAAAATTTTTTGACTTGCCAAGTTTGGCACACGTGCCACGTATTTGCCATCCTTGTACTAGATACTACTAAAGGTGTACTTGAAATGACGTTACAGACAATTATGACAATTGGAAATTTGCATCGCTTCTTTCTTTATGCATATGCCGCCATACATATTACAGGTAATACTTTTTTTCGCACGTAAAGTAAAAAATGGTTACTTTTTTAAATTTGGGGCCCCTCACAAACTGGGGACCTGGATGCTAGGCATCTGCGGAACCTCCCCCTTGGCTGACCCTGGGTGTATGTAACATAGTTTTCTATCACCAATCATCTCAAAAATTTCATGATCGTACTTAAAATTTTGTGAGAGTTACTGATTTTCCAGCATATAAGATGCACTTTTTCCTAAAAAAGATCTACAAAAACTGTCTTGCCTTATTAACCAAAGATATCCTAGTGTTCTGATTGTAAAGTTCTACATAGCTATTTTCTTCCTATAAACTTAAATATATGCATTGAAATTTTTATGAAAAATATCATAAAATCTAGGTATGCTGTATCTGCCTGGCCTGGTAAATACTGCAGATGAAATTTTAAAGATTATACAGATATCTTTTGAATATTGAAGTTTTTTATTTTGCATAAAAAACGCCTGCGATGATTCTGTTGTCTGAAATGTTTTACCCTTTTTTTAGTAATTTGTGTATGCTGAATCGAAAAATAATAATAGTTCTTCTCTATCACGTACAGATTTTTCACAAAATGTCATATTGCATTTTACGTGTAAGTAATTTTCATAAAAAGTGGATCTCTATATTATAGACGAAATGTTTTAAAACCACTCCCTCTAGAAGTTTCCCGATTAGAAGTGATGCAATAGCATATTCTCTGTTGTTCTAGATCAGGTGTCTCAAACCCGCAGGCCGCATGAGGCCTGCGCGATGCAATTTACTTTATACTACGCGACCCAAACAAATCTATTTTCTATAAAATATTTCACGCAAATATTTCTAAATAATCTAAGAAGTGTATTAAATCATTCCAATTTATATCAGCCTGTACGGTTGAGTTACTGAAGAATGTTTATCCCACTGCCAGCAAGTTTCTTGTGTATCAGAAGGACAACCCTCGACGTAATATTTAGCATTTTTGTAATGACTGCGTGTAAGACGCGTAATAGAGCAATTCCTCTCTTGTGGAAAGGGAGAGTGAATATAATACAAAGAATATGAAAAGGTGTGAAGACTGGGAAAGTCAAGAACGCCACCCGTGGATCGTCAGAGAGCTGTCATGTAGCCCGCACACCGATGTGAGTTTGAGACCCCTGTTCTAGATCTTATGAAAAGTGCATTGCCTGCATATAAGTGATTGACAGGTCAGGAGATTGGGGGCTCAGTTATAAAATCTTAAACACCACCCCTGTGACTTCACAGCCAATCAGAGAGCACCTCATAGTGATTGACAGGCCAGGAGACATTTCTGTCGCAGACCACCCATAGTGACTGCACTTCCCTGTTCTCCATTGATCTAGAAATTACGAGAAACGCATCACTTCATATAAGAGATTGACGGCCTGGAGAAGTGTAATTCTGTCGTAGTGCGTGCATGGTGACAGTATTGTGTTAGTGTTTGTTACCTGTTTTGTGTGCACGGTGACTTTTCTGACTAGTTTATTTCTCACTATGACAAGCAGAGGGTGTGCAAATAGCCCAGATATTTTCTGTTATATTTGTGGTAAATATATTGTGAAAAAGCAAAGGCGAGATATTACAGACTTCATGAAAAAAGCATACTTCTGGATGAAACTTGGAGACCAAGACAAACCATGGGCTCTGCATAAAGTTTGCACCACTTGCATTGAACAACTCTGGCAATGAACTAAAGGTAAGAAGGTTTCTTTAGCTTTCGGGATTCTAATGGTATGGCATGAGCCAAGAAATCACGGAAATGCGACTGCTATTTTTGCTTGTGTAACGTGCAAGGCTAATAAAAAGGAAATTTTGCTCATAGACTAGGTGTACCAGTACCTTCACCTCTAAATACTCTTGATTTAGTTTCATCTGATTCTGAACTTGTTGACAATGGAAAAGATGACATGGATTTTCAACCTAGACCAGTGAACCCCAACTTTTCACAAAAAGTGAACTGAATGATTTGGTAAGAGATGTGGGTCTTCCTAAGGATTTTTCAGAGATTTTGGGATCCAGACTTCATATCAAGAACTTGCTTTGTCCTGGGACATCATTTACCAGTACAGAAAGCGTGAAGAAGAATTCATCCCGTATTTTTCTCAAGAAGGTTCATTGGTTTATTGCAACAATATTTCTGAATAAATATGTAAGCTAGGCACTAAAACATACAATCCAAATGAATGGTTGTTCATTGATGCTTCCAAGAGAAGTCTAAAAGGCATCCTTCTTCATAACGGCAACTTGTATGCATCCGTTGCTGTTGCTCATTCAGTGCACCTGAAGTAAACATGAAAATCTCAAAACTTCTGGCTAAGGTTAAATACGGGGAACACGGTTGGCTGCTTTGTGGAGACTTAAAAGTTCTTTGTACGTTGTTGGGTCAACAATCTGGTTACATGAAGTTTCCATGTTTTTTCTGTGAATGGGATAGCAGAGCAGCAGCAGCATTGGATAAAGGAGGAATGGCCATGCAGAGTCCATCTGACATCAGGTTCCAAAATCATTGCATATCAAAATCTGGTTGACCCATCGAAAGTACTTTTACTCCCATTTCACATAAAACTGGGATTGATGAAGCAATTTGTTAAGGCTTTGGTCAAGGAGGATGGCTGTTTCAAGTATCTGTATGGTAAATTCTCAGCTCTTTCCGAAGCCAAATTGAAAGAAGGAATCTTTATTGGTCCTCAAATTAGGAAACACTTTGGATGAGCAATTCAAAAGAACTGTGATCAATCTTGAAAAAGAAGCATGGGCATCTTTTAAGGATGTTATCAACAAATTCCTGGGGAATAACAAGGACCCAAATTACCAAAATATTGTGAATAACATGCGGAATACATTCAAAGCATTGGGTTGCAACATGAGTCTAAAATTACATTTCTTACATTCACACCTGGATTACTTCAGGAAAATCTTGAAGCAGTAAGCGAAGAACAAGGAGAACAGTTTCACCAAGATCTCAAAGAAATGGAGAAGATACCAGGGAAGGTGGAACGTAAACATGCTGGCTGACTATTGTTGGATGTTGAAAAGGGAGACACCAGAATTTGCACATAAAAGAAGAGGAACAAGGCGTTCTTTAGAGACAAAAAGAAAGCGATCCCACTAGAAGAATCAAACTGAATGAGGATGAACATAATATAGATTTACATAACCTAAATGAATAACATAAACTAAAATAAACTATTTCTGTTAATATACTTCATTCTTCTTACATTTGATTGTACTTTTCAACTACTATAGCAAAGCAAAATATGTAGTTGTAAACCAAAATAAATAAGGTTTTTCTTAATTTTTTGTTTCCTTATTCCCATATTGCCAAAAATCCTTACGTTATGGGAAAAAAATGGATTCCATTTTTGAAATTAGCATAGTTGAATTGTGTAACATCAGCTATTAGAAATAAAACAACTTTTCGAAAGTTCTAATTCACAGGCCTGTGAAATCTTAGAAATTTTGAGATGATGATAGCAGCCATAATCAGGGCTGGGTGATTATTTGCTGAGCCTAGTTTGATCGTGAACAGGGCCTATTTATGTATATATATCCAGTGACACAAAAATATGACGTTTTTTTTAAAAGCAATAATAATTTCTCACATAAGTCTGTCATTTTTTTCTTTTTTCCACTTGTGGTACATCCCTCCTCTGTGGTGATGTACTCTTTTTGTTGTGGAATTTTTGTTTAAGATAGCCTGCTAGTCAGGCTCTCCATCCGGAATGTATTCATATGTAATAAAAAAATTGTCTAAATCTCAATACATGATAATTGAACCTTGTGCGGAGCCCTTTCCAGGGGAACCAACTGCACGTCTCATGCTGGCCCTAGCTGTAATTTAATTATTTGGGAGGTCATTATTGACTTAAAACAATTTTTGACTTGCATTTGTGATTATAAATAGAAATATTGTTTTAAAACCACTGAAAAATCATTCTCCTCCCCTTGTCTCCTTTGAAATATGAACTGGATGTAATGGAATTTTTTATGAAAATGAATGGGGTTACATCCTGGTGTTTGTTCGTAAAGGATTTACAAGTTTGCCATGTTGATTGATCAACTGACCATTTTTCATAAAATAATACTTGCTTTAAAACAAAAGAGGAAAGATGCAAATTTCATGTGTACATACGTGCTAATTCTATAACATTCCTTAGAAGCCTTTTTCGATGCCACTAATATTTTTTGTAAGAGATATGATGGAAGGCTCATTTTTTTGTTCATAAAAGGTGGCTCTCCATGATTGGGTTATATATTAACAATTTATTTAATTTTCTTATTGCCATCTCCACAAAAAGTTCTTAGTACCAAACTTAATGAAAATACACTCAAGAATTTCAGAGATGAAGTATACAAACAGAGAGATGGACACAACCTGACCATAAGTTGTTCATTTTCACTTTTGGTTAAGAATGCCTAATAAAAAAATCATTGAATTAACTCTGAGAAACACAAAAATTGGTCAAATTAATTTGTTTGTACAGCATCATCAAGAATTTATTAGAGGGCAAATTATTGCTTTAAGGACCTAACAACATTTCCAAATTTATGATTTATTTAATTATAACTTTTTCCTGGGTGATGAAACCTACGAAAGGAAAGTAAGTTCACAAAACCAATGTTGGGATGAATTTCATTACTTAATTCAAAAATTAAGGCAGCACTTTAACGGAAACCCAGTTTGAGGAAGTGTTAAATTTGATAAATATGGACATTAAAAGAAAGACACAAACTACAGGAAGGCAATTTTGACAAAACTCACTTTGTTTCAGTTAAAACATTATTTAATATTTGCAATAAGGTAAAAAAATATGTACAAGCGCTGACAACTTACAAGTGCATCATTAGACATCGATCCTCAATGTAAGTTCTTGGTCAAGTTGGAGGAAAAGTAGACTGTGCAGAAATCCCAGGAGTAAAACAATAGGGGGAATTTATTGTCTCCAGTTCATCTTCAGCTTTTGTGACGATGTTCATTAGTTCTCTTTTAATTCGAATTTGATATATTCGAGGCATTTTTTTTGTAGACTGACATAAACTAGAAAAAAATAAATCCAATTCGTCACGTGAGTTGGCCTCATTTTCCTTTGTTTTTAAGTATGAAATGACTTTGTCGATGGCAGTATTGTTTTGGGACCTGCGTCTTTTGTGAACAGTTCTAATTTCTGATGTGTCCTCAACTTCTGGAATCTGTTCATCAACCTCTGCAACACTTTGAATGCAGTATGTATTTTGGTTAGCATTAATTGACTCATCAGCTTTAATTGACTCATCAGCATTAAATGACTCATCATCATTAATTGACTCATCAGTGTTAATTGACATATCAGCATTAATTGACTCGTCAGCACCATTAATTGATTCATCAGCACCATTAATTGATTTGTCAGTGTTAATTGATTCATTAGGATAAATATTTAAACACGACCTGTAAATAAAGGAAAATTAAACCAACTAAGTAGGTACTTACAAAGAAAATACCATTTTTTAAAAACTGTCTGGGGGAAATACTGTTTAGATGTACATATTGTAATTTAACTATACTTACTGCCTTCCTCCTAAATGCGGCCTCAAAAATTCCATTTGTTTTTCATAACGCCAAGGTTTAACTCTTTGGCCACTTTTTGTTTTCTTTGCACTAAGAGCTTGTCTGTAACCATCCCTCAGGTTTTTCCAAGTTTTTTTAACTTCAATGCCTGAAAAAAATATGTTTCATCCTTTTTGTATTGTTTCAAATTTCTTACAGTTGGGGAATCCTTTCAAATGATTGCTATTAGTTTTAGAACATGGGCCTTCACAGTATCATTGATAGTTGAAGAAGTCTGTGATGCATTTTGGAATCTATTGCAACCCATTGTAATGCCTGAACCTCGACAAGAAATTTTAAGAAACATTTCATACAGTTATATAAATAAATGGAATTTTCCCCATTATATAAGCATTCTCAATGGCAAACATTACTAAGGTAAGGTGACCAACTTTTTAGGAAGCTAAGGAAGTGCATTTTCAAATATGTACCAAGTATAAGGAGTGATGAAAATTTATTGATGAATCAACCTATATATATATATACACACACTCAGTAAAACCCTGTTATAATGCGGGGTTCGGGAGACAGAATGTACACCTGTGTTATTGGCAACCCGAGGTATTTCAGGAAATGATTTTAAAAAAATGTGAAAGTATATGCTTTATAATGAATTTAATTGCAAAATACTATAAAACCTGATATCGTATTTTGATTTAAATGCATACCTTACTTTAATTTGTGTTTTTAAAATAGTCTGATATTTTCTTTTAGCACGATAGCTGATGGCGTTTCTTCGTCACATACGTCTTAATGTTTTGCAAATGTAAAAGATGAAGATGATCATGATCACTCTGTCTCTCTATCCAATTCATCACTTCACTGATGTTATCCAATTCTTTGCTTATTTAAGGGGTCTCAACCTCACACATTTCTTCATTCTCGCTGTCATCTTCCGATAATTTTTCTGTTCTTCCGCGGTTCTGGGCTTCAGCTACAATTTCTTCAGCATTCTTATAGACAGCGACGGGAGTTTAGCATCGCGGTAAAATTTGAACCAAGTTGTTTATGAAGAAAATAAATCGCTGTAAAATTTGAAAAAAGGTTGTTTACAAAGAAAATAAATGGAATCATTTTGGGGACATGACTAGACCTGCTGTATATCCAAATCAGCGGTATAGTGAGGCACGTTATAACATTTTTTACTGTGTGTGTGTATACACAGAGTGAAACTTCGATTTTACGATTTCGGATTTTACGTTTTCCCCGATGTTACGCTTTTTTCTGTTGCTCCCGACTAATGATATATAAAAGTAATGCTAAAATTTAACGGATTTTATGTTTCCCCGATTTTCCGTTTTCCTTGAATTTACGACACAAAATTGAAGTCCAGGTAATACATTTTGCACCCGATTTTACATCCTTAAGAGTTATCTTCTTTTCAAAATCCCTCAGATTTTTAATGTATTAACTTTTTGTTAATTCTTTAAGTGAAAATCTTTAATAAACTTAATTTTCATACATTACTGTTGCAAATTTATAGGAGGATAAAAATTTATTATATTTCTTCAGCTTTTATGACAGGTGTGAGGCATTATTATTCAGTAGAGATAAAACTAAACCCCTACTACGTGTCTACATCAATAACAGCATTAAGTCATTGCAGATGCCTGAAACATAAGGTTCTTTCGTCTGCAGCTATTTTGACAAAATTGCAAACATTCTGCACATCAAATTTATTATAATACATGTAGTTTTTCAAAATTTGTTAATAACCCTTAATATGAATAACAGCATGAAAAAACACAAAGTATTCACTGTATGTGAGAAGATTGACATTTTAGCAGAAGTTGACACGAATATGGGAACACACGTTCAATTAGCTTCACAGTTAGGAATTGCCATGTCCACACTAAACACGATCGTGAAGAATCGCGAGGATAAAGAAAAGAGTTATTTACAGTGTGGACATTTTTGTAAGGCTTGGTATAGACCAGGGGTGCCCAAACTTTTTCATATCATGGGCTACTTTCAGCCTGGTAACTGTCTTGTGGGCTACTTATTTTTTTCAATATATAAAAAGGGATTTAAAGAATGAATTAGATTACAAATTTACCACAAAATGCATTTATTATGCAGTATACATGAAACAACATTATACAACTGATAAATTTAATTTCATTTAATCTTCATTCGTGCGATTAAGGGCACTTTTACATTGCATATCTTCAGCTAGTAATCGGCAATTGGGCATGTCACTAGAAACAGAGACCTAAATAATCTTCGAGATGTTCATTAGTGAGTACATTTCTGGTTTTTGATTTAATTAAGTTCATATTAGAAAATATTGATTTATATAAATAAGTGGAAGGAAAAAAACATTCAAAATTAATGCAATATTTTTTATATTCGGAAATTTGTCAGATGAAACAATTTTCCAAAAGGTTGAATCGTTATACCTTGCTTTCAACCCTATATCATTTTGCAACATAATGATTTCATCTTCCAGGTCTGTTTCATTCATGTTGAACAACTCTTTTATTTTGCTTGAAATACCTTCAATGTCGATTTTGGAAAAAAGATTTAAACAAAATGTAGCAACGGGTTCCAGCTCTCTAAAATCTTGAAAATGATCTTCAAATTCTGTTTCTAATTTTATTAACAAATCAAAGTAAATTTCTGATTTCATTGATAATAAATTTTCACTTCCTGTTTAGTAATTTCTTTTGTTAAATATTTCAAATGTTATACATTATTCTTTTTTAATTGAGAAATTATGACTTTTAATTCACAAAACTTATCATTTCGGCCAAGTTTTTATTTTTTCCTTGGAGCTGCAAATTTAATTTGTTCAATAACATTGTAACGTCTACTAGAAAAGCCAAATCCAAAAGCCAGTCAACATAATCAAGTTCTTTATATACATCTTTCCTTTCATTAAAAAACTTTTAATTTCTGTTATAAGCTCCAGAAAAACATAACCCTTACTTAGCCAGCGAACTTTACATTGCAGTGATAAATTCTAGAAAAGTTCTAAATAATCGTCGCTGCAAAGGTTTAGCCCTGATCAGACTTACTTAATCATCACTTGATTTATGGCCTTTCCTCAACTGCTGAGTGACACGTGTTTCAGCGATCACTGAAATGTTTTACTATAAACAACAAATTTGTATTAATTCTTAATTTATCTTCAATTTTAAGTGAAGATTGCTAAGATATATGCTCATTTTTAAAGCAAGATACATAAAAATGAAATTTATCTACCTCTCACAATGGTTAATAGAAGGAAGAATACCGCCACAACCACGAAACCGGTGTAATCTTTTCTTGTCAAGTTTTAGAGGATGACTGCCACGACGACGGATAAGCGAAAGCTTATGGAACAGTAGCGCCAAAATTAGGGAAAAACCCGAGGGATCGTGAAAATTTTTTACCAGGAATACACCCATGGGGTAAACATGGGGACGATTCAAACAATCGCTGAGGCTCCCTTCTCCCAAGTTTCGTTTATAAGACCTTCTCTGTCTGTATTGAGTTTCCCATGGAAAAACCCACCGACAGATATTATCCCCAAAACTCTTTACTAAGGCATATAAGTTTAATGCCTGGATGGATGCGTGGGCGACACAGACCCTCCTAAAGGGCGACCGGTTGCCCATGGGAGACGTAATGGGCACCCCTGGTATAGACGATTTCACCGCATCCAACAGCTGGATTGACAGGTTTAAGAGGCGCAATAATGTTGTCTATAATACTATATCTGGTGAGGGAAAGTGTTAATATAGAAACAGTTGAAACAAGGAAAAAAGGAGAGTTCTTGGAAGAGATAAAAGGTTCTGTAACATTTACAATGCAGATGAGACTGGGTTGTTTTACAATTTTCAACTGAATAGAACTCTTACCGTGCAAGGAGAATCATGCCATGGAGGTATAAAGTCTAAAGAAAGAAGAAAGGATAACTGTTCTTCTTGTGTGCAATGCTGTTGGGAGTGATAAGCTACCACCTTTGATTATCGGTAAATTTAAAAATCCTCGATGTTTTAAGAATGTTAAGAAGCTGCCTACTAAATATGTGGATAACAAAAAATCTTGGATGACTATTCAAATATTCGAAGACTTCTTAATAGCACTCGATGCACAAATGAGAACTAAATGCCGCAAAATTATTCTTTCTGTCGATCAATGTGCCGCTCATCCCCAAACAAGCGTCATTTGGCAAACATCAAAGTTGTTTTCTTCCCACCAAATTGCACCAGTCATCTCCAACCACTAGACCTGGGAAGATTCCATTTATATTATTTTTATTACTGTTTTCACAACATAATTGGAATAAAGGATTCTTTCGATTCTTATTACAGACAAATCATTAATAACTTCGTTGATAGTAAAACATTCTGAATGATATTTTATACTTCTTTTTTTTGAGCAATTCTCTTTAAGTATTTGAATAAATAATCAATAATATAGTTTATAATTCATTTGCGTTCTATAAATTCCTTCCTAAAGTGCTAAATCATTACTTACACATATTGTAAAATTATCATATTTAAATGATCATGTTTTATATTAAGTTGCTGAGTTGATGAGACCGTCAGTACACAACAAGGTCATTATGGTGTATATATATATATATATATATATATATATATATATATATATATATATATATATTATCTTTTATATATATATATATATATATAAATATATATATATAAAAGATAATTTTGTCTGACCAATGAGGCTGTTCCAGGGTAGCTTAAATGATAATTTAGGATAGATCATGATTTTTGAAAAAGCAGGAAAAACGTTGGGACTTTTAACAAAGTGGGACAAGTGACGAAAAGGAGGGACTGTCCCTCCATGTTAGGGACAGTTGGTCACCCCGATATAAGGGATCCTGCAAACTCAGGGTCACTGTTTTTAATTACAAACAATACTTTCTCTATACTATGTATATGGAGAAAGTAAAAACATCACTCGATTTTCTTGTTAGGACTATTTGATCAATGCTAGCTCCTTTGGCCGAAGTAGCGATGTAATAATATTTAGCAACAGTATTCTTAGCAAACGTATCAAGACTTTGAGTGTGCCATTGCTGAATACCATGCCACATATGAAGTACTTGATGTAACTGTTTTCTCGAGTTGGTTTTAATTAGACCAAAAAAAATTTCAATTATTGCCTGTCCAGAATTAGAAGTGTGAGTGAAAATGCCTTTGGTATATGTTCATCTTAAAGGAGGGTGTTTGGAAGGCCTTGGGATTTTTGATTAAAGTAGTGGATAAAATTGTGAAAGCAACCTGTGTTCTACACAACTATTTAAGAAATTAAATGGAATTTTGTTGAAATTATAAGCAGAAGGGAGCATGAAAAATTATGAAAATGTACTAAGTAATAGTGTTTTTCAGAAACTTTAGAGAGCTAAAAGAAGACCAACAAGAGAGGTGTTTGAAGTTAGAAATATTTTTATGGAGTATTTTAATTCTCCAGAAGGAAGTGTACTGGGGCAGATGGAATTATTAGTCACACATGATTGTTCATGTTCATTTTAATAATTAGACATTAGTTAGGCAGCTCATAATGTAACATTTAAGGTTGAAATTACCTATGAAACTGTAGAAGAGAATAAGAACTTTATTGGTTCGGCTGGTTAACATGGATATAGAATAAAGCCTGTTTCACACGGTGCGTTTTTCCTTGCTGGATTGCTTGCATGGAGCCCTGATGGCTGCTGTGCATTCTAGTTTGCTCAAAATGCTGCCTGCTGCTGGCTGCCCAGCCTGCTACCTTGCTGGTTTTTGAGGATAGGTCCCGTGCTATTTTTCCTGCGTGTTTTCCTGCTGGCTGGCGGTATCGACCAATCACCACCGAGCGCTATATCACGTGATCAACACAGCAGAATCATGTTTTCCGACGTTCGTTATAATATTGAAAGCGGTTTTGGCTGTAAAGATGAGCAGGAATCTGTGGACAAGGGATCAGGTGACGACGCTGATAGAAGCATACCAGGAGGAAACCTGCTTGTACGCTATTCAGAGCCCTAACTATCATTGCAAACACCTCTGCGCAGATGCTCTCAAACGAGTTTGGGCAGCAATCAGTCCACTGAGGCCAAACGAAAACGAAAAAGAGTGTGCCTCAAAATTCCACAATCTGTGGAATCAATTTAATGATGAAAACGCAAAAATGAGGGCTTCTTTAATCTATGATGTTGACAAACAGTCCACCGCCCTGTCGTAAAAACTTGCATTTTCACCCGTGTGGCGCGCAAGTCAGCCTGCTCCCAGAGTCCTCTGCACGGCACAACACTGACCTATCTCCAAATGGAAGGATTGGTTTCACGGGCTTCAGGCTCCGTGTGAAGCGGTAACCATCAGCGAACCAAGCTCAGCACCCATCAGCGTAGCTCGCAGAGTAGCGCACAGGAAATCTCGCTAGCTAGCCAGCAACAAAAAATGCACCGTGTGAAACAGGCTTAAGTCAGGCACAATGGAAAAGGTCAAATATCATATCACAAGAATTTATTTCATATAACAGTGTGTTCGATTATAATTCAGATATATAATAAGTGACTATTACCTTAGAAAAAATATTATTTTTTAAATGATAGTATATGTGAGTGAAGTATACAATTCTTAGGGCATTAAATGGCACACTGTCTTTCAAACTGCCCAGCAAATAGACGCCTGGTTTGATTTTGGAACTGAGTTGGTTGATGTGGTCAGCCCAGCTCAGGTTGTTATTAATTTTTACTCTCAGGAAGGATGGGACATGCATTTTTCAGGTAGGGAAGTTTTAATTGAGTGGGATAGGTGAAAATACAGATGATAGTTTTTTCTCTATTTAGTTGTAAGTTATTCACATGACTCCAATTTACAAAAGCATTGAAGACATTTTAAGCCTTTACCATTATCAAAATCTCTCTCACTTAGAGTATGGCTTACATCATCAGCAAACATCGATATTACACCTGATGCTAAATGCTCAGGCAGTCATTCATGAGAACTTGAAATAAAATAGATCCAACGACAGAGCCCTGAGAGACACCAAGTTACAGGTTGGTTACCTTGGATTGATGAGTTCTCATTCTGTTATGGGCACTCTTGTGTTTGATTTCAACAAATAATTTGTTGCGCAAGTAGGACTTTATGAATTGCAAGGGTATTTCTACAAAGCCAAGGGTTTCCAATTTATTAATTAGGGCATGATTTACAGCATCAAAAGCTTTACTATAGGCATACAAAATTCCAACACTGGCTTTGGAGTTATCAATTGCTTCATAGACAACCATTATGAAACTGTAAATTGTCATTGTTATAGATTTACTCTTTAAATAGTCATATTGGTGTTTGGTAAATAGGTTGTACTTATTGAGATAATTAATCAGCAACAGATGAAAAGATATTCAATTACTTTTAAAAAAAAAGGTGGGTAATAACGCAGTAGGCCTGGTTTCTGAGACATTTGAATTATTACGTGAAGCACTTTGAAATCCTTGTTTGTCTCTTCCTTACCTAATGTGCTAGTTATGCAATTTCTGTCAGATAAGTGTACATCTACATAATACTCTGCAAGTCACCTTATTGATGGATGGCTGGGGGTGCAGTGCACCAAAATTCCCTAGTTTGCCTACATTATCTCTAACTATTATGTTCCCATATTGTGCTAGGGGAAAACGGTCCTCTGTATCACTCTGTTCTACAATTGATCTCGTGGATCTTATCCTTGCTGTCCTGCCTTCTAATATATGTCAGACTGTTGATAAGATCTACTATCTCATCTGCTAATTTCTCTGACATATATTTTTCTAGCAATTTAAATCAAGCCTGTGGTCTACATTCCTCTAACAATGCCCATTTCAGATTTTCTATTAATGATGTTACACTTTATTTACAACATTAATTCCTTGTAATGAATCTAGCTTCCCTGCACTTTTTCAATCATGTACCATTTTTACTTGTGGGCTGCTGGGTAATCTGTCTAGTCAGATGGTTTTAGCTTTAACAATACCTATTTTTGATCTAGTAGCAATACTGGCGAAAGCCCACGTGGGAATACAATCATTCCTATTCATTTTGTCTTTGATGTTGTTGGCAAGAGAGTCTTAATTAACACTTATACAAAATACCTATACTAATAAAATATCTTCTGACTTAGTACTTACTTTCTAGATTTAATTTTTGAGCTATTGCTTCCCAGCTCCTTGCTTTTTTGTGGACGTTTCTGTAATCCTGCAGAGAGACAAAATACAGAATGGGATGCCTCTTAATTTCTTCTATCAACTCTTCCATTGAAAATATCTCTTGAAGAGCAAATGCCTATCAACTACTCAAAGCACTGGGTGGAATTAAACATGTTTCAACTCTAAAGTGTTGTGTGCGTGCGCTAGCTCCGCGATACTTGAAAAACATAGCCGATGCCACTACTTGGGCGACATCGCGCGGCTTTATCGCCTATCGCTCAAATCGCATAGAGCTCGATCTGTCGACTCCATTTGATGTGACGTAATTCGAAGCGATATCTTTTGCCTCTCCCGTAAAGCGTTTCGGTGTGTGGTGTCGCTCAGTCTCCTCATTCTAAATTTCTGCATTTGCGCTCGTAAGAAAAACTTGAACATTAATTCCATCGAAGCTATTCTGTCCTATGTATCCGTTTCTTTCTCAGACATCTTATTTTCACCAGAATTTCTGCTTAAAGTACTTCAGTCTATATCTTTTAATTTTTTCGCAGAAATAGGTATGTATAACTATAATTTCAGTGAGTCATTTGGTGACATTATGAGAGTAGGTATATTAATCAATTTGCGCGATGATACCACTTTTCGTAATCAAGACAGCTTTTAATACGAAAGCAACATTTATATAATTACTAGTAGAATAGCCCGTTCTTCGCCCGGAGTAATTATAATTAACTAGCAGAAGTGCCCGTTGAATTACAACGGATTTAGTGAATCTAAAACTTCGACTGTGTAACATGTAAACATCTCAAGAATAACATAGTGCACAGCTTTAACCGTCCAATAAAGCAAAAATGAAGAAAATCGCTCCGCATTTACCTATTTAGATGAATGAAGGAAGAAAATCTTGCACTGAAAAATCGATAATTACGTGTAAACTCATGGGAAAATAATTATTGAATTAAGCTCTCCCTCCTCCCAAATTTTTTCGCCATATAGCCTATGTTACCCACGGGGTAAAATTATATACCTACTTGTACGAAGTTTCGCAAAAAACTTCAAAACGAAAATAATCAAAATCAGCAAAAGCACAATAAACAACAGAAAATGGATGTACAAAGGAACACGAAATTAATTAATTTAACGAAAGAAAAAAGTAAACAGAGAACGTTTAAGAATCACATAGTTAATATTATCCTCCGACTATTAGCTCGATTCTCTCATCCATGAGTTCTGTTACGGGAAAATTGTTTATATCCACAATACTTTGGAAACAATGAAACGACATCCAATCACAATTTGTGGAATATCTACGTGTAATTATTTAAGTTACTTGCCTATATTCATTTACGTAAATTGGATGGATGGTAAATACATATATAATAATAATAACAATACAATTTATTTCAGCGTTGGCATATACATTTGCATGGTTTCGTCACTTACGTACATATTAACGGGGAGCCCAACTTAAAAATATAAATACGAAACAAATACCATTTAAATCATGTTTTAATTTTTAAGAACATTAAAAGAAACCAATTAACATTTAAATGATTTGTTATAGATAACAATAGAAAAACAATCACATTTTAATTTCTGGTGGCCAATATTTAGCAATTTCTTCTAAAATGTTATCAAAAGCGTCTCGACTGATCGGCCTGTCGCAGCCCCTGGCAACTCAACGGTTTTCAGAGTTTCAAGTTACGCTCATCTTTGTTGATAGGTGTCACTGGGTGCGCTTCAAAATGAAAGTGGGGGACGGGATGGGTCTGGGAGTAATTCTACGTCCAGGAAGAGTAGGGTCGTGAACGGGTAAGTAACTTTCCGTTCGTAATTCGCAAGAGATTTACGTCGACCTCGTGTTACTGTGATTGATTGTCGGTTTTAAATGCTTTAGTTAGAATTAAGCGAAAATTTAATTGTCGGAACGCCGCATCGGGGTAGCATCATCGCATTAATATTACCGTTCAATTTTGTCTCAAAGTCATTATTTCTTCTGATCCTTAGTTCATAGCTTTTGTGAAATTATTTCTTAATTAAACGAAATGGTTGATCTCTTCACTGAATTTTATGTCGGCATAATCTTTACATTAATTAGGAGAGACCTTTACATAAGATATATGTGGATCTATGCAATTATTTTCCTTGGTGAAAGTTAATCACGTGTATTTTGGGTGAACTGAGTCAAGTTGAGACATGAATATGGTTATTAATTTGTCGAGTGGTTGTGTAAGCGTATAGTTTGAAGGTAAAGGTTCGTTTTCTATCAACTTTGATTTTTAGAAATGATATATGTATACGGTGTTAGCCTATGATCAGATTGGCCAACGGTGGGAGTTTGATATGAGTTTCTGAGGTAATCCATCTCATTTTCGTGTATTTTAATCTCGTTAAAGCGTATGTTTGATAAAATAATAATATTTTAATGCGCAACTGAAAATATATTGATAAGGTTTTCTCCTAATTATTCAGTTTTCAGACAGAATTCTCCGTGTGCAGCCGTATTTGATTTTGGCAACCATTATCGAGAAATTCATTCAAAGCAATGCTGTATTTCGTTTATTGAAATGATATTAATTACGTAATCAATACATACTAGTGTCATGGTTTTGAAATAAGTATTAAGCTTAACTTAGCAACTTAAGGAATATAAGTCTTATATTTTACAAATCTTGGAATTTGAGTTACAATACAATATTTTCGAATATTATCGGAGTGATTTAGCACGAGAGACACTACATAATGTAATCAGGTTATCAGAAATAATATTCAGAATTAAAATACAGTAGGTACATATTTTAAGATTTCATTCTCTTGTTTCAGAGGAATGTTTGCAGAAGACGTCACAGAACAGCTGTCATGTTCCCTTGTGTGATATCAAGAAATACATATTAACGGTGAGTACAATCTTTTAAGTAGTTTGCCAATTGCATTTGTATTGGTTGTTACTTGAAGTTTCCAGTGAGAATTATCGACGTATTTTACTGAATAGATAGGATAAATTTAGTCGTGTAACCACGCATGTGTTTTAATTGCGTCTATATATGTGCAGTACTTATTGTACTAATTTTTCCATCTATTAATGGTGAAAGTGTAGTAACTTAAGCTTACATTGGAAAGTGATAAATCTCAATTTATTTTAAGTGAATATTTCATTGAGAGAATAAAATTGATTTTATAATTTCGACTTTGAAAGGTTTGTTAATTATCGTTAACATAAGTGTTATCAATGCTTCAATTTTTGGCATATTTTATGAAATACTTTGTACCTGGGAAATTTTACTTTTCAATCTACTGACATCCATTTCAGCATAAATCAATTAAGTATGCTCTATAAACACGAGATGATTTCATAGAAACAAAATTATTACTTTGTAGTGACAGTGTAACGTGAAATGTTCATTGACTTTTAACTCTTTGGTGAGGTGTAAACTAATGTTGAAATTATGGAGACATTTTGAGGAAAGTAATTAAAATATTTTGCTTGGAAAAGGCTATCTATATGGAAATTGCTAAAGCAATCAATGAAATATTTTGAGGAAAGGGATTTCTTAGTCAAAGTTAGTCGAATACATGCAAATTTTTGAAAAGTTTGCTATGCTAATGAAAGTTTATCGTGACAATTGGTTTTTATTCTGTTTATTTCCACCGGTGGTTGGCTAATCATCAGTTGATCATGCAAAAATTGTACAGGATTTATTCAGATACTATTTTAGTGCATTTTATTTTATAAATATTCAGTCAATCAAATCAAAATAGCAATTAAACTGTAAGAGATAGAAGGCTGAAATGTGGTTATGCCATTTATTACTATGACGAAGGATTTTATTTTAATGAATAATTGAAAGTATATTGACAAGGTTTCTTCCCAAGTATGTATTCAATTTTCGGGCAAACTCCTGTCTAGACTTATTAAATGTTGGAAACCCTTTACCGAAAAATTCATTCAAATCAATGATTTATTTAGTTGATATTCATTTCCGTAATCAATATATGGTAGTCAGGTGGTTTTGAAATAAGTATTGAGCTTAACCAAGCCACTTAAGTAATATAAGTCTTTAATTTCATTACAAATCTTTGAATTTGAGTTACAATAGAAAAGATTCCAATGTTACCTCAGTGATTTAGCACGAGAGACATTACATAATGTAATCTGGAATATTATTCAGCATGAAATTACAGTATATATTTTAAGATTTTATTCTCGTTTCATAGGAATGTTTGCAGCAGACATCACAGGACTGAGCTGTTATATTCTCCTGTGTGTGATAACAAGAAATAATAACAGTGAGTATATTCCGTGTGTTTCTTTTAAGTAGTTTGCCTATTGCATTTGACATATTGGTTGTTTTGTGATACTTTTGTTGGCTGTTACCTCAAGAAGTTCCCAGTGAGAATTATCGACCTATTTGAATGAATAGCTAGGAGGAATTTAGTCGTGTAACCATGCATTTGTTTTATTACTATATGTTCAATACTTATTGTGCTAGTTATTCATCTATTAACGGTGAAAATGTAGTAACTTCAGCGTATATCGGAAAGTGATAAATCTCAACATCTTTTAAGTGGATATTTTGTTGATAGAATAAAATTGATTTTATAATTTAGACCTTCAAAGATTTGCTAATTATCGTTAACATAAGTGTTATCAACGCTTCAATTTTTGGCATATTTTATGAAATACTTTGAGCTGGAGAACTTTTACTTTTCAGTCTACTGACTTCCAATTCAACGTAAATCAATTAAAAATATGAGATAATTTCATAGAAACAAAAATATTAGTTTTGTAGCGACAGTGTAATGTGAAATGTTTATTGGATTTACTCTTTGGTGATGTGTAAACTATTTAATGTTGAAATTATGGAGACATTTTCAGACAGTTGTTGAAAGTGATTAAAATACTTTGGAAAAGGTGTCTGAACGGAAATTGTTGACACAATCAAGGAAATATTGTAAGGAAAAAGATTTATTAGTCAAAGTTAGTCGAATTCTTGGAGTACATGCAAATTTTTGGAAAGTTGCTATGCTAATGGAAGTTTATCGTGACAGTTGGTTTTTATTATGCTTATTTCCATCGGTGGTTGGCTAATCATCAGTTGAGCATCAAAAAATTGTAGAAAATTTATTCAAATACTATTTTAGTGCATTTTATTTTATAAATGTTCAATCAATCAAATCAAAACAGAAATTTAACTGTAAGAGATAGAAGGCTGATGTTTGCGGGGTGTATGTCATGTGTTATGCCATTTATTACTATGACAGAGGATTTTATTTTTGGTGGAACTGGTGTGCGACAAGAGGTCCAATGCTTTTTAAAATGTGAAACATATTTCATAGCATTAACATAACGATTTTTATCTTATTAGCCTGTTATTTACAAAGTATTAAAGACAATGAATAAAGAAGTGAGATCAAGTCAGAAGCGATAATGTCAGTTTTTACCTCTTTAAGTGCAGTCATGTCACAATGCAAGCTTTAGGAAGATTAGAAATATTTTCTTACTATTCTTTGGCTTAAAATTCAATTCTGAATTCATGTTCTTTGATCGTTTTTAAAGGTAAAAACAAACTGTAATTTTATCCAATATGACAATGGTTTTAGGTTGTATTATAGATATAGACATTATAATAAATGCTGTGATTTGTCGATAATTTCCAATTAAGAGTACATGGAATGATTTTTATAAAGTTAATTGATCAATTTAGTTGATTTTATAGCATAAATTAAAATGAATATTGCTGTTACTACTTGAAATTATTAACAGATAATATTGAATACTTGTCAGTAGTTAAACCTCTGTATTAATTTCCATATTTCCTACCTGTTATCACTAGTCTATTTATCATTTTCTGGAGTACTTGATCGTCCTCGTATTTCACTGTTCTTATAATCCTTCCTCTGATTTAGAAATCTCCCATGCCTTCTAACGGTTCCTGCATTAGCCTCTCTCCATATATATTGAATAGAATCGGCGATAGACAGCAGCCCTGTCTTACTTCTCTACCGATATGTACTCTGCTGGTATCCGCATTCTCCAACCTGACTTTTACCAGTTGATTTACGTATAGATTACCGATCAGTCTCCTGTCTTTCCAGTCTACACCTATATCCTTTAATATCCTCATCAGCAGTACCCAATTTACTCTTATCAAAGGCCTTCTGCCAGTCGAGGAAACATACACAGCAATCTTGACTGTATTCTATTGCCCTTTCTGATATGATTCTCACTACACCGATAGCATCTCTGGTTCCTCGTCCTTTTCTGAAGCCGAATTGATCTTCCCCTAGCATTTCTTCGGCATTTTTCTCTAGTCTTTTATTAAGAATCCTCGTGATGATCTTCGAAGTGTGTGACAGTAGGGATATCGTTCTGTAGTCCTTACACTGCATTGCCTTTGGCTTCTTCTTTAGAGGGATCATTGTCACATCTAAGAAATCCTGAGGCCTCTTTCCCGAGTTGTAAAGCTTGTTAATTAGTTTTGTAATCACTTTTAGTCCTTCCGATCCCATGACTTTAAGTACCTCTGCCTGTATTCCATCGCTGCCTGTAGCTTTCCCTTTATCCAGTTCCAGAATTGCCTTTTGTACTTCGCTTTCCATATTACTTGTTCCCAAGTTTGTCTTCTTCAATGTTATCCTCTTCTTCCGTTCTATTTGTGCTGATCCTGCCTGCTTGCTGTATAGTTCCTTAATGTATACTTCTCATACCTGTGCTACATCCTTTGGTTCTGCGACTATTTTTCCATCTGCGTTCATAATTGCTTTACCACAAATCCCATTAGACTTCTAATCTTCTAACTCCAGTGCCCTAGCATACATCATATCATACAGTCCTAACTTCTCAGTTGTATTTCCTCACATTTTCCTTTTATTCAAATTTCCCTAGCTTTATCTGTTACCCTTCTTGACTCATTGTTTGTGCATCTATAGTTGGCTCTACCTTCTTCACTGTTAACATTTTTTTCCATTTTTTTCTCTCATCCATTATCTCCAGCATTTCCTTAGTGATCCATGGGTTTCTGATTTTCTTCTCTTGTTTCCCAATCTCTTTATTCAAGGTGTCTTTGATGCTGGCTTTAATTTCTTCCCATTCTGTATTCACGGTCTCTGGTTTGTTTTCCAAATTTCTAAGGCGACCTTCCGACTTCATGCTGAAAGCATTCTGCCTTTCTTTCAGTTTTTTTAGGTCCCAAGTCTGTCTTTCTCTTCTCGTTTTCCTTATTTGTTTCAGCTTTGTGGTTACATCGAGTATTAGAAGGATGTGATCTGAATCAATGTTTGCTCCTGGTAATGTCTTAGTATTTTTTATGCTGTTCCTGAATCTTTGTTTTACTAGGATGTAATCTATTTGGCATCTCATTTTATCTCCTGGGCTTTTCCAACTGTGTTGTTCCAATCTCCCATTATTGTGCAGTTCTACTTCATAAATGTCATTCTTTTCCTCATACATCTCCCTGATTTATTCTTCTTCAATAGCGGTTGTTGGCATATATACCTGGATTATCAACATGTTAACTGGGACAACTTTTAGCTTTATTGCCATCAACCTATCGTTTGTTGCTGTTATTTTTCTCACGCTATTCATCATATCTTTTAAGTACCAGAGCTACTCCCCTTGCCTCACTATTTCCTCCGGTGTAAACTACCGTGAATTCTTCCGAGCGGATCTGCCCTTCTCCTTCCCATCTGACTTCGCTCAGCCCTATGATGTCAATCCTATTTCATTTTTCAGGTTCTCTAGCTTTTCTGCCTTCCTCGTGGTTTTTAAATTCCAAGTATCTTTGCATAAGTTACCTTCGACAGTTGCTTTCCTCAAGGCAGTCCATGCCCGGAGATCTGATTGGGGGACTATTTTACCTCCGGAATATTATATAATATAATCATTATTAGGGAAATGTAATGTGGTAGTTTCCCTCTTGCTTTCCACATCGCAGTACTGTAGCCGATCAAATCATGCCTACTGTTCTATTGAATATATACCCAACCAACATCATTTGTTTTCATCTCTATACCATACCGACAGTACTGCTGCCTACTGCCAGACACCAATGATAGTTTTTTATTATTAATTAAGTAATTAATTTTTTTGTGAAAAAAACCTCCATTTGCGGGGATCGCACCCCGCAGCTTTGTAATGGGAAGCTGACACGCTAAGCCCTACACCTTATGGAAGGTTAAAATTTTAAAACTAATTGTCAAACGAATCTTTCACATAATAATTTGAATAAACTCGTAAAGAATTTAAAATTTTAAGATTCTAAATAGACCTTGATAAGTGAATGTGCTCTTTCATGTTGTTTAAGCAAATTAATCTTTTATATTTAGATTTTTTAGTTAATATTTCTTTATTGAATTCACCACAACCATTTTTCCTCTTCATTGTAGGCATTCACAGTTGATGCTGAGTGAAAATGCGATGGTTTGAGGCGTCGAGGAACCATGAATCGAAGTGTACTGCTTTGCTGAGACGACAATTGATACACCTGGGTGCGAGAGTATAGAGGAATCTGAGCTGGAGGCTATACATATGGGATGAGAGAAGGTTTTTATACCTATATGTTGCTATATTCTGGTTTGTTCAATATGTCAGGCGATAAATATCTTGTATAATATGTAGCTGCATCTTACGGAGGATGTAGGAGAGATTGTAAATTATAAGTCCCTTTCAGATGAGCTAAACGCTTCAAATTTGGCATTATTATAGCTTTATGCTCACAACCAATGAAAATAAATACAATACAATAAGAATTCCAATTTTTAGGAGGTTTTTCTCCTGTCATTCAGAATGAGCAGAAATTTACGATAGGATTAAACGATTCCCCAAGAATTTGATTTCTTTTAAAAATATTGTTTAATCAACTTACACTAAAAGTAAGTAAATGGAAAATATAGTGCTACGTCTGAAAAAAAAGTTTTATCTGATATCGTCCGTAAGAGTATTTTATTTCTGAGAATGTAGGGCATCAATTTTCTGTTTGAACTTAAAAACTTTCTGATAACTAAACTTTTTTATAAAATGCATTTAATTTTTTATTATAAATTTACAAGAATATAAGGTGTTGGTTTTCAGTTTGAACTCTGAAAACTTTCTTTAATTTGATTTTATAAAGAATATTCCATTTTGTTTGTAAAGGTTTATTAGCGTACTTCTATAAATTTTAAATTTTTGTTAAATTCACTTCCGTTAATAAGAATCAAATGTAGTAACAAGTTATTTACGAATTTCCGAAGATGTTGAATTTAAAAACTTTAGAAAACTTATAAAATGCCAAGTTTTCGTATTGACTTCTGAGACAGCACTGTATTTGCTCATGTTTGCAGACTTGTCATGTGAATATCGTTCCGCAAATTGGATGTTGGAAAGTAATTAATTAAATTTAATCTTAAAATAGGAGCAGCCATTAAAAAAGATTATTTGTATCGGGATTTTTGGTGTTCTACATTTAATATTTTACCAAGAGGGTTTGTCGTGGTTAAATAATTCCAGATTTAATTTAATAATTTAAAGAAATTTGGAGATGTAGGATCTGCTTGAATTAATTCAGAAAATATTCTTTGGGGTTTTTATTGTTGTTTATTCAAGGCAGAAAAAATTCTGAGGCAATACAAATTCAGTTCATTATTGAAGTTATCAAAATCAGATAAAGAGATAAAATGCAAATGAAATTTCAATTAGTTTTGATTGAAAATCCAGACTATGTAAAGTATTTTCATTGTGAAAAGTTTATATTCTCCAATTATTAAGCCATGCATCAGAAATGGTAGTTTAATTGTTCTTGATTCTAGACGATATTTAGAAAAAGATTTAACTTTGTGGAGAGTTAAATTTCTTAATTAAGAAAAATTGTGCAGGTTATTTTATTCTTAATTAAAGTCAATGTCCAGAAAAAAGTTCTTTTAATAATTCCATCAATATCCAATTTGCTAGATGTTATTTATTTGTAAATACGTTTCCAAAGTGTTGTGTTATTTATATATTATTCAGAACAATTGCAAATTCTTTTGTCTAAATGTATATAAGCTATTGCTTTTCCATTCTGTATAATTATTGCCATTTTTTTAAATCTGAACAAACCAGAATTAGCAGCGCTTTTGGGTATATATTTATCGTCTCTCATTTCATATTTTTTTCTAAGCCATGCTATTTTTCCTCTCTACTTTCTCACCAATAGAAATGATTAAAGAAATATTATTCTAGTGCTTGTTATATTTAAAAAATTTTCTGCAGTTCATGAATATTTTTAAATGGCAATTTTGATTTGTGCTAATATTCAGATCTTTTTAAGTCCAGAAATTTTTTAAGTCAGATAATATTCTAAGTCCAAAATGTAAACAAATTAATTTTTTTCAAGTTCTAATTTCAGAAATCTTTCAAGTCTAGCGTTAAAAATTATTGTCCAGATTGTAAACAAATTACTTTACAAATTGGACAATAGTTTTTAACTCTTAGACTTGAAAGATTTCTGGAATTGGGACTTTTTCAAAAGTTTATCTAAGTACAAATTGTAAACAAATCAATTTTTTTTCTCAAGTCAAAAATTCTTTTAAGTCCAGTATAATTTTTATTTTCAGGTGCAGGATAAAATAAGTAGACAAAATGTATTATTTCAGATTGTAAAATTTTTATTGAACTTGTATGTATACACTGTACATTTTAATTGCAATAAAGACATTTTATTATGATCAAAACCTGTTGACTCCTTTTAGATAGAAATAATTTCTTTTTCTCGGAGCCTCTTTTAGGTATCGTTGGACTTAAGGGGTTTTTTTTAGGTATATTTTTGCTAAATTTAGCACATTTTTAACCTAAAAATGACATTTTTGACCACCAATTCAGCCAAATTTTGCTGATTATTGAACAAATTATTCAACATTATGACAATTTATCTGCATTTCAACTATTCAACAACTGACATATTACATATAACACAATATTTTCAACTGTTGTTCAACAGCTGACATAAATACATATATAACATGAAAAAATAAACCATCAAACACATTTTGCAGCTGAAATAAATTATTGAACAAGCACTTGAAGAAGTTACTTGCCTCTGATAAACATAACTGCGACTGAGCTGTGGAAAAATCAATACAAGCATTTAGACTACATAACAGCCGTCATCAGTGGCGAAATGCCACTGACGACAACTGCTCTGAAGTCGAAATGCATGTATTAATTTTTTCAGCTATTTTTATCTGAGGCAAGCAATCTTTCAAAGTACTTGTTCTGGAAACACTTAAAAAAAGAAACATTTCACATTATCAATGACCTTAATTACAATTAACAATGTCTCTTATTTGTCAAGAAATACGTAAAATTGAATGCACGCAACTGATTCCAAATGGGAGCAATGTTTGCATAAATGACGAAAAAATAATGAATCTCGCAAAGCAATGCTTAATTGGAATTACTTAAATGCCAGGATAACATTTTTATAAACTATTCCAAGTCAGAAATAAACTTCAAAAATGCAATATTAAAATTTCATGTCATACCTATTTCAAATGTTAATAAAATTAAACCTTTATATTTGCCAAATTAATTATTGTATAAATGCACAAATTATATTACCTCAATTAGACGTATTACTGTTTTTTGAAAAAGATTAATAGCATAATATAAACAAAGATTTACTCCTGATAGCAATTTAATTTTTATAACAGCAAAGATTGAACTAAATACATTTTGTCTTCAAAAATTATCTTGCATTTAAAAATATAACTGATTAATCAAGGTGAGATTATATTTACAACATCAAAAACATTTGTTCTAATGTAAAGTTCAGATTCAAAGCTATTATGCAAAATATAACTGATTTAATCAAAGCAAACACCCTATTTATGAAAAAATATAGCATATTCTCAAAGTTTGTCTTATATTTCCAGGTAATGTACAGTAAGTGCGTAAAATTTAACGACTTGAGGTTAATTTACTTTAAATTTAAGTAGTAATTGCATTGCGTGACTCAACTCACTATCGTTAACAAATCACAGTGCTCCTTATCGATAGCTTAACACTTTCATGGCCAATTTGTCAAATTTAAAAGGAAAATCAGCAAATCAAATCATTAAAAATTTATCAATAATTATATTTTTTAACATTATAAATGTGCAAATTGTAAGTAGCAATACATTATCATTACAAAACATTTACTTAAAAACTTATATTTGAAGAATTTTCAGATTGTAATTTATGAAAGTATTGAGTGCACGAAAAACTAAAGTATTTCATTAAATATTTGTATACAATTGAGTTATTTATGTTAATAAATTTAAAGAATTCCTTTTCAGTAACGCTTATGTTAGAATAAGTCAAAATCTCATATGGAGTTTACCAAAATTATCGTTACGATAACTTAATGAAGATATTTTAAACAACAGCCATGAAATTGTTAAGTAATCTAAAATATAACTCAACCAACAAAAGACAACGTTAATATTTACATAGAGACCAACCTGAGAATCAAAAGAATAACTACAAAATTGAGAAACAAAATAAATATCCTATAATTATTATACCAAATAGAACTGAATGAGCTTCCCACAATCTATATATATTTGCAAAAGTTTGTTTGCGTGTCTCATTATGCATGCCATAAACTATAAGACACGAATAACTAAAATTTGGTACAATTATTATTAACATCTTAACTTGATGAATGTATAAAAGGTTTGGTTAATTATAGTCAGTGCTATAATAATAATAATATAGGGGAATATAACATTTTACAATTCCACTAGAGATGCCTGCATTTCAAATTTGAAATGTTGACAGAATTTTTTACAATAAACAAAGAAGCTTCAAAGTTTATTGTATATTAGGATTAGCTATGATGCTGGTCAACACAGACATCCATGACATTTGACGGTGCGATGAGACACTATTACAACGCCAACCTTCATAACAGCCTACTTAGTTAGACAACAAACCTATACAGCGGCCGGGTTACGCAATCTTACTTTCGATACTACACAATTTATACAAGTGAAACATTTACCACTTACTTTATTTGCTCACATTACACTGTGTTGGATGTGGTTTGGTTAATACAACACGACAAACAACAGATGAACAAACAAAAAGAATTAATGCAACGAAAAACAAAAACAGTAGAAAAGAGAATTAAAATCACACAGGAATTCAATGCTCTGACTCTTAGAACGATTCTCTAAGCAAAGAGTTTTGTTAAAATAAATTTATGTCAAGTGAATAATACTTTGTTACAATAAGTGGGCAATACCTTTGTTAACACGTTACAAATTGTACTCGACAATGCCTTATCCCCCTCCCTCCCTCTGCTGTTCCCCCCCTTATCCCTCGCTAGGCAATAATATGAATCTTGAGTCTCAACAATGACATTCGTTGTCCAGGAAACTTATCGATAAAAGTCAAAATCTGTCACATATTCGTTAAATGTGAGTAATTTCAAAACATGTGGTGCATTACTTTCTGGGAAACCCTCGTACAATGTTGTGTGAGACAGACGCTCCTTTCTAGGAACCTGGTATTATCTGAATTTTTAAAGAATGTTTATTTTGAACTCCTGAGCATCCCGCATATAACTGTCCATGCGTAAAGCAAAGCTACCGTATGGTAACTGACTTAAGAAGTCACCTCTCTACTCTGCGTGCAAGGGGATTTCCCTTCTAGGAAGCGCGCTCACCTTCAATGCCCCTCTATTCTAATGGAATTCGTTCCCCTCCACTCTACATATTACCTCCGATCACTGAGGCGTAAGGTAACTTCTAGTAATTTTCAATTGCTACATTAGGCGGAACTACCTGTACTCTACATGCACGTTCTCTACCGGAAGCTTAGAGAACGAACTCCACCTGGCAAAAAGCATCACCTCACAAAATGAATCGACTGCGTTGATTGTCAATTTTAATTACGAATCCTCAAAATATTTTCCAACTCTTTCATTTATATCAATTAAAATATGAAAAAATTTCCCAAATAAAACTTAATTCAAGCATAGATATCATTTTTTGTTCATAATTATTGCCATAATTTGAAGTCACGATGATTTAAAACATAACCTGAGCAACGCTGGGTAAATTTGCTAGTTATTTATAAGCAAAGAACTTTGCAATACCATTTTAATTTAATTTATTCACCAGAGAACTATATAAAGATGTTTGTGTAGCATTGTAAAATAAATTCCAATAATTACTCCAAGATTTGATGCACAAAAACGATTAGTGTGATTTTCCTAATAAACGTTTAATGTGACTAAATCTTAGAAGGATATTTTGTAGTTTAATTTACATTCTTCGTTAGAAATAATTTTATGAACACACTGTATTTATCTCAGAATCACTACAAATATGCTGTCAACAATTTGTTGTTAACATACATTAAAGTTATGGTAATTTAATGTTGTGCTTACGCAAACTGTATAATTATAAAATATCAGTTGATTACTTCGTTTAAAAATTAGTACAAGAGTTTAAAATAACACTAATATTTATAATGAGATTTTAAGATATAAACAAGTTAGGAAAGTGTACAACGTAACACAAATGGGTGCGTTTTGTGCATTGGAGTATTTGAAAGAAATTATTTACGTGTTTGGAAGGGAAATAGCATTATAAAGTTCTTTTCTTCATCATAAATAATCCATTTTCTTCCCATTTAAAAATATTACATGCATATGTAAGGAAATTAAACATATTTCCGTGAGATTGTTTACGTTAGCAACAATGAAGAAGTAACCATGCTAGAAAATTTCAAAGTTCAACTCAAATTACGACTCTTGTTCGATTTTCTCGCAAACGGCGACTCCTACGATAAAAATGTAGAGGAAAAGAAATACCCTGCTTTATTAGTTGCACAAGTTTTACTTGATAAATATTTTGATATGACCGATACTTTACGAGATATGAGGGAAAGTTCATATTTTATCACCAGTAAAGTGGTACCCTTGATTGGCTTACGTGACTCATTTATGTGATTTTCTTATTATCTTTGACCGTAAGTCCTTAATATCAAATTTCATGAAAATCTGCTTGGTAGAAGCAGATAACGAACATGCGGACAGACCAGATGGAGACTAATACTAATAGGCGCTTATGCTGGAAGCGAAACGCACCTGACAAATAACCTTGCATGTAATTACATTTACAGATACACATACATTACTAAAAATTGTCTTTAATGACAAGAATGATATGTTACTTATTTGTTCAATATACAAGTAGAAGGTACTTGCATTCTGTAAGCGTTTCAAGCCATTATTTATGGCTTTTGCAAAGTAAAAATTATAAACTAGTTAAATAAATAAAACAACTTCAAGTACTCATTAGAATAAACTTCATTAGACCACTGATTCCCAATGAAAAGACAAAACTGATAATGGTTTGATTCCGATGCAAATGAATTGGAATATTTCAAGGCGGTGCTTACTGTAAAAGAGAGACTGACTGATATTATTCACTTCTTTCGGTAAATTGTGATGAGATTAGCCATGAGGAAGTGTATCATCCGAAACAAAAGTACCACGAAGCCAATGAAAAGGAAGAAATCCACAGTACATTGAACCCTCTGCATACTGGACCTTGATGGAACGTACTTAGGATATAATGGACAGAATGTCCGGCGATGCAAAACAGTTAAATGATGCCACTACTACATTGTGTCTCATGCGGACCTATCACATGTGCGTTATTTGGAAGGCCTAATGAATACATCGCAACATTATAACTAACGTATATCACGGCGTATAAGTCGACCTTTGAAGCTTAAAAAAATTTTCCTAAAACTTAAAGTCGACTTATACGACAAATATAAAATTGTGAACCTTAAATTACAGATAAATAACATCGATATTTACCAACAAGGGGAGGCCATAACATTAATATTGAAATTCGTAATACCCTTTTAGGAGGTGAAACTAGAACTAAAACATCACCTATATCTCTCTGCGTTTTTGCCAATGGGCCCTTGTTTAAAAGATCTTAACAATTTAAATTCAGGTGTAAGCACGGATGCAACATATACCATTAACCTTAAGGTTACAAACAGAAGCAGCGATAGCTGAATGGGTAGAATGAATGTCTAGTATCGGATGGGCTGGGGTTCGCTCCCAGCAGCCAGCATTTTTTTCTTTCAGAAGTGGTCTGTACATATATTTTAACTAGTAAAATTGTATTATTATTGTCTTTTTTGTATTTTTGTTTTTTTCCTCAATTTTTTGTGATTATTTTTTTTGTCTTTTTCACGTACCTTTTTGTACTTAATTTATTTGCACCTTCCACATATAATTATGATATTATAATTATAAATAAATAATAAAATTTAGAATGTTATAATCATTACTTGATTGTTTATTAAAATATCAATTCTTTAATACGACATTTATGAAATGTGTATTACGGACAATTACCTTGTTTTTTTAATTGTATCATCCAAAGTATTGTAATGCTGTAGAAGTAAGTGAGATAGAAGAGGTACACTTCGATCGGAATTAACCATACTAATTGCAAGTTATAATTATATGTGGAATATGCAAATAAATCAAGTACAAAAAAGTACATGAAAGAAGACAAAAAAAAATAATCAAAAAATATGCGGAAAAAACATTTCCTTTTTTGAAAAGGGGAATAATGTAATTATCAGAACCATCCTCACGCCTGCCAACATGCGATACTTTATTGAATTTCACCACCGTAGATATTGATTGCGATAACTAGGTGCAGTTAATTTTGATAGCATCATTAACAGCCGACATCAATCAAATCATAGGAACCATTATTTAGTTGGTCAAGCTCTCTGAGAATAGCAGTTTCTTATTGGTTGAAATTAAAACACCTGTCAAATGGAAGGCTCAAGAAGAATAGCACGGACTCGAAAAAATATTCCTATATTTTTTTATTACTATGTTTATTTCTGTATCTTGTTAAAACTTGGATCGTACATGACCTTGATTTTGCCTGGCAACGATTTCATGAGAAGTATTTTTAAGTGAAACAAAGGGGGTCGACTTATACTGCGAACATATACCTAATCTAGTATTTTCAAGTTGAAAATTCAAGGTCGACTTATACATCGCAATATATGGATATATATATATATACATATTATAATGTATATAATTACTGTATATACTCGTGTATGATGCGTCCCAGTGTATAACTGCCGTGTATAATGCGCACTCGTACTTTATTCCAAAAAATCCCGACTTTTTCTGATACCACGTGTATGACACACATCCTTGATTTTTTGGGAGGTATATGAATTTTAAAACGTTTGGACTTGTCCATAAGTGTATTACGTTCAATAAGCTCCATATTATGTCTAAGAGAGACATCGTCAATAATTAAAGCGACTGAGTTGAGATGGCAGCAACCTCACATGGTAAGTTGGGCAAAGTGATGCCGTGTAGAAAACTGCAGCGCCACTGTTGCCAATCCTTTTAAATCAGACAAAAAGGGATCTATAAATTAGTTTTGATTTAAAGTGGACGTTGGTTCTCTCTTTCCTATCTCATTCTAAAACTGTTTAAGAGAAGGAATAACGTAAAAATTTAACAAACAAATCTGGAAACAGGAAACGCGACAGGTATGATTAAGTTCACACACGAGATTCTATGGGTTTTAAATTACTTACGTTGTCAATCGTAGACACTAGAATCATTTACTAAATAAAATTATTTCAATTTGCTTATTCTATGTTTTTTTGTTTTTGATGTGTGTTTTGCGGGAAGACTATCTTGTGATTTTGCAAAAATTACAGCAATCAGCTGATGAGCTAGTGAAATGCAGAATAATTAGAGAGGATGGAATTATAAATGTATAGAAGTAATTAGGTGTTCTATACATATAATTATGTATGTATAACCTGGAGTATCAATAATTATTGTGCTTTTCCCATTAATTAACCCAAAAAGCGTGAATCTGGTGCGAGGTAGGTTCCCATTTTAAGTGCAGAGAAGTGTTACCTGTGTATAACGTGCACCCTACTTTATGACCTGAAAATTTGGTCTTCAAACAGCGCGTTATACACGAGTATATATGGTAGATACAATGTATAATTTATTGGTGTAGCAAATCCGCAAAAATTAATTGTTCCTCCGTTTGACCTTTGTGACTGGTTGAAATTGACTGACTTGCATTACTTGTGGGGTTTGTTTGTCTTAAAACATTCTTTGTATTCATTGTTACTTTCTGCCAATTTCCACCAGGGTCTGGAAAAATCTAAAATCTCGAAAAAGTATCCCAAGTTCCATTCCTAAGAATAATTCCGTTTCAAATAAGAACGCAAGGGAAAATCAATTTTTCTTATGGTCACTATAATTTATTTCATTCTTAATTATGTTCTTATAAAAGTATGCTCCTGCTAGCACACTGCAAGCACCTTTTACTAGTAAAATATAAAAATTAATACGATTCCTATTTTCCTAAATTAATTAGAAAACTCTGTGCTATTATTTCATGCGCTCTTAACAATTTGTATAAATATATAGCAGAGTAAAACACTGTCTTTCATAACATGCGCATTTTAACAATTTAAGGCAACACATACGTTTCCTTCGGATGTTTCGGATATAACAGACAGGCCTTCCCCTCCTTTTAGTCCAATATATCGAGGCTTCACTGTACGTATGTAAAGAATGCGATGTCGGACTGTGTACAATACCACGTTTTGGAATATACCATACACGAAAACGTATCAAGTATATAATCGCAACCTCTGGAATAATAAAAATTAAAATAGTTATAACGAATCCAACGTATATTTTCAATCCTTTCAAACTTTTACAAACCTATGCCAACAGGTGCTTATAATGGAATCTTAACTTAGTACTTAAAAAGAGTTAAAAATGAAACAATCTTTTGTTATTCTAAAAGCTCCCAATTGCAAGCGCTATCTGAGTTTATATAAACATTTGAAATACAGTTGGACCTCTATAAACATCACCATTGATAATCGTTGTTTTGATCAACCCTCATTTGTCGCCAAATGGTACAAAAAAATTAAAAAGTTCCGATGCCAGTTTTGAATGAAGCAGACAAATGAATGATGATTGCACTGTGACCGAGAGAGAAAGATTCCTGGCATTGCCTCCAATTCAATTAGTGCCAATTAAACCTTCAAATAAGTGAAAGAATAGTGTTATTCGCTTCACACTTTAAGCATCGAAATTAATGCTGTAGCAATGTCAAACTTTATAGATAGCAACACAAATATTTACGGATAATTATCCAGTTAATAACTGTGTATGGGAAGCATTTCTAGCAATTTAATCAAAGCAATTGATCTTATTTAAAATCATTCGGATGCTGGAATCTTACTTTTTCAGTAAGTAAAACTATTAAACATCTATAATGCTTATTAAGGCAAATTGTCTCATGCGTAAATTTAAAATCAGATGAGAATAGGGACGTACATTATTTTTTAACAAATTGAAAGTTATATGGTTATGTCACCTTCGTAGATAATCTAAATGACAAAGAATGTTAGGCGACGGGCTACGTTTATTCAGGAGCAGCATGAAAACATTTCTTTTAGATTGATAACCTAGAACTCGCCGAAACTTATCTTCTCTTCATTGTTAATCTAAATAAACGGTTGCATTGATTGATATATGAAAAAAAGGACGTATACTTCAATAAAAAGAAACAAAGAAAATTAAAAACATAAAAGTTTGCAATCAATTACTGTGTAGCATTAATTTCCTCTCTAATTTGACTTTTAAAATACAGATTTCTTACTGACTTTGCATAATTAATTGTCAATATGCACACACAGCCTCGCCCTCAGCGAGATTTCTACCCACTAACCTTACCTATACTGGGGAAATGCATTATCAGAGTTAAATGCGAATTATTGAGTTAAACGTGAAATATTGAGATCAACTTATTCTACACAATTCTTAATTTTTTATAAATTAATTGAAAAAACAGTGAAAACACTGTGTGGGTACAGCTAGTACTCCGTTAATTCATCAAATAGAACTTATAATTTTGTTTGTTTAGTTTACATAACAACGCTTTTACTCATTATTACCTCTGACGGTAAAGCACTATCAATTGCAATTTCCCAGGTTGTTGTTACTATCAGCATTTTAATTACTACAAATATAACTTTTAATTAAATTTTAAGGCAATAATAGCCCATTAATTCATCAAATGGAAGAAAGAAGAAGATAACGAGGCCTTTGAATCTGTGTAATTTTTACTTATGTACCAATGACGTGAATCTAAATTGATTCTTTCGAAAATTTTAATGTAAATCTGATTCAAACGTACTTTATTGTGTCATTTTATGTTACTTGTCGCCACCTGGCACATCCAGCCACCATGTGACTAAATGAATAAATAAATAAATATTATAGAGACAGAAGAAGATAAAGAAGAACGACGTAGAAGAGAAAGAGTGAGAAGATAAAATACGGACAGATGAGCAAAGGCAAACAGCGAGAGAGACCATAAACGAAATCAGGTAACAAAGAAGAAACGAACAAACTGAAGAAGGGAGTAATATAAGAAGAAGCCAAAACAGAATCGATGCAGCCAACGGCGGAAGACGAAGAAACGACACAAATTTAAACTCAGCAATAGGAAACGGATTAGCTACTCGACGAGATGATTCACATTTAGGAAAAATTAATAAAGAATGTCAATATCGTAGAGCTTTGTTTTTTAATAACTGAGAAAAGCATAACAGATGCTGGTACGAGAAGAGCACTTCCGCAGCTTCCAGATATATTAAAACTGCCGTAGAGAGAAAATACCCCTATGTGTAAAAATACGTAAGACTAATGTAGTTTCTGCACATGCCAGGACATGAAATATATATTTAAAGCGGGAAGCTCATTAGTTCTAATTTGAAATGCAAAATCAATCACACTCACCCATCTTCTTTCTTGACATCGCAAAGCAGAGCTGGCCTGTGGAAGATCTACCATGCTGGCTGCGTTTTCAGACTTCATTCTTCAGAGGCTCGCATCTGAAACAACGACAGAACCAACTCAGAAATCTCGCACCCAAAGGATAAAAATTCTACAAAACCTTAACAATAACTTTTGATTTGAAGTTTATAAAGTAATGGAAACCGGCTAATAATGTATTATTCATACGTTTTTAAAAACACAGATTCTCATTTTATGAGGTAAACTATAATTTTTACGTTCAAAACACAATATATATTGATAACAAACCCTTAATTAATCCTACGTTAAGAGTGTAACGCCATATCTTGGCTATATTTGCCCATAAACAAATCCGTCCTTGCAAAAAATTTTACCAACTCTTCACAGAAAATGATACTTTACAACGATAAAATCACTCATTAAACATGTTATGCAGTAACAAAATGTTATACATAAGGACTAATTTATAAAAATAATTACTCCATTATACATAAATATGATAAATATAACATTTCCTATATACATATATATACGGTAAAGATATTTCAACTATAAATCAAAGATGAACAGAGAAGTTATTTAAGATTTCCTTACCTTTGTAGATATAAATCCTCGAGGAGATTGACCAGGACAGCTGTATCACACAATAATAACAGTACATTTATTTTCCAGAAGATCAAAGTTACATGGCAAATCAATAAGACAAACTCAATCACAAAAGAAAATACAAAGTAAAACAATATAACAGCACGAGTGGACTAACGAAAAACAATAATACATCAAAACATCACCATAAATTACAATTAAGTGGCAAAGCAGGGCATACTGAATAATTACATATACAAATTCACATATCATTGTATTATAAAATAAGAAATAGTACTATTAAGAGAAGTTAATTAATGTTCAGTAAGCAATGTGAAGATTACACACATTGAAACTATAAAAAACTTTAGATAATACTTCACTTCGCTTAAAGTGTCTTAAAACGTACACAAATCAAACTAAAAGTTCATAATTAAAAACTGATGTCAAAATGCGTCACATGCACCACTGTTTTCGAAGAATAAACGGCCAAAATTTTGTCAAGATCAAAACTATCGACATTAAATTTCGAATACAATAAAAAGGATTAGTTTTTTACTTGTAAAAAGTTCTGGTGTAAACACATAAAATAACCAAAAGTATTAAAACTCTGCTGTCAAAATGATTATCACGTGGACCAGTTTTCGAAGAACACACGGCCAAACATATATCACGATCATAACTATCAACATTAAATTTCGAATACAATAAAAAGGTCTAGTTTTTTCCTTCTAAAAAGGTCTGATGGAAACAAAATAAATTTCGAACTGTATTACGCACATAACAGACAACCCCGTCAGCCATTTTAAGATTTCTACTAACAATAAGTAACCAGAAGTAACGCGCAGGCTAACCAACATTTCTCCTTATAAACCTGGATATTTACAATTTCGACAAAAAATAAACAATTCTTTTTATATCTTGATTTCTCATTTTAGTAGGAACACAATTATAACTTATTGTAGCATCGATAAAATTTGCTTAAATGTTATAAATTACTTGCAGTAAATCAAATTTATTGGCATTAAACTTTTGCTTTGCAAACCTAAATTTGGATTCGTCATGGAGAGGGGTAAAAATAAGGCATTAAAATATATTTTCAGATTGCTTAATAACCGACAATGTAATTAATTAATTAATAACGAATTTTTGGTCCAAATACGTATGCGTTTTTTTGTAACATTTATTTTTCTGTAGGACGTCTTCATAAACAATTACATGGGTAGTTTCGGCGGCATTTACAAATTATGCGGAAACAATTATTAGTTATTAAAAACTATTCACCAGTGTAATTATAAGAATAGCAATTATACTCCGGAAAATACTTTCAGGTTTTTATCTTATCCATGTACTTTGGAAACCTGTGGTATATTCAATTGATACCGATAAAATATTCGTATAAATTTGAAATGTAGGTACCTACCGTAGGAACCTACTGATTTACAAACACAGATGTCCGGAACAGGTAGAAAAATACACTTGTAATTGTCCTAACTAAGATACTCTATTTAGTAAGTGAATTAGCCTTCATAAGAACTTAAGAACCATAAAAAACTCGGGTGATTCCTTCTTCACGGTAAACTTCCACCTCATTTCCTATTTGAAATCCAAAAACTCACGTAATATATTTTCAAAAAAAGCATTCGTGCGTCAATTTCCAACAAATCCTTTATCTAATTTTACAATTGTCCGACCGTCTTTCTCCATTTGTATCTCCCATTATTACAGCTAATGCCTGTCACATAAGTATATTCGAATCATCCTTTGCATCAATTTATAGAAATTTATAAAATTTTATTATTGTAATATTATCGTATATTTTATAAAGGTAAACTCCTCTCTATTATGAATTTTACACTGATAATAATAATACTCTATTTACGGGACAAGGCCTTTTCCTAAAAATACAATCAGAAATGTATTAAAAATAAGCCAAAATATTTAAATGTGCGTTCTAATACAATATAAACCATTAAAGCACAAGAGTAAGAAAAATTATACTATCGCACATAAAAATCACAAATCCTATAAAAATTATACTCAAAATCCATCTGACAATATAACAATATCGTACAAACCTTTGTATGAACTCAACATTAACGAGGATATGTGCTAGTTATAATAAGTACTTCTCTAATCTAGACATTTTTATCAGAAAGTCTGAGTATATAACATAATTATCGGCTTTATTGGGGTACTCAATAAAAGATATGTATGAATTTATAATTTCACCATTGTTTGAAATTATGTACATATCTTGAAAATGAAGGAATATATGATTGTTATCTGCCTCACTTCTTTTATAAATATATTTCATTCGTTGTTATTGGTAATACATAACTACAATTGTATAACTACCATTGTTACTTGCCTTATTTATAAATAGTTCATAGGTCGTGTATGGTAATATATATATATATCATTGTATTGAATAATGAATATTTTATGCTTGTGAATGTATATGCTTTTGTATTGCTTTTTCGTTACATATATAATTTGCCATCTTGATATCAAGAATTAGAATCAAGTGTATTTATTAAAATGTAAACCAGTTTATCCTGTAATTATTTTGTTGGGTAAACTTTAAAAATGATAAATAAATAAATATTCTAAGGCATAAAGTAAAATTATATCAGATTCATGGTACTTAATAAAAATTTACCTGAATTAAAATAGACATAAGTTGGCATAAATTTCTACCACATTTAAGTTAGGCATTGCAGCTTAGTTTTAAATGATTGCAGTGATTCATTGAATATATCAACTTTATGACTTATAAGGTTGTAGTCTCTCATCATAGTATACAAAGGTAAAATGCACATACAATTTGTCCATATATGGTATATGAAAAGTCATATCTAACCTTGTATACATTAAAGGCACTCTGAGGTTTATTAAATTAAGTAATTCTGGGCTTTTAATATGGTTATTTAACAATTTATATAAAAACATAAGGCCACTATTCCTCCTTTGAATGTAAAGGAGTAGCATATCAAGTAGTATTGTCACTCCTAACATAGTAAAAAAGCAAAAAGTGTCAAAAGACTTATGTCCTTAACAACGCTTTCAATCTATTATCAGAACGTAAGGGGATTAAGGACAAAATTAGAGCAACTTAAACTAGCTATTTCTACCGCTGACTATGACGTTATCGTACTCACTGAGACTAGGCTCAGTGAAGACATAACTCTGAATTGGACTTACCTCATTTAGACATTTATAGACATGATCGCAGTGTAATTACTTCTAATAAAGTTCGTAGTGGTGGGGTTTTAATTGCTATTAAAACAAAATTGCAATCTGTAAAGGTTATAAGCCAAATTATTAATGTAGAACATTTTTGTAAACATTTGTAGTCAAGAGGCAAAGGTTTTAATTGGGGCAGTGTATATCCCCCCAGCCTCTGCCATTGATAAGTACTTATCTCATTGTGAAGTGGTTGAAGATATTGTGAATAATAACAATTTTTTGATATTATTGTACTGGGGACTACAATTTACTTGATCCCTGTTGGAACACTGACTGTGATAGCATGTCTTTCACCACTCAAGCAAGAATTATAAATGAAAGTTTTACATTACTGGGTCTTAAGCAGATGAGTACTATTTGTACAATTTACTATTAGATCTAGCTTTTTCTAATTCAGGGCAAGTAACTTCCGAAAAGGATCCATATCCTATTTAAAAATGTGTTAATCATCACCTTGATATTCATTACAGTGTAAAGTTGGCCAAAGAACTAGATTATAACAATTATCAATTTACTATTTATGATTATAGAAACTGTCATTATACTACATTGACTAACTACTTAGATACTTTAAACTGGCTAGGAATATTGTGCAATTTGGAGATTAATAATGCTCTATCAATTTTCTACTCTATTCTTTATGAATAGACTGTGTACTCCTACCTTAACAATCAAAACATCATCTTATCCTAAATGGTTTAGTGTTGAATTAAAGGAATGTATCAAACTCAAGAAACATTACCATAAAATTTTCAAAATTACTGGGAGTAATGATGATTATCATAATTTTTCTAAAATCCGAGGTGAATGCAAAAAACATTCTGGTTCATGTTGCAAAAACAATATAAATAACATGGAAACAAATATTCCCTATAACTTAAAGTATTTCTGGAGACATGTTAAAAATCATCAAAAATTGGATAGAATACCAAACATAATGTATTATTATGAAGAACATGTTGCAAATAATGACCACAATATTTCAAACCTCTTTGTAAGGAACTTTTCTAAGGTCCACAGTACTGTGATACCTGACACAAAGCCTGCCTTTGACATAAATTACACGTTTTCCTTTGGCAAAATGACAGTTTCAACTGAGGATGTACTATGGAAATTATTGTCTACAAATGTTACAAAGTGTACTGGCCCAGATGAACTCTCTCCCTTTTTTATTTAAAAAGTGCAGTCAATCACTGGTTTACCCACTGTTTATACTATTTAAAAATCTTTTAGCAGTGGCATTTTTTCTGACCTCTTTAAAATTGCTTACATTACACCGATTCACAAAGATGGTGACAAAAGCAATACTTGTAAAATCAATATATGTAGTGGAAAAGGGAAAATTAGGTTTGGAGTAGCATTTAAATTCAGCCAAGCATATGAGAAACAGTAATTCTGGCACTACATGAGGAAAAATTACAAATGATGCTATTACTAAAAATAGAAAGTAGGCTGAAATTGTTTCTGCTTGTAACTTTAGGCTTTCATTCAGTTTGACATCACTTTGAGTTATCGATCAGTGATTTGCACAAATAAGATTATTTGCGGATTCAAAGATGGCTACTAAAATTTCACCAGCCACAGCTAAGACATAAGCAATAGTTGACAAGGTATTAGCTCCACATTCTCTACCTTTAATAAAAATTAAACTTGAATATGTACATCAGGATCTCCACTGATGGTAGCAATAATTTATCACGAAAAATTTTTCGAATACTCGTACAGTATTTTGATCGTCATGTTTAAGGACTCACACAAGCTAGTTGAATTGAAATGTTTAAAATGAATCAGAGGGGACTATAAGTCACCTTGTTTTAAAAACATATGATTGGCCAGAAGAGTGTATCGCATTTGGAGGGGATAACTGCAACTCCAATTTTGGTTATGTTGATGGAAATGGACAGAGCAATGTTTATGTACTCTTGTCTGCAGAAGTTGGGGAATTACTTGGAATAAAATGCCCTGCCCGTATATCTTACATAATTGTGTTCAGCATGCAAGGGATTCCTGGCTAATTGATATTGAATCAAATTTGGTTACAATTTATAATCGTTTTTCTGTATTCACGGCCAGAACAGAAACCTTGAAAGAACTTTGTGACTTTGTATCTGTAGGTTATAATCGTAAAAACAAAGCAGGTCTGAGCGTGGCCATTATGTCAGAGAGTGGCAACAAAGATAAAATGTCAAAAGATTTTAAAGTGAGAAGGAAGGTGTGTTCCGTGAGTGGGTGTGAGGGACGCAGCGATGGGACAAGAAAATTTTTTAATTTCCCGAGGACGGAAAAAGTGTAAGTTAATTTATATTAATGAATATTTTTCTTGTGAATGCTGAAGTGTTTCTGCAAGTTATAAGTGTAGTTTATAAATAGATACAACGGTTGTTTTCAGTGCGAAGATTGTCATTTATAAGCGAAATTTAGAATTTTATTTATTCACTCCGCTTTGAGGAAGTATGTTTAACTAAATGAAGGGATTTGTAAGGCGAACATATATGTGTCATTGGTCTCTCCATTTGTTAAATATGTATAGGTGGTTTGTTTGAAATATACATGAGTTTCGTCAATTAAATCTAGTGGAAAAGTTGCTGCCTAAATTATTACGTTTTGTAAATTATAAATTACATGATTTCAGCTTCAATGTGAATTATTGTATACTTTTGGGGATTCGTTCCTTACATACTCTTTAGGACGTAGGAATTAAATCATTCTTTCCGTATTTGTTTTTAAAAAACTATGTCGATTCTTCTAGTCTTTTTGCACTTACTATTAACCTCTCAAACTGTGAGAAACTATCTTTAATTTAATAGAAACTTTTACAGCATATGATAGAATACAAAGGGCAGGTAATGTGTATATTGACATTTGCAACATTCTTATATGAGATAAAAGAAAACTGAAAATTTCATGTACAAACAAATGTGGTATGTTTCAAAGCATTAATTTAACTCCAAATATGACAGCAATTCCTAAAATGCATTTATTCCTGCTAATTGTCGTAATGTGATTAATTTGCATTTATAATTTCCAGTGTGAAATATTTTTGTATTATTATTCCTTGACCTTTTATAAAGAAATTAATAAAATGTTCGTGATTACCTTTTATATAAAACCGAGTGAACCTTTGCAATTATGTTAAGAATAACTAACTTAATGTGGGGGTATAATGGCACTATTTGTTCGATGGTACAATTTCCAATGCTTCTTAAATGAGACGGTTTTCCAATTCTTTAAGAAATTTTGTGAACCTTGCAGGTTTTTTTATCTTTCTGGTAATCTATGATTATTCATACCGATTAATGTCTTTATGTGCAGGTGCTTGGAATGGCTTTCATTTTGCCAAAACTGGCAGGTTCGTGACATGTATGAGCGTGGGGGTGTGCGAGCAGTGGTCCACAAGATGGTTTAAAATTTTGTAATTTTTTTATTTTAGGGTATAATTTTCACGTCTTAGTAAATATATTTTATTTTAGTGTATAGGTTTCACATTTCTTTGTCACTGTTTTATTTTAGGGTATAGGTTTTACATTTCTTTGTCAATGTTTTATTTTAGGGTATAGGTTTTACATTTCTTTGTTAATATATGTTATTGTAGGGTATAGGCTTTAAATTTTGTAAATATATATATATGTACATATTCATTATTCAATCTTTTAATTTCTATATGCTTTTTGTTGGGGAAATTAACATAATTCAGATATTGTGCGACCTTTTATGTTGCAGTATGTACACATTTCCACTTATTATGATTTAAAATTATCTGCCTAATATCATTGCCCTCATTAGGTTTGGGAACAGGTATTACATCATGCCTCTTAATGTTAGAGTACATATTTGGATGGTTTCTGTGTGTTGTATGCACTGCTTAGTGTATATATGTTCATTTTTATACTGTTTATTTGGTTACCTTGATATGATATTATGAACTTGTATATATGTCATGTGAAGGGTGTCACTGTTTATATGCTTGCATGAATTAACACATTTGAGATGTTGCAGTATGTACATACTTTTACCTTCCTGTGATTTCAAATTATCTAATATCAATGCTCTCATTAGCTTTGAGAGAAAGTATGATTTTATACGCATTTTGTGGCATGAACTAGCGCAATGCAGATAATTTGCAACCTTTTATTATTTAGTATGTACCTGCATACATCTTTTTTGTTAATTCATTGTTCATTATGTTCATATTACATTTTTTGTCTATGTTCAATTGCATATTTTCATGGTTTACAGTATTGTCTATAGTACTTCGTGTATGTTAAGATTTTCTTATACTTAGTCTCACTTTTTTCTGTTTGTGTAATACCAGTTGAGGATACATTTCCACATATTTTGTACTTTTCCATGTGTGATCTCTGTTGAATTGCTTATGTTTGAATTGAGATTTGGCAACTGTTTGTTTTATCTGGTACTACTTTGTAATGTAACTGTGCCATCTTTCTGAGTGTATATCGCAAATAATTTGTGATGTTTGCAAAAACCTTTTTGCAATCTCAGCTGAAATGCTACAGAATTGTTTCTCACTTAAAATACGGCATTTACTTGTTATGTGTACATCTAACGAAGCTTAAATAAAGCAATATCAATAACGTACAATAATTTTGTTGTTTTTTCAATTTTATATTTCTATTTCAAATTTTGCGATCATATATATTAAGCATTTTACGAGGAATAAATAACCTGATATTTTAAACGCGCGCGCTTGGTGCGACGGTGGTGCCATCTATGAACAAATGTAGTCGTAACTTGAACCTATTTCCCACAAGAGTAAGATGCACAGGGCTGGCCTGTCGCGACATTTACAAACCCGATCACCGCACAACGGGGAGGGAAAGTTTGGTTCCAGCGAGGCGAAGGGCGCGGTTTGAAATAATTCGACGATGTTTGAACGTGCCTTTGTTGTCTTATTGAAGTCTTTCTGCATATTAAAGGCAGTTGCTTGCGCTGTGCCTTCGCGTTATCTGAATATAGCAGATATTATGAAAATAATTTTTTTCGTGCTGTTTTTTTTAATTCGCGTCAATCCAATTACAGGGTAACCAACCAGACAACGATTACATTGTTATCTAAATAAATAAGGTATATGCGCTGATTGCGTGTATATTGAGATATTTATTGAGATTGTTCTTAACTGCTGTTAATAAACAAAGATATTCTCCCGCGCTCGCAATTTCGGTAACTATTTTAAAATATACCAAGTAATGGAAAGATTATCAGTAGAAACTGTCGCAAGAGATGGAAATTGTTTATTCCGAAGTTTTGGTATACTGCTAGAGGATGAAGGCCAGTACAACAGATTACGGCAAAAAGCGGTACAATGTGTGTACAATAACTGGGAACGGTTCCGTCCATTTGTTCCAGTTGAAATTAACGAGTATAACGATTATTGTATGATTAATACAAGAGAAGACTACAAAATATACATGGGCAAAAATGGAGTTTATGGGGGAAATGTTGAAATAATAGCTATTAGTGAAATGTATAAAGTATCTGTTAAAGTTTGTTGTATCTGAGGGCCAAATCATTCAACCCCCAATTACAATTGTTGGTCAAGTTGTGAGTGAAAGAAGTATATCTGTTTTATATAGTGGTGAACTAGGCAATGGTCACTATGATGCTCTGTTACCCCTGAATTCCACATTGCAAGAAGACAGAACATTCCAAGAAACAAAGGAACAACGGGAAAGAAAACTAAAGAGAAACAGACAAGAAGCGTGGAGGAGATCACAAGAATCACATGAGCAAAGAGAAAAACGCCTACAAAAAAAGAGAGAAAGAAGACTAAACAGTAAATTACAAGAAACAAAGGAACAAACTGCAAGAAGACGTCAATTAGATGCTGAACGTCATGTAAACAGACGTCGAAATGAGAGACAAGAAGAAACTGATCGACGAAGAGTATGCCAACAGATTTGCAAATGAAACAACCGAGCAAGCTGAAAATAGAAAACGTTTAAATAGAGAAAGAAATCGAGATAGAAATAATAACAGACCAGCGCTAAGAGTATTTAATGATGAATTTGCAGAGGTAGAGATTCCAACACATTATTGTGGTCAAATGAACGAAAGATGTGAGTTTTGTGGATCGTTAAACTTTACCAAAGAAAGACCAGCAGATAAAAAGTTCCAAAACTGCTGTCACAAAGGAAAAGTGATTCTAACACCCAGAGGACAATTTCCAGAGTATTTAAAAGACTTACTGATTAATCCAGCAAATCCAAATCATCAGAACTTCAAAGCAAACATAAGAACATTTAACAGTGCCTTATCTTTTGTCTCTATGGGAGCTCAAATCGATTATTTGCCAGGAAATGGCCCCTACTGTTTTAGAATTCATGGACAAATATATCATCGTACATCCCATTTACATCCAGATCAAGAGAGTGATAGATGATATGCACAGCTTATGTTGTTGATTCTGCAGAGGCTAATGAAATAAGATTAGGTAACGAGGTAAACAGGGGATGTAATAAAGTTGTTATGGAAGAACTAGACCGAATCATTAGACAAGTGAATCCATTTGCTGTTGCTTATAGAACGTTGAGAGAAGTTGAATTAGAAGAGATAGAACAAGCAAATGCCAATAATAGATCAATTCCAAATATGAATATGGTTTTTAGAAGAGATAGAAACAATGACAGACGTCGTTATAATGCTCCAACTACATCAGATGAGATTGCTATGATATTTAGAAATCAAAATGGTGAGCCACCATTTGAAAGGGACATAAGAGTGTACCCAAGAAATCCCGACAATCCACGGTATCAAAATATTGAATTGAACATACTAAGTCCAAATTTAGATCCGATGAGTTGTTTTATTTTATCCTTATGGGGAATCAGGATGGCAACCAGGATTGAGAATAAACAATGAGGCAAATGCAAGAAGAATAACCATAAGCATGTTGCAGTTTAAAGTAGCCCAAACAACAATTAGAGAAGTACAATTTAATCTACTTTTGTATGGAGGAAAATTATTTCAACAATGGGTAGTAGATTCGCATGTTTCGGTTGAAGCAAATAACTTGAACTATATTCGACATAATCAGGCAAAATTGAGAGTTGAGCAATATCAAGGTTTAGCGGATCATTTAAATAATATAGCACAAAATGAAAGAGTGCAAATTGGTAGAACTGTTATTCTACCATCTACATTTCAAGGGTCATTGAGAAATATGAATGAAAAATATCATGATGCAATGTCAATTGTAAGTCGATTTGGAAAACCAGATTTGTTTATCACAATGACATGTAATCCAAATTGGTCTGAAATTCGGGAAAATTTGTTGCCAGGTCAGCAACCATGTGATCGTCCTGATTTAGTCGCAAGGGTGTTTAAGTTAAAGTTGAATGAGTTGAAAGAAGATCTATTGAAAAGAAATATTTTTGGTATACATTTGGCTTTTGTTTACACAATTGAATTTCAAAAAAGAGGTTTACCACATGTACATTTACTCTTGATTTTAAATGAAGTTGATAAAATTGAAAGAAGAGAAATGATTGACAAAGTTGTTTGTGCTGAATTGCCTAATCCAGAAAATGAGCCAAGATTATTTGAGATTGTGACCAGATGTATGATACATGGTCCATGTGGTGGTGCAAATCCTAAAGCACCATGTATGGACAATGGCATTTGTACAAAAAAGTATCCCAAAAAGTTTATAAACGAAACTCATCCAAATGTTGATGGATATCCATTGTATCGAAGAAGAGAAGGAAGGTCTGCTCAAATTGGTGCTCATCAGGTTGATAGTAGAAATGTTGTTCCCTACAATAAGTTTTTAAGCTTAAAATACAGTTGTCATATCAATGTTGAAGTTTGTACTTCAATAAAATCTGTGAAATATCTTTACAAATACATCTATAAGGGATATGATTGTGCAAATGTGGCAATAAGAGATAAAATGTGCTCATTCATGATGAATTGTCAAGATACATAGATGCAAGGTATGTAAGTGCACCAGAAGCAATGTGGCGATTGTTGGAAAATAAAATGAATGATAAATCTCACACCATCATCAGATTAGCAGTTCATTTGCCAAATGCACAAATGGTGTATTTTGTAGAAGGTCAAGAAGTGGAAGCAGAACAAAGAGCTGCAAATAGAAACACGCATTTGACAGCATGGTTTCAATTAAATAGAGAAAATGTAGAAGCAAGGCAGTATTTATACACAGAAATTCCTTATCATTTTGTATTTAATGGAACAATAACAAAATGGACAGAAAGACAAAGAGGTGGAGAAAAAAATCATTTCAAGAATGTATTCAGTTAGTCCAACAGATAGAGAAAGATTTTACTTGAGATTGTTGCTACCACATATTAGAGGAGCACAAAGTTTTGATGATTTGAAAAGAGTTGAAGATGTAGTTTGTGGAACTTTTGAAGAAGCTGCAAGAAGAAGGAATTTGTTAGAAGATGATAGAGAATGGGAAAGATGCATGAGAGAAGCTGCCACTATCAAAATGCCTGGTCAATTAAGACAAACGTTTGCAATGATTTTGGTTTTCAATCATCCATATGATCCTCTGAAACTTTGGAATGATTTTTGGGAAGATATGGCTGAAGATTTCCAAAGACGTTTTGAAGATCATGAAGTAATCATGTTTTGAATGAGATTGAAGAAATTTTAAAAGTTCACAGAACAAGTTGCGTTGAGTTTGGATTACCAAATCAAGATTTGGAATTCAATGTAGAAGAAGAGGCTAGAATATCAGCAGAGAATATAAGAAACTTGAATCCTTTACAAAGAGCAGCTTTTAATCGTATAATAAATGCTATAGAAGATGTTGAAGCAAATTCAAGATTTTTCTTTTTGGATGGACCAGGTGGATCAGGGAAAACATATTTATATAATACATTAATGAGTTATTTGCGAGGCTGGGGAAAAATTGTATTGCCTTTTGCAACTACTGGATTAGCCGCAGATTTGTTGAAAGGAGGAAGAACTGTACATAGTGGGTTCAAATTGCCAGTCCCTTTAAGTGAAACCTCTGTGTCTACTATGAGTATTAATTCACAAGATGCTAAAAGAATGAAAGAAGCTGATTTAATTATCATTGATGAATCCTCTATGTTGTTGTCTAATGGTTTACATTGTATTGATGTTTTGTTAAGAGAAATTATGGAAAATGAAAAGCCATTTGGAGGTAAAGTTTTATTGCTTGGAGGAGATTTTAGACAAACAGCTAATGTAATTCGAAGAGGGACAACAGCTCACATTATTGAAGCATGCATTAAAAGTTCACTACTGTGGAGATTTGTAGAAGTAATAAGTTTAAAAACAAACATGCGTGCAGTTGTTCAAAATGAATTCAATGAATGGACACTATGCATTGGAAATGGATCACTTTCGAATAATGATGGTTTACCAGAAGATCTGATTGAAATTCCAGAGAAATTTATTGAGAATGACAACTTGATAAGAGTAATTTATCAAATTGATGTAAGCAGTATTGAAGCAGTTTCTGAGCTTGAACGAAAAGTAATTTTAACACCAAAGAACAAACAAGCTACAGAAATGAATAATGAAGTTTTGAAATTGATAAATTCGAATGGAAAGGAATATCAAAGTGTCGATTCAATTGTAGTAGAAGATAATGATGATCAGATGAGAGTAGACTTCCCAATAGAGTTTTTAAATGCACAAACACCATCAGGAATGCCGCCACATAAGTTATTAATAAAGGTTGAAGCTATTGTGATGTTAATTCGAAATTTGAATCCAAAAAAAGGATTGTTAAATGGCACGAGATTAATTATCAGAGGAACTCATCAACGCTTTCTAGATGCAGAAGTTTTGACTGGAAGTCATAAAGGAGAAAGAGTGTTTATTCCACGAATAATTTTAGCACCAAGTGATACTGGTTTGCCTTTTGTATTAAAGAGAAGACAATTTCCAGTTATAATAGCTTTTGTGATGACTATAAATGAGTCTCAGGGTCAAACCTTTGATAAAGTTGGAGTGTACTTGCAAGAACCAGTATTTGGACATGGCCAATTGTATGTTGCAGTGACTAGAACAAGAGATGAGAACAATTTGAAGTTTTTTGTTGCTGATACATCAAGTCAGGGAAAATTGCTAAACAATAATAGGGTATTTACGAAAAATATTGTGATAAGAGAACTTCTTGAAGATGTGATCAATAGAAACTTATATGACTGAAAAATAAATGTGATTTATTTTTTTAAAAATTATTTCCTTTAAAACTTAGCCCATTTTAAATGGGTTATTAACCTAGTCATTATAATAAAAAGCAATTCTCTGTCTATAATGCTAACTTAAACGCTAATAACTCGAGAAGTAATGAAGATAGAAACTCGAAATTTGGCAGGGATGCTTGATTAACACTTTTTCAGGTGATGACAAATTTAAATAGCGAAAAAATTCCTTGGTTCGACTCCAATGGAGGCATTTCCATTTCCCATTACTTAACATGTAAAACGCGATTTTTCGACGTGCAGGCTTTTATTCATTTGGAAATTAAAATTAGAAGGAGTTAACCTATGACCTTCGGATTTGAACCATTTTGAAGAAAAAATTATAAAGTTTCTTATTCTGTTCATCTTTTTTCACCCACAGTTCGAAATATTCCATGTTAAACGTTTAATTAAGATATTTTATGGAAATCTTGCCATTTTAACGGAATGTTGTCATGGTGACTAATTATATTGTTAAACCTCAAAATCTGATTGTTGTATCAATCCTTATGGGTGTAAGCGTGCTCTGAATGCTTTTAATACAAGATAAGGAGGGTGAGGGGGAGAGAAGGGGAGGGAGAGAGGAGGGGAGAGGGAATGAGGGGGAAGGGGTGGAGAAAGGGAGGGGGAGTGAGGGGAAGAAGGGAGGGAGTGGGGAGACAGACAGACAAATGACTTTATTGAGGGTGAAATTGAGACTATATAGTCCCTTCTTACATTTAAGAGAGGGAGAGGGAGTGAGGGGGAGAAGGGAAGGAGAATGGGAGGAGGGGAGAGAGAAAGAGGGGGAGGGAGGTAACTATTTTAAGGTTAACTAAAGATATCCCGTCATATTGACGGGCAATTATGCTAGTAAATAATAAATAACGATACTTCATTTTTCGACATTTCTACACAAACTTTCATCGGCACCATCAAGTGTTGATAAACTGAACTTAAGCTGATTTACAAGATTAAGAATTTTTGTCCTACTTAAACTGATATGGAGTGTTCAGATTTATTCCCTTCAATGAATTTCGGAAAGGATTCACATGCAAAATTTCAACCTTCTAGATAAAGCAGAAGTACCTTAGACAGATATACAAACTTTCTGTTTTATTAGTATAGATAGATTTGTTTGTCCCTCCATGACCATACAAGTCAGTTTACGAGCATAAAATTGTGAAATCTATTATCAAATAGCCAAAAATTTTTGTTTGTTTGTTTTGTTCTTAAATGATGTCATGCTTCAAGGGGGCGGGGGGTAGTGTCTGGGAAAATGTGACATTTTGTGACAGGGGGGAGGGAGTATATCTAAAACAGTGTGATATCACAAATAAGTAAAAAAAATTAAAAATTGTTAAAAAGACAATTTGATGAATATGAACAGAATCTTTGATTTATCATATGATTTTTAAAATATTCTGGTGTGGATGTTATTTAATGTGAAATAAACAACTCACTCAAGACAGAATTTGATTGAAACTGAAAAATATCGATTTTAATAATAAAAGCAAACTGATTCTAAAAGAATAATGATAAATATTAGCTAGGGAGATAATGAGGAAACATAAGTCATTGACTGACAAATAAGTGATCAATTAGGCTTTCAAAAGAAATGATATAAACAAGAGTTATAATTAAATAATTTTGGCATGTGGGAATGAATACATATCCTTTTTTATGATGGCATTTAGTTTTTCATAGGCTACAAAATCTATTTTGTGAACGAGAACGATAGGTGATGAGCAAGGACTGTTTGAATGTTCAATCACATTACATTGGAACATCGATTCATTTTCGGAATCAATGACAGATATTTCTTTTTGTGACAAATGATAAGGGTATATTTTGATTGGCCTATGATTACCTATGTTGATACGATACGACATAAATGAACAAGTGAGGTGAATCCCTGATTCACCATACAGTTTTATATTTTGCTTCTAGTTGGCTTGATTGAGGTACATACAAATGGTACGACTTAAAGAATCCTCGCGCTCTCTAAGAAATATTTGTCGTACTTATAAAGTACACGCATTTTTAAAAAATATCGGTATGTCATAGTGAGAGAGATTGCTTTAGTTATTATAATTTACTATCAAAAAATTTTTACGAGGCCGAAAACCACCTGCGCGTTATACGCGGGTATTTACAGTAAAGATGCTTCTCCTATTTTTAGGAAGAAAACCTAACCCCAAAAATCACGTAGCCGCACCAAACCGAAAAAATTCCACCCAAGCAACTTCCTATTTCTGCCGACCTCAATCAAAACCCATACGGCCTTGGATTTCACCTTCTCTTTTAATTTTTCGCTCAGGATGCCGATACCCAGAAATAGGGAGAAGTTGCGATGCATTAAATACTTTAGGAAGGCCGTTGAGGGGTTCCAAGACCGTGCCTCAAGAAAGTAAAATTGTGCTGCTGTTATTCTTGATATATGTATATGAATGATTTAGCAGATAATATAAAGTGTAAAGTCAGACTCTTCGCGGATGACAACCTTGTGTATGGTGAAATAAACAGAGTAAATGACCAGGAGACTTTGCAAAGGGACCTTCAGGCTATTACAAAGTGGTGTAAAGACTTCACATGTTCCATAAATTTCATCCGTTACCCGTACGAAATATCTGGATTAAAGCTAAAATACGTCAATAGCTAGCCTAGGAGTCACACTCAGTAGCAATTTGAACATATCAAAACCGCCATAGCATCGGCAAACAGGGTTCAAAGGCTTTCCTCTAGAGTCCTGTGGGGATGCCCCTCGAATGTGAAGGAAATCGCACACTTTTCCCTAATCCGACCCATCGTGGAATACACGTACGCCATCTGGGACCCTTTCGAGGAGGGCCTTACTAGGGAGCTCGAAATGGTTCAGCGTAGAGCAGCTAGATTTGTAAACTGAGAATATCGGTATGATGCGAGTGTATCAGAGATCTTGAGTGACCTGAAATGGCAGACGTTGAAGAGTAGAAGAATTGAGTACAAAAGTAACTATTTAAAAAGTTTAAAAGCTCCGAATGCATTGAAGACATAGGCGACATGGTTGTACCCATCGGTGTTAGTGAACGTAACGTTAGATCAGAGCGTACGAGAAAATATGTCGAAACAATCCATATAACCGAGAAATTCCACAGATCTTTTTTCCCAGATGCGATATGACAGTCCAACAGAGGCATTAATTAGAGCTTATTTGGTGCTGTGACACCCCCAGTGGTGGATTAAGGTATCTGAAGGCCCCAGGCGCAAAAAATTTGGGAGGCCCCCAACTGACCGGGAGGGGAGGGGGATTACTCAATCAACAAAGATTTTTACAACTTACGAATGGAAAAAACGTATGCAGCAGGTTAAATAAATCGAATTACAGAAATGCATAAATAGAAAATTTAATATTTATTATGTAAACTTGCGCATATTGAAAAATAAACAAAAAATGAATTATAACTGTGAGATGTGTTTTTTTGAATGACGCAAGGGATGTTACATTGTAACAAACCTAAGTAAAAACAGGAGATGTGTATGTAAGTTGTAGATTATACTGATTGTGAAATATTTTACTAAATAAAATATTGAGTTTTGACCGTTTTGAGGTCCCCATGAGTGTCGAGGCCCCAGGTGAGTGCCTCATACGCCTGTGCGGTAATCCGCCACTGGACACCCCCCTGCCAAACGCTTCTGGGGGCTTGTAGGGTATCCATGTAAATGTTTAATGCCATACAATAACTTTGAAGAGTATGATATGTCCCCACTTTAATGCAAAATTATGTCGACTTTGGATTGGGTCCAGTTATGCCGTTGGAGACGTACATTTCTCTGAGGCTTGTTCGTTGGTAATCTTCATCTGCGATGATAAAATAGTCAGGGTAGACATCATAGTGTAAGGGTATATTAAGGGAGTTTAGAAATGCATAGGGTAACATTATAAGTGAGGATGGAGAATGAGTTGATGGAGAGTTATTAATGATAATGTATTTGGTTGTAAGGGCTTCTTCAGAGAAATTTTCAGGGGACAGCAGGATGTTGAGCAATCTATGTATCAATGAATGGAATGCTGTGAATTGATGACAATGATGGTGGTTGGAAGACATAGGCAGTGCCGTAACCAGGGTATGGCAAAGGTGCCAGATGTTCCCCAAAAATTATTTTTTCATAAATAAGTATTAATTTAATATTCATGTGTCAAAGTTCTAGGCTTATTGTTAGATTTTATAGATGTCAACATCGATCACAGCACCAATTTATGTCAGGTAGTAAATAACTACGTGAATTTTCCGAACGCACGTTTAAATGTTGCCTGTAGCAACTAATTGATGTTCACTTTAGTTGGAAGAATGGTTTCAAAACAAGTTAGGAAAGTGTACAGCGTACCACAAATGGGGGTGTTTAGTACAATGAGGTATTAGAAAGAAATGATATACCTGTACGAAAGGGAAATAGCATTTTGAAGTTCTTTTCTTCATCATGAATAATCCATTTTCTTCCTATTTAAAAATATTGCATGCACATGTAAGGAAATTAAACGTTTGTTTGTGAGATTGTTTCTGTTATCAACAATGAAGAAGTAACCATGCAAGAAATTTTCCAAGTTCAACTCGAATTAAGACATTCTTGTTTGATTTTCTCGATAATGGCTACTCCTACGATAAAAATATATAGGAAAGGAAATACTCTTTTTTACCAGTTATACAACTTTTATTTGAAAAATATTTTGATATGAGCAATACTTTACGAGATATGACGAAAATTTAATTTTTTGTCTCCAGTAAAGTGGTACCCCTGATTGGCGTACGTGATTAATTTTTGCGATTTTCTTATTATATTTGATTGAAAGTCCTTAATATGAAATTTCATGAAAATCCGTTTGGTAGAAGCCGAGAACGAACATGCGGATCGACGATAATAGGCGCTCACGCTGCAAACGAAACGCGCCTAAAAATGGGTTGGGGTGATGTCGAGGACCGATTCATATACCTCGGATCTGTTAGAGAAAATAATGGTGGCTGCTAGGTTATTTGTTTTTGTAAAATTAGGCTCTGTTGACACTCTAAGATCCAAGTTTGGGAGTATTTCAATTACGGAGATTTACCTTTGAAATATCGGCCAAGGACAATGCTATGTTAAATGCTAAAACTACATACCTAAACCTTTAATTTGAAAGTGAAGATATTTTTGAATTTTACATACGATAAAATCTAATTTTTGCGATTACCTGCCAATAGTCCATAAAATAGTTAACTATAAAATCTTAGACATACATGTATCAAAGTGCTGGTGAAATCTTGTTTTCACTAACATAATCGTACGGCACAATGTTCACTGCGGAAAGTTATTCCAGTAACTTCACCTTTATTATTGTTTAGAAAATAACAAATTTCAATGGGAATTCATATACGAAATACTTTGTAATGTTTATTAACATCAATTTAAAATAAATTTGTTCGATTTGATGCTGATGTATTTAGCAATCGCACTCTCGCTAAAACTTTAATTTTGGAGTGATAATGTCGTAATTCCCATGTCCTTCCAAAAAGCATATGCGAAAGAAATCGAGTTTCTGGTCTCGAGCCTCTCGGTTATACTTAGCTCAGGTCAGCAGATAGCAATCTTTATAAGTGGGGTTAACTGACCCACCCACCTTCAGTTAGGAACTTCCAAGTATTTTTGAAAGATCAAGCGTCGAAAATAACACTTCCCGTTCAGGAAAACATTCTGCCGAACCGGTCGTAATACTTGACATAAGAAATATCTTTCGCTTGCCCCTCGTCCATTCGCATCGAGACATTCTCAAACCGAATTAATGTATCTTGATTCTAAATGTAAGCTAATGTGGCCTATTTGTATATAAACAAAAATTTTGAAATTGTATAATTAGTCAATCGTCCCCATTTCAATTCAGCATTTATTCGTAAAAATACTATCAAAACTAAAATTTTTGTGCGACCAAATTTTTCACATAACAGAAGTTTCATTGTTCGAAAAATTACTAAAAATTTTGAAGCTGTTATTAACGAAATTTTTGTGCTATTATATGGCATTGATCCGGATAAAGTGTTTTGTAATTTTTATTCGTGAAAATCGTCTTATTGCTTTTCTGACTTAAAGCTTACATTAATTAAAATAAAGCACCAAATCTTCTTCAATGAATAAGGAGAGAGAAAGAAACAAATCATATAGCAATCCTAGTGGTTACTAATTCTTTTTCTGGGTCCACTAGCGTCTGCAATGAACCGTAAATTTTAAATATTAGAAAAATGTAATTTTGACGTAATCTCTCAGTAAACTTACTACCCAAAGTTTCTATTCTGGACGGGTCTCAGAGACCATTCTCTCCTCAAGGTGTTGAAATCGGTCAGTGATCTTCGGTCCTCCACATTCTTTTCTCTCTCCCCAGTCGATCAGCTAACACGCCTATCATTCGTAAATTAAGGGGACATTCCGATCATATTTGGAAAACATGTGACTAAAATGAATTTGTTATGATATGCGCACCACCGTCCTAAAACAGCAGTTTGAAAAAGTGAAAGTATTTATAAATTGTCCTAATAATTTCGCTTTCTTTGGGTTCCCCTCTTTAAGTATGATTAAAAAAATAGCCATTTCACAGTTTCAAACTGCATAATAGGATGCCTTCCTCTTATGATATTAAGTGACTGTGGAAAATGGTCCATGGAGTTTATAATTGTAATTTTCTGGATTCTTTAATCAATGGCTTAGAAAAGAAGTGTATTTTAGATACCTTTGAGAACTCCAGTTTGGCCTCCTATAGAGACTCGACTTAGAACTTCTACCGGACATATTGAGTGGATTGCAAGAACGGAGTTTAGACAACGTCTAAGATGAACACCGCCTAAACATCGACTTTCACTTGCTCGAATGCCATTCAGCGTTAGACATCGTTTAAACGATGTCTAACTGACGTCATTTAGATGCCATGTTTAGACACCGTCACAGGGTAGTTTAGACACCGTTCAGCCATCATTCACCATTTATCCCTTGTCTATCTGTTCGACGCAGTCATTGAAGATGGAAAATTTAGATCGGCAGGTTGCCTTGCTGCACCAAATGCAAGGGTTTATTAATATAATAAGAAAAGAAAGGGTGCTGAGGGATAGAATGAATCCCTTCGAGTTTTATAATGAAACACAGTGGAGGTCTAGGTTTCGTTTTAGCAAAGCTGTTGTTCATGACTTAATATCAAAGTTGGAACCTTATCTACATACATGTTAAGAGATCAAGCAAATGTGCATTGAGCGGTAGAGCACAGAAAACACCCACACCTTTCGTTCTTCCTCCGCATACGTAAGTAGTTTCTGCTCGCTTACGCAAACTGCTAATGTAAGCTTTCTGCGTAACGAAATTTTTTTAGTGATTTGTGGGCCTGCTTACGTAAGTGCAGGTTTACGTAAGTCAAGGATTGCGTAACCCTGTACTCTTAACAAATCTTCCAAAACACTCCTTGGATCCCAACACCCACTACTCCTTTATTATCTCTCTCCTTTGTTATCCCATCAAGCTGGTATTTAAATGCCCACTAGCATCCCGTAGAGTGGTATTTAAATTTCACTAATATATTAAGTGTGCATGAATATCAGAAAATATTTTTTTCTTCAAACTATTAAACTGAAAATCATAAAAATTTATGAAAAAATACTAAACATCCAAGTAAACAATATACATATCTACACGATGCTTCACTTCTTTCTATGGTTCTGTCTCCTTGAGGTCTAGCTTTGTGGTAGTTTCATTAATTTAACAACTACTTAAGAAGACTTCAGGTTGTTTGGAACATAAACATCTCTGATGTCGCTTTCAGTCCCAGTGTAAGAAAAGCTTTCACAAGTATCCAGATGGTGACTCACACATCTTGAAGGTTGTGTTACCAAACATTGCTGACTTAAGGGGAATATACTGCCTGAACCCCAAACATCCCCTCAATAGTTAGTGACTCATCAATGCAAATATTTCCCCAGGGCAAATATGAAGACTTGAAACTTTCGTTTGTAATTTCTAAAACATTATTAATTTTAAATAATTTAGTTGGACAAAGGTAGGAGTTTTTGGAACCATTATCAACAAAATGCATACATTTTGAAATATGCTGAACCCTGTTTTGCATCATTTTTGGGTATATTGGTGTTTCAATAAATTAGTCCCTACCGAGATAACTTTTAACTGTAGGCTTTTAAACTATTCCCATCAGCATAAATATATCCAGAACAGTATAAATCTCTTGTTCAGTCACAGGTAGCCAATTCCTCATTCGAGACCTCGCTTTCAGTATGCTGTTTTTTTATTTTTACATCTTCATACCTACTTGTCTCTTGCACGTATGTTCTATTAGGTCTCTGTCAAAAAACAATAAAAGTGCTTCCAATATATTTCTTATCTTCCTTTGAGATCCTTTCCCACCAGAAAATGTTTTCTTCCTTGTAAAATTATTTTTTATCCATTTGCAGTCTCTTTGCATAGACAATGTATCTTCGTCACTATTATTGCCTTCATCTTTACCTACTTCCTCTAGTGCAAAATCTATTTTACCTTCAACTGTACTAGATACACTGCATAACACACAGTCAATGTCACTTTCCTCAAAAATGTTTAAGTATCCTCACTCATTTCACACATCTTACCTGAACAGTTCGCCATGCATGCTTTTATCTTATCTTAAAAGTAAATATTATTTGAGGGGTGTGAGGCAAAAACATGGTAACCTGCAAAATTATCTATTTGGAGATAGGTTGCATATAGAAAAGAAAAAAACTTCGTCATTTTTTGTAGTTCATATTTTGTAACTTGCGTTTATTTCTGACGAAAACATAATTTTGAACCAATAAAATGTAAATTTTCTCAAAACAGCATAAGTGTGGGTTACCACATTTTTGCCTCACAGCCCTCATTTCTCATGTCATATCTGCTATTTTAAGGGATATACTATAGATAGATTTAGCTGTCACGGCATCTATAGTCGGTCCATCATCGGAAGTCTGATGGCCTCGAAAACTGGGCGTACACGAGTTAGCAGCAGCCAATAGGAGACTGTTTGTTTGGGAAGGTAGTGGGGAGGAAACCAGTCTCACTCCTGCTCTCGAAGAGATCGCATCGGACTGCGTTGCTGTATCTACCGCCATTTCCTTGCTGTGGAATTCTAAGTTATTTATTTAGAAACTGCGTAGTATATCAGCTGAGCAAGAGCTGGTAGCGCGCACCGACATCTGCTCTCCCGCACGAAAGTTGAGAGGGGCGATGGAAGGGGAAACGTTCGTGATTGGCTACTTGCTCTAAGTAGGCCAAGAGACTTCCGAAGGGGGATCGACTATAGTATGCGACAATGATGAGAAGATTTGAATATCTGCCACCAGAGGGTTTTAAGGAATCATTTTTTGAGGTAATGCATCAGACGTACCCATACATGCAGCAGTAGGCAGGGTACGTCGAACTGCCCTAAGGGGTTAATGATTTTTACGCTCTCTACTTTGCATCAGTAAAGCTAAAATGGATAATTGTTATATTCACCCTTAACCACTTCAACTACCCTTCTTTCTGACTTGTATTTAAGCCTTTCCAGTGAATACTTACCTGACAACACTGATCATTCATTGAAACCAGTCACATATTTTCTTTATATTGAACTAGGTTTTTATATCTGTGAATTGTATTTCATTTCTGTCATACATATTATTATTGAGTTCCACAAAGTGATAGCCTCTTCAGAAGATTTTTATGAAAAAAGTTTTGCCAGTGAAATTGCTAGGCATAATACAGCTGAATGCCATAACTGATATTGAATCAGGTAAGAGAAATTCAGTCATGATCAAAACATGAAAAGCAGACATTTAAAATTCCAGTTACTATGTATCCTCACATTATAAAAATATTGAAATATATGTCATCACGTCACATTTTGTGATAGGCCTTTTTATCCTAAACGCGAGTCAATATTTCAAGACTGAAAACATTTTGCATAAGAGTAACTGTTACTAATATAAAACTTGAATTATATTTGAGGTTCAAAACATTAATTCACATTTTTTACTTCAGAGAAGGATTTAATCTACAACTGTGCATGTGCAACTATTTCTAATTATTTTTAAAGTAAAATTATTCCTGTAAAATGAAAGCATCATATGGGGTTTCACCATGAATGACTACTTAACAAAAATTTATTTTAATACTGTCTTCTATTGAATCAAATATTCAGATATGCAATTAATTTAAAAATAAAATTACAGTAGAATCTCAATTCTCCGAGTCCCGATTGTTCGAGGTTCCGTTTTGTCCGAGCCGATGCGCTGTACTCAAGGTTGTTTCTATAGAATTCAATTGAAGTGTGCACACGTGTCTTTCAGGCATTACTTCCTTTTAGCCGTTTTCTTTGTGTATTCTTGTGTATTGCTATGTGATTTAAGTTTTTTAATGTACCCTAACAATGAATGCTAAAAGCAAGAGAAAATATGTTTCCATTGAAACCAAGCTTGAAGCTCTAAAACGGTTGGATAAAGGTGAAACAATAAAAAAAGTGACTTCGGAACTAGGTGTAGGAGAAGTGACTGGCACTGAAACAGAGCAAAAATCAAAAAATGGTGCACAGAAAAACGTTCTGAAGATACCTCGATCTAACGAAAAACTATGAAGAAGGTTGAATATGAAAAAACCAGTGAAGCTTTGTTCATGTGGTTTTCACAGCAGAGACTGAAAGGAAGCCCAATTACAGGACTAATGCTCCAAGAAAAAGCACTTAATTTCCAGAAGCAACTTCAAGATGGTGAGTGCGATTTTACTGCTAGTGTAGGCTGGCTCGACAGATGGAAGAAAAGATATGGGGTGCGTCAACTAAATATTTGTGGGGAAAAACTCATCAGACTTGGAAGCAGCTGAAACATTCCGAAATAAATTACTAAAGATAATTACTCCTTGTACTGGTTGGCTAATCTGCTAAAACAAGGGCTTTCGAACACAATTCCTTGACAGCCTTACCGATTTCATATAAAGCTCAGAAAAGTGCTTGAATGGACCGTGAGCTATTCAAACAATGGTTTTTTGAAGAGTTCATCCCCAAAACAGAGAAATTTCTAAAAGTGAAAAATCTTCCTCGCAAAGCCATATTGATACTAGATAATGCACCTCACCCAAATGAAGAAGAATTGATCAGTGATGGTATTCATGCTTTATTCTTACCACCCAATGTTACCAGTTTGTTGCAGCCAATGGACGAAGATATGTTGGAATGTTTAAAAACAAAATATTGAGGAAAATTACTGCAGTCTTTACTTGATGAAACAGAAAATGAAGACAGTATTATCGGTTACTTGAAGCCAATTAATGTGAAGGATGTTGCATATTGGATGGCTGAATCATGGCTCCAATTGTCATCTGAAACTCTGCAAAAATCCTGGAGAAAGCTGTTGAATATTGAAGCCGAGGGCGATATGGCAGAAGACAATGAGTGCGAGAACCTAACGAGTCTGATCCAACAACTGCCAGGATATGAAAATTCCAATATGATAGTTTTGAAAGAATGGTTCGACAAAGATGATCAGTACGAAATAACTGATGATTCTATAATTGAGATGATAAAGGAAAAAACAGACAAAGAAAGCAGTGATGAGGGTGAGATAGATGATGTGAAAGAAGGTAGGGCGCTTCATGCTGAAGGATTAGCAGCCCTTGAAACCACTATGCTACATAGAACAGCAAAGAGGCAACCCCGACTGATGTTCTGCTCCTGAAAAGATGACGTGATTTTGCAGCAAAGAAGCGATCACAATTTTAACAGCAAACTAGCCTTAAAGACTTTTTTGTCTTAAATAAGAGGGAAGGTTTTGATTTCTTTACAATGTAACTTAATAGTGTATATTCTATTATTATTCTGTTGTACTATTGTATACATTTATATTCTAATACAGTGTATATACATAGTATTAATACAATGTGTATATCATATATACGTAATCATATGTTCTAAATCGTTATAATCCGTGTAGTCCGAGCTTTTCGGTAATTCGAGGCAACTTCGGTCCCATTCACCTCGAAATATCGAGATTCTACTGTATTAGCATTCATTGTATTGATAAACAGTACATGATTTAAACCTTAATAACTAATTATTTGTTTATAAAGTTTTTGGTTCAGTCCAGTTTCCAAAGTTTGGGATAAGAGATTCAAATTAAACTCAAAATTTTGTAATCAATCACTTTTATTGATTCACATATTTGCATAAAAATAAAACACTAGCATTCATAATGCATTTTGTAATAGGGGTACATTTTATATTGCAAGTCTGTGCATATTTACAACTTTCATAAAAGGAGAATGACCAAGCGAAGAACTTTGAACAATAAAAGAAATTCACTTGTGTATGTAATAAGTGCATTTTTACTTTTGCTTCAATGTCATTGAAACATTTCTAGTAGGATTGTTACTCAGAAAGAGCACTAAAAGTTGCAGACCATTAAATGAAAATATAATACTGTTGTAGCTAACAGAAATATGGATGTCTAAAGAAAGTACTGATTCATAGCATGATTCTGTTTGATAAAGAGATTTGTAGGATTGTGCAGTTAAACTTTATTGACCATAATATTGGTCCACTGGAAAAGTTTCATAATTAAAATGATCGCAGACCAAAGCTAATTATAATTCCATAGTAGTTTAGCTGCAGTGATTCACCAATTGAAAAATTAACAAGTGCTTAAGGTCAAAAGCCATACTGCAATAAATGCTGCAACAATGAATTTGCTTTCTGAGCCTTTTCTTCATCAAAGTATTTATATACATAATATTATTTTGATTCTCTTTTTATAAATGCCCTCTGTGCACAAAAATTTCATGCAAAGAGCAGAAAGTGGTAGATAGGTCTTAAACAGTAATGTAATAATGTGACAGAAGTAAAAATATAATAAATCTTCAAAATGTGTTTCCTCTTCACAGAATTTTAGAACTTGGATGAAATCATACCAATCCTGTTACCCTCTCTGAAATACTGATTAATTTCAATATTACAAAACCATTCTTGTTTAAGAAGGGAAAATTGTTTATAGTTAAAAGATTTTTTACAGCACAATATATTCCTGTACTATAAATGAGAGTCCTCAACAAGTGATAAAACTATAAAACAATCTTAATACAGGTTATTATTGCGGGGTGTTAAGGTATTGTGCACATTTTAATACTATAAAACAATTGCCTTACTCGCATCATCGTGTTACCATCACAACTAAAATGTTTTGCTCCAAGACGTATGTACATAGCACTTTAACAACAAATTTCACATAAACACTAACATTCAATAACATTTCTAATACAATGACATTTAAAGGTTTGCCACAACAGGTCCACATTTAAAAAAGAAACTGAAGACTTAATATTTTTACATAGTTATAATCCTCAAGTAATACCTCTCAATAGCTGCCCATTAACCTGTTGAAACCAATCTATGAAATGCTATAGACCCTCTTCATTGAATTTGTTTGGTAAATATGTTATGATACATGAACCTACAGGGGAATAAGTATGAGGATGCACACACATTACTGTTAACATTAGTTTTTGATTCAGATTGCATCATATTACTTGAACAGTGGTCAGCAGCTCTTGAGATCGTATACATAAAACTATGTAAAAAGAATGCATAATCTTAGAAATAAGGGTTCCAATTTTTTTAAAGGTGTCCAAAGTTTTTGAAGTAAATGTATTAAAAAGAGATCATTATATTTGTGCCTGCAATAAAATAAAAATATTTTTTATCTTTTTTCATTCAAGTAACAAATAATTTAAGTTTTCAGTTTGTTTTAATTTGAACTTACAGGTACTGTCCTACTGAAATTCTTTCTTTGTCTTCAGTCAGGTGGGAGATAGCTGAAGAGCCTAAACTTATCTCGAATGTGTGGCCTCACATCTTCTCTCTGAGAAAAAACAAAAACATGATCAAAATACCTGTAGCAGGAAATCATGCAGAAGAGCAATAATGGCTAAACATAATAAACTAAGACAAAATTGATAACCCAAAGCAGAAATGGTTTGGAAATTAACAGTACCATTATGTGTTTTGATTAGAAACAGTCATAAGCTGGGTGAATATAAAATGTGATATACACAAATATATAGATATGATTTTTGCATCACTAGATATGCAAATGGACTTCCCACTAATAGAAGGTTCATACAAGCATGTTAGACTTATAGTTTAACAAAATATCTATTGAGACTTCTTAATTTCCATCATTTACTGGCTCGGGACTTTCAATTTTAAATCCTTATGCACTTTACAAAGTGAAAAATCAAAAAAAAAACTTACTCAAGCACACTGTACCAAATACTGCTGAACACATTTTAAAAATATCAAGTGTTCATTTCGGATTCCCAAGGCAAGTGCTGTAATAACAGATGGTGTATACAAAAACTTCGAAGAAAATCCTAAAACAAAAGTGACACATGATCAAATTTCCCCTAATACGCTGGTGAGGATTAAAATTGATGCCATTAAAACTGTCTGCATAATCAGAAAAAATACCACAGGACAAGAAAGAAAGGTGTGTCTGAAGTTGAGGTATGTAATTTGGCAGAAACAAAATGTTGAAGAAGCAGATATCCACAGACTTATTCACTTATGGCAAGAAATTCATATCAAGAAAGGAATGCAGTAATAAGAAGTGAAAGCCAACATGTAGAGACGGCTGTTAAAAGTTTTGAAGATGTTAATTTTGCAGACTATCACCAATCTTATGAATAGGACTTAGCTGAAGAAATATTACCTAAATGCATCACCAGGTTCTGGAGCCTTAATATTTGTTTCACAAAATTTAAGAGGTTATGTGAGTCAGAAGGAACATGAGAAAGAATAATTTACACCACTTACTGAGGGATACAATAGACAAATGGAAAGCCACAGAGAATAGAGCAAACAATAATTTATGATGCTGCATGACATATTTACTAATTCTGACAACACAAGCACTTGAATAAAATGTGAGAAAACAACTAACAGATTACTACTGACAATCCCTGTCATTCTAGTTTTAAAATTATACTGCACCACCAAGATGCACTGGATAAATATAAAAGGTTAAAGAGCTGGAAATGCTGTTAAATGTTAAAAGGTTACCTACTTATCATTGGTCAGAGGTGAAAATTTACTATTACAACAATATTGCCAGAGTAGATCCCAGAGAAGAAAACTAATCTGCTGTTAAGAGACCGATAAAATAATTCTTTTAAACATGAATTATGACACCATAACTATGATCCTTAGTGCTAATATCTTCAAATGTAACCATGGTGCATTCTGATTTTAAATTAGCATATTTACCTACATATAAGCAGCAATTTTTACACTCTCATCTTATATTCAAAACATGAATGCGAGGGATATAAAACTGTAAAATAAAAAGACGTGAGATAATTGTTAAATTATGCTACGATAAGCCTCAGTAGCTCTCACACTCAGTATGCAGTATGTAACAAAGACATTACAAAATCATTGCAACAAATAAAAATGGGATGGATATATTTATATTATTGATGACCGAGCTATAAACATTTCAGTTTTTGCCAGTGATTGCAGCGGGAATCACTACTAGAAAGATTTAAATCTATAGGATGTCAAGGGATTATCAGGCTCATATTCTGATAATTCTGTTGTGAGAACATTTCAGTGGTGCTTTGAAGTGAATTTAATTTCTCTCCTCATTGCAGTGTCTCAATTAAAAGTTTGTGGGAAAAATGCAGGTGGCCTGTATGTTCAAGCTGCAAGTCTTGGCACTGACATGTCACATACAGTCTTAAAATAATGACATAAATAATATTATACAGGATATAATCCTATAGAAAGCATCCATGTGGTGTTTTTGGATAAAATATTGCATATTCATGTAAATGATATACATGGTCATGCATTACGTTTCATGTATGATAAACTTTGACAATGAACCGAAAGTACAGTTCAGAGAGCAATATAGATAATGGCCTCAAATGAATGATGTTAGATGTATGTTAGATAATAAAAAATCTTTAAAATATCAAAATAGCCTTGAAATTAGAATGAAAAGCCTAATAGAGTGATCTTCTATCAAGTGATAAGTTTTGGATTTGTTGCAAATAGTTTTTTAAAGGAACCATATGTTAACATTTTGGCATAAAAATATGCAATTCCCATCAATGCTGAAACAGTATGCTCCATTCTAACAGGTATATAATCTAATTTTATCAAAATTATACTAACCATAACAACCAGATCTTCAAGGAAGGGAAGCAACTTCATAAGCTCACAATCTGTTCGATCCACAAACCAACTTTCAATTGGTATACCATTCTCCAGCTGATATCCAAATGCATGAGGAGAATTATCAACAATAATAGTTTTTGATAAATCTCTTCCAAGAATGGTAAGGTCTTTAATATAATTTCCATTCACACACACACAGTGCTCTCTGAAGAGTCTATACCTGTTAAACAATAAAAAATGACTATCATATAAAGGATGAAAAATATCAACAGGCACACAACAAAACACCCTAAAAATAGTTTTAATGTTCATATTCCTAACTGGCCATAAAACTGAAAAAGCAACGATCAAAATTCTTGAAATTTTCTATGAATAACCCACAAGCTTTCAAAGTTAAAACAAAAAACATAGCAAATTAAAACCCCAGAAGTCTAAGCTGTCTCATTGCTCCTTAACAATTTATTAATTTGTAAGATGAAAAAGTGTCAGTAGATTTTTGCTAAATTTATATGCTAAACTCATCAATTAAAAATTTTTTGCAGTGATTTTGACTACTTACTTAATCCATCGTCGAGCTGGATCTAACAGATTAAGAAGTTTGTCCGCATAAACTCTTTTGGAAGCAGTGAACAAAATTACTTCAAACAGAGATGAAACCTTTTCCAAAAACTCCTGGAAATATGGTCGGGTGCGTACAAAGACCTGGTAACTCACTTCTTGGAAGAGCATGGGAAAGGAAAATGAAGCATCCTCAAGCTCTTGCAAACTACAATGCACCAATGTTTCATCCTAGAAAGAGATAACATTAAACTATATTATTATATTTCAACAAAGATAACAAGTTGGCAATTAGCCACCAGACTATCCCCTACTTCTCCCTCGGGTCAATTTCCTTACTGATAATTATTTTCTGACATTTTATATGGTCCTTGCCTTTACGAGGCCTACATGCTGAGGAAAAGGCTCCATTACTTCTGCAGGTCGATTTTGCCAATCTTCTATTCCCCTATATAGAAATGACCATTTACCCTGGCTCGTCTTTTGTCTTTACCTTACATCTGTGATCCCTATGACCTATGTACGAGTCCAATAGTTGACATCAATAGATAAATTTCTGATAAAAAATTTTAAGCAAAAATTTACTTATATAACCTTAAACTCATAAAACCTTTTTTTAAAACTTATAAGCAACTACGCATAAGAAGCCATGCTTAACAGATTATCATTTTTCATTTAACTGCACTGGCTTGCTCATTTTTATTTCACCTAAAGTAACCAAACTAACTGCAAATTACAAAAAAAATTACAACTCACCAAGTCAAGAACCAGTGAAAACTCTGGACTACTCCTCGTCTTGAGTGGCAAAGCTGGGCAACGAGCACGCATCTCCATTGTCAAGGGTGGGAGGTGCTTGATGAAAAAGTATGGGTCAAATGCTTCCCAGTCTTCTTCTTCAACCGAGGACGAGGACACAACCTCGACAACGCCACCACCGCTACCTATGCCTGCAACAGTGTATTCCTCCACCACCTCTCCTGGTTCTCCCTCGCATGCACTACACAGGTGCTGGTGATAGGCACCTTTATCTTCATCATCTCCATTGCTCATCCCTCTGCATCCTACCCTGGCCCCTAGAAGCATTCCCCCCATTACCACCACCCCCTCCTCGCCTAAACGCTGCTCACAGTATGAGAGGGCCAGGGTGGCCTCCTCATCGGATGTAATGGCATAGCCGCAATGATGAGATAGTTCTACAGATGATGGTCAATCAAATCAAAGGCCATTCAGTGACAATAATGTCTAAAGTATTAACCTGGATCTCTACATCAACTCCAAGAAGATTACAAAAACCAAACTTTTTGAGAAGTATATCTGCAAAAAGCCTCCCAAAGTTTTCATTTAAATACTATTACACGACAGAAAGTGAAAGTGGAACAATTAAGTCTCCCTGTCAGAGTTTTTCTAATTAAGTAATTACTCCTCTTGCTCAAATGAATCACAGCCTTACAACTATAGTGGTCATTCAAGTTGAATTTTGATGACTTAACGGCCAAATCTGATAAACTTAGTCAAGAGGTGAATTTGATTTTATTTGTATAATGCTGTTCCATGACGTGAAACCTTTATTAGTTAATTATATTTTTTTAAATAAACTTGGATCAGAGATACCAGGATACAGTGTTTGAAATGACAAGAAGTTTCATTTATCAGTTTCATTCAAATTTGTGCTCACCATACCAATCACAAAAATTACTTACCAAAACAGCGATAACGTAATGATGCTCCCAGGATGTAAAATGAAATGCTACAGTTTAAAAAAAAATGAATGTTCATAAAAACAAGACCAAGATAAAAATACTGAAAGCGCTTTATTAATTAGCTTTGGTTATGAACTTTTGATGAGCACAGCAAGAATGGGTAATTTAAAAAAATTATTATAGCCAATAACAGATCGATACAAACAACAACTGAAAGTAGCAAGTATTGCCTAATATGCGGCCTTCAAAAATAAAATACTATACCAAATTTCCAGCAACAAAGCTGCTTAAAATATAGATGTGAGGAAAGATAATTACCCATAACAGGTATTACTGAAGTAAATAAATGAGGAAGTGATGAAGCTTAAATGGTAAACATTCATACGATTACAAAATAATTAAGATGTTAAAAATTTTAAGTGATAGGATGCAGAAGACTACTATGAATGTTTAATATATCCAAGAAATTTTTATGAGAATAAAAAGATGTCTTTTCCAGATAATTAAAGATCATTTCTACAAGAAAAGACATTTAAAAAATCCAACTTTTCCAAATAAATCTCAGCATGCATACATATATTTACTCAACTGGATTTTTAACTAATATTTTGAACAAGAAAGAAAGCTAATAACTTTGTTTTTTCGTTATGGGTATAAAGTGACCTTGGATTTCCGTGCAATAATTACATTAATCAATGTTTACATCTTTAAAATTACCAAACTTAAACATGACTTTAATCAAGCTTCAAGTAATTCTAAAAGGATTCTTAACCCTGGAATAGAAACCCTCGTAATTTTGACGACGCTCAGTAGAATTGTGACGTGAGAAAGGGAGGGACGGCTCGCCAAGGTCATGTGCTCCTCAGTAGCTTCCCACCTGTCGTGGAGGAAGGTTCAAGTGCCACTTCTTGTCTCGTTGCTCCTTTAGAACCCTGTGAATCACAGACCCGACTCGTAATTTTTACATGGTTTTCTGTTCCCGATTTCAAAAATGTAAGTATACCTAATGTTTTTTTATATATTACTTCTGTTTTCTCCAGTTTCTTCCTCAATTTCGTCCAGCGTTTTATTCAAAAAGTTTTTACAATGCATCCCGCCAAAACTACCAAGCCGATTGAGCTGATTTTTCAGGATTTGTAGGCTCCTATGAGAACCTTCTGTAAAAACTTTTTTACAGACGGAGGAATTTCGCCTGGACGATCCTATGTTCAGCGAGAAGGTGAGGAAAGTTTTGATGGATTTGGATGAGAATAGTCAAGGATATGACTCAGACGCCAAAGATTTACTTCAAAATAGCGAAGAGGACTGTTTAGAAGAAGACGATGTTTGCAATACTGATAGTGACAATGAAGATTTTGTTCTTAGTACTAGTCAGACAGCCTCTGATGATGACCATGATATTATTAGACCTGTTCTGAAACGCCGCTGGATATTGATCTCTTCAAGTTCATCCTCATCTTCAGAAGATGCGTCTGATGATGAAAGTAATGACAGATATATCGTTCTACCAAAATGTAAATCACTGAAAGGGAAAAATGGTCACCGATGGTCAAGAAGTCCACCTCAGAAAAATCGATGCGTTTGCACACCAAAAAGGAATATAACTCACCATATTCAATCAGCTCGTGGTGAAGCTAAAAACGCATTCACTCCGTTCAAAACATTTGCACAGCTTTTCACTGAAGACGTGGGAACGTATTTTACAACACACCAATTACCAAATTGCTCATGCTCGTTCAAAGTACCAAAAACCTATTTCTACTCATTCAGACATGACCACTGATGAACTGAAAGCTCTTTTAGGAATCCTTGTACCGACAGCGGTGCTAAAAGACAATCATTTGTCAACTACTCAGATGTTCATTTCAAATCTAAGTGGCTCGAGGTACAAGTCTGCAATGAGCATAAAGCGCTTTGAGTTCTTTATTTCTTGTCTGCATTTTGATGACAGAACGACTCATGAAGAAAGAAAAGAAATGGACCCTTTTTCGCCTATTAGAGAGCTTTAGGAGGCCTTCGTCAAAAGATGCAACTTATGCTACACACCAGGTTCATTTGTTACGATAGATGAACAACTTCTTGGCTTCCGTGGCAGATGTCCCTTCCGGATGTTTATTTTCAACAAGCCAGCCAAGTATGGCATTAAAATTGTTATGGCTTGCGATAGCAGCACAAAATATATGTTTGACGCCTTACTTTATCTCGGGAAAAACACGAAAACCAATGGGTTACCACTTGGTCATTTCTATGTAAAAGAACTAACAAAATCGTTGAAGAAAAGTAATAGGAACATAACCACTGATAATTGGTTCACTTCTGTACCTTTGACAGAAGATCTAAAAGATAATCTCACCCTCGTTGGAACTCTGAGGCATAACAAAAAAGAAATTCTTCCCAAACTGAAATCTCTGAAGGACAGAGAAGTAGGGACATCCGTGTATGCCTTTGACCAAGAAAAGACTCTTTGTGTCTTTCAAAGCTAAAGTAACAAAATTGTTTTACTACTTTCAACTACTCATGAGAGGCCTAGAATTGATGATGCAACGAAAAAAACCCGATATCATCGAGTGTTAAAATTCAACAAAAAGTGGAGTCGATTTTTTGGATCAAATGTGTAGCAACAATTCTTGTAGCAAAAAGACTAGGCGCTGGCCCGTGTGTTTTTTATGGGTTAGTCGACATTGCTTGTCTCAATGCTTTCGTGATACATGTCCTCAACTCATGCCAGGTCAAGAAAACACCACTAAGATGCGAAAAATTCCTAACTTTGAGCGAGCAGCTTATAGAAAAGCACATGAAGAAAAGGCTGGAGATACCGAGCCTGCAAAGTGAACTTCGTTCAGTGATTCAATCAAATATTCGGGATTTAACAACAACCCAAGAAGACCCATGCAATGAAGCTCCTCAATCAAAAAGAACAATTTGCCATTTGTGCCCAACAAAACAAAGGAGGATGACGACGTCATATTGCAATTCATGTAAAAAACCTTTATGTAAAGAACATAGAGCAATGCTATGTACAAAATGCAAATTATCGGGCAAAAAATGAATAATTGATATTTCTTGAATTTTTTGTGTTTTCTTGCCTTCAATAAATCTTTGTTTGACAGTAGAGTTTCTTGTTTTTAAATTTACTCCAATTTTAACAGGGTCATAAAAATTACGACGTTTTCTGCTAAAAGGGTCTCAAAAAGGCTTTCCATTCCAGGGTTAATACATCAATGAAATTCTCTCATTTACTTTGGAAGAGCAATGAATATTAGTTTCACTTGATATGCATGCACATTATAGTTTAATAGACATTTTCACACTAATTCACACTGCTCCAAATTAAAGATGCTCACTCAAATTAGACAAAGCCTCACGTACTTGCTAATCGTAATTTAGCTCTACTGTATCAATTAATTTGTCACCTGACATACACATCAATATTAGAAGCATCAATCTACTAAGAGCAAACACTACCAACAAGAGTTCACTCACCAGTAACTTTAGAATCCTCATCTTCTAAAAAACTAGTAATGTCATCAGGTGAGCTTGAGGGTGGCAGGGATGCTGAAGATCCCACTTGTGCTTCTCTGAGTCCACTTTCCACTTCAGTTAGACCATCCCTCAAAACAAGCCCCAGTTCCTCTGGCTTTGGAGGAGGGCTGCCCTCAAATGGTTGGATAGTATGGAAAGGAGGGCTGAAAAGTGAAATATCACCGACTGCTGCTGTACCTCCATCATTCATGTCAAGCTGCTGCTGCCCCCAATTTTCCTTGGTCTCCTCGTTCTCAACACAAGACATAATTTTCATTGGCTGTAATTTTAAACAAAAATATCAAACTATTACAAACTAATCATAAGAAAAGGTAAAATAAAGAAATAACATCTACATTGTATTGCAAGACTAAATAAAAAACACTAATAAAACAATGTTCTGCATGTTATACATTTTAATTAAAACAAAAATAAATGAATTAAAATTACTAAGGAAACCAACTAAATTTAAGTTATTACAGTAAAAGCTCGTTTTAACGGCACCCATTCTAGTGGCAAACTCGCTCTAACAGCATCTTCGGTGAACTTACATTTTCCAATTGTCTAACAGACGTCGCCACAGTCATGACCGACCTTCGTAAGATTAACCACATATTGCGAGTAGTTCCTCTTCTGTTTCAAGGTATCAACAGTTGTGACGTACTGCGTAATAATTTTATTTGTTCTTAACCTCATTTTATAAACATTTAAAGAAACCCTAAAGAACATGAGTAGTGGCAGCAGTAGTAGAAAACAAGAGAAGCGAATGGTGCTTACTTTACAACAGAAAATTGACATTTGCCGTCTGGATAATGGGGTAAATAGACATATATTAATGAACAAGTACATTATAAGCTCATCTACGATATATGGTATTAAAGCAAGAAAACGGCAACTTCCAAAAATTTTTGCTGGATCTGAGACAAATAAAAACATCCAAAAACGTAAAAATTTAAGGAAGCCAAAGCTAGAACAATAGGAAGCAATATTATACGAGTGATTTAAAGTGAAACGTTCTGAAGGTTTCCCATCACAGATCCACTATTAATTGAAAAGGCAAAATACTTTTATAAGCGATGTATTTTTTCTGATGGGTGGCTATCTCGTTTTAAACATCGTCACAGGATACGAAAACTGATGTCTCGGGTGAACTTAAATCAGCTGATAGTGAGGCTGCACATTCGTGAATATACAAATTGTTGATATTTACTTTCAACGAAAAAAGCAAAATAATCTGTTAATTGTGAATAATAAATGATGGTTGTAGTAATAATGTTATTTTCGATGGACCCTTTTGGTTCCCAGAATGAGCATTGCAAAAATTAATAAAATTACTAGGGCAGCCCCGGATCTCCGATCCTCAAAGCGATTTAAATAAACTGAAGGTTTAGTGAAATAATTTTTATTGAATACTTAATGAAATAAATGAAATGTAAATAATCTAAATAGTTTGGCAATAGGTTAGATCTTTGTTCCCTATTCATTTGACGTGTTTCCCTATTTCTTTGTCTTTCTTGTACTCCCCGCTCCTCATCTTCATGGGAAATCCTATGAGCTTCTGCATCTCTTTCTCTCTTTTTCCTACGATACTCTTCGTTTGATCTCTGGCTTCTCTTCCTTTCTCTGACAGCTGTAGCTGGGCTAATAGCTCTCCTTTTCACTGGACTACCCCTTGACATTTTTTAATTTTCTACAATTTTACAGCAATATATCAGAGTGATCACAATGTCACAGAGTTACTCAATGCTAGTTTAATATCGCGGTATATTCAAAGGGAAAAAATTTTTAATTCTACCTTTCCTTAGTTTCAATGATTATCATTTCACCCTTATAGACGAACTCACAAACAGTTGCTTTCCTTCAAGTGCTAACTTCTTACAGGACCTACTATAAAGGCGATGTCAATGCAACCATTTATTTAGATTATCAATGAAGAGAAGATAACCATATAATGCGTTTACAAAATAACGTGCATCCCTATTCTCATCTAATTTTTTATTTATGCGTGAGCCTATTTGCGTTAATTAGGATTACAGATTTGTAATATGATGGTTCTACTTACAAAAAAGTAAGATTCCGGCATTCAAATGATGAAATGAAGATTCAATTGCTTCGACTAAATCGTTAGAAACACTTCCCATACGCAGTCAACAGAATAATTGTCCTTAAATATTTACGTTGCTATGATTCATTAATTTTGATGCTCAAACAACAGGTCGACGCAAATAACACTTTTCTTTCATCTATTTGAAGGTTTAATTGGCATTAAATGAATCAGAGGCAATAATGAGAGTCTCCTTGGCAATGCCCAGAATGAGTACGAAAAATCCGCAAAATTTCGAAAAAGAATGCGTATTTCTGAAAATGTATTTCGAAAACATCGCAAGAATAAAATAGTATAGTTTTAGTTGATGAATAATGCCAAAACGAAGAAAATCGGTCCATATTTACGTATTTTGGTGAATGAAGGAAAAAAACCTTGCACTCTGAAAAATCGAAAATCCCGTGTAAACTTATGGGAAAATATAATTGTCTCCTGGATTCGAACCAGGACACTATAGCAAATGAAAATATTTTTCCAGGGACCTCATAGCTAGTAGAAACAAAACGCCATTTACCGCACATCTTTACGACGAACGGTTCTCGAGAAATACGCAGATATAAATTATACACAAATGTCGACAGACGTCAACGTAAAATTAATATATAGTGAGATAGATTTATTACACCGTAATAATTATGGCAAAAAATAGTAAATTAGATAACGAAGAACAACATATTCAATATCTTATAGGTAAGAAGAACGTTAAAAGATACCAAATATGCTCTCAAAGTAATTGGAATGTGATTTTGCGGCACCATTCATTATAGCGGCACATTCATTTTAGCAGCATGTCTTTGGTCCCGTGGGTGCCGTTAGAATGGGTTTTTATTGTATTAGATTCCTCCAATTTAAAGGATAGAGAAGGGGTTGGCCAACCTAGTGATTACAAGCACCACTGTGCTATTGGGTATTCTAATGGTACTCCAAAAAAATGCTAAAATGTGCATACGCAAGCACCAGTAATTGTTTTAATATTAGAAAATAACGTGATGCTCTTCACATCATAAATGCTGGGAGCCCCTGGGATAGAGCATTAATGTTAGCATAAATGTCCATCTGATGCTGTTAAATATAGGTATTTATCAATTGAACATTCCTAATACTAAAAGACAATTAAAAGCAATGATGAGAAAATCATTCAATAATGTACTTTTTCAAGAAATTTATGTTAACACTTAATTGGATTAGAAAACATTCTCATGTAAGATTTATTTCTATTGATTGCAAAAATTACCTTCACAGTTGCTTTAGCAACAGACATTGCTGCTCCAGGGCTCTTGGGTACCATTGGCGTGGATGTAATTATACTATCATCATGCATCATATTGTCATTAACACTATTACGTCTCCTCTTTCTCTTCTTCTTAGGCTTAGCAATGGGAGAGGCCATGGCCATTACAATATGAGAATCCACTGCTGCTGCCGATGTTGCCATTCCTTGTACTGGAACCTTTTTCCCTCTATTCTCAGAGTTCACTTTATTTCCATGCTTGGTAGAAGTTACCAGTCCCGATTTTATGTGCAGAACATTGGCTCTTGAGGTCTGAGGATAGACATTTTTGAGTAAAGAACAATTTCCAAGAGACATAGAAATGTGGAGTCACAAGAATAAAAGATTAAATGTGAGAGCAAAATCCCTGATAATTCTGGTAGTCTTTGAAATTTTAATTACTGTTAGTAAGGCAGAGAATGTAGACTGAAACATTTACAATAGAGCATAAAATATAACCAAGTCTTCTATCATGATACTGTGATCTGTTGCAGATCAGTACTGCCACTTCTCCCCTAGGTTTAAGTAGTATGCTGACAAAGGAATTTTTATCTTCCTTGAGGTGTGCTGCATGTGTTGAACTATTTTACTACATAAAAGTGATTAACATTAGACCAAAAGAAAATTAGATATAATAGATAAGGGGAGTGGTAAAACAAAAAATCCTTGATATTTAGAAAGTCACACATTCATTTGAACATGACGGGCAGATTGAGGCATTATGTTCATGATGCCATTAGGCATTGCTGGTAATTTGAGGGTTAAAGGGATTTTAGACAATAACCACTGATTCAACTACTCCATATTTTTATAACATGTAAATGCTGGATTAAAATCCCATATTTCGATTGGATTTATATATATTCATAAAAATAATCATCTCCTAAACCAGGGATCCCCAAACTATGGCCCGCAGGCCACATCCAGCCTGCTTGACCCAACCCCCCTCCCCCCCCTCTCGAACCCCCCTCAAAACTTGAAGTTTTCACATGGCCCGATCAGTCATTTGAAAAGTCTTAAGTGGCCCACACTGTCGTACATAAAGCCTAATGTGGCCCTTTCAATAAAAAGTTTGGGGACCCCTGTCCTAAACTATCAATCAGAAAACATTCAAATAAAGAGTATTTTTAAGAAGTATTGATAAATTACATTGTGCTGAAATTTTTTTCAATGTATAATGGGGAATAAAACTATCAGATGACCAAAACCCCTTGTATACACCATTGGAAAATACCCTCACCTTCCATTTCTCCCATTCAATTTTGAGGAGAGCAAACACAATTCATTGCCATTTCAGTTGGACAAAAAAAACCTTCCTTACTGCATTGAAAAGTGGGCCTGGCACAGTTGATCTATAAAACTTATTTTTTGATATTCTAGTTTGCGTATCTGCAAAGCATTTCAAAGGAAAGACATCTTACAACGTTACCTAGAAAGCAGCGGACAAAGTCTGAAGTGATTCAGTTTATACAAGAGTGCAGGATATCACTGTCACCTCTGGTACATACATTGTACTGAATGGCCTTTATAGATTAAGAAAATATGTATTAACATCAATAATGGAAAAAGTATCTTTGGAGAATAAAGAGGTGCATTTTTAGAAATGCAATCCATGGAAACTAATAAACTTTCAGGAAATATGCACCAGGCAACTTTTGATACTATCTAAAAAATTTGGAAATTAACAAAAATAAAAAAAAAACAGGTTGAGAATAATTGATCAAATTACATACAGCATTTTTTTTCTTGTTATAGGATTATGAGGTCATCATATGATTACAGCTTTGATTGAGGTTGATGGCCTCATAATATAGTCTGTAAATTCCCTTTAAAAGCATTATATCAATGATATGTCATAATGTGTTTCACATTTAACAGCAGTGAACTCATTATCATGGCAACTAATATTTCCCATTGTTAGAAACAGGAAAATTTCCCCACTTTTAAAATTAATTGTTCGCTCTTATTCATTCAACATGGATTTAAATTCTCTTTTCTAAAAATATAAGCATTCTCTCAACTATAAAAATGTTTGTCCTGAGCTCATATATTAATTTTATAAAAATGCAAATTTATAATGCCCTGCACCGCTATCATGCCTTTCTTATGGAGAGTAGAAATGAAACAAAGGGGTCAGAAAAAAGCACCAATTACTCCCCAGCAGCTTGGATCCATCAAATTTGTAACGTCTATCCCTCGTATAGAACGTCCTATCCTGAAAATTTTGCTTCTTCAAGGCGCAGAATTAGAGATATTACTTGAACAAAAACTGAATTAAAAAAAGCATGAAAATAAAGCATAAAACCAAGAGCGAGTATTATAAGGAAGGACAAAAAACAGAGCCAACAAGGTCCAATATTAACTACAGTGTAAACTTCTATTTTCTACGAATTGTTAAATCATAAAAATTGATTTAATGTCTTGCTGAATGTTGTTTATTTACATAATCAGTCTCCAACTGAACCAGTTCACCAAACCAATATTCTCCAAACCAAACCGATATTTCATTAGGTTTATGTCCCTGATTAATAATTAACTAGAATTTATTTATCAACATTGCTGTTTTCAACAGATTAGTTATAATTTTATGGTTTATTTTCAAGTCAACATTATGGGAAACATTACTTCATCATCACTTAAGTAAAAGTTAGCTCAATTCTAAATTTGCAAGTTTCACAAGTCTAACTCGCTTATAAACTAGCATTGTCAAAATAAAATAAACATATATTAAGATAAACAACACTAAATGGAGTGTTAAGAGTTGAAATTAAATATAAAAGTATTCCAAAAGAACCTACTAATGCCATTAAGTATATAGAGAGAACAATCAACAAAACTGCCTTTATGTCAACTTGCTGCACGATGAATGTTCATGTCAGAGTATGTCTATGGGGTAATGGACTACAAGCCAATTTAAAAATGTAGTATAATGAATTTGAATATGTAAAGTTAGGGCATATTATTAAATAAAAATATTGTTTACCATTGTGAAAAAGTGATAACGTAAGAAGTGCAGAGATAATAGTACAGTAGTCAGATGACTCATGTTATAGCTGCATATAAAGAACAAGAAATTCTTAAATTGGAAAGAGGAGTTAGGAAGCATGAAAGAACATATTAAGACATACAAAAATAGGGATATATACATAAATGATAACAGGTTTGTGGAGAGTGTGACGGCAGCTGGGCATAATACTAACTAGTTATAAAGTCAATTGATGGTATATTCTTGTTTTTTAGAATTACAGCTTAGGTATTATAGTTTATGGCATTAAGCTTTATAACTGGACAAGTATTAATCAAAATCTCAAACAATATCACACTCATAACACAAGAAATCTTTTTTAAGAACATTAATTAATTAATGCAACTTATTTATAGAAAAAATGTTCAAACCAGACTTAATAATACCTATTCTGAAGGCTATAAAATACTTTCCTCATGTAAACAGCACATACTTTTTTCTTTTGATCTTTTACAACACTGCACACTTGCTTTGGTTGTACTGTATTTTCCTGATGCAGTGCCTTAACATAAAACTGATTTTTCACACATTCCTCAGTGATTACTTAAGATAAAGATGATTCCTTGCCTCATAGTCAGGTAAATACATTATTTTATGATAAAATATTAACAATCTATATTTGTAGCATAGTTTTATTTGAATTTTCTCTATACACAGCTTCATAATCAAAATTCTCCCCTTCACTGAATTGCCTATTGGTAAATTGTGCAGAGTCTAATCTGAGGTTCACAAACTATGCAGGATGGAATTGGAGACAGGAGAAGGCTTTACAAACACATCATGTAGTTTTTAATTCAATTTCAATGGTTTTTAATTTTCAGAAACAAATTTCTGTTAAAAAGGATTTTTACAAAGTGAATTGTTGTACATTGGAAGAATTCTGGCACTTGGAGCCTTGCATTTTAAGTAATTACATCAAACTTGATTAATTAAATAACTTTCATTCAAAGAAACAAATAAATTGAGATTGATGGGAAATAAAGGGCAAAACTGTTGGGATATACATTTCGAATTGCTCAACAGTCTGTAAAAAAATATAGCAAATTGCCACCTCAGTATGAACTGTCATTAGATTCTGAGAAAACTTTTGGTAGACAGTTTTAATAACCTTGAGAAGTAACAAACATATCATTTTATTAGCATTCTACTGGTACCAAACAAAAATAAGATTACTAAAAAAACCAATATAATTTTTAAATGCTATCATATGCAAGCCAATACTCACTTCCTTCAGAAGGTTAGCTCCATTCCGTCTCCTGCAACGGCATCCAGCAACTCCTCCATTAGCTACCATGCGTCTAGTTCTGTTTAGTCTCTTATGAGATCCAGTTTTTGTCCCACCACTGACTCCAGTCCCTCCAGAGTTCATCAAAACCACCGAGGTGCCTCCTCTTGGAGAGCGCCCTATGCTCCCTCCACCTCTTTGCTCACTACGAAGCCACATACCACACAATCCTCAATGAAGGCCTTTGCCCTAGTCGTACCTTGTAATCACAGCAGTAGCACACGGTGTATAGTATTCCCTACCAGCTATGAGGACCAAAACTGGTTTTAGAAGGGAATAACAGAGCTGCAGTTCTAAATGATGATAGACTAACCTACATGTTCAAATGTTGACATTATGGAAGCCATCTACTTCACCTATTAAGATAGGTCATGGCCTTCTGTTAATGCTTTTCTTCGAATCATCTGCAATTAGGATAAATTGTAGTATATACCCATTTAAACCATAGCACATTGGTGATTACAACAATCAAAGGCAAAAATTTTGAAGAAACTGTATATGGCATAGCTAATGAATTTGAAGGGAAACAGCTGTTGCATACATGAGAATTTTTATGACAGCCTATGGACATTCAAATTAGACTGTGCCACAGGATGCATTAATGAATTTTTGAGGTTTATTTACTGAAGTGTGAACAACAATCCATTCTACCCTTTCGTTTCTTATCTCTACCACGATAATAAATGTCGTAGTAGTGCTAACGCCTTACTTTTTAATTTTAAAAGATAAAATATAAAAACTTCTATTTAAATCTAAATTATGAAATTTAGTTCACTGGTCAATGTAAATGATATGGGCAATTTTCAAAAACTTGAGATTGCTTGAAATTCTTAGATTCCAATGAGACTCTAAGGGTGATTTTAGGGTGCATGAATAATAAGTTGAGTGCTGGTTTCTGAGCAACTTACATTAACTTTCCAAGCTTAATAGTCACCCACTTCTGATTTTGATTGGTTGATAAGTATGTCCATATGCCAAATATAACAAAAAAGAAAGTGAACATAAAGGTATTTAAGGAGAAATGAACGAGGTATTTTCTTTGAAAAATGGATAATACAGAAGTAAAAATTGCAAAAAATTGATAGAGTAAATATTTATGCTGAATGTTATAGCATTTTCAAGAATATATTTTGCACTGATAGATACTCTATAAATAAATTCAACGTGAGAAAAATTAAAATTATCATTGTTCGATAAAATAAATTGTTTATTATCAATCATAAATTTACAGCAATTTTACAGAAAAATTATCGAAGGCAAAAAACAGTTAATATATAAAAATATTGAAAATAAAAACGAGGCATCTCCAATCAGTCAAATTAACGACGATTTGCTTTTAATCATCATTAAAATAAAAAGTAAAAAATGCATAAAATAACATCAAGTTGCAATTGTATTAAAGTAATGCTCTCATGAAACAAATTGTGACCAGCAAATCAATGAGTCTGCCAATTAGAAACCTATTAAGACTCTTTATTCCCTCACATCTTTCTCATTTTTTCTTAGACTGCCGTCTCTCACTTTCAGGCTCGATTAATCAATACGCGGAGCGCACAAAGTGTGGAACACGCCCGGGGGAGGCTACGATGTGACGTCACAGCAAATTCAAGACATCACGTGACCGAGAACACCCCAGACTCCTCATTCCACGGTCGTCGACAATAACGATCTCAAACTGCCGCCTAACTCGCTATACATTTCCAAAGTGATGAAATAAAAACACAAAGTCATAAATGCTGTTTAAATGTTGTTTTCAATTCTCCATGGCGCACTATTTCTGCGAGTTACCTTGAAAAGATATTACGCGACATTCGTACCGTGAAAATGAAAAAAAAAAGTAAACATGCTTAGCCGGTTTTTGGATCCTGTTAAAAGACGTCCACCGTCTGCCAATTTTAATTGGCTGTTAAAACTACGCTCTTGCTTTAAAGGTACTTCGTCGCAACTAAAGGGAAATAAATTATGAACGTCACGTAATGAGTGAAATTTATGGTGTAATATATCTAAGAACAAAAATAATGCACATACCGAAAGAAATACTATTTAATTATTATTATATGCGTTGTTACCTTCCCAATATTCAAAGCTATTTTAACAGTTTTTTAAAGTCCCAAACACCGATATTTAAATCTTTACAAACTAATCAACCTTATGTAAAGAGATACTGACCATAAATGTACAGAGGCAGAAATTCAATAAACATCCGCTTAATCATCTCGTTAGACGATAATATTCACAATAGAAGTCATGTTTGGAACAATGTAAAAGACGAAATGCATAATAAATCAACTCATTAACAATATATTTTGAACATTTTAACAAAAACACACCGGTAATGCTCTTCATATAGACATACGTTATTATAACATGTCCTTTCGTTAAGTATTTGGCAAAATTAAATTACTCGAAAAATTATTTAACGTTTCACAAACACACTCTAAACCGGCAAAACCTATCCAACGGAATTTCAAAAACATCACTCCTAGTCCATAAAAACAAATTCCATCACATTAACACGTGATTAAAAATCAAACCTTTAAATACCATAAAGGCGGGCTTTTCTCCCTCCAAATCGAAACTAATGGCTCGTCATATCGGTTCGAAACGGTCTCATAATTTATGTAACTTAACCGTCGGAAATATAGCTCAAGACTTTGCGGCGTAAGAAATATCAACAAATTACATATAAATTTAGGAAAACTGGTGCGCATCTTACCTTGATTTTACAATAGATCCTTTTCCTGAAGGACCTTCTATAACGCGTCAGATATGCCCGGATGAAGGGGTACTGTCATGGTGGACACAACTTTGACTGAAATTTCAGTGTGTTCTAACGGAATCATATAAAATGCAATATATTCAAATAAAAGATTTGATTTTAGTTCAATTCTATTAATAAACTACCAAATATATAATTAAATTGTCAAGATAATCACATTAATGCCATGAAAAGGTAAAAAGTTCTTTGAACTTTCTACAATTTACAGCACCACCTATCGGGTAACGTTAAAAGTAGTAGTATCATAATACTGGGTATTTGTATTAAATAAAATCACAGGAAGACCACATAACGTATGTATTTATAAAGAACTTGATACAACAACGAATCCGAAACATGACCAAATTATCTTCTATCGGTTTTCCCGACGCCACGTTTTCCAGCAAACAGGTGTTTGGGCATTTTAGTACCAATGAATCTATCAGCCTCTCCTTTTCTTCCGTGTTTTGCTATTTGTTTTTTCAAAGCTTTGTGTGCAATGTTCTTCAGCTTCATTTTCATCTGAAAAATGGAATTCAATAATTATGTGGCTACTGAAATATCACATGATTAGAACTAATAAAAACCTAAAAAATATACGAAAGCTTAGAACTATTGTTTTAATATTTATATCGTCTCAAGAAATTACACGAAACGTAACAGCGTAAACGTAACTAAAATTCAAATAACCCGGTCGTTTAATTACAAGGCTTAACATTACGTAACATTCATCTATAATTAACGCGGACATTTTTTTGCGAAAATTCCGCTGCGTACCAAACGAGCACTGGAATATTTCTTTCCATTTGGAGACTATTTACAACGAGGTCATAACATTTACATGGCACGTTTTGGGAAAGAAATATAATGTGAGAAATTTAATTTTTATAGTCTGAACTTTCGTGACAAATTATTCAAAACAAATAAATGTGCCCTTTTAAGATTTGTTTTTCGGTAATATTAATTAAAACTTACGGTTACTTTATTACTAAATAATCACTGTCCGTAAATGCATACATAACGTCCATTTCCAAACCATTTTATCCACACACTATGAGCTAAATAACACCGTATAAATGCAAAAAATTTAGGTATTTTTTTAACCTATCAACCGTATTTTTTCATTTCGAAAATAAACATTTATTGCACTGCGCTATCACAAATTCTTAAAAGGCTATGATGAAATAAACTCCATTTGATGATAATTACATGGTCTAACATTGTTAGTAGTCAAATTTTTTGGCCCAGTCTAACTCCCAACAATTCATTCAACGCTTTTATTCATGATAAATTTTATCACAGTTATATTGGTACGGCAACTGCATCTTGTGCTACTCTTAATTATTTTCACATAATTCCAAATCTACTATCATTTCATTTTTATTGTTGATCTTTAGGCAGAGGTAACTGGGAAAGCAACAACTTAGAAAAATTAAATCACTGATTCCACAGAGTATTGCTTGTCTCATGGCTGAAATCACTTGATAAGCTCCAATAGCCATTAGGAATTTGGGAACAGTTTAATTGTACCATTATAAATCTCTTACTCGTCTTTCATATTACTACCATGCACTTGAATATGATAAAAATGACAATGTCTAAGGCATGCCAATTTTGGAAAAAATGTAACCAAAAGAATTAAAGGTTCAATGATAGAATGAAAATGACCGAAAAAATGTAAAAATCTAAAGAGAATGAAATACATGGCACTGAAATATACACAAAACCAGGATTAAAATTGTAATACATATATATGGGGAACACTTATTAAAGAACATTGCTTCCCAGTCCTTTCCTCTTTGAGAACCCCTTGAGTTAATAGTTTTGGTTGCAAACCTCTTGTAACAGTGAACTGACTTTGAATAATAAATATTTTAACTTGATTAATTTATTATAAATAAAACGCATCTTTAACACATAGTATCTAACACATTTACAATAAAATCATAATCTCTGATATTTCCATCATTTTATAGATAGTATCCAGTAACAGTAAAGTGTAATTCTTGAAACTATAAGAAATTGAAAACAGAACCATTTAATATCAGGAAGTAAAAAAGATGCCATTATCAAAATTTTCTTGCAAACTTTGAAAATCCTATCATACACAAATGGTGCCTGATTTCCACATGATAGAAAATGTAAAATGACTATATAAATGGATCAATACATTTAATCAAATACAAATGGGGATATATCAAGTGGTTCAAAAGCATCTGACATTGCAAAAGAATGTGGTAGTAATTACAGCATCTACTGCCAAGTTAAACTATACATGTTAAAAGTACAGACAAAACTTTGCTGGATTAAGATGTTTAAGTCATTATTTTTTACCAAGTCATCTCAAATTCTTCACATAAAAAGGGCTCTAAAAAGAATGTTTTATTGTCACAAGGGACTATTACAAAATAGATAAAATTTACTGAAATGTAATCAACTTCATGTCATTAAAAATAGCTTAACTTAGACACATGCTACATTAACGTTTAAATTAAGATCCCTATTGTTTTAAATGGGTTTCCTAATGCTGACTTTAGAAATCACTTTAAAATGTTGAAATTTTGCTTCATATTTACAAGAACTTACAAGGGGAGGACACGGACGTGGGGTCACAGATTTTGCTGAAACTTCGTAGGTGCGTAGTGCTAGATTCCAGGATCACTGCCAACCCCCGTTTTGGGTTTATATGAGCAGTAGTTTTTCTGTAAATTGCGTTTTAAGTTCGCAATTCTGCAATGCACCTGATAATTACCCAAACGACTGCCGAAGTAGCCAACACCAGACATAGCCCAGCGCTAGGGAGTTGAGCTAGAAAGCTGTAAGTCTGGAGTTCGCACCCGGTTTCGGTCGCTTTTTTCCCCTCACTTATTTTATTATTCCTGTTTTGCTTCTTCGCGGTGTCTGCCATTCGGTGAACGAGAGAAAATATGAAAAATTCTGAGAACGAAAATGTTGAGATGAAAAAAAATTAAAAAGTGATTGTGGACATGGAATAAAACTTCAGCGCAAAGAAGCAAAACAGGAATAATAAAAAAAAGTGACCAAAACCGGGCGTGAACTCCAGACTTACAGCTTCCTAGCCCAACTCCCAAGCGCTGGGCTATGGCTGGTGTTGGCTACCTCTGCGGTCATTCGGGTAATTATTGGGCATTGCAGAATTGCAAACTTAAAATGCAATTTACAGAAAAACTACTGCTTATATGCACACAAAAGGAGAGTTGGCTGTGATCCTGGAGTCTAGCGCTATGCACCTACGAAGTTTTAAGAAAATCCGTGACCCCACGTCCGGGTCCTCCCCTTGTTAAGAGGCAAGGCGCAAAATGTGGTGATATGTATATACATGATATTTTCACATAAAAAATTTAAACCAAAATTGTGAAATTTTAAAAGCATAATTACAGGAATATCCTTGATGCCAGTTTCATCTCTTGGAGGTTTGGAGACACTACGAGAGCGAGAACGTGCTAATGACTCAGTTCTCACTTTCTTCAACAATGGTTGGCTCAGAGATCTGGTGCGACTCTTACTACGTGTGAAATGAGCCTAAAAGATGAAAAGAAATTACTGTTTTAAGAATTGCTTTTACAAATACTCATAAGTTAGACACCAAGTTTACAATTTACAGTTATATGTCAAATAATTAAGTATTATACCTCATTCGTTTCACTCATGTCCACTCCAAGCTCGCTCATTTGCTTACGAAGTCTGGTTACACTTCTACCACGCTCAACAGCTGCACTTGTACGTGGCATTTTAGGTTTTGTACTGGCCTTCCGTATTCTAGCTTCTATTTTTGCAATGGCTTTCTTATCCCTGATTTCTTTAGCCAGGGCACGGATTTCTTCCAGGCTAATGTCTTCTTTAACATCAGGAGGATCATACATTCCAGCAGCCATTCTTAGCCCTTCTTCTTCTTCCAACTTTTCAAGCTTCTGTGAAACAAAAGAAAACAAATAATTGAACTGACTCGTTTCTTTAGGTTGGCAAAATCCATCTAATTAATGAAGAATATACAATGAGAACCACATTTTGTTTCAGTAAAATAAATTAAAAGATTAAAAAGCCAATCACAAAGTTTTGAAGCAGTTAAATATCTGGAGAAGAGAATATGAAAGGGCATTTCTAATATGAGTCAACAAGGTTAATTTTCCTGCCTATGAAGAAAATGCACAAATGCCAAGGTTATTGATATTATTTCTATTGTATTAACTTTTTAACGACCACCATTTGACCTTTATGTAAAGAGCTTGTAAACAGTACATACATCCATGCCCACAATGGGATATGAACTTTGACCATATTGGGAAGTCTGCTAACTAGCCATCCTGTATGGCAGGCATGAGGGAGTTTATGGAGGAGTAAAAGCCTAATAAAGATGCTTGCTGATTTTGAAAATATAGTATGGAATTTCCATCATCCTAAGATACAGGAATTAAAATTACTGTCAAATAAAAAAAACAACAGTAAAAGACTGTTCTAGGGGCAAACTCACTCAAACGGCATCTTCTATGTGGTACTGTTCTCCAATAGGCTACTAGGAGTCACCATAGTCGTGACTAATATTGCTAATGGCTTAACTTGTATTACGTGTAGTAATAGATGAAATGGACAAATGAATTTAGAAAGCTATGAAGTTTGTATAATAGATTCTGAATAACCTGTAAATTATTAATGTAAAATGGTGATATATTTTGTTAAAATGTCATTATTACATAGATCCTTGAAGGGGAGTGGGATGAGACTGATCCATGGGCTGAATACAGTAAAACCTCATTATCTCGAAGTTCAAGAGACCAAACAATTACGACTTTGAAGTATCCGGATGCAAAATATACAAAGTTTCATAAAAGTTGAACTTTCTTGGACAGCAAAATCGCAGTACAGAATCTTATCTACCCATTCTACAAATGAATTGGCCTTACAAGTTAGTGTCATATACACGGTGAATTCAAACTGAGCTGAAGTAAACATTTAGTTTGTAATTCACAAACACCACATCATGTGAAAAATAGGCTCGAGCGATTACCCCATATTTCCCAGTACATCTCAAGTTACTCTTTTATGCTGCATTTTGGAAGAAAAGGCATGCCAAAAGATTTCCAGGTATCTATCGAATCCGGAACTAACTTTCTCAGAGAGATCAAAATCATAAGCTATTTATTGTAGAACTTCATTATGAAAACTTGAATAAAAAATGGCTGTTACATTATGATGCACTCTAATTACCAGGAGTAGAGTGAAATTACTTGTCGGTAAAATAGAATCCATTGATTTGATACTTAAATAAGCTGATGGACTTACTGTGTTTAATTTAAAATGCAATAAGAACACTTAATAAGCATTAACTAATAAAAACTTATAAATAACCGACATTAGTTAAATGAGATACAGATTTAAATAGCTTCGTCTTCTTAGGCTCTCAAAAGGCCATTATTTAAGCTTCACTTAGCTTCCTTTTGATCTGTTGCCTCAAAATCTTGCTCACAACGATCACAATAACACTATGCTGTGAGACAGACTGCTAATTTCAAGGTGGTCACAAAAGTTATGAGAACGTTCAAGTCATGTGACAACCAGCAGTAAGAATATTACATTGTACTCTTCTTGTATGACATTATGAGAAAACCACTAGGTTTTAATTTTTGGCTCATCACTTATTCTCAGGAAAAACAAAGAGTATCTTTTTAGATATGACACTCGGTATAACTTCGTACAACGTTATTTAAAGATTGGTTAAGAAACAGAAATCAATATTCCATGATCTTTTTTGGAGCAAATCACTTTCTCATGAGAAAAACATTGCCCAGGTTAGGGAGATCATGAGGATTGAGATAATAGCGATTCTTGCAACTTCTGTTCGTTTCAGCTCGGTTCTCGAATTTTGCTATCTGCTTAAGAATGTGAGCATTCACACTAAATCATTTGCTTTGAGTGACACGCCGAGAGCATAAAGAAAACTTCGCAAGTGGTCTAGTGATGCTAGGATAAGCCGATTCTTTTATATGCATCATCTATGATTTTAATTTCACGTTGACTATATATAGCATGTGGTACCATGTGGCATTATGTGACACAGATAAAACCCTAACTATTCTGAAGCAATCAATGCTTTGGTCATAGTACAAGAATTCATTTATTGCCTCTTACATTTCAGAATCATCAACAAAAGGCCGCATGAAAAATGGATGGAGTTGATATGGAGATCTCACATAAAATATACTATGCAATCTAAGCTGGACTTATTATCAAATAATAATTTTATAAATGGTGGACTTGCCTTGAAAATTTCTGGATCTATGTAGTCTGCTATGTTTCGACCCTCCCACATTTCTGGTATGATATCATATTTGTACTCATCTGGCAGGTCATAATTTTTCTTCAGATCAAGCACATAGTCATCACCCTCTTCAAGCTCTATTTCTCGTTCCAATTTTCTTTTTCTTGTGACTGCACCCAATTCAGATTCCTCTTGCTGCTTACGATTCAAAACGGTTTCTAAACATCATAAATATACAAAAGAGAAAACTCATTTAATAGCAATAATTAAAAACATGGCAGAATATGTGAGCAACAAGTTTTAATATTTGCTAAACACTTATCAGAAAGCATTTTCCAAAATTATCATTTACAATCTGATTTTTCTCCAGATTTTGCATACAAAATCATATTTTATTAGGGAACTACTTCAGAATACCACCCCCCAGCAGTTAAGGTACCGCGAGTGACGACATTTTGAAACTGAGGCACCACTAGCAAAATTAACAAATTGTACTAATTTCAATTCTCAAATGTAAATGGAGTTATGTTTCTTAATAAAAATAGAATTATTATTAATAAATAAAGACAATTTTAGAAATGAAAATATTATCAATACATAATAAAATGTGAAATAAATGTAAACGTTATATTTAAATGTAAATAACCACGATTTGGAACTACTTCAGAATACTGTAAACATTATATTTAAATGTAAATAACCACGATTTTTATTATTTTGAAGCTATAGCAACGTTTTGGAATAAAACAATCGGATCATTTAAATGCTAAAATGGAACCAATAAGTGATATAGTAAGCAGATATCAGGATAAAATAATAGAGGAAGGAATGGTGGAAAAAGTGGGATGTCAAAAATTTATTGGTGAAAAAGGAAAAGGTACCAGAGCCTTTTATTTATATTTAATAAACTCGAAGGATTTACTTAAGAAATTTTTACAAGACTGTGGTCTAATTAAGAATGCAGAAATTTGTGCTAAATGTGGTAACAAAATGCATCTGAAATCTAGAACCAAAGATGGACAAATTTGGTATTGTGGAAAAAGAGAAAATGGACAACGATGCTATTCAAGCAAAAGTATTCGGAGAAATTCATGGTTTAGTTACAGTAATTTAACAATGGAAGAAATAATGATGCTCACCTATGAGATATTAAATGATCAAAGAATTGGATGTATCGGAAGAATTTAAATCCATCCCTCAATCCCTACCTTTTATAGCAGTAGTAATTCACTCTAGTATGGAAGATACACTGAAGACTAGAACATAACATAGGTATTAGCGAATCCTCGTGGAGGTATTATCGATTCTCGTCACCTAATGATGCCACCGTGCTGGGGGTGGTATCCTGAAGATTAGCCTTTATTAGGATCACCATACAATTAAAATTTGAGCAATTATGTTATGGAGTAATTTCATGATATAAGATACAACATTTTAGAAAATAAAAATTAATATCTTAAGTAACCATTAGTGATTGTGAAAAATATATGATGGTCTTGTGCAAAATTTTGAAATATCATAAAAATTCTACGAGTAAATACCCGATAAGTTATAATTACTTACTGACAAAGACAGTAAAAACCATTCAAGGACATCCAATATTTTTTTACTTATTCTTTCATAAAACAAAGGAAATAGAATAACAAGTGAAGGAAGAATTGCATACAAATTACATAGAGCTATAATTTTCACCAACTGGTATCTTTCCATCGGAGTAAAGAATTGCAGTACTGTTGGTTGCCTAAACTTTTAGTAGCATGTACTTTTTACCAATTTTTTCAGATAACTCTCCAGCAGCTGATTCTAAATCCCTGAATTTTTACTATAGTATGTTCACTATCTAAAGTCTCTTGGCCTTCATAGAGCAAGTAGCCAATCACGAACGTTTCCCCTTCCATCGCCCCTCACAACTTTCGCGCGGGAGAACGGATATTCAATCTCGAACAGCAACAGCAAGGAAACAGCGGTAGAAATGGCAACGCAGACCGATGTGAACGCTTCGAAATCAAGAGTAACACTGAGTTCCCCCCACTACCTTCCAAAACGAACCGTCTCCTATTGGCTGCTGCTAAGCAAGCCAAGGGACTTTAGATAGTGAACAGACTATAGTTCTAATACAGACTAACCTACTCTGAAAATATGGCTTCTCCAGGATGAAGGATTCCAGAGATATTGCCTATACAGGCAGACGGATGGATAGGCAGACAAGCTAATTACATAAGCAATTTACAATAAAGTGCTAAAAAGACCAAATATTATTAATTACTTTTCTTAAAAACTGAAAGCCAAATTTTGATATTTTTGTTTAACTGACTAATTGGCCAAAGTGTATTATATCCTTCCCCTCAAGGTTACTGTTTTTGTTTATTATTTCGTGCATTCCTTTCTCCAGTTACTATGTTGTTGTTTACCTTTTTATTTCATTTGTTAGTTTAACAACTGATGATAATTTACTGTTCCAACATGATTCCAACTCTTGAGGAATTTATGTTTACATTCGGTAATGAAGATAAGTGTTCGCAATTCTTGATTGATCACAATATCGTTGAAAACATTCGGAGATGTCAAAAATGCGATGGAATTGCAGCTACCAAGACAAACTTATCGCTGTTCCAAGAAGAGTTGTCCAAGTGACTTATTGGCCTGTCGCTACATTTACCAACCCGATCTATGGACAATGGATGGGTTAGTGTTGTTCCAGCGAGGTAAACGGCAGGGTAGCACCCATTAAAACAAAGTGAGCCAAAGGCTCGCCAATATATCCTTTCAATGTTACATAAAATGAATTCAAAAATAATTATAGTTACCTAAATAACAATCATTACAATGTCGTATTTATGGTTGTCATGATATTTCCAAGAAATATATGTTATCTAGTGCCACCATTTTGAAGGAGGGGGGGGGGGGGTATAATACACTTCCTCCAACTAATTTTTTTCTTTTTCCCCTTATAAACATGAATTTGTTACAATGAGAGAAAGTACTTACCAGGAATAAATGGAGGCCTTTCTTTTCTATCTCTTTGAGATGGCACTGCCACATGAAGTCGGTTTAAGACTCCATCCACTTTCTTTGTTCGCAGTTTCAAATCCACTCGATATGCCAACAGCCTCTCACATGCCTACAAAATATTAATATACATTAAATAACTTGAAAGTAAAAAAATGTATTTTTTAAAACCAACTTTTATTTATCTTAGCGCACACAACTTTTCTCTCCAACAGAACGGAAACTTGTAGCAGGAATCCAAGAGTTAAATGCAAATGCTCAACAATGGAAAACTAATTTAAAATCAATAAATTAGAATTTCATTGTTGAGTGCTACTGTGAATTCAAATTAATTATTATTAGATTAGTAATTAAATGACATTTAAGTTTTAAATTCACAAAAGTATCCAGGATAATTGTTGAAATTGATCTAAAACCTGAGAAAAGATTTGAGTCTTTCCCGGCGAATGATGTGGAGAAAGTTTTCTTGGGTTTCCAGCCGGGTGGAGTGGAATAAGGCTTCTGACGTTTCGGCAACTGTCTCTGCTGCCATCTTCAAGGAGAAGTGTCGAGTCAAGTTTCAGGTCCGGTATTTATAGGGGCCAGCTGTAATGGCTCGGCCTTTGATTGTCTGTTGGAGGTTGGCCAATGAGCACCTTGTTTTTCGGCTAGGCGGGAAAGCATCAGGTTCCACATCTTGTTGAGGAAGAAACCCGTGTCTCTGTTGAAAGTTTGCTGTTCTAAACGGATCTCGATGGCTTCCTTGATGAAACAGTCCCAGAAGCCATAGGTCCAGTTAATCATCCTTGTTTCAGCGAACTTTATTCCGTGGTCCGAGGATACTGAATATTCGGCCACTACAGATTTCTTCTGGTAGTTAAGCCTGATGCACCGGGCATGTTCTTTTAGACGGGTCTCGATTGTACAACCCGTTTGCCCGATGTATGCTTTTCCGCACTCGCATGGGATCTTGTATACCCCAGATGTCTTGAGGCCTAGATCATCTTTCGCTGGGCGGAGGAAGCTCCTGATCTTACGAGAAGGCTTGTGGATGGTTTTGATGTCATGCCTCGAGAGAATCCTGGCATTTTTCCCCGACACAGATGAGATGTATGGCAGGTAAGCTGAGGAAGGTGGTTTCTCAGCTTTGGCCGGTTCAGTGGAGGGTTTCCGAGAGGCCCTTTTCAGGGCCATATTGATGTTTCGAAGTTTGTATCCATTTTGTTGGACAGTTATCCATAGATGTTGGAGCTCTGACGGCAGGCTTTCAGCATCTGAGATGGCAAAGGCACGATGAGCTAAGGTCGCCAGTACTGACCTCCTTTGGGATGGATGGTGGTGACTTAGGTCATTTAGGTAGAGGTCGGTATTCGTGGGTTTCCTATACACGCTGTGCCCCAAGGTACCATCTGGCTTTCGACATACTTGTGCGCCGAAAGCAAATTTGATATAAATCAAATCCTACCAATCCTACATATCACATTGCATTTTAAAGCATGCAGAAAATAATAGTTATTAAATAATATGCTAAGTACAGTCCAAAACATTACTTTCAAGCAGATGATGAAATAAGTTGATACAATGACAAAAAATTCATAAAAATATAATTCTATGAATCATAAAAACAAAGAAAATTATAGACCATTTAAGGATAGCTTAAGGTACAACACCAAATATTTAGATGAGATTTTTTTGGTTTACAATTTAAAATGAAATTTAAACAATGCCAGGATCAAAGAAAAATTCTACTGTCTTAGCCTGCATCATTCAAGAAAATTTCTCATTACTGAAGACCAATATATGATTTTGATGATTGAAATTATCTATTTCAATATAAAAATAACAATACCTCTTGTTTAACTTCCATTACACCTTCTTCTGCTACCGTGCTCATTTGTAACATTGGAATAGACTCATTTCCTTCAAGAGATTCCAATGCTTTTCGCCGTTCAGGACTCAGATTATCCAAGGTCACAATGTCAACTTTGTTCAACACAACAATCAGAGGCTGAAAATAGATATATCAATTAGCTCCATCACTCTTACACAAGCATTTAAATAGTAATAGTATATCGGACAAATATGAACTTTACCTTATTGGTAAACAGTGGTTTGATGCTTTGAAATAGGCTGACCTAGAAGAAAATGAAGGCTTAAATAAACATTCAAAACTAATGAAAAATATTTCCTATTTTTCAATGACAATTATGAATTTAAATAAAATAACAATTTAGGTGATTTTCCTCATCTACCATGATAGCATAAAACATCTGAAAATTTCTTTAAGCTAGGTAAATGATATCCAAAATTGTTTCACCAAAAGACTACATTTGAAATAAAAAAATTCCAACAGATTTCCTACCTGTTCCTCCAGCATATGGCCACACTGCTCTGATATATCAATTATATACAATACACAAGCTCGAAGGTGAGCAAGTGCAGTAACAGCTTGCATTTCAATGGTGTTTCGTTCTTCTAAAGGATGGTCCAAAATACCGGGTGTATCCAAAACCTGCCAACGCAGGTAACGGTAGTCTGTGTGTCCAACATATAATGACTTGGTAGTAAAAGCATAAGGTTGTACTTCCACATCAGCTCGAGTGATCTAATAAGAAGAAACATGAAAGTTTAAAGAAATGGAGAGGGAAGAGAAGAATATTCTTACATGAATATATTAAATGATTCCACAGAAATTAGAACAATAACTATATATACATAGGCAGGGTCAGCTTAAGGTGGGTGCAAAGACCCCAGCACAAAATCTTAGAGTCACGGAACGAAAAATTATCAATTTCATTTTATAAAAGTAAAATGCTTGGAGATGTTAATACGGACAAATTAATGAAAGTTTTTGCCAGGTTAAAAGACTGAATGTTCCATTTTATAAATAACGTACTTTTGTTAAATAAATTCAGCTTTACAATGTATAGGGTGCGGCAGAAATTATGAACGGATTTTAAAATTAAATATCAAATTACAGGAACCAAATAATTTTATTATGAATACATTTTCTGCTTGTACAGCAAGTGGAGATTTTTTCCATATTTTATTTTCTGAAATGATGTCCTTGAGGTGTCCACCATCGCACTGAATGCACTGCTGCATGCACTCGCACTCTCCGAGTCACGCGTTATCGACAATAAAAAACTGTTCACTATTTCTGCAGCACCCAACCCAACAATGGCTGGCCAAAACAGGTCTATTCGAACACCGGACAATATTGCCTGAGTGTTAGCGTCTGTGTAGCACAGCCCGAGGCGATCAGCACGTAAGCACGATATCACCTTACTCATGTCTGACCGGAGCGTACGGAGAGAGTGATGCAGCAGTGCATTCAGTGCGATGGTGGACACTTCAAGGACATAATTTTCAGAAAATAAAATATGGAAAAAAATCTCCACTTTCTGTACAAGCAGAAAATGTATTCATAATAAAATTATTTGGTTCCTGTAATTTGCTATTTAATTTTTAAATCCGTTCATTACTTCTGCCACACCCTTTATTATATTATGTACCATTTTGGTTAATTATAATTTGAATTTACAAGAAGCATTTTAAAATTTTTAATGAAAAATAAAAATTTAATTTATAAAAAAAGTGGTTTTTCATTTTTACACACTCCAATTTTTGAGCTTGGGCCAGCAGTACACACTGATAATCAGAATAAATTAATCATTGGAGAAAGAAATGCATTTATTCAAAGTCTAAAATTATGAAATTTGAAACTTACATATTATGATGTATATATCTCCATAGTAGACAAAATATTACAAGTTAACATTTTGTCAAATTAGTATTATTATTAAAAATATACAACGTAATTGGACCCTAGGGCTGGTGGCCAAGTCAATACAACAATAAGAAATTATAAAGGATGAAATGTAAACAATGAGTTTGGGTAAGAGGGGCAATTTATAACCACAGGATTCTATTAGCCTCCAGATTTGGAAGTTTTCAAGGTTCAAGGTAGGCCTTCATGACCAGTGCTGTAACTAGGGCAGGGCATCTGCTCTAGGCACAACTAAGCCACGGGTGCAAAAAAACCAAATAGTAACTAAATAAACTAGAGAAAATAATTTCTTGAAGGGGGAGAGGGTGCATATTAAGTAGTTTGCACTGGGCACTAAAATATCTAGTTACAGGACTGTTCACTACTACTGTAGCCATCACGGGGCCCTATAATCCCATACATCACCATACCAAGTAATCCTACTACTTCCAACTTCATTTGTCCTTACTATAAACATACAGAGACATTTAGATGTAATTGAGTTAGAGTCCCGTTGAAAGCTTATGGCGGAGCACAGTAGACGAATTTGAGTCTAGGCGAGTTCATTGATGAAACGTCACTACTGTAGGGGTAAGGGTATTTTCCACATGCGTCCGGGTTGCCAACTACTGCTTCGCTCTTGCTATCATTACTTGTTTTCATTGTTTATTTGCTGATATGTTATCGAGTTATTGTTATTTATATTTCGTGTTCTTTTGTTCATTCGTTTTTTGTTATCCATTCATGTTGTTGTTTGTTATCATAATTTTGTTTTAAGTTCTGTTATCGAGTTATTGTTATTTTCCGTTATTTTATTCTTTGCATTTTTGTTACTACGCTCTTGAGATTGTTGTTCCTTTAGTTATTAACAACTTTAAAAAAATGGATGCCGCCCCATCCACCTCAAAGCTAGGGAATAGGAAAAAATGCTTATGAGCGGGCCGAAGCAGCAACAGGCATCTCACGTCGCACATTAGAGTGAATTTCAAAGGAAGCAGCAGATATTGAAAAAGGTTGCAGGACCTCCTTCTTGTCTCCATGAAAGCATAAGATGCAGAATAGTCCGAAATCGAAACAATTGTATTAGTTTTTCTCAATAACTGCTCCTGTTCCATTGTTCTTTAACATTTGGATCTTTAGTAAAACTGAATTATAAGAGAGATTCCATTAAAAAGCAATGTTTAGAACAGGCTCGGCAGAATTCTTGGTCCAAATCTTTAAAAAATTGTGTTTAAAGAAAATTAATAATATTAGGTTATACCCAAATTCGAAAAAGCAAACAGACTGTAAAAATTGAGCAAAACCCAAAAATCTATACCCTAATTGTATGCAAATGGTGTGGAAGTGGAGGAAGTGACGTGCTAGGGAGAGGAAAGTTATTTGCAAAATTTGTGGTAGAACAGTAGGGGGTGGAGTGGCACTTAAGGATTAGAAAGGCAGGAGTAGGGGGTAATTCGAGTAAGGTCTGGTCATTAACCGTCGTTGTTCAGGAGTCATTCCTGCTCACTGCTTCTTCAAAAACTTTTCCTTCCATGTTCCCAATCATAGGTTGGTTCGTCCTATCTCACGAGGTCTTAAATAAGAAATTTCTAATAACTACACATATGCCATACAAGAATTGCTTTTAATCTCAACTTATGAACAATTTATTTTATGAGAACAAGTAAAAACATTCTTTCCCTCTCCATTCATCTTAACAACAAACCTATTCGGTGCTGCAAGTTAATTTTATTGATAAAGGCTACAATTTACTCAAAAACCGTCAAAACGCTTTGCGCGTTCTACATCCCAAGTGTCACCGGTCGCGCCACACATGAAGACCCGTATAAACGCGGCTAAGTTGGTGAACCTGGTAAGCTCATCGCTCTTCCCCTCAAGCTTTCCTCCCCTTAAGCGCTTTCCCCTCCAATGCCTGGCAGTCAGCGCATCCGTCCACCACAAGCTTTCAATCAGACTATACAGTTGTATGATGTACGTTAATTAGATACAGAGGCACTCTCCGGTTTACGTAAGGAATGTGTTCAGGCAATGGCTACATAGCCCAAAATCTGTGTAAGTCAAAAATTAATATGGCTGCTATGTGTTTAAAGTATAACTTACTACATCAGTACAGTACAAGTAACTGGTTAAAGTAGAGGCATGTAAACTAGCACTTTTACTCTCACGGTGATGCTCATCAGCCATGATTGCAAGGGCAACTCATTAATTTGCTCAAAACTGAAAAATACGGTAAGAGATCAAGAAAATGTCCACGAGCAGTAGAACACACTGAAAGCACCGCATTACAACCCATGCCTTGTGTTCTTCCTCTGCACACTTATGTAGTTCCCAGTTGCTTAAGCAAACTGCTAACATGAACTTTCTGCATAACGAAATCGTTTGTAGTGATCTATGGGGCCACTTATGTTAGTGTGGGTTTACGTAAGTTGGGGCTTATGTAACCTGGGGGGAGCCTGTACACATGTTCATAAAATATTTTTACATTATTGTTTTACATTGATTAGTTGAATATTAACATTTTAACAGCTTTTTTTCTATTATTATTCATTATCAATAATTTGTATCTTAATTAAAAAATACTTTTGTTTGGAAGGAAAGGCTCAAGAAGGTTAATTGTTCCATTCCTTTTTAGCCCTATTAAGAAAAACGAATTTGCAAACATTTGCTTTTTTGGTGTTAGGTAGCTAATTTTATGTTTGTGGTAGTACACTGAAATAAGTTGGACTGTGAATCCTATTTCTTAGAATTAAATCAAATCCATTAGCATAAAGAGGAAAATTTATAAAGAGATATGCTAAAATTTTCACTGCAACTTTTCCATTTACAGTCCATTTTGATAAAAAATTATTTGAAATTTTATGTACATACTGTAGTAGAAATTGGAGTGCACCATAAATATCCATTCTATGTATTATTGTTACAGCATAATGAGAAGAACAGTGATGTTGAGAAATTATTTTTATTAAATAAAAGGCAATTTAAGATACTAACCTTATTGATAAAACTTGATTTTCCTACATTAGGAAATCCACATACAATAATAGTTCTTGTGTATGGATCAATTGAGGGAAGTCGAGCCAAATGTTGCCGCACTTGTTCCAAGTACTGAAGATTTTGGGTCTGCCTTTTCATGATGGTGGCCATTCTGCAAATAAATTGCATTTATGTCATACCTGTTTAAATATCCACTAATTTGAGAGGAAATAAAATACCTACCTTCCTAATGCTGCCCTTTTAAGCTGCTTGCAGCGATAGAGGGAATCTCCAAACTTCAATAACCTAACGTAGTCTTTAGACACACTAAAATAGAAAGTATTTCCATTAAAACAAGAGTTCAAATAATTTTAAAAATTGAAGAAACTTCATTTTTAACATACTTATCTATCAGATGTCTAGCTGTGTTTAACTGTCCAAGCGCTAATTTATAATGATCTTTGTCATACAGCACATTCATCAAATCTGCATAAAATGGATGTATATCCTAGGAAAGGAGTATAAAAAATTATCTCACGACTCAAATACTACAAAATAGATGAGAAAAAGTAAATTTGAAACTCACATCAAGCTTTGGAAAATCCTGAATGATTTGGCTAAGTCTATCATGAAAATTCTGCTGAGTATATTTGACTTTTCTCATATAAAAACCACGTATCCTTGATATTTTGTAATTCTTATGAACTACAGTTGGTGTTTTACGCTGTGTTTTGGATAGAATTATATCGACGAAGTCCTGAAACAAAAAAATAATTAAAAATTCTATTCTCAAAACGTGTTATCCAAGGTTTATCAACACACAGACCTTTTCAAAATTAACTTGTTATAAGATTATTTAATTTTATTTTACAAACAGGTACACCATAGTAAATAATTCGTTTAAATGCTAGTACTGGCATTTTTACCATCGTACAAATCAAGATCAAAATACCAATAATGAACTCATTCACGATTTACTTTTGACATTAAGAAATCGGAGGTGAGATTATGCCATATAATAATAATTGTTGTCAGTCTAAAGAAAACTTTGAGTAATGGAATGGAAGATAATATGATCAATTTAAAATAGAAACTGTGCCACTTTTACAATTTATCGTAAAGTAAGAGCACTTATAAACAGCAAAAAAGTACGTTAAGATCGCTGCTAAAATAATTCCATCTCGAACATTTAAAAACCTAGGCATTTTAATATATAAACATATAAGAAGGAATAAACAATCACTTTTGTAGCCATAATAAAATGTTATGCACGGAAAAATATACCAAGGATCCAAGCGGAAATTTTCACATAATTTACATGAAAACTATATTTTCAAATTAAGAGCTACGACTGACTCAAATTGATTTGTTGTAACTTTTCTTTGAAGCATTTAAATTGCCATTTGCTTGGATGAAAACCAATATTAATAATGTACACATCGTTTAAGAGTAATATTCATTGATATTAAGATAATAACTGCTTTAAAAGTACCATACCTTTGCTGTAGGAACACAAGCTATCTTCTTAAAATTATACTGCGCCATGTTTATGATTTTTTCTTACTTTAAATAATTTATAAAATTTAACTTGGACTTCACACACACGTGTGACCCAATGCCGTACGTGTACGCAATTCCGTATTCCCCGAAAAGCGGTAAATTCAAAATAAATTTTTATTTAAAAAATAATAGTTTTAAGGTCTATTGGCCGTCTTAGCGTTTAATCAGGAATGTTGTCTTCGAAATTGAAAGCTTTCATTTTATTTCCATAGTTTTACGCTGGTCAAGTCTTTCATTAACATTTATTTCATTTCCTTCCCATGGTCTTACAACCAGCCAATCATTCGTGGCACTTTCTTCTCTTCAACCAATAGCGATCTTGGTTCACGTATGGATAGAAATCCCGACCTCTCTAGCGGAGATATATCACTACAAGTTTAAAAAAGCAACACGCAACGCGCAACCTATCGTATATCTTCGATGTGGTGGTGGGAACTGAAGAGCCATTTTTCAACATATATACAATACATTTGTTGTGACTCAGTTGGACTTTATACCGTAGTTCATGTTGTTATGATTAGGATTTTTCTGGCGGAAGCAAAGGATTAATTCCCTTTAACTAAAATGGAAAACCCCCAAGACGAGAAAGAAGAGCGTGAGCATTTTCTGCGAATCGTTCGCGCTTTCAAATATTACAAGTAAGTCAGGTTCACATTCAAAATTTTCATAGGGAGTTGTTAGCGTTAAAATAGTGTCTATGGTGAGTCGGTTGGAATTTAATAACAGGAAATAATGTTATTTATCAGTGAAATTAGGTTTTGTATTTAAATACCGAATTTTCGTTTAACATTGTTACCTATTACTTTTAAGGAGCCATTCTTTAGAAAAGGTTGCTAGAACGGAAAGGTATTTAGCTAAGCTTCCTAACCACCATCGGGAACTGCTGGCTCGCTATAGTCAACATTTATCCACCCTGAAAACCTGTATTGAAAACAATGACAAAATTATTAAGAGAATAATTAAAGATGTTTCCACGATATTCGAAAACTCTCATCTCATCGACTCCGTAAGTCTTCTATCAAGACTACTTGGTGATGTATCATTAGTGTGTCGTTTTTAAAAATGGTATAGTTTTTTTAATTTTTTCATCAGAAAGTGGCAGCAAATACTCCGTCGGTTATTCCTAGCTCTGCTGATATGGAAAAAGTTCAGGCTACATTAAAACAATTTGTTCGTGACTGGAGCGAGGAAGGGAAATTGGAGCGCCAGGCTTGCTATCAGCCAATTATCGAAGAACTTGAAAAACATTTTCCAGAAGATGTTCGGTGAGTTTATATTCATTAAATATTTCACTCAAGGTATTTGATTTTTAGCTCCTGTTGAAATTCAGATATCCGTCTCGCCTATCTCACGTAACTCTAGATTTTCTTTAGTTTAGTTTTTAGTGATGTTATGGGTATGTACCCGTCATTTAACTCCATTTTTAAGTGAATTAAATTGAAACCTATGGTCATTACCATTGTTAGTTATTTTTGAAGCGTGTGAAATAAAAGTTACCATTGTGTCGCTTTTGTAAAACTTTTTACTAATTATAAAAACTTTCATTATTCAGCGATTTCGTCTAACTTACAGTTTCGTAAAAGTAACTGAAAATTATTTTTGCACAAGGTAGTTTATCGAGTGATTGTGTAGCCTTTACTCTCACATTGCTATCTGTTTTATTAAAACCACAGGTAACGAGATTTAGGTCACTTATTTATTCATACTCGTAAATCTTAAATTTGGTAATATAACCAATTTTCCTATGATAGCATTCTGTGCATTATTGCTGATTACAAGAGTTTTAACCGTAGTATGTAATAGTTTTTATTTTTTGTTGTGGTCTACCATTTCAATAGGTAAAGAATTTGTGTTAGAGTTGAAATGCAAATTTGATTATTAGAAACATTTATACCACATATTATCGGCTTTTACGAGCTGTCTGCAGATAGGAAGATTTACGTCTTTTAATTATTATAATATAAATTTCAATTCTTTTCGTATCGTTATATTACCCTGTAAGACCGATTCACACTTACGTAACGTCTCCGTTTCGACACGTCAAAAATTCCTTCTGTGTATTTAGATGGAGTTGTTCACACTACTTTCTGTCAACGTCACGTCTTCTTTCCGTTCCTTCACGGTTTCTCTGGAGGAATATTTTGACAGGACGGTGCCGGTCGAAACGTGTCGAATCCTGTCCGTTTCTGATAGTGTGAACACCCCACCCGTCAGTTCTCCGTCAGACACCGTTGCTACGACTCTTATCTCATTTAATTCACTCATTTTTATTAGTTTTTCCAACAAACATCTACCAGGACTGTTGAAAAACGTTTTGTATTTCTCTCTGACATTGAACGCGCTTAGTGGAGCATTTCCTCCTTGGTGCGGCAAGTTTGTCAAGTTGATACATATGTCTGTAGAGTTTATATTTACATTTCCTGTAATATTTTGATCTTTTATGTAATTATGTAAAATACATGTAAAAATAATTTGGTCCACATTATCAGGCAGTGATTTCAAAGTTCTGTTATATATATGAAATTTTTGGCTCAATATACCGAAGGCATTTTCCACAACTCATCTAGCACCAGAAAGTCTACAGTTAAATATTTTCTTCTCATTCTCCCCATTAACTTGCTATCCTGGGTAGGATCTCATTAGATATGGTTTCAGAGGAAATGCTTCATCCCCTGCAATGACATAGGGTGCCACACAAGATTACCCAGGAAGTTCTCTCCCCTGGGGTAAATTCAATATTCCTTTCTCTAAACATTCTCCAGGCTTTGAGTGCGCAAATATTCCTCCATTCGAATTTTTACCGAATGATCCTATATCTACTATTAGAAATTTATATTGCGCATCAACTAATGGGAGCAAAACATCAGAAAACGTATGTTTATAATTAAAATACTGTGAACCACTGTTTGGTGGGGTCTGAATCTTTACGTTTACCATCTAGTGCCCCAACACAGGAAAGTTTCAAAGTTCCCAAAATTCATCCGTGATTCTTTTCCAAGTCTCCTCTGTAGGTGTAGGCATAACATCTGATTTTAATCTTTTGATTATAGCTCCACTAGCCTCTTTGACTATATTATGCACAGTTGAGTGCCCAAGCCGATAACTAAATGCTATTGGTCGGGATGTATCTCCAGTTGCTAGAAACCTGAAATTAAAAGTTCAATTACTATAATATTTTTGTATATAAATTTATAAATTTCAAATGTTATTAAATATTTCATTAAAATATTTTAATAGCTCTTTGTTTACTTTAAGTTCCTTCATCTTGGGTATAATGTAAACTTTAATAAGTATCAGTTAATTCGTATTTCATTTGTAGGATCGGAAAGTAAACAGAGATGGGTTTCTCTAAGGGACCAGTACCGCAAGTACCTAAAAAGAATTGAAACTAAAAGTCGTCAACGGGAATCACACCAAAAGAAATGGAAGTTTGCGGACGAAATATCTTTCATTTGTAAGTTTCTTCACGAAAGGGAGACAATAACAAATACTGACGACCTCGATTGTGAATCCCAGAATGCTGATATCGAACCACAAGTAGAGGATGCAAGAGAGACTATCAAGGATGTTCAAACCCGTGAAGGTATTACAGACCACCAATAAACTGAAGAAACCAACATCAGAGATACCAGAGAAGAGAATAAAAACAGTTCCTTGAAGAGATCTTTCCATAAGCCATCATGGAAATGTATGCCATCTTCTGAGTTACCTTCATCAGTATTGATGAAGTATTTAATCATTTCTGAAAAAATAAAAAGGACAAATCGTCTGATCCCATTGATTTATTTTTTGAAGGCGTTGCTTCAACAGTTAAACAGTTTTCACCCTACTACCAAAATATATGCAAGTCCAGAATATTTTCCATTGTCTCAGAGCTAGAGATGAAGTAACTGTCTGAAAGTTCCGCAGCACCTCAGAACGGATCCCATACGTGCACTGCAACACCCCCAAATGTAGGGGATCATACTTCAAAATCAACACCAACCCCATCTGCATCACCTGGTTCAAATTCATCCACTACTTCCACTGCCAACTTCTACGAACAGTTTTCGTCAATGGAACTAAATTGACATGATTTTGTGCCTTTTTGTGTCTTTAATTAATTAATTTCATATTTTTTTACACATTAATTTCGAGTTTTTGATATATTAACTTCGTGCATAATGATTTTCTCAATGTACTTTAGCAATAATTAATCTTATTCTTACCTACCTTAGACATACAACCAATTTTACCTTTGGTGAAATTGCTTCTCTAAATGTAGCATTTTTTCAATAAATCCATTTGTATTTTCTTAAACAAATAACTGAATTGGTACCTAAACATTCTGAAATATTGATAAAATTTCAACTCCTTAAATAATGTCCAAAATTCTCCTTCCGATTTTCTGTTCCGTAAGCATTCAAGCACCCACTTTCTTTTTTCAGTACAGATAAGTTTACGTCGATACTCTTCTTCATCTAAAAGAAGAGCTAATACTCCTAATTTTACCTTGGAAAACATTAAAAACTTGTTTTAACCACAGTCAATATGTTCAAACGACAACTGAAAAGGTGATGGTCTATGTCGAAACCTCAACATACAATGTGAACACGGATGAAAAATGACATGTCGAAGATGGTCCGTGTCGAAACGGGGACCTTACGTATAGTGTGAATCGGCCTTTATGAAGTAACTTTTTACTTGCCAGGTCATGTTATTAATTGTGATGTATACTGTAAACGAAAAAGTTAAGCCAGAAAATTTAGTTTAAAAGTGCTTATTATTGAGGATTAAAGCTGAAATTTTAAAATTCAATTTCATTATTAATACTTTATTCTGAACTTCATAGGCCAGACAACATTTTTAGGTGAGCTGAATCACACCACCAAACCTTCGCCTTCACACTTCTGTTATGATTCGAGCATGAAACTATATAGTAGCATTTTCCTTCTGAATCTGCTTGAACTTATTCATGTATGATATTACATTGACAGAGACGGTCAGTCGTCTCTTGTTTTAAGTTTTTTAAAAACCAGCTATAAAATGTTAGTTACATTTATTCTATGCTTGTTTACACGCTCACTTGACCATAGAACCCCGGAGGCGGTCATTTTGACCGCTTTTCAATTTTTTTAGCCCATTGTTCGTTATGTTTGCGGAGTATAACTATGATACCTCTTGACTTTTCCTAACTTTATCTTAAGTATACGATACAATTATGTTGTAGCTGTGACGTCATTCGTTTATCGTGTGTGAGAGCTATACTTAGAACCCCGGAAGCAATTATTTTGACCTCTCCGTTGTTATTATGCAGTTTTGAAGTTAGTGTTAGCTGAGAAGCCCCACAATTTTTTCAGTTGGTAATGCGGTGCCACTAATATTTACTATTTAGTTACAGTGAAGCCGTGTTTCAGATGGCCTCTGGATATGGGGATACTGCAGCAGCGTCTGGACAGTCGCGGGTGACTCAAGTAGCGCAGGAAAGGCCAGGGCGTCGAGAAACCGAGAAACTTGCTCCATGTATGAAAATTCTTGGAAAAGATGGTCTTACGGAATGGGAAGTGGTAGATCCTGGGCAAAATATCGTTAGGAGGGCCCATCGTAATATCTTGAAAGATAAGCCATTTCGCTAAAAGACACGTGTGAGATGAAAGCCTTGCCAATTCTTGGAGGCTTTTTGTCGATGAGCCGATGCTCCGCCATATCAAGCACTGCACGGAGACAGAAGCGCGAAGGCAGTTTCACGACGATACGTAGACTATTTCGTTACAGAAGCTTGATGCTTTCATCGCTGTGATTTACTTACACGGTGCGTTGGGAGGCAGATCTCTTGAACTTGCAGAGCTTAGGTCGAAAAAGTAGGGCGCACCGATCTATTCTGAGACAATGTCTCGAGACACTTTTGTGGAAATCATGAGATTTCTTCGCTTTGACCTAAGAGAAACCAGATCAGAAAGGTTGAGTTCAGATATATTTGCATTAGCCTCAACCATTTGGAATAAATTCATTGACAACTGTCATTCCTGCTACGTAACTGGGGCGAATCTCACAGTTGACGAGCATCTGTATCCTATGAGATGTCGTTGTACCTTCACTCAATACATGGCAAATAAGCCAGATAAATTTGGAATAAAATATTGGCTTCTGGGAGATGTAGATTCCAAATACCTTTGCAATGGTTCGCCATACTTGGGGAAAGATGAACAGCGATCACAGGGTGCGTCTGTTCCGGAACATGTGGTGATGTCACTGATGAAACTGTACCTATTTGCTATCCACTGAGACCGGCACGTCATTACTCAGGCAATTTATTTCAACAAAATACGGGCCAAAAAAGGTTTGAAAAACTCTCTTGAGTTGCAAAATATAAGGAAATATCTAATATACAGATGTATGCAGATGAAACCGTCAAACACCCACAAATTTTAAGGAAAAGTATAGTTTTCCCCTGAATTCCGGCAACCTGAAATGAGTACTTCACACGCCTCATGGCACGCACCAACCATAGTAATCTCTTAACTAAGTTAACAAAGTAATTTCTCACACTTTCTAGTAAAAGCAAATAAAAATTACGCAAAATAATAATGAGCGGCCCAAATGACCGCTCCTGGGGTTAACCGTAGAGGAAAAGTTCCGGGGTTCTAGTTTTAAATATGGAGGATATATAGACACTAAAAGTTTTTACAATATGTGTAATGAGTTTTTCATCTCTAATTATTACTTTTTGTAGTTTATATGATGTTTTTTTACTTCCTAGACTGTAAAAATCCTTAGACGTCGTACGTAATCGGCCGTAGTTCGACATTATGCAGTTTTTAACCCGTGGAATTTTCCTTGCATTTTTCCACATTTTCTTACACTTTTTCTCTCTCTCTGAAAATTTTTACTGCCTTGTATTTCTTTCACTTCGTCAGTATTGAAATATTTGTGTTGGCATTCTTTTGAATGTGGGCACGTCGATTCAATGTTCCAATTTTTTTACGGTGTTTGTTTCTATATTTTACTATTTCTGGATGTTTGCATGGAGTGAAAAGTGGTAGGCTTGACAACTTTTTATGAAAAAATCTCCAGGGCTTCACGTTTAAATGAAGTTTAATTTTGTTGAATTTCTTATGTTATGCAAAATATTATTTAATGAATTCGTAGAGAATTTATTCTTCAACACCCGAAGATATACTTTAAGAATTAAACCCTTTACGACGGAGGAGTTTTTAATAATTCCCTCATCAGCGGACGAAGGAGTTTTTTGAAAAAACACGAAAAAGTTGCGAAAGCATGTGAAATTTGGAAAAACTTCAAAAAATCATAACTTTTGATGTTTTCACTGTATTTTGATGATATTTTTTATGTAGTTACATAAAACATGAAATTTTTAAACAGTATCATTTAAAATATCGTGCGTTACACACAACATTGCTACATAGAAGCGAATGAACAGTAATCGCTTAATGTTACGGTGTGCTTTCGTGGTTTATATAACTTTCAGCATAGCGTGAACTATGGAAGGTATTCACATGAAATTTTATTCAAAGAAACATTTAAACATTACTAAATGTACCTATCTAAATCAATTAGGTGAAAAGTTTGTCACATGTCAACTTTTCCATGTCTTGACTGGAAATTTTTAACTAAATGTTGTATTTATAATTTTTTTGAAGGTGTTCCATTAATAATATAGACGTTTTAGTTAACAGTCATCATTCTTAATCATTACAGAAGTCACATAGAAAAAATGGTTACATTTAGTTCATTAGAAGCGGAGATACGATGTTGCATATATCTTAAATACTTTTAGGTGCAGAATATGGAAAACTTTTAAAAGTTACATATTAGCTCACAAGTCTTTTCCCAATTGTTTTAGAAAATGTACACATGCGTAATTGAATACAGCATGAAATTTACCTTATAAACACTTGTAACATACTATCTAGTAAACTTCTCTGTGAAATGATACCAATGTTTTATATATCTTCTGGGAAGGGAACTCAAACTACAATGGAACGAACTTTTCAGTGGGCTTGTGAAGTAAAATGCAGCGAAGCACAGAGAGAGCCAATTATGACAGGCTTGGTGAATAGAAAAGCGATTTTAGAAGCATCTCAAGTAGGCTGTGTGTATACAGTATATAGGAGACCTTTTTCCTTCGTAACTCAAGCAGCGAAGACTTTTCTTGTAAGGCTCAACAAAGATAAAACTATGTGGTAAGGAAAAGACTATATTTCTTCTGTGAGAAGGCCCAACTTCAAAAGCCAAAGAAATCATTCCTCGTGCATTGAAAAGCGATTTTTAGAAGCGGAAACACGGTATTATTGTGGGAAAATGAGAATTTCAATGCAAACTTTCACCTAGATTATAAAATACAATAACAATAGTAAAATTACAGGACATGCATTACTGAAGAGGCCAAAGCTTCCTCTATCAAAATATGTATAGCTTATTCAGATTGATGAATCTGCCTTGCGTAATTAGACAAAAGAATGTGTTGGTGTACTGAACTTTCGGGGCAAAAAGGAAAATTTCAATGCAAACTTTCATGTAGATTATAAAATACAGTAACAATAGTAAAATTACAGGAAGTGCATTACTGAAGAGGCCAAAGCTTCCTCTATCAAAATACGTATAGCTTATTCAGATTGACAAATCTGCCTTGCGTAATTAGCGAATTTTTGAGGCAAAAACAAAAATTTCACCGCAAACTTTCACGTAGATTATAAAAACTATATTAAAATTACAAGATATGCATTACTAGAAAGTTCAAAGCTTCCTCTTTCAAAATATATAAAGGTTATTAAGATTTACGAAAATCCCTTGCATCAATAGACAATAAAAGGTGGTGACGCACCGATTTTTCAGGGCAAAAATGAAAATTTCATTGCAAACTTTCACGTAGATTATAAAAACTATATTAAAATTACAAGATATGCATTACTAGAAAGGTCAAAGCTTCCTCTTTCAAAATATATAAAGGTTATTAAGATTTACGCATATATCCCTTGCGTCAATAGACAATAAAAGATGGTGGTGCTCCATATTTTCTACGCAAAAATGAAAATTTCATCGCAAACTTTGACATAGATTATAAAATATAGAAACAATAGTAAAATTATTTGACATGCATTACAGGAAAGCCCAAAGTTTTCTCTTTCAAAATATATTATGGTTTTATAGATGTATGATGTATTAAGTGAGTTAAACAGTAAAGAAAGCAAGCACTACCTCAGACGTGCAGGACACGTCGCTCGGCATTGAGGGGTTAAAGCAGTGCTCCAGTTTTCGGTACATTTTTCTATATATTTAGTATTTTGTTTTCAAATTACCCTTAAACCCAGAAAAAGATACTTTAATTTTCAGGTGTCATGTCACATCAAACAATACTTTAAATTGGTATTAAAATATTAATTTTATTAGTTTTAGTAAAAGTTGCATGATGGCCTTGCCCATTACTGTCTCCTTGGCTATGAGAAATGACCTGTTTTTATCTTGGAATCTGGTCACCTTAGTTTAGGTATTGTCATGTAGGTTCTGCCTAAAAAATGATGTATAATATTTAAAAATTCGTATACTTCTAAAAGATATCAAATCTCAGTTCTATCTGCAACAGTTTTTGACAGGATTTATTCATTAAGATGTTCTAATAAGGAAACTTTTTTTAAACCATGCTAACATCTCATATTGTAGCTTGAAACGGGAGCATCGTGTCCTGGTTCCTGGTGCAGGTTTAGGAAGATTGGCCTATGAAATAGCAAGCAGAGGATTTATGTGCCAAGGGAACGAATTCAGCTTGTTCATGCTTTTTGGGTCTAATTTCATTCTTAACAGGTATTTATCACTCTAATGTGCATTTATGTACTGATCATATATTCCTTTCCACAAAGAAATGATGTTGTTATGTTTTACATTTGCTGAAAAGTTTATCAAATTCAAGAATATAAATCCAAGAAAAAATTGCTACAAACGAGTCTGATGTATTTTACATGTATAGGGTCATTTTTATTTTCTGTATAATTTTATTTTAAAAATTTCTTTATATACAGTTTTATTTGTAACAGCTTGTCCTTATTATTTTAAATTTGAAAGAACTTTTATTTTTAACTCTTGAACATCCTAAACATATTGCCCATGAGTAAAGCAAGCTTTGTCTAAGGTTTAGCCATGGGATTTATTTATTGTCATGTTATGTGATAGTTTAGTTTGGAATTGTCTTGATGTAGACATTATGGATACATTATACGTAGGAGAAAGTGTATGATTCCTGCCATAGAACCAATAATGATTTCCATCTTAATCACATTTGGTTTAACCTATTAAGGATGGAGCATTGATATATTGGTGCTAGGGTATCATCCTCTTCTGCCATCTTTTGTGGCAGCGTGGTATTTACTACTTCTGTCCTTTTTTTCCAGCAGCTTACACACAGTATTAAATTCTCTTCTGCTCGGTTACACGTTTTTTTCGTAAGCGGTTTCTATTTTACATGCTTTTGAACTTTACCCTTTTTATATTTGACAATGGCGACCAAAAGAAAACACGGTGAGGATATCAATGTAGATTTATTACTTTCCATGAAGAAAGGATGGGTGGAAGAGGGTTGTCCCGAGATTATAAGGATATACAAAAAATTCATGGGAGGATTGACTAGAAACGACCAGCTATGTATCTTCTACAGCTTGTATATTTCTTTAAGAAAAGGTAGTATATACTGATCTGTGACTTACTAACTAGGACAATAGTAAATTATTATATCTACTGCAAACAAGCTACCAAGAAGCCAGTTTTGCCTTAAAATACTCTATTAAGATGTAATCAGAGACCTCAATAGTGACTACAGTAGCAGAAAAGCACGAGGACACAGGGCATAATTTTGGAGTGCCATTATCCTGATCAAGTGGAAAGAAATAAGAACAATATATTGATGCAAAAGGATTGTGTAGTATGTATGGGAAAAGGAATAAGGAAGAGGACAAGTTTAGGGTGTACCATTTGTAACAACTCGGTACAACATACATTGTACAAACTTTCTCATATACTAATGCATTGTTTAGTTATCTTTAGAAAATGAAAATCGTATCAGCCGGTTTTTCGAAAATCCAATTTTTGTTAAAGTTGCCCAAGAATAAACTAGCCTTATATTCATTCATTGAGAAAAATAAAATATGTAGTATTATTGCAGAAGTATACTCAAGTAACTGTACGAAATTTTATCAAAATTGTTTGAGGCATTTTTGAGAAATTCAAATTTTTGTTAAAGTTGTCTAGAATAAACTAGCCTTATATTCATTTTTTGAGAAATATAAACTACGTGTAACTTGTAACGTAAACTCAAGTAACCTTATGAAATTTGATCAGAATCGTTAGAGCCGTTTTTGAGAAAATCAGATTGTTGTTAAAAATGCATAGAATAAACTTCCTTAATTATTGAGCAATGTCAACCATTTCTTCATAGATTCTGCTCAGTATGATAAAATGCCTAAGTATGAGATTTCATTTTTGCTCTACCGTTTAGGCTCCAGAGCCAGTAACAGACAGACAGATGGCATTGCAAAAACCACTTTTTTGGATTCAGCGACACCTAAAACATATTTCCGTAAAAATCTCGAGGTCGAATTTTTTCGCCATAACAATACTTTCTCAATGTACTTCGTATATGAGAAAGTAAAAAGGGCTGTGCATTGACCCTTGCTTCAGAGAATATCACATGAATCTCTGGTAATGAGCAAACCAGAAGCATATGTAAGTTTTAAAATATTACTGTGGTCCCTTGTTGTAATCAAGGAAAAATTTAGAGCAGATCAGAGTTAAAGTTTTATTCTAATCGTACTTTTCTTATAAAGCAGGGGTGTCCAACCTAAATTAATAGTGGGCCGGATTCAGGACTGTCTGACTTCGCGGGTCAAGGTACAAAAAAGTAAAAGTTTTCCGTCTTTTACCTTATATTTATCAAAGAAATTATAGAAAATTAAATTACGAATAAAATTGTCATGCAATATAAATATTAATGGGACACGACTATTTTTCTGCTTACATAAAAAGTCAATATCAGGTGAAATGTTCGATGTACCAATTCGTAATACACCAGTCAGATGTTCATCTGTTAAGCCTGATCGGTTCTTTGTTTTAACATTTTTCATCTTGGAAAAGAACTGTTCACAAGTATATGTGCTGCCAAATAAAGACACTTGTTGAAGGGCCAGCTTTGTAAGGTTGGGATAATGTTCAACTTTAACATATTTTTTATAAAACGTTAAAAGATCATTTTCAACATAGGCCGTTTTCAGGGAACTATTACAATGCAGATCAATTAGTTCTAACTGGAATTTTTCCTCAACATTTTCAACATCAATAGAAAAGGGATTACTAAACACTTTCATAAGTGGCTCATTGTTTCTAAAATCGGTAAATCTTTCTTCAAATTCATTTTTTAAATTTACAAGTGAGAGTGAATATTTTTCAATATTTATTGTTGTCTTTTCCCTCGTCGATAATGTTTTGAAATGAACAAAATTCTTATTAACCAATTGATTTTGTGGCAGATTCAACTTTTTAACGAATGTTTGAATATTTTCAAATTGCTGATTAACAAGCTGGTCTTTCCCTTGAAGTTTCAAATTTGGGTCAGCAAGATATTTTGTCAGGCCTACAAAAAATGCCAAATCATTTATCCACTCGGATTCTTCTACATAACTAACATCCTTTCCCTTGCTTTTCATGAATGTTTTTATTTCTCCTTCAAGTGACCAGAATCGTTCTAATGTCGCCGCTCTGCTGAGCCAGTGAACGTGACTATAATAAATTACATCATCGTGTTCTGATCCAACCTCAGAAAGAAAGTTTTTGAATTGTCTGTGGTTGAGGCCTTTTGATCGTATGAAATTTACGATTTTAACAACTTTGTCCATTATGTGTTTCATTCCTAATATTTTTTAACACAGTTGCCCCTGGTGAATTATACAATGATGTTTAATGATTTCATGTGAAATTTCATTGCTCATTAAGCTCACAAAACCCTTTTGCTTTCCTGTCATCGCTGGGGCACCATAAAGAACAACTGCTGTCCAACAATATCTCTTCTTAATGAATTCACTCGATCGATTCTAATTTGACCTTTCAATTTGCTATACTCTGTAGCGTGCTTTGCTAAATAATGTCGCTTGATATTATATTCCTTGCATACTGAAATTCTTTCTTGACATATAAGACATATGATGTTTGCATTTTGTTCAATCACAAAAAAATCTTGTCCAACTGCCCTTTAACATGCGATATTCTGCATCAATTTTACATTTCTTTTCAGCCATCATTATTCAGGGTTAATAGCTTCAATGTATCCATTCTGTAATTATAATTATAATTAACCGGGTTAAAGACAAATCAGCAACAACCGACGCAACGTTCACGAAACTCCGACACTGTCAAACTGGCACTGCACGTCCATTGTCCTGTCGGGCACATCACTAAGGTCAATATATCGATATATATTGGTGATATATTTTTACTTCTTTATGAGACAAATAGTAGGTAGTTTGTTATTTTGAAATATATTTTTAAATTCGTTTCAGCAAAAATATGAATATAAATAAGAGATTTTTTCTAGCGGCTAGTGGGCCGGATTGAACAGCTTCGTGGGCTGGATTATGGCCCGTGGGCCGTATGTTGGACAGCCCTGTTATAAAGGTTAAAAAATTGGCCATTTCCCGCCATTTAATTCAGTCCCTAATTGGTTAAATCCATGAACTATCATGCAAATGCCATTGCAAAGCGCCTTTGATGATATGAAACAAATAAGTTATGATTACAAAGTATTATTACTTTGAGTAGCATGAAGGTAAAAGTTATGGAAGATTTTTATATGAAACATTTGTAAAATTAAATTAATATTAATTATTTTGAAATTTTTCCATCCTTAAATAAATGAAAAAAAATGTATACACCAAGGATTGAGCAGACCCCCAACATTTTTGTAAACAAGGATTTCTAACCATTACACTGTACTGTCACTTAAAACAATAGGACAATGTTATAACTATTTAAGTAAAATACAATTTTTATTTTAAGAAGAGAATTGGCAGTTGTTTACAATGGAGTGTCTTTTTACTTGATGAACAATCAAGTGAAATTTTCTCAAAACATATGACATTCAACCTGTAGCCTTCTCGTTTGCCCCTTTTACCTGTGTAATTTAAAAGTGAATTTATTAGGTAAGATTCAATAAACTTGGTTTTATGTAAACAAATAATACTGACAATACATTAAAGTGGTGATTGCAAAGGATATATGATAAAATATCATTACTTTAATAATAAGTAAATGAAAATAAAGTATTAGACTTACTGATATTTAAAATAAATGTTGTTATACACTGCACATTATAACAATTAAACTTGGTAATTATGTAAACAGATGATGAGGATCATATATTAAAATGGTGATTACAAAGGCATTAATATTATTACCGTATATACTCGTGTATAATGCTCTCTCATGTATAATGCACACCCGTACTTTTTGCCAAAAAGCCAGACTTTTTATAACCCGTGTATAACACGCATCCTTGATTTTTGTGGGGTATAAGGACAAAATTACGTCGTAATGTTAAGTATTAATTAGAGAACCATAAATAAATACATTAAAGAATTAAATTATCACCAGTTAAAAATTTTAAAATGATTGAACTTGTCCATAAGTATTACTTTTAATAAGCTCCACATTATGTCTAATAGAGCCATCAATAACGAAGGCGATTTAGTTGAGATGGCAGCAACGTCATGCAGTAAGTTGGCCAAACTGATGTCGCGTAGAAAAATGCAGTGCCACTTCTGCCAATCCTTTTAAATCAGACAGAAAGGGATCTATAAAATAGATCGAGTTTTGATTTACAGTGGATTTTGGTTTTCATTTTTCGTTCTCGTTCTAAAACTGTTTAATAGAAGGAATAGCGCGAAAATTTAACTAACAAATCTGGAAACTGGAAATGAGCCAGGTAAATTCATACATATTATTCTCTGGATTTTAAATTACTTACACTCTTAATTGCACATACTAGAATCATTAACTAAATATAATTTTTTCGATTTGCTTATTCTATGTTTCTTTTTGATGCGTGTTTTGCGGGAAGTCCACCCGGCGATTTTGCAAAGACTACAGCAATCAGCTGATGAGGTAGTGAAATGCGGAATATTTAGAGAGGATGGAATTATAACTGTATAGAAGCAATTAGGTGTTCTATACATATAATTAATATATGTATAACCTGGATTATTGATAATTATTGTGGTTTTTCCCTTTATTTCACCCAAAAAGCAATAATCTGGTGCGAGGTGGGTACACTTTAATTTCTGAATTTTAAGTGCACAGAAGTGTTACCCGTGTATAATGTGCACCCCTATGATCTAAAAATTTGGTCTTCAGACCACGTTATACACGAGTATATACGGTATTTGAATTAAATTATAATGGAATTAAATCTGAAGTTATTTATTTTAAACTATAAAGTAAAGCAAAAATGAAAGCTTATTTACTGATTAACTTTTCTAAGAAATGTGATGTTGAAAGTATGCTGAAATTATCCACTATACTCCAGGACCTGGAGAATGTTACAAATTTGATTTTACATAAGTTTGATTCTGGAGGATAGATACTTGGTCAATTTAAAAAAAATTGTAGCAAGAAAGATTGTGGAAATTATACAGTATTGTAATTATTAAATTTGTTCATATAGAGGAGCATTTTTTGAAGGAATTAATATAATCTGAATATTTCAATGTTGCTTATGTAATTCATGTAACTTGTATGGTTACTTCTATATTTATGCAGGTGTGAAGGTCCAAACAGCCTTCAAGTTCATCCATGGGTTCACCAATCTGTGAACTGCCTCAAGGGTGAGGACCAAGCTCGTGCGGTCAGGTTCCCAGATGTTAATCCGTCATGCCTTCCTCCCCAGGCTCAATTTTCCATGGCTGCCGGTGACTTTCTTGAGGTATATGAAAATGTTCCAACATTAATTCTGTAAGAACCCTTGTAAAGAATTTAAAAAAATCGTTTTAAGTTGTTTCTGTTTGATAACTTTTTGATATGAAACAATTTATCTTATAAATGATTGAGTCACTTTATGCAGTGAAAATATTACTTGCCATAAGGACCAGCATTTGTCTCTTTTTTTACCAAAATTTTTATGCTCAAAAATGGAGTGTCTCACATACACAGTTACATAATACTTCTAGTTTTTCCTCAGTTATGTCTTCAGTGAGAAACAAAAATCAAAGGATAGCAAACTAAAATTAAATGATTACAGGTATAGTTCCCTCTAATTTTTTTCATCCATGGGAGGAATGAATATTACTGTGTGCGCCTACATCAGGGGTCCCCAAACTTTTTATTGAAAGGGCCCAAGGTCGAGAGAGGCCCGGACCACTTCCATTTTTTGAGGCCCCCGGGATATTAAAAAATGAAGAAATGCCAAAACGGTTACAAAAATTGTGGTATATTTTAAATGTTTACATTTAACAAATTAACGCCTTTAACTCAAAAAATACAACAATAATTTGTAAAAAATGTTCTTTTTTAGTTAACAAGTGCTTTTCTAGCCTTTTTCTGTGCAAATTGACCAATTATTGTGGAGAAATTTAGTTTTATTGCAATGTCACAGTTTATGTTGAGCATAGCAGGGCCATTCAAATGATCTTGTCCCATAGTTGAACGGTGGTAATTCTTGATCTGCTTCAGCACATTGAAAGACCATTCACCTGAAGCTACTGATGCAGGTAGACTGAGAAAAATCCTCAATGCAGCGGTGACATTAGGAAACACCAGAAAGTCCAAGTAGTAGTTGGAGTTGAAGCAATTCCTTTGGCTTACAATCCAGTTTAAAGTTCACGGAATGTATTCGCTTGAGGAAAATGACCTCGTCACACATCTGTTAATATTTCTTTGGTGTACTTTCTTTGGAATTGTTCTGCTGATGTACATAGATCTTCACTACTCAGGCTATTAAATTGCCAGAGGAACCCAAACAGGTTACAAATTACATTAAGTGATTCAAACCGCCTTCTAAGACCTGATAAAATGGAGTCAACAATAACAAAGAAGACACTGATTCTATAATGCTGTTCAACATCAGACTCATTACGAATCTTGCGATTGCAGGTAAACTCACATGAAATGCCAATATTCAGAGCTACTAATTTGGCCTCACTCAAGATCACATCCCATTGTTTACGAACCTGCTGAATGTCAGCAATGAGACTTTCAGTGTTACCCCTCTCAACATCATTGTAGTGTACGTGCTTCAATTAGTCTGGTAGTAACTTAATTCACAAAGATGACATTAGAACACATTTTCAAATTTGGACATGTATTTCTGGTTAGAATTAAGTTCAGTTCGAGCCTGTGCAGTGTGAGATTGAAAGATTCAAGTTCACTTAAGGCCATTCTTACTTCATCCAAATGATATGCAACTGGTTGTACACCATCAATCTGTGCAGAACACCTAGTTTTGGACATTCCATGCAGTGAAACTGGAAGATGTTGCTTCAATATTTCTCACCTTTGTGGACTGCTATTGAATAAGTTGTACATTTGCTGTATAGTTCCAAAGTAAGTGATTGCCTCTTTGCATGATTCGGCACAGTCAACACCTACAAGGTTTTATGTGTGGTTTCCACAGCTGGAGAAAATGCATTTTGAGTTATGCTCAAGGAGAACTGATTGTACGCTGTTATACTTGCCAGCCATTATTGTAGGCTTGACCAATGCAGAGTTGAAATCTAACCCAAACTCCTCTAGAATTGTTAAAACACGAGCAGCAATTTCCCTTCCAGTTTTTTTAGTGAAATTATCAAAACAAAAACCTTTCTTTGATTGAAAATGTTGAGCTGTTGTCGACAATCTTTACATACCAAATTACAATAGTGGTTTGTTCTTTGTTAGAATAATCGGGCGTAGCATCAACAATTATTGAAAAATATTTGGCATTTCGGAGTTAAGAACACAATGCAGCCCTGCCCAAAAATTACGAACTATCACAACATTTCAATGGGTGACAAAATTTGCAGTGCCTATCCACTAATGAAGAACAAACAACATACAAGTTGGACTGACTCGTAGCGTAGTTACAGTTGTGACAAGAAATAGACTCCCGTGATAGCTCCTTTGCTCCCTGACAACGCTGTTGCCAAGTGCTAAGCCAGTAGGAAGTGTACTGCTTGCCGCTGTTTATGTTAATACATAGTGCACTAGAGGCGGTGTGGCCCAGTAATGGGACACAAGTTTTAAGTTGTATGATGAACGTCTTCTTCTTTCAATCCTGTCAGTGTATCTCTGTGTCTGTATGTATAACCTCATTTGGAGAAAACGTCAAAAGTATAAATTTGAGGCCCTGCCCTCCATGAATGTGAGGCCCGGGCCAAATGGCCCTCCCCTGTGATAGGCCCTGAAAGGGCCACATTAGGCTTTATGTACGACAGTGTGGGCCACTTAAGACTTTTTCAAATGACGAGCAAGTTTCAAGGGGGAGGGGGGGGTGGTTCAGTTGGGTTGGGTGTGGCAGGCGGGCCGTAGTTTGGGGACTCCTGGCCTACTTGATGCTAATGTGTGGATGTGCACCTGGGTTGGCACAGCCCTCTTTGGGTATATCCTAAGATAAATACAGTGGTGCGTGCTAGAAAAAATTTAGTGCATGACACTTAAAAAACTGCTGCGTGGCCACGCAGTCACACAGCTTAGAGGGAACCATGATTACATGATATTTATTTAAATATTACAAAAACAAACTGAATTTTATAAATCACAAATTAAAAAGCAATAAAGTCCTAGTCACTGTTCAAGTCATCCTTGATGACGTCATACTGTCAAAATCGTCATTTGTTTTGGAACTTGCAGTCATAGCAGTGTTTTTGTTGTCATTCATTTAGTCTATTGCTGTAGCCACGGACCCACAATGAAGTGTGTGGACCGACTCCCTATGAAAACTTCATACAGTTTTCATATTTTGTTTAGTTTTTTCACTTTGAAATATTAATCAGAACTGTTCATGGGATCACACAAGTTATAGATAAAAATAAACAAGTCCTACCCAACTTGTAGACCCTCTAGAAATTTTGCATTTAACTCCAGTTGAGAAAAACTGCATCATGAGACAAAGGGCATACATTTTAATTTATGTATTGTATTACTAAGACATTTTGAGTAAAAGCTAAGCTTGATATCACTGCTGAAAGAGTTGAATTGGATGTTGCTATAGGATCGCAGACTTAGTGCTAGGTTAAGGCTTTTGGAGAAGTTTAGGTCAGAAGTTCTATTAGAGGAGGTCTAAAGAATAATCGAGGCACCTACTTATATGGGTAGGTATGATCACGAGGATAAAATACGAGAGATCAACTGTAGGATATCAAGGTTTGTTTTTCCCAAGCACCATAAGAGACCATAACAGGAGAGTTACCCATGAGAGAAGTTATTACGTAGGTGCACTGCACCCTCTGCCATACACCAGTCTGGTGATTTGTTGGTATCACGTAGATGCAGACATTCACTAATTCACTCATCAGTTTCACCATTAAATAAAAAAATATTTGCGACACATCATTTACTAGAATACATATGCATTCCATATGTGGGTACATTGAATACCGTATTTTACCGAATATAGCCCCCCTGTTTTTGGCCAAAAGTGAAGTGCAAATGTTGAGGGGAGAGGCTATTTTCGGGTACTAAAAATTAGGTGGTACAAACAAGTGTGCAAAGGTTCAATAACGATGAATTTCATTCGAGTCAGTAAGTGTTTCTATCCATTGTAAGACTAAACTACTCGGGTTGCGAATATTTATTTGCAAGGCTGATTGACGTCACCGTATAGGAAGGATTTTTCAATTACCTGATCGCTCTCATTATCGTCAAATTGTAAGTTTTACCGTATTTGCTCGTGTATCCCACGCACCCCGGTTTTTGGGCCAGCTCTAGGGAAAAAAATTTATTTGAGCAGAAAAAGGGTTTTTTAAATCACCAATTCCTATTTCTCAAAAATGCTACGCTCAAGTTAAGCATCTTCACACTCCTACGTGACGAATTTATTGGGTGATGTCTTTATATCGGTACTAGCAGAAATCTCCTCGGTAGTCCTCGTTTGTTAAACACAACTGTTTTTGTCGTCATATTGGTCATGTTCGGCAGAAATCGCTCCGGTACGTAATTTTCCAGCCATATGGTCACTGATCCCTACCGTAGCGGTCGTCATATTTTGGCGAACTAAAATTATGATCAGTGATCATTCAATGATCACCACGGCATGGTGTAAAGACTTCCACCATGCACCACGGTGGCTATGACTTTCATAGACGTATCATGGAATAAAGGAATCATGCCGTATCTGAACATGGTAGGCATCGTCTGCCGTGAGAACAAAACCCCCACCAACCCAAACTGGTCGCGCATGCGCCGTAGCCTCCGTGACGATTGCAGCAGAAAGCCGTCGAGTTTGGGGAGCACCCGTTTAAACTTAAAACTCATTTAAAATTTTTATACAATGAATGAAAATGACTAAATACACGGAAATTTAGAAATAGAATAATAGATGCGGCATGGGTGCTAGCTTAACGTATATATTTGTTTACCGACACGACATTTTGGGAAAAAAGGTGAGCGGCAAATAAAAGAATTCATGTAAGACACGCACCCTCTTTTTTTCACCTGCAAATACGGTAATATCAATAAAATTAGCCTTACCCGAGAATGGACTAATTGCCTGGCTAAGCTCGAATTGTTAATTACACAAACGAAAGATAGATTAGCATTGCACATCAAAATATGAGCAAAGTGCGAATTTATATTGCTGCATAAATTGGTGTGTTATTTCGACTTGCTAATATTGCTGCATTAATTAATATGTTATTTCGACTTTTTAAGGTTTATTTTTACTCCCAAAAAATGTTTGTTCATTTCCTTGTCAAATCTCTCTTTCGTTAGTATACCCTCTGAATTCTGAGGTACAAATCTGAAAACCTTAAAATTCCAATTAACATGGCGTTTTATCACTCACTAATTGGTACTTTTTTATTAAATGAGTGCAAGTTTGATATGTCTTCAAATTATACAGCTTGTTTCATGACATTAAAGTCCTAAAAATGATCATGTCCTTTCAGGGTATTAAAATATTTTCTAGATTTGTGCGAGAAAAGATGGGTAGGGGGGCTATATTTGGAGGGTGGCTATATTCGGTCAAATACGGTAATTCTAGAATTTGAGCCAAAAACCTCCATGTCTTATATGAGGGTGAATCCTATATTCAGGTCTTTACTGTAATTGCTATTTTACTTTCAACCTATTTTAATCATTGCATTAACTTATAATTAAATGTTATTTTCTCAATTAGAGTTTACAACTACCAGTTTTTTCCTTTAAAAACTAAAAATTTATGCTAAATCTACAGGGATTTGAATTCCATCTTCAAAAATAAGAAACTACAATTTCTAAACTTTCTGATAGTTCAAGTCCCAAGTTTGAATCTTGATGGGAAATAATTTTAAAAAACTCTGCATAGATTTATGTGCTTTTCTTATGGGGAAAAAATGGGTTAAAATAGCCTCTGAAAATTGGAATTTTAACGATATCAGATTTTTCCGTCAGTTTTGACCAAAAACCTATAATTGTGACAAATTTGAAGTCTCTAGCTCATCTGGAAGTTACATATAATTTATATCCTCCTCCTATATCCTATGTAAGAAGCAGCTCTATATTATAGATTTGTCATATAATTCAGAAGAGTTTATCTGCTTTTTTCATTGCTGTGTCACTTTATAAGTATGATCAGAATTCTTTGTGTTACTTATTCAGAAGATTATTTCAAAATGTCTTTTTACTTATTCAAATATCTATTAGATGCTAGTACATTTTCAGTTAGTATTATTGTTATTAATGAACATCCTGATATAACTTTATCTTCAGTTGTTTTATTGAGATCAGTATATATATTTGACTTTAAATATTGAAACTATTTTCAGATCTATGTGGATAACAATTACTGGGATTGTGTGGCGACATGCTTCTTCATAGATTGTGCTAACAATGTTGTGGCCTTTATCGAGACAATTTATAAAATTCTCAAGCCAGGTGGGTTATATTTTTTTCATTATATTAGTCTATTTGAGACTTTGAAATTTCTTATTAATGTGTTGCTAAGTCAACTTGCTTCATGAAAAGAGTGAAAAATTATTATTAAATTATAAAATACTTCTGTTAACTCAATGAAAAACTTTGAACGCTCAACTGTTTGAATTTCGGTAAAACTTTACATGGAACGTGTATAATTTTTAAAATGCAGTTTCTTAAGGCAATGTATATGCTAATTCCATTGGAAATAGACTTGGATGAAAAAATATCTTGGCGAGATCACTTGCGTAAATTGACGATTACGCAAAATACGTTGACAGCTTTGAATGCTCAACTGTTTGAATTTCGGTAAAACTCTACATGGTATGTGTATAATTATAAAAATGCAGTTTCTTAAGGCAAGATATATGCTAATTTCATTGGAAATGGACTTGGATGAAAAAATATCTTGGCGAGATCACTGTTACTATATTTGACCTTTTGTGAAAATTAGGATGAATGTAACTATTGTCACCGAATGTGGAACATTATTCAGCTATGCAAAATTATTAATTGGAGTAATATTTCAAAATGTCAACAACTAAACCATTTCCCACTCATTTCTTTGATTTCGAATAATGTATTCTAAGCCGTGCATGAATGCCTGGCACACTTCAGCATAAAGTCTACGAAATTTACGTTTTTGCAAAAAAATTGTGGAAATTTTTGGGGGGTCGGCTTAAATCCGGGGTCGGCTTCTGTTTGGGCAGATATGGTATTTCGTTTCTATAGCTCGATGGTTACGAGCGAGACATATCGAACAACTTTGATTTTCCACACCACCATAGAATAGACCGTAAATGTCGTAAATAGTATTTCTTGCGAGTACACTAAAATTCAGATAAGTTAAGTATCTTACTCCTAAAACATTTAATAAAAAGATATATGAATCATGATTGCACAAGATGAAATAAAATCGTTTCAGTTCTAATACGTCTTGATTACTTTCCACGTAATGGTTCCACTCGCTCATCTATTTAATAGGTAGGGATAACGGATAAAAAGAAATTACTTTGTAATATTCCAGTCTTTGTTTCTTCAATCACACACCAACCGGTTTCCACTACAAAATCATTCTAATGGTGTTACTAACCTTTGTAACACCTTTAGAATGACTTTATAGTGGAAACCGATTGGTGTGTGATTGAAGAAACAATAAAGACTGTTGAATATTACAAAGTAATTTCTTTTTTCCAAGATGTCGAAATTCCATGAAGTTACGCAATCTACGATACTTTTAGTCCAACTCGTTCCAATCCATCCCTTGTAAAAAGACGCAAACAAAGATGTACATACATAAAATTCAAGAAAGGAAGTGCCCGTAAATTGTCACTTATATCAAGTATTTGTGAATTTGAAGCTGTATATATGAAAAAGATTCTACTCTTCACGAAGCAACATAACAACGATAAAGGACCTCACTGTTAAGGTTAGCCTACCATTAGAATGCGTGCGGGTGGCATAACTTCACCGAAAATGCCCGTGAAGATACATGAATTTTAAATCCTCAAATGCATTACTCGTGTATAGTACGATCCCCAATTTTTGCAATAAAAATTTGGTCGTAAAAACTCGTACTATACATGAGTATATACGGTAATTAGGATGGTGTCTACAATATTTGGCTGGTTTGGCTTGTTTTTACTTTCTCATACGAAGTATCGAAAAAGTATTGTTATCGCGAAAAAATTCGACCTTGAGATTTTTACGGAAATATACGTTTCAGATGTCGCTGAATCCAAAAAAGTGGTTTTTGCAATGCCGTCTGTCTGTCTGTTACTGGCTCTGGAGCCTAAAGGTTAGAGCAAAAATGAGTGAAATCTCGTACTTAGGCATTTTATCATACTGAGCTGAGTATATGTAGAAATGGTTGACATTGCTCAATAATTAACAGTAGTTTATTCCACTCATTTTTAACAACAAACCAATTTTCTCGAAAACGGCTCTAATGATTTTGATCAAATTTCGTACAGTTACTTGAGTTTACATCTTCAATAATACCAAATAGTTCATATTTCTCAAAAAATGAATATAAGACTAGTTTATTCTTGGGCAACTTGAACAAAAACTGGATTTTCTAAAAACAAGCTCATACGATTTTCATTTTCTAAAGATAACTAAACGACGCATTAGTATATGAGAAAGTTGGTACAGTGTATGTTGTACCGATTTTTCCTCTTATGTTTGATGTAAAGGAGAAATGCAGTTGTTTGGTCATGCTAGCTGTTGAGACATTACTTTCTCCTTACGTAGTATAAGAGAAAGTGCAGTAATCCCTTGCCATTCACAAAATTTGCATTTCCATGATTTTCTTTTTGAGTACCTGTTTTTACTTTCTCATACGAAGTATCGAAAAAGTATTGTTATTGCAAAAAAATTCGACCTCGAGATTTTTACGGAAATATACGTTTTAGGTGTCGCTGAATTCAAAAAAGTGGTTTTTGCAATGCCGTCTGTCTGTCTGTTACTGGCTCTGGAGCCTAGACGGTATAGCGAAATTTAATGAAAAATTGTACTTAGGCATTTTATCATACTGAGCAGAGTATACATAGAAATGGTTGATATAGCTCAATAATTAAGGCTAGTTTATTCTAGGCAACTTTAACAACAATTCGATTTCCTCAAAAACGGCTTCAACGATTTTGATCAAATTTCGTACAGTTACTTGTGTATACATCTACAATAATACTATCTATTTCATTTTTCTCAATGATTGAATATAAGACTAGTTTATTCTTGGGCAACTTTAACAAAGACTGGATTTTCTAAAAACAAGCTCATACGATTTTCATTTTCTAAAGATAACTAAATGACGCATTAGTACCTATATATGAGAAAGTTTGTACAATGTATGTTGTACTGTTTTTTTTCTTTCGCGAGGCCAAAATTCGTGCATCCGCAAATGATCGCTAAAGTATCGCTCACTTTGCATCATTTTTTGAGACTTCTCAGCTAATTTTTCCAAACGCTGCATAGTGACACTGGCACTTTTTCTCTAACAGTCTTGTGGTAACAACTATAGTGCACATGCGCAATCCCTCTCTTTTTCATTAAAACATTTTGCTATTTTCATAGTTTTATTGTAATATTGCCTAATCATGGCTCCAAAGAGAGTGATGATTGAAATGAGGGAAAAGTTGGCAAAAAGGATGAAAAAAGTGATGAGTTTGAAGATGATAATTGAAGATGTAGTTAAGCTTGCGCATAATGAATGTGCTTCATCAGTTGGTAAGTTACTTGGTGTGAACAAGTCCACAATAAGATCGATTAAGAAAAGTTAAGAAGTGATTAGAGCTAGTGTTGCAAGTGGTACTTCAATGAGTACCATATTTAATCGATTCTAAGCCGACACCAATTGTAAGCCGACCCCCACCTTTCACAAGGCCACATAAGGAAATATTTTTATTTTAAATTGCTTAGACAGCTGGGGTCATTTATTTCAAAATACCAGCAAGTATGAATGCCTCAGATTTTCAGTTCGTAATTAAATAAAGAGTATTAACTAAAATTACGGTGATATAAAATAAATTTTATTCGCTTATTCATAACAACTTCTACTAAAAGGGTAATTTGACCTCGCTATCTCCTGGGATCTTATTCTCGTAGAAAAAATAGCCGTTTCTCATCATTCAAATACGGACACCGTATTACATAACATAAGTTAGTACTACCCAAGTATCACCTGGGCATTCCTTTTCACTTATATTCTTAAATTATTCTCCCAAGTTGGCTGCTATGCCGCTAAGGCACGAGGAAGTAACGGTTCGCTCAGGAAATCCCAGTACTCGCATACTAGACACACTGAAACAATATAGGTAGAGGAGGGCATAGGAAAGGCATATGTTTTGATTCATGAGTAAAATGAAACATTGTGTACATATGTAGCTTCTTATGCATACGAGCGCTATCGCTGCTTTTTTTTACGACTTTGACGTGCCGCGTATTATTTACATAATTTATTTCTTCGTAGGTGTTCAGTCATTTAGATTCTTTTTTGCATACATTGAAAGTAGATAGTTTACTTCCACTTTAATACACTTATATCTCGTGTTGTAACATAACTACGGACAAATTCATTGACTACTTTTTTTACGCCGATTCTAAGCCGAGTGGCGATTTCTGAGATGGTAAAAAGGTAAAAAAATCGGTACAACATACATTGTACTAACTTTCTCATATACTAATGCATCATTTAGTTATCTTTAGAAAATGAAAATCGTATGAGTCTGTTTTTAGAAAATCCAATTTTTGTTAAAGTTGCCCAAGAACAATTCATTCATTCAGAAATAAAAATACTTTCCCAAAGGAACCATTGCTATATCTTCTGCTGTTAACAAGTTGTCAATTGTTTTATGAAAAAGTCAAATTTTTAAAACTAATAGTGAACTTTATAGAGGTATATAATGACATAATAGAAATAAGCTAAAATTTTCATACTATTAAGCGTTATCACTTCTCTTGCCATATATTAGTCAAAATGACAACTCACGTTGAAATCCACATTTCCCACTATTGTTTCTACCGTAAGAGTGGAGAATGCTGTGACTATGTAGTAGTTCAATTTCTTGTTACTAAAATGCTCCCAGACTCACCTGCAGAGCCACCGCAATGAAATAGGCTTTTGGAAAGTTTGAACATTCACAGTTTAACTTCTAGATGAGATACAAAATTGTTTATGGTTAATAAAACATCTACAAGCCAAAATCTTTCAATCAATGTAACATTCTTTGCAGTCCGATCATTCGTTCAAGAGATATGAAGGAACAAAAAATGGTGTACCCCAAAATATATATATATATATATAAATAAATATTGGATGAACGCATATAAAAGATTTTATAATAGGGCACTCAGTAGACCTTCCTTTCTGCACAACTCACAAATCTTGTAAGGTTTCTATTAAATGTGAGGATTTTAATGACTGATTGAGGGACCTGGAGTAGGAGAAACCTCCATTTAAGGATATTGAGAGGAAGTTAAAGACAGGTTTGAGGGAGGTTGCAGGGCTCCGGAAGTACTTTTCAAGGGTTTGCTGGATGGCAGTCTTCTTTTTCTCCCTGAAAGATACATCAATCTCAATGGTGAACTCATTCAAAGCGAGAGAGACCTGTACTTATTGTTTTTTCATAATAAAAATAATTGAAAATGTTTATAATTTTTAGTGTTTATAGTTATTCACGAATGTATTCTTCGGAACTCTTATGTTGAGAGCAATAATATTCATTATTCTGTATGGAAAAAGCCATCTACTGGACACATCAGATTTTTTTGTAATTCCTTTGTTCTTGGCATTTTGGCTGACAGATTTAATATCAGTCCTAAGACATTTTCCACATCTGCTATGACATATTTTTGGCTATTTGATTGTTTGTCCTTTGGCCCAAAACCATAAATTGTGGCCTTAATGAAAACTATTCTCTAAAATCGCTTGTGATGGTATAAAGTGTGATTTAATGAAATATACAGCATGGAACTATATGATAGTATTATTGTCAGCAATAGATTTAAGTATAATTTTTTAGTAAATTGCTTCATTGATTTTGAAATTTAATTAAAAATTTTCACTCTAGGTGGGATTTGGATAAACCTGGGACCACTTCTGTACCATTTTGCTGATATGGTCGGAGAGAATTCAATAGAACCTAGTTATGAAGTTGTGAGGGAGATAATACTTGGCACTGGTTTCACTATTGAGGTAACTAAATATGTCTATATGTTCTCTATTCTTAAGTTTTATATTTATTTAAAGTGTATTTCATTAAATTATAATGAACAATGGATGAAGTTATAGTCTTGTATTTTAATTTGTCATCTTTTTTGAAAGATGTGCAATAATTTATTTTGTGAATGTGATGCAGTTACAGTAGGGGCGGCCCGAGGAATTTTGGCGCCCCGGGCGAGATAACACCCCAGCGCCCCCCTCCATAAAGGGTTGTTGAGACATTTACAGAATATAGGTTAATTTGTTCAACGCTCTGTAAAACTTATTGATAATGATTAAATATTAGGAATGTCATCATGATTCTAGCCTGTAATGCAAAAATAGATGATCGGGATAGCACCCCGGGCAGCCGCCTGGCTTGTCCGTACCTCGGGCCGGCCCAGATTGCAGCATTTAAACATTTATTTTCCTATATAATACGGACACCAGCGGAGTAAATATTGGTGGAGGAGTAAGACAGGGCTGTAGTCTATCGCCGATCCTCTTCAATATACATATATGGAGAGAGGTTAATGCAGGGAGCGTTAGAAGACACAGGAGGTTTCAAAATTGGAGGAAGGATTATAAGAACAGTGAAATATGCGGATGATGAAGTACTTCTAGCAAGAAAGGAAAATCTGATGTGGCCAACACATGACTTTCTCCATATTCGGGGTATAGATATTTAAATTATTATGAATAGCATTATGAGGCAAAATTATCATTTCGTATCGTAAAAGAATAGTCCTCCTTATTGCCGTAAATTACGTATATTTTGAATATGTTTACAGAATTCACAGCTCCATGGTGGTGGCGCTGTATACTGGTATTAAGAAAAAGCAAAATATCTCCGAAATGGATGGTTCTACGAAAATTTGTTTCAAACAAAACTTGGAAGAAATATTATTCTCTACAACTTTGGTCCTCACGAAGATTACCAATAACGACGTTTTTAAGGAGATATTTGACGGAAACCGAAAAAACCGATTATTTTTTATAAATAATTCTTGAACAATAACTGCTATGGAAAATTCTTTCAAATGAAAGTTGTAGGAAATTACATTCTCTATAACATTTGTTTAGAATTGTATATACAATAATGATGTTTTAAAGGAGAAATATCGCAAAAACCGAATCGGGTTTCGAATAAACCTTGACTTCCTGTTACCCGTTATTGTCCAAAAACTAATCAGTTCTTTATATTCATGTTAAAGTGTTATATATGAAGTTTGGTAACGATATAGCCAGTACTTTTTGAGTTAGAGTGCCCACAATCACACACACACAAACATCATTCCAAAAATAGTCTAAACGTGATCTAGGGACCTCAAAACGTGTATTTCCATTGAAATCTCGAAGTCGATTTTTTTCGTCATCACAATACTTTCCCATACTACGTATGGAGAAAGTAAAAAGGAACTTCGGAAAATGATAGACTGGTGATAACAGGTAGAAAATACGGTAATGAAATAAATACAGAAAAATCCAAGGTCATGCAAATATCAAGTAAAGAAGAAGAAAATTTGAACATAAGTATTGGAGAAAGCCATTTGAACAAGTTTCACACTATAAATACCTTGGAAGCATCATAACGATAGAAGCAAAATGTACCAATGAGATCAGGACTAGAATAATGAAAGCAAAAGCCACTTTTAGAAGAAAGAAACTCCTACTAATGAGGAATATAAAGGAGGATATCCACAAGAAGTTGAAAAAATGCTATGTATGGAGTATAGCTTTATATGGGGCAGAAACATGGACGCTAAGGAAAAATGATAATAAATACTTGAAAAGCTTCAAAATGTGGACATGGAGAAGAATGCTGAAGATAAAATGAACAGAAATGATGAAAAACGAGGAAGTACTAAGAAGAATAGGAGAGAAGCAAACGATTATACAGACTATCAAAAAGAGGAAGGCAAACTGGATTGGACTTTACCTGAGGAGAAAAAGCATGATTAAAGAAGTGCTAGGAGTACTGGATGGAGAAAGAGAAAGAGGTAAGAAAAGGCTTCAGCTGATAGACGACATGAAAGGGAAAGATAGCTATCAAGATATGAAGACTGTGGAAAATAGAAGTATATGGAGAACCAAGTTTAAGCATGAATAATCATGGACCTGTCTACTGACAGACTCCCCATGATGGTGATAATATATAATTAAGGTGAGCCTCCATCGTGTATCTTACAGGACAGTCCTGTATATAAGGACCTTGTCCTGTATATTTTAAATTATTATACAGGATGCCCAAATGTCCTGTATTTCTTTAACTATCCTGTAAAAATCATGTATTTTATAACATGAAAAAGTTTTAACGGATATATTGCACTAAGTCAAATATAGGAAAAAGTTTTTCATATTATATTCTTGATTTTGTCCAAAATTCAAGCACTTGTTCCTATTTTGATTGCATACGGAGTTATTCTGATTGTTGAACATTGAATGTTTATTGGCATATGAGTACGTATTTTTATTTACGTGATAATTTTTGCCAAATAAATGCCCCAGAAGAGAAAATTTGTTTTCAATAGTGATTTACAAAAGTAATATCCGTACATTAACCGCTTCCCTGACGGTTTTTTTGACAATATTGGGTAAAAAACGTCATTTTTACTTTCTCATATATGAAGTATATTGAGAAATTATTGTTATCACGAAATAATTCAACCTCGAGATTTTTACGGAAATATACGTTTTAGGTGTCGCTGAATTCGAAAAAGTGGTTTTCGCAATGCCGTCTGTCTGTCTGTTACTGGCTCTGGAGCCTAAAGGTTAGAACGAAAATGAATGAAATCTCATACTTAGGCATTTTATCATAGTGAGCAGAGTATACATAGAAATGGTTGACATTGCTTAATAATTAAGAGTAGTTTATTCTATGCATTTTTGACAACAATTCGTTTTTCTCTAAAACAGCTGTAACAATTTTGATCAAATTTCGTACAATTACTTAAGTTTACGTCTTCAATAATACTGTATAGTTCATATTTCTCAAAGAATGAATACCGTATATACCCGAATATAAGACGACTCTGATTATAAGACGACCTCCCATTTTGAACTCCAAATAAAAGGAAAAAATTTATTATTCACACAATGACAATGGTTTATTATACCGTTGACTAATAAACATTGAACCAATTGAAATAAGCAATTTTGTAGTGTCAGTTGGCATTTACAGTTGCTTTCCTTCAAGTGTCTATCAACGACTGATTTTAACTTCTTACAGGACCTACTATAAAGGCGATGTCAATGCAAGCGTTTATTTAGATTATCAGTGAAGAGAAGATAACAATAACGCTTTTCTTTCATCTGTTTGAAGGTTTAATTGGCCTTAAATGAATCGGAGGCAACAATGGGTCTCCTTGGTAACGCCCGGAATGAGTATGAAAAATCCGCAAAATTTCGATAAAGAATGCATATTTCTGAAAAATTCGAGAGTGTAACGTATAAACATCGCAAGAATAAGATAGTATAGAGCTTTAGCCGTCGAATAAAGCAAAAAAGAAGAAAATCAGTCCATATTTATGTATTTTAATGAATGAAGGAAAAAAACTTTGCACTCTGAAAAATCGAAAACCCCGTGTAAACTTATGGGAAAATATAATTATCTCCTGGATTTGAACCCGGGACACTTTAGCAAACGAAAATATTTTTCCATAGCCAGTAGAAACAAAGCGCCGTTTACCTCATATCTTTTACGACGAACGGTTCTCGAGAAATACGGCGATATAATTACATGAGACTTCATACTCACGGACGCACGCAGCTTCACTACGTGCATAATATATAGGATAAAATTATAAAGAGTATTTGTATTCTAATACATTTGAATCAACTCAATTTCTACTACTACTTTTAATAATCGATTGTTTCGATTGATTTTAAGAATCGAATATTTCGATTATACTCTGCATTCGGTTCCTCTGTCAGTCAAACTATTATGCACCGCACGATTATAAGACAACTAGCGATTTTTCGGTCAAAAAGATTGGAACAAAACCTCATCTTATATTCATGTATATACGGTATAAGGCTAGTTTATTCTAGGCTACTTTAACAATAATTAGATTGTCTCAAAAACGGCTCGAGCGATTTTGATCAAATTTTGTACCGTTACTTGAGTATACATTTGTGTTGTTATTTTTGTGAAAATGCCACAGGGTCTTCTGATCTCAGTTCATAACATAAAGTATTAGAAGCCCCACTTTCGCTGCGTTTCGCTATCCACTTCCTCACCCAACACCTACTTTTACGTTTTCTTTTAATCCTCGATATCAATTCCTCAGCTATTATTGCACAAACCATGTTGACACATTCATTTACCGGATCCATTTTGGGAACTGAAATCATTCGAGTCCGTTGCATCGTGTGAACGCTACCACGCAGGCTCCATTCGAGTTCGCCTACTTGTGCCATACCACACACTCCTCAACTCGTGCGTGAACTTGCATCATGTGAACCCGGCCTTAGGCACATTCTTACATTTTAGCACTATATATGGCAGCAGTTTTGGGCCATCAGCAGTACAGCACAGCATCACTGTCAATCTTTGTTTTTCAGCACTGGCTGATAGTATTTTCACCTCCTTATCCCCTTTCCTTGCCACTGTGTACGCACATGGCATATCAAAGTAAACTGGTGTCTGGTCAACATTACCGATTTGGCCCAGAAGATACCCTTTTTCTTTTCGTTTTCTCATCACAAAACACTGGAATTCAATTAACTTCTCTTCGAAGTTTGGCGGGAGTTTTTGGCAAATTGAAGTTCGCTGTCGAAGAGAAAGACCTTTATGATTCATGAATTTTTGTACCCATGATTGGCTGGCTTTAAATTCTGTCCACGGAATTCCAGATTCCCGTGCCAATTCATGCGCTTTCTCTTGAATAATCTCGGTTGATACTGGTAACCCTTCAGCCCGCTGGGATGTAATAAATTCGTAGAGTTCATTTTCCAATTCGTCGTGCCTTCCTTTTTGAGGTCCTGAGAATGCTCTCCTCATCGCTGCACAGTGAAAATCTTATGCAAATCCTGTTTCCAACGTCTTACATTGCATTCAGAAACCCCAAATACTCTTCCAGCGGCAGAATTTGAATTCTTTTCAGTAAACAGTATCACTTTCCTTTTAAATGCAACAGTGTAATGAGTTCTTTTCTCTGCCATCGCAATAATTTTAAGGGTGCGATCGTGACTGAATAGTCCTTTGTAATCAGCAGAAAACTCGGACGCATTCTTATCATTGCTTCGAAACCAATACGCTGACACTTGGAATTTATACCGGTGGCGAGAAGACAGCTGACACCGCACCCTCAAGAAAGGTATCAAGTGTCAGCTAACCCCGCACAGGCCCCGGGGCATTGTACCAATATCCCGGTTAATGAATCATTGGTGGAACTAAGTAAATACGTCGCAACAGGATTGGATGCTCCATTTTAAATCCAAATTAGGTAAATTGTAACCAGTCATACTATAATATCGTGAGTTCAGATAACGTTAATGAAACTTTTGCTTCGCATGGCATTTCACTATGTACAAATTGGTGAACGCAGATATCTAGATTATGCAATGCCATTGAAGTCAAATAATTTTGCTTATGATTGTAAGACGACCCCCTTATTTTTGGAAGTCCCATAAGGGAAAAAAACATTGTCTTAGATTCGTGCAACTACGGTATTTCATTCTTCTCAGTGAATGAATATAAGGCTAGTTTATTCTTGGGCAACTTGAACAAAAATTGGATTTTCTAAAAGCCGGCTTGATACGATTTTCATTTTCTAAAGATAACTAAACTATGCATTAGTATATGAGAAAGTTTGTACAATTTTATAAAAAATAATTTAATGAAATTAAGAAGAATTTTTAAAACAAAACCTTGATCAAAAAATAAAATTAAAATTTTTACCTCCATTCTGCTGGCCACTAAAACCTTAACAAGAAAAGGTATACATTCGTACAATACTGAATCGATTGGTGTAAAAATGAAGTCTTTCATTTGGAAGTAGTTAGTGCATCACACGGACAGGACGAACCAAATGTATAAGTAGATTTTTAAAAATTCTAAAAATTTGCATATTTTGAGGAAGTCACTCATCCTCATTCTCTTATGTTAGCTTTCTTTTTTCTACTATCTCACCTATGATGAGTATAGAAAAAAGTGTGATTCTGAACAAATTCATATTTCAATGAATAAGCATATTGTAGGTTTTTCACAATTATTTCTATTTGTAGTCATTCATCTGTGCAATGGTTTAATAGATTATGAAGAAATCTTATGGTGTCAACTGTAACAGAAACCTTATTGAGGTGAATGATATCATAGAACAAGGACAAGTAGTTTATTCTTGTCAATTTTGCAAAATGTTGATTTATTCAAAAATGACTTTGGGAATGTCAATTAAAATTCATGCATCCTTATAGCCACTTCTGTCTTTTTCTTGTCAATTTTGCAAATTGTTGATTTATTCAAAAATGGCTTTGAGACTGTCAATTAAAATTCATGCATCCTTATAGCCACTTCTGTCTGTCATCATCACACAAACACAAACTTTGGGAAAATATTTTCAGCACGTAAATATGTACTGTAAATGAACACATTGGTCATACAATCTCCTTTTTAGGAAGACTGGAATATTTGATTTAAATATGCTTGCATTCTTGCCAAAAGCGCTCCATACCATCTTCATCCTCTGGTTGATTTCTCCAAGAAGCAAACCATCAGTAGTGATTAGTTGACTCAAGTAAACATAGCTGGTTATTTCTCCGAGTTCTGATCCATTGATAAGTATCTTCTCAGAATTTGTGAAGGAGTTGTACATAACCTTTGTTTTATTAAGATTCATCTTAAGTCCAGCTTCTTGGCTTGCTTGTTCAAGCTCTTCAGTTCTTCTATGGAGCTCTTCTGGGCTTCCTGTGAACAGTATGATGTCATCTGCAAAGTGCAGGTGACTCAGATATTCTCCATTTACCTTTATGCCTTTTTCTTTCCAGTATAGCATTTTGAATACTTCCTTTAGAGCTGCTGTGAATAATTTAGGAGGCATTATCTCCTTGTCTCACTCCCTTTTCAGTCTTAAAGGCACTTGTTTCTTCATGCAGCTGTACAGATGTTGTCGCATTTTCGTAGATATTCTTGATCAAGGTTATGTACATTTCTTCTACTCCTTGTTTCTTTAGTGCACTTAACAGCAACGAAGTTTGGACAGAGTTGAATGCTTTCTCAGAGTCGATGATGCACATACATAGAGGTAATTCATACTCGTTAGTCTGACTGACTACCTCTCTCACAACTTGGATGTGGTCCATTGTATTATACCCACTGCAAAATCCAGCTTGCTCTCTGGGTTGGGCGGAATCAAGGTGCATAGTGAGTGTTTTGATGAATATTTTGTAGGCTTTTGGGAGTAGACTGATTGGTTTGTAGTTATTTAAATCTTTGGAACCTTTCTGGTGCAAATGTATGTTTGTTTTTTATAACTCAGCAACTACAGCACATAGAAACAAGAGGAAGGTGTCATTTTAACCGGAATAAAGAGTTAAGTGGTGTAGTCAGGTTTTTATACATATTTGGTTGACCTTTCCATTTTCTCCATTAGAATAACATAGGGATGAGTGCAGCTTTTTTTTCATTTGAATTTTAAAATTACTTAGAAACATGGTACGAACTTGAGATTTAGATGGTTCTATGAAGGAAAGACCAAAGTATATTTTTACTGAGGACAGAATCCGAATCCTAATTGAATTAGCATAAAAATACGTTTATAAACAGAAAAATACATGATTTTATCAGTTTTATGACAATACCAATTATAAGCTATCATGACAACTCCCATTGTCACTGAAGTTGAGAGTCCAATGCATTTATATGCGAAAAATTTTAACATAATATCGTTTTTCAATTTCTGTGTGCAATTTTGCTTTATTTACATGGAAACCAAATATTTGTTGATTTTAATTGAAATATTAATAATAGATAGTTTTTAATGATATTTTCGTTTGGTGTAGAGTTCTCCAAAGCAAGCTGTTTTTAAAACTACGTAAATAACTTAAATAATTAGATGTAGATTTTCCACAAATTGTGGTTTCCACATCTTAGAAGATATCATCACAAAACTTTGCATAGGTATATAATTTTTTCCCTGCAGGTAAATAGGCTATATGGCGATTTAAAAATTTGGGGGGAGGGAGTGCTTAATTCAATAATTATTTTCCCATAAGTTTACACGTAATTTTTGACTTTTCACAGTGCAAGATTTTCTTCTTTAATTTATCTAAATAGGTAAATGCTACCGGTTTTCTTCATTTTTACTTTCTCCATACGTAGTAATGGGAAAATATTGTGATCACGAAAAAAATCGACTTCGAGATTTCAACGGAAATACACGTTTTGAGGTCTCTAGAACACATTTAGACTATTTTCGGGATGATGTCTGTCTGTGTGGATGTGATTGTGGGCACTCTTAACTCAAAAAGTACTTGTCATATTAATACCAAATTTCATATATAACATGAGCACAAAGAACTGATTAGTTTTTGGACAATACCGGTGAACCGGAAGTCGAGGTTTATTCGAAACCTGATTCGGTTTTTGCGATATTTCTCCATTAAAACATCATTATTGTATATACAATTCTGTACAATTGTTATAGAGAATGTAATTTCCTACAACTTTCATTTGAAAGAATTTTCCATAGCAGTTATTGTTTAAGAATTATTTATAAAAATAATCGGTTTCCGTCAAATATCTCCTTAAAAACATTGTTATTGGTAATCTTCGTGAGGACCAAAGTTGTAGAGAATAATATTTCTTCCAAGTTTTGTTTAAAACAAATTTTCGTAGAACCATCCATTTCGGAGATATTTTGCTTTTTCTTAATACCAGTATACAGCGCCACCACCATGGAGCGGTGAATTCTGTAAACATATTCAAAATATACGTAATTTACGGCAATAAGGAGGACTGTATTCTTTTACGATACAAAATGATAATTTTGCCTTATAATGCTATTCATAATAATTTAAATATCTATACCCCAAATATGGAGAAAGTCATGTGTTGGCCACATCAGATTTTTCCTTTATTCAATGGTTAACACTGTGTACTATCTTATTCTTTTGATGTTTACATGTTACACGGTCGAAGTTTTAGATTCACTAAATCCGTTAAAATTCAACGGGCCCTTCCGCTAGTACTTTCATAATAATCAAGTGTAATAATTACGTACTTTTATTTTAGAATCAAGAGAAAGGGATATGTGTAGTGTGCTTTATTGTGCACTCTATAAGACGTTTCCAAATGAATTTCAAACCCTGCCAATTAGGTCATAATATTCACTACATGGTACAAAATGTCGGGTGATTCAAAATTATGTATAAACACTTGAAATTGCTGTATTTCGTAGATAACTTGTTCAATTTGTATGGACATTTTGAACATCTGAACCAACTTTTTTGTGTGTCAAATTTCCACATCTAATCCAGGTAAAACTGTTTTTGGTTTGTGCTTAATTAATGAACTTTTTGAGATACAATAAGTATTTATACATCATTTTTAATCACCCTGTATATGCAACATTAAGAAAAAGGACCCGCAATTTTTTTTAAAGCTGTATGAAGTAGTAAATTGACATCAATAAACACTGATGCTATACACAGTAAACTGCTGTAACTTATGAATTTCGCAACATTGACACAAAAGATATATTTCTTCACTTATCATATCATAGAGGGTAAATTCAAAGTATGGTTAATATATATTAAACTATATTGTTTAGTATGGAAAAACTTTTCCATGCCTTAAGAGAGAAATTTTGAATGTTTTTTCAAATTAGAAGAATATGCAATTGATGAGGAGTATCAATTTACCACATGTATTAAGGCTGTTTGGCTACTTGTGGATAAAGGCAAATTGGATGGTATTGTGCTCTAGGAAAGGGCTTATATTTGTCTCCAGATGTCCTTACGCAGGCATTAGGCAATACAAGTAGACAATGACGGTTAAATTACGCATATTGCACAAATGTGAATGTAGATTTTATGAAACAAGAAAATATTTGATAATGTAGATTTTATCTTTCTAATATTAATGTACTGGGTGAGCACAAAAGAACTTTACACTTTCAAAATGATACAGAAAACAAATGCAGTGTACTTAGAGCTTCACACCTACATCAGTCGATAGAGAAACTCTCAAAGTTTTGTACACACCTCACAGACTCTTGATATGTGCTCCATGTGTCACACAGCAGATGTCAATAAGATAATCCAACTCGTCCCAAACTTTGTGCAGAGTGTCCCTAGTGATGGAAGCTATGGCAGTTGTGATTCAACTCTGGCAAAGATCGCAACAGAGGCGGGATGAACACTTTGTCTTTTATGTAGCCCCACAAGAAGAAGTCGTCATTTTCAATCCTGGCTAGGATCTCGCAGCAGAATTCATATCATACAGCCAAATCTTCTGATTCCAGAGCCTGGACCAATTGAAGTTTGTACGGTTTCATAAGTAAACGCTTACACAGGATTTTGGAGAAGGTTGTTTGTGGTAGCTGCAACTCACGACTCACTCAGCGTGTTGATTTTTGTGGGCTGCATTGGAAGCAAGCTCGAACACTGTCCACAGTTGCATCAGACAGAAGTCTGTCCAGGACTCTTGCCTTTTACAAATGCACCATTTCTGCTCGAATGTCTTGTACTAGGCGTAAATGGATACTCGGCTGGGTGGTTCCATGTGAAATTGTGTGCGAAATGTACGTTGCACAGCTGTTACAGACTCTTTCTTCGCTAACTGTTGTTTTCAAAACTAGTGGCATCTAGCGGCGGTGGCGCGCAACAACAATCACCTGGGTCATTTGAAAAAAAACTTTTCTCTGTCGACTGATGTAGGTGTGAAGTTCGAAGTATGCCACATTTGTTTTCTGTATCATTTTGAAAATGTAAAGTTCTTTTTGTGCTCACCATGTATTTTAATCAAATAAACCATTCAAAATGAAGTTATTCTGTATTCAATGCATTTTCATGGGATGCGATGGAATTTTTCAATTTTCTTATCACATGTTGCCCACATGTAATGTGTATTTTTAAAATACTCCTTCTGTTACAGAAAGAGAGAACCGGGGTGAAGACAACATATGCCCAAAATCCACACTCAATGCTTAGGTATGAATATGATAGTGTTTTCCTAGTGTGTCAAAAGCCTGCGAATAGGTCCAGATATTCGAATGGTACGGCGGAAGATGATGATGAAGGGGATTCAGATGAAGATGAGACTATGCTTGGATAGTGGTGTGATGTTAGCAACAAACCAAATGCTAGAGAGATGGGAAATAAATAGTAATGCTACCGTTATAGGAAGAGGTGAGACATAAGAGACTTTAATGTATCCCATCCTCTTTTTCTTTTATACTATATTTTTTACAATTAAAAATAAAACTTGTAAAATGAAATCTCATTTACCAAATTACTGCATGGCAATGTCCATTTATTCGTAGTTGTTTATACTTCTTGTTTATAAGTTTTATTGCCAAGTGCCAAGCAGCGGTGAGGTAATTTGAAAAAAATTTCTCCTGACCCAATTGCACAAACAGAGATGGATTAAGGAGGGGGTGGGAGAATGATGTGGTTGTGTGGGGTAACCTTAATTTGTCCATGTGCAGAAACAATGGTCATTAAAATTTTACCTGGTAAATATTTTGGTTTCTTGCATTAATTTCACAGCTTAGCGTGTGCGTGAAGTACATACCCATTTAGTCAAATACATTTAAGTGGAGAATGATGGGGAAAAAGCTGGCTTGAATTATTGAATGACACTGTGAGATAATTGTTGCAATTTTTCTGAATATTTTGAAGTGATTGTGTTTGTGCAATGGAATTGTATTATGCCTGACCTTGTTTCTTCCTTTAGTGTCCATTTTTATGTTAAATTTCCATTCAAGAAGTATGTTTGTTAACGTTACTATTAAAGATTTATGCCTGTAGTTTTGGTAATAATTTAAAATGACAGCTGCAATTATTATTAATGCTTTGTACTTTTATAAACCTAAAGTTTATTTTTAAGTTCGTTTTTCTCCTTAAATTGATTTTTACTTTTGCAACTTGGTTAGTGCTAAGATATTCGTAATTTTTGAATTACCTCATTAATGATTATTTTATTATTATTTTGAACCAATAAACTGTGTGACTGTATTCTGAATGGTAGACAGTGTTCTTCTGCAATGTCTACAATCAGAAAAAATGTGATTACAACATGTATTGTTGCATTGTGTAAAAATTGACAATTTTTGATTCTTTAACGGGAAGTATCTCTCACTGGGAAAACCTCAGTCTTTCAGGTATAACTACAAAGACTCCATGACTGCCATTTGGTAAAGGAAAGTTGAAAACCACGTGTTTAAAGACAAATATTTGTGTCACATTTACGTCATTGAAGGCTGTGTCTATCTCCTCTTGCCTGAACTTGCAGGATTGAGAATTGCTGTTATCTGTTAGTTTTGTGTCCGTTTGTATGCATTATTACCTTCTTGTGCTTCCTTCACCAAACATTACTTTTTTGCCAGTGTTGCTGTGTACTTTTGTTGTTAGCACCGTCACGGTTGATTGATTGCTTCATCAATCGCATGAATGCTCAATATCCTGACCTGCTTCATCAGTAATCTACTAGCCAGCAATACTGCTGTTGAGTTATGCAAAATGATGCCAAATTGTAATGGAAGCAACATTTGTATTTTATATATCTGTGATTAAAAGCGTATGAATATGCATTTTAATTTTTAAAAATAATTTCTTCAGAGAATGGAATGTGTAAGTTGGTGAGAAACTTGGTGCAGCATGTTAGTGCAGTTTAATTTATAGTGTTGAGTAATTGCATCTAGAAATTACTCATAATTATTGGAAAATAATGGTTATGGCATGTGCTTTTCACTGTTTATTCAAAAGGATCATGCAATTATCACTCATTCAAGAACAAGCACTTAACACTTGCCCCAGGCATCTCCAATAGCCCCAACAAGGTGATAAAAAACCATGTTGTAGCTATAGGAGATACCTGAGACGTGTTTTTTAAGCGTTTGTTCTTGATTTTTTTCAGCCATAAAATGAGCCCGATAATTCTGTTGGATTAATCATCAGGAAAACTCTCAGGCCCTTGATAAAGGTGGCACCCAATAAATTGAGCTTTTAGTCCCTACAACGTGACTTGGCGACAAAGTTTAAGTCGTTTTGCCGATCGTGCGTCATGGCAAAGTTATTGCCAGGAAGTCACGCCACAAAGCAATGTCGGAGAAGCCATGAATGATAATTTGATAGCGTTTTCTGGGGTGCTACCTGCTGGCCGATAATTTTGAACTACAATTTTGCGCAGCGATCGCTAACTTTGTGTCATATGGATCGAAGAGAATGTGTAAACTATTGAATCCCAACATTTTTATAGACGTGGCACCCTTTCAAAGATAAACTGAATTTCGCGGCGCCCCCTCCTTGAAGCGTTTTTGTATTTATCCACACGAATATCGTAAAGTTTGGACGCGTTCGTTTTTAGCCATTACATCGTTACCAATTTATATTATGGTAGATAACTGTTCCGATAACCTTTCAACACTTTCATATCGTTGCTTTATTTGCTAAACAAAATTTTTCGCGGGATCCCTAAAAATCATCTGCGGCACCCAGTTTGGAAAACACTGAAGTAAATAATAAAATAAAAATGCGCGAGCCATCTCTCGAAAGGCTCGGACGCATTTTCGTGTGGAACACGTTGAATTATGGAAGAGAATCATTTTTTCCGAGAGAGCGAGGCGATGAGTTTTTTTTACAGCTGAAGGCCACGAAGCACGCCGTTAAAACTAAGCGACTGAAATGCAGGCTGCAGCGGAGGTCGACTTTCGAAGGTCAGCTTTCGAAATCCATCGAAAAGAATGTCAACGTCCAATTGTTTATCGTTTTGGCATTCGTTATATGATACCGTTAAAATATTATAATTTTTATAATATAATCATATCAACGCATACATCCGGTTTTATGTCACGTGTGATAATTATTGTGTTTAATTTCGCCTACATCATAAAAACATGGGCACGCGAAAGTACGTTTTCTTAGAAGCCAAAACGTGCTAATGTGATCGCTCTGCCTGTCTTTGGGGAATCAACTTTTTTGCTTTAAAAGATATTTGGAAATTTTCTTTTGAATTAGATATCTCTTACCAATAATTGAATTGTCCACAGATTGGATTTTCCCAGCAGTTCATAGATTTTCCGCTTGGTAGATTCAGAGTCGGAAAATTCAAATTTTGAAATGGTATTATAACCAAACTACTGAAGCTAGACGAGTGAAGTTTTCGCGGATGGGAAGATCTAGTGAGAGTTGTCTCCTCCTCAAAGAGTGACAATAAAACTTGCGCTTTATTTGGCACAATAATTATTTTCAAGAACAAATCTCTATAAGACTATTTGATGGTCATAACACCGGTTATTCGTTTCTAATGTTAAGTTAACAAGCTGATATTCCGCATAATGTGAACCAGGCGCGCAACCGGGGGGGGGGAAGGCTTGACGGGCTTAGCCACTATCCCCAAAACGCTAAATTTTATGACTTAAGAACATTAAACTGTAAGAGTATTAACCAGATATGTATTTAGGAGGTTTGCTGTTTCGATTTCGTATTTCTATCACCAAATAATTTATATTCATTATAAAGATATCTCTTAAGTTACGCGCTGTTTACTTCATTTTGCATCTTGAACTAGATGGATTCTGTAATATATCGTTGAAACGATCCACTGTTCCAGGTCTCTCCTTTATTAGAACAGCCTCTGCTCCTGCCTATAGCTGAGGTGACCCCAAATTGTCCAAATGTTTGGTGGAATATTTTTTGTTAGTATCGAGCCCCCTTCCCAAGAGAAAATACTGGTTACGCGCCTGATGCGAGCGATCCTACGCACAAAAAAAATGCGCTCGACAAGAAGATTGTTTTCGCCTCGGAACGAAGCTCATCCTCTCTTCAAATCCGTTATCGCTCTGGTTATGCGCGGCAGACGCATTTCGTAAATACAATATTTGCGTTCGGTGATTCATGGTTTAACGGTGGTACAGTCTTTGATCCAGGATGTAGTTGTTATTGTAATCGCGTCGACCTAACGCTGTATCCGTCACTGAGTTTTTTCAAGGCGTCTGCGTTTACATTGTTACCTTGCAATTGATAGGCGGCTGGAAGGGAAATGCTCCAATAGGGTGGTCCTTAGCTATAGGCAAAAAATTTTTTTAAAAATTTCTTCCGGGACGCCCCCTAAATTTGTTCCATTTGGTTAGAAAATAAATTGTGTTAAATATTTTTACAATCGGATAACGGGAAAACGTGCCGCATCGCACTTGAACTTTATATATTTCATCATTTTTTGTGGTATTTGGGTCATTTCTAGCGAAAACGGAGCAATTCCAATTTTAGATTCTAACGGATTGTTTTGATATTATTACCAACACTTTATTAGACATTTTTGGTGATGTGCCTCGAATATTCATATCATCTGCCCAGTAGTTGCCAAGATCCGGCCCGGAAAGTGAGCGCGTACCATGCAAGTCGCAGCGTGCCGCGGCGCAACTGCTCAAATCTGTCAAATTCGCTGCCTCTTATCTCGTAAAGTATTTCGCCAGTAGTTTCGAAAAACACAACTTATTATCGTTTTTGGCAGTTCTTTAAGGTTATTTACTTCAATATACCTCATGACTTCCATATTTTGAATAAAAATAAGCGAAACTTAAGAAATATTCAGATTTTTTCATTTCACTGTTATATTACGAAGCCAGTGGCATAACTACCATATAGAAAGAGGAGGCAATGCCTAAGGGCCCTCGAACAAAAGGGGCCCCACGAGCGAAAGAACGATTTTTATAGTTAAGCGTCACTTTGATGAATTGTAATCAGATTATCGTTTTCACCTCTTTCTCACCACCACAGAGAAAAATAAACACCGATGAAATATATATTAAAAAATCTTTTTACTAAAATATTTCCGCTTAGGGGGCCCATCAGCGATTCTTGCATAGGGGCCCGAAACATCAAGCTACGCTACTGTACGAAGCCAACAGTTTTCATATTTGAAATAGGAAGAGTTTGAAACCCTTGTTAAATCAATAAAGTGTATTTGTAAGGTATAAATAATGTGTAATTTTTTATATTTCTTTTTATTTAAAAACTTCTTTTTCAATTTGTGGGAAAAGATTGTTACTTCAATGTATTAAAATAATTTTCTCTCAGGGTCTTATGATCATTAAAATAGTAAAGTACCTTTCAGAGAAGTTTAATTTAAGAGTATATTTTAATTATAACGAGTTTCTCAAAATTCTTTTGACAACGTTGCTCTGTTGCAGTCTGGAAATTTACGCAGGTAGTCTGCGACGACTTTCAAAACGAACTGTTTTTGAGATTCACATTTAGTAAATAATTTATTAAAGTCCTCCATTATCTTAACACCTCTTTCTGCAGCGTCGTTGACGACTTTCAGTTGTTTCGCAATCTCCAGTCCCTCGCTTTAGGTGTGATCATTTTTTCACATAAGAGGATCCTTAGAGAGAAATGTCATTGAAATACTGAACCTTTTGAAAAATTGTCTAGATTCATTAAAAATGAAATGTTCAAGTCCCTTATCTACGAAGTGTATTATATCTTTCGAGTGTATGGTAAATCTTTTGGTTGAGTCGTCTGAATTCTCGTTGACATTTGATTGCAAGGTTAATACCATTCGTTTCTTAGTGTCTATTGATACCTTGTCGTCGAAAAACGCTAGAGCTGCACTTTCTGGTGCAAGGTACCACAAATGGTTACAAAAGTTATTCATTGCCACACGGCTAATTTCACTATCAGTCTTGTCGTACTCGTAAAGACTTTTCAAAAACAGCAAATCTCTCCGAGGAGCTTCAATGGCTAATCCAAGCCTCCACGTACAAACGTACTAGAAAGACGCACACGTCGCAGAGTGCAATTTCTTCTTCGGCAGATAAGGAGAATTCATCGCGAAGAATAAACATTTTTAGACAGCATATAGCTTTATCCATCCACCTAGCATGGTGAAATGCACCGGGAACGCGAAATGATATTCCTCGAGGAGGAACCCCTCCCAGAAAAATGACAGTTAGTTCAAGGAGCTCTCGGTAATCTTCCCTGGGGTGATTTTCCTGTAAACGTTGCAGCGCGAAAGCAAGAATTTCGTCTTCCGCGTCCTTTATATCTCGAACCCGCCAGTCTTGCATTCCAGGTTTAAAATTCTCCGTTAAGTTGAGGCCATGCTTCCTGAAACTCGTTAGCAAACGAATTAGCTCCGTACCTTAAGCTTCTATTCAGAAAATCTTTAGATGAGGGTGTAGTTCCTTTGATATGGAAAACAGCCAACGTTACACCAATACATAAAACGGGAAGTAAATTAAAAGTGGAAAACTACCGCCCTATATCGTTGACGTCAATCTTCTGTAAGGTTTTTGAGCACATTATCGGTAGCTCAATAATGCGATTTCTCGAAAGCAAAGAAGCGCTTAACAGTAGCCAGCATGGTTTCCGGAGAGGCAGGTCATGCGAGACTCAGTTAGCTCTACTCACACAAGATATTGTGAAAGCAACGGATAAAGGAATAGGAGTTGATGCAGTATTTTTAGACTTTAGGAAAGCCTTCGACACCGTTTCTCACGTGAAAATAGTGCAAAAATTAAGGGCTTATTCAATTAACGAGAAAATTGTAAATTGGATCGCCTCGTTTCTTTCCGATAGAACCCAGAGAGTAGTCCTCGATGGAGTTGCATCAGACGTCGTCAAAGTGACTTCCGGCGTGCCTCAGGGAAGTGTAATCGGACCTTTGTTATTCTTGATATATATAAATGATTTAGCGGATAATATAAAGTGTAAAGTTAGACTCTTCGCGGATGACACACTTGTGTATGGAGAAATCAACACAATACACGATCAGGAGAATTTGCAAAAGGACCTTCAGGCTATTACGAAATGGTGTAAAGATTGGCAACTCGATCTGAACATAAAGAAATGCGCCGCAATGAACTTCACGCGCTCCACGAATTTCAACCGTTACCCGTACCAAATATCTGAACTAAAGCTAAAATACGTCAATAGCTACAAATTCCTAGGAGTAATTCTCAGTAGCAATTTGTCTAGTAGAGAGCATATCAAATCCGTTATAGCATCGGCAAACAGAATTCAAGGGCTTTCCTCTAGAGTCCTGCGGGGATGCCCCTCGAACGTGAAGGAAATCGCATACTTTTCCCTAATACGACCCATCGTGGAATACTGTTGCGCCGTCTGGGACCCTTTCGAGGAGGGCCTAACTAGAGAGCTCGAAATGGTTCAGCGTAGAGCGGCTAGATTTGTAAAAGGAGAATATCGGTATGATGCGAGTGTATCAGAGTTATTGAGAGATCTGAAATGGCAGACGTTGAAGAGTAGAAGAATTGAATACAAAAGGAAACTATTTGAAAAATTTGAAAGTTCCGAATTCGTTGAAGACGTACGCGGCATAGTCGTCCCCATCGGTGTTAGTGAACGTAATGTTAGATCACAGTGCAGGAGAAAATATCTCGAAATTACCGCTAGAACAGAGAAATACTACCGATCCTTTTTCCCAGACGCGATAAGACAATCCAACAGAGGAATTAGCTAGACTTCACTTGGTGTTGTGACACCCCCTGCCAAACGCTTTTAGCGGCTTGCAGGGTATTTATGTAAATGTAAATGGAAACGTTTTGAAGAGGGGAACATTTGGGCCCGATGATTATCCAAATTTTTCGTCAAATACACTCTTTAAAACAATGTATCTTAATTGTACAATGTAGTCGCCAAGTGTATACTAAATTTTTAGGAATATCACAGAAGGGAAGATTGCCGGAAACTTTCATTCACTATTACATTTCATGGAGATATTCCGACGGGAGGACATAATACATAAGTGAAACGAAAAAATCTGAATATTTCTCAAGTTTCGCTTATTTTTATTCAAAATATGGAAGTCATGAGGTATATTGAAGTAAATAACCTTAAAGAACTGCCAAAAACGATAATAAGTTGTGTTTTTCGAAACTACTGGCGAAATACTTTACGAGATAAGAGGCAGCGAATTTGACAGATTTGAGCAGTTGCGCCGCGGCACGCTGCGACTTGCATGGTACGCGCTCACTTTCCGGGCCGGATCTTGGCAACTACTGGGCAGATGATATGAATATTCGAGGCACATCACCAAAAATGTCTAATAAAGTGTTGGTAATAATATCAAAACAATCCGTTAGAATCTAAAATTGGAATTGCTCCGTTTTCGCTAGAAATGACCCAAATACCACAAAAAATGATGAAATATATAAAGTTCAAGTGCGATGCGGCACGTTTTCCCGTTATCCGATTGTAAAAATATTTAACACAATTTATTTTCTAACCAAATGGAACAAATTTAGGGGGCGTCCCAAAAGAAATTCAGAGTTCGAAAAATAAGGACCACCCTAATGCTCCAAGCAAAAAAAACCTCCTTTGCCGTCTTTTTCTCTGTGGAGATATTTTTATGAATGATACGACATGATTTAGTCATCAAAATTAAAATTCGTTCGACCATAATATAAATAACCCCTTTTCTTTTTTAATGTAAATTTTACCCGAATTGAGCCACCTGGTCTTTTACAACCTTGTTGTGGCTATTGGTGTTACCTGAGACGTACTTTTTTATAGTGCTTGTTCCTGAATTAATAACGCTATTGAACCAAAGTGGTTTCGTTAGCGTTCGACCTACTAGTAAAGAACAAAGGTTCTACTAAACAAGGAAGATGAAATATGGTATGGAGTTGATTTCGCGGAAGAAAATGTGAAAGCTCATCGGAGGAATTTAAGCAGCAAAATGTCGCTTTTCATTTTCGATCAAGGGTAGGAAGAAATCGCTATAAACAGCGGTTACGGCACGCATATTTTATGGAAAATTAAGCAACGTACGAAGTTAATCTGAAGACAAAGTGAAATATATGCATACATATTTGTCATTCTCTTCCCCTTTCTTGCGGCATGGTTGCTCTTAAGTTGCAGTATGCCGTTCATCGGAAGCCTAACGCCAAACATTGTCGATAAACTTAAAGAAGAAAAAGCTTTAAACAGCTTTTCCAACCGCAATTTTGCACATACCTGTTGTGTCACGTAGAAATGAAGAGAATGGCAAGGTGGTGTTTATCAATTAATTTTTGATGTATATAAATGGCAAGTTTGACAAATTAGTCGGTGTTTAAACGTCCTTGTGCAAGAAAAGAAACCACGTTTTCCAGACTAACATGTTTACGCCGACTTTTCTGGATTTAATTCGGATTTTAAAAATTTTCTCTGTAAAATGTGCTTCAGATAATAAATTTATTTTTCCACCCCTCTTTACACCCTTGACTCAAATCCTTTTTCCCTCTCCAACTGGTACCAATTTAAGTCCACTTTTCTCTACAATATGTGACCATTTGACCTCTTATTATGTTCTCATGTGTGTTTCTTACTATGCATACACCGGTTTTGTGCCTTTATTCCTCTCATGAACATTTTGCAAAACAGCGAAACCATATTTGGACAATAAAGGTCGCTTGGAATCATCGAACAAGGTTTATATCCTATAGTACTTCTATGTAAGGCATGTGCCAGTTTCATGAAGATGAGCCTGATAATCACATTTGCCTTATTGCCGCACAAGGCTTTCCATAAGGTATGGGACAACCGTTACACAATAAGAACGGTCTAATGAAAGCGTCTAATAGAAGGGCATCTGGGGGAAAAAGGACCACCTGCGTTTGTCTTTTCCATCGATTTTTTCGGCGTGTTTTCTTTTACACTTTTCGACTGCTACTATCACGAGTAACAGTAATTACAAAAGGTGTCGCACGTCCTCGACGAATTCACGATCCCGAAATCATTCGAAGATTCGCCTTTTATAATTATTTCTTATACTCCATAGATATCACCAAAATTTTAAGGTTTAAACCTGAAATATCTATGTGGGTGCCTGATACTCATAAAACCAGCGGGCGACATTTTTTTCAGCCGTAAAGGCGATTTAACGCATTCGTGTTACTTTTACGTGCCTTACTTTATGAGTTGTCTCTGAGCGTGCAATGTAACTGCACCTCTGGAAAATAATGGGTTACAGTTTCTCCAGAGTAACTGTTGAACTTTCTGGAAACTAATTGTTGGTTTGAAATGCTGAATTTTTAGTGGCTGAAGAAACACTGCTACCTACAGCTCGTGATAAAAAACAAACGCGTTTTTTTACCACTGTTGGTGCATTCTACGAATTCACGCCTAACCTTCGTTTACGAGTTCGTGATTTGTCGTGATCTTCATATTTGGCCGTTTCAATTTTCCGCCCACGGAGGCCGTCGGATGCGAACACTCCGGCCCTAGTGCGGTCGTCCTAATGTTATATTGCCTCAATTCGTACGACTTCTCTTTCTCTCCCCTTCCAGCTCCCTTTTGAACCCGCCGTTGCGAAACTTATATCTTTCTTCCTCTGCCTGAAAATCCTCACGCACCGTCCCACGTTCATCTCATTTATGCGGAGAGAGGATTCCATCCCTCCGGATAACTTTCACTTAAATGTCAAGAGTAGTCGTCTCGCAGACTTGCGTATGCAGTTTTCTCAAGAAGACCGGTTATTTTTTTATCTTATCGTTCCCACGTTCAACAACTCTCAGCATACTAAGAACTTGGGGATTTATGGTGTTTTTCAAGGAAATAAATTCTTAGTTACTCGAAGAAAATGATGATGAATTATGAAAGGGGCATAAACCACTTACAGTAACGTATTTCTTAGGTCTGCGTAATGATTTTACGAGAGCTAAATTCTCGAATCGCTGCGGTGGAAATTGGACGAACGTAGAGGAAGGAAGAAAATGGGTTCCATTGAGATAAGCTTCGCCGTATGCGATCCAAATTCTATAAGTCGAATGTCTATAACTCAAATTTTCCATAGCTCGAAGTGAATTCATTTTACAGGACAAAACTTTTCGTGTTATTCTTCTTCTATAGCTAGAATTTTCTATTTTATTGTTTTCCATAAGGTTCGACTTACAGAAGTTCCACTGTATTTGCGAACGTGTGCGTCTGCAGGAACTTGAGGCACGCGCATTAGTGTGACCGCACCCGGTCTCGCGCACTATCTCCCTCTACGTAAACTTCTACAACATTTGTAATTTTGTCCTTATTTTATGATATTGCGAAGAAAATATTTGTTTAGGTTTCTTCGGATATTCCAAGGGGCGGCAACTGCTTCCAGCTCTTCTTCTGCTCTTCCGTCTCTCCCCGTATACAATCCACCTCTTTCATCTCCAGGTTCTCACGTTTCAATATTTCCGCCCCTTTTCAGCCCGTCACATCAATCTATCTTCGCCTTTCACTTTCGGAATAATCTTTCATTTCTTTTTACGATGATTATGATCACCATCTTCTCAACCTTGTTATTTTTCTTCTATTGCGAGCGGTGGAGTGCTGTGGCGGGGCGAGCGGGACACCCACCCCGATCGCAGATATGAAAGTGGGACAGTTAGCCCTCTCACCCTGTCCTAATTATGGGGTGAAGTTGAGGAAGTCCGTCATGTTCGTAAAACATCCCGTTACGCTTCTGAACGAATGACCCGTATATATATATGTAAGATTTTCGTTTAATTCCATTGTTTCTACTCAATGACCGTGTCATAAAATTAACGGATAAAAATGAGTAAAAAATCAATTTCAGTAGTTTAGTATATTTTAATCAAATGGGAAGCAAACAGAGTTTGAGGTTTTTATTTGGTAAGATTGCCAATGTGAAATAAAACACGAATCTTACGTATGGGGACTAGTGGGATAAATTTACGTATCCCATTTTTTAAAACAACAAATAACGGTTGTATGTTGTAATCCATCTCTAAACATTGGCTGTGTTAAAGGTTCAGAGAGCCACGATCGAGATATGACACTTGCAGATTAAAATCGATTCACTTTTCAACCACCAAAGTATACAAAATCTACTTAATCGTTTTAAAAAATTAGTAACGAATTGATCTATTTAAATTAATTTCTACGCCAATCCAGATTAATAAGATTATATCCTCGCGTAGGCAAAATTAATCAAATATTTTACGCCAGACCAATTTACTTATGTGTACAATGAACGTGTGTTAAAATGTCGACATTTTTACCATTTTGATATAGTTTCAACTGTTGCGGTATATAATAAATTGGGGTGTTAGACACGGTGAATAAAAAATAATAAATACACAAAATATTCCTTTGCCGTAAAAAGGAAGAAAATGCATTTACGCTGCAGGTCGCTGGCAATATCGTCGCGGAGCGTAAGTTAAAAGTAAACGCACGCAATAACATGCTAACAGCGTCAAAAAAAACACTGTGTGAATGCTTTTGGACTCTGTTTGCATGTTTTTGCGTGTGTTTCTTTTTAACTTCGACTCTTCGACGGTATTACTAGCGACCTGCAACGTGAATGTATTTTCTTCCTTTATACAGTGAAGGAATATTTCTTTTACTTACTGTTACGGTATATATTAATTTTTAAAATTAATACATTTAGAACGCTTGAATAATCAAGCGTCCTAAAGTCGCGTAACCTTCGATTTTACATTACGTATTTCAATCTCACACCCTCCCTGTTATCACCAATTTATCATAATTATTATTGTTAGTGCGCTAAATACAATATAATGAAAAAGGACATCAGGAAGTGAGAAAATGTTTGATAATATCCAATACACAGAAATTAGTTAAGTAAAGCGAATATATAACATCCGTTCAAATTGAAAAATATACAACAGTCGTAGACATTATATCATACTCTAAATAACATGAATGTATTTTATACCGAGTCACTCCTTTTTCCGGTGAATTTAATATTCAATAAGTAAGTTTGGAGTATTGTAAACTAATATACGTCGAGAAATGGCCTTTCGATTTCGATCAATCTTTGAACGGCCACTTAGGATCACACCTTAACAATTTGTAGGTGGGATATCCTATGAAGAAAGCACTGGTGCAACGCTAAATATGTTTCTCAACTTGATAAGCACGAGGTTGGGAACGGAAAATATTTCATTTGCATTTTTAAATAATTTAGAATCAAGATACGAACTTGTCACTTTAACGCGTGTAGAGGAAAACGAATTTTGCGTTTATTACGGGTAGAATTATATACATTCTCTCCAATTATCCCTGAATTAATGTCGAATTTGATTAAAGCCATGTTTTCAAGACTTAGACAATGATGAATTGTCAAGATTAAAATGATCGACCAGGAAGGGAATCTGATTTTTATCCCCATCGAATCATAAATTAATTATTAATATTCCATCGCACGTTATCGCAGATTTTGAGTTCGACAATCATATTTTATGCCAATTACATAAGAAAAAACAAATCTACGTATCTTAACGGTATGTCGGAAATACTAGTAAAGATAACTTGAAATTAGTTTGATTAAATGATTTAAAAAGTTTAATTCAAGTTTTACACCATGGAACAATTTATCAACTTAAATAAATGCCTGTTATTAAGATTATACATCGTTAAATATATATACTCGAGTATTTATCAGTAAAATCACAATTTTTGAGGGAGTATGTGAAGCTGTATTCAGTAAGCGATTGTCACCCACTAAAGACGTTTGCGCAATTTTGTTTGATTTTTTCAGGATAAAAGTGAATCCAAATTGATCATTACGTGAATATCGAGAAAGGAATCCCGGAAGGTATACTTTCGAAGGTAATCCGACTCATCGAAGCGACGTTTTCCCTTTTGCGATGAAAGAAGAAATTTCTATCCCGAGGCCATTCAAGAGGAAGAGACTCAACAACGTTTCAAGCGATACATTAAATCATTCGTTGCGACGTTTCCCTAATGTTCGTCGCTAAATGAAAACGCGGGCTTTTCCGTTAAAAAAGATATGTACTGGAGAAAGAAAAAGATTTTGCCTAACGATAACATATGGCAAGCAGATTAACGTACAATTTTCGATCTTCTCGGTATGCAGTCGCTCGAAATCCGTCTAAGAAAAGGGGTTCTCAACCTTTTCGCATCGACGGTCCAATATAATCGCGGGCCGCCATCAATCATACTTCCGTCGCCGGGGTATATCGTAGATCTTCAGCCAATCAATCAATCAAATCCCGGCTGCTATCCAATTTTATCGAAACCGCTTCTAGCTTTTAACTTCATTTTTATATCACTGACGTCTGCCATCTACGACACGGACCAATGGTTTAAAATCTTTGGCATAAGGAATTTATATGAAAAAAATTGCTTTCAGTCATCATGTATTGTCGTATATTTGTTTATTTATAAGGAATTTTTTGACGGAAAACTACTACACCACCGATCTGCTGTTAAGCACATTTTGAGGGATGATGTGTATAATATAATAAAAGAATTCGTACTTTGAAATGTAAATCAAGAAACTATTCCTTGATTGCAGACCCAAAGAGTTTTATTGATGACTTTGAGGTCCAAGTTATTCTACTCGAGGTCCACGTAGCCTACTTCCGCGCTCATTGCGCAGTCGAAGTATAATTGAAGCCATAAAAAGGGTTAAGTTGGATATCATTATTACCATGGGCACCGCCAGGCATCCCCATGGATTTTTTGAAAAAAAAATCAAAATCGAAAAAAGTGGGAAATATACCAAATATTAATAATAAAAATTAAAATAATTTCTAAAAAATAATTATTCCTATATCCTTAATACAAAAACGTTTAACAACTTCCTCGACCAAAATACCAAAATCGGCAAAGTCGTGAAAATTAAGCTCGATTTTGTAAACAAATTTTCTGGCTGCCCCTTGGAAAAAATCCTGGCGGCGCCCATGATTATTACCCGATTTGTTTTCAATTTATTTGGCTATTGTAGGAGTATAGAGGTAAAGATGAAAGATATTGTTTTTTAATGTCCCATTTTCATTTTATTTCACATTGTGTCCTGTAATTGTTAAAGCCATGAAAACATTAAACGGATCGGATGTGACCCGCGGGTCATAGTTGGCGCACCAATGATATAGGAAACTATTCCAGAGGGTATCAACTTTTTTTGCTGATTTACCCCTTGGAGCATTTTTTTAATGATCGCGTACCCTTTAGTACATTTTAAAAGTGACAATGAATTTAATAACACATTTGTTAAGATAGATAACTCATGTTAATGACGTTAAAGTTCACAACTTTGTCGCATTTTTCTCTTTTATAACATTATTCATATTTGTTACGTCGCAACTTTTGGTTCCGAAGTCGTGCTTGAAAGACGAAATAAGAAGAAAAATTATTATCTTTAAACATTTTCGTGTACCCCTTCAAAACTCTCGACTTACGCCCGATTACAAAACTCTAGACTCTTCATATCATATATTATAACAGCGTTTTTGTGCGTTGAGATTTCTAACTTCACGAGAGATGAAACGAAACATTTTTCCACGGGAAAGGCGTCATTAGTATCCACTCGCACCCAGCATCCATTAGCTTTGATTAAGAGAATCGAAGGCTCTTTTCAGATTTCGCACGATTAAAGTGCGGACGCGCGTAAAACCATCCTTCTCCGAATTTTTTTACCTTTGCACGAAATGGAGGAATGACGCGTGAAACTGAGAGTAGTCCCAAGGACAGAATTCACTTTCCCTAGATGTTTCCGCCAAGGGCAGATCTAGAAACTTCCCGGGGGGGTGGGGAGGGCGATTAGTGACCTTTTCCATGGGGTGCGGGATATTTTTAATTTGTACACTAAATAATTGTCAACATTATTTTAATTACTTATTTTTATTAATAAACCATGGAACATTATAGAATAGTATGGGTCATTTACACCGATAGTGAAGTATTTTGGGGATAACCTCCTGCGGCATGACAACACTTTCGGCTTCCTCTTTTGCTACCTCTAAAGAATATTCAAGGGGGTGGGGGGAATCGCCCCCCTCATCTTGTATCCGCCACTGGTTTCCACGGAATGAGAGGAAGTGGCTTGCCAAATAAGATATGGGGGATATTTGGGGAAACACGGAGTCAAGGGAGTCCATATGTGCGATGTGTGCGACGCAAACAGCGGGGCCGGCCGATTTATCGTCAGACACCTACAGTATTTTTAACAGTAATGCGGATGGTATTATAATATGCCGTATGTTCTTTCATTTTTATTGGCTACGGAAATTTATCAAACCATAAGGCGTTTTTTTTATTTTTGTAAAGAACGCCTAAAAAGGGCGGCAAAGGAGAGACTTGCACACGGGCGGCCAATGAGAGACTTGCAAACGGGCGGCTGTGAGGCGAGCCCTGCACAGAGTCCCTCCAGCTTCATTTATTGTTTTATGTAATATTATTAGGCTGAAATTCCGACAGGAAGCGGTAAAAGCATATTTCATAAATTTTAATGGGAGGTATCCTAGCATAGCTGAGTCTAGTCATATTCACCTGTCTTTATCTGCAATATTAGTGTGCAAATTGGGGTAGTTATAATATATACGTGACGGGAAACATAATTCACCTCGACTAAAAAAATGAAGACTCGACACTTAATCTTGGGAGTAATGGAGTCCAGGAAATTGATATTCACGAAACCCTTCATTGATAAAACGGCGACTCATTTGTGATGGATAATTTAATAATAAAAAATGGTTTCTATTGAATAATATTCGAATGAGTTTTTTTATCTTTGACATATACGTATATAAAAAATCAATAAATTTTTAATAGCCATTTCTACAGCTCTGCAGGAAAAAACTCATTACTTGGAAAGTTTGCTGTAAAATGACGAATTCTTCAATTTTATTTATATGTATTATTAAACGAGTGCTCCTTTCATTATATTTTTAGCCTCGGTCAAATAAATACGACATTACGTGTAGAAATTTGAAAGAATCTTATTCGCATATTCGGGCGATATCAAATGAAACAAAAGGTGAAACATTTTCGCGTTATTATGATCACATTCTGACTAAGTTTCGGAGGTGCCGAGGGTATAGTCACATGACTGGATTTTTCGAAATTACCTCAGCGTCTGGATGAGGCCCGTTCTGAGAAGAGGCACACTTCATATAGCGGGCGCGTGGTGGCGTCCCGATCGACGAACAGGTTCTCATTCCCTCTTCCTTGGTAATGCCCGTGTCACTGCTGTCCCTGTAGTCGAAGACGGTGGAAGCAGTACGAGTGTCTTTTACAGGGTGTGTGTGCGTGTGTGTGTCGTGAACAGGGCGTCACCGGCTTCGAACTTGTGTGTTGTGCTCTTCAAATAACGACATGATCCAGATGTCGCTATGCCTGTTCGGGCTGCTGCTGTTCGTCTCAACAGGTGTCATATCTCAACACCCACCTGCCAGTGAGTTTATAGTCTTTGAACGTACTTGACGTGTCCGGCCGATCGCTTGGTCAGGGGAGTGGTCGAAATTAGCGTCCTTGAGGGCACAACACGTTTTCCTACGCTCTCCAGCATCATTTTCCTCGTCACTCGAATTATCTGCTGGCAGATAAAAGAAGAACCGTCTACCTTTTTCTGTTTATCATTCTTCGGATTAGAAACGGAAAAATTACATCCATTGATAAGTAGGACCAAGGAAGACGCTCGCCTTCATTCTAACGTATATTTGCTCCAATAAAACGAACATGTTAAGACGCCGGCGAAAATCTAGCGTTACATCACTGACTTTATCACTCATTGTACTCGTTTCTCGTTCCCTCAGTCGATGAATTAATTACCATAATAAATTTTCTTTCAAAACCGCGCCACATCTTTTAATGTTGCGTACGGGAGTTTTTTTTAACCCGCAGAATAATTAAGGATAAATTATTTTAAGCGATTACGAAAATATTTATCCCCAGAAAAGCGGACAAAATCTCGACTTTCGTTTTGGGATACTCGACTATTCACGGAATGAAGTCGTTTCCGACGGTTTCGAAGGCTGGATTTTGGGCAGAAACATCAATGCGCGGTCTGGAGGTGTGGGAAACGATCTCTCTTTTTTTTCGGCATTGCGTCGCGTTTTAGGAAAAAGAAAATGCCAATACCCACACGAAGACGCCTTGGACGAATCTTCTGGGTGCTCGAGTCAGCAACTAAGCGAGGGCGGCCGAATTGGATCGAGCATTTTGCGTCTTTTTTTTCAGCCTCCTGTACGAAAGCGACGTCTCCTCAACGTCCTCTCTCCCTCGTAGCGGTACTTTTCCCACCGACCTGTTTCGCCCTTCTCTTTCCCCGTTTTCCCGCCCCACATCCCATTCCCCTCCCTCCAATCTTCCTCCTCCTAACCTTCCTACCTCTCTCTCTCTCTCTGCCTTGCCGCTTTCCCGCAACTCTCTTCTTCTCACCCCCGCCTCGAAAGTTCGTGCTTGGGAAGCGTGATTTATTTTTTTTTACACCCCCCCCTCCTCTCAGACGTCGGCGTTCTCGGGTTCGAAACCCTCCGAGGCCATCGACGCTTTTACCGTAAGTTTTCGTTCGTCGCCGTCCCCCTTTTGCGCGAAGGTCCGCCACCCCAATGATTAGTGCCGCGATGAGGGAAAATAAAAACGAACGAGAGGATCTTTTAATGACCGCCTTTTTTTTTATATATGTATATTCGTGCCGCTTCCCGCGCAACGTTTCGCGCCCTTCCGCTCATTTTTTCTCTCTCTCGCGCGATATTTCCTTTTTACGTCTTAAAGGGATAATCCGCTAGAAGAGAAAGGCCGTGAGAACCCTGCCGTGGGAATGTTTCGAACAAAAACATCTTATTATTTCCTCCTGACGGTGTAAAGGAGGTTGTTTACGCCGACAATAGAACATCGGTTGTCGCGTTAGGGAAAAAGCTTACTTTCTCCCCCGACCGAAATGGTACGTGCTGGTATGGCCGAGAGGATTGCATAAAGTGAAATGTGTCTTCGTTGCGAGACGGTTTTATAAAGCGTGCATACGCACCTCGCGTTGCGCGGTTTCGCTTTATGCGATTTTGGTTTGGAGCTGTTTTATTTCAAGAGAACTACAGTAAAAGGCCATTGTGACATGGGTTTTGGGGGACATGATTCCACACGCGTTATAGGTTTATAATAATAATAATCATTTATTTAACAGAAACAGGTTTCCCCAATTACATGTGTTCTAATACATTTTTTATGACAAGCACAAAGGACCATGCCCTCGGCAGGATTCGAACCCGCCACCCTTGCAGTGGGAGCTAGACACGCTAACCACCCCTCTACCAAGGCCGCGGTATAAAGACGATATGCACTTCCAAGCTGCTGAACAATAAAAACCACCTATTATAAAGATTGATAATTGAAAAACCAACACAAAAATGCAAACATCTTTTGCTAACAATATAAATAAGTATGTTACAACACACTGTTTTAGGCACGTTGGTTTCTACGTGTACATATATCGGTAATAATATTTTCTAGAAATTTACATATTTATTTCGGGAGACGTGTTTTACCCCGTGTTATATCCGAATCCGCATGACAACGAGCAGCACTACGTATAACGGACTTTTTCTGTACCTCGAATTTCATCAGTTTCACTTTAGAACGGTTTCGGAACGTTCTCCAAGCATTAAAATATCGTGATATGTTTCAGTTCGATTCCAAGGTTTTAACCCATTTTATCTACGTTAAATTACATTCTTTAACAACTTTAGACGCATTCTATTGACACATTAGTGAATGGAAAGGGTATTGGAAAGTGTAAGGCCTATCACCTAAAAAATTGGCGAAAGAATTACGGAAATATTTAGAATTAAGTTGCAATTGCTAAAAACAATTTATCTCTCTATAAAATTAATGACTGAAAGGGTAAATAAAGAATGAATGAAGCAATTATGAATACAGCATAACTGAATTGTCACATGTTGAACTGCGCTCAAATGTAACTTGTATGTATCTTGCTATGGGGAAACCACTTTGCGCGGTTTTGCTTTACACGGCCTTTTCCAAAGGGAGGGATGAATATATTCCGTACTTGTACATTTTGAGAAACGAACGTGAGGAGCAGTGACGTAGTTACCGCCCGGGCGAAGTCCGAGGGCCCTTGCTTAAGTGGCACCCGCAAGAGATTGAATGTTGAAACCAAAATGTTAGAATTTACACTTGGTATTCTTTAACCTTGCCGAGACAATTTTGAACCAACTTTCTTATGAAAAGAGAAGGAAAATTCCGTAGACCCAAAGGAAGCAATATAGGCATATGAAGTCTACGGCATACAAAACTAACATTATTCTATGGTAATTCTTTATGTTCAACTAACAAAATTTGTAATCAATATGTATGTGAAATTTTGTAATTAACTTGTATATAATATACAAACCTGACGAAAGGGTTAAATGTAAGAAAGGACTTCACAGACTTAATTTCGCCCTAAATAAAGTCGTTTGTCTGTCTGTCTGTAATCCTCACGAGATAAATAAACAAGTTAGGAAAGTGTACAGCGTATCACAAATGAGCGCGTTTCGTGCAAAGGTGTATTAGAAAGAAACGATATAGGTACCTGTACGCAGGGCCGGCCCGAGGTACGGGCGAGCAGGACGGCTGCCCGGGGCGCCTAAGTCTTAGGGGCGCTATAGCGATCATATATCTATGGCATAGATGGCAAATACGTGGCACGCGTGCCAGAAATGGCACGCAAGCGATTTTACTTGGCACGCGTAAGCTTGTATTTTCTGTATATAGTTTCTTAGAGATGTTGTAAACTAGTGGCACTCAAATTAAAGTTCTGATGGTTCACATTACTTTCTTGGCACGCGACTCAAAAATCATTTGCCATCCCTGATCTATGCATTACTTGCAAGTGACTAAATATTGGATATCGCGGAACAGGCTATAATCTTGATGTAAACCCTGTATTGGTACATTATCAATAAATTATCAATAATTTTTACATAGCGATGAATAAACTAACATTCACTTAGAAAATATCTTAACAAGCATTTACGGAGGGGGCGCTGGAATGATATCTTGCCTGGGGCGCTAAAATTCCTCGAGCCGCCTCTGCCTGTACGTAAGGGAAATTGAGTTTTAAAGTTCTTTTCTTCATCATAAATAATCCATTTTCTTCCCATTTAAAAATATTGCATGCATACGTAAGGAAATTAAACGTTTGTTTGTGAGAGTGTTTATATTAGAAACAATGAAGAAGTAACCATACAAGAAATTTTCTAGGTTCACTCGAATTAAGACATTCTTGTCTGATTTTCTTGATAACGGCTACTCCTACGATGAAAATTTATAGAAAAAGAAATACTCTAATTTAATAGTTTATATTTATTTGAAAAATATTTTGATATGAGCAATACTTGACGAGATATGACGGAAAGTTGATATTTTATCACCAGTAAAGTGGTACCCCTGACTGGCTTACGTGATTAATTTTTTCGATTTTCATATTATCCTTGATATTAAATCCTTAATATCAAATTTCATGAAAATCCGTTCGGTAGAAGCCGAGAACGAACATGCGGACGGACGGACAGACCGACGACAATAGGCGCTCACACTTGAAGCGAAACGCGCCTAAAAACGATGAAGAAATACAGTACCTTAATTAAGCAGCCTAGGACCATGTGGTTAGGATGAATATACTGTTTACAAAGAGTATAAACATTCCTTATAAACAAGCGTCTCATAACTCTTGCAGGAGATGCATTTTCGGTTATGAGATAACGGACAGTTTCGGGCACTTGGGACCTAAGAAAAGAAACACTTGATTTGCTTCCGATGGTTGGTCCACTTCCCATAGCACGATACTGTTTTGCCATAGCTAACTCAGTTTGATATTTTCTCTTCGTGGTGATAGAAGTCGGTTCTCTCGTTATCGATCAACGATAATCATTACAGGATTCTACACTTGATATAGGAAGTGATATTGGGTGTGCTATTGATATAATATCGGGTACTGAAAATTTTGGACTAGCCTAATAAGTAGCTGATTTCATTTCGGTCTTGTTTAAGTGACATCGCTAAACTTTCAACTTTGAAGGAAGTAGCTAATCTGCTACTCATTGAAAATTTTAGCGTTTTGTGAATAACAATGATAAGGACAGTGTAACTAAAGATCCAGATTACATAAAATATTACTTATTAGTGACCATTTAAAAAACATTTCTAAAAAGTGTACATACCATTGTTGACGAGTCATTGGTGTTGTGGAAAGGCAGTATATTCCAATGAAAGTTTCTAGTTGAAGTGTGAAACCCATCATGTTATCCGTGGGATTTTATTATTTATAGTGGTAAAGGAACAAAATTAGGTTGTGAAATAACATCGGAGTAAGGTACGTTATCGACGGGAGTCGTTCTTACATTGCGTGATAAGTTGGATTCCGGTAGGTATATATGGATAATTTCTACAGTAGTCCCGATTTTTCGAAGAGATCATCAGAAGCTGTAGGGAGTAAAAATAAATAGGAATCGAAGTACATATTAAAATATGAAATTTCATCATCGGAATCATCAAGAAGGACCAAATAAAGATATTTATTTTTTATTACATAATATATGGCATCATCAAATTAATAGGTGAGGCCGAGACTTCGTGGAATTCCATCATACAAGTTTTTTTGAAGTTGTTTTGTTATACGTATTATCGTTTTAATAATTCATCCTGCCCTTATATACGGCATCTTTAATACTGTGTATTTTTTCGGAATTATTCTGTCATTAATTAATTAGCACAACGAAATCGACGCCGCCGAAAAAAAGTCACACTGAAGGGGAATAAATGGCGCGAAAAAATCACGCTTGATGGGTTAAGATGTAACACTTTAATAATGGGTCGAGTAAATAGCGGGTACTTTTCTTTAGTGCATTGACATGGTATATTTCAAATTTTCTGTAAGCATTTTAAATCTGGGCGAATTTTCCTACTGGAACTACGGAATACGTTCACTTATAGTGGGATCCGGAAAAAATATAGCCCGGGGGCCTGCGCATGCGCCACTGATGAGGAGTAAGTGTTCTACTTAAGATGATTCATGGTGCGTAAAGAATCATCAGGGGATCGTTAATCAGTTTCCAAAACACGCTCGCTAACAGGAATCGTCCTTAACAGATGGAAAAGACTAGCGCAAATAAAAGAGGTCCTCGACTTTGCTGCAATGCTGGGGTTTTTACCCCGAAAATTGAATGTTAATCATCGGTATTACGTACAATTCACGCATTTCCTTTTAAGCAGTTTTTCAACTCCGGTGTTTTTTTGGGTCAGTCTTGTTTGACAGCCGAAGTAGTTAGTCAAAGTTAGTTCTGCAGCAAATCAATTAACACGTTTGTTTAATTAGACGCGTGTGATTATTTGGGATCCTTGCGGGCTGAGTATAAAGAACTAAACACGAATTTTAGGAATATATGTTATTATCCTACGCTTGCAACTGCAAAATTTCGGACGAACGATCTTATATTTGCCGAATGCTGTTTTTGACGACTCTCACGTGTTATTAATTAGGAAATGAATTAGTTGGCCTAAAAATATTAGAAATCTTGGCAAAGACTGAATTGGGGTAATTTCACTTGTCAGGACCTCTGAAATTCTTGTGAATACTTAACCGATTCGAAACATCGAGGGATAAAATTCTTGGGAGCGGATAACTGTAATTTACGATTCTAGTGGGTTTCATTCCTAGACGCTGTTGTAATTCCTTTTCTCAGCGCGCTTCGTTTCAATTACTGAGAAATGCACCACCACGGGTTATTAGATCAGACCGAATGAAAACTGGTCCGCCCTACGCATGACTCACTGCCGTATGTATTTGTTTCGAATGCGTCAGTCAGGTAGATCAATTGTGCCATTTTGTATTTCCTCTCCTTGCGGCGGCGTGTATTGCTATTAGCGATCTTCCTCATGAATAACACGTTTTCTGGCGGAAGTTGTTTCATCCGCTCTGATTGGTCGAGGACTCCTCCGCTATTTCCCAGCTCCAAGGATATCTCAACCGCCTTCGGTTAGCATATAAAATAACGGCGAGGCTGATTTTTTTTTTAACGCGTCGAGGAGTCAACGCGTGCCTGTATCGTTAGCGGTTTGATCGGAAACGGTTTCTTGTGCGATTTTCAGTATAAAAAGCAAAGTTTGCACGATTGATAAGACAATCATCGTCAATGATGAGACAAAAAAAAATTTGCTTGTTTTCCCTTTTAGTGAAATTAAGCTTATTAGTGAGGTGGTAACTGCTCTGCTTCCACGGTGTTAAATTGTGTTATTTAGGATTTTTATATTTAAAGAAACCTGCAAAACGGGTGGAATCAGGAACTTTCCACCGGAGGCGGTATACAAATATTTTAAAAAGCGAAATCTGTGAAAATGATTTTTACGAGGCGCGTTTTCGTTAATAAAAAGGTGTAAACGTATACTACATTCTCTTTCTAACTAGCGACAAGGCAGAAATTAATTTTTTTAAACATTTTGTATAGATAATGCCTACAGATGCATTTTCCATGCGATGCAATACACCGTCTGTAATTTCGCAAAATCGACAACAATAAGGTTTTACTTGACGATAGTTTTTAACATCAAAAAACGTAAAATTTTCTTGTTCAAAACTAATCTGCGCATCATATCCTATTTGAAAATCGACTATCGGAGAATCAGGGCTGGCGCTAGGAGTTTTGCCGGCCTGGGCAATTGCTGATTCCCCCCCCCCCCCCCCCCCCCCCCCACCACCGCAATCTCCCCTTTCTTCTATAGCACTTCGTATTTAAATCATATTAATAATGAAGTACTCGTTATAAATCAATGTTTAAAATTTTACCTTTTATCAACGAAGAAACAGCCATCTTTGGAGACGTTACATCTTAAATGTGAGCAAAGTGTGAGGTAGTAGGGTTATCCCTTAAGTGAAACGATGTTCAAGCTTTCTTCTCGGAATGTTTGCCGAACGCATAAACAACGCATGCGTCTGCCATTTCTTGTTAGCTGTTTCTTTTGATTAAAAATTAATGAAAGAAGTCATTCATGAAACACTCCAGAACATTGACCCCTGGAGAGTTCTACGAAGTAGTTGATGAAGGACTTGTACCTTAGTAGTCAATAACAATCTCCAAATTATAGCATCGTGTTAGGTGTCAATACATAGTCAAATTAATTTAACGAATGATGTTTGACAGAAGACATTTATGACCCCCTCTAGCCAATGCTGATTTTAATTTGGAAAGTTTTAAAAGAGCGGAGAAAGATCCATAAGACGAAGCCATGGATCATTTTGTTTTATTCTAATTCCGTCGCGTAATGCTTATCAATAAATTTCCTTTGTATTGCATTTGACACACATTTTTGCCTCTCTGTGCAAGTGCACGTTTTTCACTCCCGGCCCTGGGAAGAATGTGATTTCATTATTTTAGGCGTTCTTCGGTTCAAATCCCAACTCCGTACGAATTTTGTAAATAATTTTAAAATTAAATAAGAAATATGCTTCACCCATTCCCGTGTTATTCAGATGGAGGGACGAAATGGTCCTGTAATCGAACTCGGGCCGTTATATTACATGGTAGGGATGGACGATCCAAGATCGATCTTTTACAGGATCGATCTTTTTACAAGGCCGTTTCGATTTTTTGGATCGATCTTTTGTTCTACGATTTTTATGTGGATCGATTCTTTTAGCCCAGAATCAAGAATCGTTCGACCCCACCTGGTGGGGTGCCTATGATGGAGAGGGGCAGTGGTGATTGGTGGTAGTGGTGAACTCGAGTTGTGGGCATCAAACCTAGTCGGCAACTTACCCTTACTAGCTGTATCCGCGCAATGTTTGCGCGGTTTTTTAAATTAATTTATAATAAACTAGCTGAAACGCCGGGCTTCGCTCGGGAAAGTTTTCTTTTAAAGTAGCAATCGATTTTTATTGCTTGGGGCAAACGTTCTCCATTCCTTAATTACGCAAGCGATGCTTACATTAACATTTACTATTTTATGTATTGTATTGTAAAGTTTTAGCATTAATATAATTACGCATTAACATCTTACTTAATATTCACATGGATAGATGCACCGAAGCCTTTAAAGCAGCAATAAAATTATGTGGATTATGTCAATACTATTAGCCAAAACGTAAACAATAAACAACATCTTGGTTATCGAACAACTGTAAGTAGATGTATCAGTTTATGTTGCGATAAATCTTTCAATGTTAATGTTACCCTTTATCTTGGCGTTAGCTATTCTTCCTCTACGGTGCGCCACGGCGTGGATTTTCCTTGCATTAATCTTTTTGTAGATATCTCTCCCTTTGAAGAGGACAACAATTAAGAAATTTAGCTTTGTTGCCACCTGGAAAAAAACTGATAAATTTTGCGCTTAAAGGAAAATTTCTAGCGATTTAGCATGTAATACGACAAAACACGAACAGAATTAAAATATTCAGTCTTTCGTGCGTAAAATAAGCCATTTCTCTTGATCGTAAGTTATATTTAGGTATATTTATATCCACATCAGTGAAGGGCTGCATGGCATTTTGGGGTTCCTCTACACAATTTCTCAAGCATTCTTATGGAAATAGTATTTTGTTGACCCCATGGGGTATAAGAGACCCCACGGTCTGCAAACCTAGACCAAGTTCTTCCTTTGGTCCATAGGGTGACCCATGAAACTTTTGAGTTCGATAGCTTCAACGGTGTAAAAACGTATAAAGAACACACACATACACACTAAAATATTTATAAGAAGATAAGATTAAGAAGTGTGTGAAATAAATTGATCTCAGTAATTCACATTTTACTCTAATAATGCATTTCCCAGGTATAGGATTTTAATGTGCATATTTTGTTTCCAATTTAAGGTTCGCAGGTTCGAATCTCGCTGAGGGCTTGGCTGTGTGTGCGTATTGGCAATTTATTATGCGAATAATAGTCAGTCAGAAATCTCTAAAATTAAAATATATATATATAATATATAAAAATTTTTGAAAATGGTTCAAACAGGCCCATCAAAATTTCCATCGTGCATGATAGTCTCACTTTCACTGGCCAGCGTGAAATTCGCATCGTCCCCTTCAGACGCGGCATTTGAAGTAGGTTATCGTGACACTCACCGACAAGTGCGTGTGCGTTCCAGACTGGGGTCGCTGGAAAGTTTTTTATTCTTAAGCCGACTCCACCCAAGGTCAAGTTTATCATAAGAAAACATTTCCATGGCTGTCTTTTTTTCCCAAACAAAAATGATCGGAAATTACTTCATTCCAGCCTCAACTTCAGTTAAGCGCGGGAAATTTCTTCTTTTTTGAGGGATTTTGGATGTTTTTTCAAAGTATTTACTGTGTGTCGATCAGCTGTTTTTGGGAATTATTGACCGAAATATGAGAGGGGTGAAAATAAAACTGTCACAGTTGCCAGCATAATATGAATTTAAACATATAAATGAATGAAGTACGTGTTAAGTGTTCAAGCAGATACACGGCCGTTTTTCGATTTATTTACACATTTTAAGAATCTAATTTTGAGGACAAAATGTATTAGAAGACATTCTGAGGCAAATGAATTAAATGAGATTATTGGAGTCATTTTTATTCCAATCTAAAAAATGGCACCAAAATGTCCAGTGCGAGATATATGTAATTTAAACCATATTAGACAAGTCATAATCACGGTCGCTATTGTAAAAATTTATTTGTTCAGGAATACAGGACGACCCATAACCTTTGATTTAAAAAAAAAACAGAAAAACCGCGCCTAGGAGTCGGGTAAATACGGTGGTAGACTTACCCTCGACGAGACCGATTTAGTTCAGAAAGCTATAAAGCGATATTTGTTTCAGATGTTTTGATGGTTTCATATATTTGATAGTTCCACTTGTCTGGCACTGAAGATAATGACAACATTCAACTCGTTCATTGGAAAAAATTAAAATACTAAATTCATACCTCAGACTCATTGGAGCCCATTTTATTTATGATTCGTTACCTCGAATCAGTTTTTCTCGATGCATAAGCATTACGTATCGCGATATGTGAATTTAGATTTTCATGCGTCGTTATCAATCACTACAATAGGATTAAATTGTATAATTGATAGTGCTATATTAGGAGAGTTTCGTCCAAAAATACAAGTAAATCAACATGCGCAGTTAAACTTCGTTACGATCAGGGCCGGCCAAAGATGTGGCGGATACAGGGCATCCGGGCCCCCAAATAATGGAGACCGCAGAAGTTCTCAATTATTCAAGTATCGAATGTAAATTTTGCAAAAACATTTACTAAAACTCACTTGCAAACTGATTTCCAATAAATAAACACTCCGAAAAGTTATAATAATTAACTGGGACTCCATAAATCGTTCGTTATTACTATAAGTATTAATATCGTGGGGCACCCATTCATATTCGCATCCTGGCCTCCTTCAGTGCTTGGCCGACTCTGGTCACAATAAAGGTTCTACCAGCATTACTCACTGCGGATTTTATAGTTAATTGTTAAGAGAAAAATGGTCAAAGGACGATTATTGCAATTTGCATCGACGTTTTCTTACCTGGGAAAAATCATTCCGAAAAATGTCGCCGACGCAAAACTTTTTAGCCTGAAATGGAAGCAGTGTTGGATTTATGGATAGGAAAAATTCATACCCCGGAATGGAAGGAAAGCTTTCTTCGCGACGCTTTAAGCACTTAACATCATTAGTTCGAGTCAGCCTCTTTTGTCATCCGTGATTCATTTTGACACAGAGGTCATCCATTGGTCTCGTGATCAAATCACAGGGCTTTTCGTCCTTGTGTTCATGCCAGGCAGTCTTACTCGAATTAACCCTAACCGAGCGACTCGACCTCGTTATGATTGGAATTGTCGTAAATTAGAGCGCAGGCGAATCGATGATAAATCACGGAATGATCCTCCCAAGTAATAGACGGTAACGCGTTCTCTTTTTACTGTCCATAAAATTCTAATATCGATGAAAGCAGTGGTTCTCAACCGGGGTGACATGACACCCCAGGGTGACGCGACAGTTATTGAGGGATGACGCGGATATTTGATAAATTCACAGTGTATCGTATTCTGTCTTATAAACATAAATAAAAGCAGGAGAATAAACACTCGTGCTTATTTAAATGCTGGAATTTTATCATTATGTGATAGGGAAAGCCCAGTTTATCTTTAAAGGCGACTTGAAGGTAATGAAACTGTAAACAGGGTGACGCATAACTGAATGAACGGAACGCAGATAAAAAAAATTTGGAACCACTGGATTAAAGTAATAATTTTCTAAGATGTAAGAATTAAAATCTCTTTTTCGAGATGTCAAAACAAAATAAATTACGAATTTTCAATCAGTGGATGATTTAAACGGGGTCGGATTAGGCCAGGGGCCCGAAAAAAATGTTCGTATATATAATCTCGGAAATATTAAATATCTCAATTTAAAATTTCAACGAAACCTCTCTGTAGCGCCAGGGGCACAGAAGGCGTAAATTCGACACTGAATATAGTTTCATCCCTATCGCGTTAAAGTGTTGAATTTTTCCAAAGAGATTACGCGATTCAGAGATGAGTGATAATTTTCAAGAACTGTCGCGCAAAAAAATGATTTCTGGAAAACATCTAAAAATCTAACAGTATCGCAATGGTCAGGTAGGCAACAAGATATACAAAATGACGAAACGTTTTTATAATAAAAAGTTGCGTGCTCAAGGGAGCATCATCCTCCGACGATTCAATCGCTGAAAAATACGCGAACATCTGTTACGTAAAATTACGAAATTCTCCAGATACGTTTGTATATAACTCTCTATGTTCCTAAAAAAATAAATCTCTCGTTTTCGATTTTTTTCACTGCCTTCTTACGCAAACTTTTCACTCTTTCTTCCTTCTTACAGTTTCTGTACCAGGTAGTTCCAACGCCATTGGCGGAGGTGCCACCGTGACGAGGCATGGCAAATTTGTCGTTTGTTATGTCGCCTCTTGGGCTGTTTACAGACCGGAACCGGGCAAGTTCGACCTGGAGGATTTGGAGCCTGGACTGGACGGCTGCTCCCACCTAGTGTATTCCTTCGCTGGACTCAACCCTAACAACTCTGCCCTCCGCTCCCTTGACCCCTACCGTGATCTCGAGGAGAACTTTGGAAAGGGTAAGAGCAGCGGTAACTGAAGAGACGTAGAAAAAAATGATGGAAAGCGAAAAGAGGAGGTTCTCGTTCGAGTTTTTTGCCGTATGTGAAGGGTTGGTGAGGGGAATTATGGTATTGCATGTCTCGCGCGATAACTTTTTAAGGTCCGTCCGTTGAGGCACGGTCAGCGGTTTGCTGGAATGCTGGGTGTTGTCCGTGGTGTTGGATTGCATTGAATGTGTATGTGGGGGGAAGGTTTGAGGGAAGAGTTCCCGGCAAGTGAAGAGTGGTTGATGGGGAAAAATGCACAAGAGCCAAAGATGAAATAGACGAATCTTAAAACGTAGTATTTGCAGTGCCGTAGCTAGTAGCGGGTACCAGGCAAAATATTGGTGACCCAACAAATACATAAATGTCCAATCAAAACTTGACAGTTATTAAGCAGTTATTAGAAATATGTATTTTAAATTGATGCATTCTCCGCAAAGCTAAAGGCTTGTCTGTAGGTAGGGTAAAAAAACCCCAAGACGAATCAAAACATCCATGCCCGAAGCGGGATTCGAACCCGCGATCTTTGGGTTAGAAGGCATGCACATACTACCCTACCAGTCTAACCCGGCTAGACTTTTAAAATTATTCTGTCCAAAAATAATAAGTAACTGGAGGGTCATTCAGAAATTATGATAAAAGAGAAATCGCTAAAGGCCTTATTTTTTCTACATTCGGAAAAAATCGAGGGTCCCTGAATCCGTGGCATTTTGCCTCCCACGCCGCCCTCTTGTTACGTCACTGAGTATTTGAGAATATTGTTCGCGATGTTTGACTGGAATTTTTGTTTCTTGTCAAAGGCCTTCAACCCCTCGAGTCTTATCTTAAAAATGACAAACTTGCACAGCCTGGAAACCATTTCTAATATGATTGACAGTTTCCGGTAATACAGAGTCATCTTGCACGCTTTTTTCTAACCACTTTGCTGGCTAATGGTATAGAATACTGTCTGCTAAATCATTAATTTAATTTGAATATTAGTCCATTTTAGAATGTCGCTAAGGCTTTCGCGTTGCTGAACTGTAATATTTACGTTAAAAAAGATGTATCAAAATGTAAAACAAAGAAAAGTTAGTTTAATACCCACAAAACGTAAATGTATCACCGTTTAAGAAGAGTTACTAATATTATCCAAAGAAAACTTCAAAACATCAAACGAGTAAAGACTCGTTACACATTTTGACTTTTGATACAACCAGGATTCAAAGACTCTTTATCAGAGCTCATAGGGGTTAAATTTGTTATTATTACTTATTTAAATTTATCTTATTGAGTGCCAGGTACTCCGTCAAATTTGTACGATTGAGTGTTAATCATTTACGAAAGTTGGAATTTCTCTTCTAACTTTTAGTTTTAGAAAGTCGTCGAGTGTATTTATTCTTCCGATTTTAAACCACTGCTCTGGTGAGCGATGTCAACGACACCACGAAAATTTTCTAGCGATTTCTGTTCCTAAGGACTAATTACTCTCAAAATGCAAATTCTAACAAAAATCGGTTAAAGACGCTGGGATACTAATGATCTTCCGTATGCGGTTTTCTGCTTAACGATCTTGTTCCGTTGAAAAATGTGAGGCATCGAACCTTTTCTGCCAACCTGGTGACGTAACTTTCCTCGCATGACATGCATTGACCCACTGGTAGACGGGACGCCAATTATTTTAAATTGAGGTCTGCTTAATTATGCTACAGCTGGCAACGTAGACAGAGCGTCTGGAGATTTTTGGTGAGTCACCGCGACAGATTAAACTCGATGAATATTTTTCTAGGAATGTGGAATTTAATACGGGAGACCTCAGGACGGGAATTGAAATTCAAATTGTAAAGAATGCTTAGATAACCACCGACGCATTAGATTGCATTTCAATTCGCGTCCAGCATCCAATTTATTTCTGCCATATATGGTGTATAATCAGGGCCACTGCTTGAAAACCTGCCACCTGAGGCAAAACGACAAAATGTCACTCCATTTCACGACACATAGATAGGTGCAGATCGGTGGCGGCACTGCAATGATGCCGCTCTAGGAAAGAGCCACCTGAGGCAGTCGCCTCTAAAACTCACCCCACGCGTGTTTGTATTTAGTACTTGCGCTAACTGACTGTTGAAATTTACATATTTATTACCGTCAGTTATAGCTCGTATATATTTATATTAAGTCTCTTTTATGCTGACGAAGGGATCATCCCGAAAGCTTCTATTGATATGTGTAAATGTCTCTCCATCACCCCAGGGGCTCTCCTTTTGGTAAGTGTTCACTTACAATTAGTTTCCCTCACTCAACACTTGGCTGTCCTCGATATCCATATCTAGCTTTCCTCTTCCACAAGCATTTATATTAACTAGTTAATGTATTGCCTTGTTATCGTGTACTTTTAATTCGTTTATTCGTTAATTTTTCGAGTATCGCAGTGTTTTTTATTAAATCGTTTGTTCAGTAATGCCGTAATTGAAAATTTCAAATTACCCTTCCATCAGATCTTTTCCTTAAAAATCGCTGTAGCGCAGGGAAATAGTTCAAAGTATTTATCAATTGTGTACAATATTGATTTTGATTTATGTCTATCGAAAATTTGATTTAAAATATTAACGCGCAAAATAAATTTTATTCACCTTCGTACAAATTCCACTATATAAAAATAACTAAGCGATCATTGGTTAGACTGGTAGTGTCATCACTCGGCTGTTAACTGTAAATCTGCGAACAATATGAGGAAAATGTGTGATTAGCGAATCGGGAGTGGATTGAGGATACTTTCTAGCGGAATAGGATGGAGCCTTAGTGGTTACAAATTAGCGTTGATCCATGGTGGTGTAGTTATATTTATATGGTGGAATTTTTGCAAAGTTACATGACAATTATTTTGTGCGTTTAAGTCTTTAAAAATGCAGTTCTGTAAGTTCACGGCTTCCTCGGTCTATTTTATCGTAAGTTTTATTGTTTCGACGCATAATGGATTTTCTGCGGTAGAGACAAAAATATATTAAGCATGCATGGCAGCTATCTTTAAAACTCCGTTCTTATTTTTCCGGATGGTATACTTTTATTCTGTGTCCGCCGGACCTTTCGATCCCCGGCCTCTCAATTGGGAGCACGCCATCCTCCGAAGGCCGACGCACTTCTGGCGTCGCTCCCATTCCCTTCTTTCTTATATTTTCGCGCTTTCCCAACACCACCGAAGGCAGAGAGTGCGCTACTTAAGCACTTTAGTTGGCGCTTGGGATCATATTGACCCCACGAGGTATTTACTGGACAATCAGACCACAAACAACTTTGATTTTCGTTATTTTTGTTCAATAATAAATTTTATCGCTCTCGTAAGTCATTGTAGTGTATTTTCCATCAGTGAAATTCATTAAATAAATAGAATAAACAATATCATGATAGTAAAATATAACGTGGGGTGACGTAGACATCTCGTGTCCACTTGTGCGCGCGAACCTACTTAAAGGGTTAATTCGAACTTTTGGTCCGAATGCGGCTCCCCGATTTTTTAAAAAATGTTCGTTCCTCATCTTTGCCGGATCGATAATTCGACGACTTTTTTCGCCATTTTGAGAAATCGAAGGGACAGAGGCGGTTCCGCGGGCGTCCTCAGCCTCTCCCTTTTCTCTCCTCCATATTTCTTTGTCATCATCCTTATGGCTTTGAGGAAATTCCCGCCCCGGAAAAATCTCTGCCCTGTTTTCCTCTCCGCGATTCATAGGAGGTTTTGTGTCTCCCATTGTATCTGTGACGCACGACGAGAGAAACCAGTTCGTGACTCACGATCTTCTTCCCGCATCCAAAATTTTGACTCTCTTCCCACGGGAACAACTAAAAAAAATCCTCTAGATCGCGTGCTTAGTTTTTACTTTCTTTTGGCGTGTATTTCAACTTCCGAATCGCAAGGTCCGCGCCAAATGTAGCAGAAAAATTTCTCGCCAACAAATGTACGTTGGGTAACTTTTTTCCGACTTGATCCAGTTCAACCGCTTGGCAGAATCCTATCGACCGATGTGTATTCTGAAAGACAAAATCCTCGGAATTGGTCGGTGGTAATCCGAGGTTTTCTTCCTAATAAGGTCGCCTTTGGGGGATTGGAGGGGAGGGGAGGCGAAGGATGAAAGCGATGAACATTCCTGTCAAAATTCCCATTTGGTCCGTTTTTCTTGCACGGAAAAGTTGCGGTGCTAAAAAATAAACGTCACTTGTATGTATAATCTCTAATAAATTAATTTTCATTCGGCTGCCTCTGGCACCGCAGCATGATATTTAACTCAATTGAAGTAACTGGGTCAGGGAAATTTATGTTTAAGAAGTGCAGTTGCGGCAACTGCGGCGTAGTTTTAATATAAAAGATATAATGAAAACGAGTGTATTCGTTTGATGGTGAAGGTCAGAGCTATAGCAAGAAGTTCAGACAGCTATCGTAAAGTTTAAGAGGGCGTCAGTCGAAAAACATTTTTCAGAATATTATTTTTTCTGCGTTATAACACAAAAAATCATTTCAACGTTAAGGGTAGTTTTAACGTATTAGTTAATATTTATTCAAACAAAAAGATTTGAAAAATGCCTTATGCCAGAGGCATTCAGAATCTCTTGAGGGCATGGCAAATTCCACCTTCGCCATACCATAAGTACAATATGGCGCTGATCAAGATAGCTATTTTAGCTATATAATGCTTCAGGAACCCAAGTAGGAATTTCAGATTTTCAGAATTAATTATTCATAACTTAACTGTGAAGGGCTGCTCTGTAGTCAAGATTCTCATCTGCTTTCGATATGCCTCCTCCTGTTAATGGTTGTAAAAAATAAAATGGCAATTTATGGCAAATATTACGTTGACATTATAATTTTACAGCAATCATTGCAGAAAAAAGAGCAACTGCAAATCATGTATTATTTATGAAATCTTATAATTTATGAAATTTTTAAAAACTCATAGGTACATGTGACTTGATTTGTACCTGAAAAGCATTTAGCACACTCAAGCATTTAATATCATTTCATTAAATTGTCATGTATGCTTTCGTTAAATTTTGTATTTCACATAATACACGAGTAGTACTTACGGTGTTGTTATATTTGGAAAATATATTATAAATAAAATCACCGAAAAAATATCAAAATCCTCATTTATGTACTCAAAGATCAAATTGAATTAATTTAAAGGGACTGGTCACAAATGCTGTTACCCTTTTGTTCAGCATTTAAAACCTCTCTCCTCTTGCTGTTATATTTATTCAGGCACCCCTCTACGCAACTGTCACAAGTCAACCACCTCTTCCATTTTATAACAAATAATTCTTGTTTGACCATCCTTCGAACATTTTTACACGGAATACAATTATATATGATTCAATTCCTGTTTTTGTTTCTCTCAGGCTACATATAAAATAGACTGCATGAAGGTATGCTATTTTATGAAGTCTATTTGAGAAATATGTAAAAATGCAGAAGGTGATTTCACAAAAGTTGTTTCAATATTATAACAAGTCCAGGCCAGGATTAATTACGGCTGGTTTCCCAAAATTGTGTATTTAATTTTAATCATATTTCACATTTTTCGTTAAATATAATTTTACACTTTTTTATTTCATTTTATATTATATTTGCAGTAAAATATTTGAATCATAATCCAAATTAGCAATAACAGTGACTTTCCTTCTTTCTTTTTGCTTCATAATTTTTATGTCATAAAGTAATATAGGTGCACTCAGATCAACAGTCCATGGTCAAGGCATAGTTGAGTGGAAAATAACTCATTTGTGCACATGCACAAGCCTCATACTAAGTTTCATGAAAATAGGTTTAACTCCAACAGTTGTTAGTGGAGGATAGGTGCACACATTTCATTTCATTAGAGTTTGTTTCCTTCAGAAATCAGCCTATAAATTAGCAAAGAATTTGATGAAATGTTAAAAAAGCACTGAAAACATAATTTCAGAATGTTTACCTGTTGTATTTATCTACTGCATTGGTGTGACATCATATTTTCCGACCCCCCTCTCCTTTGCCATACATTGTACCTATTGGCCAAGTCCCTCCATCCCTTATATGAGTGACATAATATATGAATAGTCCCTTCAGAAAAGTTTTAATGGTTCACAGTGCTGCATGTTATGCATGGTAATTTACTATATTATATGCATGCCTTGTTTTTTGCTGAGTTGGTTATGCATTCTTGGAAAGACTGAGATAATGGTAATGCACTCTTTGTGGAGTGCCATATTTGCTCTTATAAAGTCACTATTTAGCAATATCCAATATATGGTATATAGAAATTCCCATATTTGTATTGAAAGACACAATGCCTTTAATTTTGAAGTGCACAATAACTTTTGAATTTCATCCGCAGACTATTTGTTTTAACTCTTCTCTTCCAATGCTTACACGTGTTTTCTGATTTAATTCCTTCTATTTACAATATAAAAAAGTTGATGTATTGTGAATTTTCTTAAGGATGCATTTTAAGTCATGTCCTCATATTTCTGCTCACCTCTCAGACTAGTGATGTATCTTATAAAAATTACACATGAAATAAAGAAATTATTTATTTAATTTTTTGTAAGAATGTGACATCCATACTGAAGTGATAATGTGTAAGGCATCAACAAATTATTATGTAATAGAGGTCTGAAAAAGTGAGTTTAGCTAAATATGATGTAAAGATTGAATATCTTCCATCAAGTATTTTTTATTTCATGTACATACTATATGGGAAAGCTACTCATTTAAATCATTGTATAACATTTACATTGTGTTTTACAGATGTGTAATATAAACATACCATATAATACACACACACACACACACACACACACATACAGGCGACTCCCGAGATTCGATAGCGATGCGTTCCTGAAACCTTGGTCGAATCTTGAACCGTCCAATGTCAAATCAGCACAAATTCAAACAGTTAGAGCAGAAATAACGATGTCTAGACTGAAACTAAACCTCTCGTGGTTGGGCAGGCCAAAAATTACTTCACGTAAACTAGTTTCTAATTCGACCGGTCGAATTCTCGAGTTGGTCGAATCGCGAACGGTCGAATCTCGGGAGTCACCTGTAAATATATATATATATATATATATACATATATATAAATAAATAATATATATATATATATATATATATATATATATATATATATAAATACTATGGAAGAGGAAAGGTAAATGAGGATATTTAGGGCAACTAGGTGTTGAAGGAAACCCAGTGAGCCTAACCAGAAGGAGAGCGGCTGGGGTGTTGGAGAGACACATTTGTAGAAGTTATTGGAGCTTTTGGGATGATCCCTTTGTCAACACAAGGTCTCTCTTGTGCTGACGAAGGGATCATCCTGAAAGCTCCAATAACTTCTACAAATGTGTCTCTCCAACACCCCAGCGGCTCTCCTTCCAGTAAGTGCTCACTGGGTTTCCTTCAACACCTAGTTGCCCTAAATAAATAAATAATATATATATATATATATATATATATATATATGTAACAAAAATACACAATTCATCACATATATACATGTATAGATGTACAACATCAACTGTGTTTTCACAGAGAATATACAGACTTATTAATAGTGATAGAGATTTAAAGAGATGGATAATAATATGTTTCATATACAATTAGTGGTTTATCTTTGAATTAGTTTTCAGTCATCTCTAGAGATCTTTTGAAAGCCTGTAAAGTGGAATTAAAGAAGTGTATGCTGTCTGGAAGATTATTTGATAGGTGCATGTTTCATACAGCAGGACTATAGTGTAAATAATTAGTTTGTGGGAAATTTTACTAAACAGCTGATTTTTGGAGGTATGAAACTTTGGTACATGGAAATTAATTATTCCAAAAGCTGATGACAGTCCAAAAATTATTTAATTTGTAAAGAAAAATTAAAGTGGATTAGAGATGCTGGGACTCCAGGGATTTTGTCCTTTTCGTCATTTTAAATGTCTTATTTTTGTACCTAATTGTCATTGAATATAAAAAAATTGAAGTAACTTATTATATTTAAAAGAATTATAAAATGCTATTAAAACAGTACATTTTAATTACTGAAGCAATTAAAGCAAACTGGCAGCTTCACATAGGAACATTTCTTTTGGATACAATCATTGAACTATTGTATACTTAAATAATTTCTTTCATATAATTACCACTTTAAAGATAACTTTGTGATCAATCTATTTTATTTGCAATGCAATGCCTATGGGAATCCTTAAATAGATATCTGATAATGTGTTTCTAGCTATGATTGCCATTTGTTTTTCTCTTTTGAGCTATTAAAATTTTCTTAAGTTGATTAACATCATATAAATTATGCAGCATTTTAAAACAACGCTTCAAAAGCATTAAATCTCAATAAATGCATATAAGTAGATACAATTATTGAAATTTTAAAATATCATGAGACCTATGACAAATAGTTACTGACATTTTTTCATATACCATAAATCTAAAATATTGATGGAATTTTATCATTCATTTTTCTTTAGTCTTTTTGGGAAATTTTTTTTTTTTGGTTTGGCTTAACAATTTCCTTTAAAGCACTATGGCTGTTTTAATACATACTATGTACTAACTTGCAATCTATTAAATATTATAACTGCATAATTATTGAAGGACCACTCAAATATTGTAATTTCAGTTATTTTTATTATGATGAATTACGCAGTGGTGTTTTGTAAATAATATCTATTTTTAAAATTCCAAATCAGAGTAATTTATTAAGGATTACTATTTGAATTAGAATATCCCAATGAAATGCAGCCTTAAAGGGAAAACATGTTGTAGAAGGCAGTACTAATAAAGATGTTTGATCAACAATACTGATGCTTTTTCCAGGAACGTACCGCAGAATGACGGGTTTAAGACGACGTTATCCACATCTTAAAGTTACATTAGCAGTGGGCGGTTGGAATGAAGGATCAACAAATTATTCTGCAATGGCTTCTACACCACACTCCAGAAGCAATTTTGTAAAAAGTGCTATGGAATTTTTAAGGTGAGTAATTACTTGTTTGCTGTCTTTGCTCTTTTTGTTAATACTTTCACCTCAACTTTTATATAATGATTTTAAAAAGTCTAAGTATCCTAATCATCTAAATAATTTTATTTTTTTACACCTCTTGAAGTCTAATCTTTCATGAGAAAATATTTCAAATTTCTTTATATGTACCATTATTTGCTCTGATACTGAGATTTATATTTTCAAATTTTATTTTTCCAATTGAACTTTCTTATTTAAGCCAATTTAAGACCAGAAAACATTTTAAAAAAATAAGAATGGTCTGAGTTGGCAGATCTATAATACAATTTGTTCTTTTTTCAGTAATTATGACTTTGATGGGTTGGACCTTGATTGGGAGTATCCAGGAAAACGTGGAGGGAAACCTGAAGATAAGAAGAATTTTGTTGCTCTAGTTAGGGTAAGATATCTTATAAAGGCCAAATATAAGTCCTGTTATATTACTGAAAAAAATACAATATTTGCAGTATAGTCAACTTTGCACCACAGGTATATATTTCTGCATTCTTGGGTGCTTGTGAGAAACTATAAATGGTATAGTAATGAGATGAATTTTTTAATACATTTACCTAAATAAATTCAATTAGCCAAACAGGTAGAATTAAAAAATTCCTTTCAAATCCTAGAATTTGAAGAAGATTTTGGTATATTTGGTACATATACAAATATAAGTCCTGTTATATTACTGAAAAAATACAATATTTGCAGTATAGTCAACTTTGCACCACAGGTCTATATTTCTGCACTCTTGGGTGCTTATTAGAAACTATAAATGGTACAGTAATGAGATGAATTTTTTAATACATTTAAATAAATTCAATTAGCCAAACAGGAAAAATTAAAAAATTCCTTTCAAATCCTAGAATTTGAAGAAGATTTTGGTATATTTGGTACATATACAAATATAAGTCCTGTTATATTACTGAAAAAATACAATATTTGCAGTATAGACAACTTTGCACCACAGGTATATATTTCTGCATTCTTGGGTGCTTATTAGAAACTATAAATGGTATAGTAATGAGATGAATTTTTTAATACATTTAAATAAATTCAATTAGCCAAACAGGCAGAATTAAAAAAATCCTTTCAAATCCTAGAATTTGAAGAAGATTTTGGTATATTTGGTAAATTGTTTTCCTTATTTTGTATTGCCCTGTCACCTCAGTTGATTAACTAATTCTCCCTAATTTTCTCTAATTCAGGGTTTCCCAAACTGTGTTCCGCTGAACCCAAGGGTTCCACAGAAGCTAAATGGGGTTTCGTGATAGACAGAGGAAGAGACCCCTTCTCTTATTTGCAGCAAGATACATACGCTATATAAATATACATTATAATGATTTTAAAGATAATTTTGTTATGATTAGGTTTACCACCTCTTAGTTAGGGTTCCGTGAGAAAAAATATTTGGATATAAGGGCTCCGTGGCTTAAAAAAGTTTGGGAACCTCTGCTGTAATTCATTAACTTCGTAAATTATATATACTCTCATTTGTATTTATTTTTCAAAATTCTTTATTTAGGAGTTAAGAGAGGCATTCAACAGCAGAGGCTGGATATTGACTTCTGCTATTGGAGCTGGAAAGGACGTCATGGAAGTTGCCTATGATGTTCGTGCACTTGCTCCTCATATGGATCTCTTCCATCTTATGTGCTACGATTATCATGGTTCATGGGATCATCACACAGGTCACAATGCACCTCTCCACCAATCACTTCAGGCTACTCAAGAAAATGATAAATTCTTTACAACGGTAAGATAAACAGATATTATAACTTATATAACTGTCATTTAATTTTTACAAAAGAGATATTGTGTTTTGATTTTTAATAAAAAATATTATCCAAGTAGAGGATAGCTATATTATTGCTAATAAAATTCAAAACAACTTAATTTGTTTACATTTTAGAAGATGAATTAATTGTATTATTGACTGAGATATGCTTATTATCAGCCAGGGGTGTGCTGTCAAATATATAGCAACAGGTTCGCTATTATTACTGCCCCTGACAGTTAGGCATTCCACTCAGCATCAAATTCGTGACCTGTTTCTTTTGAGGCCCTGAGATCGCATTATCTGATATTTGTGGGAATTAGAAGGGATTTCAATAAAAAACAACATAATATTGTGAATAAAAATTAAATTTTTATTTTAATTTTAAATGTTTAAATATCATTAATGACTAATATATCAAGGGTGGTGGCTCCTAATAAGCACATGTCATGTACAATTGTTTAGCATCCTTCAGATAATAAATTGCTGCATAATATGATCTAAAAAGCACCCTTAAACTTTTGGCGTCCTATTAGTATTATCAGATCATGATGCATTGCTAAGCTCAGGATAATGTAGAGCTCAAAAACCAGCTCACTGAGCATCAAAAATTTTAACAAATGGCTCATGTGAGCTGGACGGAGCCGGCTGCATCACTCCCCTGTTATCAGCACATTTTAAATCCTTAAATGCTTCAGGTGCCATCATACTGGCTCTACCTAGATGTCTAGAAAACCGCAAGGTGCCTTTATATCTGTTCCATCTTGTATGAATTATATTCTAAAATACTGTTTGTCATCTAAATGAAATTTTATACACTTTTATTTATTTCTTATGAAATATTTTCTATTATATTTCAAGAAAAATATTTTTCTATTCCATGATATTTCCACAATCATAGATTGTCGAAATAGCCAATTCAAAGACATATTTTAAGCTCATTTAAAGTAGTACTATTGACACAAAAAATGTCTAAATGATATAAACTGAAAACTATACTTGTTTTCTATTATGCATGGTTTTTCATGTTATATTTTAAGTAAAATATTTTTTATATGAATATTACTCAGCTTGCAGCTTATTCAATCAAGTTGCTGATTCATCTGAGTGATGAGTATACTAAAAAATGATACATAATGAGAGCTGAAATTCTTTTTGTCTTCCTTGTAGTGAGTATCATGTTTTTGCCTAAGCAATAATATATTTTTAATGTAAAGGCAAGTGTGAGTTACAAATGTTTAAAATTACTTTTATATATCAAAGACCAAATAACATAAAGCTATAAAATTTAACTAATTGGTAGAATATATAACAATCTTTTAAAGAGGCATTAAGATTTGTAATAATGCATAAACAAATGGGAAGTGCATGACATGAAAATTATAATGTATTTATAAATATAAATTATTTTAGTTTTTATTTTGTTTGGTTTAGTTATGATATGGATATAACTAAGAATTTTGTTGTCAAATGTATTCTCCATCAGGATAGATGAAATAGTCTTCCTAAATAAAAATTAAAGATTTTATGATTTTTAGAAAATCTGAAATTTTGTAGATAAAAAATGTGAATGAGGGTAATTTTACTTATATACTATTTAGGAATACAGTGTGAAATATCTTTTGGAGCTTGGAGCTCCAGCAAGAAAGGTTGTGATGGGAGTTCCAATGTATGGAAGGACATTCTTGCTTAAAGATGAACCAGTAGGCAAGGGAGCTGAGGGAGCTGTAATTCCAGGCATGTCTTCAAAAGATAAAGGCTTCCAAGGCCCATTTACAAAGGAAGATGGATTCATGGGTTACAATGAGGTGAGTCATTCATAGCATGAATCACTGAAAATCAGCATGAATATACTTTAAATAATAGTATAATGCTGTGCTCCAGTGCCGTAACTAGGGTATGGCGAAGGTGGCATTTTCCATAGGCGCCGCTTACAAAAGGCGCCAAACATTCCCGAAAAAAAGTGCCAAAAATTCATTTTCCCATAAATAAGTATTAATTTTATGCCCAAACATTAATTTATATGTAATGAAAACGCTATTATTCTTAGAAAATGCAGAAAAAATTATATCCTACATAACCAAGGTGTTTCGAAAAATGTTGCCGTAGGTGCCATATTGCCTAGGTACACCTCTGCTGTGTTCTCTCTTTTAATTCAAAACACACTACCACATTTACTCCTCACTGTGGAATAATTCTAGTATTTTAATTTCTAAATTTAAGTTATGGAAAATTTTAACCCTGGGTTAATTCTAACATCCCATATTTCTTTGTAAAAGACAGCTATAGAGGAAGAAATTCTGAGAAAGAGTACTGTAGCAACAGGGCTGCAGGCAGTGGTGGATTACCGCACAGGCGCATGAGGTGCTCGCCTGGGGCCTCGACACTCATGGGGACCTCAAAACAGTCAAAACTCAATTTTTTCAATATTTTATTTAGCAAAATATTTCACAGTCAGTGTAATCTACTACTTACGTACACATTACGTGTTTTTACTTAAGTTTATTACAATGTAACATCCCTTGCGTCATACGAAAACCAGTAGCGGCTCATGGTGTAAAAAGTACCGTATATCTTCGAGTATAAGGCGATTTGAGTATAAGTCGAAATGTACTTTTTAGCTTAAAAAAGCGTCTAAAATCCAAGACTCGAATATAAGTTGAAGCAAAGAAAACAAAAATAAGATAATTTTTTAATTTACAAAAAAATTAATATATATATATACAGGTGAACCTCTACTTACGAACATGCAAGAAACAAACAATTCATATTTATGAACATTCCATACTTCATTCCGCACTTCATTTACGAACACACCCTCACGCACTTACGAACATCGGTCACAGTAAGAACATGTAAACTTGTCAACACGTCATTTGCCGTTTGTATTGTTTTTTTATTATCCTTGAAATATGGAAAAAAATTGTAAACGTAGTGTTCGTAAAAGTGCTAAGAGTGGTAAAAAAACGTCGAGTGCTTTCGATGGAAACTAAAATGGACATAATACATAGATCAGAAATAGGGGATCATATTCGCAATGCAGGCTCTGTTCAGTCCGTGATTATAAGTAAAGAACAAAATTCCGTCGTTGAAGAAATGGAACGGTGTTTAACAATTTGAATTCAGGATCAAAATAAAAACACCAACGCTTGAGTACTGAATTGATTTTTCTCTTCAATCCACTCATTAGGCAGGTTTTTTAAAGGTAAAATATAAATTTTAAGTTTTCCTTTCAAACTACATAAGTACGGTGATGCTGTATAATTCGTCTTCGCATTTTCTGCTAGTTAGCATGAATTTTTCATACTAATGCTTCAAGTCAGTCAAATTTTGTTTTTCAACAGTCATGTTTAATTATTGACCCAGAAAAATGTCCAGCTAGTTTGCAACTTGAATATAAGTCAAAAGTAGGGTTTGATCGGCCTAAAAAAGGAAGAAATTTTTTGACTTATACTCGAAGATATACGGTAGGTGGTGCTTTGTAAGGGTGGCGGGATGCCTACATGCCAGGGACACCAGATTGCTCTAGTTTAGTAATACCATTCCGCTAGCTTAACAGGTGTTTGGTTCATAATATATTCTATTTCATACATTGCTGGTAATTGAATGTCAGCAAAATATACTTGAAAGAACAAAATTTTCAAATTTTCTAAAAGTTAAACAACCGGCTCGCAAATTCCAGAAAAAATAACAAACGGCTCGCGTGAGCTGGATTGAGCCAGCTTCAGCTCATCACTGCCAACATACATGCGTACTTATGTTAATGCCCCCAATGCCTACGAACTAAAATTTTACTAATGCTACAATACGTGCAAATATGTAAACGTTTTTCACAAGTCACCCTATTTCTTGTATATTAAGTCGATCCTCCTGTCTTTCAGAGCAGCAAATTTATCGATGATGTCTTCATAGAAAGGCTGGTTTTCGATGATATTGGATAATAGTTCCTTCTGTACAGAAATGTTGGCTAGTGATGAAAGTCTCTCTTGTGATGTCGTGTTTCTTGTGTAAGTTTTCAATCTCTTCGGACATGAGAAGCTTCTTTCAACAGAAATGCTTGTAGAAGGTATGGTCAGAACTAAGCAGAACAGTTTATAAGTTTCCTCAAAAATATCCTTATCTTCTTACCTTAAGAATTTTTTCTGTTGTTAAGTTTCTGTAGGATTCATCAGTATACAAGAGGCAAAGTTGAATTTTGGTGAATATCTGTGGGTAGGATTGCTGTAAATTTTGAAGAGCTGTAGAAGGAAAATCTTTAGAATAATCTTCAAATTTTCTTGCATCAGCAAGGCTAAGAAATTGCAGTCTGTTACAGTCTTGAAATCTCATTTGCATTTCCATCAGAATGTTGTCCAAAATTTCGTAATAAAAAACTCTGCAATTAAGAAAAACCTCATCCTCTGATGAAGCAGCATGAACTCTTCGCAGAGTTATGCTTGTCAATCTTTTACTTTTCTCAAACAATGTAGAAAAATGCTTTTTGTTTCTTTTATTATTTATGAAGTCGCAAGTTATCTTTACCTTAGTGGCACAATAATTAATGTCTAAAGATTTTTTTTGCAGAACGTCAAAAAGAACATCAGTCAAAGCAAAAATATCATTGAACACAACGGCCAAAAAAGTGAATTCAAAATTGTTCATATCATTTAGAAATTTTACACAGACGAATAGATTTCTCATCTGGTGCTTCATCGTTCATAATTAATTCGAACACATGTTTTAGTTTGTCCCAATCTTCAATAAAGACCTGAAGAAGTCTGGAATTGGACGAACAGCGAATTTCAGCCACAGTTGAAATTCGTCTAGCGGCCACGGATTCAATTGTATGCGTTCGTTTTGCCTAATGATGGAAAAACAAAAAACTAACCGTTGCAAAAAATATACGACACTTGGATATTTTCTTAAAACTTTGCTGTAGTACCAAGTTCAGGCGATGGGCCATACAATGTACAAAAAGAGCTTGAGGTGCCTTGTCTTTAATTCTCTTTTGAAGACCATTTAAATGTCCGGACATTACACTTGCACCATAATAGCAACTAATTTATTTTCATAGCAAAATTCTTTTAAAATGCTGTCTAGCAGATAAAACAAACTTTCAGAAGATCTACCAGCACTAGCATCGTAAAATCCTAAAAACTGTTCAACCTGTGTACCATCTGAATTCACGTACCTAATAATGACAGAGCATTATGACTTCTGAAATATATCTGTGGTATCATCAACTTGAATAAAAAAAATACTGTATCGTTAATTTCCATTTTCACATGGCCTTGTATGTACTCCGAAATCATTCAATTAGTTCATTTTGTATTGTTTTTGAATGACCACTTAAAACAGTTTTAATTTTGCTGGTTTTGAATTTTTAAAGAACTTCTGGATATTAACAAAGCCAACAGTTCCTTAAAATTTCCACGATTTAAGGAAGAAGTGGTTTCATTGTGTCCCCTAAATGCAAGTTCTTGCTTACTCAAATATAACACTACATCAATCATAGTTGCAGGAATTGTTGATTTAAACGGACATTTTCATTAAATTGGTAAGTCAACAGTCGCACATTTTCCTTGAGAGCATCAGCAATAGTATTTCTGCCTTTTTCAAAAGTTTTAAAATGTAATTTGCACTTCAAATGTTCCACAGATTCTTCGTGTTTGTGTAGAGAACGAGTTATATTTTGAAAATCTCCAAATCCCTGTTTATTCCAAACCTTACTTTTAATACTAAATAAAAGGCAAGGCCAACAAAATAATTTCTGCAAATTTCGGCTACTGCATAACCATATAAAGTCTGTAAACCAAGATTTTAAAAAAGTAATTTGGTAAGATTTTCCCCTTTTCTTAATTTCCTTTTTGAGGCAAATATCAAGTAAATATGTAGGCCATCCACAATTTAAAACGGCTTTTTTGTCTTCATCCTTCCATCTACAAAATGGTGTTTCTAACAAATTACAAATAATGTCATTAACACGATACATAGCATTATTAAATGTACTCACACGACAGTTTAAAATGATAAAATCGTTTGTGGAATTCCGCAATGAATTTAGAATCCGCTCGCAAGTGAAAAACACACTGTAGGTTTCTCAGCGCTTCACATGGCGCAAAAATAGCATAGCAGAGGCAGGCCGCATGACGTCACGTTGTCATGGCAACTGTATGCAGGTGGCGGAAAACTTTCAACCAAGGTCAAGTTCTTTACTTCACTCGCATGATCCAAACAACGGCCGAGGCTCGCAGTCAATCCAGCCACATGAACTGTCTGAATGTGCATTCGTAAAATCAGAATGCAATGTTCCATCTTTGCGATATATTAAAATAAATAATAAATATAAAGTAAACATAATTATTTAAAATAAACATACATATTTTTCGATTAAAATAGGTGAAGTAGCGCTTCACTTACTTCACCTGAATATCCGCCACTGTCGAAAACACATCTCACAGTTATAACTCATATTTTGTTTTTTTCAATATGTGCAAGTTTATATAATAAATAGGCTTAGATTTGATATGTCACCCACGGGTTAAAGAAGGCAGGGGTCAAATGAAAGAGAAATTCAAAATAACTGCAGAACATACTGTTTACGTGGCTATAAATATTTACTTTGTTTAGATTGCATCATTTTAATGAAAACATACATTTTTAGTGTTCTCTTTTTATTGTTGCTAATATTGATTGCTGCTAATATTTATTTCGCTAAACATCAATAAGTTTCTAAGGGCATCATTTACTGATACGCATACAGTAGAACCTCATAAACCCGGCAATCTCGGGACCTAGCAGTTGCCGGGTTTTTGAAAATTTATAAAAAATCCTTAAGTAATGTACATTTTTGGTAACTGATTATATAATTCATATGATGAATAACAATTAAAAGGGAACCCATTATCAATAAAGACATGCACTAAAACAAGGAATTATAAAAGAACCATTAAAAAGTAAATAACGAACGTGAAATGAAGTGTATATCTAATATGCATTTACAACATTATTTTCATCACACATTATTCTGAAAATTTTTTAAAAGCAGATAAGGCAAACTAGCTTGTTTCATACATTTTGATTTTTCCTTCATAAGTTTATCTTGTATTCGATACAAACCAGTGCTGGCAAATGAAAAAAAATCGATTCGTTGCGTTTTTCGTTACGGCCAAAAAAGCAATTTCGTTTTTCGTTATGATAAAATCTACATTTCGTTTTTCATTATGTTTAACGTTATAACGAAATAATTGCTTATGAGTACTTTTTATTTGATATTTATACCTCGTAAGTTTAAGTTTTTCATTTAGAATTATAGTTAAAAAAATTTTCTAAACATATGTTGCAGATAAGGAACATTTTTAAGTTTTCTAAGGAGTCGCAACAGATTTCGTTATTTTTTTGATCATGCATACAAATTAGGATTTTTATATCCAACATTTAATCATCAAGGTTAATTGCCTTAACCCACATTAAGTACAAAAATAATGTAATAATTATAATAAAATACTGCAATGCCCATATTGCATCATAGAATTTTTTATAAGTAACTCGGAAAGTACATCAGCTGTACCAATTCTAATTCTTGCAACAGACCTAAAATTCGATGAAAACAAAGAAAATTGTTGAAATTTAAAGTTTTTCTCTCTGGGTTATTTTTGATAGCTTTCTTCTTTCTCTTATACCCTATAAGAAATACATGTAAATCATACATGGGTTTACAATATTGCATTTAATAACATTTTAGATATTAACAAAAGGATTGTTTTATTAAGTACATATATGAAAGAGGAGAAAGAGAAATGTGCATAGTTTGATAAAGTTTTAATCCACTGTTAATAACCATGAATATAGGTAATTTTTCAGGTAAAACAGAAAAATATGGAACCTTTACCCAATGTGAGCAGGGCCGGTTTCAGGCGTAAGCGACGTAGGCGGTCCCTTACAGGCGCCACTTCAGAGGGGCGGCAAAATCAATATTTCGGATTTTGACATTTTCATTTTTTCCAAAGGTGTATTGCACAGAACTTCAAGACATCGCGAAAAACTATATTTTACGCCATGATAAGTCATTTACATTCAGGATTGGTTCAAGGTGTAAGAGACGTAAACCTACCATTTACAGGTGTCACTTAAGAAGGACGGCAAGACGAATGTTTTAAAGTTTTACATTGTCTAAAAAACACGTTGATGCATTGTGAACTTTACTTACAGAGGAATAAAAGGGGGGGTTTAAAAGGGGGGATTCAAGGGGGGGATTCAAGGGGGGGTTTCAAAGGGGGGTTTCAAAGGGGGGAATTCAAGGGGGGGAGGTTTCATGTGCTTTTAGGGTTTAAGCATTGTAATTTCAAATAACCTTTCCTCCCCAAATACAGCGAACCTTCAATACTAGAGATTTTGATTACTCAAGGGTTTGTCTCTTTGTGCAAAAGCATGATCATAAAGTTGCAATATAAAAATATTCGGTAATATAATCATTACATAGTCATTTTGTTATAAGGTCAGTGAATGTTTTATTTCTATTTTCTGAAAATATTCAGCTGAATATATTTTTGAAAAACAAAACTGAGTAAAATAAGTTTATTTTCCTGTTTTAATATATAATTAATATTATTTCATTCCTTTAATATCCAGAGGGGCGGAAAATTTTTACCTCGCTTACACACATTTTTTAACCAAAACCGGCCCTGAATGTGGGTATTCAATTGCTTCCGTGAGTAAATACCTATTCTAAATTAAAATCGATAAAAAGTTTATTATGAAATTTTTATGGAATGATTTCAGTGGGATACAAATACGTTCGTCAAGGTTTTTTCTGTAAACTACTTAATTGCTGTAAAATTAATAACTATTAATAACTATTTTTTTTATAAGTAGACCGGTACTAGCATAAACCACCTAGTCCCGGGTTTAACTGGAAATCTATGAATTCGGCCGGTAGTGTTTGAATCGTAAACGCACTGATTGTGAGATCTTTCTCCAACAGCTTAAATAGTTAGACTGATGAACAAATGACACAGTTCAGGATCCAGGGGTGGAGAGGATGAGACAGTAATTTGGAGAGCACCGACCTCTAAAAGAGGAACTTGAGTATAACGAGTAAGTGGAAAACCCCAATCCCAGCGAATATTGAAAGCAATAGTTTGAAAGGACGATATACTGGAAGGGGGAACAGCGAATGTGAAAGCGGCATATACATTTAAGATCAATGCTTTATCTTCCTCGTTTCTTCTCTTATGCTTCATGAAGGAATCCTTTCTTTCATAAATGTGGAAAAACCCAAAAGGACAATGGGTGATGGGTGGGGTAGGGCTCCTTTCGCGACAAGGCAGTAGAAATGGCTCAGCGGGTGACAAAGGGTTTTAGCCCACTTTCACTCGCCCAGATGCTGTGTATGAATGTTCCTACAAGCTTTATAGCCAGCTAGAGCAAGTAGTAATGAATCTGTTAACGAAATAACGAAATTAAATTTTTGGTTTTCGTTACAGCTTTTGGAAAATTTCATTAACGTTTTTCGTTACGTTAACTCAAAATTATTTTATTTTTTCATTATTTCGTTACGTTACATGTAACGTTTTCCAGCACTGATACAAACACGTAATCTCTTGAAAATTAATGCAGGAGCGTTGTTCTAAAACAGATATTGTATCTGTGACCAACTGTATACAGCGATATATTGAAGGTTTGTCCTTGATCATCGTAACTTTCATTTTCTTCATCTTTTTCATGCTCAGGTTTCAAAACCATGTCCACTATTTCGACTATTTCGACTATTTCACACATTTCACATCAGTTAGCTGAAGCACGACAGGCACATTATTACCGATATCAACCCAGTTTTCAATGTCATCTTCTACCACTCTTTTTGCTATTGTGAAAAATTTTCGCTTGTTGTATCAGCATTAGGCCTGAAATAGGTACACCTTCACTTCTTCGCTGACGAAACCACTCAAACAATACCTTATCAACAATATTTACCCGGGACGTGTAGTGTTTTACAGCTACACATAGCTTTAGGTGTATCACTGTCTGCATAAAATTTAAATATTTCCATTTTTTTCTTCTTTAAGTCATACGCAGTGGAACTACCAATGCTATATTCTTCGCAAAGTCTCTTCACTGAAGTACCCTTTTCAAGTTTTCTTAGTAATTCCACTTTTTTTCAATCATGAGATTTTTCTGTTTATGTTTCATAATATCACTTATGGGTTTTCTTTATTTGAAGTCATGTCAAAATAAAATTTAACCAAAGTACTAATTGCATTAACAAAAAACAATTGCTATCGCTACAAATCTGAACATGTGGTTCTAATGAGGTAAACGAAACAACGAAAATAGGTAGATAACTGTACATCATTTAAAGTAATTTCTAAGTTTTTTGCATATAACTTTCAAAAAAGTGCCGAGTTTTTGAGAATGCCAGGTTTTTGAATGCCGGGTTTATGAGGTTATACAGTACTTCAATAGTTCATTTTTCCAGAATCAGGTGGTGCTGCAGTCGTGGATGACATATCAAATCTGTTCCAATAAATATTAAATTTTCCATTTATGCATTTCTGTAATTCAATTTATTTAACCTGCTGCATACATTTTTTCCATTCATAAGTTGTAAAAATGTTTGTAGATTGAGTATCCCCCCTCCCGGTCAGTTGGGGCTTCCTGAATTTTTTGCACCTGGGACCTTCAGATACCTTAATCTGCCACTGCCTGCAGGTTAGAATCTGATTTCACTCTATGCCACAAAACCTTTTGAAATGTGTTTCTTTCATCTTTATATTTGTAGATTTTAAAACATCAGGAGTGCTTAACTACAATGTAGTAAGTACCATAGGATTGTGCTAAAACAAATTTTGGGATGTTCATGAAACAACATTTTTTGTCTTTATTCATCCCAACATTTTTTCCTACATATCATGTTTGAAGCTGTCCTGATGTAACTTAACACTTTCAGGACCACTTCATAATTCCATGACAGTCACGTCGGCCCATTTTATATTTTTTTATAAGTTGTAAGGTATTGTGATTAGAAACACGTAAATTGGCGTTATTTTTGTTTCTAAGTAAATCCAGATGAAATTTAAACAAAAAACTAATGGATGCACACGTTGCGTACTTGGGCTGTGGTGACTGCTCCCGTCCATCGTTATGTCATCACATCCCCTCTTATGCGCTAAATTCAAGGCATTCACACTTTATATCATGTTTATATATTTTTAGGTAATAGATGGATACAGATATTACAGATTATATATATATATATATATATATATATATATATATACACACACACACACACCCTTACCATATTCATTGGTCGCCATAACAATAAGTGTGAAAAAAATCGGAATCCCCAATTTCTTCATATTCTTCGTCCGATGACCAGTCTTCCACAAGGTCTTTTACCTCTATATCAGACAACACTTTTCCTTTTTACTTTCTCATACAAAGTATCGAGGAAGTATTATTTTCGCGAAAAAATTCGACCTCGAGATTTTTACGGAAATACACGTTTTAGGTGTCGCTGAATCCGAAAAAGTGGTTTTCGCAATCCCGTCTGTCTGTCTGTTACTGGCTCTGGAGCCTAGACGGTCCAACGAAAATGAATGAAATCTCGTACTTAGGCATTTTATCATACTGCGCAGAGTATACATGGAAATGGTTGACATTGATCAATAATTAAGAGTAGTTTATTCTACGCATTTTTAACAACAATCCGATTTTCTCGAAAACGGCTCTAACGATTTTGATCAAATTTCGCACAGTCACTTGAGTTTACGTCTTCAATAATACTATATAGCTCATATTTCTCAAAAAATGAATATCAGGCTAGTTTATTCTAGGCAACTTTAACAATAATTCGATTTTCTCAGAAACGGCTCTAATGATTTTGATCAAATTTCGTACAGTTACTTAAGTTTACATCCTCAATAATACTGTATAGTTCATATTTCTCAAAAAATGAATATAAGGCTAGTTTATTCTAGGCAACTTTAACAATAATTCCATTTTCTCAGAAACGGCTGCAACGATTTTGATCGTTTTTCGTACAGTTACTTGAGTATACGTCTTCAATAATATTACGTATTTCATTTTTCCCAACGAATGAATGTAAGGCTAGTTTATTCTTGGGCAACTTTAACAAAAAGTGGATTTTCTAAAAACAGGCTCATACGATTTTCATTTTCTAAAGATAACTAAACGACGCATTAGTACGTATATGAGAAAGTTTGTACAATGTATGTTGTACCGATTTTTTAGTTATGCGTCGTCTTTTTACCCCAGAGGGTTCTTTTCCAGGATCAAACATATCTATAATAATATCTACAAAAATATATATAAATGAATATTTTTGGAGCTAACAGTCATAATAAGTAAGAGTTTTGCAAATATAATTTTGTATTTTGCTTTTGTTGAATGCAAAAGGAATTAACATATAACAAATAATATAACATATAACAAGCAGAAGTTACCAATGAAGAACTTTAGGAATTACGTAATTAATCAAAGCGCAACTATTTACAATTAAAAGGTTATATTTTTCTCAATGGAAATTTCTCTGGTCCTCTATGCGTATTTCATTTTGTGCAATGAAAAAATTCGTAATACAGATCAAATAAATGAAAATAGAAACGACTTATATAATGGCCTATTTTGCAATTCTTTTGCAATAAAAATATATATATGTATACACACAAATTTTTCCATGTGGAAATATTTCATATTTTCCGGATAAAACACAACAGAAAAAAGTTTAAATTTTATTAAAAAGGTTATATAAAAAGAAAAATCAATATATATGTAAAAGAAATAGTAAAATATTTACTTACCTTATAAAAAAATACAGAAGAAAAATATTGCCAAAAAAGCAAAAAAACTTGGGACCAATGCAGCAGTGATGAAGGGTAGACCAAGACTGAGACCCTCTGCAATTTTCAGCCCATTCCCAGCTCCCTGAAAGGGAGGAGATACCGTTACAAAAGGGAATAGCTCGGATGCATATGCTGCGTCTGCGGGTAGGCTTGAGCATGCCGCAGGACGCAGCGTATGCGTCCTCAGTCCTGAACATGTTAAAAGCCTCACATCTTGAATTGAATGCTAAGAAACTGATGATTCTCAGTTATTCCATTGCTTTAAAGTTTCTTCTAATCCTACATAAGAGTGGAGGCATGTAGTTCTCATTTAGGTCAAACTATAAGGAAAGTTTTTGGTACTCCAGCAATTCCAAGAGGCCATTACTGCTTGAAGGCAAAGCAGTAGTTTTGTTTTTTGGGAATATTTTAGATGCCCATATTGCGTGTCATGAGATATTTTTAATGTGTGAAAGTATTTACTGTGTTCCATGGATCAGATTTTTATTATAAGTAATGTAACTTCATCTTCTGAGTCCCTATATTAACATAAATTGTTGTACATCAGTGAGAAATAACAACTTTTCAACATCAAGAATCTTCCTAATTATTAAACCAACTAAACATACAAAATTATGTTAATATATCAATTTAGGGCCGAGAATGTTAACATACTCATACCAGACCGACACACCAATGGGTTGCCTGATTTCCGCCTCGTATATTGGAGTGACCGATTTTTAAGAAGTGGTAAATAGTTAAAGGAACAGCAACCTACTGGTAGGTTGCTGCTGTTATTCTGGTAGATCATCTGCTGTTAGCATGTTAGAAGTGGATTTCACTTTACTGATAAAAAGTGTCCGTATCTCATGTAGCCTTTTCAATAAAATTTACAACTGCATTGTGACTAGGGCTAGAGAAAATCCTGCATTTGGCATAATCCCCCATCTGTTATTTTTGTTGCAAATTTCTGAGAAATTAGTGCAAGGATTGTCAGTAAATATGATACAGTATAAAACCTTTTATCCAGATTCCAGTTTTCTGGAAATCCAGCTATTAAAAAAAATAATGCATTTTTCCAAAATTTGCTGGAGAAAGAAATTTAAATTTAAAGCCTCGCTAGTAATTACCTGGATCACCACGTGTATTTGGTGTGCTCCAATGAACAAGTCAACACATACTTTGGAAGAGAACAAGGAATTCATTTTGGAAAATACCAGATTACCAGAGCCAGCTAGGAAAATCGTGGGGCCAGTTGCATAGCAGTCTCTCTCGTTATGATATTTTGATATTTTTTTAGAATTCCTTTAAAAATGCGTACTTTATAAATATGACAAATATTTTTTAAAGAGCATGGGGACTCTTTAAGTGCGTGGCCCGGGGCAGTTGCACCATTTGCACCACCATCAAGCCTACTCTGTCGATTACTGTAGTATTACTATTGCTGTACAGTACAGGCATTAATTAAGAACCGGCTCTCTAACAAAATAATGGTAAGGAAATTTGGATAAGGATGGCAGGGAAGGCCTACATGCCAGGGGCACCAGATCATTTAGTGTTACTGTTCTGCTTAACAAATGTCCTGTTTGTAATATATTCCATTTCATACACTGTCAGTAATTGAATGTCAGATAGAGCAAAATGTACTTGAAAGTCAAAAGTCAATAAATTTTCCTATTTTCTAAAAATTTAACAACTGGCTCTCAAATTCAGAGAAAAATTAACAACTGGCTCGCATGAGCCAGCTTCAGATTCTCACTGAGTACAGGTATATATTATAATGGTGCTCAAAATGGAAAGTATTAAGAAACGGAACGCACATTCTAGTAGTGAAACTGAAAGCAGTGGATGTGAAATAACTGATAGAACAATTAAAATTGAGTCGAATCTTGATTTGTACTATGATGAAGAAAAGTAAAGAAAATTTTTTTGTTATTTTTAATAATGATAACAAAATGATATTACTAAATTTTTGATGAGACAGAACGATAGTATTGACACATGCGATGGACCAGAACACCATTCTGGTGAGTTCTAGCTCTTTCTGAGCATTGTTTATGAGTATATTCCAGATAACTGGAAATTCCAGATAACCGGCTATCCCCATATCCCAAGCTTGCTGGGTAAAAGTTTCTATTTTATATATGATCCTGAGTTTTTATAATCTTGTGTTGATTAATCTATGATATAATTAGATGTCAATATCTTTTAACCATATTATTGAAAATTAAGTCTAATTTTTGGGTTCTTTTATTTCTATGTTAATGCAATTGATTCTCACAGATCTGTCTTGAATTGATGGACTCTGGAAATGGTTCATCTGATGGAGGATGGAAACTTGGATGGGATGAAGCCAGTAAGGTTCCCTATGCTCACAAAGGAGAAAAATGGTTCAGTTACGATGATGAAGTCAGCATTCGAGAAAAGGTAAGACATCATGGATTTAAAAATCCATTTACTTCAGATTTGTCAAATAGTGTATCTTTAAGTATTTTTATGATAGAATTTCACATTTTATAATATTATTCACAAAACAAGTGGCCACAAGACACAAAGAAGAAATAGATATTGTTTGTTCAGTGAACTCCTGAAAAAGATGTAACATTATGATGCTAGCAAAATGTTAGGTTGAGGTTTTATTAAGAATCAGAATTATCACCAAACTTCAAGAATCATTGCCTATTAAAAGTCAAGAGAATAAGGAGAAAATTAATTTAACCTTAATGAATGTTCCAATGAAACATGCATTGGTGCATAAATCACTGTTAAGCTCACTATTTTGTGAGAGCAATGAATATGGAAGACCATTTGGTTTAAAATAGAACTTCCAATATTTAATATCCTGTATTTAAATACTAAAGCAAAATTCCTTTTATCTGGCATCCTGTAGTAGGACACTTCTAATGATCCTGTCTTCCCAATATTAATTTGCGACACTGTTCATCACAATCACTTACTCTGTATTGTGTGGTAGTTTGAATTACAGTTAAACTGAATCACTTTACGTTAACTGCATTTTTGAGTTACCTTAAGTTAAATAAAAATAAACTGTTATAATGGAAATAAATTTGATTCCTCAATAATGATGACCAGAACCCTGATTGACTTGGCATTCAACCAATGAAAATGTCGACTTAGCATGACACCATTAAAGAATAAGCTTATTATGCAATAAGATTACGTTATCTCAATCTTGAAGATGCATCAACGGCAGTATAAACCGTGCATTTAAACCTTACACATTTGCTTGGTTGTATAGATATGCATATACTTTGTAGAACTCTTCATCTTTTGCAAGTATAAATGTAGATGCAAGCGTGTTGCAGTAAATTTACTATAGAAACTCACAATTTTTAAATCTTGGTCAGAAATCTGACATGCAGTCACTTTTTTTACCTATGTTTTGGAACACAACAAAAAATCAATGAATCGATAAAAATTGATGCAGAAGCTCCAGGTACTCCTATTATGAGACAGAGGCTCAATTAAGAGTGTATTTACATGCAAAGGTCTAGAAGATGTTCCAATGGAAGAGGATGGGGAAGTTAATGATGAGATTGAAACAGGAAACTGTATTTGGACTGAAATCTGTAAATTGTTTATTGAAATTATAAAGTTTACTGAATGTCATTATTCTTTTTTGACTCAAGATATTATGCAGTTATGTATATAGGAAAATAAGTTGCAATCTGGAAGATCTGAAAGATCAAAACTAGTGGATGATATCTGTGATCTATTCAAAAAAGCATCTGATCCTTGTCGAATGAAATTGCATGCAACTCCTACTACAATTTAAAGTGATACATTTATCTTTTATTAATTTTTATTAATACTGTAAGTCCTTGATTTACATTGAGGATGCGTTCTCGGGATATGCAACGTAAAGTGAAACAATGTATAATGAAAGAAAGAGCATGGTGTTTTTGTTTACATAAGTCATTTGCATTGTCTAGATGTTTTGGTGTATGTACTTCTACATATTACAGTTTTATCGCTTTTTATTATTAAAAAAATACCCATCCGTTGAATATGGCATCAAAATAAATACCTAAAGGCAAGGGACAGCAGAGAAAAAGAGTTGTTTTAACGCTAACACAAAAGCTCGAAAAAGGAGAAAGTAGAGCAGTCATAGCAAAAGAATTCAACATTGGATCTTCCACGCTCTACGATATTAAGGCTGATAAGGCCAAATTAATGAAATGTGTGTCATCATCTGAGATGAGTTAATCAATTAATAAATGTCATATGCTTCATAAGTGAAAAATGGAGGAACTGGATAAAATACTATGACTGGTTTTCACAGAAACATTCAGAAGAATTAAATAATTTCGTCCTTTTCTAATACAGGCAGTCCTCAACATCCGTACATAATGCGTTCCTGAAAACGTGTACGGAAGTCGAATATACAGATATTGAACATAGATTAACATGTTATAGGGGGGGTTCCGTTCCCAGAGAGCCAAAAAATATTATAAAATCTTATGGTATAAATGTTTAGTTTTTTGAGCAGGGGCCTTTTAGACACAATCGTCAATTTTATAATATAGAGAGATAGGGCAAAATGCAATAAAATATTTAAATAATTACACAAATAAACACTACTGTACAGACAAAGATGGCGATGCAGCAGAAACTGGTGGCCTGGTGGCAGCACTCGAAATATTCATTCGTCATTTCGCTGATACACGAAAGTTCGAATTCGGCATATGGAAGGCGGCTTAGAGTTGACAATGTATAGTGTATGAAAGTGCGAGTTTTTGTTCATTAAAGCATTTTGCTATTTTCATAGTTTTTTGTAATATTACCTAATCATGGCCCCAAAGAGAGTGATGATTGAAATGAAAGAAAAGTCGGTAAAAAGGGCGAAAAAAGTGATGAGTTGGGAGAAGAAAATTGAAGTTTTAGACAGGCTTGCGCATAATGAAATGCTTCATCAGTTGGTAAATTACTTGGTGTGACTGAGTCCACAATAAAATTGATAAGGAAAGTGAAGAAGCAATTATAGCTAGTGTTGCAAGTGGTACTTCAACGAGTATAAAAGTTTCTTTTGTACCTAGGAATCCATATGTAGAGAAGACAGAGAAGGCTTTAAACCTGTGAATTGAGACCCAAACTCACAAGAAAATCTCGCTGAGTTCAGTTGTCATTCGCGAGAAAGTCAAGCAACTGCTCAATCATTGTCTCAAATTGTTTCGCGATCTGCTAACGGGATATCGCCAACGTCATCGAAGCGTGTGTAGATTGGTTCCTTGCTCTTTAAAAAAATGTGGTGTTTATTCAGAATGCCAAAGTACGTATTGTATTACTATATTTCTTCTTCTCCTTCACAATTGAACACACACTCGACTGGCTTAAGTCCAATGAACGTCTGATTGAAGCTAAAGATTCGCTGCTTTCGGCACGCCTAATTATTTCCATCTTTGTCTCAATCGTGTTAAGTGTATGAGTCCTACATTTCTTTTCACTTGTATTAGCACTTTCAGTTTTTCGTTTCTCACTCATGTTTATAAAATAACAGGTGTAAAATGCACAAACAAAGAAACACTGCTAAATGTACAAACAAAGATGGTAATGTTGCCGATACTGAATAATAATAATAATTTATTAATTATTAACCGACTTTACAGTGGTATTAATCTTGTCAAATTTCAGTGCAATATTAAAAAACATTACACACAAATCTTACATTACATATAATACGTGTATTATTACATAGCATACTTTAATTAAAAGTGTTGGTTTGGCTGACAGACAGCGCCATTATGCGATAGCTCGAAATGTTTGTTTGTCAGCTGATGTACGAAAGTCTGAATTCGGAGTACGAAAGGCAGTTTAGGGGTGAGAATTTATAATGTACAAAAGAGCAAATTGTATGGATGTCAAATGTACGGATGTCGAGGACTGCCTGTAGGGTAAATAAAGATAAATAAGAAAGATATAATCCAATAAATTCAATTTTGGGAACAGGTTCACTGTCGTACTCTCCAAACTTCCTGGACACCCTAAACTTTTCAATAGTCTTTTATTTTGCATGTAAGCTTAGCAACGTGTGAAATAAGAATGGGTAAATATCTAGATCTAACTACGTGTGGAAGAATTAAAATGCATAGTTATGTTTGGGGAGTACGATAGTGAACCTAAGCCCAATTTTGTTTGGTTATTGCTAAATTTGTGATGTCAAAATCGAAAAACGCTCTCCTAACTGGCTGTTTCTCCTAATCTGCTATCCACAATCCCCAAGATAGCCATATAAAACAGCTTTTACTGTATGCACATCTACATCTTACCCTGCCATTCACCATTTTTGTGGTTGGCAGGGGGCACATTGCACCAGATTTATACCTAACAGTCCTGATTTACAGGCCTGACTGTCCTATTATAATCACTAATAATCCTATGGAAAATGATCCATTGTAACGTTCTGTCCTACAGTCCTACATTTTGTCCTCATTATCATTTATCCAATATAGTTAAGACTTTTGATTATGTACAGTGTAATATGAAATTTTAAAATATATCTAATAATGATACAAGCAAAATATTGAGTATTGGTGACATAAGAGTGGTTTTGAATGCGTTTGCCACTCAAGAGACATTTCGGAAAACCATGCTACTGCGAACTGTGTGCCGCATGTGGTGATTTTTATCCCAGGCATTTCAACAACGTTAATGCGAATCCACACAGTCAGGGGTGAACTGTAAATTGTTTTAAGTGGAGCTTTCTTGCTTTAAAAACTAAACTATATAAGGTAATAAGTGTTACAGTTTTAAAATTGTGTTAACTTGAAAATGGTTCTGCATGGCCTTATAATGGTGGTAGTGGCAAACTCTAGGAGTGAACTTGCAACCAGCACATCATATGATCTAGAGTCTCTGTGCTCCAGCCCATGCCAGATTAAAAGAATTTTCCCGTGTGAGAATCTACTGCATTTGAAAATGGTGGTAATGAATTTTTATTCTTACAGGTGTTATTTGCTATGGATATGGACCTTGCTGGAATCATGGTCTGGTCAATTGATACTGATGATTTCCGTGGTGACTGCAACAATGGAAAGACAGGAGGCCATAAAAAATTTCCACTCCTTTATGCCATCAATGATGCTATCCAAGAAGCTGTGTTACTGAAGGAAAATGTGATCCCAGATGACAAAAAAATGTCAGACAGTGGTTCTGTGTCTGTTGTGTCTATGTCACTTTCTGCTTTGACTTTTATCTCTTTATTGATCAGCAGGCTAAGCAACTGAAGTTTTCTGATCAATTGTTTTTAATTATTAAATGTTTTTGGGAGAACATTTTGTGAATTGTAAGCATAAAAATTCTGAACAAGTCTTAACGGTCATTCTTTGTTGAGTTTATCTCAATTTTGTAATTTCAAGCAAACTCCCATCTGTGACTTAAATTTTGTAAATATCTGTGGTTGAACCTTTCAATATTGTAAACATCATAAGCTAAGTTTTTAAGTAAAATTATATTTTCTTATATTTTTTTTGAAGCTTTTGAAATTTTTGTTAGTGCTGTGGATGGTATATCATGATGATATTTTTTATAGTTTTACCTATGGATACCTGCATTATTTGTCAGGTTTGAAAAGTGTAATAGTTGACCATATGATTTTGGTTATTTGATGTGAGATTATGAGAGAGCTACAAATCTTTTAGAAAGAAGAAACGTTTATAACTTTCATCTTTAAATTGGTTTTTAAATAAAATCCATTTGGATTTTCCACTTGTATATGGTTACAATAGTAGCTATATCAAAGTGGTTCCATTTATCTATGGTCATCATTTTGTGGCAAGATCACCTTCCTTTGTGGACTTGAAATGCTACTTTGTGATAGTGAAATGTATACTCATAATCTAAATGTGATTTTTCAAGAAATTTTTTACTAAAGACTCTGCTCCAAGGAAAGTGATTTTATATATTTACTCTTTTTATTTTAAAACAAATTAATTATAAAAATGTTGTTATTAATAAGATTAAAAACTTAGAATACTGTAACATCTCCATCAAATGCTATTTTGAAATTGCTGGTTCAGATAATCCTTAAGAGATCGAGCGAACGTTTGTGACATATCAGGTTGGGCATGGTCTTTTTGACCATGTTGGATAAACAGGCTATAATACACTAAAATGAATATTGCTAAGCAACTTTTCTTTATTTTTAAATCTATTTTTGTCTATACAATGATTTTACATTGATAACAAAGTACATATTATAGTAGTAAACTGAAAAATATTTTTAGAAAAATTTATACGAGGCAGAGTACAGCAATTTAATTCAAATGCAAATAAATTTACATAAAAATAAAACATGGACTCTAAATATTCTGAATCAAAATTATTGTTATGTTTTACAGTCATTAATCCTCATCTTGAAATTTGGAACAACCGACATGTAGTAACGGAATGCTCTCTGCATATATATCTTGAGCATATTACACAGTATGTCGGGTCTTCCTGTTTTGTTTCCAAGAGCAAAAAGCACATTTTTCTGGTCCATTGCTCTTCTGTTTTTGTCTTTCTTCATCGGAAATTTCTACGAATTGCCTAATCTTTACTTTTATGCTTCTGGACACGAATTTTCAAGTAGTCTGTGCAGAGTTCTTTTGAAAGTGTTTTCAAAATCTCCCTGTGGTGGATTTTATTTTGTGTGCTACTCTCTAGTATAATAAAGCCATCGATTCCGGCTATATTCATTAGTGCAAAATATACAGTAAGGGAACAATGATTGCTAATATAAATTTGTAAAAAAATGTCTTAGCAAATAACAATTAGCGCAAATAAATAGTACAGATAAATTCGATAATTAGTGGTCTCAAACAATTAAGTGTCGATCTATTCCAAAAAAATTACGTTACCGCACAGAAATATAGAAGATAGTGATAAAAAATGAAACACATTCACTTGAAAAAAGCTGTGTAGTCGCCAAGGTCCCTTCTCAACCAGACATAAAGGCCAACTGACTCCTAGGCAAGCACAATCAATTGTTCCATTGTAAGGTGATATATGTTGTGTACGTTATGTTACTGGAAGATAGCGCCTATCCTCGCTGTCACCACATGCTTGCAGAAATCAACGCTCACAAAGACCACATACATAAATTATGCTTACATGCCTGATTGTTTCTAGTTCCCTTGCATCTAATGAACTCATGGCGATGGGTTATTACTACAATAATTTGTAAAAAAAAGGCTTGAAAATAATTATTGGCGCACATAATTTATATGGACAAATACTATAATTATTGATCTCAAACACTCAACACCTGGCACGCAGGGCACTTTTTCACTGGCAGAAGAGTCAATGATTTCTTCAAAGAATATGACATTTTTATTATTACCGCACAGAAATAAAGAAGATTGCAATAAAAACATAGCTAGTGAACTTGAGGTAAGATAAGGAGGCCAAGCATTAGATATAACTGAAAGAGATCCTGGTCTTTTAGACTGTGCGCACCCTCTTCAGTGACCGACTAGCAAAAACAGATGCGTAGTAAAGAAAAACACAATGTAACCAAATAACGCTAACTCCGAGAGCCCTAAAAACAATTATATGATACATAATGAACTCAAGATAAGGTACTGAGAAGGCCAAAGATGAAATATTACTGAGAGGGTTTTAATTTAAAATAATGTAAACCATCCGGTCTTTTAGACCGTGTGTGACCTCTTTAAGGGTTAAGCTGTTTGCATCATACCATCTTATTCCCATCTATTTTGATGGCAAAACAAACATAAATACACATCACATTAAATATATTCATTTAATTGCATCAATATTTTAAGAAATTGTTCATTTATATTACTTAAACCAGTGTTTCCTAAACCTTATGCATCTTAGATTTAAGTCAACCAACCTTATCATGACACCTTAAGCCAGTTGTGAGCTGCCAAAATTTTAACAACCAGTTGGGTCTCTCACAATATGAAAACTATAAAAAATTTTAACAACCGGTTCTCTCATGTGTAAACTTTTTCTTTTTAAAGACAACAAGAAGTCTATGTAAGGATTAATGAAGGCTGGTTTCCATTACAAAATAAAGTAGTTATCATTAAGTAAACAAAAAAGAAAAGTAATATTAATCACATCGTTCAAGAAATTTAATAAAAAACTTAATTGAAAGATTCTTATTAGATGAGTGAAATACACAACGTTAAATTATAAATCTTAATCAAATTGGAGATAAGCATTTTTATTCCATATAGCTTTCTTTTTGCTTCATTATTACACGCCATAAAGTATTATGCATGAAATCGGATCAGAAATCAATTTCTTAAGCGTAGTTGAGTGGAATAAATCATATGTGCACTAGACTATGCTTGAGCCGAGATTGGCAAGAATCATATCCATGGCAACCCTCCGATAATATGAGATCCAGAAGCAAAAAACGCATGAACTTTGAGGCTTTCGATCAATAATAAAAATTCAGTGACATCAATAAGAATTTCCATTCTTTTCCCCTTATAACAGTGCAAATACTGCTTCGATATAACAATTCTAAGATATTTAAAAAGTAAAAAAGAAAAAATCTCTGCCCGATGGATTTGAGACTTCCTATGTCAACCAAATGGGGAAAGAATGTTCCTGGAATCAAAGCCATTTTATCTTTCAACATTAAACTAATTTTATCCATATAAGAAGGTACTCTGTTAAGCCTCCGATGTTTAACATCTTTGGTGGAAAGGATAGAACGGTAAATGCCAAAGTTCAATAAGGAGAGGATATTAGGTACAGAAATAAAATGTATGTAGGAAAAAAATTCATAGGAAAAAAAGCCTTATAGTAAGATATCAATAAGAAAAAAAGCCTCCTTGACCATAATTACTCGCCAGATGTGTTTTGGGGAGGGGAGGGGGGGTAGTTACCACCCCTGGCAGTTAGGCATCCCATTCAGCATCGAATTCATACAATTTTTTTTGGGAATTAGAAGGGATTTCAATAAAAAAAGATAATATTGTAAAGAAAATTAAAATTTTTATTTTAAATGTTTAAATAACATTAATGACTAATATATAAAGGATGGTGGCTTCGAATAAGCATATTCCATGTACAATTCTTTGGCATCTTTCAGATAATAAATTGCTGTGTAACACAACCTAGAAAGCACCCTTAAACTTCTGGTGTCCCATTATTATCAGACTGTGATGTGTCGCTAACCTCCGGATAATGTGGAATGCTTAGCTCAACAACAAGCTTGCCAAGCATCAAAAATTTTAACAAACGGCTCGCACGAGCCGGACGGAGCCGGCTGCATTGCACTCCTGGGTACATGTACCCATGAGGGTACTTTTAAAGATGCTAGGGGGTACTTGAGAAAATTTACGTAATGGCTGACATTATGACACTGGACACTCCAAATCAATTTTTTTCACTTTTATGTAGTTATAAAATATGTTTTACAATAATTTTCTTCACTATGTATGCACTTAAACAATACCGTATATTTTGTCTCTAAAAACATGCATGCATAACAGTAAACTTTAACCTTATCACTGAGGGCGGCAGCTTAAGTATTTTGTTTGCTTTCGTTGACTAATTGTAAAGGTCAAGTGTGTTATGGATTAAGTCATAAAATCAGGTCAAACCAAACTGACGTATCTGAAATACGTACAAATTGCTATACCTCCATTTGGATTTGTCAGATATAAAGGAACATTTGGAAGGACTCACAGAATAATTACGATAATATTTTCCTGAAACGAACGATTCTAATAATCCATTTGATGTGGGTTTTTTGATTCCACACCTAACAGGAAAAGAACAAAAAAGTCTTATGGATATATCTACTGAAAGCAAGATATAATGATTCAAATGTTTATTTTCCTTCCACTTTCATCTGTCATTTAATGACAGTTTTAATAATTTCTACTTACAAGGAGAGGCTACGGAGCGTAACTCTCAGATTTGATTCATCTTCTACCAGTGGAAAGTTTAGGTCAAAAAAAAAATACCATTTCGGAATTAGGGGCCAATGCCTTTTAGTTTAAGAGAAATAATTAATTAAAAAGTAAAAAAATGGGCCAATCTCAATAAATACTAGTAACTTCGCTTTTACGTTCATAAGCAACCGTAGCCTAGGGGATAACGAGTAGGACTTTCGATGCATGGTCTTGGGGTTCGAGTCTGGTGTTATTCAACTTTTTTTCTCGTGTAAGATTTCATTTTTCGTGCTAGTTTTTTTGGAAAATAATTATTCACCACAATTTTTATTTTTTTCATGCAGGATAATTGTTTTTAATCACTAGACCACTATTTTCCCCCATTTTCAGAAAATATTTATTGGAATTTCAGTGAACTACTAGTCTCGAACTAACTGTCAAGCGATATGGCAACAGTGATAGTAGAGGAGGGGGTGAAGGCTCTTTTTCCTCTCCCTCCCCCCCTTAGAGAAGGGTTTACGGTTCTCTCCTAGCTCCCTCAAGATAATGGTTTTGAATTCAGTAGCGCTTATTTTTCCCATCGCGGTAACACGTGAATGAGTGTCAGATATAATTCTTTTCATTTCAAAATTAGTTAGACTCGATACACGAACTCTGGAGTCAAAAAGAACGATGTTTATTCTTCCATTCAAGATTAAATTAATTAAATTCCGAGTTAGCATAAATATTTATTAGGAATCGAAAGGAATACACATTTCAACGCCTTAACAATGAAAAATATTTAGTTGCGACTACTTCACGTAACTGAACTAATAAAACATATAAAGTAAAAATATACGCTTTTTATCTTTTTTCAATAAATCACCTTTTCTACACCAAGAATCCAACTCGATATTAGGGATTAAAATGCATTCAACACGATTAATTTACACCACATATTTAATTTATCACTAGAAAAAATCCATTTAGCTAATTACTGTGCTATTAAATGTCACAGAGCAAAAGGCTCTAAAATATTAGTACACTGCTGAATTTTTCTCGATAGGTAATTTAAATTGCGTATTTTTATTATATCTTGAAATTATCGGCATACTTGAAGATTACAAAGGGAAGCCGACATCTTTGCAGGTGTCGTCTATGCGTGTCAGAGGAAGCCGACAGTATTAAGACGCGTATAAAAAGGATCAAGATAAATTCATATACTAAATTTGTAAATCATTTTCAAAATTAACTCTTTTTGCTATATGCGATTAATTTATGTGATATTTTAATGTTCTGGATTATATTTTATTCAATTGTAATATTATATTACTGTAACGAAATTCAACACTGGGAAATAATTCTTATGAAACCAAACATCCATCGGGTTCGAATAATGGATCGAGCGGACTCGGCTTTCTGTAGAAATTTTTAACAACTGGTTCTAAAATTGCTTCAAAATTTAACAACCGGTTCGCGCGAACCGGCTGCAGCTTACCACTGGATATAACCCCTTCATAATAAAAGTGACTAAACTTCATGATTACCCGATATTCTTCCGCTATCTATTCCTGTGCTATACCTACTTTGGGAAAATAAAATCCGTCCTAAGTGGGATAGCAAACCTATTGCACGCAAGACAATTGAGGTTAACATGCAACAGAAAAAACTTTTTATATTATAATATAATCATAGTTAAATCATAAAATTATTTCATTTGGATATATTTAAATTGACACATAAGCTAGTCATTTTGTTTCGAATGGAGTACGTTAGAAAACTTCAATTTCCAAACTTCCAATCATATTGAGTTGAACTTTTTTTTAATAACTCAAATTAAGATTAACTTATTTCATAGAAAAATGCATCCAAACGCATGTTTAACATAATTATAGTGCCAAGAAAATGAGCAACCATGCCCTGAGCAGGATTCCTTCTTTCGCAGCGTATTAATTCTCGAGCATTTCCTCTCGCTGTCTACACACCTACCGCGTTCTCTCCTTTCATACTCTCATACTTTCTTCTTTCGTACGCAGGGCCGGCATGATGGAGTATGCAGGGTATGCTACGCATAGGGGCCCCCGGAAGAGGGGGGCCCAGATTTTGCTTGTATGTACCATAATTCATCGTCGTCAATAGCTGGCACAGTATATTTATAAATATCAACACAGGTAAATGAGCTGAGTTAGGTGTCAGACAGGGGTGAGCTGGAGGGGGCTCAGTGGGGCTCTCACGAGCCCTTTGTTAAAATTTGACTTTTCCAACGAGCCCTTTGTTAAACTTTTCGGACATATGTACTATATATATATATTAAGGATATATACTGGGCCATTCCAATGTAAATTCATAAATTATCCCGCTAAAACGCAAAGGACAGACTTCCTGAGAATAGTTTCTCGAAGAACTTGCCCCTTTTCTTCCACTGCTACACTGTCGGGAGCCTCCCAACATTGTAGCATTTTGGTGTTTCTAAAAACCGCGCAACGTTCACTTCCCTTCAGTTGTAACAAAACTGCCTTCGAGTGAATTGTGAGTGTATTTTTTGTGGCGTGTGCATCTGTTCTACTGAGGAAAAAGCACCACAGTATCGTTACATTTGCGGAATTTTTGTTGAGTATAGCAGGTCAGTGTTTTAAATTATAATAATGAAAAATATTCACTGCGAGTACTCGTTAGTCATTCAAATCAATTTTGACCATATTTCAGTAAAATAGTGCACACTAGGAGAACAAACCTAACCTGTTGGGACCAGTGCAGCATCGTAGTTCCAAAGGTTAGTAGTTGTATTAATTCGCTATTTTAAGAAGTGCGATCATCCTATTTACTTATCAGCGCCAAATAACTATGGGTCGGGTCCGCTTAGGTGCTTTAGATCTGGTTAAAAAAAAGTTAAGTTTTAGTTAAAATTTCCATTGAAATGATGGAATGAATGAATAGTGTTCAATATTTTTTTCCTCCACATGATGCTCGTCACACTATTATAGAAAATTTGTGGCCCCTTGCGCTAAGTAACACTGTTCTACATTTTTTTCATATCTACCTATTTATTCTATAAATTACATAAACCAAATTTTCTTTATATAAACCTTTTTAATCTTTTAAAATCAAACTTTTGGTTTATATAACATAAATTTAAGTTAATTGCTTAAAAAAAACTTTTTATCATGTCTCAATTTTTAAAAAGATTATAGAAATTGTATAGTAAAATTTTACAAAATTCTCTATAAACTTGAATATTTTCAACTTCCTGAATAAAAAAATTATAACTAGGTAATGTGATTTTTTAAAAACGTATCTAAAAGTCTAACTCTTTCACAGAATGTAAAAATATTTGAAAAGGCAGAACATTTAGCATACGTCTTGATATATTTTTTTAAAATTCCAACACCCTTTTTTATTTGGTTTCAGGATGAAAAGACAACATACGTTACTATCATTCTTTAATGCTAAGCAAACGAAGGTATCAGAATTAGAAGAAAGAAGTCAAACTTTTTCCCGGGAACAAACAATAACTGCAGTTAGTTCCTCATTGGCACCCATTGAAACTACTGAAATCGACAAATCTCTCCAAGGACCAGATTGTTGGTCTCTATCACAATGTGAATATTTTCAAGAAAAGTATAAATGGCTAATTGTTAAAAAAAAATTAGGCTGTAAAATATGTTCAGATATTACTTTTTTGGGCTCAGAGAAGGAAAAACATATACACGCATCTCATGAATGGATTAACTGTTCTGTTATTGAAAATGGAAGTAGTAAAGAAACAAAACAAGCGTCTTTGAGAAAGAAATGTAAAAAACACTCGTTTGCGACTTCACATCTGAAAATGATGAAGATTTTAGAAGAATCGAAAAAGCAGGCATTGCCCTTGGTGATTGACAATAGCAATAGTAAAGCTATAGACACTACCGTTAGGATTTTTAATGTAGTGTACAGCCTAGCTAAACAAAATAGACCTATGTCAGACATTGATACTGCACTTGAATTGCAAAGAACGAATGGCGTTGATGTAGGAAACTGCCTTCATTCACGGTTTTCAGCAATTCGAATTGTGGAACACATTTCCAATCAAATTAAAGAAACACTATTTGCAAACATAATTCATGAAAATGCGAAGGTATGCCTTATAATAGATGAAGCATCGACACTATCAAAACATAGTGTACTAGTTATTTATTTACGATGTGAAATTAACTTTGCGGCAGAACCAATAACAGTTTTTGTAGATCTCACCGAGCTTTCCTCAACAACTGCGGACAGCATTTTCAGTTCTTTAATGGAATGTCTTCATATTCATGGTTTTAATAAAGATTATTTGTCAAAAAACCTGATAGCTTTTTGCTCAGATGGTGCCAGTGCAATGTTGGGTAGGAAATCAGGAGTGGCCAGAAAGTTAACAGAATTATTTCCAAACATCATTATTTGGCACTGTTTGAACCATCGCTTGCAGGTAGCTTTAGATGATGCTATCAAAGATATTAATCAAGTAAACTACTTCAAAATATTTTTGGACAAAGTGTACTCAATTTATCACCAATCAAACAAAAACCAAGCAGAACTACATGAAATTGCAGACGATTTCGGGATGGAAATAATAAAAATTGGACGTGTTCTAGGTCCTAGGTGGGCAGCATGCAGTATAAGAGCGGCTACTGCAGTCTGGAAAGCATATCCCATTTTATATACTCATTTTAAAAAACATAAAGAATTTGAAGGAATGGCTAAAAGATTGTCTAATATAAATTTCCTCAGTGATTTAGCTCTGATGATAGATATTTTGGATGAGATAGCATTGTTATCAAATTCTTTACAATCACGGTCAACAACTTTACAAAAGGCCGACAAACTTATAAGACGCACAATAAGAGCAATGCATTCACTCAAGGAAAGTATTGGTAAACACGAAGAAGAAATTTCTCATTTAATTAAATCCGATACTTATAAATGCATACCATTTCAAAGCATTTCATTGAAGTTAGCTAACTCTCTTCCTAGAGGTCAACTAATTCAAAGTGTAATTGATAATTTGACAGCCAGACTTTTATCGACAAATCATTTTTTTTCAAATCAGCGTACATTGAATATGGGAACGATTTAAATAATCATAAGCAATACGAGTACCTTTTATCACTCTTTAATATGTTGGAACCAACCTCTTGGAACTTTGAGGAAATACTTTCTCCATGGCTAGAAGGGGAAAAGAAATTACAGCAGCTAAATATGTTGTTAAAATTTAAAATAGATATTAATGACTTCAGGGATTTTGTGGACTCAAATCTCCAATCAAAACCGCATGCTCCTATTCCTCCTACAATTGCAAAAGCTATGAAAATCGCTAACACAGTTGCAATCAGCAGTGCAGAAGCTGAACGAGGTTTCAGTGTAATGAATGATATAGGCACCTGTGAAAGAAGTAAACTCACAATTAGCCATGTGTCCAATCTGATGACTATAAAAATATTGGGTAAATCATTAACAGATTGGGATGCAGTACCTTTTGTAAAAACCTGGCTACGCCAACATCGTCTTGCAGATGATACTAGAGTTCGACCCAAGGTTGCTGTGCAACCAACAGATAATCAAAAAGCATTATGGAACCTTCTATAAATTGTAAATGTATGATGTAAATGGAGCCTATCCTTGCAAAAACTAGACAAAGCGACAACTACTAAAAACTCCAGAAAACACATTTAAATTTTACGAATTTAAAGTACAATTGTTCACTAAATAAATGCATTTTATTTCATTTTTCTCTTTTATCTTATTAGCTTATGATGTATATATTATGTAGAAGAAAAATACATCAGATTGATGTTTTAGTGAATAATGTATTATTGTAGTGTAGGAGTCCGCATGAAACAATTTACAAATTAGACGAAAAAGATTACCTTATTATGAATAACTTAGACAAAATTTAAGTGTAATTTATATAACAGAGGAGATATGGGGGCAATACAGTGGAGGAATGCAGGATTCATGATATTCTGATGACATTTAACAGCATTATACTTATACCCAAAAGTTGATTATTTATTTATAATTTCAATAAATAATTGTAAATATAAATTGACAAATAAAACATTGTATTCTTATGTAAATTTATTTCTAATTCTTCTCTTGGATTTATTTCACTTTATGGCGTTCTAGTACAGATAGCAAACCTAACCTAAAAATAGCTAAAAAATATTTTAAAAAGTATTAAATACGGTTATCAACGGAAAATAAATATAAATTCAAATTTTTTTAGAAATAAAAGTCCGAAAAACACATATTTTCTGAGGGTATCTTGTTTTCCTATGTTGAAATTCGGCATCAGACCTTCTTCCGAATTTCTACCCATCTCTTTGTTGTTAAAATACAGCGAGCCCATTCTTAACAGGTTGCCGTCATACCCCTGCATATAGCGAGCCCTTTGTTACCAGATTGGCAGCTCACCCCTGCCCTCCAGCACGCGCAAAATGAATATTAAATTAAAATCTATATCTTTTTCGGGGTTTAATTTCTTATGTTCTTTTTTGCATATATGTATTATATGTATCTATCCACTGACAACGGTACTTCATACTTCGAAAACAATAAAAAAATGGCGAAGATAGCAGGATTTCAGAAATTTAACAAAATCGGATATCAATAATAACGTTATAAAATAACGCTTCCACATACTTATATACAATAGATCTAGCTAAGTACTGTTCAAGTTTCAATTTGATTCATTGTAGGGTTTCGGAATTGTAAGCATTCAAAATAGTCTTATCGGGTTTGCATGCCTAAAAAACGTGTTTTTATTCAAATGATGCGCAGTATAAAATATTTAATGCAAATTAAAAATTTGAAATGTATATCAATTAACGTAGAAATAAATTCTCTACCCGCTAATCTTCACCGCATCAAAATCGCTTTTACCGTTTTCGAGATATACCTCTTTAAACTCGGGTATCTAGACTTTTTGAAAGGACAGTAAGTTCTCAATGGTATCTATTTTCCAAAAAAAAGTCTCATATGCATTGAATACTAGCTGGAGCTTATATTACCATTCTTCTATGATGCTCTTGTTCATAATAATGGGATTTTTGGCAAGCCCATTTGAAAAAGATGCTTTTGAATCAATGCAACATCTTTTGACTAAACATTGGTCAGTATGGAGGCATTTTTAAATAAGATAAAGCTTTTCTACCTTTTCTGATCTAACTTTCAGTAATCACTTGTCTATTCAACTTTTCAATTTGAAACTGCTTGCCGTGCACATAGTAGTTCCAGGTTTGACTCCAGGAGCACATCTTTTGTCCATTTGAATAACATGGACAGAGCTGAAACGAAGCGAGAAAGCCTTTTTTCTTTAGCATTTTAAAATATCTTATAAATGAGATATCGATGCGGGATTTTCACAGTTAGGCCAAGAAAATTATGGAAATGAATTTCCCTATCGTAGAAATTCAAATCTCATTTCGAAAAGGCCGAAAATTAGGTTAAATGACTATTTTTTCATGATTTTTACGCATTTATTCAATTCATCGACATGGTAACTGCAATTGTTTAAGTCTATTGTTGGCTCGATTCTAATGCATAAGAAATGTACAAAAATCGTGTTAAAACATCATTTTATATGTCCATGACTATTATTACTTTCCTGAACATTCGATTATGTGGATTTTATATTAATTTTTTACGTTTTAGTGCACATAAAAGTTGGTGTCATTAATTTTTATTTTATTTTAACGTAATAGTTAATTCACGCCTACCCATCATATCTGACAGGCAATTACGCTAGTATTAAAATAGTTAATATGTACTTTATAAAAATTTTAATGAAATTATTTTAATATGCTCAGATACTTTACATCCAACTTCATGAGATGCTTGTTATAAATGACTGATCAAACAGTTCTTATTCTGTGAGTCCAGCAGATTTTCAGGGGGGTCACAAGGATAGAACAATGTATATTTAAATGTTTCAATGTGTTATTTTTAATGTCCTGATTTTTTACAAATGTTCCAATACATAATAAAAATTATGTAGAGTTAAATAAATTTTTAATCCAATTTATCCATCTTTGGTGAGATACCATTTCTTTTTTATGTAAAACTTGGTTCAACTATCCTGCATTTAATACAAGTAATAATTTCATAAATTATGAACACTTAATACCTTTGAAACTGACCATAAATTATTACGGATAAATTTTATTATAGGGGAAGGCGGGAGAATGCCAATCACCTAAGCGAAAATGACTGCAACATGACCAGGATTGACCTAAAATGAGTTTCTTTAACGCAGTATGTTCAGGAAAAGGCCTTTACTGTATTGTTTTTATTACATTTATGATATTTTTCAAATTGATATTGCCAAATACAAAAAAGGAAAATTTGTGTTTGATTGGTATTCCTAACCCAGGTAAGGCAATGCTGATCAACTAATGGGCAATACCGATCAATACTTATGTTTTTATTCTTTACTGAAAATTAGATGTTCAAGCATAAAAGTAACATGTGCAGCCTTCGGGTCTAACCCATCTGCTACATAAAGCATGCACCCAGCGACCACATGATACACAGTGCCACCACATCTCAGTTTTGATTTATGCTTCAACCACACCAAGCAATTTTCAACATTTTTAATGTTGGTTACGTCATTATCTGAATTTTCATCAAAATGATTCTCTACCTCAGAGGAACTTTCAAAAGTGATGTTGCGGCGACAGGTTTTCTTCTTGCTTGGCTTTGTTACTTTCTTATTTTTGGTGGTTGCATTTCCTTCTATAATCTTTGCCTTTTTCAGAGCACATTTTTCTTTGGCTTCATTCAAGCATTGTTTTTTCTCTTTATTTCTTCTAAGCGCTCTTTCTGAGAGGTTGAGTTCAATATTTCGGAGTGCAGTTTCTTTCGATCTGGTGCAGTTAGTTGCACCAGTTTACTGACTTGGGTCATATGTGAAGCATCCAAAATGGTCATGGTAGCATTTGAAGGTCCAGTGACAGGTTCATTGTTACTGGTAGGACATATTGCCCGCTGTTGTATATCAAAAGTTGGATCTCATTGCACATTTCCATTGGCTGACGAATCAGGCACAGGTTCTTCATGTTGCCCAGGCCCGTGCCGGGCATATTTGCCACCTGGGTGCAAGCAGTTTATGCCTCCCCTTATGGATTTATAAAATCACCCTGGCCCAGATTTTTTTTCGATTTTTAAATTAAAAGTTGCATTTAATTTAAGAAACAAATTGTGCAAAACACATTGCGCAAACTTTCTCGTATACGAATCGTCTCGATATATTACGCAAAAGAACTTTATTTTAGAAGGCGGTCTATCACATGAGTTTACAAACACAGCAGATGGTAAAGGACATTTGCATGTTTGTAAAAACTCAAAATTAAGATAGATTCTTGTCTTCGTCTGTGAATTGCTGCCCCTAATATGTTGCTGCCCGGGTGCGATGCACCTCTTGCTCCCATAAGCCTTGTTGCCGCCAAGCGAGATAGTTTAAGTCGTTTACGTGAATACCACGTCTAGTTCTGACTCTGTCTTCATACAAGCCGGTCAAGGTATATAAAATAATATTTGTTGCTCGCAACTTGCATTCTATTATACATAATTAATGGTGGTGACCCTCACCTACTGCATTGATTTTTTCTTAAAAAGCGTGGCTTTAAAAAGTGTTGCCTCACAAACACCATGGATGGTTCTGAATATGACATCATATGGGATGATGATTTTGTCAAAGTGGATAGCGAGGATGAAGATGACACTCGTGGCAACGCCATTTACGTAGACGATGACAGAGAACACAAAATTGTCGACGAACTATTTGAGGATAGTGAGGGCAGCGATAATGAATTCAGAAGCTTTAGTGATTTGGACATCTAAAAGTAAATAAATAATTATTCTTATTTTTGTTTTGAAAAAGATATTTAAAGGAATGCTATTGAAATGCATTGAAATGTACAATTTATTGGCAAAAATGTCTGAAAATATAAATTATTTCCTTAATGACAAAAGTTGTATGCAATTGTTAACATGCATAATATGCACCCTTACTTTTTGGAAAATTTTTTGTGAAAAAAATGCGTATTATAATTGGAGAATTACGGTAATTTGTAATACATAATTTTATTTTAGATATAATTTTATCATTGCTATATCATAACAGCCATGCTGAATGGGTTACTAATATTTAGATTTTTTTATTTAATACAGAGATATAATAACACTCAATAAATGAATATGTACTTTGCTTGTGTTTAAGATTACAAATAAAATAATATTCTTGTGACTCTAAGGTTTATAATATTTTTTAATATCAGAGAAATAATTTACTTTTAATGTTTAAAATAATTAGATGACTATAATGGGTACTTCTTATAATAACAATAAAATATTCACCATATTGCATTCTAATGTAAAATTTATGTTACCTATATTATGTGCCTATTTTGTGAATTGTTTTCTGAAAATAAAGATGGACAATTCAGTAACTATATAGATGTACAACTTGGGAACAAGATAGCAAGAAATTGATCCTGGAGGTGTTTCATAGGGAGTAATGATGAATTAGGTATATAATTTTTTATTTGAAAGATTTGAACACTTACGATCTACATTAAAAATGTAACCCAGACCAGTAAAGAATTACTTTAAACTCAAGTTAAAATGCTCTCTTCTATGGACTTAGGTTTCCATAATTTTGAGTTTTCTCTTGAGGCACAGAGAGATGAGCCAATGTAAGTGAAAATTAGTATTAATTAATTGAGTTAACTTTGAATGAGACTTTATACTGATTTTTCTTTTAAATGTACAATGTTAAGCTGCTTTTATAAAAATACTAGCTTTTCGTACCCGGCTTCGCCCGGGTGCATTTCGGACTGCAAATAGTTATACTTTTTCCTGCTTAGAAGACAGCTTGAGAAAATGATACATACTAAAACTTCTCCTCTCCTTTCTGTAAACTACATTAGGAGTCTTGAAATAAAGTGGAAAGAACACGAAACGAACCAATACGAAAACTACAAAAACCACCATGAAAAAAGAATTGAATTAAACGCTAACCAATACCCGGTAGAAAAGGATGTAAACCGACAAATAAATAATCGTGGAACATAAATTAAGAGTACAACCAAAGAATATAAGTTCAATGTAATATCACCAAGAAAAAAGAAATGAATTAAACTCTAACCAATAGCCGGCATAAAAGGTGTAAACCGACAAATAAGTAATCAACGAACAAAAATCAAGAGCACGACCAAAGAATATAAACATAGACTACAAAATGAACAACTAAGAACGAAAACAAACAAAAATCACAAAAAATGGACAACAAACAACAAACTAACCGAAACCAACCAACGAATAATCTACTAAAACTCAATGTATCTGATGATGGCGACTGATGCTTTCTATTCAGTTGCTAAATAAACAACCAACAATCACAAAATAACGTGTCGTAGTGATGAGTAAATATTGATTACGCGGAATATGAGTTTGTATGTCAACATAATAACAGGAGAAACTAAATAAGAATACCTATTATTACTCTAAATAGATATAAGATTATTGATCTTAATTGTGTTTTTCATCGCAATTAATTGAATAATAGATTGAGATATTCGAACGAATCGATTTTAAATAATGTAGTAAAATGTTTTACTTTTCTAACGTAATTAATTACGTGAGTGTATCGGTAGTGTTTACGTTTTACCCATGGAACCGCAGACACGAATTCTTAATTTTAGTTCAGAAGACATAATAAAGTTCAACAAAAGTATTATTCAAATAAAATCTTTCGATATTCACTGCGTTACGTGTTCAAAATGTTAATCTAATTTAGTTCTCGTATTAAAATAACAATTACTCAAGAGTGAACCTTATTTCCAATTGATAAAACTCTCTTTTAATTCAAAACGATATTATATATTACAAAAAAGTATCTAATTATTATTGAAACGCAAAATGGATGAGCATAGGAAAAAACTTGCATGTTAGCATGAAATTCTCAATTCAGTTTTTATTGATAAACTGATAAAACAAAACACAAAAACTTTAACGTAGTAATTTAATCATATATCTTCAGTAATTTTCACTTAAACAAAATATGAAATAAAATAAGACAAAAGGCATATAAAAACAATTTAACTTATATCCAAACATACCTATAATGCGAATGACACGATTACAGAAAAAGAAACAGTTCACTAATGTTTATTCGCAGAATTAACCTGTGTATAGAAGACCATAGATAATGAAAGAAAAATATACAATCAAATCAGAAGATATTAAATGAGTATTTCATCAACTATTCTACGTTTACGACATGTTTATAGTTCAAACGTAATTTGTTTACATCGGTTGCTAAGTATATCCAAATGCTGAGCAATAATGAAAATAAGATTTTCCCTTCAATTCGTCTTATTTGATCTGTAAGCCCCTCTTTAAAAAAATTATCCCAAAAGAGGAGATAATTTACCACAAAAAAGTCTGCGAGAGCATATGTCTGCGATATATATGTAAGGAGTTAAAAATTCGAGAAATTTACGAAAAATTTTTAAATGGAAATCCCATATAAACGAAAATATTTTATTATATTTAAATAGTACACCGAATCGGTTTAAAAAGCTTACTACACCACCGTACACATGATAACGGTTAATATGACACCTTCCTCTTTTTTCTGCGTGTTGTAGTTTCTGAGCCTTAGCAGAACATACATACATACATACAAACACCTTACTTTATAGATATGTATAGATAACTTATACATATTAATATTAAAATTTGAAGTTCCAGAAGTAAAGTAGAAAGGGACACCTTACTATTTCGGAAACCAAATTTATTTAGGATTATGTGTGAACTCTGATAGATTCATAAAATATTCATATGTCTCTCAATGTTCATAGTAGATTCAATGATTATAACTTAAGAATAAAAAAATGAGAAATTAAGTACCTATCTTAGGCAACTCCTACAACCATACAAAGGCTTAAAAACAAACGTGCATTTCAAACACAATGCAGCTGTCATCAATAATGATTCACTGAAAGTAAGTTCTGAAATTCTAAAACAACCTTCATTCAGTGAATCACTGCCGAAGACAGCTGCTTTGTGGCCAAAATGTGGCACTGGTTTTTCATAACCCTGTTAAAGATATAGGATAAGCACTTCTTTTTTCAATTTTTGATTATTAAGAACAGTGTTGAAGCTAGAGGGGTGAAGTTTTCACGAATGGGAAGGTCTAATGAAGATCTGCATTCCTATGGTATCAGTTGTCCCCTCCTAAATGGTGGAGGCAAACCAAAACTCTGACGTGCCTACCACATCTTGATTTAGCAAGGGTATTTTACTTGCCAAAATTTGTTTTTAGCTGTCATTTCAAAAAACCCGCTTAAGCGTTTTGTATGACACACTAACTCTTCCAGAACGAAAGCAGCTAGATATTTTGTTATTTTGCCAATCAATTTAGTGTATGGTATTACTGCTTTTCTCCATTCCTATTCGCATGAGGTACTATAAGCTTCAAAAGGAGAAGGTGACTTGCATATGCTGTTCACCCTTTCGCTGCTATGGTGGTATGCAACCTGCAGCCCCCCCAGTGCTGGGCTAATTCTGGCTCACCACCTTCCACTTTCTTTCACAATATTTATTATACTTACATGCTTATATGTAACTTGCCCTCTCTTATTTACAACTCTTGCTTTTTAAATTCACTCACCCATTTATTAAATACAGTGGAACCTCGATCTATCGTTCACTTATGCATTGTTTTCCCGGATGTATCGTTCATTTTCCGAAGTCCCGGCAAATGCCCATATTGAACAATATTAAATAATACCGCATTCATTGTTCCTCGAATTATCGTTTTCCCACATCTATCGTTAATATTTCTCGGTCCCTACCCAAGCTTTATCTCAATTGATCGATGACTAACTTTTCTTTTTTAAAGAGACGAAACGGATTTTTGATGTTACTGAAGGGTTACGCGCTGAGTGATATCTATAATGCCGACGAGACCGGACTATCCTTAAATTGTTTACCGGACAGAACCTTCAGTTTAAAGGGTCAATCCTATCATGGTGGCAAAAGAGGAAAAGAGAGGATAACAGCGTTGTTGTGTTCCAATAGTGAAGGCAGCGATAAATTAGAGCCGATTGTGATTGGAAAATCAGTAAAGCCACGATGCTTTAAAAATGCACAAACCTTGCCGGTTAAATATTATGCCAATAAAAATGCTTGGATGACTGCAGAAATTTTTATAAAATTCTTAAGGTCTCTAGACACTGATGGGTGCTCAGCGTCGAAAAATAATTTTGTTTGTGGGTAATTGCGCCGCTCATCCGAAAGACACATCATTCCTCAAGAACATTAAGGTTATATTTTATCCTCCGAATTGCACTAGCATTCTGCAACCTCTTGATATGGGTGTCATTAAGTGTTTCAAGCAATTCTATCGAAAGCAGCGTGTGCAAAGAGCTGTGTGCCTTATGGACTCGGAGGAAGGGATTAATCCAGCAACAATAAAAATAAACGTTCTGCAAGCCATGCATAACATTCTTGCAGCATGGTGGCAGGTTACGGAAACCTCGATAACAAAATGTTTCCAAAAGTGCAGCTATGGGGATGAAAGCGATAATGATGAAGTTCCGCAATTCATAGCAGAAGAAGAGATAGACTCTTTCCAAAGTGATTTGAGACAAGTTACCGCAGGGGAAGAAGTCAATTTTGACAGCTATGCACTTTGTGACAGTAAGCTGGCTACCTGTGGTATCGAGAGTATAGAAGATTTGTGTGATGACAACGAGGGGAGGAGTAGTGAAGACGATGATGGAATCGACGAAGAGCCCGAGTCTGATCCTATTCCGACATTTTCCGAAGCGCAAGATGCATTAGAAAAAATAAAAACTTTTTTCTACGCCCATACTATTGAATATAGTGAAAAGTACAAACTGTTAAGTGTAGAAGAATCCTTATTTAATTTAAAATGTAAAGCTTCAAGAAAACAGTTGACCATCACTGATTACTTTATGAATAAATAAAGCATTTTTACGGTAAACATGATTTTAATGTTTCTTTTTATTTTACTGTTATTATTATTCTTCTCTTTATTTATCTTAATGCTTACTTTTAGGTAATGCTTTTAGTAGATCTAAGTAAGGTTTTTATACTTGTACATATTTATAAATCGACTTCTTATTTTCCACTTTCATCGTTTTCCAGCATTCATTGCTTTTTTTTTCTCGGTCCCTTCAAAAATGATAGATCGAGGTTCCACTGTATCCCACTTTATTTTAATTTTTTCTTTTTGGGTAGGTTTCTCTTTTCACTATCACCTTCTGATATTATTTATACTGTAATAGCCCAGGTCTGTTGGTTGGTCATGCTTTCATGATGGCTGATATAGAGTGTTTTAACAAACTTCCCGAATAGGTAGAAGATTGAAATTTGGCAAGGATGCTTCATTAACATATTTTAAGGTAATGACGAAAATAAATCTCCAAAAAAGTCCTGGGTTCGACTCCAAGGAAGACATTTCTATTTTCCGTAAGGTAACATGTAAAAATCCATTTTTTGGTGTGCAGGCTTTTATTGCTTTGGAAATCAATATTAGAAGGATTTAACCTACGATCTTCAGATCTGAACCATTTTGAAGAAAAAATTACAAAGTTATTCTGTTCATCTTTTTCTGCATACAATTCGAAATCACTCATGTTATACATTTAATTCACATATTTTTTGGAAATATTGCCATTTTAACGGGATGTTGTTTTGGCTACCAATTATATTGTTAGACCTCAAAATCCTATTGTTATATCAACCCTTATGGGTGTAAGCGTGCTTTGAATGCTTTTAATATGAGATAGGGAGGGAAAGAGAGGGAGGGAGGGAGAGGGAGGGAGAGAGGGAAAGGGAGGGAGAGAGATGGAGGGAGACAGACAAACGACTTTATTGAGGGCGAAATTGAGACTAATAGTCTCTTCTTACATTTAAGAGAGAGAGAGGGAGTGAGAGAGAGGGTGTGAGGGAGAAGGGAATGAGAGGGTGGAAGGGAAAGGAGGAGGAGGGAGGGAGGAGGAGAGAGGGAGGGGGGCAACTATTTTAAGGTTAACTTAAGATATCCCGTCATATTGACGGGCAATTACGCTAGTTTCAATATAACAGCCATCTCCCCTTTTAACTAAAACTTAAGTTTTAATCACAATCTATTCACCCATAAACTTCAAAATATCTTCATCAAGCATGTTGCTCATATATTAACGCCGGTTATTTGGTTGAAACGAATATTAAAGAAGACATGAAAAACGGTACTTTTTGGTCCAACTATCTGAAAAATAAGATGACCAGGGCAAGAAAATATCTACTTAAATATAAAAGAATGTATTCAAATTGATTTTGGGGAAATAAAAAAAGAATGATGGTTGAAATGAAAATACAAAGTCGAACTCGAGTATACTGGAGCGTAGGAAGGTGGGTCTACGTCCAGCTGCGCATGTATACTCGAGTGCAGCAGTGAAGGGGTTAAGCCTCTTCTATGACTATAATAAAGGTTAGGCAGTTTTCCAATAATATATAGACACAACCGATGGTCGGGAATGTTTTTTTCTGAGGACTCTTCGCGTTCCTACTGACCATCTCCAGTAGGCCTTATTTGAGTTGAGAACCACTGTCCTAAACGAAAGCAGATAGAGATTTCGTTTTTTCGCTAATCGATTTAGTATTCTGTCTTGTTTTGCGCATTTTCTCGGTTTGTCCATCTGTCTGTCCTACTCGTTAACTCCTAAACGAAAGCAGATAAAGACTTCGTTTTTCCCGCCAATCGATTGAGTGTTGTGGACGTTGTCTTGTGAAGGTTCTGGTGACCAACTGGATAGAGGTGAAAATTTTAATTTTATTTTTTTGATAAACATTTTGTTTTAAAAATTATTCTTCTTAATTACGTTATTAAAATTATTTCGTTAGATAGGTACCATTATCTTTTAGTAAATCGATGGGCTTTAGCGAAAGGGTTGAAGGCCATGGTCGGTAAAAAGACCAGCGACCACGGCGTGTTCTTTGTACCGCGTGTGGCCTAAAACGCAGGCGTTATAACGGATTTATACTTTTCACACAACGTTCATTTTGCGCTTCAGTTACAGTCCTATAATAACGATCGTATTTTTATTAATATTTTTAGATATTATCTCTGATTGCTATTTCCTAAACTTGAACATATACTCCTAGTATGTTTTGATTTATCTATATATTTGTTTTAAATAGAGATGTTTTAAAGCTTACCATAGCTTTAAAATGTACGAAGGGGCACGCGGTTGTGTAAAAAAATGCTCAAATAGTACGCCAGCAAAAAAAGTTGAAGAACCCTGTTCAAGACGATATCTATGTCAAACTTGTAGCCCTCCGTTAAGTCAAATTAAAAGAGACAAAATGTACGAGTTAGAATAATACGAAAACTGCCTATTCAATCATACCGCCACACAAAATTATAGAAATATTTAATTAGAACTATTGGTGGCAAAAGCTGAGTAAATCGCGTTTCGACAAACTTTTCTGTGAATTCTACGGCCGACCGGATAAATTTTAACATGTTAATTTAAGCGTCTATGGCAGGGATCGGCAACCTACGGCACGCGAGCCAAAAGGTGGCACGTGAATAGATTTAAAGTGGCGCGATATTTTAGGGAATAATTACGAAAAGTATGTATTATAAAAAGAATTTCACTTTTATTTCAATTTTATTTTGTATTTTAATGATACCATATTATATTCAGGATCCCTTATCTAATCTAATCTACTATAAAAAATTTGAAGCGTGTGTTTGTGTATTTGTGTATTGGTGTGTTTGTTCGTGGAACTACTCCTAAACGATAAAGCTAGAATAACCAAATTTGGTACAACTCTTCCTTACATCCTAACTTAGCGAATGGTCAAGGTATGGTCAACCGGGATTCATCACTGCTGCCAATATAGGGGATTAACATTTTTCCATAAGATAACACGTATGAATCCATTTCTTGACTTGCAAGGTATTCTTCCTTCAAGCATCAAAATACGTAAATATGGACCCATTTTTTTCGTTTTTGCTTTATTCGACGAATACAACTCTATAATATCTTATTCCTGCGAAGTTTACATGTTACACGGTCGAAGTTTTCAGAAATACGCTATTTGATTCGAAATTTTGTGGATTTTTCGTACTCTTTCCTGGCGTTGCCAAGGCGGACATCATTGTTACCTCTGATTCAGTTAGCTTCAATGAAGCTTACAATTAGACGAAAGTTTAGCGTTATTTGATTCGCACTTTTGTTTAAGCAAATAAACGATCGATGTTTATAGATAGCAACGTAAATAGATACTGATTATTATTCAGGAAGCGTTTATAACGATTGATGAAAGTAATTGAACCTTCTTTCGTCTATTGAATACTGGAATCTTACACTTTGTGTAAGTAAAATAATTATATTCTACATTATAATGTTTATTAACGTAAATAGGCTCACGTATCTGGTGTACATTTACCAGTCAGTGTTCAATCATGGACAACTGTACGTTGCTTTTTCACGGGTTTCTTCTCCTATAATATATTTTGAAGGGTGTGTTTTTGTGTTTGTTGGTTTGTTCATGGAACTCCTCCTAAACGATAAAAGCTAGAATAACCAAATTTGGTATGATCTTCCTTACATCCTAACTTAGTGAATGGTCAAGGTTTTGTTTCTGTCCGTCACTTTGATTCGAAATGGCGAACGATTTAACTATCGAATGTCACGTATTTTGCCGCGTCCTGCAATTGAAATACAGGGATGAGTGTAGACTACTTTTAATTTGCACTTTAAAGTTATTAAAAATCACAGTACGAACTTGAGACTTGGATACTTTTTTACGGGAAAGAACAGTTTATTTTTCTTGAAGACAGATTCCGAATTCTGGTCGAATTCGCGTAGAAATGCGGTTAGAATCAAGAAAATACGTGATTTATCAGTTTTATTACAATACCCATTATAAGCTACCATGACAACTCCCATTGTCGCCGAAATTGAGTGTTCAACGCATTTAAATGGAAGAGGGAGGGAGGGGGAAAGTACCTAATTTTATTTACGTTTTCATTATAATTAATTAAATAAACAAAATTTTAACAAAAATAGCAGTACATAACAACGTATTATTTATCGTTCTGGAATATTGTTTATTACAAAAGTGATGAAGGTATGTAATCTCTTCTTACTTATTAATATAAAAGCTTTAAATTAACAATTTGTTATATAAAAATTTACAATTCTTTACGTTTTTGTTATAATTAGTTGAATAAAATTTGAACAACAAAAACAGTAAATAAGAACGTAGTATTTATCGTTCTGGAATATTGATTATTAAAAAGTGTTGAAGGTATGTAATCTCTTCTTACTTATTTATATAAAAACTTTAAATTAACAAATTGTTATATGAAAATATACAATTCCTTACGTTTTTGTTATAATTAATTAAATAAAATTTGAACAACAAAACGGATTGTTACAAGCAAATATGATTAATTGTTAAAAAAAGCTAATTGTAATTTTAAACGATCTACTATATATTTTAAAGAGTTTGTATGTTGTGCTGTAGTAACTTCACTAAATCCGTTGAAATTCAACGGGAAATTCTGCTAGTACGTAATATAAGAACCGCTTTTCGTAAGCATTACGGGCAAAACGAATTTAAGGATGGCGCGCGTGTAGGACCATGCATGGATTTTGAATATTGTTAAAGAGTGGCACCCTAAAGAAAAACGTTGCCGATCCCTGGTCTATGGTGTTATGTGAAAATTACGTCACAATTTATTATAATTTACAATAGGATAGAAAAGTGGTTTCAGGATATAATTTTAATTAAAATAGTGACATTTTCCGTGTTAAATTTCATGGATTGCTTTTTCATCATAGTTTCACTGGCTGGAAAAATATTCTCGCGAGCAGCATGCAGACCGTGGGCAGTAGGTTGCCGACCCACGGTGAACATGTCAGGGTGCAATTCTATCCAAATGGTGAAAGATAGGCTTATAGTAGAAACTATATAACGTGGTATTTTTAAATATTTCATTATTCTTTTCCGTTCCGTTCTGTTCTCTTTTCTTATTAAAATTATTGGAACCCGATTTTGTAGCGAGATCGTGGGGTCATGTTATTTACCATCCAAAGCTATAAATTGGGAAGTTGCCAAGAAACATAGGAACGCACGACCCAGATCTAACGGCAACGGCATAATATCTGCTTCGTAGAAAAGAACGTAAAAAGCATTTAATGAGATCGAGGAAGTGAAAAGCAACTTAACCTTATCTAACCGACCAACAGATCTTTCCTTCGCGATGTGGGACAGATAAGAAAACGCAAGTCAGCACGCATGAGTTTCTGCATCGTATTCAGTACGCCTTTTCACGGGCGCTCGTGTGAGTTACCTCCAGCGAAACTTGAGCGGAGAGAAAGGTAGGTTTGTTGGGAGCAGCTTGCATTCCTCGCTCCCCCAAAGGTCGAGGACCAAATCGCACACGGTATGAATTTCCGCCGTTCTCGGACGCGGGAGATTAAGTATGCGGGGAGGGGTGAGGGGAAGAGAGAGAGGGCACAAGGGGCAGCTCGCGCTGCACCGAAGCCGCCGACCACGTGCCTCCGGCGTTCATTCCAGCCGACGGAGGACCACGCGCCACGCGGAGGAGCCCCGGGGAATGCTCTCACTGGTGAAGCACGCAAGGTCGGCGGCGCCTTGGGCGGCGGCGTGGCCACGCCTCGTTCGGTATACCATTCACGTTCACTTTTCCGATACGTCTGAGGATTCTTTTTGCCCCTCTCTTCGCCTTTATTTCCCCTGCCTGGACTAAAAAAAATTTCCGGGTTTTACGCTGGCGTCCCTTTCACTCTAAATTAAAAAAGTTTTAAAAATCGATAATCTCCAAAGTGTCGTTTTTTCCTATCGCAGACGGAAGTAAGATGAAGCGGAGCTCGGTTCAAATGTCTATCTTTCGAGGTGTTATTTTTTCCTTCTCGTTAAAATATAATCGTTTTATTTTCAGGTGGACATATGTTCTAAGCACTATACGGTGTAAATAATGAGCAGCACGTGAACATTCGCATTCCTATCCAATCTGATACATTTCTCCAAGAAATCGCGGAATTTATCAATTCTCATTCACGCGTTATATGAAATAGATCTCCTTTTGTGCCACTATCCCAACTTAGACATTTTTCTGCATTAATCTCGGACTGAAAAATAAATAATAAGATCACGAATCGGAAGTATATCCGCGATGCGCGGAAGAGAGCTAAAATATTAAAGAAAACAACCAACGCGAAAGACTTCGGTGTCGATCAACACAAGTAAAACGATATTCATATCTATTGCACCTTGTCGCGTTGTCGCGCCGTGTCAGTTTCAGACGTTAGTGACGGAGACAATGCCGCAGAGGTGGTATAAAACGATACAGAGGCCTGCTCGACCTCCTTGATGCAGGGCCGCGAGGAATTCAAATCGGCGGTCACGTGGTACGGACGAACGAGCGTTTTGCAAGACACATTTCGCCAATCAGAAGCAAGAAATAAGAGCGCGGCGGCCAATAAGGAATCAGGCTACGTCGTGCGAAAGGAAAAAATTAGCGATTAAAACGAATGGCGTGAGGTTTCAGTCTACAGTTTTGCGAGTAATACCGTATTGAATATCCGCTTATGAAAAAGAAAACTTCGTCCTGCGTGTCATAGGTCTTCTTTCGAAGGATTGATGGCGGTGACAAAGGCGCTCTCTAAAAAACATTTGTTGCGCTCATAAAGTGTACACACTTTTATAAGAGAGGTTGTTTATTCATTGAAACATACTATTAAAAATATTTTACGCGTAAGATACCTCGCGCGCACACTTTGCACCGGGTCGCCTGCTTTGTTCCTTCGTCCACGGCAAAGATCTCTTCATTTTTTTTGTTCAGAAAAACCAAATTTTAGCTTATGCTTTAAACTGCCTTCGCATATAAACATATTCCTCGCAATGAAAATGGAACGTTACATACGCTTACCGTAAAGGATTTTCAAGTTACACTGATAAAGAAAAAGTAAATATCGAGATGTATGCTTAAATAACTAAAATGAATGGAGAAACCTCCTAATAACCATCATTTAAAAAAATGAAAGTACTAACACTGGTTTAGGCGAATTTACTTCACGCCCGGGACCAAACAATCTGAGGATGGAATCGTTGATTTCGAAACGCGCATTCAGGCATTTTTTTAGAAATGAAGTACTTGTGTGTGGTTTTTGGCTTGTATTTATGCGTGTGTGAACGAAAGGGTCCCTGGCGTTGGAGTAATTCCCCCTAAACCCGGAGTGTGTGAATTAATTAAATTAAAACATAAATACTCCTTAACCGTACAAAGTGAGAATATTTAGAGAAAAATAAACAATAAAAAAGGGTTTTTTAAAAAACAAAAAACGGGTAAGGAAGGAATCAATGGAAAGAAAAACAAAAGTAACACTTACAGGTTTACGGGGGAAGAAAACCTCGCAGGTAGCCTGGAGTCACCCGTTCATGCACTCATATCCTTCCCCAAAGGAAAAAAAACTTTTTTCCCTTGGAGGAATAATTCCATATTCTCAATCGGGCTTAGGTTTGTTTTTTTCCCTGATAACAAACACTCAAAGAAACTGAAATGAAAAAGGCTGCGGTTGGATAAAATGTTCTTTTTATTTAAATTTTTACCGATGTGCAAATTAACAATATTATACAGTATAATTTTACCATGGCAACAAAGAAGAAAAGCTGCCATACGCAAGGCAGAGTTCGAACAATTGACTAATATGTTGGAATGCGGATACAGTAATAGTACGTGGCCAAGGTCTGCATATTTCATTTACTAGGGACTTCCTGGATTTGAATTATCGCGTTGAAAATTTTTTGTTGTTTACCAAAGATTGCATTATGATAAAGCATGTTTTAATTAATGTATTATATGGAGTAATTTAAGTTATTTTGTAGCTAAAAGATCTTTCACAATTTTCAAGATATACTCCTCACAAATATCAAGCGATAATGCTGGAACCAAAAAAAGAACAATGCGTTTGCATAAAATTTAATTATCAAAATATTAATGTAACTTAGCACAAAATACAACCAAAGCAAAATCACACGACGATGGTTTCACTTCTTAAGAGCCAACATCAGTCAAAGAGCAGTGATGTGAGTACAATTTATTATCAACCGGTTCGCTTCAATCGCCAAAACTTTCTATTTAAAGCTATGATCACTGAAAATTTCAGTAGATAACGTTTAAGTTTTATGTAGGAATAATTAGTTAAAAAAGTTATCGTTAAAATTTTTAGTGCTATTTCAATAAATGTTTATATTACTATTTCGAAAACAAATACACGCATTGACGAAGTCAAACGATGGGGAAAAATGTAACCAAAATGTTTGAAGTTCAGAGTGCGGGTGATCAATGATTTTGGAATATAAATACCTACCTTGCATAAATAAAGGATTAAGTTGAAGGAATCACTGCATACACCTTACAAAAGGAACAAACACCTACCGCGCTGTAGTTCCACTACTATTCCTATTTAGCCTCTTGATATCTGATCAGTAGCGGATTAAAGACACTTTGGGGCCGCTAAGCACAGGCACTCTGGGGGCCTTCCTCGTAGCTTGTGATGGTATAAAGCAAGGGTCGGCAACCTACGGCCCGCGGGCCTTATGCGGCCCCCGAGAGCATTTCATGCGGCTCGCGAAGTCATGATGAAAATGTGATCAGTATAATTTAACACTGTCAATTCCAGTGATATTATGGCCTCAAAACTTTTCTGGTGGAGTTTAAACGCTAGTTAACTAATATGAGATCACAAAATCTCTAAGTAACTTCTGATTTAAACGCCCATCCGGCACGCCGAAGCTCTCGTGATTTACAATGCGGCCCTCCAAAGCATTCACAACAACGAATGTGGTCCGCCATATAGAAAAGGTTGCCGACCCCTGGCATAAAGAAAACTATGATAAACTGAAAAACGTTTTATTGACAAAATAATGTTATCTAATTTTTTATTTTTCAAAAACACGAAAATAAGCCTCACAGTTTAACCTTCCGAACTTTTGAGGCAGCAAATTTCTAAGCTTGGGGCCCTTAGGCATGTGCCCTACTGGGTAATCCGGCACTGTATCTGATTGGTAACGACCGATCAGTATGAAGATTTAAATATATCCACTATTAAAATATTTATATTACTGCTCAAATTTGCTATTATCTTTGGATTTAAGTGATTACAAAATGTCTGCATTGTGTTATATTATTAATCGGCTGAATGACATCACTGGTGAAGAGTCGTAAGCCTGTAAACAATATATAAAGAGAGGGAGGGTGGGGGAATGTTCTACACTCAAGAGCGGATATAAAAACTTCCTAAGGAGGCCGGGGGGGGGCGATCAATAACTGTTTTCCGTAGGGGTAGGGGATATTTTTAATTTCTACACTAAATCCTTGTCAAAATTACTTATTTTTATTATTATATCATGAAGCACAATAGAATAATATGATAATTATCACAAAAGTATATTTTTTTACAAAGTTCATATATCCTATAATGCTAAAAAGTACTTTGAGCCGTTGATCATAACGTATCTATTACATAAAAGTGAATGTGTCTATGTATGTGTGTATCATGATTTTAAAACTCAAAAACTACAGATCGTAGAAGCAAGAGAAAGGTATCATTTTAAAAAGCGTTTTGTTACTACTGGCTATAAGGTCCCTGAAAAAATATTTTCGTTTGCTAAAGTGTCCCGGGTTCGAATCCAGGAGGAAATTATATTTTCCCATAAGTTTACACGGGATTTTCGATTTTTCAGAGTACAAGGTTTTTTTCCTTCACTCATAAAAATACGTAAATATGGACCGATTTTCTTTATTTTTGCGTTATTCGACGGCTAAAATTGTATAATATCTTATTCTTGCAATGTTTACATGTTACACGGTCGAAGTTTTCAGAAATACGCATTTGTTTTTGAAATTTTGCGTATTTTTCGTACTCATTCCGGGCGTTCCAAGGCGACCATCATTGTTGTCTCTGATTCAATTAGTGTCAATTAAACATTCAAATTGACGAAATAAAAGCGTTGTTCGCTTCGAACTTTTGTTTAAGCATAGAAATTAATGACGCATAGCAACATAAATATTTAAAGATAATTATACTGTTGACTGCGTTTGGGATGATCTGGGAAGCGTTTAATCAAGGCATTTCATCATTAATTTATGCTGGAATATTACCTTTATGTAAGTAACACTATTATATTAGACATCTTTAATGCTTACTAACGCAGAGAGGCTCACGCATAAATTTAAAGTTAGATGAGAATAGGGACGTACGTTTTTTCAAATTTAATATTGAAAGTTACTTAGTTATTTTCTCTTCGTAGCTACATTTACGCAGATAAAGTTGTATATTTTGATTTATCATATAAACAAAAGAAAACATGTTAGTTTGTTTGAGTGTTAACGCTATAACTCCAAAACCAATAATCCTAATAAGCTGAAACTTGGCATGTGTACTTAGGGAAACCTGAGGATGTGGACCTCGGGCTTATTTTTTAATTTTTGGCTTGGAAGGCGGGAGAGCCAAAAAATTAAATAAACGGTCATAAAAACTAAAGAACCGAAACTTCGCATCGGGAACGAGTGCAGCATATTTTTCATTCGCAATTGAATTGATTGAAAAGATGCGTTTGATTTCATTTAAGTAGTTTAAACATGTTTACATTGATAAGTATATTTTACAAGTTTTTTTCGTGTTCTATGTTGCCTGTTTCAGGGTCGGAATTCCAAAAAATCTTTTCATATATGCACCAGAAGGAAAGACTAAAAATATTGTATACCAAAAAGCACTACAATGAAGGATGTGAATAAAATCAGTTTTTTATCGTTGCCTATCCCGGGCAACGCCGGGTACCCCAGCTAACACATGAATATAAGAGAATGCCTTATTGCTTTGATTTTTCCCGTAACATAAAAAAACCAAACGTCTGCAATGAGTAAAGGAAAATAAAATTCGTTAATATGAATGACAACCCTCTCGGCTTCTTCTTTTGCTACCCCTAAAGAAGATCCAAGGTGGGGGGCGATCTCCCCCGCCCCGCTTGGATCCATCACTTTCCACCTGATGATGACTCTAAGAATTGAAACCGTGATTGTGTGATTTTGTTCGTTTGTGGAATTTTTTCCTTACTGACGTCACTTTTTTTGAGAGATAAATTTAAATTTTACAAAATGCAATTCCACGAAGGTACGGCTTCCTCAGTCAATTTCATTTAATACGTGTGCATATAAACTAGGAATAACCACCTAAAATTGTCAACTTTCGCATTGTGCTAACCAAACGTGTTCAACCTTACTAGGCGTTGTACTAATTATTTCGCCTAATACTTGGTACACTTTAAACTAATAGTGATAAAAATGACGAAATTAATGAAACTGAAGTTAGATTAAGTAAATCGTATTTTAAAATATAGAAATAGTAAAAGATACGCTCAACACAAATACAAAGAGATCGCTCAACCTCCATAAGGGTAAGCTGCCACTGATTCAACGCGCACTGTTTTGAATGGGTACAGGAATATACAAATTTTACATCGGTTATTATTTGGCGTCATTTTATCAATATAAATAATTGTTTTGTAACGGTATTATATGTTTTAACTTCACAATCCCTGATTCTGTATTCAAATAATTATCAAGCTCGTCTTGTGGATAAGAGTAGCCTGAAAAATCAGAAGTCTCCAAAAGGCTTAAAATTGGTCGCGAGAACAAAATGTGCATTTCGGCGGAAAGGCAGCCGCGATCAGCGTTAAATCACCAATAGTAGATTCTTTGGTTCTTTCTTGAATGTACTGTCAGTAAATTAACACTGATGACGCTTGGCTTGTAGCAGAAACGCAACAACTAATTATATGCCATTTGGAGAATTCTAATTTATCAATCTGATTCCCAAATTATGCATTAATGATGAATTGAGAAAAGTTTTTGGAATACTTTCGCGCGTCCCTTATGAAAATATTTATAGTATGCGTCCAATGGAACACCGCAGTTGAAACCCTACTTGAGGCGTTTATGTTACGCTCTTCTTTCGGTTCACGCTGTTCGCAGACTCACGGCAGATCTCCGCTGACCCAGTTGTCTGAATGTTTACAACGCTCGAGGAATATACCGCTCCAGAACCAATCGTCCTTGACCTCAAGGGGAGAATAAAATCTCGACCTAGTTTTGAATACATGGCCGAAATCGGCTTGCGTGTGAATGATGGGAAAAAATGACGTTTAACTCTGTATATGCCGACAGATTCATAATAATGAAAAGAATCTTGACTTACGTCCGGCTTATTTAAACATTATTCATTTATTCGACGAATATGTTATACTGGCAAGTAGAGGAGAATGTTTAGTAATGGAAAATTTTCAAAAACGCATGAAAGGTTAGCTGGTATTATTTGTGGAAAGGTATTTTTATCGTCTTTCTCTAGTGCAGGGGTTCGCAATATTTTCAATGCGGCGAGCACAAACTTTCACCCAACGAGCACCACAATGCTTTTATAAAATTGCAATGATCATAAATAAAATCAAAAACCAATGTCAAAGTGATTAAAAACGTCCTTTTGTACGTTTTGATAGGAAACAAACGGACAAATCAAATCACTTGTGTTAGGAAATGCGATTTTTAGCATCTTAAAGTGCACGGTTGGACTGCCAAAGAGCACGGCGTTGCTTGCGAGCACCAGATTGCGGACCCCTGCTCTAGTGGATAAATTTTAATCGAACTGAAAAATTGGGATGAGATTTAAGAAATATCTAGGATATGTAGATTATATTCAACGGAGAAGTTAGATTAGATTTATATTATATTAGTTTATATTCTCATTTTATAAGAGCTTACTTAAATCTTATATTTACACATTTACTGCCGCATGATAGTTACTCCGACAAAACGCTTCCATGTTCTTGGTAGCTTTCACTTCGGAATTTTAATGAAGTCAACTTTTCATTTCTGTAGCGTTAACAATGTGCAGTGTCATTTTCACTCACTTTTTCTATTTCTTTCGGATTGGTTGAGACAAAATCATCCTCTGAAAGCCTTAGAAAAGGGGCGACCAGCGTGTTAGGCTCTCAATGCAAGGGTCGCGGATTCGAATCCTGTCGAGGGCATGGTAACATGTGCTTGTAATTGAATCTATTATAACATCATGTGGTTTGGGAAATTCGTTTGTGTCGAATAAATTATTATTATTGTTATGCGTACTTAATTCATTTATTTCATTTAATTCCTTAGGTCTTTGGGGCGCGGGGTCAGTGATTCGGCTTTATACGTCGACCCCGGCGGCCGTGGAAGGAAACATTTTAGCGGATGAGCAAAGGAAACACCTTGATTTTTTTAAGAGAATCTTTTTACAGCTAATTTGGCGAAGATTTATTTCAAGATTTTCATCTCGAGAACGAAAAGCTTTTTTTTTTGGCTTTAGCATTCCACGTGCGCACACACATCCTCAGCCGTGAAAGAGATCGGTTAAAAAATCCGTCGGGAGGCGCCCAGTCGAAAAAAAATCGACAGTCGTTATTCGATCGCTTCCCTATTATTTTTTCGGCTCGATCCTCGTTATTGTCACTTATGCAGTGTTGGCTTGCGAACGGAGATGGCGGCGAAACCTTGTGCGATTGACATATGTTACGCGCTATTGCCGCCTATGCCTCTCCTCCCTTTCTATTTCTCGGGGCCGAAGGGCACTCTGGGTGTGGCCGTGTGGGCGACGAGGATAACGCTAGTCCTCCATTCCTTCTTCGGAAAGAGTTCCCGCAGCACGCCCTAAGGGGAAGTTCATCGTTCAACCGTTATTGGGTGGGAAAGACTCTCCTTGCAAACTAATTTCGCTTTTCGCGCTCGACAGCCGCGTATCGGAAAAATGACGAAAGCGTCGACGCTTTAATTGCGATCGAGCGGAAAATAAGGAGAGAAAACGTTAGCTGCGATGACCTTGATGCGGCCGCCTTGCGTTATATCGTTAGAAATCGAGCATATCTCGATCCGACAACACGTGACTGCAACGGCTCGGGGGCACGGTCGTGCGTGCGTGCGCGCGCGCGTCTTCGAGGTTCGGTGCATCGAGTTGCAACTCGTGGGCCTCGTTAGTGTTTCCCGCACCGTGGGATAAGGAGCGGAAACGTATCCGCAAGATCACTGTCATGCACGCCAAGGATGGATAAATCGGGTTCGAGGGGAATCCATCCGATGAATGATCTGCTACGGGGCGTAACGAAGTAATCGGTCATATTATGAGTGCTGCAATGAAAGGGGATTAAAAGACCGGCGCGCCGGCAGAGAGGTGGAGGCGACCGTTAGGTAGTTAAATTCTGTGCAGAGTCATCGAGAACAGGGGTGGGCAAGTAAAGGGCCGCATGAGACCCGCGATGTCCTCATGATGAAGATATATGGCGTTTAATACGGGGAATTTCCTTCCTGTTACCAAACCCTCGCAATACTTTGTACCCACCATTTATTAGTTGTTTTTCAGCCTTTTTACAATGCGAATGGAGCTGTAAATTTTGTTATTGTCACATATGAATGCTATGCTTTGATAATGCCCTTTTCTTGTATAGGTATATCGTTTTAAATACAGAATATCTACAAAACTACCTTTAAATAAATACTTTTAAACGATTAATTTAATTGATCAAGGTACCGTCTTATTTTTAGTATAAACTGTTATTAAAGCTGCCTTGGTATTGCTAAGAGTTACAGTTGTGGCCGAAAAATAACATTCTGCTGAAGTGATAAACCGCATGGACTAAGTACAGCTAACTTCTAATGGGTCCCGAGAAGCCTTAATTATAACTATACGTGACATGTAGTACAGACAAGTTCCTTCTTGTTACTTAAAAGTATGGCGGAAAAACATTTTGGTAAATCGGTAATCTATGTCAAACTTTCGGTGCGGCTCTCCAATGCACTGGCAATTACTAGTGCGACACATCTTTTGTATAGTTTGCCAAATGTTGATCTTAAGTAATGAAGCATTTCATTTGTATATCCGTTTTTGTCGAACTATTCGTAAAAACCGCTATTGGATTAATTAAATTTTTTTAAATTTAAAATTATAAAATTCTTTCTTAGATTTTCTGTAGAAAATTGATCTGAGGCAAGATCGAAAATTACTGTTTTTAGTATCAATAGATACGTGTATCTCCATTTTGAAACATCGCATCAGTTGCTCCTCTATGCCAGTATAATACGGTTTAATGTAAGTTGAAATGAGCCTAAACTCTTTATATTTTCATTTTATTTAAACATTTATTATTAAAAAGAAAAATTCCTTTGGATAAGTAGGTATTCAAGGAGATACCCATATACAAAATATATCGTTACATAAAAAAGAGCAAATTTTAAAGAAACCATAATCGAAAGTCATTATCATAAAATTAAGAAATTTTGCTCATGAGATAATTCGCATCACTTCTATTTATCATTGCTACATTCTTATTAAATTTACACCAATTTTTTTATATGTCGCAGACAAACTCATTCTACTTCATTCACATTAGGATCAGCTCACAATTGCGGACTTTCGTGTAGCTTTAGGCAGTGGCGCATTAAGGTACCTGAAGGCCCCAGGTGCAAAAAAATCGGGGGGCTCCCAACTGACCGGGAGGGGGGTACTCAATCTACAAAAAAATTTACAACTTAGGAATGGAAAAAATTTATGCAGCAGGTTAAATAAAATGAATTACAGAAATGCATAAATAGAAAATTTAATATTTACCTATTATATAACTGTGAGATGTGTTTTCGAATGACGCAAGGGATGTTACATTGTAACAAACCTAAGTAAAAACAGATGTGTACGTAAGTAGTAGATTATACCGATTGTGAAATATTTTACTAAATAAAATATTGAAAAACATCCAGTTTTGACTGTTTTGAGTGTCGAGGCCCCAGGCGAGCGCCTCATGCGCCTGTGAGGTAATCCGCCACTGGCTTTAGGAAAATGTTTTAGCATTAAAAATATATTAGTTTGATAAATTTTTATATTTCATTTAATTGAAAATTTGATGAACGTTAGCTGAAAACGTGACAATTATACAGCATACCTTTCTCTGCATGCCCCTTTTAATGTGCATTTCTTATAGCGCGGAGCAGACCCGCGCCTACCGTGTGTCCAAAAAACAAAGGCGGCCTACAATTAAAACGGCCTAACGTTACTCATATATAAATGTATTAGAAATTCCATTTTTTCCAGAACTGTGGAATTCATAATTTGTCTATGGATCCCCATTTAAGGTTAGGATGTCGCACATCCATGCTATGAGAAAAATGAATACGAAACAGAAAGATTTAATAAGCTAGGAAAATCTAAACAAAAAACACAGTTACAGTAATATAGAAAATGTTTTATACGATTTTTGTTGGTAGAGAAGAAAGGAGGATATAACACGAAACGTTGAAATAGCAAGGTGCGTAATAATTGTGCGTTTACGTAAGAAATTGTTTCTCCTTTACTAAGTAGAGCATGTAATACAGTTACTTAATATTAACCCAGAGAAACTCAACATTCGTGGCGAAAGCCCTACTTTATTCATTAAAAACGCGAATAATAGATTTGGCGGAAATTAATAATGAGAATTCAATGATAATTTCGAGAGCACACTTCTTATGAGATTTTCAGTTGTCTTCGATTCCGTTATTCCAAACACCTTTCCTACCACCCACGCCTAATTGACTCATGAGAAACAGTGGATCGGTGACTCACGATTTCAACACGCACGGACAGCATCATTTTGTCACGTGAAAATTTACTTTCTCTCTCATCCGCATCGCTCCCATTTCACACTTTTTTCCCACACTTTTTTATCTTTCCTTTTCCTGGTAGCGTTTACGATTTTTTCCGTGCATAAATCTAATTAAATTTCGCTTAAAGAACACTAGGCTTACTCGACCATGACTTTTATGATCCACGAATATAATATTTTTGCGTAAATTTGATTGATCTGTTTGTTACAGCTATGCAACGATGCACCCTACTTTGAAGAGTATAGAAAAACCGATGATATAATTTTGTCGTTGACTGTCAAACGTTTAGGGAATATTTAATTGCAAGGAGAAAAGTAAAGCAATCGGTATTCTTCCTGTCCCGTTAAAAATTTACGTAATGACAGATAGAAAGAATTAGCATGAAACTTATATTTACAAATCAAACTTAACAGAAGCGAATAGTCTAATATTTCGCTTATATTTTTTACCATAAATGGAATGCTTTATTGTTCCAAACATTTGATGCATTTGATGTGCAAAAGCTCATGAATTATCAAAACGCATGTCACCATTATTTATCATAATTACTTCTTTCACACTATGACGATTCCACCATTCTGCTGACAGAAACCCTTTTGCGGGCCATTGTGTAAAAACATTGAGCGACCCCGCCCCCTACATAATAAATCTCGGGATTAAGATACAGCGCATTCTATCGGTAAGAGAGTTAGAGATTTCATAAATTTAAAAAAATCAGATTTCTCTTTATATCTATTTGAGAGAAAAAAATAGTTCGACGGCGAATGTACGAAGATGGTGGAAAACGCGGCGCGGAGGCTTATTACCTTTAAGTACTTCTCTTTTTGAACTTGGAATATTAATACCACCGCATCATATCCCTATCGCAAGAAACCGATCTAAACGGTCGCCTCTCGCCCGTCATGCGTCGAGACCAGGAAGGGAGCGTGGAGAGCGTTTCCCAACAAATCTTTGAAGGCCTTTGTCGAAATTTTGGAAATTTCAACGAATCGGAAAATTTCGATCCGGGCGGAGTATCTTTTTTTGCGCAATTTTTTCCCGCTTCCAAAACAAAAAAAAAACTATGAGCGCTCGACTCTCTCGTTCACGTTCTTTAACTCGTGAAAAATGCGCGACAGAGCGCGCACCCAAAACCTATCGACTCGTGTCGACGAAGAAACACGCCTATGATTGTAATTCCGGGGAGATTTTTCTTGCGTGCAACCGCTGTCGATGAATATCCGTCCATTATGGAATTGTTTGAGCAATATCTACCTGCATTCCTAAAGAAAAATGGAAAGCGATCTTTTGAAAATGCGAGAATTCCTGTTCGTATATTTATGGCGATCGCCGCCCCTTTTATTAAACAATCGCGCGCTCGGAATTGCGTCATTTTTATCAAAGGCGTAATTAAATGATGCTTTGTATGATGATATTGTTTCTCTTTAAAAATGCACATATAAAAGGTTGGAATAATTGCTTGAGATCCTTGAATAACAAGTTAAAAAAAGAACTGCAAAAGCAAATTCCACAAGCACCTTTTTTAAAAAGGATATTCGCCTGAATTTTTGGAATCTTCCACCTCATTCGCATCCTTGTTATTTTAAACATACCTCACCGCAGTTAGGCAGATGTAATATGACCTTTATCCACTTTCTTAAGTAAATTGAACGTATTTACGCTTCGCTTTTATTGTTGTAGCAACATATGCAAAACGAAAATTTAGCGTAGTTACGGATCCGTATAGATATTCTACAAGGGTTTTTTTTATCCTGCTAATAAGCAACCGGATAGACGGTCCCCATAATCAATTATGGTTCGTATCTGTCACAGGCCAAAACTATCCTGAAATTCTTAGCTTCTCAACACTTCTCGTTGCTTCAAGATTTTGCTCTGGGTCGGACGGACGAAGTGAAATCATATGCGATTGAAAAAAGCGCTAACAAGTTTATGGCCCATGAAAGTCTAATAAAACTATTCTAAGTTTTATGTCACTTAGAAAGTACAGCTTGGATTTTGCTCGCGTATAAATATCTTTAGGTTTTAGTGACTCCTTGCTAATCGCTGGAAACATTCCAGATATGGGATTCCCAAATCGCCGAAGTTAACATTTTAAACACATGATGCCATTTTTATAGCACAAATAAGAATAAAACTTGGACAATATATGGCGTAGCCGAAATCCGCTGATTCACCGCTGTCCAATGGTGACTTTTATGAGGTTTTTGTTAAATAATTCTAACCTTGAACGACACATTCCAAGCGGTTCAAAATGACTATAGCTTGTGAATCCCCCATAAGGCCTCCAAGGCTGATCGTTTTTCTCTAGGCTTTAGAAACGCGCAACCTTGCATTCTATTTCGCTCCTTTGGCCAGCCGTTTCTTTTTTACTTTTAATCATTACACCAAAGTTTATAAAGATGTAATGAGCTGTGGGATTCTACCATGTGTCGTGCTACCGACGGTTTTTGCTTGCGGTCTACAGGAAGGCCGTAAATGCTTCCGAACGTACCTCAGGAACACGTGATCGAGCCACACCCACACTCAAGGGGCAAATATCAATCATTATTACCATCTATGTCTTCTAAACTCGTCAGAAATGTTGTGGCTACGTGTTTGGAATCATAAAGTGAGCGCTTAACCTTATTATCATTGCCGAACAAAATAAGATCGAATCCCGTTATAATCCGGATCTATCGGAACAGCGAGTGCTATTTTAAAAGGAAATGTAACGATGGTTGTTATAATTAACAATTACAGTGAAATTTTGTTAAATGAAATCGATTTGCAAAAAATAGTCTTTGGAAGAAGCATACATTTGTACATCCCTAGAGAAAACGAAAGCAAATGTCGACTGATATGAAAACGTCAAACTCACAAATCTCGTGATTTTAAACCATGAAATAAAATTAAAATATCTGTCTTGTCTTATTATTCAGTCAAAGACATTCGTTTATGTACGAGTGCATTGGGTTGCAAATATTTGAGTCCTGAAGTCTTTAAAACCGAATTGACGTGCATTTTTAAAATAATGGAATGCATTTATATCATTATTCTTTATGAGGAAAGGACAATTAATTATATGAAAAACCTTACAGATTAAATTAATACCACTCCTAAAACTTGATTAAAATATTTAAGTTTTGGTATAAAGTTTTAATTTATAGGTATACTCTGCGTGATTTACCTAGCACGTTAATGAATTAACACAGCATATTCCGCATATCATATCGCCACTGTTATAATAAACTGAAATATTACCTATTCCATTTGAAGACAATTATAATCTAAAAAATAATGAGTTCACGTAAAATGTAAATGTAAAATGTATATTTATGAATAAATTTAAATATTATTTCACCTTATATCCCCTGAATTTTGCCAGAAAATATAACAACTATATTTTTTGTCCTTTTCCTTTGTTGAAAGCATTCAATATTGGCGCTAGTAGACTAGACATATGCAGTGGAAAAATTTTTCCCCAGCATGAAAATCTGAACAATATTTGTTTCTCCTATCGGTAATCATTTAATCTGTTTAACGAGTAGGTCACGACGTGAGCGTTTACTCATAAATTGTGGAAACTTCTGATTCTAAGAGAAATTAATTTGCTCTTTTTTATATTTTAGATTCTGCCATGAAACCATAGCCGTTGTTTTTCTCTATATTCGTAGTGGATGTGGTAATGATATGTTCCTTAATTAGTTATTGGGATTCTATTATTATAAAAATTTTCATCAAAACCTCTTCAACGTAGAAACCTTGTTGATATGCTGTAACTTCTGCGTTTCATCCAATCGGAACCAATTTTATGTACTTAAAAAGTTCCCTATCACAGAATATTATCACCGAAGTTTCACTTTCATGTCGCTGAGTAATATCTTTCGGAATTTTCACGAAAGTCGAGTTTTTATCTTTTCCTCAAAACCTTTCTTAGATCTTAATCATCCGTAATTAAAAATGAAATGCCTGACGATATATATCTGTGTGTGTTTGTGTGTGCGTGTGTGCGTGTGTGCAGTAGTTCAACCTCTCTGAACCGGAATTCTGTGCTCCGGAAACATCACTGGTACAGAATGATTCCGAAATGTTGACTAATCCGGAAATACGGCGTGGATGGCTTTTCGATTTTTCCATTCTCTGTGTTCTCACACCTTAAGAAAGAAATGTTAAAAACGCTGAAACGTAAAAACTGTCATTTTCACCTATAAACCCATCCAGATCGGGTAACGTAAACTGTTTGTATGAGAAACTTCATACGGAAACACATTCCTTGTATTTGTTACATATTTGTTGCATTCCCATGCTTTGTTTACCCATCGCTTGGTGTTAAAAATATAAATAGTCATGGCTCTTAGTTGGTGTGCACTGTAATGGTACAATCATAATATATTAAACGCAAAGTGGTTCGGAAAATTCCATAAGTCTGAACGTCAGCGGTCCCGAGTTTTCCGGATATACATAAATAAGAAATATATGAGCCATCATATTGATTATCAGAGGTGCTCACAACGTAGTTATGTTATTTTGTGACATAGGGCCGGACGATGTGCGACAAATATGTGACTAAATTTCATCGCTGCGTTTTCCTTTGATGAATTTTCTTTCGATTGGAATTCCTCGAGAGGGCGCTCCTATCCACAACTGGTTTTCCACTTGGAATGCCTTCTCACGGCTCAGTGACCTCCTTCCACTCTCGCTTTCGTTCCTAACGTCTCCGTGCTCCTCTTCTCCAAGCCGTCCCTCTCATCCTCCATTCTTAACCGCATTATGGATTTCTTTTTATGACTACAGATGAAAGAATAGCATCAAAGTGGATGGGGGTACGGGAAAGATATTTTAGATTTTTCATAGGTTGTAGTGTATTTCACGAAACGTATTCGACACTTAACTGTTAATATTTGTTATCTCGCATACGAATCGACTTTGATAAAGTTTCGATTTACTCACATGTGACTTCAAGGGTTTTTAATTAAAATTCATTCAGTTATAAAACTTCATGCTACAAACAATACTACTTACGCCACACGTCTCCATTTAACTATATAGCATCTAGTAGCACAATTATCTATCGACTTTTTAGCCTTAATTCCTTCAGAGATATCAATGCATTAATTTTACCTGTGACATTATTGTATAGACTAAGAGAATACCAGAAACTTTGTACAATATATGCTGCAACGATTTAAAAAATACCATTTAAGAGACTTAATCTCGAACGAATTCTCCATTCTGCATTCCTTCTTTTAGTATTTTCAAGCGCTACCCACTGCTGGTAACAGATAATAATTGAGGTATCTCATTCAGCCACAAATTTATGAATAAACTAGAGAGCTAAACAATATAATTTCTCGGTAGGGATCGTCGATTATTTCACATAATGATTTGGTTAGTGTTATAGAATACGATACTCAATCTGTTACTTAAAAATTATTATAGGATAAAGATACACGTGTATACTACTTTCAAATAATTTATCCCCATCAAGGTAGCTTTTTGACTGAAATGGACATCTGCTATACTTAACCGTTTTATGACTACTCGGGTTACCTTGATAGTCAGTCGGAATCAAACCAAAAGGCTAAATCGATAATTCATAAATGAATTATTCATTTTTGAATGTGGTTGATGAGTGATTTATTAATGTTGGAATTCATATTAAAAATTGCCCGCGGCTCTAGTGCCCAAATTATCATGCCGCGTGAACGACGCCTGCTCGAAATGTTTTATTTTTTTCCCCTTAAGAGACTTTAAATACGAATTACTGTCGTGCTATCAGACACAGAAAGTGGACAACGAAAAACGTAAATGATAAAGAGCTTAGTATAAAACAGCTGTCATCAAACGCGTAGAAGTAGAAACCAGAACAAATTCATTGATAAAAAATATTTTAATCGATTGTTTACGGTCGTCCTTTGCTATTGGTCAGCTGAATAAACGAGCTTACCTGCGACGTAAAAATAATAAAAACATTTTTTTAGCTGCCAAGACAGGCAATCTGCAAAAGATCTGTCGTCACTGCCATCATAAGAAGTCACGAGTTCTTTAGTCACGGAGAGGAAGATTTATTTCGTAGCGGCTTGCTCATCCACTCATTCATAAGTATTACGCCTTAAGAGACTTTGAGATGAATGTAACGTAATCTCATTAATTTTGTGCCCTTAATTTTTTGGAATGAGTTCTTGTGGCCTTCACTAATAATATACTCATTTTTTTTTGGGAGTTATGACGTCATGAAATTGTTCATAAAGACAACTCGTAGAAAATAAATGTTGAAATAGAAAATAATTACTGCTTCATTCGAGTAAGTACGCATGCAATACTTCAATTTTTTTTTGGATAAACACGATTCGATTTATTTTGAACGCTTTCTTCCAAAAAAATTTACTTCTTGAGTCGCTAAAGGAGACAAGGGACTCCTGTTTCCGACGCGACCTCCAACGAGCGATTTCACGCATCATCGATCAAATTTATCGAGATAAATAGTTCAGCTCGGGGAACCAAACACAATACAGCGTTGGTGTTGCGGGGATACGCCTCGGAACCGTATAAATACGAAAATTAAAAAGTTTCTTCGGGCCTAATGTCAGTTTGAGTTTGAAAGTTTAGCAACGTTTTTTGAAGGAGAAAAAAAATCATTAAAACTGGAAAATGTTAAACTTAACTTATATAAGGAGGAAGAAAGTTATGGTGTACTTTGTTTTGAATTTGATCGATCGAACTGAATACCTATTCGAATAAGTTAAGCCAGAAAAAATACGGGAAACATGGTCAATGGTCTACTAAGAGTTATTGGAAGCATACATTTTGATGAAATTTCTAACAAATGCTACGTGACGTGATTACTCATTAAAAACTACTAATTTTGGTTAGGAAGTTTAATTAAAATTATTACTAACTTAAATGGACAAATTTTATTAGACTTCAAACCACATAGGATAACAGAGTCATTTTTCGATTTTAGATTTTGGCTCCTACAAATCTATACTGTTTCGTACGTACCTCATAAATAAAATAGACTTCGTCGTCGGTGGGAAACACTGTAATGCTATTTTTAACAAACTTTCCGAGTAGCTAGAAGATTCCCGAGAATGAATTCCATTCCTCATAAGATAACATGGAAAAATCGATATTTCGACCTGCAACTTTATTTTATTCTGCTTATTAAGATTCACATATTTGACCTACGATTTTCGGACTTGGACTGTATTAAAGAAAAATAAATGCAGTTTCTTATTCTTATCGTCTTTTATCGCTTTGGAATCTAAATCTTTCGAATTTAACGTTTTAATATCATATTTTGACAAATTTTAGCGTTTTTAACGTGAAGTTCTTATCGTCTTTTATCGCTTTCGAATCTAAATCTTTCGAATTTAACGTTTTAATATCATATTTTGACAAATTTTAGCGTTTTTAACGTGAAGTTGCCTTGCCAACCGATTGCACTGTTAAACTCAAAATCCTATTACTCTCACGTATGCTTACGTTCTCTCCGGACCTCCATGGACCCTCCCGGCCCAATTCATAGGTATCAGAGATATCTCAGAATTAGTTTTTACTTTCTGCAAAAGGTGAAACGACTCTATTACCATATAATACGTAATTTTATTTGCCAAAGACGTCTGGCATAACCCGGGCATCGCTGGGTACTTTCAGCTAGTATATATATAAAGAAAATTTCGTGAAAATTTAAGTAAAACCAAATGCGGTGTTAGCGGTTATATGAACTTGTAGACCAATATTATTTCTATTTAATACTGAAATATTTCCTTGCTTTGATTTTCTCCAATTCATACTTGTGAATAATTGCGTTCCAATGTAATGCACTTCCAACCTAAGATTTGTTACCATTTAAATGTTTGTAATCAGTTATTAAGTTTTGAGGATTCTGCGTCTCTGTATTTCTATAGGTATTATACCTTAAAATATAAAATCTAAAAATTTTTAAACGGGAACGGCGCCTTATAAGTACAGTGTTTTAATGTAGTATAAACTTGAAATAGGTCCTCGTTTCGGGTTTATCTTATTGCAGTAAATTTTGATATGGCTAAATTTGGATATAATTGACATAAAAGTTATGAGTTCATAAATTTTCATTCTTCGATACGCATGTGATAACACGGGGTTGATACCTTTTGAAACAATGACAAATTTCATTTTCATTTTTATGATTTAAATTAAAACTTTGGACTTTAGAACTGACACAAAATACTAACCTATCCCAGAGTAAGCACTTAAGTATAAAAAATTGAAAAATTAAATACTTGTCTTAGGTGTCTCCAATGAAAAAAATGTTTTTTTTATAACCGTCTTATGGCTATTGGGCTTCATTCTTCAATTTTTTATCCTTAAAGGTTTTAGAATTTATTTTCAGCCATCACACGAGCTCGATAACTCTCTATTGTATTAATCCAGTGATTAAGGAACAGGTTCAGATTTTTCATATCGCTTAATCAGTTATATTTTTACACTGTACTTTTTCTTTTAACCTTAATATGGAAACCGCTTGAAAAAACTCAATGCAGTATTTTAAGTACGAGCAAAAAAGACTAATTAAAAGTGACCCATATACGAGGATTTCTGTACATTTTATCGAGAATCCAAGTTGAAAGCAATTAAAACTTGTTCAACACGCGTAGAGTTCACATTATCGCAAATTGGATAACACGTAAATGGCAGTTGTTGTATGGAGTTATTTTTAATATTTTCCGAAAGGTTAGCGCAACGCACGCTTTTGGCATTGTTAAACCCTCTATAAATCCAGAATTAAACAAAGCGTACTATTTAAAATTACTTTTATCTCTCCTATGCTTTCATTGCCTATTTAACTCTTCGAAGCCGGATGTCGTGTCGCGGGCTCGTTTCCAAGTGTTCCGCTGCATGGGAGTCGAGCGACGGACAAAACACGTTCGCTCGAGTTAAACAAAGGCGATCTCGCCTTCGCCGCAGATTTTTTCCGCAAAATTAATTTTCAGGTGAACACGTCCCCTAGCTCCTTCTTCTATACATCGTGAAAGGCTTATGAATGATGGCCTTGGGAGGAGGTAAATGCTACAATTATATTATCCTCTCACTTCCTGACCTTGGGCGTGGACTCTTGAGGATAACCTCATGGAACTGAAGCGGATTCCTTATTCAGTCGATTCATAGGTCAATGAGAACGCTTCTCGGAGTTTTTTTTTTTTTAAATCTCGGGCGTCACAATTCGTGTCGGGACGCTAATAAGGAAGTTTGGGAGTGCTTGGGGGAGGGGGATAGGGTGCGGCAGGGGGTCGACGAAATTCGAAAGTAACGGGAAGGTTTGAGGCGTGTCCTTAAACTTGATAGCAGCACTTCCAAGAGATCTGAAAAATTTCGGTTAATTAGAAAATTTTAATCGTGTCACGAACCTTTCGAGTGTGCTTCGTGTAAATCGGAAAGGGTGCATAATTTGGAGACGGTAGTAAGATGTAATCTTTGTGGAGTTCATTTCGATACGATACGAAGGAATTATTTCCTCCTCTAACTTGCGGGAATGTACGCTTTACAACTGTGGGGAGACCAAAATAACAAAAAGTGTATCATGGGTCTGTTTACCGCTTTACGAGCCATATAAGATACTTCAAATGACGGATTGAATCGTGCGCAAGTTTCAAAGAGAATTTCTTTTGATTGTGTAATGTGTCCTACTCCTATGTTATGAGTGTAATGTATCAACGTACTCGAAAAATATCGTTTAAATTTCATAAACGACATACAATGACAAAACCTGTTCGCAAATACACCGCTCCCCGGTTATAACGCGGAGTATCGGGGGAGGAGCAGCGACCCGCGTTATAGAAGAACTGCGGTATAACCGAGGACGCGATCGCATTTTTCAATACAACATGTACATACAACTTTTAAAGGTCGGTAATTTTTTGTTGCTTTTACTTTAGTACTTTACCAAAAACCACAGGACTTTCTTTTCCTACAAACGGGAGGAAGGAAGAGCCGCGCTATATCCGAATCCGCGGTATAAGCCACGACGTTATAACCGGGGAGCTGTGTATACGAATATGCATGTCTTAAGAAAGTGATAAGCTAAGCTTGACCAAATGCTATCACTACGCGGTCCCGATACGGTCCATTGGCCGTAATTAGGGATCTCCTGCAACAACCATTACAACAATTTTCTAGGCGAATATGATGATTTAGGACGGTTAGACTTAAAAGTTATGTTCCGTTTTAATCATTTCCAAATAATTGTTTGATGAATAAAAATCTATTATTAGCGAAGGACAACCTATTTATTATATAAAAAAGATAATTTAAGATAACCTTTCCTCACTTGATTCACTCCGTTTCGGAAACTTTATCCAATTTTTCCTATTCGTTTTACGATTCTTTTGTGAAATTCCACACTCGGTCCGCTGTAATAATTCAACACACATAATTGGATCATTGATAAACTGCTCAAATATTTACCCAATCTTCTTAAAATGCGAATTCTCGAGTTTTGTGATATAAACAGAACATAATTTAATAACGGATATCATTATTCTGGTTGAAAATGGTGAATGTGGAAAAATGGAAGCGTGCCAACTGAATGCGGAAAAAAACTTGGTTAACGCCGGTGTTTTGCATAACGGAGTCTGTTGTTGGCACACGACTGCGCGTGATGAATTACGACCCTTTGGCTTCCGCTCTCGGGAGAGCGGGAGATTCGAAAGGGATTGCGGAGGAAAAAAGCATAATCGCTTTCTTGACGCTATTTCCTCTCATTGCGCTGACGGACGTGTTCATTATCGATCGGATTTGTCCGTCGGATGTCGCTAGTTGTGCTGTTAGTAACGTGAGGGCGGAATGAAACCGTCTGCTTCAGATGGTAAATGCTGATACGCAGTGATATGTATGAACTTCCAATAAGGACAGGTGATAATGTAAGAAAATTAGCAATATAAATATTTAAAATTTCATGTGTCATAATTATGTAACAAAAATTTTTTCGACAAATATACCTCTTTAACATATGCGGTAACCGAGATTTTACGCAACCAAAAACATAGCAACGGTACCTACCGTCATGTTACATTTATGACAGCTGCTAAAATGCAATTTTGGGAATAACATGAGAAATTAAATACAATAAGTGGCCCTATAAATTAAATTAAACCTTTTTAAAATTTCCTCAAAAATAAATAAATAATTAAGATATAATCACATTTTACTGCTTGGAGCTCAACGAAATGTTTTCATCTCTTTCACTACACACATATATTCATTCATTTGTCACGTTTCATGTTCGGTAAAAATCAGCGATGTGAGGAAAAAACAGAAAGGTATCGCAAGCTTTGCAATAAGATTTCAAGATAAAAAAATTCCTTTCGCGAAAATACGCCCCTCTTATCAAACCAAACTGTCAAATTTCGTCACATTTTTAGCGTACTTTTCCTTACTTAACGCAATTTTTGGAAACGTCTTTTTTAGTTACGTAACCGAGCAATTAGCTTCGTATCTTCGCGCAAAATATTTTTTCTAAGAAACGCGATACTAATTTTTATTATCTTGACGGAAATCTCCATTTAGCCACGATTTCCATCAAGAAAGACTAACACCTCGATTCCCGCGATTCAAGTTTACATTTCACGCTTTGATTCCGGAGAGGATATAAGTAACTAATCCGAACGAAAATTCCGGGAGCGAACATTCCCCGGAGAAAATGTTTGACACCGCAATTGTTTCCTGCTAGAAAAAAAATCCTTCCTTGAAGACTAAGAGGCGGAAGTCCGATTCGGATTCCTCGTGCTTGCGCGAGCGGAAAATTAACCCTCTTTCGCTTTCGATATAACTATACACGTCATCTTCGGCCCCAGAGATAGGAGTGAGAGATGGAAAAAAAGAGGCGCGGCCGGATTGCAAGTAGGCGTCGGGTGCTGTCGCTCCTCCATCCCCCATTACGTCCTTGCAAAGAACATAACTGCCAATCGCATCGCCGTGAGGGGGCGTTCCAGTCGGCCGTGAGTCGCGTCGAGAGCGATTTTTACGCGACATCTAATCGGAAGATTTCGTCAAACGGGGAGAGACGTCGAAACCCGACCTATATTTTTTCCGCTCCTTCCTCCTTTACAGCCTCCCCAGCGCGCCGCTTTGGAGGACGGGAATAGACTCCTTGAACTTTGCAGATCCTAGGAGGACGCTGGTGATGTCACGTCGTCGAGGACGCGCCGTCGTCTGTCGTTTTTTATTTCCGCCTCCCGCCGATGATGGTCGACACGCCTTTTTTTCCATCCTCCTCGTCTGTTTGAACGGGTTTCCCAGCGTATTTATAACGCCGCGGAACATCTGTCTCGTTTTCTCATTTGCATCGAGGGTGTTCCTCTCCTGGCATCATTCCTCATCTCCGCTGCCTCATCCACTATTCATTTATCCATGTGGGTACGTTTCCCTCGAAGTTTTGTCTACCCGCTCGTGTTCGCGTGACACGTTTATCTCCGGATCGACAACGAGAGAGCTGTAGGTTTTTCACCCAGATCCATCCTTCGAGATTTCGCCTCGTTTTAGAATTGTAAACGAGAGTCATTTGTCAATCAATCCTGTTCCGCGATTGATTTTTGATTCCCTCCCATTTTGCGAGCGAATTATTACCTCAATAGTAAGGGAAACATGATGCATGAAGAAGGGAAGAGTATAAATCAAGGTTTAACAATTGATGGACTTAACCGATCATAAGATCGTTATGCAAACTGGCATATGCTGGAAATTTGAGAAACACTCAACTCTGCCATGACCGAGAATCGAATCGAACTAAGAAAACCTCAGCGTTCTGAAACGGAAGAATTAATCTGCTACGATAGTGGCATGTGGAAGACCCGGGTTCGATTCCCGGTAATGGCAGAGTTTTATACTTATTTAAATAATTCACAAGGTTTAAAGGAGAAATTCATACCTTTTCTTTATATTCTGCAATGTTGAGGTTCGAAAGTTTGAAACATTTTGAAGAAAATCTTAATTTTCTATAAATAGTACAATTCTTAATTTCGAACGCAAGAATCGCTGGGTAAAATGAAAATCAATTTCGACCGAAATATTGTGTGGTTGGGAGTAGATATAAAGTCAAATGAAAAGTGCTTATCCTCGGTACGTGGTTTTTGGATCAATAAATGAATTGACCTACTTGATAATCGATTCCATGCAACTGGAATGCATAAAAACTGCGACAACCTTGCAAAAAATTGGCGTCATAGAAAAACCCAAGTGCAGATATACCTTGACATGAAGGGCCAAAAGGAAAGGCAGACACTGACAGCGGAGATTATATATTTGGTGATCGTCCCGTTTCATTGATATAATTTCGTCGCGTTTATTGGCAGAAATATTGCTTACTAGCGTAATTTCCCGTTGAATTTCAACGGATTTAGTGAAGCTACTACAGCACAACATACAAACTCTTTAAAATACCTATATAGTAGATACTTTTTTAATTACAATTAGCTTTTCTTAACAATTAATCACATTTGCTTGTAACAATCCGTTTCCGAACGTATTGCATTCAAATATAACGATAATTGTATTTCCTATCATACATATCACTTTCACCAAATCCAGCTTCATTTCTTGTGTAATTATGCCTCGCTGAAATATTTACTTTTATGTCTTGTAAGCAAGAAACCCGTGAAAAAGCAACGTACAGTTGTCCATGATTGAACACTGACTGGTAAATGTACGCCAGACACGTGAGCTTATTTACGTTAATAAACATTATAATGTAAAATATAATGATTTTACTTTAAAAAAATGTAAGATTCCAGTATTCAATAGACGAAAGAAGGTTCAATTACTTTCATCAATAAACGCTTCCTGAATAATAATCAGTATCTATTTACGTTGCTATCTATAAACATCGATCGTTTATTTGCTTAAACAAAAGTGCGAATCGAATAACGCTAAACTTTCGTCTATTTGTAAGCTTCATTGAAGCTAACTGAATCGGAGGTAGCAATGACGGCCGCCTTGGCAACGCCCGGGAGGGGTACGAAAAATCCACAAAATTTCGAAACAAAATGCGTATTTCTGAAAACTTCGACCGTGTAACATGTAAACTTCGCAGGAATAAGATATTATAGAGTTTTATTCGTCGAATAAAGCAAAAACGAAAAAACTCGGTCCATATTTACGTATTTTGATGCTTGAAGGAAGAATACCTTGCAAGTCAAGAAATGGATTCATACGTGTTATCTTATGGAAAAATGATAATCCCCTATATTGGCAGCACTGATGAATCCCGGTCGACCAAACCTTGACCATTCAGTAAGTTAGGATGTAAGGAAGAATCGTACCAAATTTGGTTATTCTAGCTTTTATCGTTTAGGAGGAGTTCCATGAACAAACACACGCTTCAAAATATATTATAGATAAGCATCTATTCACTCGTATATATGTGCATCTATATCTTGCAGCTAGAATCCGTCCGTAGAATTTTTTAATGCAAGTCATCTGTTATACTAGCAATCAAATCGGAGCTATTCCATCATCGGAAACAAAATCAAACCTCTTGATTTACCTTGCAAAATAATCACCTGTGTAAAAAGTTGTTGGTATAAAATTTGTAGAAAAAATACAAGAAATATTTCTTGAACTTCCCGTTTTTATCGGCATATTATGTTAAGAGAAAAAAGCTACCTAAACCTAAAATATCTTGAATCTTCCTAAACTTATGCTACCTAGAAAATTTCCAGCTTATTGAATAAAATCATCATTCATTTACTATAAGCCATAAAATGGGTTCACTAATTAATCTTCGAATTTAAAAAAAATCAGCGAAAGTACTTTGCTCTGCTCGAGTCCTTTTACGATAAGAGATTCACGCTGTTTCCACCACGCTCCCATTTTCACGACCATACGGACTCCTACTAACCCATTCCATGAAAACTTTCCTAGCGCATTATTCATGGCACTTAAAAACGAAAAATATCAATTTTAAAAACAAATGAAATATATAGACTGCAGGATAAGGTTTTTTTTACAACCTCGTCATGGCTATTTGAGATATCTAAGGAAAGTACATAGTTTTTCTTTCATTTTGACACTTAAATGTCCCGTCTGCAATTTATTTTTAGCCAATAAGACGAGCTCGACAATTCTCTAGCGAATTAAAGATAAGGATATTGACGTTATAAATTGAGGAACGCATCGAAAGGCGATATTTACATGGACCAATTTAGGAGGGACACAAATGTCGACCTTCGCACGGAACGAAGAACGAGAAAGGGAATTTTTCGAAAGAAATAAAGGTTGACTGAAAGTACGAAGTATTTCCAGTGTCGAAGGTCGATGGGGAGGAGGAGGAGGTGAGGGCGTCGGAATGTGTCCATGCGCTAGTGGAGGAATCGGACGGACGTCTAAGAAAGGGGTGGAGTATTCGGGTGGGATTACGGCAGAGATCCCCTCCCTTGGGAAAATGGATGTAACCAGCTCTTAAGGAGTGGGCGTGGCCGTCGTTATGGTGTGGGAGGATCACGCATCGGGGGATATAGCGAGAGAAAGAGAGAAATCTGTAAGGCGCATTATGCACTCTTTTATTTGTCGATTTCACCGCTGCTTGGTTACAGCTACGATGACAAAGCAACATCGGCGAGGAGCAAGAAAAAACGTTGCCGGAATGCGGAGGGAGAAATTATGGCGGCGTGAAATAATGTACGTCGCGTGCCTCGTCTGTTATCTCTCGGAGCCGTTGTTAAATTCAGCGAAGACAATCCTCAGGGTCGAATAAAAAATGAGTAGCGGAAGGAAAAATTAAGATATGAGTAAAACTTGGATTTTATGCTCGGCTGTCAGTCAGTCGTCGTCCGCGTGCTAAAAATGCGAGGTGAGAAAATACGAGCGCTTTCAATGAAGTCAATGCGTGCCTGTCAAACACGATGTTTACGTCGAATAAACGAATGAGTCAATGCGGGTGAAATTCTCAATTGAATTTTAATAGCGAGCTATATGTATATATAATGAAGTGAAATATCAATTTTGATTTAATTTGGGAAGATTAAGAGGAAGATAATAAAGCGGTATTAAATAGAGAATCTCAAATAATGGGAAACGTGCTATCTCAAATTACGAGAAAAAATGACGCTTTAAAAAAATTCCGCATATTTAAACCGACAACGACTAGGTTGTTTTTTCAGCGAATAAAATGTCTGATGGTGAGTGTTGATCTATCCTGTTTAATGAAAATACTCTATGAGAACAGGAATAGATGAAAATTGTAATTTGATGGCGGTTGGTTTGGTTGATAGCGGATCTTTCATCGATCGAATCAAATAAAATTTGAAATTTCCCATTTCTCTTGAAGAATATTACGAGTTCTGAAAATAATTGGCCATATAAAGGCGTTCAAAAATTTTTGAGTCGAATGTCGTATTCAGTCGATATGTGATGTAGAACTTTGCGTTTTTTAAGAAAGGTCTTTACACATAATAATCATTGGGCCTCCCACTGAAGCGCGACCTCTATAGCATCGCCCGGTCTGTGCGAGCATTGGTTCGGTCAAAAAGGTTTACTTCTGCATGACCTGTTCTTTAATGCATTTTATCAGAATTTTACATCCATAAACAAGATGCAAGGACTTTGATAAACTACGAGAAATGATGAAAAAGTTATGTTATGAATTATATTATTTACAAATCCATAAAACTTTCGGGAAGATCAAATAAATTTTATCGACTGACATCCCTCCAGAATCGAAACTCTGTTAATTTAAAATAAATGAGGTTGCTTTAGCTGTCGGAATATGCATTTCGTATGATGATCGCGCACGCAACTTTTGGCATTTTCTTAACGCTTCCTACAAAAACTTCAGAAAAAAACATTTTTAAGTATTGCCGCTACAAACTGAAGTGGTGAAAGATCTTTTTCGATGCTATGAAGAATAAAAAAATATCTGCGTTCATCTTTAGGAGAATGCAAACTTATTAATTTAAACATATTATCAATTATCAGAATTTTTTGAAAATATTGATTGTGCAGAAATTATCAACCAATTTGCCAAAAGTAAATGTAGAAAGAAGTACTTTTAAGATATTTTATTTATTTATAAACTGCGTTATTATTTTAGCTTCTATTTTGTTTTTTATGTTTTCTATTTTTTGTTTTAATAAAAATGTGTATTGTTTTCATTTATGATTAATAAAATCGATGTGTATTTACGTATTTACTTCTACATTAAAAATTAGTAACCCCCACCACACTATAAGAGGGCGCATCATGTTGCTAACCCAGGGCGCCCAAATGTCTTAAGACTGTCCTGCTCCTACATATGATTTCGTTCAATTTGTTTCCTTTGGAATTCCTCTTAAAACCTCCTCTCGAGGCGACTTACATTGTTGCGTCGATCATGAAGTTGCTATGGTGACAGAACTGCCATACCGATTCCAAATTCTTGTACGGAACGCCGCATGGAAATGGACTTTTACAATGTTTTATTCACTCCTGAGCCGCATCACATCCCCGGGTGAGTGAAATATGTCGTTTAAAATCAAACGAGTTAGGAAATTGTAGTGTTTGTCACAAATTCGTGCGATGGAGTGCTTGAAACTCAACGCTATACTATACTACAAATTTCTCCCCTCTCCTACATTAGTTCGAGTTTTAATATATGTATTTACGCAATTTTATTATAACGACTGAGTACCGAAAAAGGATATGTCAGAAATGAATACAGGGAAATAATCAAATTCCACTTACCGGTTTATTTTCAAATCCGCTGTGATTAATCAAAAGTTCGAAAATTACATATGTATGTACCTCACTTGAGTTAAGCACTTGTACCCTTCCCTTTACGTTCTTTTCTTCCTCGTAGATAATCTATTTTTTCCCCACAGGAAATGCTTCATGGACCCCTAAGGAAATTAAACGTATTTTCGTTATTACAGCAGATTTAATTTAATTTGGTTACAACGAAGGTTCTTTCCGTTGACAACAGACATTCAACATAAATATTCACGTATGAATTTGTCTAATTTCAATGCGAATTACGATTTTGTTATTCGACTTTCTTGGAAACGGCCATTCTTACTACAATTTTGTATTTTGAAGAAATATTTTATTCGGTTGGTATTGAAAAGAGGTATTTATTGAACACTTTTCGATATGACTAATATTTTACGAGATACTTGGAAAAGTTCGTTTTTTGTATCTAGTAAAGTGACACACCTGATAAGATAATATGAACCTTTAATACATTATCCTATTCCCTCTGCCCAGAAGTCCGAAATATCAAATTTCATGAAAATCCGTCCGGTAGAAGCGTACGGACGGACAGAACGGGGATACAAACGAATAGCGCATAACAGAAATGCGCAAGCCACTCTACAGAAACTGATTTTAAGCAAGTAATTCGGCACCCGGAAACTGGATAGAATTAATACTCTTTCTCTATATTTTAAAATAGAATTACAGAGCACAATTTCCTCTTTTACTGTGCTACGAGAATGATAATACCATTTCAAATTCACTCCCTTCTTTCGTCAATTACGAAATATCCGCCGGGAGGAATTCCGTCCGAATTTGAAGAGATTGGCGGCATCTTTGAGTTAATTAGCTGCTGGGTATCACTCGATAGAGCCTTTATCCTGAAACAAAATATAAGCGTGTATGTGCATGTAGTCACGCGCGTGCGTATTCATAGTGCGAATTTCACGCCTGGAAATAGGTATAAAAAACTTCCAGGTGGAAGACGAATTTAACCTCCCCGTTTCGGGCATTTCAATTACAGATGCCGTTTCATGCTTCGCAGATACCTAAGTCACATACCGGGGTTGAGAAACCATTTCGGCAGCTCATATTCTAAATCTACCCATAGTGCATTAACAGTGATTATTTTGGCTTTAAAACTAAAATTCTGAGCCACTTTTCCAAAATGGCAACGGATGAAATACAGAAAGAATTCTTCAAAATAGGTACCACAACATACTGGTAATATAGATTCAATTATTTTGTATTTATAAGTAGCATGTTGATTATGATAAATCCAATGCGATCATAAAAACTCTGAGGGTCCTTCTTTTTATATAGGAAAGACTGAAATAATAAAATACAATTCCAAATAAAAAACTCCTATGCATGAAAATACACGAAAAAACAAATATTTCAGAAAAAAGCAAAATATCATAAACGAGGTTCGCAGAAAAATCTTTTAAAAAATAATTCAACCAAAGGTGATTCTTTTAGTCGTACATCCCCTGATTACCAATGGAAATTCTTCAGTGATGCTACATGTTTAGGCACGTTTAACAATAGGTATGTATGAAAATTCTTCTAACTTTTATTACTTTACTTCTATGTAAAAATCTAATGCCGAAAGAGATTTTTTTATAGGAATACCTACACAGAAATGAAGACGTTATAAATCAAAGTACTACCACTTTCCGCGCCAAAAGTATGTAGACTCGAGTTTGAGGCTAAATATCTCAAAAACGGCTTAATGGATTCTAATACGAGTGATATCAGTTTTCAGCCTGTTTAATTCTGCGTCGAGTGATGATAGATTTAACTTTCTGTTTTTTTGTTGACGTTTTCGGGGCGAGAATGAAAAATGACCCCATTTTTAGAGCTCTGAGACGGAAGGTGTCAATTTGCCGGGTCATAATTTCAAAACGGTTCAACCGATTGCAGTTACATTTTAGTATAGTGTGTGTTATACGCTTATTATTACGCATGCAAGATTTCAAAACTCTGTCTTGATTCGTCTACGATATTTTATTCAATTTATGAGACCGTCGCACAGTGGTCCAGAATCGCAAAAACGTGATCGAAAATCGATTTTTCAACTTTCTGGTAGGAACTTGAAACTACCACATAATAAAGTACTAGAGTTGGGTCATATTTAACACTCACTGTTTTTCTCCCAACTTTCGTGTGAAGTTTGCTACATCGTCTCAAAGTTAGGGAAAATTTGTTGTTTTCGAGGTTTCCCTTTTTCGGCTAAAAATATATGTATTTGCCGTAAGACGGAGCCGTTCAAATGAAGTAATAGTAAAAGTGAAGTATATTTTTGTTATAGAATGTTGCTTTAGCTATAAGAATATGCAATGCACAATTATTTATTAATTATTTTAGTTGCTGAAAAATGGCTTCCTAAAATAGCTTACATTTTGGTTAATTTCTTACTAAAAGCAGCGCAACAAAAAATCGGAATCAAGCGGAACTCATGAACCTGGTCTCATATTAAAGGGCCGGGTGTAGGCTAACTAATAAATAAGGGTCCAGGTGCCCCCCTGGGAGATCGAGGCCTTTTTGTTTACCTTCCGGGCGCCGCTGGACGGCCACGCACGTGTATTTTCCTCTCGAGAAAGGCATGGAGGCTGCCTCATAAAATGTTTTGAGGCGTTTGTTTTCCGTGTCCTTTCGCCTCGTCTCTACTTTTTCCGTGATTGCGTTTTGCCGGCTGCGTCTGGTCGGATTCTTTGTGTCGTTGGTGGCCTACTGGTATTTGTCATAAATTGTTTTATTGTTCTTGGCAGTTCGTCTCTCTAGGAAGAGGAACTCAACAAATTTCTTTAGGAGAGGGAGTGTGAAATTCTTTGCGAAAATGCACCACCCCGTAAGGACAAGAGACCAGTTGTGTATTTTCGCTGGCAGCAAGCGGTTGTGTCTGACATTCAGTAAAAATCTTGTGTCGCAAAAAATTTGCAATTGACATCGGCGCTCTATAGATTTTAAATAGTGCAGTGAAACCAATAAAGAGTGCGTGAAGTGCTGCAATTGTTTATTTAGTAGATTAACGTCTTCAGGCAATTCATCGCTGAAGTTTGCTGGTAAGTTTCATGTTCTATTAATTATTTTTCCTTTATTTTTAAGGATTGCAGTTTCCCTGATAATTTCTTTTTTTAAATAAATCTTTCATTTTTTATATTCCTCTCGAAGTAAATGGTGTGCATGATTGCATCAAAATGATGTCCTTTTAATATATATTATAGATATGTATGGTATTCTTCTCGTAATTGCTTCAGTCGTTTAAATCCAAATATTAATCCGTAACTCTAAGTTATTAATAAGTTGTTTATATTCGTGTTACTTAGAAATGTCATCAATAAGAATTACAAGGTTAACGCTCCATGACAAAATGATGGAATGTTTTGATGATCCGGATGACGTTACGAAAAGTCATGTCCTAAACTACTTACGGAAGGTGTTCAAGATAAACGGAGATGATAAAGCAAACGAAACTTTAACAGAATTTATAAGACTACATTTAACACCACATTTCTAGAAATCTGTGTAATTTATTTTAAAATTTCATGTGGATGAAAAGGCCAGAAGAATACTTAGTCAAGAAAGAAAAAAATTACAAAAAATTCTAAAATTCAAACTCGAGTCTTCATACTTCTGACGCCGATACTAGGCTTTAACACCACATTGCTAGAAATCTGTGTGATTATTTTTAACTTTCATGTGGATGAAAAGGCCAGAAGAATACTTAGTCAAGAAAGAAAAAAAAAATTCTAAAATTCAAACTCGAGTCTTCATACTTTTGGCGCCGATACTAGGCTTTAACACCACATTTATAGAAATCTGTGTGATTAATTTTAAAATTTCATGTGGATGAAAATGCCAGAAGAATACTTAGCCAAGAGAGAAAAAAATTACAAAAATTCTAAAATTCAACCTCGAGTCTTCATACTTCTGACGCCGATACTAGGCTTTAACACCACATTTCTAGAAATCTGTATGATTAATTTTAAAATTTCCTGTGGATTAAAATGCCCGAAGAATACTTAGTCAAGAAAGAAAAAATTACAAAATATTCTAAAATTCAAACTCGAGTCTTCATACTTTTGGCGCCGACACTAGGCTTTAACATCACATTTCTAGAAATCTGTTTGTTTAATTTTAAAATGTCCTGTGGATTAAAATGCCCGAAGAATACTTAGTCAAGAAAGAAAAAATTACAAAATATTCTAAAATTCAAACTCGAGTCTTCATACTTTTGGCGCCGACACTAGGCTTTAACATCACATTTCTAGAAATCTGTTTGTTTAATTTTAAAATGTCCTGTGGATGAAAATGCCAGAAGAATACTTAGTCAAGAGAGAAAAAAATTACATAAAATTCTATAATGTTTTCAACATTTTTCCGTATGAGATTACTGTAACTAAATTTTCAATAAAAATATGTCCAAACCATAACTTCTCTTATTATTCTCTGCAACGTTTTCATTTCTTTCGCTATGAGGATTTCTCACACCTCTGAAACAATTAAAAATTATCAGTAGACTGTAATACTCGGAATAGTATCGCGGCCATGGTGGAACGATTTTAAAAATTGTGGAGTCTGTCGAAAATTCATTACCGGATTTCGAATTGAGTTACTTGTGGTGACCGGGAGATAATGTAACAGCAAAAATTATAAAGGACGCTATAAAGTCTGTTCAAATTGCAATAAAAGTATTAAGTCGATAGGATTTGAATCCATTAAATAGTGAGGGAGTTCTAAAAATTTTCTTTAAAGCGCATTGCGAAATCAACTCAATATTGAGTAAAACGTTATTAATTAACATACGAGAGTATTCAGAGATAAAACTAATATGTCCGTATTAAAATTTTTACAATATCCAAACTGCCTGAAGAATAAGGAAACAGGTGGTTTTCAAAAATGCGTTCAAAACATGAAATCTCTCATATGATTAGGTTAATTATGAAGAGGTTTTACGGGAATGTTTATGATGCAGGATATACATCGGAAGTCGAGGATAATTAACCAGAAGACGAACGACACGTTAGTCTTCACAGACACCACTAAATTTAGAAGAATCGATTGCGGAAACTTTAAAAACAACTAAAGTCACAGATGAAGATTTTCATTCTATATCAAAAGAAAACACCTTTATCGTGAAGGAACAGGAAAATTAATGCACAATTTACAATAATTTTAAATGCCTTGGAAACCATAATACATTACGATGGGAATTTTTCGGTGTCGGGGAGTTTTGCATAAAAAAAGAACTTGATTATCGCACAAATCATTGGATTGTCTTTCTTATAAAATCTCTTTATCGAAAAATGAATTATCATTTTCATTGTTCCAGCAATCTGGTTCTTCTAACATATATTCCTAAAATATTCAATTTAATTGCTTTGTTTTGTAATACATTTATGTATGTAATGGTATGTTTCATCCCCTATTATTTCGCTTCATTATATTATTATTCCACTTCTTTACCTTTAAACTTTTTTACTAAATTTACCCATATTTTACGCGTTGCTATAAATTCTGCAGAATAACGGAAAAAATCTCGTTTTCTCGAGGAGAAAAGATCCGAGCAATCATACTTTCTATATTCACACATCCATACCCCGGCGCTTATAATTACATTACAATGTAACGTATTTAACCCACTATAAGAGCAGTTTCCTTCTGTTTTTAATTATATCGATTCTTACATTCGCGAACAAACAAATGAATAAAAATTTGTGAAGGTGTTGATGACTAGTCTAGCATGATTTATAGCATTTATCTTAGCAATGAACATTGTGGCGATAATTTTTAAAGAACTTACTAAAAATTTACTCCTATGCAGCGCTGCCTTAAACATTGGGCTAAATGGGCTGTACACCAGGGGCGCCACTCATAAATATATTTTTTTATTATTATTTACATAAGTGATTTGTAACAATATGATATGAGACACTAACTTCCTTACATATAACTTCTGCTTCGTCACATTTTTTCATTGAATGTGTTAGATTAGATATTCGTACGAACAATAGTACAGACATAAACATTCGTGTCATTCGGCGACGGCGCTATTGCAGCAAAATCCCAATGAACATAGATTAAGTAAGAGTATAGATGGCGTCTTTTCATACCGAAGTGAAGGGGGAACAATCAAATTATTGGGAATAAAAATAATGGAAATTATTTAGGTTGTTGCATAGAACTTTTAGCGAAATTCGATCCCATATTACAACAGCATCTATTAGATTTGGGAAATAAAGGCATTAGAAATGTTTCATATTTGTCAGCAGGAAGTTGCGACGAATTTATTCAAATTTTAGGAAATAATGTCAGAAGTTCTATTATCTCTAAATTGAAGGAAGCCAAATATTATTCATTAATAATAGATACAACGCGCGATATTTCGCACTCAGACCAGTTGACCATTGTAGTTAGATATGTAAATACCAATGGAACCGCATTATAAAGATTTTTTAAGTTTGTTGAATATGTAGGTCATAAGAGCGCAGAAATGGAGGATTGTGTTTTGAAATTACACACCGATTTGGACATTAATTTGCAAGATTGTAGAGGGCAGTCTTGTGACAATGCTTCTAATATGTCAGGTGTGTATAACGGTCTTCAAGCTCGTATTAAATCAAAATATAATCTTGCCATTTAAGTGTCATGCGCAGCACATTCGTTGAATTTAATTGGAGAATCTGCTGCGGAATGTTGTCTAGAAGCCACCGGATTATTTCCATTCATATAAAATTTGTACAGTTTCTTTGTGGCTTCAACGTTTAAGTGGGAAGTATTGAAAAGTTACTTATCACCGAAATGTAAGGTACCAAAGAAATTAGGTGACAAGAGCTGATGCAGTAAACGCAGTAATTTTAGGTTACGAATATTTTAAAAATGCATTTTAAAAAATCTCTGATGATTCTGCACAAAAGCCTGCTGCTAAAGTTGAAGCTAGGGGATTAGTAAATCAACTAAATTTACTAGAAACTGCTCTAATGATGGCGTTTTGGAATGACATTTTGGAAACAATAAACAAAACTAATAAGACACTTCAAAAAGTTGATATTGCCATTGAAACGTCGTTACATTATACAGTTCGCTGGAAAAATATTTGCAATCTAAACGCAATATAGAATCTTTTACTTATTATAAATTAAAAGGGGCCGAATTATCTGGCTGTGATGAGTATAAAACTAAAAGATTGTAAGTAAAAGATTAAGTAAAAGAAAAAGACAATTCGATGAAACTACATCATCAGACATCGAATTTTATACAAATACTGAATTCCGTATAAAAACATACTATGTTATAACTGATAAGTTTCTGGCAGAAATAAACAAAAGGAAATGTGCCTACGATGATATACACTTAAAATTTGCTATTTTAATTAATTTGAAATATCTAGATGAACCTACAATTAGAAAACAGTTTGCAGAGTTGTACAATATATATGCAGATGATCTAGAAGAAAATTTTATTGAAAAGTGTATGCATTTTAAACATGTGAACCTTTGCAAAAACGATGAAATTACATCTAAAGCAGAGCTTAGTTTGAGGGCAATAATAGATTCAAGTATTGAGTCTACATTTCCTAATGTTGCTACTGCCTTGCGCATTTTTTTAAATCTGCAACCATTACGACTTCATTACAATGTAATTGAGACGTGTTCGGTATAAACTTCGAATCAGCAACTAAGTACATATTAGGAAAAACAGGAGGTGTTGCGAGCGAGTTAATTAAAGAATTCTCTCTATGAGATGAAAAGGCAAGTAATCCGACAAATCTTCGAATTGCACTATAATGCTTCTCACCGTGCATGTTAACGTTTATAACCGCAGTTCACACGGCTGCTACGAAATCAATATTTTGTGGTAGCTGTTTATGCTCGTTTTATTCAGTGCGAAGTTTGCGCGGTTCTTCATTTCTTTTGTAATCTCTCCCTCCATGTTTTCCTTTTAACGCCTAAAATTCATTTGCCTTCCTCTCAGTATTGCCATCGCCCATCTCTTAACTCAGCTCTATGATGAAAAAGGGTCTATTATGCTCTAAGAAGCCCGTTGCGTTTCTCTCCATTCTCACAGTCACAGTCCCGCCGTCACATATACTATTCAGCGGGCACAAAAGCTATGTCACTACGGCATTCTATCCGTTCTTGGCTTGATCTTATCTGCGCGAATTCTCGTGGGAAGATAGGAAGAAATATTCCATTTCTTTGACGGTAACAAAAGGTTTCGAAACGACGAAACATTTACGCCAACGTCACTTGACCTTATTAAGAAGACACGAGTGTAACGACTTCGTGACCACAGAATAGCAATTCGATTAGCTTCGCTATATAAAACGTGTTTGCGATGGATTTATCATAGCCTCGAATTATGCAAAGTTCATGGGATTTCTGATATATTGAAATACAGTCGATAGTTCTTATAAACAAACGTCAGAGTATAATTTATGTTTATCGGAACCAGAGTGGATGTACGTTTATTTTCCAAGAAATAACACAGTCAGAATTAGATTTAGAGTTTTATATAACGTCAAACAGATTATACTTCTTTTAATTATTATATTATTACTAGCAGAAGTACCCGGCGTTGCTCGGGTTTTTTATGTACTATAAAATTAATAAAATCAATTTTAAATTAAGACCTATTAAGACATGAACCGGCACGGGATTGATAGCCCTTTGTCCTTTACTCATCTTCCTCTTTGATGTTAGATATTATATAATCTTTTTGTTAATAAATAGCTTATGTAGTCAATTTTGGGAAGCATGCAGAAGTTATGTATAAAATTTTATTACAAACACGCACAATTCTTTTTAGGAAAAGTCACACATAAGGAAACAATGAACAGGAAGCGATTGGACAATTCAATGAATAAAGTATGAATCTAATTATCAAGTGATAGGAAGGACAAATGCAGCAAAAATGAATAAGAACATCACTTTCCTCGAATAAATCACTCTGAATAAACTCTTGAATCAACAAAGATCTGGATCTCTTCAAACAAACCAACATACATATAAAAAAAGGTAACAAAAATGAACACTATCAAAAATCAGTAGGAATACATTAGTTTTCAATAACAAATTATCAATGGAACTCGGAAAGAAATTTTAGAGCCGCAAGTGAAATTTAATGCATTCACAAAGGAAATATTAAAAGAAGCTGAAAAAGTGAAGAAAATGTGCTATGTTTATTCACAGTCCTTTACTTTCATCAGTAAAAATTATTGAAAATAAATGTATTCAATAATATACTCCTTGTGCCGTAATCCAGCAAGGATACTTGGCATCGTTGATGTTAAGTATAAAATATTAAAACATTCAGATTGACTGAAATCCTCCAACTCTTAAGAGTTCTGAAATAAAAACTCCATCTTAAAATTTATAATATTAAATTATCCTCTAAAACTTCTTTATAAACAACATTTTTAGTTCTTCCGTTAGGAGCAAATATAAAAAGGTCATCACTACTACCAACTCTGGAGCATGCAACATACAGTTGGCCATGCGAAAAACAGGATTCTCTTAAATCTAAACCCACCTTTTGGAAAGACTGGCCCTGAGCTTTGTTAATGGAAATTGCAAAGCTTAAATTAATGGGAAACTGAAGTCTCTTAAATTCAAAAGGAAGATCAGACGGAATAATTGGTATTCGTGGAATGAAGGCGTCTTCTCCTTTATGGTTTCCAGTCATAATGCTTGCCTCAATAACATTCGGCATAAGGTTTTTAATAATAAGCCTAGTTCCATTGCAAAGTCGAGGTGGGTCTAGATTCCTGAGCAAAATAATAGGTGCACCAGGTTTGAGTAAAAGATTATGCAGCGAAACTCCTGGTGGGTGCAAAGAGTTAAGGAACTCAACTGGATATTGAATTAACTGGTTAGGATCAGTAACACTGTCAATGGATACATAAGATTGGACTGATCCAGGTAATTGGTCAAGTAACTTCTCATTGAATTTATGAACTGCTTCATTTTTCGGTGCTAAAATAGCTCTTTCACTCAACCAGTCAGAGTTACTAAAATTTCTATTTAAATTAGGGAATTAGGGAATACTTGATCTACTAACATATTAATAGAAGAAACTAAATTTCCACATGGCAAATGATGGAGTTCCTCAGAATCAACAGGAATATTACCATTTCCAATATCTAACAGTTTCTCTGCAAAATTCCCAACATTTTGACTGTTTTGTAAATAAACTCTCATATTGGTCACTAACTTAAGAGTTATTATGTGTTGCCATAGATATGACGCCTTGAGGCAAGAGTGAATTTCATCCGCTTTAGTTCCTTTAGGTATTACAGGTAATATTTGACGGAAATCTCCAGCCATTAGAAAAGTAACTCCACCCATCGCTTTGTTAGTGTTTCGTAAATCTTTAAGTGTTCTATCCAAAGCCTCAAATGCACCTTTATGTGACATTGTACATTCGTCCCAGACAATCAACTTACATTGCTGCAAGATTTCTGCACTGGTAGAACCCTTTCTAATGCTGCAAATAGGGTGTTCTGTGTGGGCCAATTTCAAAGGTAATTTGAAAACAGAATGAGCCGTTCTCCCTCCAGTAAGAAGTGTGGCAGCAATGCCAGAAGAAGCCACAGCAAGTGCTATTTTCCCATTCAGATGGATCTTAGCAAGGAGTAAATTAATTAAAAAAGTCTTTCCAGTACCACCAGGAGCATCAATAAAGAATATGTCACCATTCTCTTTTGTGATTGAATTTAGTATTTTATTATATGCACTTCTTTGGCAGGGCATCAATTTCGACTCCTTTTCAGTTATATGTTTTTGCAGTTCCTCAGTGTTATATGATGTTTCTCGCAGTACTTCTGAAGCAAGGTTATGTTGGTAGTTTCTAACAGGAGATGGTAGTCCAATGGATTTCAGATCTCTGCCTCCAAGGGAATGTAATTTGTCCTCTAACAGAACCAAAGACTCGTTAAAGATGGCATCGTTGAAAATGACGTTCGGATTTATCATTTGGACTTGATACAGGATATCCTCACTAAGATTCTCTTTATGGCTGTCCCACAGTTTCAAAGGATTTGAAAGCCCACATGTTTGTAACATAACAGCAAAGAGATTTCTTAGCTGGTATGGTGATCGTGTCACAGCTGCTTCAGACAAAGTAGCATTCCAATGCTCGTCGTTTTCAAGAAGACCTCGCAAATTGCATGCTTGTCTGGATGTTTCACAGACTTTCCCATCTATCGCTTTTATGTCATTAAATGAAGTTGGGCCTTTAACTTCATGTAGCAGCATCCTTAAGAAATAGCACTCAAAATTGTTAGGGTGTACAGTATATACTCTTCCGAGGGCATCTGTGGACTTGATTCCAGGATGGCCAGAAACATCTTTCCCTTGGGTTCGTCTTTTCCATTCCTTCTTACTCATGTTCCATGTGTAATATTTAGGTACCTGGTTGTAAAGCAGCCCCCTGGCAAACTCATCAACTTGGCAGAGTTTAAAAAATCCTGTTAGAGTTGTTAATTTGGGAGTTTCAACTTGTAGATGTGCATTTTGGGGAGTAAAATAAATTCTCTCGCCATTTTCTAAGTGAACTGCTAGATGAATCACTGATGGATACCTTTCATGAATGGGGAAGTTTAGAATTCTCCAAATTGCTTCATTGCTGCTAATGTATCTTGCAAGTTGATAGCGTGTAATTTCATCATTTTCTTTTGCAGCAAGTCCAAAAACAGCCATATCAGACCCTTTGTTCACATATTTGCAAATGTATTTTATAGATTTAATTGAGTTGCAAAATTCAACATTTATATGAGCCTCGAAAATGCGTGAAAGAATGGGACAATAGGGCACAATCCATCTATTATCAATTTCAAACTCTGCATTTCGTGACTGAATCATCGTTTTGAATCCCCCATCTTCAAGTCTCCTTCGTCGGTAGAGTGGATATCCATCATGGCCTGTTTGTGTTTCCAAAAGAAATTTCCTTGGATACTTTTTTGAACATTTGCCATCTTTCATGCATGGAGAATTAAGATTCAATACACCACATGGACCATGGACCATTTGTGTCTTGATCACCTTAAACAATATTGGATCAGCATTTGGATCAGGGAGTTCAGCACTTATGAATGAATCAATCTCATCAGCATGAATTTTTTGCGAAAGCCAAATCAAAATATGCGAATGAGGTAAACCACGTTTTTGCCACTCAATTGTGTACATATAACATCTTGTACAACCAAAAATTTCACCTTTAACAATCAAATTCATCATTTTGATGAGCTTCTGACGGAAAACTCTTGCAATTAAATCATGACGGTTATGTGGTTTCTGTCCTTGAAAAAGTTCTTTGTGAATTTCATTCCATGACGGATTACATGTGAATGTGATAAAGAGATCCGGTCTTCCATAATTTCTTACATAAGTCATAGCATCTTGTGTTCTCTCTTGCATATATCTAGGGCCTCCAGTAAAAGTTGAGGGCAAAATGACCAACTGCCCCAAGTTTGATACGTCAGCATCATTGTTAATTGCATCACGCAAGTGAGCATAAGATTCAGCTCTCAGTTGTTTTTGATTGAGTCGAAGGAACAATAGGCGTTCACTTTCAATCTTTGCATACATATCAACAATAAACTGATGGAAAAGACTTCTATAATAAAATAAGTGGTTTGATTCACCGGATCTGATCATAAGTCGATAAGCATAAAAATCATTAGCTGAAACTTTCTTAATAGATGTGGGTATTCTTGTTAGAGGATCAACTTGTGGTATGTTGAAATGATACCCATGCTCTCCTTGCCAAAATATGAGGGATATTGAAGAGCATCATATGCCTGGTTAGTTTCTGATATTTTTTTAACTGAACTATCCCTCAATTCTAGAACTATGTCTCTTTTTCCATACTGTTGTCCAACCAGTAAAACTGCAACCTCGTTTACAGTAGGAGTATTAAATTGACGGGGATGTGCATTACTTGGAGCCTTATCTGCGCAAATTATTACTTGATAGTTATTTGAAGGTGAATTTTGCAGTGCATACTTGAATTTCTTCACTAATTCATTATTCGAATGAAGCATTTCTTGTAACTTAGTTACAATTTCCTTCTTTACACCGAAATTACTTCTACATCTCTGATCACACTCTTCATCGGAGTTACCCATAAAATAAATTTGAATAAATTTAGGCTCTTCATTTGGCAAGGGAAGCAATGAGCCTATTTGATGGTAGACTTGTCCTTGAATTTTAAAAGTGGGCATAAATCCTTGATCAACAATTTTCTTTGATGCTCCAAAAGAAGTCATTTGAAAGCAATTGTTATACTTTTGTATACTATCCAAAAAATTCTTAGATTCAGAAGACTGGCCGTAAAGAAGGTCTCTTAAAACAGGTGGAGGTTCCAAAAGAGATGGCAAGTGAACTTTACCATTTGAGCAACACATTCCAGGAGTTTCTCCTGCCCATTTCTTGGCATTACAAAAACGACATATCTTAGTCATAGAACCAACTGCTATTCTAACATCTGCAGAATAATCATTTGTTGGATTGTATTCAAAAGCTGCTCTGTGCCATAACATGGCAGACCTTCTTAATGTTATTCGTGTTCGTTCTGTTCTTTGTCTTTGTTCCCTCTCCTCCTGAGATTCACCTGCCCTGGAATGAGCAGCATGTTCATGCATGGCCCTGAGTCGCTGATCTCTCCCCTCCTGAGATTCACCTGCCCTGGAATGAGCAGCATGTTCATGCATGGCCCTGAGTCGCTGATCTCTCCCCTCCTGAGATTCACCTGCCCTGGAATGAGCAGCATGTTCTTGCATGGCCCTGAGTCGCTGATCTCTCTCCTCCAGAGATTCACCTGCCCTGGAATGAGCAGCATGTTCTTGCATGGCCCCGAGTCGCTGATCTCTCCCCTCCTGAGATTCACCTGCCCTGGAATGAGCAGCATGTTCTTGCATGGCCCTGAGTCGCTGATCTCTCTCCTCCTGAGATTCACCTGCCCTGGAATGAGCAGCATGTTCTTGCATGGCCCTGAGTCGCTGATCTCTCTCCTCCTGAGATTCACCTGCCCTGGAATGAGCAGCATGTTCTTGCATGGCTCTGAGTCGGTGATCTCTCTCCTCCTGAGATTCACCTGCCCTGGAATGAGCAGCATGTTCTTGCATGGCCCTGAGTCGCTGATCTCTCTCCTCCTGAGATTCACCTGCCCTGGAATGAGCAGCATGTTCTTGCATGGCCCTGAGTCGCTGATCTCTCTCCTCCTGAGATTCACCTGCCCTGGAATGAGCAGCATGTTCTTGCATGGCTCTGAGTCGGTGATCTCTCTCCTCCTGAGATTCACCTGCCCTGGAATGAGCAGCATGTTCTTGCATGGCCCTGAGTCGCTGATCTCTCTCCTCCTGAGATTCACCTGCCCTGGAATGAGCAGCATGTTCTTGCATGGCCCTGAGTCGCTGATCTCTCTCCTCCTGAGATTCACCTGCCCTGGAATGAGCAGCATGTTCTTGCATGGCTCTGAGTCGGTGATCTCTCTCCTCCTGAGATTCACCTGCCTTGGAATGAGCAGCATGTTCATGCATGGCCCTGAGTCGCTGATCTCTCCCCTCCTGAGATTCACCTGCCCTGGAATGAGCAGCATGTTCATGCATGGCCCTGAGTCGCTGATCTTTCCCCTCCTGAGATTCACCTGCCCTGGAATGAGCAGCATGTTCTTGCATGGCCCTGAGTCGCTGATCTCTCTCCTCCTGAGATTCACCTGCCCTGGAATGAGCAGCATGTTCTTGCATGGCCCCGAGTCGCTGATCTCTCCCCTCCTGAGATTCACCTGCCCTGGAATGAGCAGCATGTTCTTGCATGGCCCTGAGTCGCTGATCTCTCTCCTCCTGAGATTCACCTGCCCTGGAATGAGCAGCATGTTCTTGCATGGCCCTGAGTCGCTGATCTCTCTCCTCCTGAGATTCACCTGCCCTGGAATGAGCAGCATGTTCTTGCATGGCTCTGAGTCGGTGATCTCTCTCCTCCTGAGATTCACCTGCCCTGGAATGAGCAGCATGTTCTTGCATGGCCCTGAGTCGCTGATCGCTCTCCTCCTGAGATTCACCTGCCCTGGAATGAGCAGCATGTTCTTGCATGGCCCTGAGTCGCTGATCTCTCTCCTCCTGAGATTCACCTGCCCTGGAATGAGCAGCATGTTCTTGCATGGCTCTGAGTCGGTGATCTCTCTCCTCCTGAGATTCACCTGCCCTGGAATGAGCAGCATGTTCTTGCATGGCCCTGAGTCGCTGATCTCTCTCCTCCTGAGATTCACCTGCCCTGGAATGAGCAGCATGTTCTTGCATGGCCCTGAGTCGCTGATCTCTCTCCTCCTGAGATTCACCTGCCCTGGAATGAGCAGCATGTTCTTGCATGGCTCTGAGTCGGTGATCTCTCTCCTCCTGAGATTCACCTGCCCTGGAATGAGCAGCATGTTCATGCATGGCCCTGAGTCGCTGATCTCTCCCCTCCTGAGATTCACCTGCCCTGGAATGAGCAGCATGTTCATGCATGGCCCTGAGTCGCTGATCTCTCCCCTCCTGAGATTCACCTGCCCTGGAATGAGCAGCATGTTCTTGCATGGCCCTGAGTCGCTGATCTCTCTCCTCCTGAGATTCACCTGCCCTGGAATGAGCAGCATGTTCTTGCATGGCCCCGAGTCGCTGATCTCTCCCCTCCTGAGATTCACCTGCCCTGGAATGAGCAGCATGTTCTTGCATGGCCCCGAGTCGCTGATCTCTCTCCTCCTGAGATTCACCTGCCCTGGAATGAGCAGCATGTTCTTGCATGGCCCTGAGTCGCTGATCTCTCTCCTCCTGAGATTCACCTGCCCTGGAATGAGCAGCATGTTCTTACATGGCTCTGAGTCGGTGATCTCTCTCCTCCTGAGATTCACCTGCCCTGGAATGAGCAGCATGTTCTTGCATGGCCCTGAGTCGCTGATCTCTCTCCTCCTGAGATTCACCTGCCCTGGAATGAGCAGCATGTTCTTGCATGGCCCTGAGTCGCTGATCTCTCTCCTCCTGAGATTCACCTGCCCTGGAATGAGCAGCATGTTCTTGCATGGCTCTGAGTCGGTGATCTCTCTCCTCCTGAGATTCACCTGCCCTGGAATGAGCAGCATGTTCTTGCATGGCCCTGAGTCGCTGATCTCTCTCCTCCTGAGATTCACCTGCCCTGGAATGAGCAGCATGTTCTTGCATGGCTCTGAGTCGGTGATCTCTCTCCTCCTGAGATTCACCTGCCCTGGAATGAGCAGCATGTTCTTGCATGGCCCTGAGTCGCTGATCTCTCTCCTCCTGAGATTCACCTGCCCTGGAATGAGCAGCATGTTCTTGCATGGCTCTGAGTCGGTGATCTCTCTCCTCCTGAGATTCACCTGCCCTGGAATGAGCAGCATGTTCTTGCATAGCTCTGAGTCGGCGATCATGTTGTTCTTCTCTGTTCATGCCTTGAGTCAATTCCTCCTCTTTTTCTTCGTGGCATGATGGGGATTATTATATTTCAATTTTTAGATGCAATCTTTTCAAATATCCTAAAGTTCAATGTAAAAACCACCAAGAAAAAAGAAATGAATTAAACTCTAACCAATAGCCGGCATAAAAGGTGTAAACCGACAAATAGGTAATCAAGGAACAAAAATCAAGAGCACAACCAAAGAATATAAGGGTGATTCTACGGAAATGGGACAGAATGATATATGAATTTGGTCAAAGCAAAAAAAGTAACTGTGTTGGTTGATTCTTTGTTATTCGATTCTGGATATCAATAGAAACATTCTACCAAAAAGGCCAGACAAAGTTTTGCTTTTTTAAGAATTTAATGGATAAAAATGAAAAAGATGAGTCAGGTGAATGACTGCATTGCAGGTTAATGAACAGATGAATGAATTCTTTACAGTTGAAAGACTAAATTGAAATGAAAAGGGCAAAAAACAAGAAATCTTGTTAAATGTATTTATTTTAAACAAAAATATTAATCAACAAACTTAAAATTAAATCTAAATCACAACCAATTCTTTTGGCGCATAGCTCAAAAACTAAATTAAAATTGTTTATTCTCCCTGTAATTATTACAAACCTAAAAATTACCCTGTAATTTTACTTTCTTTTTCATAAACATCAACAAGTTTATTAAATTTATAATAAATTCGATAACCTTTCACGAGTAGCTTTGGATTGGGAAGCTTTTTTAATATTTTATCACAACTCACATAAGATACGTCTGTTTCGTCTACTCTAAACAAGGTACCATCATCTTTACAAAGTTTAAAAAACATTACTTTAACTTCGTTGTCTTCTTCGTCAATATTGTCTTCACAAACGCCAACATAACGATATTCGCATTTTTTTCCTTCAAATTTGATAAGCACGTAATCACCTTTTGAAATTTTTTCTTGGTCAGCAACTCCTTCATGACTGGGCCCTGGAGTATCAAAATCAGTATCTGAAAAGTCATAAACTTCAGTGGCCTTTAGCTTGCTTTTAGTCTGATTACTGCATGGAATAGTACCTATTTTAAAATGCTCGCACTGTTGACTGCAAAAACAACGTTTTCATTCGAATAAAATTATCTAGTTTAGAACCTGTAACTTGGTGAACGTTTATGGTACCTACGAATGGAATAATCTCCTTTTCAGTAATCATGAGCTGTACATGCTCTATGTCTTCATCTAATACCACTTCAATTATCACGCCATTTAAATTGGATCTTAATGTGTTAGCAAGTGATGATAGATCCGGAACGTCTTTACCTTCAGCCACCAGCCTATCGGCTGTTCTTTTACATACGCCCCCTACTCCGTCTGGTGCGCCCTTTCCGTGGCCTGCTTCGTGGTAATTCCATGTAAAATTGATGGCTTTCGGATAAAATTCTTGCAGCTTGTTACCTAGGATGTAAAACATTTTTTATTCCGATATTGGGTAACAGGCCCATCACTCAGAAAATGTAGGTTGGTAATATTTTCATATGATGATAACCATTTGAAAACGCTTTAAGTGTGCCCAGATAGCTGGTGGACTGTGGCTCAAGTTTTCTGACAAAGTACAGAAACACTGAGTGTGCAGAGATTTTTCATCTTCATCACTTGTAACATTTCTTACATAGACCACGACAGTGTGGAGGCTGATTTGTCTACGAGATCCTCCGAAATGGTATGATTGGATTTCCTCTCCATACTTGGTGGCGTAGTTCTCACTAAAATCGAGATGAATCAACGCATCGCGCTCTGTTAAATAACTTTTCTTGAAATTACTTATTTCAGCATATTGGTGAACAATATTATATTGATGTTTTAAGATACGAGAAATATTTTTCTCAAATTTCTTTACTATCTCGTACGGATGAGCTGTTAGAGTAGTCTTCTTTATCTTTTTTATGGTACGCATTTTTCCTGTTTTTGAATCAAGGATGTCTTCAGAAATATTTATCCATTCTTGATAAGAGACGAGAATAGAATGATCCAATTCGTTATAAGTTACAACAGAATTAAACATTTTGAATATTGTCTTGATAAGCAATCTTCGTCATAACCGTAACAACAAAGTTCATCTAAAACACTTCTGTAATTTGTACTGTTATTATGTTAACCTTATTCAAGGCTTTAATGAGTAGATCCATATTACAGTGAATCTTACACATACATGTGTCCCATTCATTGATTTTAGGCGGCTTAATTCAAAAAGGACGACACTTACAAAAGAGCGAATATGACAAAGGGAAATGCTCTTCTGTAAACTTTTTATGCAAGTTCTTAAGTGAGTCTGTCAAAATTCTCTTTTGTTTTACTTCTTTTCCCTTTTGTTTTGAAACACAGTCTTTTTTCCAGGACAAACCCTATTGTTTACATCTTCCTCAAGAAACTGGATAACTTGTGATTTTATTACTTTGTCACTTCTTGGAGAACGATTTACATCCAAAAGTTTCTTTGGCTGAGACTCTGAAGAACGAGCACGTTTATAGGTCACAAATTCGTTACATTCATTTAGTAAACGGTATTTTTTCACAACTTTTCCCGTGACAGCTTTGGTAAATATTTGTTTCTCCTTTTGCGAAGACAGTTTATTAAAATTATCTTGCAACTGATCTTCAATTACTTCCGCAAATAAAAGTCGCTTTCGGATAACATCATTTTGTGTTTCCGAAATTTTGAGTAAGTTATTTACTTTTGAATTTGGTGTTGCAGCCTGGCGGTCGCGTTTATTCGCTTGCGCATAAGCAACCTCTGAAAATTGCGTAATTTTTGCTTGAGATGTGCGATTTCTTGGTCTTTTTTCATAATAAGTTTGTTTCTAGCCTTCCGAATCCGCACAGATTTCGCTCTAGCTACAATCACTCTTCTATCTTGATTGTGAATTGGCGGCTGAACCGGTACTGGAGCTGGTGATCCTTGACGAGATTCAGGAAGTGTCGTTTCTTTTATGAATTGAGGCTGCCCTCAATGCAGCTTGTTTTTCTCTGTATTTTACCGCACTTTCCCGCCATTTTTTTCTTTTGCGCCGTTTTTCTCTTTCTGTTAGCTCGTTGATTGGCTTGATCGCCCCTTCTGCCTTTCGCTTCTCATATTTTCGTCTGTTTGCTTCTTTATACTTTTCATATAACTCGGGGTTTTCCTTAATTCTCTTATATCGTTTCTTTTCCAATTCTCTCTTCCGTTTCAATAATTCTTCATGAGTCTTATTATTCTTCCTCCGTGACATTTTAAATACCTGTAACAAGAGTAACACAATATTTTTTCTAAAAATTAACAACCTTAAATTCCCATCCCATTCCTAAATCTTTGAAAATTTTAATAAAAAACCTTATTTCGTCACAAGAACGTCGTTAACTTGATTCTGATCAATCACCTGTTAGGATGGAAACAGGTTAATGACGGCGCAGGTTAATGATGGCAAAATGACATCTGCAACATTTTGAAAGAAACTAATTAAAATTGGCAACACAAATGAACATATTTTGATTGCATTCTATGACTACTACATGTGATAGGAAGACGGTAAAAAACAAATGCTTATTAAAACAATAAAATACTTACCAGGTTAATGATACTTTTACTGACACTGTCACAGAAGAATGCACTCATACTTGGTTTCCACTCAACTGTTTACATAACCTCAAAATGGCGCCGCATTGTAGTCTACAGAAACACGAAAGCTATTGGGCCAATAGCTTTCGTTGCTTAAAATGGCACAATATTTGAATTTATATTATTGTCAGGTGAATGATGCTTGCCAATGGTGACATTAAAATCAAGTTGTATAAAACTTGAAAAAATAAGAACTTAACGTTTTTATTTCTAGAAACGTAATACTAGATATTCCAGTAATACGGTTTTATTACATCATTAGTTAAAAGAAGCTTTGAGAGTTAAAGAACCTCACAAACATGGGCAGTTCTGGTGAGGTGACATGCCAGGTTATATGATTTTCTAACACTAAAATTTTTTTTAAAAGTCAAAATACGTAGGTATCGGTTAATTGAGCACTGTACTAAGCACAGAAAAACTTTTCGAATCATCATACGTATTAATTTTCCTTTTAGTGGTATTTGTATTAAAAAATAATCATCGACCATCGAATTGTCCCATTATCGTAGAATCACCCATAAACATAGACTATAAAATGAACAACTAAGAACGAAAGCAAAGAACACAAAAAATGGACACGAAACGAAAGCAAATGAAAACAACAAACTAACCGAAACCAACCAACGAATAATCTACTAAAGCTCAATGTATCTGATGATGGCGACTGACGCTTTCTATTCAGTTGCTAAATAAACAACCAACAATCACAAAATAACGTGTCGTAGTGATGAGTAAATATTGATTACGCGGAATATGAGTTTGTATGTCAACATAATAACAGGAGAAACTAAATAAGAATACCTATTATTACTCTAAATAGATATAAGATTATTGATCTTAATTGTGTTTTTCATCGCAATTAATTGAATAATAGATTGAGATATTCGAACGAATCGATTTTAAATAATGTAGTAAAATGTTTTACTTTTCTAACGTAATTAATTACGTGTGTGTATCGGTAGTGTTTACATTTTACCCATGGAACCGCAGACACGAATTCTTAATTTTAGTTCAGAAGACATAATAAAGTTCAACAAAAGTATTATTCAAATAAAATCTTTCGAAATTCACTGCGTTACGTGTTCAAAATGTTAATCTAATTTAGTTCTCGTATTAAAATAACAATTAATCAAGAGTGAACCTTATTTCCAATTGATAAAACTCTCTTTTAATTCAAAACGATATTATATATTACAAAAAAATATCTAATTATCATTGAAACGCAAAATGGATGAGCATAGGAAAAAACTTGCATGTTAGCATGAAATGCTCAATTCAGTTTTTATTGATAAATTGATAAAACAAAACACAAAAACTTTAACGTAGTAATTTAATCATATATCTTCAGTAATTTTCACTTAAACAAAATATGAAATAAAATAAGACAAAAGGCATATAAAAACAATTTAACTTATATCCAAACATACCTATAATGCGAATGACACGATTACAGAAAAAGAAACAGTTCACTAATGTTTATTCGCAGAATTAACCTGTGTATAGAAGACCATAAATAATGAAAGAAAAACATACAATCAAATCAGAAGATATAAAATGAGTATTTCATCAACTATTTCTGTTTACGATATGTTTATAGTTCAAACGTAATTTGTTTACATCTGTTGCTAAGTATATCCAAATGCTGAGCAATAATGAAAAATAAGATTTTCTCTTCAGTTCGTCTTATTTGATCTGTAAGCCCCTCTTTTAAAAAATTATTCCAAAAGAGGAGATAATTTACCACGAAAAAGTCTGCGAGAGCATATGTCTGCGATATATATGTAAGGAGTTAAAAATTCGAGAAATTTACGAAAAAATTTTAAATGGAAATCCCATATAAACGAAAATATTTTATTATAATTAAATAGTACACCGAATCGGTTTAAAAACCTTACTACACCACCGTACACATGATAACGGTTAATATGACACCTTCCTCTTTTTTCTGCGTGTTGTAGTTTCTGAGCCTTAGCAGAACATACATACATACATACATACATACATACATACAAACACCTTACTTTATAGATATGTATAGATAGATAGATAGATAGATAGATGTATAGATAGATAGATTATATTAATGTTCTCGCGGGGTTGAGTATTCTCTACGGCCACCGTCCGGTGCAGGGTAGTTTCATATAAAGAATCTACTCCAGCATGCACGGGTTTTTTATTAAAAATAATAAAAATATCATTTATCTAATACCCAAAGGTTGATGGTATTTGTAAATTATAAATCCGTTCAAATCTTAAGATTAGGGAAAAATGTATCGTAAAATAAAAAAAAATCACGTGAATTTTTGCAGAAAAACACTGGGTCAATGTATTATCGCTATGAAGTGCTATTTGAAATTATCATAATTAATGTATTTGGCATGTTAAAGAAATTTGCGATTTCACTGTCGGGATGTATGGAAGTATCTAATTGCTGTATTTATTGAAAACATCAGACGAACGCTGTCATGAGCTAAATATTAATCGCGACCTATTGCTATGCGAGATCACTGACCTTGAATAAATTAATCGAATTCTGTCTACGAGTTCAAGGGTCACCAGGAGTAGGGCGCAAGGAAACCTGAAAACGTATGCAGGAAATTCATTCAAATAATAGGTTACCAAAAAAAAAAAACTCGCGCGTGAATTATTCATCGGGTGATGGATGACTTAGCAAAATAAATCTCCCCGCCCGTCGCATTATCCCTCACATTTTACACTGCAACCACCTCATGCCGGATGAAAAGGGTGAGGAGGTTAGACAGGAAATGATAAGGATGATAGCCGTATGAAGGATTAGACAATTTGCCATAATATAAACAAAAGGAATTTACAGATTTGTTTCAATGGAAAGAGTGTAGGAAATACGGAATGTAATGATTAGACGGATAGATCTCAGGCCTTCGGATTTTCCTCAAGGAAAACTGGGACTTATAATGTAAATCGAGCGATAACCTTTTTAACAGCATAAAATCAAGGCATTCACGTAGGTATTACAGCAATTTATTTATCGTTTGATACCTACGAGAAAGTTATACCACGACCATACCCGGAGAAAATAAACGTAGTCATTCCGGGTTACTACAATGCGTGCACCATTTGTCCCGGATCGAACCGAGATACCTTTCCACCTTCACGTGTAGACGTGAAATGAGACGTCCCTGAAACAAAAGAGAAAAACTCGCGAGGTAATGCGGACGAGGGAAGAAGAGGAAGGTTTCGATGGGAGTGTCGCGCCATCGAGAGAACGGAGTAATCCTCATTTGTTTGGGGGCGGCAGAGAAGGTGGGGGCGATACTCGAGGGTTCCCGACACAAAGACGCGGTACTCCCTCCACCTCACACACCCTTACGTCCCCCCGCGACTTCTCCGTTCGAAAGAACGGTGGGATGGGCGTCGCACCAAGGTCAAGGCGCGGCGGAGAACATTACAGGAGGTTTTCAAATATCTCTCCAAAGCCCGAGTTATCCGCGACTAACCCCATCCCCAGGACACGCGTGGCTGCTCCACGTTGCCCTACTCCTTGATCCTATTACCTCGTCCTCGCTCCTTGGATTGTTCAGGGCGAGGAGGAGGAGGAAATTACGTGGGAAAAATGGGAAGTGAAGGGGTTTGGCAGATCGGAATTCTTTTCTCGGAGGGTCAGATGCAGAGGCGAAAAATAAACGAGTAATGGTATGTAGACGAAGGTTGAAAGGAGAATGTTTTAATCCTCACCGCGATGGGGTGTTGGCAAAAAAAAAACATTCTCCCGTCTCGTTTACGGTGCGTGAAAATATTTTGTTTTGAACGATTTACTCCGCATTTTTTGTTATAGCTTCCACTTTTGTTTCACGCTTTCTCAAGGCGAAATCGAATTTTATTTTGAGCGGTAATGATGATACGATAAATTTACCGGTTTCTGTGGGTGTTTCATTTTGAGAGGATTTACCGGAAATCAAGCAAGAAAAGTGAGTTTTATTGCTCAAGTATAATATATATTATATTTCCGTGTTTTTTATTGGCGTTTTATTAATATAAATAGTGGGTGATAATCCCCTTCTTAGCGCCATATCTAATAAGGTAATACATTGTCTGGCAAGGTTTTATCTAATAGATAAAGAAGAGTGTCTGTCATATTTAATATATAAAGACGTCTGTCTTACCCATATGCATTCTGACACCTTGAGAGCCAGGGCAATCATATTTTGCATGGAATATATTTTGATCCAGGGGAAGGTCAAAGGCTTTGTTTGCTTCCGATCCCAAGTTCAATTCCAAGACCTATAATTTTTTCCTATTAGAATGGCATGGAAATAAGACCAACGGATTTCTCATTTGGATATTAAAATTACTTATGATCATCATCAATATCATCATTTATTTTGTACGGAAAAATTCGACGTTTTTATGGTCTGAAAATATTTGGCGCTCATGTTTTGTCGGCCTTTTCGAGGTGAAGGGCAATGGGGAATTCCTCTCACTCTAACCACCGTTTGAGTTCAGGTGCAATTTTTCCTTCGTTCACCTGTCTTAGTGTTAACAATTCTCGTTTTTCCACCCTGACTACATTTTTTATCGGTATCTCATGGACAGTATAAGACCTACGGAGAAAAAATTAAGTTTATTAATTGTTGTCAGTAAAAGAATCTTCGTGTCAATCCATGTAGATAAAATACGTAATTGCATGTTTTGCACTTTCTCGAGTGTCCAAAGTGTAAGTTGTAATTATGTGCTCGCTTTTTTGTGGAAAATGTTGTACTTTTACCGAATACATTTTCTAATCGGTGTTTCTCATGTAAGAGCTGTGGAGATAAAAGCAGGAATTCATAATAACTGTCCATGCAAATTAACTTCGTTGCAACCGATATTAGCAATATATATGAAATTCCTCGCGGTATTCTCACAGATTGAATTTAAAAATTAGAAAATGAAATGAAGAAAGTCAGCCCTTGAGAAAACGAAGACAAACTGAGATGCATGCAGAGAAATTAAGACGACTAAAGTTAGGAGGGAAACAAATTTGATGGCTCATGGAGAGTAGATCCTTGGCGTGGACAGATTTTCACTTAAGAAAAAATAAAATTTTAAAGTAACCAAGATGGATTTCTTCGAGTTAGAGTCGTTTCGTTCAACTTACTGTGATCGATCCGCAGTTACTCAGTTCTCAATTAATTCTAGAAAAGTAACCTTCACCTCTTATCGGAAAGTATCAGTTCACATGAATTTAAGCTGAAATCTTGGTATATTTATTTGACGCAATCTTCAAATATCTTAAATGAATGTTTGGAAATGAGAGTTTTACTCTGCAAGAGGCCCTCACAAAAAAAAATTTATCCTACCGTATTATATAGAAATAATACAATAATACAGGTGCCATTTTATGTAACTTTTACTTTAATTAGGAAAGGTAAGAAATCATTAACACCTCGGTGAAATCATAAGAGAATTCTTGAGCTTATTGTTATAGCTGCAGTGAAATTAACAAAGGATGTCTCTCTAATTATCATAGGAAAGTTCTGGTTTAGGACGTAATACGGATCACTATTGATGGTGCGTGCTTTGAAGGTAGCTCTCGCTTATGGTTTTTCCAACATTTTTATAGCTATTGGAGAGATATAGTTAGTCGCCATGGTGATTATTTTATCCAGTCACTGTGAGCGGAATAGAACACAGGTGGTCGTTGCACTTAAGACCTTGTGTCCTCTAGGCTCAAAACGTCAACAGTATATCACGAAACACAATTTTTATATAATGTCGATATATTGACGTGAAACGAGTAATGGATTATGTAACGTAATAAGTAATGTTTTTTAAAACATATATTAGGCTAATTAAAATAAGTTTTTCATCAAGATCGAATTTTACAAGTTCATCAAACCGTTAAATATTTATTATTAATGACTTTGATATGATGTTTAAATTGGAATGAAATAATTTGTTATAGTAACGACATAATAACAATAAAAATCAATCCAATTCATGAAAACATAAAAATAAATAATTTTTCAAAAATTAAAACTTGGAATACAAAGATAACTGAAAAATAGACGATTTCGCACCGATGATAAAGGATTAAATGCAACGAATTTGTGCGTGAATTAGTCAGAAGTTCTTTCCGAGCGATCGTATGATGGGCGTGGAGGGTCTCGGTCAGGTGAGAGAGAGGTAAAAGTCAACGAGGAAGAAGAGGAAGGATAGGAAAAGAAGGGTTGATCTTTGGAGGCCAAATGAGAGTAGTTCGCCCAGAGGTCCGAGGGTGAGGGGGAGGGGAAGCCCACCGAGTTTGGGAGAGGGAGGAATGGGAAGATGTGCAGTGAGAGGGTGGTTTAATATAAATAGGGAGCCCGCCTCAGTCAAAAGCACGATCAGAGCTCAGCAGTAGCAGTCAAACAGTTCTCTCTCAATTCGAAGCAGTTCCTCTTCAATCATGGTCGCTAAGATGGTGTGTTTGGCATTTAATTTTTCACTAAAATTTTCCATTAGTTCCGCTTTACACTTGGAAGATCGAGACCTTAAAATTTCATGTAAACTGTAAGATCTTTTTATCGTGTTCGATTTTTAGAATGACCCAGAAAGGCATTCGTTCAGGCAGTAAAGGCGATAAGTTGAATTTTATTTTGTCATTTTTGATTTATTTTTAAAAGCAGTGCTACCCCGATTCAACTGATTTTACCTGCTTTTACTAAAAACATGTTCTTTTTAAATATCACGGTTTGAGGGTTGAAATTTGGAAAACGTAATTCAACCGTTTCGTAAATTTACTTCGTTTTAAGGGAATTGGGTTTCATAAGTTTTTTTTTCGGAAACTGCGTTCTCTGCTTTGTATTTGAAATCCTGGTCTGGCATAAATCTTTCAAAAGTTTTCCCTTCAAAATAATGAAATAAAATTTAAAAACTATTAAAAAGCAAATTTTTTTATCGTGTTTGATTTTTAGTATGATCCAGAAGGTCATTAGTTCAAACAGTTAAAGTGATAGGCCGATTATTATTTCGTCATAATTTTGTCAATTTCGAGTTTCTTTTTAAAAGCAGTGCTTTCCGGATCAATTGATTTTTACCCGTTGTTTATTAAATACTTTCTTTTAAAAACTACGTTTTGCGGGAAAAACGCAATTTAAACATTCTCTAAAGTTAATCCGTCTTAATTGAATTGGATTTCTTTAGTTTTTTTCTTCTAAAACTGTGTTCTCTGCCGTATTATTTCAATCCTGGTCTGACATGAATCTTTCAAAAGCCATGGCTCCAAAATATTAACATAACATTTACAATATAGTTCCGACGATTTTGGTGTAGACTTCATGTAATATTGCATAAATTAATACTGCCTAAAAATTTTCGTTGAGTTCAGTAGACTTTTAAAAGTGGAACTGATTCCTATTAAAATATTCACTTTTTATGATATTTCATATTTAAAAATTAATTACTCTTCTTCAGATCATCCTGGCCCTGTGCGTGGTCGCTGCCATGGGCGGCGCCGTGCAACACGCCGCCAGATACCCCGCTGGAGTCAACCCCCATGCCTGTCCCAACTACCCCTACTGCGATAACGTAGCCCTCGCCGCCCACGCCACCGGAGCTGCCCACGCCGTCGCCCCCTATGCCGCACCCGCCTACGCCGCCTACGGACACCACGGAGCCGTGGCCGCCAGATACCCCGCCGGAGTCGACCCCCACACCTGCCCCAACTACCCTTACTGTGACAACGTGGCTCTCGCCGCCCATGCCACCGGAGCCGCTCACGGTTTGGTTGGTGCTTACGGTTTGGCTGGTGCCCACGGTTGGGCCGGAGCCCACAACGCGTGGGCCGCTCCCGGAGCATGGGCCGGTCATGGAGGTTGGGCCGGTGCCGGTCATGGAGGTTGGGCCGGTGCCGGTCATGGAGGTTGGGCCGGTGACGGTCACGGAGCCTGGGCTGGAGCCTCTCACGGAGCTGCCGCCCGATATCCCGCCGGAGTTAACCCCCACACCTGCCCCAACTACCCCTACTGCCACTGAGGAGCGATCGCTCACTGGAGGGATCTTTTGCTGCTGATGTTGCTGCACTGAGAGCCCTCGAACGCCAACGCACCATCGACTTAGCGGGTCCGGATGACATCAGTCACTCAGAAGACGGCGATCTCGGCAGACGTGTATCTAATCGTTGTACATTTGGTCGTTTGTAAAATCGCATTAGGTACTCGTGGCCAAACATGGTCTACTCATCCTAAAACAAACTATAAATGTATATACGCGAAAGCCTTTTTGTATACTTAAGTTAATAAACCTACGCCTTGTTTCAACAATCACACATTTATTTCCACCGAAATAACTATAATGAACCTCGTTTCTAAACTGGTTCCTTAAATGCTGTGTATGATAAACGCAGGTTTAATTAGCTCGTTAACCTTCTATGTGATTGGGACTAGCTTCAAGAATGAACTTGAGTTCAATTGGATATACTATCTGGAAGAAGAGATAAATTTTTTCTATATTCTTCCAGTTCCTTTTACTTCTTGTCTGAATTTTTATTAGTCTTTATTATCTTCTTTCTCGCTTCCTAATTTACTTTGGTTACTTATTAGCAATACTTATATCGTCAAATCACTGGTATTTAACCAAAAACTGGATTTGATGTTCAATGTAGCAATGGATTCAAAGCGCTCAAATGTAATTTAAATCAGGGATTTTCGACTGGAAGGAGGCGTAACCCTGGGGGTACGGACCGAATTTTATATGGGTACGCGGAAATGTTAAGATTACTCTTTTTCTTCTTAAGCCATCTTTCACGAATTACTTCGGAATCGAAATTTGTGCCGTTACGACTAAGAATAACGCCATTAACCACAAAATAACCAAAAACTTTGAAATGATAAATTTATAAACCCGAGTCCTCTACAATAATACAAGATTTATTCATTATTAATATACCACTTTACAATGCACTTGGTGGTATGCGACAATGAAAATATTCACTAAGGGGTACATAATTATAAAAGTCTAAAAGAATTAGAGCAGCGTATTTCTCATTAACATCTGAAAATTACTTATTATTATCATCATCATCAACGCATCAAAGAATCAGTTTCATATTCACAACGTCGATTTTTGAAAAGGTCTGAAACTGATACGGAAATTTCTTTTGAACGCAAAAATTCGACGTTTTTATGGTCTGAAAATATTTGGCGCTCACGTTTTGTCGGCCTTTTCGAGTTGAAGGGCAACGGGGAATTCCTCTCACTTTAACCACGGTTTGAGTTCTGGTGCAATTTTTCCTTCCTTCACCTGTCTTAGTGTTAACAATTCTGGTTTTTCCACCCTGAATCTCATGGACAGTATAAGACCTACGGAGAAAAAAATAAGTATATTAATTGTTGTCAGTAAATGAATCTTCGTGTCTATCCATGTAGATAAAATACGTAATTGCATGTTTTGCATTTTCTCGAGTGTCCAAAGTGTAAGTTGTAATTATGTGCTCGCTTTTTGTGGAAAATGTTGTACTTTTACCGAATACATTTACTAATCGGTGTTTCTCATGTAAGAGCTGTGGAGATGAAATCAAGAATCCATAATAGAGTTCCATGCAAATTAACTTCGTTGCAACTGATATTAGCAGTACCTATATGAAATTCCTCGCGGTATTCTTATGGATCAAATGAACGCTCTTGGATTGAATTTAAAAATTAGATACATGAAATGAATAAACTCAGCTCTTGAGTAAACGAAGATATTCTGAGATGCGTGCAGAGAAATTAAGACGACTTAAATTCCAAGGGATAACGAACTTGACGACTTATGGAGAGCAGATTCTTGGCGTCGATAGATTCTCACTTAAGAGAACATAAAATTTTCGAGTTAAAAACAGATATGTGGTATTTATTTACTCACGGCGAGAAGGTAATGTAGGGCTTGAAAGAATTGGTGGAGGAATAGAGCATTATGCGATACCCAAAATAAGTGACTTATAGGAAATTATAAGGATAAAGTTCTCTAGTTTGTCGCACATGAGGTATTGGATTTTCTCGGTCAACTCCGGATTCTTCAGGTAGTATTTCATAATGGGAATTGTCCTACAGGAGCGATTCAAAATAATCTCAAACACCCAATACAAGAAATATCTTAAATAGTCTTCTATTTATTGGTCAAGTTTTAAGGAATCCATGATTAAATTATATTTTGAACTTTGAACTTCTTAGTTTGTTGAAAAAAAACAGGAGCAAATTATCGATGGGATTTATTGTTAATTAACAATAGGTACATCCCATTCTTTTATGATGGAATTCCAGATGTCTCGGCCTCTCTTTTAATTTAAGGAATAAAGTCACTTAAAAACCTTACCTTTTGGTAAAAATGAATAAAGCACTATAATATTTTATGAACTTTATTTTATGTTGTTCATCATATTGTATCAACTCAGTTGGCATAATGAAGCTTCAAATGTTTGAAAGAATTCAAATTTATGGTCAAAGAGACATGATAACTATGAAAAAGTTACTATACGCTACAATTTGCATTAGTAGATTAATTACGTTTATCAGAAGGATTCGTAACATTTTTAGCGATGAAAAATTTTTATTAAACATTTTTAAAATATTTTTGAATTGAAATATAACTCGAAAAAAATATCGTGTTGTGCAGGGATTAATTAATTCTCTTGTTATGCAACTCAATAAAATATGAGTTTTAATGATTTCACAATACTACTTTAATGCGGTAAAAAAAGGGTGATACATTATATCCGAACATTTCCTCAGCAATGATAATAATAGACGGTAAAATTCATAAACGCATTAAAACAAGTGAAATATAAATCAAGTTAAACGATCCATTTTTTCGTCCACAATATATTCTGGTTTGTATTTTTCTCAAAAGGCATAGTTTCATGCCATAAAATATATAGAAGCAATGGCTGTCGTAAATTAATTTGGCACGTTATGAAGTAAATTTCATCAAACATTACAGCAAAAATGGTTTGTATCATTCAACTATAACTTATATACCAGAACTTATGTAACAGAAAAACTTAAAATTGAAAATTAAAAGATTTATCTAGACGTATGAAGGTCAATCCAGAAATAGCATAAGAATATTTATCACACTTTCACGGACTTCAAATTTTATTTCTTTAAATATAAACGGTCGATTGACCTTACTAGCAGGAATCATTCGAGGCCATTTAAAGAAAGATTTTTAAAGTCATTAATTGGTATGCGAATACAGTTATTTACGTATGTGTTCATGGATAGAATAATAATTGGCATCTGAGATATAGTTCCATAGAATAAAGAAGGAAAGATTAATTGCTGGCACATATTTATGGGCGAGAAGTCTGTGTTAGAGGATGAAACTGCCTTTGATGGAAACTATGCCATCGAATTCTAATAAAAGAATGTAAAGAAGGCTATTATATACTGCGTTGTTTATAATACCATTCCAATGAACGTTGAGGTGAAAGTCACTGTAACGTATAAATTTATACAGTATTCGATTTTCTAAATTTAGAAACATTTGATTCTTCTGTGACAATTTAAATTGCTATTCTATCGTCAATTAAAGATTTCAGAGAAGATTATTAATTAATTAATTAATGTTTAGTCATTAATAATAGCACATTTTTATGAGAGATTTACGGAAATAAAAATATATTATTCTCGCCTAATTATAAAATAAAACTTTCACTCCATTTATATTTTTGTACAAATGTACCAAGCTTCGGAACAAACCTTTGTCAGAAAAGAAATCGAAAAGGGACAATAGTTTTCTTCGCCTTGGATTCGTTTCGTTCAACTGACTATGATCGATCCGCAGTTACTCAGTTCCCAATTAATTCTAGAAAAGAAACCTTCACCTCTTATCGGAAAGAATCAGTTCACATGAATTTAAGCTGAAATCTTGGTATATTTAATTGACACAATCTTCAAATATCTTGAATGTTTGGGAATGAGACTTTTCCTCTATAAGAGCTTACCGTAAAACTGGATACGGTAGTAATTGGACTGAAAATTAAAATGGCTCTCACATAAAAGAAATTTATCTTAAGGTATTATTTAGAAATAATACAATAATATATGTGCCATTTCATGTAACTTTTACTTTAATTAGGAAATGTAAGAAATCATTAACACCTCGGTGAAATTATAAGAGAATTCTTGAGCTTATTGTTATAGCTGCAGTGAAATTAACAAAGGATGTCTCTCTAATTATCATAGGAAAGTTCTGGTTTAGGACGTAATACGGATCACTATTGATGGTGCCTGCTTTGAAGGTAGCTCTCGCTTATGGTTTTTCCAACATTTTTATAGCTATTGGAGAGATATAGTTAGTCGCCATGGTGAATATTTTATCCAGTCACTGTGAGCGGAATAGAACACAGGTGGTCGTTGCACTTAAGACCTTGTGTCCTCTAGGCTCAAAACGTCAACAGTATATCACGAAACACAATTTTTATATAATGTCGATATATTGACGTGAAACGAGTAATGGATTATGTAACGTAATAAGTAATGTTTTTTAAAACATATATTAGGCTAATTAAAATAAGTTTTTCATCAAGATCGAATTTTACAAGTTCATCAAACCGTTAAATATTTATTATTAATGACTTTGACATGATGTTTAAATTGGAATGAAATAATTTGTTAAAGTAACGACATAATAACAATAAAAATCAATCCAATTCATGAAAACATAAAAATAATTAATTTTTCAAAAATTAAAACTTGGAATACAAAGATAACTGAAAAATAGACGATTTCGCACCGATGATAAAGGATTAAATACAATGAATTTGTGCGTGCATTAGTCAGAAGTTCTTTCCGATCGATCGTATGATGGGCGTGGAGGGTCTCGGTCAGGTGAGAGAGAGGTAAAAGTCAACGAGGAAGAAGAAGAAGGATAGGAAAAGAAGGGTTGATCTTTGGAGGCCAAATGAGAGTATTTCGCCCATGGGTCCGACGGTGAGGGAGAGGGGGAGCCCACCGTGTTTGGGAGGGGGGGAATGGGAAGATGTGCAATGAGAGTGTTGTTTAATATAAAAGGTAGCTCGCCTCAGTCAAAAGCACGGTCAGAGCTCAGCAGTAGCAGCAGCAGACAAACAGTTCTCTCTCAATTCGAAGCAGTTCCTCTTCAATCATGGTCGCTAAGATGGTGAGACTAGCATTTCATTTTTCACTCAAATATTCCATTAGTTCCGATTTACACTTAGAAGATCGAGACCTTAAAATTTCATGTAAACTGTAAGATCTTTTTATCGTGTTCGATTTTTAGAATGACCCAGATGGTCATTCGTTCATGCAGTTATCGCGATTTGGCGAATATTATTTTCTCATAATTTTGTCCATTTCGAGTTTCTTTTTAAAAGCAGTGCTATTCCGGATCAATTGATTTTTACCCGTTATTTACTAAATATTTTCTTTTAAAAACTACGGTTTCCGGGAAAAACGCAATTCAAACATTCTCTAAAGTTAATTCGTCTTAATTGAATTGGATTTCTTTAGTTTTTTCTTCTAAAACTGCATTCTCTGCCGTATTATTGCAATCCTAGTCTGACATGAGTCTTTCAGAAGCTATCGCTCCAAAATAATAACATAACATATACAATATAGTCCCGAATCTTTTGGTGTAGACTTCATGCAATATTGCATAAATTAATACTGCCTAAAATTTTTCGTTGAGTTCAGTAGGCTGTTTAAAGTGGAACTGATTCCTATTTAAATATTCACTTTTTATAATAATTCATATTAAAAAATTGATCACTCTTCTTCAGATCATCCTGGCCCTGTGCGTGGTCGCTGCCTTGGGTGGCGCCGTGCAACACGCCGCCAGATACCCCGCTGGAGTCAACCCCCATGCCTGTCCCAACTACCCCTACTGCGATAACGTAGCCCTCGCCGCCCACGCCACCGGAGCTGCCCACGCCGTCGCCCCCTATGCCGCACCCGCCTACGCCGCCTACGGACACCACGGAGCCGTGGCCGCCAGATACCCCGCCGGAGTCGACCCCCACACCTGCCCCAACTACCCTTACTGTGACAACGTGGCCCTCGCCGCCCATGCCACCGGAGCCGCTCACGGTTTGGTTGGTGCTTACGGTTTGGCTGGTGCCCACGGCTGGGCCGGAGCCCACAACGCGTGGGCCGCTCCCGGAACATGGGCCGGTCATGGAGGTTGGGCCGGTGCCGGTCATGGAGGTTGGGCCGGTGCCGGTCACGGAGCCTGGGCCGGAGCCGCTCACGGAGCTGCCGCCCGATATCCCGCCGGAGTTAACCCCCACACCTGCCCCAACTACCCCTACTGCCACTGAGGAGCGATCGCTCACTGGAGGGATCTTTTGCTGCTGATGTTGCTGCACTGAGAGCCCTCGAACGCCAACGCACCATCGACTTAGCGGGTCCGGATGACATCAGTCACTCAGAAGACGGCGATCTCGGCAGACGTGTATCTAATCGTTGTACATTTGGTCGTTTGTAAAATCGCATTAGGTACTCGTGGCCAAACTTGGTCTACTCATCCTAAAACAAACTATAAATGTATATACGCGAAAGCCTTTTTGTATACTTAAGTTAATAAACCTACGCCTTGTTTCAACAATCACACATATTTATTTCCACCGAAATTACTATAATGAACCTCGTTTCTAAACTGGTTCCTTAAATGCTGTGTATGATAAACGCAGGTTTAATTAGCTCGTTAACCTTCTATGTGAATGGGACTAGCTCCAAGAATGAGCTCGAGTTGAATTTGATATACTATCGGGAAGAAGGGATAAATTATTTCTATATTTTTGCCAATTCCTTTTACTTCTTGTTTGAATTTTTATTAGTCTTTATTATCTTCTTTCTCGCTTCCTAATTTACTTTGGTTACTTATTAGCGATACTTATATCGTCAAATCACTGGTATTTAACCAAAAACTGGATTTGATGTGCTATATAGCAATGGATTCAAAGCGCTCAAATGTAATTGAAATCACGGATTTTCGACCGGAAGGAGGCGTAACCCTGGGGATACCGACAGAATTTAAAATGGGTACGCGGAAATGTTAAGATTACTCTTTTTCTTCTTAAGCCATCTTTCACGAATTACTTCGGAATCGAAATTTGGGCCGTTACGACTAAGAATAACGCCATTTACCACAAAATAACCAAAAACTTTGAAATGATAAATTTATAAACCCGAGTCCTCTACAATAATACAAGATTTATTCATTATTAATATACCACTTTACAATGCACTTGGTGGTATGCGACAATGAAAATATTCTCAAAGAGGTACACAATGAAAAAAAGCGTGAAAGCCCCTGCTTTATGCTAGTACAGTCTGGTATCTTATGGCGCGATATTGCGCTTATGATATCGGTTTACATATTAAACGGATTTCTTATCCACTTCCTTATTCGGTAGTTATGTTGCTCTACTTATTTCAACATTAACTCAATAGGAATAAAAGTGGTTCTTACAGTTAATTCGGTGGCCGAGCTCTTGTTTAGTAGCATGTTGGCGTTTAAGTGACGATCTAAGGAAGAAGATGGTGAAATGCTATTTGTTGAATGACACCCGGAAATGGGTGAAAACACGACCGCTTAGGAAAAGCTCTGTGAATTAATAGATGAGCGCGGAAAAGTGATATGGAGAATGATTTAGAAAATAAAATAGGTAGAGTAAAAATAGCAAGCGTTGAAAATAAGACAGAACAGTTAATTGTTTCAGGCGTCGCTTTGTGGAACTTCTTCATATCTTAGGAATTAACAGATTTACTTGGTAACTTCTACGTATTTTTATTCCTACGAGGAAAGAATATAATGATATTGTAACTGAGAAAGAGGAAGATTAACTGAATCGGATATTTCTTAAGAAGATACTGGATGTTTTATAATGTGAAAATTAGGTGGCGAAAGAAGAAGGAAAAGGATCAGCTGACTGGAGGAGGAAAGAGCTGATAGTCTCTCTGCAATAGTAATGAATAGGTTTACGGTTGTCGGTGAAAAATAGTTTGTGAATTTCATTGAAGCTTTAAGGCGTACTAGATAATTATGTCTTGAAGGGAATAATTATCAAGTTAATGCTTCGGAGGAAAGCACGACTTCAAAAACCCAGTTTAACTTATAATCACGGATCTTTAAGCGGGTAGATTGTTACTGGTGATAATATATGCAAACATATTATCTTATCTGGCTATGTCATGAAACACAACGGCCTAATGCATGGGTCTTGGAGAGAGTAGCGTAAATAATTCTAGAAGAGCCGGTTCGATCTCAGTCTCTCAGTAATCACACAGCTTGACCCGTAATGTATGATAATTGAATATAATATTTTATGGCTCCATTTAGTGTTAATAATGATAAAATTGCTAGTTCTGCAGCATTTCATGTCAACTGCAGTCCAAAGAAGAAAAATGCTATCACTTAAAAACCTTTAACGAAATTACCACCTTTAGGTTCTCGTTAATTTTTCATTGTCATTGTAAAAAATTAATAATTTTAAGCGGTGGTATGTATATAGAACATTATAAAATGTTAATCACATGTTATTACACATATGGAGGTTAGTATAACGAAAGTGGGGCTAGAGTTTGTAAGCATAAATGTAAGTTCACGTCAGAATTCCGAAATATCCTCATATTCGTTGCGAATTACTAAGATGTTTTAAGCATATCTAGTAGAGAAAAATAAAGAAACGATTGATACACATTATCCACTCATATATTTAAAACTATCACCATTGCTACATATTCATAAATTATTGTTATAATGACATTTTAGTTTAAGAGTTCATATAGGGCTCGGAATGGAAGTATGTTCTAATAACAAAACTGATACGATCGACTGACAATCAGCAGCGATACCACTTTATATTGTCACTTCCAATTTGCCTAATTTTTATGCTATTTTTAAAACGTTTCATAACGTAGAACTCTTAGTTAGCTATTAATTTTTAAAGTTAATTCTTGAAATCGCCGGTGATTAAAATCCATAAGTATTACCATAAGTTACTTTTAAAGTGAAAAATACATTTGAAATCTCATGTACATTTATTTTTAGGTTCTTACAATAAAGGAGAAAGCGTGCACCGTATTGTTTGTCTTTCTGTCCGCCTATTTGGACGCGTATATAAAATATAGGGTGATTGCAAATGATCTTTTTGGTTAAAAAATTTGTTATGAAAAAACTGACAAACGTACAGTGCAAAGTAAGATATACTTACAAAGAAAAACTCAAGAAGCTTTGTCCCAGCTAATGATAGTTGCCGCTTTCTTCACAATGAGGTTACAAAATTACTGAATGAGCAATTGCCCCGGTCGTGGGATCTGACGAGGAGGGCTCATTCCTTGGTGCAGCTCGTTCGTCCGATCTAACCCCGCCCCCAATTTTTCCCTCTGGAACTATGTCAAAAATGAAGTTTATCTTCCACCAATTTTGGATAATTCCTAGGAAAGGTTAGGTGTCTCCATAGGAAAAATTCAGTAGTATTACATACTACGAAATGTATAGCAGGAAATAATAGCGCTGTGATGTGTGCAGAGCCACAAACGGAGATTATGTGGAATTTTAATAGCTTCAAGAAAACCTTTTGAGGTTTTCTTTATTAGTATAGCTTACTTTTTACTGTTAATTTTTATTAGTTTTTAATAAAACAATTTAAAATCGGGAAAACCATTTGTAATCACACTGTAGGTACCACTAGACGGATGACGATGAAATTTAGAATGTATTTACTACATATTATTTTCATAGCGTCCGTCAGTCAGTCGTCAGGAATAATTCGTGCCCGCGCTTACGGCGTTTTCCAAATAGGTCTAATTGTGGCACAATTTTGTTCGTCTCTTCGAGGTGGAATACTATTCTACGTCCCTTTGTGGCACGGATTCCCAATTTGGTGCTCGAGCTCATCGCTTTGCTCTTTTACGCTGGTTAAAATCCAGTTTCTATGAATCAATAATTTAATTTGCTCGGTTACTTTATCTATGAACGTATTCAAGGATATTAAGAATAAGTTTGAGGTTGGTTTGGTTTTATTCTTGATGATTTTTATTTTTGCTCACTTGATATTCTAGGACAGCGGTGCCCAACCTACGACCCGCGGGCTGGATGTGGCCCGCGAAGTGTTTTTGTGCGGCCCGCAAATCTATGATGAAAAAGAAATTGGAAAAGTTTAACACACAAATTAATATATTTTTATGAAAATTTTGCTTTTGCAACTTCCAATGCGGCCCGCCGAAGGATTCGCAACCACCGATGTGGCCCTCCATGTCGAAAAGGTTGGGCACCACTGTTCCAGGATACAACTTGGTGCTTACCACAACAGAAAGGTTGGGAACCCGCGCCCTATGGTTTTAAACGAATAGGTTTCACGAATATCTCAATAATTATAATAGGTTTTTGGCAGCTAATAGATTTTTGAGAGCTAATAAATTTTGGCGAACCATCTTAAAACTTTGCAAGCAGCACTGCAACGGGTAGAATATTGTTATATTAAAGTATAAGACGAAAATTGCATAAGAGAGCTCAATTAGATAATCGGGGCTGTCACATTAATGGGAACGTAAAAATAACTCCTTGATTAACTCCTGAAATATTCACCCGAGAAAATAATTTCTCTTCAGTTGTGATTGATCGAAAATTGCGCACATATTCTGATAGGATGGCTTTGATTAGGAGAAAATCGCGAACAAAAATTTTTTATCACAAATATGTAACGTACGGACTCTTCCATTTCAGCGCTGTATATTTGAGATTTTTATTGAAATTAAAGACGCAAATGGGATATCTGATTCATATCACCTAATCAAGTCCGCCAATTTTAACTTATAATAAAATACGGCATGAAAATGGCATTCCCGAGTTATATTACTGAATCATGGATGCCATATCACCGGGAATAAAATTTGAGAATTGATCTCCGTAGTAGTACTGTGGTATAACTTCAACAAATGTAATGTTTTGAATTAAAAAAAATGCATTGATGTAGTACTGTATTCGCTTAATGTACTTTATAAGGTCTACTTCATTTCTAGTAAAAACTGGAAATTTAAAATCTAGAATCTCCCAAGAGAAGCGCGTCATTCACGATACGCTTCCTACGTTCATGACTCCTATACGGTTTTATTTGCTATAGAAATAAGACATACTTAAGTTCAAAGATGGTATCTTGAGTTGAAATTCCGCGACAGAGAGAGAGGGATGGAGAGAATTAATTGTCGGCGGAATCATTTCATCCAAATCAAATAAAGAATTTTAATTACCGGGGATATTTAATCAATTCTGCTAATTTTACTTTCCATTTATTCGAGGCAAAGTAATTTTAAATTTTATTCTGGATGTGAATATCTTAAAATTCTTGTGGAGTTTTACATAAAGTGCTTACGACATATTTATTTAGCAATGGATGGAAATTAAGCATACTTAATGTCGTATCCACGAAATTTCATCTCCGACGCTTTCCGTTATGAACGCTATCGTTTAAGAGAGGGGAATGTAACATGTGGCCCACAGTACAAATGGGCCGTTTTATGCGGTCCACGAAGTTTTGATGCAATAACGGTCCGCGATGCTTAAGCCTCCTAATTGTACATTTTTTATCACAATTACGGTCATAAAAGCTTTTCTGTGAAACTTAAAAACACTAAAAATTTGTTAATACTTAAGTTTCACTTTTATAATGACACAATATCTTGAATAATTTCCGATGTAAGCTTTTATCCGATCTGCCGAGGCAAACGCACAACAACTCACAACAAACTACCTTCGTAAAATGTTTGCACACCTCTGGCGCTATCGTATAAAGGGAAAACTTCGAATGGTGAATATATCAATCCAAAAATGAATCACAGTGTTCCTCTTATGCTTAAAAAACAATCGACGATCGATGTAACTATTTTACACATAACAAAGTTTAGGGAACTGGATGTGCATTTAAACTAAAAATATAAAACAGGACCCGAACTTACGATCGGCGAATATCCACTGATCACGCCTGCTCCATCGTGAAAATTCTTATCTGATTTATTCAACCGTTTTACGACTAAAGAAATAATATCTGTCAAAAACAGAAAAAAATATAAAGTCAATCCATGGGATCTACTGCTTAAATTATTAGAAAAACAGTTTTGAAAAAAATTACAGAATTTCCACGAACTTCGGATCTGGAATGTAAACCGTTCCCGATGAAGCATTCACCAACCACAAAGTTTCCCCAACCATGAACTATTCTTATTGTAAAAAATTCTTAGTTCTTTATATTTTTTGCTGTGTTAACCGTTCAACAGAGGAGTTGGGGAATAATGGAGATTTGCTTTTAAAACTTGCTACGGTGTTCATTAAGGTTTGAGTTGGAACTTATTATGGAAAGTTGATTGTAAGTATAGCAAACAAAATCAATTTAAATGTAATATGTTATAAAGATATACACTTAAAAATTAAAAGCAATATATTTTTCCTAAATTAGATAATAAAGTCATACTCTGAAAGACAAAAATAATTAACTATGAAGTCCTATATAATTCACCAATGATATTTTCATTCGTGATCATAGAGATATAATTTAGAGCAATAAGAAAGCGTCCGCTAATTTTTCTTCTAAATCAGTGTTTCCCAACCTTTTTAGAGTCGCGGCACCCTTAAGTGACTTTTCAGAATTTGGTGGCAACCCTCCCTATCCACCGTCAGTAATAATCGTGGTGAAGTTGAACCCCTAACCCCAATCTCCATATCTTCTTTCATTTCGAAGTGCCTTTGCGACGAAATAAAGGTCGGCTTAACTCTGGTTTGCATTTTTGAAAGCCGACGATGCAAAATGAGGCTAAAAATGGGAAAACAGTATATTTTTTGCGGTACCCTTCAGAACACTTCACGGCACCCCAGGGTGCCGCGGCATCCAGGTTGGGAAACACTGTTCTAAATAATACAATGATAATGGTTTACTTTAAAAATAGTAGGATGAAAATTACATTAATGGGTACTCATAATTAACAATGATGATAAAAAGTCAGCTATGATGTAACGTGCACTCAAAGATCTAAGAACAATTTGTGGGAAAAAAGGAAATGATCAGACTTGGAAAGAATGGTATGCCGTTAATACATTTCGCAATCGGTGGTAATAGGCTTCGCATTATGTAAACCTGCATCGCAAGTGGAACAATCCCTTTAAAAATATTTTCCCTGGATGATTTTTGGGATAAACGAGAACGAATATATGCATCTGAATAATCATATTTAGTGGCACGATTTTTGATGGATAAAAACACGATACGTTTGGGAAAGAAATTGTAAATTAAGATCTACTATGCCTTGATATCGTTTTGATTTCGGACTAACGGACTTGAAAATTTGAAAAATCGTAACTTTGTGCTTTTATTTCGAGAATTCTCTCTCGTAAATCGACCGAGTTAGCAGTAACTTTGTGGAATTGCATTATAAGAAAATTTAATAGCTTTTCGCTAATTAGCTAACAATTCTGTTCATTAAATTTTCCTAACTTCCACTCATTAGAATGTTTCTAACGACTCATACGTCGCATATTTTATATGGTCTTAAGTTCAATAAGATTTGCTCTGACAGTTATCTGAATTAGTCAATAAAAATTTTCTTATACACGTCCATTACATATACGAATCGAAAAATTAAGTTATGCTTTATTTTCTACGCTAATACTATAGAGACGAGAATTATTATTTTTATATTAAGTCACGACTTCAAATTAAAGAAATATGCTATATCACCATGTAAACAATAAAATCTTTTGACGGATAACCTCGCTGATAGTAATTTAATACCTTTGCTAACCTCATGAATATTTATGTCAAGGAATGTATTGTTCTTATACTGCACCATATGTGCGAAGATATTAGTTACATGTATTAATTCCGTTATCTTATCCTTGAGGTTATTAGGAAATTTAAAAGGTGAATCCCTCAAATTAAAATTAAAAAGGCAGCGAAGTCACGATATATTATTTCAACAGAACGTATAATTGGTGCATGGCGCCCTTCATTTCTTTAATAAGGGCAGGGTGGTTTTTCAAGTTTTTGAATACGTTCAAGAGAAGTTAAATACGATGTGAATTAATACATTATATAATAAAAAATAAAAATTCTTAGTCAATTCGAATGAGAAATTCTTTTGACAAACTTATTGGAAGGAAATATTTTGAAGGTGTAATAATTTTATGGTATTCCAAGGGTTAACAAATTGAATAATTTCGATCGTTATCACTGTTATTATTATTAAAATTACAATTATACGACTTAAACGTAAACTACACTACGATTAACAGTTTTAACCATAAAATTCATAATCATCAAGAAATTGTCACGTGAGCATTCCGACATGCGCGGCACCGTAAGGAATGCGTCGTACATAAATATCTTAATGGAAATTTATATTTCCTCGTTTAGTTGAATTTGAAATTTTAGTGTTCGCGTAATACGGGGCGTGGGCCAAGGATCAACAGAGCGAAGGAAAAAGTAAGACTTAAAGGGAAAGGTAAGAATGGAAGCTTTCCAGGTTTTGGAGGTCAACCTATAGAATCCATCCCGCGGGGTTCGTGGCCCGAGGGCGCAAGGGCGAGGTGACCGGGGTGGGAGATGAAAGGCGGGGGCAGAGAGGAGAAGATTCCTATATAATAGACAGAGTTATCTAACAGAAGCAGCAGCACGGCAGAGTCTTTCATACAGACCATCAGCAGCAGTTACTCCTATCATCACCCACCAAGCTACTCCATCACCATGGCCGCTAAGTTGGTAAGAAGGCACACGTACCCTAGTTGGCCATCTTTCTAGATGGGTCCCTTATTCTTAGCATTGAAGATGGCTTACCGAAGGAATTATAAAAATTTTACGCGGTAAAGTCTTGTTCACCGTTAATTCTTATTTAAAGGATACGAAATCAGTCGTTGAAGTCTCCGAGAAGAAAATATTTAATTCGCGCATATTGTTACACAGTTTCGTTCAGTTATATGTAGTTGTAAAAAAACTATCAACGCAAATTTGATATAACGGATATGGTCATATGAACTGTGGCAGCGGAAAATATACCGAGCATATTTGTTGTAAAATTATTTCTTAAGTTGAATTTGTACATTATAAGTTATTATTGTTGGAAGACTTTGGTTACCAATTTTAAACGTATTTATTAATTTTAACTGTTAGAGAATATATAATTTATATTGTTTAATAAGAGTTAAAAAAGACAATAAAGATAAACGTATAGTATCTATTAATTTTGACTCTCTGATGCTTTTTTAATTATAATCCTCAACATACTACTTACGATAAACATTTTGAACCAGTTAGCCAATAGGAAAATAGCCCATTCTATAAAATAACTTTTTATATTTAACATTATGCTATGGTTTGTGTTTCTGCGAGTAAGAAAGTAGTACATATAGTTATTTAGGAGTATTTATTACATGCGTTTTTAAAATTTTCTGCATTTAAGTTACCATCCTTTTTTCTTGATTTATAGAGTAAAATCCACCTTCTCTTAAATATCTGAACATTAATTACTTTTTCAGATCATCCTTGCATTCTGCGTGTCCGCCGCTTTGGCCACTGGCCATCATGCCGCCCAATACCCTGCCGGAGTGAGCCCCCACACTTGTCCAAACTACCCCTACTGCGACAACGTCGCCCTCGCCGCCCACGCCGTCGCCCCCTATGCCGCACCCGCCTACGCCGCCTACGGACACCACGGAGCCGTGGCCGCCGCCTACCCCGCCGGAGTCGACCCCCACACCTGTCCCAATTACCCTTACTGCGACAATGTAGCCCTTGCCGCCCACGCCGCCGGAGCATACGGTTGGGCCGGACACGGAGCATGGGCAGGCGCTGCCGCTCACTACCCCGCCGGAGTCAGCCCACACACGTGCCCCAACTACCCCTTCTGCCACTAAATAAGCGACCGACCAACCAAGTGGACACTGGGGTGGCCATGCAACCTGTCAACGTGCATGAAGTGTCTTCTGCTGCTGCTGCCGTGGTGCTCCGACACCATCCGAACAACAGAGGACTTCGCGTATCCGGACTTCATCCACCTCACAGAGAGAGGCGATGTCGGCAAACGAGTTCCTAATCTCTAGCTCAATTGTTAAATTGTATTAGTTTCTCGTGGCCAAGTCTCGCTGTGATTGCTCTTAATAAGAAAATCAAAAAATGTAAATACCAAAAAAGCGCATTGTAGCTTTACGGGAATAAAAAAACCAGTTTTGTTTCAATAATTTAAACATTGTGTTCCTATTGCATTATTATTCGTTGCGGAAACATATTACACCAAGAGATACCGTGGTGCCTAATAATTTCAACGATATAATGGCTCACCGATTTTAAAAGTTTACTAATATTTAGGATGTTAGCTCAAAGTAATGCAATTATTCTGTCAATATCATATCGTAAGAATAAATTTAGAATATAATTATGTCCTTAAAATATAAAAATATTTAATGGTTTCAGTGTAATGATATTAGGTTGAGTTGGGATTAGAGAATTTAATACTATTCATTGCCAACTACTAGTACCTACTTGCATATGTATGCAAGGGGTTCGCCAAAAATATCATTAATGGAGGGTTTTATGTGTTTCTATTTCAAAGGATTAAGATATTGCATAAAACATCAATCGATGGATTACATTCAAAAGACACACGTTATCCTGCTTCTTCTACTGTCTAATGATAATAGTAATAATTGATACAAAAGTCCGAGATATTTTGGCGCCCTAGGTGAGAAACCGTTCAGCGTCTCCTCCGTAAATTTTTCTTAAGATATTTGTAAAAGAACTCGTTCATCTGTTCAATGCCCCGTAAAATGATTAATAATGAAAAGTAAAAGGAATTTTATACAGATTCCTGCTTATCCCGCGATATAAATTTGTATCCAGTATTTATACTGGATACTTGCAAGTAATATAGAGATAGCTGATCGGGTTGACGCCCCCAATACTTGGGCGCCCCGGGCAGCCGCCCGGCTCGCCGGTACCTCGGGCCGGGCCTGCTAATAGCCATAAAATGATTATGAAAATCAGATGCGCAGTTTGCATAGATCATCGTTGGTACTCACCAATATTCTGAGTTGCCACCTCTCCGGGTTTTGAGATTAAACTCCGGGTCAACAAAATATATGAAGCAGCATGGAATAACGTACCTCACATTTGTATGAATACTAATTAACTACTGTGTATCAAACATTTAAATATAGCAAAAACATACTTATATTTCTTTACCTATTAGAATCTCCTGGTCAAATTATGAAATCTCCGGGTCAGATTAGAAATTCTCCGGGTCATTGACAAATTTGAGGATACAACCCTGCCGACCTTAGATTATAATATGATTAACACAACATGTGTTTTACTGAATGCTATAGGAAATACCGTTTGCTTTGTAAGGGCATAAAATTATAAAGAGTAACACAATTATGAGATCTTTAGTTGCTGATATATGTATATGTGTATATTGTATATATGTATATATTGTATTGTATGTATTGTATTCGCCGTAGAAACGAACTCGAGAGCTGTATTTGAAAAGTTACTATTCATGAAGAAATCAAAGCAATTGAAGATGAGGGACAAACTCAATACATTTAACATATACAACATTTTTTTATAAATTAAAAATTGTAGATTGGTATACACGTTGATTTGCTCATTTATGAAATGCTTTATTCTAAGTTTATTGATTAGTAGGATATGGTCTTTTCACAACATTGTTAAGTAAATGAAAAAATAATAACATTGTCATATTGAAATAAATAAACAGAAATCACATGATGTGTTCTCAGACCATATTTAAGAAGGGATTATACAACAAGTTTCTATAAAAATAGCTCTAGGTCCTCTCCAAAGTTATAACCAAGATTTTGCCCCATTCGTCGGTTTCCATAAATCCAACGATGAGCAATAAACGTCGAAAATTACCAAGCCTATTTATATTTTTCAAGAAGTTTTTCATTACTTCCTTTTTATTAATAGAAAAAAATTGTACCGCCTAATGGTATTTCAGGCTATTGAGAAAATTTCAACACTAAATTTACCTCTAAATGTTTGGCTTAGAAACGCAGCTCTATTACGTTAGAGAAGACCACAAAACGGTGAAAGCTCCCTAGAAGCTCTATTAATGAAAGTAAAAAATCGGCAAAACCTTTGAAAAAGCCGACAAATCGTAAGAGATTTCAAAAGTTGCACATTTTCCCACATTTTTATCCCTCATATTTTTTGCTGACAAAAAAAGATGAAGATTTAGAACTATCGCAGCGTTTGGTAACAAAACTATGATTTTTCACTGGAACAAAAATATTTATATTTTTTATTAAAACAAAAATATTTCTATTTTTTACTAAAAAAGACAAAATATCTTCAGGCGCTTTCCCTGTAAATATCCCGTTTTCACGATCGATAGGGTCGAATAGCAAGCCGGCGCTGCCACAACGCGTTGCAAAACCGATGCTTGAGAAACGCCCTTAGCACACCTCCTAGAGTGACGGCGGTCAAAAAAAGAAAATTAAACGACAGCAAAAAAAGAGAATGTTCTCCCTCCTGTTAACACGTCGATGCACGCGTACTGGAACTTGAGACACTCCGCGCTAATTAAAATGCGGGCGTGGTGATGTAGAGATGCGTGCATAGGCATTTTCCCGGAGGCATCTCGATTCCTCCGACGGTCAAGAAGTAACAGAATCGTTAATTGAGACGGCGCGTGGGCGCATTCCGGAATCACTCAAGCGGAAAAGGTTGGGAAAGTAGGAAATGCTTCTTTTTTTTTGTCGAAATTATGTTTTGAAAGCGGAAACAGAAAACGATCCGCGCCTTGACGTAACGCATTAAATAATAACGTGGGGGTGCTATGTTTTTTTACGCCTATGCTCAGAAAAATGGAACAATTAAATCATTTTAAAGAGTTCCGAACACATTTGCATTTTAATAAACGACTCGGCTCTCATGTGTTCATGCGATGAGTAGTTCCTGAAGCAAAAATTTGAATCCATAATTGTTCGAAAAATTCGCCTAATTATTATCTTTAAGTTAAGAATTGGAGATTTTAATAAAACTAGCATACTTCAAATTTATCGGTGTGTTATATGGTTTGGACCTGAGATTATAATTCCCTAAATATTTTGCTAGATAGTTTTAGTTTAGGAAATATCAGACACCAACAAGCGTTCGTATGAAGTCTTAATAAATTCAACTTATTTTTATGCAGTCCTGCCATGAATACCCACGGGATAAAAACATTTCAATTTACCTTACTTATGATAAGAAAATAGAAAAAAATAAAAACGCAAGAAGTATGAAATTGCAAATGCGCTTCTACGATACCGTATATGCCCGTGTATAAGATGCACACGTTTATAAGACGCAGAGAGTTTTTTAGGCTCAAATTCCAGGAATACTCTAGGTCAGGAGCCACCAACTAGTTTTCTTCGCGGTCCGTATTAGAAAAAATGTAACTCATCGCGGTCCGGATCCCTTACTGGCATAACATTAATAAAACGTCAAATAAATGTTATAATAACATATTTTTGTTTCCTTTTATTAATTATTTCAGAACACACAATTAGAGATAATATTTATAACTATATTGCAAATGTATACATTAATGAGAAAAATTACACTTCTTTTCGACAATAATTTTCCCAAAATTTGGAGTCAAATTTATACTTGATATTTGTAGAATTTTCGAAGAAGTTTGTCGGTTATCCGAAACCAAAACTTGTTTGTTATAAAGTTAATTTTCAAAAATGTTGATTTACAATTGCTGAATTGAGGAAAAAGTGTATTATTGTGACAAGAATTGGTAAAGCTTTACCGAAATATGGTTGTATTTGTAGCGATTATTTTAATTAATTAATTGTATCATAAAATTAGGTATATTTTAGAAGTTTAATGGCATCGGTAACGCGAAGAAAGGTTCATTCAGTATAACGTATGATCGATTTTTTTAAATGCCATACGTAAAATTAAGAGAACTTACAAAAATGCATATCTAAAATAATTACTTTATGTACAAATTATTCACTTAGGTTCAGATCACACGCGGTCCGTGAAAAATCGTCGGCGGTCGGATGCGAACCGCGGTCCGCCAATTGGTGACCCCTGCTCTAGGTACTCGCATATAAGACGCATATGTATGCAAGTAAAGGATATTTCACACGTTTTCCTTTTTAATGATAAATCTTGAAGAGTAATATTACCGAATATCTTCGTAAAACGAGAAATACATACAAAAATATGTCCTCTGCCTCGCACTGCAATCAAATTTATTAATAAATAAATAATAAAGGGATTAAAAAAATGTTGCACAAGCAATAGACTATATGTCAGTGAGGAAGAAATATCATGGAACAATGACGATGAAAACGCCACGACGATTCCCACGACAGAATCTCTTACTTACGGGATGGATGACGACTTGGACAACATAGAGAAGAGATGAGCCAAAATAATCTAACAATTATGAAATTCTTTGGATTTTAGATTTTTATTTTTAAATGCCTTTCCGTTATATACGCTATAGGTAGGCTTGGTAGTTTTCGACGTTTATCTTTCCTAAAAATAAGCGACGTTTATTTTAATATACGATGTATTTTATTAGGCTTGGTACTAGTTTTAGACGCATGAAATTTTTAAGAAGTCGCCACAAATATCTACGTTTAAGTTTTCTAAAAATTGCCGACGAATATCGAAGTTTGTTTTGATAAATTTCATCGATTATTATCTAGAATAATTATATTAACTGAATTCCTTCTAAAAATTATTAAAACTGTATACATTGTATAAATACAGGCCTTACTTGTTGTGTGTTGGATTGTTTGTTGTTCTCTAAATTTTAGTGATTATCATCTAGAATTATATTAACTGAATTCCTTCTAAAAATTACTAAAACTGTATACATCATATAAATACAGGCCTTACTTATGTGTTGGATTGTTTGTTGTTCTCTAAATTTTAGCGAATTTTTAGTCATTGAATTCGATAACCAACGAACGCTATATAAATCTGAAAGTACTATATTGTACTCGTTAAATCGCGCCCCGTATTCAGTAAATCGTAACAATTCAACAACATTAATGTGACGTATAATGTACAGTCAAATGAATATTTTGAAGAAAAACCTTACCTTGTTGAGTAATAGACGGAAAAGAATTTATAAAATAACACTGAGTTCGAACACGACACGATGCTTCCTAGTTACATTGTAAGAAAAGCTTAAAACAGGCCGGAAGAAGATACAAAAAGGGTTCCCCAACTTTTTCGTAATTATATTATGGCGGCTGACAACATTGTGAAAATGGGCCAAGGCACGTAGGAATTATCGGTTTTGGTCGAGGTTAGAGGCAGAATGCAATAAATGGATTATATTATTTTGTCCCGTACCCGTGCCTTTGAACCCATGGTATCCACGAAAATTCATTTTCGTCGAATTTGAAATTTTTACGAATTCGACGTTTATCGACATTAATAGATTTTAATCAAATCCTACTAATTGTAAGCATAGCTTAGAGTAATTTCATTACTCCTTTTATTAACTTCACCGTATTCTGTTCCGCATATAATTTCGGCAGTTAATAATAAAAATGATAGGTTTTCCTGATATAAAATAATTTTCATGTAGTTTAATCATATAAGTACTTTGATTTTGTGAAGAAGTACGTACACTAGTAAGCACTCCATTTCCGGTCTCAAAATCTTTTAAAAAATGCGTCTAATGCGTAGATATTTAAAGTACTTTTGAAAATATATAGAGTAGCGATGCATTATAATGCTCTTTATAAAACAGCAATTCAGCTGTACAGTGAATCAAATGAAGTTCCTTCTTAACGAATGCAAATGAGTGAGTGTGGGAGAAGTGCTAGGTAGTTTTCGTGCGACAGAACCTCTTTGGTGACGTAAAGACATTACTCCATTCAGTAATAATGTTACGGATATACAAATATATCAAAGGAAAATATTTCTGAAACAATTTGTACGCAAATGGACGAAGACAATATTATATATTTCTCAAATGGGAAAATTTAAGGAATTTTTGAATTTTTTCTGACATTTAAAGATGTATTGAATTATAATTACGAATTTTAACTTTTAACTACTGAGGTTCGTTCTTTATAACACAATTTGGTATTAAGTTACCCCACTACTTTTACTTCCTAAAGTGAATATTATTATTTTTTAAATTTACCTATTAGCCCATATGACACATTATTAAATACTGAATATAAAATTATACATGTAGCTAATGAATAAATAATAATAATAAACTATGGCGGTCAGGGAGACCGTATCTGTGATAATAATTTCACCTCATTAAAGGCTAAGCTCTTTAAAAAAAATTATAACATACGATTTTTAATTGTACCAATACTAACTAGATAATTGCTTTAGAGAACAACATTTAATAATTTTTTTATTTCTGGCGAATCTGAGGATAGATGCTAGAAGGAGGCAATGCAATAGCACCAGATAAAAAAATATCACAAGTAAAAGTTCTCTCTGTAAACCGATTGGAGAAAATATTAGAAAACCATATTTGATCACCCAAAAGCGGCTTACCACAGCTATGATGTCGGGTGAGATTTGAAGGAGGCACGAGTGACACAACACGATGCTTGTCGTGGAAATAGGGAGACAGTGTGGGGTTGAGAGAGAGGCTGCACCTATTGGTCAACTGTGAGAAATTTTCGGCAGAGGGTACGTGGGCTGCGGGTGAAAGGATTGCGGAGAGAGGAGTGGGAGGGGGAAAGAAGAGGAGGGAGGTGGGCAGTGAAGTGATGCACTATAAAACGAGGAGATTTGCCGGTTTTAGGCAGAAGCATAACGAAGCCTGAGGACAAAGCACCACAGCAGGATTCAACCAGGATAACAAACTTCGTGAAATATCCTTCAGCTAAAATGGTAAGCGCCGCCATATCATTGTCATTGGAAATATTACTACTTGACAGAGATTCAGCATTGAATAAGTTAATAATTTCAAGTTCCAGGGTATGGTTTCCTTTCATTGACGAAATATAGCATATGTGAGACAATTAAGAGTTTACATTTTTTAAAATTTAATATTACTTTATATTCTAAAAAATCATTTTTATGAAATATATCATGCAATTCACGGAGAAAAATTTCAATTTTGAAAGCAATTTCCCATAAAACCAGCTATAAAATCCTTAGAATCACTTATATGGGATATATAATTTTATAATTATAAAGTACTTTAGTAGTGTTATTCGTTGCTGTAGATGTCGACGTTTGCATGAATTCCAGCCGTTATAGGCAATTGTGCATATCATTGGGACGACAAAGGATGGGAGTTTAATAATAATCATTGTATTGGTTCCTCTTGCAGATTGCCCTCGCTCTATTCGTGATCGCCGCTTTGGGAGGTGTCAACTCCCAGGCACACAAGTACCCAGCCGGAGTCGACCCTCACCTCTGCCCCAACTACCCTCACTGCGACAACGCCCTCCTGGGAGCACACGCTCGTGCAGCCGGCGCAGTGGCTCACGCATACTCTGCTCCCGCTTATGGCGCTTACGCCGCACCCGCCTATGGTGCCTACGGACACGCCCCCGCGGTCCCCGTCGCCAAGGGATACCCTGCGGGTGTGCACCCCCACGCCTGCCCCAACTACCCCTTCTGTGGACCCACCCCCGTCCACATTCCCAAGGTGTGGGCAGGACCCGCTCATTACGCGTATGCCGCTCCCGCTCACAATGTCTGGGCCGGGCCTGCCGCTTACTCTTACGGAGCTCCTGGAGGTTATGGATACGCAAAGGGCGGTGACCGCTATCCCGCGGGCGTCGACCCCCACTCCTGCCCCAACTACCCCTACTGCCATTGAGAAGAGGCATCGGCCGTGATATCTACAAGCCATTATAATTTTCTTCGATACCGTGTCTGATGCCGCCGTAGTTATCCTACTGTGGAAATATACTTGGATACTTTCATGCCATCAAAGGAGGCGATGCCATTCCAAAGAGTTACTATTCATTGTACACATTATTTTGTAAATTTGTATTAGTTATTCTTGGCCTAGCCCCTCTGTAACCATTCTCGCAAATTATTCGTTCAATTAAATTATAATTATTGGAATTTGTTGTTCTATTTTCATAAATTTTCATTTACGAAGGAATGTGTCCAACAGAATAATATTTATGTAAACCTTATATGCTTTTTGATTATGGATGACATTCTTTACGCATTCGAGAATTTATCTGTAGTAAATAACTTAAATGACGAATATTAACGAACGGAAATTTTGCCGAACCAAAATGTTCCTAAAATCAGCAGTTGCTAAAGAGGAAAAATATTTTCGTACCATTTTGCATCGTACATAATTTGAATATGTGGCTTTAGAATCGGTACAACAATAATTTATCCCATTTTTAAAAGTATCATTTTAACGAAATGCCGGTTTTACGAAACAATAGTGACTATGTCTTGTCTAAAATGTTAGGTTATGCGCTCAATGCTATAAGAAATATATAAAGTTCTGGTAATCACGCAGCAGTAAAATTGAAATCCAAATTTATGAATACGTATGAGAGCTTTCCGTTGAAACAAGTGAGTCTTCGAAACTTCAAAAGGATCTGAAGATCTTCGAAGCGATATGTGTTATCATTCCCTTTTAAGGACAAGAAAAAAAAGATGCGCACTTCATGCGGGCATAAATGCAAGGCAGATACGTTCTTAACAAATTACGTAATCAAATGACTAATTCCAAGAATTTTCTGAGAATCCTGTTTCATATTTTGTCAACGAGATATGATGGAAAGTTCTTTTTTGTTGGTGAAAATGTTTCAACCTTGTTTGAGATATGTGAGCAATTTGTATCTCATTGCCCTATGTCAAAGATGGAGTCCTTAGTACCTAACTTCATGAAAATCCACTCGACAGTTTCGAAGACGATACATGTGGAATCCACACTGTTGATATATAAGCCTGACCTGACCATAAATTGTTAGTCTTTACATTTTGTAAAGAACGTTATTTCCTTTGAGCGTTTTACAGAAATTTATATAAATTCCGAGGATTAAATGGCTAATTTCCGTTTTCCTGGATATATAAGCCTGACCTGACCATAAATTGTTAGTCTTTACATTTTGTAAAGAACGTTATTTCCTTTGAGCGTTTTACAGAAATTTATATAAATTCCGAGGATTAAATGGCTAATTTCCGTTTTCCTGGATATATAAGCCTGACCTGACCATAAATTGTTAGTCTTTACATTTTGTAAAGAACGTTATTTCCTTTGAGCGTTTTACAGAAATTTATATAAATTCCGAGGATTAAATGGCTAATTTCCGTTTTCCTGGATATATAAGCCTGACCTGACCATAAATTGTTAGTCTTTACTTTTTGTAAAGAACGTTATTTCCTTTGAGCGTTTTACAGAAATTTATATAAATTCCGAGGATTAAATGGCTAATTTCCGTTTTCCTGGAAAATCCGTTCTTACGGAATGAACTTGGTCCCGAGTTATTGTCTAAAAACAGGATTATATATATATAACCATATTTTTTAAAAATTGGACCTGATTAACTTAATTAATAGTTATTTTTAGGTTCTGTTTAACTGTGTGAAGAATCTATATGTTGATACATTATTCTGCAAATAAATATGCCATTCCTCTTATTGTTAGTAATAATTCATCTTGTCTATTTATATACAAATAGTTTTAATGTCAGATTGATAAATAATGAATGATAATATAGAATTGAAAATTGGTTCCGTTATCACAAGTGCGCCAGGCATCCCCCAAGGGGCGCGCCCGGGCGCCAACAAAATTGAGTTTTCGTGTATGAAGGCAAGTTTATTAGATTACGAAAAGGGGGTGGTGGTATCAAGAGCTGATCAAAATATCAAAGTGCTATATGGAAAACGTGCGCACTGATTTGACATATACTTGTCTAATTTATGTATTCCCTTTAACTCAGGTATCAACACGATCTTAATGAAATTAATCCTAAAAATAAATATTCCCGAACATTGTTTTTATAACTACCCTTCATTAAACGAGTCCAAAAATTTCGGCGGTGACTAATATTTTTATTAAATTTACCATCTTAATATTTTTGGTAAAAACTTTGCCCGCCCAGTATGTGAACCTACATTATCGAAATAATGTTTCATTTTATTCATTTTATGTAATAAGGATTGGATTCAAAATTATTTTATGAATCAATAACAGGCTCCCCCATTCTAACATGTAATTCCGTCTATTTCGCTAAAACGATAAAGATACAATATAAATCCTTTGTGTGGGTAGTTTGAGAGCAATACATATATTACAATTACCCGTTGGCTGCGATGTAGATACGTACACCACTCCCCCGTTATCCGCGAGGGACGTTCTGCGAAAACTTCGCGGATACTGGGTTCTATATTTACATTATAATTATAGGGATAGGTTACATACCTCTATGGACCGTACAAAAGAAATAATTTTATAATTTTTTAAATAATACAACCAACAGCTACGTCTGTAAATGAGTGTTAAAAAATCGTATTATATAGGGCGTGTTGCTATAAGCGGCGTATTTCACTTGGGAGAAGAAATTTTAAAAGATATCATATTAGCCTCACGTGTCTGCATACTTTTACTGTAACCTACTTGTTCGATAGCTTCGCGTATATGCGAGATCTTGCTCGCGGATACTGGGTAAAAAGGATATACAGTATAACTCGCGGATACGGAAATCGCGGATACCGGGGGAGTAGTGAATATGATTTTATCACCGCGTGGCGATTTTGAGAGAAAAATTATCACGAAATGAAAAAAATAGTTCCAAACTTGATGTTCTTGGAGTAAATTGCAAATTTGTTGTTAAATATTTTGTCAAGGTTTCCCAGTTATAGAATCCATCAACCGCATCTAAAACTGTTCCTCTAACTTCACACTCATTATAAACCTTTTATTCTTCTAAATATTTTATTAACTCTAAAAATCGAAATTCTGAAGAATATGGTTGGTTGTCAACGTCCTTTTCTGATTTTCTTTGAATGGTGATCCAGAAATCGTGAATAAAATAAAAATAAGTGTAAATGATTATGGATTTTACGTATGCATTTAAGAAAGATTTGTTTCAAAATAAAACACTCAATCGTTATTTTTATCACTCACAAAGAAAAAGGTACGGGAATTTTATTTTCACAGCAGCGGGAAGTCACGAAAGCTTCGGCGGGTCGGAGAAACGTTTACATCGGAATTTATCTAGAGATTATTTTGCCTCATATTAGCGATAATAAAGATTTAAATTATTTATTTGCGTTGCAACTTCTCCAGGACAAGTTTCGAGACCACCATTTCACTGAATAAATATGAAATTCCCATATGAAATTTTACCGAGCAATTTTTCATTACAGCTTCGCGAACCGCATGTGACCCGGGGGCCGTAGGTTGCCGACTCCTGCACTAAAACATCAAACAAACCATAGTTACGCCTGAAAGTGAACGGTTACATTTTGAACGATTTTTTGCCTGAAAATAGTATGGTAAAGAGTAATACTTTTTTCTTTTGAAATGGATTTATCATGACGCAACAATGCTCTGAAAAGACATAGAAAGTCGAAAACATTTCCCTCTTGAGCACGTATCGGAGTTTTCTATGCTTACTCCGAGGTATTAAAAGATCGATCGGCAAAAAAAATGTTTTTTTTCAAGGTAAGCTTTCCAAAGATACTGTTTCACGTGTTATGCAACGGATATACGGACAAAAAATAGCTCGTTCGAGAGTTTAAAACTGCCATTATCGTTCAGCACCTACTGCACCTTTTGGAAGATATCGAAGATCAAGTAGGGTGCAGGAAGTGAAAGTATTCAGGACTATCTGATCAAAGCCACACCTCGTGGAGAAGATATCCTCTAAATTCAGGGGCTGGTGTTCAATGAATGGAAATGATTAATTAATTATCAACCTGTTTTCAGTAACCCGACCATGGCGCATCGCATTTTTTCAGTGGCTGAGAAAAGAAGAGCGCCAGTAGATTTACACGAAAGAAATTTACGCTGAAATAGAGAACATGGGAAAAATTCGGAGATTGCAAGAGGGGAGCCTGTTGGTAAATTGACTGGGAGAGATTTTAGGCAAAGGGATCGCGAGCCGCGGGTGAAAGGAGTGTTGAAAGGGGGCGTGGAGGAAGGGAGAGGGTGGCTGAAAGTTACGTGATGCAGTATAAAACGGTGAGAGTTGCCGTTTTTAGACAGAAGCATAGCAAACTCTGAAGACAAAGCACCACGGCAGCATTGATACGGAATTTTAAATACCAAGAATAATAATCGAGAATGGTTGCTAAAATGGTAAGTTATCAATTAATTTTTATTCAAAATAACTTAAATTCGAATAATAACTTAATTAATTAATTTATGAAGGAATTTTTATAAAAAATCGGTAATGTTTAGCAATGTGTTAATGGCGACCACATATTTTCAGGACATTTATTTTGGTTTGCTCATATATAACCATCATTGTTTAATGTGCGGAATTAATAAGAAAATATTTTCCAATTATGCCATTCTTTTATCAAAGCCCACTTTTACTGAGATTTTTCCGAACTTTTTTTGACCGATATCGATTATTATTCTACCATTTATTCCACAAACGATCCAATGTTTAGATAATTGTATTTTCGGGAATAAATTAAAAATTCATGTCCATTAATTTTTCTGAAATTTTAAAAAGAAGTATTCTTAAAATTACATTTTCAAACTTTGAATTTAGCACGCACGTATTGTATAAATACAAAGCATACATATTATGGCAGAATATTCGAAGGATATAATTCATGTATTCGTCGGTTAACTGACTGGAGTTTACTTCATCTTGCAGATAACCCTTACCCTTTGCGTGATCGCCACCTTGGGAGGAGTCAGCTCTCAAGGGGACAAGTACCCAGCAGGAGTTGACCCTAACCTCTGCCCCAACTATCCACACTGCGACAACATCCTCCTGGGGGAGCACGCCAGTGCAGCCGGAGCTGTCGCCCACGCCTATGCCGCACCAGCTTACGAAGAACCCTCTTACGCCGCACCCACCTACTCCGGTCGAGTCTACGCCGCACCCGCCTATTCCGGACGCGCCTACGCCGCACCCGCTTATTCTGCACCCGCTTATTCCGCACCCTCATACGCCGCAGCCACTTACTCCACACCCGCCTATTCCGGGCGAGCCTACGAAGCACCCGTATCTGAGGATTACGGACATGCCTCAGTGGCGGTGCCAGTCGTCAAGGGTTACCCTGCCGCAGTGACACCCCAGTCCTGCCCCAACTACCCCTGGTGTGGGCCCACCCCCGTGCACGTCCCCGCCAAGGCCTTGGGGGCACCGGCAACCTTTGCATATGCCGCACCCGCTCCTAAATTTTACGCCGCACCCGCTCCCAAAGTTTTTGCCGCACCCGCTCCTAAAGTTTCGGCCGCACCTGCATCTTACCCCTACGGAGCGACAGCAGCTTACACGTACGCTTCCAACGCAAACGACGGACATCGTTATCCCGCAGGATTGAACCCCAGCTCTTGCCCTAACTACCCTTACTGCCATTGACATAAGCTATCGGCCATCTAATTGTACAGCCATTTCCATTTCCTGTAATAGCGTACCTGTTGCTGCCGTGGTGGTTCTGCCATGCCGAATAATGAAGCGCTTCAACATCACCAACGCATACGATATCACCAGCTGAGTTACAATGCATATTTCACATGTTAATGTGTAAAATTGTCTAAGTTTCTCGTGGCTCAACGTCTATATGTTCATTTTTTTAAATCAAAAAATTAAATGCATTTTTATTTGACCAACTTTTATTTATTATAAACTTCGAAGAATTGATGGTAACCTTGTTGCAGCGACAAAGAATATCGTTTATCTTAGATTATGCATTTAAATCCAGTTATAAATGTAATCAGTTGTGTATTTATGACAAATATTTTATTCTAAAAACATGCTTTAGAAAATTCGTTCTTACATAAGAGTTTTCGGAAAAAACGGAAAAAGAAATTGCTCCAATGGCTGATATATTCAATATAATTGTTTCTTTCCCCTATGATTAATATTATGTGGTTCCGTATCCCACAATGAAGGGATTTCTCTCGTATTTTTTCCTGAATGGTCGAAGCTATTCAGCTAACGACGGAGTAAAAGTGCAAGTCAATTGTCGAATTTCTCGCGGAAGTGTTTTGCGTCGTCATGCTCCAGTTAGCCTCTGATTACGTTACGTTCTTATTTTCGTGCCGGCCAAGTTTCCGTGTGATCGTATTTTCTGGCTGAGAGTTATTAAACAGGAGTGCTATTAAAACGAACTGTGTCAACACGCGCGGCACACCCTTTCACTATGGTGGGAATGTGACGGGCTCGTTGAAAGGTATGTCAAAAGCTTCCAGCAATAGGACGAATCTAGTGTAATTTTTATGAATGGTGTTCATTTATATTATCAATTCTTGTGGGAGTCGACCATCTTAAACAGTAAATCTCGCACTACTCGATGGCTTCTTGAAAACATCTCAAAGATACTAATGGTTCAAGAAGAATTCATAAAGGCCTACCACCGTTAATTTTTATCTCAGAAAAACCTACTTTCTTCTCGTCCATTTGTTCTCATTTTCAAACATCGCGCAATCTCTCGAGGCGTTGGCGCGCATGAGTTAATGACATGGTCTTATGTATTTCAATTTGCATTTCCTCATATTTTTTTTTGTTTTGATTATTGAAATTATGTTTATTGTACGGAATTTGTATTCTTACCTTTTACAGATCTTGGATTTCCTATACTACATCGACATGTACGAGAAATTGTTGCATCATAAATTAATAACCATTTCAGGTTAGATCTATTGGCCATATTTTCCGACAAATGCAAATTGTATCTAACTTAAACTATTCATAACTTTCCTATTATTGATTGGAGCAGGGTTCTTCAGTCTTATTTTTGCTGACGTGTACCTCTCTGAGCACACTTTAAATTGTCGCGCTCCCCCACAGCATATTTTAAAAACGATGAAATGAACAGCACTGGTATTGAAATAGGTAATTCATGTTTATAAACGTAAAAAATAAAATCTATAATAGCATACATTTGTGTTTGGTATACTTCCCAAAACGCATAATTTTATTCTGAAATCATTAATGAAAGCTCTAGTTATATAAAAAATTAGTCTATAATACATTCGAAAACTCCTTAACTCTGAACGTACTCGCAGGGATACGCATACCTCCGGTTGAAAACCCTTGAATTGGGTGATAGACCATTTTTTTGACGTTCCTCACTGAATTACTGTGATGTCTTTAGGTACATTAAGATGCTCCAACATGGACAAATGTTCTGGAAGGACGTATTATCTGCAAAATTTAATTCCTTCAATTACGGAGATTCTAAGAGAGGCAGTGCCATGCAACTCAAAAGTTTTTGAACTCGAAAATATATTTTCCCCTGTAACCGAACCCTACTGTCTACCCGGACCCGACATATCTGACAGGTCGTAAAACGAATGAAAAAATCACCTTTCTCCGAATTAAAAAATAAAATAAGAAAATTCAACTTTATGCCTTTCTTCTCCTTATCATCATCATCATAGGTAGTCTGTTCGTAGACAGGTCCGTGATTATTCATGATTAAACTTGGTTCTCCATTCTCGATCTAACGTTCTTGAAGTGACCGAGTAAAATAGACTTTAAATGTGAAAAATCTGATGTGGCCAACACATGACTTTCTCCATATTTGGGGTATAGATATTTAAATTATTATGAATAGCATTGTAAGGCAAAATTATTATTTCGTATCATAAAAGAATACAGTCGTCCTTATTGCCGTAAATTTGGTATATTTTGAATGTTTACAGAATTCACCGCTACATGGTTGTGGAGCTGTATACTGTAAATTAAGAAAAAGTTAAATATCTCCGAAATGAATGGTTCTACGAAAATTTGTTTAAGACAAAATCTGAAGAAATATTATTCTCTACAACTTTGGTTCTCACGAAGATTACCAATAACGATGTTTTTAAGGAGATATTTGACGGAAACAGAAAAAAGATTATTTATAAATAATTCCTAAAAAATAACTGCTATGGAAAATTCTTTCAAATGAAAGTTGTAGGAAATTACATTCTCTATAACATTTGTTTAGAATTGTATATACAATAATGATGTTTTAAAGGAGAAATATCGCAAAAACCGAATCGGGTTTCGAAAAAACCTCGACTTCCTGTTACCCGTTATTGTCCAATTACTAATCAGTTCTTTATATTCATGTTAAAGTGTTATATATGAAGTTTGGTAACGATATAGCCAGTACTTTTTGAGTTAGAGCGCCCACAATCACATACACACACACACGCACACACAGACATCATTCCGAAAATAGTCTAAACGTTTTCTAGGGACCTCAAAACGTGTATTTCCGTTGAAATCTCGAAGTCGATTTTTTTCATGATCGCAATACTTTCCCGTTACTTCGTATGGATAAAGTAAAAAGTGAGTAGATACACTTCTGACCTATATTTTTAAAGGAAATTCATTAATATTTAAGCCATGTAATAACATCTATATATTTACTAACTTTAAACCCTGTATTAATCAATATATTCTAAGTCGTTGGATTTAACATATAATCAGTCTTTTTTCCACAAATGCATGATTTTCCTATTCAAGTATATGAAAACAAAATAAATGGATTTATTTATGATACCTATTTATTAATTGTGAAAACAAAACAAATACATGAAAGCTGAACTAGTAGGGACTGAGACAGTTTTGTAAATTATTATGTACAAAGTGTAATAACTCGATGGTTACATCCAATTAAACGTGTTCTAGGGACCTCAAAACGTGTATTTCCGTTGAAATGTCGAAGTCGATTTTTTTCGTGATCACAATACTTTCCCACTTCTACGTACGGAGAAAGTAAAAACGTAAGAAGCGGAAAATGGAGATAATGACATGCACACATCAAAGTCTTCATAGTTGGTATATTATAAACCGAAAATTCATTTAACACTGTGTGATATACTGCTGTCTCTACACAATACAAAAATTTATGTAATAAAATAAATAGAGCCATTCAAAATCAGAAATACGATATTTAAAAAAAATTGAAAAATAATATGTGCGAATAAAAAAATATACATAAAATACTACAGATATAATGACAGATTTTAATTTGCTTTTAAAAAATTTGATATTTTTGGCGATGTTTTTCTTTTGACCGAATAGCATAAAGTTCTCTTTCAAGTTCAGCTGTCCCTTTAAGAAGGTGATCTGTCCCATTACTAGACCACAGGTATCTCTTGAGGGTAAGCAATCCCTCCAGTGCGTGATTAAAACTTGGCGTTTCACTCTGTAGTACATCATTATCTTCTTCATCACCACAGATAGAACACCACACGTAGGAACATTGTCGTCAAAGGCAACTAACTCACCAAATGTCTCTTAATTCGCGTTCGATTGCTCCCATTCTTCGATATCAATTGCTTGAGGGTCATTTTGGTCTTGAACTTCAAGAAAAACCTGAATGAAGAACGCAACTTTTGTAAAACAATTCTTTATCGTGTCAACTTTAATGGCATTCCAAGCTGAAGTAACGTAGTCCATGGCCTCTAAAATTTATATGTTTTGTGCCCCTTTGTTAGAATCCATCATTGCCATTGCCTTGCACACCAGCAGCTTCCTGTACTGCTGTTTCAAGCAGTGTATAATACCTAAACTAATGGTTGCAAATGACTTGTGCTGTTGGCCGGAAAAAATACAACCTTAACATACCGTAAGCTGTATGATGTATCAGGCGGATGAGGTGCGCAACGATCCACAAACAGCAGCACTTTCTCGATGCAGACCCCATTTTTGCATCCAAATCTTGAAGATACTCCATGAATAATTTTGATATCATCCATGCCTTGGAGTTGTTTTTATATTTGTATGACAGTTTCCGCACCTTCTTGAACCATCGCGGTTTCACAAATTTGCCAATCACAAAAGGCCGAAGTTTCTCACTGCCTTGGGATTGCAGCATAGCAAGACCGTGAACCACTCCTTGCTTTTCTTTCCCCCATGGCAAGCTTTTCCTCGAAAAGTTAGGGTTCTATCTGGTAACACATTAAAAACATAAACCTGTTTCGTCCGCGTTGAATATATCGCACAGCGCATACTTATGTATTAGTTCCGGAAGCTCTTCTGTCTCACAGCGATCTGTTGTAGCGAGGTCCACACTTTTGTCTGTAGAATCGATAAGCGTAATTATTATTTAATATTTTAAAGGCGTTAGAAACGGATTAAGTTTTAGCTGCGTGTTTGAAACTATAAACTGTGGAGGCGGGAAAACGTTACAAACGGAGAACGTTAGAAGCGGGAAAAAATAACATGGCATAAATGGACTTCTGACCGGGACTTTTAAATTTAGATGTGGAAAAACGTTAGATCCGAAAACGTTAGAACGACAGTTCACTGTATTCCTATTTTCCGCAGTCTTCTTCATGTCTTGATAGCTTTCTTTCCCATTCAAGTCGTCTATCAGCTGAAACCTTTTCCTACCTCTTTCTCTTTTTCCATCCAGTTTTCATTCTAGCACTACTTTAATCATGCTCTCTTTTCTCACGTAATGTCATTATATTAGGGTTTAGTTAAGGCAAATGCAAGGTGCTGTGCATGCCCATGAAAATAGTTTTTTCCTCTATATTTTTCGAGTGACCCGAAATTATAAAATCTTTACCAGAACCTGACCCGATCGGCCATGGGTTCGGGTTCGGCCACCAGATGCAGGAAGATAAGCGGTTTCCTCTTAGAATGTGCTTCAGAAATTGATTATTTTCTCTGAAGTATTTGACAGACTTTGTAATATGTTCATAGGGAATGTTACTAATTCCGGATGTATTCGTAGCAGTGAAAATATTGGGAAACCTATATTATTAAATTAAATTAGTAAATGAAAACCTAGGTATTCTATAAGGAAAAATAAAAAAATAGCCGCTATATGGAAGGCAAATTTCCCTGTAAATTCACTGTACTAAAATCAGAGTAATGAGTCCTCGGAAGTAAAGCTATTAATACTACAATTAAAATATACCTCCTCCAATCTGGTTAAGCCTAAAAGAAATTCTGGCATAAAAAATTCGAACGAGGAGCTTCTTATTGATGATCCGCATACAACTAAGAATAGGCCAACGTGCACGTTGCTGAACGAGTAATAATCGAAAATATAATTAGCAATATTCTACGTTGTAGAAGCTTCATCACTTTCTTTTCTGAAATACGTATCGGCAGTCTTTCTGGTCCTACCAAAGCACTTTGGTTACAAACATCCCACATGACTTTGTTAATCTCTAGTTCCTAGATTTCACCCGAGGAAGCGTGAAACAGACTTGACCAAGGTGAATTTTATATAAAAACTTATAATCACATTTTAAATGGAGCATCTTAATTCCATATTAATATATTCATATTTTATTCCAGTGCTTGAATGGTATCGTTTGCGAAACTTTTAAATGCTGAATATAAGGTGATGTGATGGTTCGTAAATTCATAAATTTGTAAAAGAAAAGAGAGATGGCTTTAGTAGGGGATTTAAACCGGTACGATAAGTTTACAATGTAGCATCAGGGAAGACAAGGTATATAAACAATGTTTTTAAAAAACGACGATCATTAATGCTTACTTTTTGTTGTTTGTGTTAAAAAATAACAATAAAATATCAAAAGTAGAGCATGCTCCACTTTAAAATATTATATGGTAATCAATTATATCCAGTGCAATATTTTGGCGAATGGATACAGCTCTCTCTCCCTCTCGTCTTCCCCAGCGAAGAATCGGAAGATTTGGCATATGTACTTTCCCTCTCTATCGCATTACGCGACCTGAAAAAATTATCAGCGAACACGGCTTCACTCGGGAAAAATAAACTTATTGTTCGTATCTTTCTACATAAATATACTTTATTTATGCTTTAACATTATCAGCTTAGAATGCTACATTTTAAAGAGAGTTAGGGCGTGTAAATGAAATATTTCTCTAAGGAAAGAAACAAAGTGTTTTTTCTCAAAGTTACGGCTTTGAAAATTGAAAATCGCGATTACAAACTGCTCAAGGGAGGAGCATCCCGCCCCATACCGCGTCATCTCCATCTCTGCTTTCTCCGGTTAATCCTTAATCCAATTCAATGTACGTAACTCAGCAACAATGGGATATCTGACGAAGAATGATTTTTTATATCAATAAACGTAAAATTTTCGTGTTCAAAAGAAATCTGTTCATAAAATTGACGCGTACTTAAAAATCGACGATAGAAAAATGAATTATAATTCTTTTAGGAATTCTTCGATTCAAGTTTCAAGGTCTTAAGATTCTTTTAAATAAATTTAAAGAGGAAATGAAAAATATTCTGCTCCAATTCCTATGTTATTTTATTGGAGGACTTAAACGGTCCTGTAATGAAACTTATATTACAGATGTTGCTATATAAGAAACTGAAGGAATGGAATCTATTACCTAATAGACTCGGCCGTTTTCGACTTATTCGACATTATTTGGGGTTTAGAATACGAAATATACTCACTACCACACAGAAATCACCTGATAATTATTGGGCTCGTACTACTTCTTAATCGTAATTTCTTCCCGGTAATTTTCCTTGAATCAGTCTTCAACAAAAATAACACGGCGAACCAGATATTAAAATGTCCTTCTCACACCCATAATTAGGCTGTGAAAATTATGGCATTAATATGTTATTCTTTCATAGTAAATTTTATTTATACATACGTATTCCAGACTTTTTATTTGAACAATTATACCAATTTTAGGCGAAAAACACTCGATAATTTATATATATTAGTTGTGTTATAAAATGATATGTAAGTATTCCGGAAATTAAAACATTGAAGGAGCAGAACAAATACCATGAACGTAGAAATACGAGCACACTATCAAACTCTAATGTGATCCGTTTCAACTTTTGATAAAATGACAGGAAGAGAGAATCATGTATTAAAAGATACATAGGCGGTGGATAATTACACGATCCTAAAATCAGAGCAAAGAGGAAGAGGTTTCCAGAGGAATTTCTGTTGGCCAATTTGGAGAAATTTTTCGGCAAAGACCTTTTGAAATGTGGGTGAAAGGTTTGGAAAGGAATCTGGGGGAGGGATAGGCAGGTTCGCGATGCGGTATAAAACGATGAAAAATGACGCTTCAAGGCAGAAGCACAGTGAACTCTGAAGACAAAGCACATCTTCTGCATTTGTTCAATAGTTATAAATTCCGATTCACATCCAGCATGATCGCCAACACGGTAAGAATACCACGCCGCATCGCAGCCACGAAGGAAATGTTGCTTGCACGAAGGAAGAATTATCGTATCTCCGCATTGCGAAGGACTATGCACCGATCACCTGCAGCCCAATCTAAGCTATGGCACTTAGAGCTGGGACCGCGGTAGCTCGGTGTGGGGCAGGTGCCGTAAATTAACCAGTGCATTTTTTTATCGTTTTTCCCAGCAGATCCTTCTCGCCCTGTGCGTGGCCGCCGCTCACGGAAGCACCTCCTTGTCGAACAAGTACCCAGCCGGAGTGGACCCTCACCTCTGCCCCAACTACCCACACTGCGACAACGCTCTCCTGGGTGCTCATGCGAGGGCGGCCGGCGAATTGACCCACGCCTACGCTCACGCCGCTCCCGACGCCTACCACGCACCCGCCTACGCAACCTACGGACACGCCCCCGTGGTCCCGGTCGCCAAGGGCTATCCCGCCGGAGTGCACCCGCACACCTGCCCCAACTACCCGTACTGCGGACCCACCCCCGCCCATGTTCCAGCCAAGGGTTGGAACCTACCGGCGCGTTCCGCCTACTCCGCAGCCGCTCACAATATCTGGGCCGCACCCGCTCAAAATCTCTGGGTTCCACACGCAGCATACTCCTTTGCAGCACCAGCAGCTTACGCATATAATTCACTTGCGAAAAACGGTGACCGTTATCCTGCTGGGGTAAACCCACACTCCTGTCCGAACTACCCCTACTGCCACTGAGAAAGGCAATATCTTTGTTGACGGTTGTTTTACTATACCGTCAAATGAGTTAATTGGATGTAACCATCGAGTTATTACACTTTGTACATAATAATTTACAAAACTGTCTCAGTCCCTACTAGTTCAGCTTTCATGTATTTGTTTTGTTTTCACAATTAATAAATAGGTATCATAAATAAATCCATTTATTTTGTTTTCATATACTTGAATAGGAAAATCATGCATTTGTGGAAAAAAGACTGATTATATGTTAAATCCAACGACTTAGAATATATTGATTAATACAGGGTTTAAAGTTAGTAAATATATAGATGTTATTACATGGCTTAAATATTAATGAATTTCCTTTAAAAATATAGGTCAGAAGTGTATCTACTCACTTTTTACTTTATCCATACGAAGTAACGGGAAAGTATTGCGATCATGAAAAAAATCGACTTCGAGATTTCAACGGAAATACACGTTTTGAGGTCCCTAGAAAACGTTTAGACTATTTTCGGAATGATGTCTGTGTGTGCGTGTGTGTGTGTATGTGATTGTGGGCGCTCTAACTCAAAAAGTACTGGCTATATCGTTACCAAACTTCATATATAACACTTTAACATGAGAACAAAGAACTGATTAGTTTTTGGACAATAATGGGTAAAGGGAGTCGAGGTTTATTCGAAACCCGATTCGGATTTTGCGATATTTCTCCGTTAAAACATCATTATCGTAGATACAATTCTATACAAAGGTTATAGAGAATGTAATTTCCTACAGTTTTCATTTGAAACAATTTTCTATAGGAGTTATTGTTTAGGAGTTATTTATAAATAACCGATTTTTCGGTTTCCGTCAAATATCTCCTTAAAAACATCGTTATTGGTAATCTTCGTGAGGACCAAAGTTGTAGAGAATAGTATTTCTTCCAAGTTTTGTTTGAAACTAATTTTCGTAGAACCATCCATTTCGGAGATATTTCGCTTTATCTTAATACCAGTATACAGCGCTAGCACATGTAGCGGTGAATTCTGTAAACATATTCAAAACATACGTAATTTACGGCAATAAGGACGACTGTATTCTTTTACGATACGAAATAATAATTTTGGCTCATAATGGTATTCATAATAATTTAAATATCTATACCCCAAATATGGAGAAAGTCACGTGTTGGCCACACCAGATTTTTCGTCTTTGCCATCGCCCCCCCCCCCCTTGGTTCCACCACTGAGTCACTGTCAATACCACGCAGCTCGTGTGGATTTTTTGCATTAGACCGATGGAAGTGGCGCCGCGACAACCAAGTACAATTCATAGTTTTTTTTACATATATCCTTACAGAGTTTACAACGTATTATATTGTGTACTCAATCTGTTCTTATAAATTTCAGAAACACTATTAATTAATTAATTAATTTATTTATCAAGGAAGAATCTACCTACATCACATGACGTATTATATTGTGTACTCAATCTGTTCTTATAAATTTCAGAAACACTATTAATTAATTAATTTATTTATTTATCAAGGAAGAATCTACCTACATCACATGACCAATTACAGCAGATTCAGATTTCCTCCAGATATTTTTTAATTTTTGCGCAATTCTATCACAAACTTTCTCACGCCACAAATATTAATCATTTTCTCGCCAGTATTTTATGTGTCGTATATATTAAATACCATTACTAAAATCAATACAAAACCCCAGTGCATTTATTCAATGGTATTTGGTACCTGTCGGTATATATGGATTAAAAACGTAAATCTAAAATAAATCTTAAATACTGCTTTCCAAAGCCATTCGTTCATTTTAACTCGTTGGCATGAACTTTAGCTTTCTTTATTATAGTTTTTTGACGTATATCCTTATATTGTGTACTCAATATGTTCTTATAAATTTCAGAAAAACTATTAATTAATTAATTTATTTATTAAGGAAGAATCTACCTACAGCACATGGCCAATTATATCAGGTTCAAGTTTCCTCCAGATATTTTTTAATTTTTGCGCAATTCTATCACAAACTTTCTCACGCCACAAATATTAATCATTTTCTCGCCAGTATTTTATGCGTCGTATATATTAAATACCATTACTAAAATCAATACAAAACCCCATTGCATTTATTCACCGCATTCTGTACCATTACCACCGAAATACTTTTACGATTGAGGGAAATGAAAGGAACGAAAGATTTCATTCCAAGGTTTTTGATTTTCAGCGTTTAGCATAGACACGTTTTGAAACAGGCGGTAAACACCCGCGATTTATATTTTTTTAAAGTCTCGTAGCGTATTAACGGCGACAAAGCGATCGAGTTTACTGGTTGGTTGAGATTCGTAAAATCCGTTAGCATGTAAAGAGAGCAATCACACGCAGAGGACAGTTTTATTAAGCCACGCACTAATTCGGCGTGACATCTGAATGGAACCGAACTTGGAAAATTTCGAGGAAACCGAAACGGGAATTCGAAAGCGGCGTTCTTTTTTATAAAAGAAATCCGTCGCGTGATGAAGACAGCGACGAAAACGAAACGAAAAGGCAAAACTGCGACAGGTGAAAAATTACGCGGACAGAAAATACGGCACCTGAAGATAAAAATCAGACGTTTGTCGAATACAAGATTGGAAAATGGAAGTTTCGTTTTTCCTGCCGACTAAGCAGGAAATGGAAAAGGGAAGAATTAACGACTGCCACCCAAAGTTACATTGCTATCGTCAAGTCTTTCCTCTAACTTGGTAGTGAGAAACATACGACCCGCGGGCAGCATGCGGCAGCGTTAAAATGTAGATTTTTTCACTGGGGGTTCCCATTCTTGATAACTTCATTCCCCAAGCTTCAGTATTTTAGCTAAAATACCATGTCAGCATGTCGAATCTTCGGAATTTGAATCCACATTGCAGGAAATATATGGACTACCATGAAAATCAAGGAAAGAAAAGGGCGTAGGTTGGTTAGAGCTATCTTATTCAGAAAGAATTTTAATGTTTCTAGTAGTTCGGCTACAATACCGTTTAAAAAATTTGGAATTTTCCGATTTTGAATCCACCTAGCGGGAAATCTATGAAATAATAAAAAAATGAATCTGGTAGAAAATTAATATACCAATAAGAAATATCTAATCCAAAGAGGATTTTCCAAATATCGTTTAAAACAAAAAAGTTTATTGTCCACGGACGGATTGGCAGAGTGGTCGGTTTGTTGTCCATTTAAGGATTCGTGCTGAAAATAGATGCGTACACATTCAAATTACCAAAGTAAAAACTTGAGATAGAAATATTTAACCCTTAAAATCTAATTTGGAATTTATTTTTCACTTATATGTTACCTCCTAATCTCTAGTTAACGTCCTACTTAATCTAATCCGGCCCACCGAAACATTGGCAACTTGTAATGCGGCTCGCGGAAGAATTCTTAATCCCCAATGCGGATTGCCACATAGATAAATGTTGCCCGCTAAACTGGTCTAAATCTATTTTTCTCTTTCGGCAACCCTGCCTTTTACAGAGAAAATAAGCGCTTTCATACGAAGATAGAGCTTTACATAAGAATGCAAATTTAATGAGGGGACTTAACTTGGCACTCAATTTGTGCGGAACTTTAGAAGTGGGGCACGGTTTCACCAACGCTAACACATATCTTTCTTAGCACACCACCCAATACACCACACCACAAATACGTAGATTTTGAAAAAGCTAAGTCTGAAAAGAGCTTATCATATTTAGAAAAAAACCCACTTGTAGTAAAGGCAATCACAAGAAGAGGGTCGCGAAAAACCTGCTAAGGTAATATATCGTACCATTATATGAACAAAAGCGAATATATATTTAAGTTGATAGAGGGAGCGAGAGTGGGTGCAGATACGACAGCACCGAGAAACACCATCATCCATACAGAGCGCCACCGAGAGGGTGGGGAAGCCGGGGCAAAAACCCCGGCGCCGGCGCCCGGTCCTCTGAGGGGCCCGGTATTAGGATCTGTCATAAGGCTTTCCTATAGCAATATCCGTTTTCCATTTCTCAGATTTGGATTTGGGTTTTCCCAACTCAACCCACTGCTGTTTTATCACCTCTTAGCACGTAGGACAAATTCTGAACGCGGCGAAGTAGCACGGAAACCGAGAGGGTGGAGATATCGGGGCAATATCCCCGGGGCCCGGTGTTAGGATCTGTCAGAAGGTTTTCCTATCGCAAAACACGGGTACAACCAATACCAACTAGCGGCGTTTTCTCCATTTCCCATTTCCATTTCACAGATTTGGATTTGGGTTTACCCAAATCAACCCACTGCTGTTTTATCACCTCTTAGCACCCTGAAACTCCTCCCCACTACTTTTATTTTTCTCTCCTTCGCGAAATTCCGTCTTTGGGCCCGAGGTCCGGACCCAGAAGCGCTCGGAGTGTCGTCGTACGGTCAGTTCTAAAGAAAAATAGTGTTTACTCCCAATTTTTTAGAGATGAGATACGAAATTTTATGCGTTGAATCGTACAATTACGAAATCGCGACCATTAAATAACAAACTTAATGTTACGCTATTATAATATACAACCAAATTTATAAGTAAATATTGTGAAGGAAAAAGTTCGATGTTGGTAGAAAATCAGGGGGAATCTAGAAAAATGCATAGGACGCAAACACACAACGATGATGATGGGAAACTCTCCTTCGGAGGATGGATTATCGGTATGGCACCTAGGAATTTAAATTTTGTCAAAATTTATTAGTTGAAGTACTATAGTGACATCTGGCGATCGGTATTTATTCATACTAAAATCTACTCTCACGTAATTGGTACTTTTGGACTCTGTAGCAGCGCAATATACACAGCTACTTAAAATGTCACGGGGGACCTAGCAATGTATAGTGTACGAAATTCCGATTCAGATGTGGTCGTCTGTTATGACAAGTACCTACCGATTATTTTTACGCGTTGCGTTTTTGGTATTAAAATACATTTTAGGTGTTAATTTGGAAAACCAAATTTAAAAACCAAGAAGTAATTTCGCAAATAATTAAAATCTGACGCTTATATACGAAAATTAAATTTCGTCGAAAACATTATTTTTACAAATTCGCCGTTTATCTAAATTAATCGAATAATACCAAGTCTAATTACGATGTGATTCATATAGTACTAACATATATATATTACATATAATTTTGATAAAAAATTTTAATAGGATGGAATTTGACAGATTATGTTTTTAATATTGCCAGCCAATACCGTAGAGAAGGGGGGAGGGGAGTCGGCTAACCTGGGCCTGCTGAGGAGCCACGTTCCCTTTTTGAACTTAAAACAAAGAAAAAGGCCCTGGCAATGGTATTTGCCCGGTGCCGGCGCTTGATCTCGGCGGTCCTGCGATGTAGTATGCTCGAAGAAATTTCGTCGTACCGTGATGCGCGTGCGAGGGCACTTGCCCTGGGAGAGAGCATCCCTTCCACATTTCCTCGAGACGGTCAGTAATCCATGGACGAAATGTCATATCCCTCTAAAGCAGTGTTTCCCAAACTTAAAATAATCGCGTACCCCTTTTGAGAGTTGTCTTACCGGCGTACCCCTTCTTACGCAAATTTAATTTGAGGTTAGTAATACTACAAGTGAGACTAGATTAAATAAATCTATTGCATCAAATTACACATTAATAGGTATAAAATTTATACATATATATCATATGGAGGACTGAGAGGTATAAAGGCTCGTTTTTCCCTAGAACGGTAGCTGAGCAGAACAGAAGTTACGAAAGGAAATCAGCCGACGTAGAATGATACTATACATTACTATGCGCTTTACCTTGGTGCTATTGCACCCCCTGCCACACACCATTGCGGTGGCTTGCAGGGTGAACTATAGATATAGATATATGTATAGAAATAATTAAAAATTAACAATTAAAATAATAGAAGTAATAATAAAAATCAAATATACTTTATGGGTTGCTTATGTTGGATTCGTACCGGTCTGAAATTGAAGCACGCATGTTAACAAATGAATAAAAGCATGTTTTTAATACTGACCAATTTGGTATTGAAGCTGTTTAGTGCGAAGGATGGAACTGCTTTTGACCAGACACCAATGCAGGGATATCCGTGTCGATGTTTGTGATTTTCAGACGAAGATGGGGTTCAACGTCAATAAGACGGTTTCGTTTTTTTGTTTTTATGCCAACTAGCGCAGAGAATCCGACTTCGCATAAATATGAAGTGGGGAAGGGTAGAAGATACTTAATAGCTTTGTCAGATATAGTTGAATATTCACAACTAATGCTCAGCCAAAATGATGACAGTGTATTTTGCTCAAATTTTCTTTTCAAGAAGCCATCTGCAGCCAATTCCAACAGCTGTTCTTCTTCTGAATTTGTCATGTTATTTGGTAATGTTTGAAGAGTGATATTAAAAGGGTTCCTTATCCATTCAAAATTGTTTTCCAATTCAGGGAAATATTTACGTAGATTTTTCTGCAAACTTTCCAAATGTTCTTTTATATTTAGTAACATATCGTCGTCAAGTTGGTTAGCTGAATGTATTACTAAATCGTAAAGAGATGGAAACGAATCAAATTCTCCACGATTAAGGCGTTTATCCCACAGTTGCAATTTTGCAATCACGGAGTTCACTTTGTCTTGAACATGAAATATAGTTATTAGTTTCCCTTGCATGGATAGATTGAGATTGTTTAAATGGGAAAAGATATCTGCAAGGTATGCTAATCTACATAGCAATCTCCAATCATGTAAACGGTCCCGCAGATTAAAGGTGTCATCTAGAAAAAAATTAATTTCTTCTCGCAGCTCAAACAGACGACTGAGGACTTTTCCACGAGAAAGCCATCGCACTTCAGTGTGAAATAAAAGTTGGGTGTGATCACTGCCCATTTCATCACAAAGCTGAGAAAAAAGCCGTGCATTCAGAGGACGGCCTTTTACATAATTAATAATTTTAATAGATTCATCAATTTAATTTTAGATCTTCAGGAATATTCTGGAAGGCGAGTGCTTCTCTATGTATACAGCAATGTGTGGATTTTGCTTCTGGCGCAACAGCTTGAATACGTGCAACAACTCCTTTCTTAGAACCAATCATGGCTCTTGCACCGTCCGTGCTTATTCCAACACAACGATTCCAATCCAAGCTATTGTCATTAATAAAGTCGTTAATAACTTTAAACATTGCTTCCCCGGTTGTATGTGTTGGCAAACTTTGGCAGAACAAAAGATCATCGTGGATTTCATTATTCAGCTCGTATCTGACAAACAATAAAAGATTAGCAAAATTCACAATATCTGTAGATTCATCAGCTTGCAGTGCATAGTAACGACTCTGGCGAACTCGTGACAATAATATCTGCCTTACACTTTCGGCCATATCTATGATTCTACGATGAACAGTGTTATTTGAGAGGGGGACACGGTCTATAGCTTCCTTTGCTTTATCTCCAATCATCACTTGCACCATTTCTTTCGCTGCAGATTTTACTAATGTCTCGCCAATTACTTCGGGAGCTCCGGATTTTACTATTAAGTACGCCGCTCTATATGAAGCTTAACAAGCTTTCATATTTTCACCTTCTGTCACACTCCGCATTACTTTCTGTGAATTTTGAAGATCTTTGCGCCTACTACCGAAGAATTCTACAGACTTTCCATGGTGCTCACTATGTTTTGTATCGAAATGATGTTTAAGGTTTGCCGGTTTCAAACTTTCATTTGTGTCTCGTAACAAATCACACACAGCGGAACAGGATCTAACTCATCACCAGTCCATGAAAATCCCAATTTAAAATAATCTTCATGATATTTGCGGATTTTTTTCACTTTCTTTGTGTTGTGCTCACACACTCCACTTAGTTTATCACCAGATATGCCTGCTGCAGGTATATTGCTGGGTTTTTCCTGAAAATTGTAATTAACACGTTCAGTTTCTTCATTATTTTCACTTTTACGTCTCACACATGCAGTTTTTAGCCAGCGATCCATATTAAAGGATTAAATAAAAAAAATAATAAAAAAAGAGAAATTCTGTAATGGCAAAATCCGATTTAATGGCATTCCTTTTTAAGAAAATTAATTTATAATAATACAAATTAATATAAAATATTTTTCCCAGTGCACTTTAAGTTTCAGTAATAATTGTCAGTATAGCTGTTACGTATCTACTGCAAAAGCAAGTATATCACCCGCACAACTGATGATATTCCGTTCAGCTCCACTACTAACGCATTCGTTGCTATCAAGACCACTATGCCGGCGATGACGCACATACTTTTTCGCCGATTTTCGAGCGTTCACCGGTACAGATGTAATATGTTTAGTGTGAATATAAGTTGACATGGAACAAAACAGACAGAAATTATGTCGGCATAATGAAACGGTCACTTATTCCGAAGAGCACAAAATTTTTATGACCAGGGCGGAGCGAGCGGGCGAGCGACTAACACGAAAAACAAACTGGCTTTCGCGAGATATCAGCTTAATGTTTCTCTACCTGAAATACAGTGTAATAATATGTATCTCTCCCGCATTGAGGCAGCAATTATATATCTTTTTTTGTATTCAAAATAATACATTCTACATTCGGATTGGTGAGATGGAGGGTTGTTACCACGCTTCAGTAGATTCAGTCAATTGGTTACTATGTATAACATAGTAATAAATTTTGTCTGGCATAAATTCATAATGATAGGATTTTACTTTCATTTTCTTGGTTTATCATCAAGTCATATGTGATCGACCACAATAAGCTACACGATCGACCGTTTGCAGCCTCCTGAAATTTCTTCTGAAGCACCCCTTCAAATTATTTCGCGTACCCCCTCGGGTACGCGTAACCCACTTTGGGAAACACTGCGTCTAAAGGATAGCCGTTCCGGTAAGGCGAGTTCAAAAACAGAACTCGAACGGCACCATCGGCACGCATCCGTCGCTTTGATTCCCTGAGGTCAGCATGGAGGGTCATCGTCGCAGTACGGCGGGATCGGCAGCGCGGTGCGGTCGGAGGTGCGCCAGGGGCAATCGAACTGATCCTCTAAGACGTTAGAGCGACGCGGCGTAAACGCCGGCGAGGGTTGCGTAAGGAGGTGGAGGAACCGAATGATGTGTGAGATACGGAAATGTGGGCGGGCCGGAGGAAGAGTGGAAAGAGGTTTCGGGAAAAGGCCTCTGTTGGTCAGCTGGGAGAAAATTTTCGGCAAAAGCCTCGCGAGGCGCGGGCGAGGAGAGTGAGGAGAAGTGAGTGGGAGGGGGGTTGGCGATGCGGTATAAAACGACGAGAAATGACGATATGAAACAGAAGCACACCGAACTCCCAAGACAAAGAACATCGTCTGCATTCGTTCGAGAGCCAGAAGTCCACATTCACAACCAGCATGACCGCTAGCACGGTAAGAATGTCGAACCGCACCATAAGCGAGAGAGAAAATGTTGCTTGCTTGACGGAGGCGCTATCGCATCGCGGTGTCGCGAGGGACGACGCACCGGTCACCTGCAGCCCGATCTAAGCTGGGACCGTGGCAGACCGGTGTGGGGAGGAGGCCGTAAATTGACCAGTGTATTTCTCTCGTTTCTCTCCGCAGATCCTTCTCGCCCTGTGCGTGGTCGCCGCTCACGGAAGCACCTCCTTGTCGAACAAGTACCCAGCCGGAGTGGACCCTCACCTCTGCCCCAACTACCCACACTGCGACAACGCTCTTCTGGGTGCTCATGCGAGGGCGGTCGGCGAATTGACCCACGCCTACGCCGCCGCCTACGCTCACGCCGCTCCCGACGCTTACGACGCACCCGCCTACGCAACCTACGGACACGCCCCCGTGGTCCCGGTCGCCAAGGGCTATCCCGCCGGAGTGCACCCGCACACCTGCCCCAACTACCCGTACTGCGGACCCACCCCCGTCCACGTTCCAACCAAGGGCTGGTACCTGCCGGCGCGTTACGCCCACGCCGCACCCGCTCACCACAATCTCTGGGCCGCTCACTCCTACGCTGCGCCAGCATATTACGCTAAGGGCGGTGACCGCTATCCCGCCGGCGTCAACCCCCACTTTTGCCCCAATTACCCCTACTGCCATTGATACCCGTCGTCCATCCATCGCAAATCCTCACCCCTCACCTGACTCTTCATGACAGCTCTTGCGGAGGCTGTCCTACATCTTCGGTCCTACGACGCTTGCATCTCATCGCAGGAGGTGGTGTCGCGGATGCAGGATCCTATCCGTTGCACGTAATCGACGCTTGAAAAATTTTTACTAGTTCCATCTAGCTGTCTACGCACATGTACTGTTTTTCACAATCATTAAAAGCTAACTTTTGTTCCTAACCACTTGCTTTGCGTCTGTTGCCTGCTACGAGATTCATTGGAGTCGATATCCTTTCCCACGTGCCAATGAAATGTCGCCATGATGCCGCTTATGAGAACTAAGCGAACGCTAGACCGATTCATTACCAAATAACTCACAATCTATCGACGGATGACGCGAATAAGCGACTCTAGTCGAAAATCGACCGGCTTCACCGATGTCGATCTGGCGGATGACCTGCCCGTTCGCCAGAGCCGGGCACTAGTCGACGGCGCCCGGGAAGCGATTTTCAGGGTCTTTCAGGGTGTCATTCACGCAAACGTGAACAACCTGCGCACTCCGAACGCCAACTTACGCCGAAGCGAGTGCCTTGCGAGCGCGTGACGCCTGTTGCAGGAGCAAGCTCGCCGGTGCCCTTAGACCGACGCCGTCCCCGACGGAGAGGCGTCCTTCTTACACCTATCGATCTCTTGTTTTTTGAGTTACTACCGATTCGATACCCGGAGCACCGCAAATGCGATACTTGTAAAAGCCCGCTTTTCCATCCTCCTGAGCCTTATCAGCGACTTTTTTCCTCGGAGGCGTGCGATGAGAGACTGAAGAGCTGCCCTCGCAGGGAGGCGGTGCCGTAATTTACTAACGAAACGGTTTCCCCGACAAACAGGCGACGTGACGCTCACGACTCGAGCGTGCTTAGATTTCCAGGGTGAATTTCACTCCGCATTCGGAGTCCGTCAGGGGTGTCACTGAAACGATGCTCGCGGATTCTGTTGGTGGAGGCTAATTACGGGCGCGGCGGTCACCGAGAAATTTACTTATTTATTAAGAAAGATTCCACCTACATCCTAATACAGCACATTTTCTCAACCAATAATTTACGCAACATCATAAAAATTTCGCATAAAGTCAAAAGAACAGCATAATTAATTAACAACGAACGCTGTCACAGGCAAAATAACAACAAAGAAGGGCAGCTACGTCAAATGATAACGATCAGTGATTGTTGGGAAGAGTTCTCAGAAGAGCGTGAAAAATGTCAAAGTTGGGTGAGACTGCAGGCGATTGAGAAGGAGGGGGATTCTGGCAATAAAGTGGAAGTGGATGCTGGATAAGGCGTTAGAATTCGTGTCGAAAATTGATTGAAGGCGATTGTCCCTTGCGGGTTTTTGGAAACGGCTAGTGATTCAGGACGGTCAATTATGACATTTACCACATAAATAAGGATAGAAGTGTCTTCTTTGTGTGTGGAGGGGGCGTAAACCTAGTGTAGCAAGAATTTGGGATGTGGTTAGACTTTTAAAACACGGATAACGAAATTCGGGGCGGGATCGAGAAGAGAGAGATTGGAGGAAGGAGACATGGACCAATCGGGCGAGCAATAGGGAACGATGCAACAGAAACGAGTGCGGAGAGCAGGCAGGATTTTAACGTCGGTTAAGCGTCGGAGAATCCCAAGAGGAGCCATAGTGACTGAAGTCAGATATACACCTTCTGGGATGAGCACGCGTTACGAGTCAGTCTGTTGATCGCGGGACGACTTAGGGTATCAGGGTCGCGAATCGCAGTGCAGTATAGATCTACGAGAAACGATACTTGAAACATGTAGGACAAATTCGGAACGCGGCGAAGTAGCACGGAAACCGAGAGGGTGGGGATATCGGGGCAATATCCCCGGGGCCCGGTGTTAGGATCTGTCAGAAGGTTTTCCTATCGCAAAACACGGGTACAACCAATACCAACTAGCGGCGTTTTCTCCATTTCCCATTTCCGTTTCACAGATTTGGATTTGGGTTTTCCTAACTCAACCCATTGCTTTTCTATCACCCCTTAGCACCCCGAAAATCCTCCCCACTATTCTTATTTTTCTCTCCTTCGCGAAATTCCGTCTTTGGGACCGAGGTCCGGTCCCAGAAGCACTCGGAGAGTCGTCGTACGGTCAGTTCTAAAGAAAAATATTGTTTTCTCCCAATTTTTTAGAGATGAGATACGAAATTTTATGCGTTGAATCGTACAATTACGAAATCGCGACCATTAAATAACAAACTTAATGTTACTCTATTATAATATACAACCAAATTTATAAGTAAATATTGTGAAGGAAAAAGGTCGATGTTGGTAGAAAATCAGGGGGAATCTAGAAAAATGCATAGGACGCAAACACAGAACGATGATGATGGGAAACTCTCCTTCGGAGGATGGATTACCGGTATGGCCCCTAGGAATTTAAATTTTGTCAGAATTTATTAGTTAAAGTACTATATAGTCGATCCCACTTCGGAAGTCTTATGGCCTCGAAAACTGGGCGTACACGAGTTAGCAGCAGCCAATAGGAGACTGTTTGTTTGGGAAGGTAGTGGGGAGGAAACCAGTCTCACTCCTGCTCTCGAAGAGATCGCATCGGACTGCGTTGCCGTATCTACCGCCGTTTCCTTGCTGTGGATCAAAAAGAAGGATGGGAAGTATTTTATTTACAAACTGCGTAGTATATCAGCTGAGCAAGAGCTGGCAGCGCGCACCGATATCTGCTCTCCCGCACGAAAGTTGAGAGGGGCGATGGAAGGGGAAACGTTCGTGATTGGCTACTTGCTCTAAGTAGGCCAAGAGACTTCCGAAGTGGGATCGACTATAGTGACATCTGGCGATCGGTATTCATTCATACTAAAATCTACTCTCACGTAATTCGTACTTTTGGACTCTGTAGCAGCGCAATATACACAGCTACTTAAAAATGTCACGGGGGACCTCATAATGTATAGTGTATGTAATTCCGATTCAAATATGGTCGTCTGTTATGACAAGTACCGATTATTTTTACGCGTTGCTTTTTTGGTACTAAAATACATTGTAGGTGTTAATTTGGAAAATCAAATTTACAAACCATGACATGTAATTTCGCAAAAAACTTCGTGATGAAAAACTTACACTTATCGACGGTAATTAAATTTCGTCGAATATTTTATTTTTACAAATTCGCTTTTATCAAAATTAATCAAATTATACCAAGTCTAATTACGATGTGATACATGTAGTACTAACATATATATATATTACATATAATTTTGATCAAATTTTTTAATAGGATGGAATTTGACAAATTCTGTTTATAATATTACGCTCCAATACCGTAGAGAAGGGGGGAGTACCATAAAATAAAGCGCGTGCGTAACTTAAATGTTTTTAGTATATTATTGTAATATTATAAGTAAATGTTTAAATAACAGCATGCAGTTCACTTTTTTATTTTTATGCCTACTATGCTACAAAACTTAATATTGTGAAGAGACTGATTCGGATTAGCTTAAGGGTTATGTAACTCCGGTAATCCGGCAAATTCCCTAATCCGGTTCCGGTCATTTTCCAAGCTTGTCGGATTAGAGAGGTTTGACTATATTACTATACTAATGTCTAAGCACTTCAAAACGATACATAAGAAGCGATGTCAATGCAATATTGAATTGTTAATTGCCGATTCATGTTATAATTAGTTGTACTTAATAAAACAATCAAAAATCATGTAAAACACATCTCACTCGAAATAAATACTAATAAACTTTAAACTGTATGCATACGTAAGGGAAATAAACCTGCTGAAGTTCATTTCTTAGTCGTAGATACTATATTTCCTCATATTTACTATATGCAATATGCGCAACAAAGAATTTAGACGTAATTATGTATCTATAGTACATCTTATTTTCGTCAGTTGCTTCGAAGATTGCTTTCCTGAGAAAAATTAGGGAAACATGCAAGAAATGTTTCAATTACAAAGTGAATTACAAGTTTCTTGATTAGTTTCATTAAAAATGATTGACCCTTAGAAAAATTAAATGAAAAAATATTTCATTAGACTAATTCCACAAATTATATTCTAAGATGTACTAGGCAAGACTAATATTTCACGAGATATGATGGAAAATTTTAACATTTTTTGTACTAAAGTTGCACCCTGATTGGGTTATGTGAACTAGTATTTATATAATTTTCTTATTTTCTTCTAAAGCTCAAGAAAATTGGTCGAGAAGCTCCAAAGGTGAAACATACGAACGGATGGACGAGAATGCCCTCACCATATAGTGTTCATCTAAGCACTTGTAAAATAAATCGCTTGAGTATTCAGTTTGTCAGTCGTCAGTGTGCTTGGGCAATATCTCTGGAATCGCGTAAATTGCAGAATCCAAATTTCCGTTATGGAATGGTATACGTGTCAGACCAGGTACAAATAAGGAGGATCCTAAAACAAGAAAAAAGCTCATTTTAGTGATTTTCTTTGAAATTCTTCCCTCGCGTATTACTTCTTGTAAAGAATATCAATAAATCGTTCCTAAGATTTCAACCGCTTTGTCCTGTCCAGTGAAATGGATATTCCGAGGAACACATCTATTCATAAAACTAGCTGCACGATGCCACTAGAAGATCCATCATATTCATTAGTGAAGGCCAACCAGAGGGCTACAGGATGGCCTAGAGCATTACTCTCACTTCGAAAGTTCGGCAGGTTGTCTGCGTCAGAAGGCGAAAGATGACTCTATGAATCGTTCAGCGAGAGTATTGGATTTTCTTAGACTTTTAGAGGTATAGTATCATAATCATCAGCATCGGTACTCTGCTTGTAGAGAGAGCAAGCATTATCTATAATAAAATTCGTTTTAACATTCCCCTATCTTCCACAGTCGCATACATCACGGGAAAGCAATATGAAATAGGGAATGATGCTACAAAATCAAGTACCGAGAGAAGAAAAGATTTTTACGTCGGTTAAGGGTCGGAGTATCCTAAGGGGTCCATACGCGACTGTGTCGGATATACCCCTTCCGGGATGAGCACGCGTTACGAGTCTGCGTGTCGATCGCCGGACGACGTCAGCTAACCAGGGTGGCGAATCGCAGTGCACTGCATCTCTGCTGCGAGAAAAGAAAGGTGAAACACGTTGGCACCTTGGCAGAAATGCGAAACGCAGCGAAGTAGTATGCTCGAAGAAATTTTGTCGCACCGTGGCACGAGACGCGAGTGCCGATTTTCTCAGATGCGCGTGCGAGGGCACTTGCCCTGGGAGAAAGCATTCGTTCCATATTTCCTCGAGACGGTCAGTGATCCACGGACGGAACGTCATACCACTCTAAAGGATAACCGTACCGGAGAGGCGTGTAGAACAACGGAACTCGAAAGGCACCATCAGCACGCATCCGTCGCTTTGATTCCCTGAGGTCAGCATGGAGGGTCATCGTCGCAGTACGGCATCATCGGCAGCGAGTTGCTGTCGTAGGCGCGCCAGGGGCAATCGAACCGATCCTCTAAGTCGTTAGAGCGACGCGGCGTAAACGCCGGCGAGTGTTGCCTAAGGAGGTGGAGGAGCCGAATGATGTGTGAGATACGGAAATGTGGGCGGGCCGGAGAAAGAGTGGAAAGAGGTTTCGGCAAAAGGCCTCTGTTGGTCAGCTGGGAGAAATTTTTCGGCAAAAGCCTCGCGGGGCGCGGGCGAGGAGAGTGAGGAGAAGTGAGTGGGAGGGGGGATGGCGATGCGGTATAAAACGACGAGAAATGACGATTTGAGACAGAAGCACAGCGAACTCCCAAGACAGAGAACATCGTCTGCATTTGTTCGAGAGCCACAAGTCCCGATTCACATCCAGCATGATCGCCAACACGGTAAGAATGTCGCGCCGCATCGTAGGCGCGAAGGAAATGTCGCTCGCTCGACGGAGGTGTTTCGCTTCGCGGTGTCGCGAGGGACGACGCACCGGTCACCTGCAGCCCGATCTGAGCTGGGACCGCGGCAGACCGGTGTGGGGAGGAGGCCGTAAATTGACCAGTGTATTTCTCTCGTTTCTCTCCGCAGATCCTTCTCGCCCTGTGCGTGGCCGCCGCTCACGGAAGCACCTCCTTGTCGAACAAGTACCCAGCCGGAGTGGACCCTCACCTCTGCCCCAACTACCCACACTGCGACAACGCTCTCCTGGGTGCTCATGCGAGGGCGGCCGGCGAATTGACCCACGCCTACGCTGCCGCCTACGCTCACGCCGCTCCCGACGCACCCGCCTACGCAACCTACGGACACGCCCCCGTGGTCCCGGTCGCCAAGGGCTATCCCGCCGGAGTGCACCCGCACACCTGCCCCAACTACCCGTACTGCGGACCCACCCCCGCCCACGTTCCAGCCAAGGGCTGGTACCTGCCGGCGCGTTACGCCCACGCCGCACCCGCTCACCACAATCTCTGGGCCGCTCACTCCTACGCTGCGCCAACATATTACGCTAAGGGCGGTGACCGCTATCCCGCCGGCGTCCACCCCCACTCCTGCCCCAACTACCCCTACTGCCATTGATACCCGTCGTCCATCCATCGCAAATCCTCACCCCTCACCTGAATCTCCTTGACCACTCCTTGACCACTCCTACATTTTCGGTCCAACGACGCTTGCATCTCATCGAAGGAGGTGGTGCGGCGGATGCAGGATCCTGTCCGTTGCACATTTATCGATGCTTGTGAAATTTTTACCACTCCCACCTGGCTGTCACGCACATGTACTGTTTTTCGCAATCATTAAAAGCTATCTTTTGAGCCTAACCACTTGCTCTGCGTCTGTTGCCTGCGACGACACTCCACCGAGTCGATATCCCTTCCCACTTGCCACTGAAATGTCGCCCTGATGCCGCTTATGAGACCTAAGCGAACCCTCGACCGATTCCTTACGAAATAACTCACCATCCGTCGACGGATGACGCGAATAGGCCACTCTAGTGGAAAATCGGCCGGCTTCACCGATGCCGACCTGGCGGATGACTTGCCCGTTCCCCAGAGCCGGGCACTTGTCGGCGGCGCCCGGGAAGCGATTTACAGGGTCTACCGGGGGGACATTCACGCAAACGTGAATAACCTGCGCACTCCGCCCGCACACATACCCCGAAGCGAGTGCCTCGCAAGCCTCTCCGGGAGGACGCTCTCCGGGGCCTTAGACCGACGCCTCCCACTACGGAGACGCATCCTTCTCTCACCTACCAATCTCCTGGGTTTCGAGTCAGTACCGATTCCATACCCGGACCACCACAAATGCGAGACTTGTAAAAGCACGCTTATCGATCATCCGGAGCCTTATCGGCGACGTTTTTCCTCGGAGGCGTGCGATGAGAGACCAAAGAGCCGCCCCTCGCCTGGGAAGCGGTGGGTGCCGTAATTTACAAACGAAACGCTTCCCCGACAAACAGGCGACTTGACGCTCACGACTAGAGCGTCCTAACATTTCCAGGGTGAATTTCACTCCGCCTTCGGTTTTCGTCAGCCGGGTCACTGAAACGATGCTCGCAAAGTCGACTTGAAAACGCAATTACGGGCACGGCGGACATTGACAAATTTATTTATTTCTTAGGAAAGATTCCACCTACAGCCCAATACAGCACATTTTCTCAATAAATAATTTACCAAACATCATAAAAATTTCGCATTAAGTCAAAAGAACAGTATAACTATTTAACAACGAACGCTGACACAGGCAAAATAACAACAAAGAAGGACAGCTACGTCAAATGATAACGATCAGTGATTGACTCGGTGGCATTGTTAGGGAGGGTTGTCAGAGGAGCGTGAAAAATGTCAAAGTTGGGTGAGACTGCAGGCGATTGAGAAGGAGAGGGATGCTGGTAATAAACAGGACGTGGATGCTGGATAAGGCGTTAGGATTCGTGAGGAAAATTGATTGAAGGCGACTGTTCCTTGCGAGTACCTGGAAACGGCTAGTGATTCAGGATGGTCAATTATGGCATTTCCCAATAAATAAGGATAGAAATGTCGGAGCGTCTTCTATGTTTGCAGAAGAATGCGGGATGTGGTTAGACTTAAAAACACGGACAAACGGTGCCAAACGATTTTCATAACGAAGTTCGGGAAGGTATCGAGAAGAGAGAGATTGGAGGGATCAGACATGGACCAAACGGGCGAGCAATAGGTAACGATGGGGAGAACGATGCTACAGAAACGAGTGCGGTAAGGACATTAGTATCAGCATGGCTTCAGGAAGACGAGATGTTGTGATATACCAAGTTCAGGAGACCGTAAGACTCAGTTAGATGCGGTTTTCCTCGACTTCAAGATGGCTTTCGATAAAGTTCCGCACAGTAAGTTTCTTGAAGAAATTAAATGATTGTGGAATTAATCGATAGATAACCGAGTGCACCAGAGACTCTCTTAATGAGCGTGAACAAATGGTAGTTATAGATGGATTTAAATCAGATTCAGTCAGCGTAGCCTCAGGCCCTCTACTATTCCTTTCATATATAAAAGACTTGGATAAGGTTATTAAAATAAAAGCAAGTTATTCGCGGTTGATACAGTTGTGTACAAAGTGTTTAACAGTCTTAATGATCAATTATTACTTCCTAACCACTTAAATGCAATACTCGAGTGGTGTAAAGAGTGGCAGTTATAATTGAACTCAGGAAAGTGTTCCTTCATGAGATTCTGGGGAAACAAACACATCGACGCGACGAATTACACTGTTGAAGGCGTCCAGCGATTCCGTCAAATACTTAGGCGTTACCTTAACAAGCAACCTCTCATGGGATATGCACATCCGAAATATATGCGGGAGGGCTAAACAGAAACTAGGATTCGTCAAACGCTTAGTAGGCAAAAGTGAAGAAAAAGTCAAAGAGACATGTTACTTCTCGTTAGTAAGACCGGTATTAAGAGTACGCGTCGAGCATATGGGATCCGTACGAGAAAGGATGAATCTCAGAGTTAGAAAGGGTGCAGCGAAAAGCCGCTATATTCGTAAAAAAATGTTACGATAAAAATAAAAGTGTTACAGGCTTGATACAGGACTTAGGATGGGGATCACTAACTGAGCGCCGATCACGCTCTAGGTTAAAACTCCTTGAAAGATTTACAACGCATATATTCTCCAGCGATATCGAAGAAATAATAAGAGCGCCAACTTATATTGGTAGAATGGACCATCCTCGTAATATAAGAGATATAGCCTGTAGAACTGAGACTACCTCTCGTTTTTCCCTAGAACGATAGCTAGGCAGAACAGTAGTTACGATAAGAAATCAGCCGACGAAGAGTGATACTATTCATTACTATGCGCTTTCCCTTGGTGCTATTGCATCCCCTGCCACACACCATTGCGGTGGCTTGCAGGGCGAACTGTAGATATAGATATAGAACGTCGGTTAAGCGTCGGAGTATCCCAAGGGTAGCCATACGTGATTGAATTCAGATATACGCCTTCCGGGATGAGCACGCGTTACTAGTCAGTCTATCGATCGCAGCTATCAGGGTCGCGAATCGCAGTGCAATGCATCTCTCCTGCGAGAAACGAAACATGAAGCACGTACGCGCCGTGACAGAAGTGCGAAACGTGTCGAAGTAGTATGCTCGAAGAAATTCCGTCGCACCGTGGCACGAGACGCGCATGCCGATTTCCTCAGATGCGCGTGCGAGGGCACTTGCCCTGGGAGAGAGCATCCCTTCCACATTTCCTCGAGACGGTCAGTGATCCATGGACAGAATGTCATACCCCTCAAACCTTTTTCTCACGCGTACCCACTAAAAGAATTCTGAAAAGCTATGCACCCCCTGGTACATTTTGAAGTTAACATCCTACATTTTTCTCATTAACAGGTATGTAGTTATAGGTATCTTATGGTTTTGTGCACTTTTATATTATGATTATCCTTTAATGAGTATGTTTATTTATGTATTCCGGCATATTATAAATATTCACATAATTTTTAATAAAAGAAATGCTTTAGAAGGGCCTGCTACTTGGCCATCAAATGATGTATCCTGGAAACAGACCTTTCATTCTACGATGCACTTCTCTATACAGCAAAAGCTTTGTTATCTGGCATTTTATTATATGGCATGAAAACAATATTAATATAATACAAATTTGTTAAACAATTATTTTAAATAAAAACCGAACTTTTATTTGAAATACGTGTACATCCCTTAATGAGATGGATGTGGCTGTTTTTAAGGCGCGTTTCTCTTCTGGCGTAAGCGCCTATTATCTTCGGTCTGCCCGTCCGTCCGTCCGCATGTTCGTTCTCCTCTTCTACAGAACGGATTTTCGTGAAATTTGATATTAAGGACTTACTATCAATGATAATAAGAAAATCGCTAAAATAAATCACGTAAGCCAATCAGGGGTACCACTTTACTGGTGACAAAATATGAACTTCCCGTCATACATCGTAATGTATTGCTCATATCAAAATATTTTTCAAATGTAAAGTCGTAGAACTGGTAAAGAAGAGTATTTCTTTTCCTATACATTTTTATCGCAGGGTAACCGTAATCGAGAAAATCAATCATAAATGTGTTAATTCCATTTGAACTTTTTCCATGGTTACTTCTTCATTGTTCCTAACATAAACAATCTCACAAAGAAACGTTTAATTTCCTTACGTGTGCATGTAATATTATTAAATAGGAAGAAAATGGATTATTTATGATGAAAAAAAGAACTTTAAAACGCAATTTCCCTTACGTACAGGCAGGGGCGGCCCGAGGATTTTGGCGCCCCGGGCGGAATATCACTACAGCGCCCCCTTCCGCAAATGTTTGTTGAGATATTTACAAAGAGCACATTAATTTATTCAGCGCTCCGTAAAACTTATTGATAATGAAATAAGAAAAGGAATGCCATAAGATACCAGCCTCGTGCACGGTGTAAATTGCTATCCAATATTTATTCGACTGCAAGTAATGCATGGATTATTGATCAGTATAGCGCCCCCAACATCTTGGCGCCCCGGGCAGCCGCCCTGCCCGCCCGTATCTCGGGCCGGCCCTGCGTACAGGTATATAATTTCTTTCTAATACTCCACTGCACGAAACGCGCCAATTTGTGATACGTTGTACACTATCCTAACTTGTTTTCAATTAGTTCATGTATCCGTAGATGAATGTTACTTATATCTAGAGTGAGTCAGGGCTCAGCATCAATTCTATTTCTATTTATCGTTTTTATAGATGTAAGCGCTGAAAAATCTTGTTCACATAAATAAGTAGATGGGAATGGAAGGAGTTTTGTTATAGCAATGTCACTCAATTCTTGGAACTCCTTCTGAGAGATATGCCAAAAATTACATATGTAGTACGCTACCATCAAAAATTATTTTTTTTGATCTGTCAGCTGACAACTCGATCAGGTCCTCCTTCAAGTTTTTTGAAAGTAAAGAATTGTAAACCGCTTAACTTGCAAAAGGATTTGTTACCCAGTCAGTAGACCCATCCACTTTCTCAATTTCTGGAAACTATACCAATTAGACTTTAAACTAACATATCAAATGATTATTAATTACACCTGTTACTCATTCACTTATTGTTAGAACCACTTTGTTTAACACGATATATTCAGAAAGGGATTGGAAAATCGGAATATTGTTGATTTCAACACACCTTACCAATGCAATATTGCTTTAAAAATGCATTTATCTTATCAAGTACTTTAAATATATTTCTCTCAAAACCTCGGAGCTGCAAATTTAGCTCTTTCAATTTATAGAAAATTATTACCCTTAAAACTTTCCGCGCCCGCGTACACCCTGGAAAGTCCTCGCGTACGCCCAGGGGTACGCGTACCCCGGTTTGAAGAACGCTGCTCTAAAGGATAATCGTTCCGGATAGGCGTGTTCAATAACGGAGCTCGAACGGCACCATCGGCACGCATCCGTCGCTTTGATTCCCTGAGGTCAGCATGGAGGGTCATCGTCGCAGTACGGCAGCATCGGCAGCGAGTTGCTGTCGTAGGCGCGCCAGGGGCAATCGAACCGATCCTCTAAGTCGTTAGAGCGACGCGGCGTAAACGCCGACGAGGGTTGCCTAAGGAGGTGGAGGAGCCGAATGATGTGTGAGATACGGAAATGTGGGCGGGCCGGAGGAAGAGTGGAAAGAGGTTTCGGGAAAAGGCCTCTGTTGGTCAGCTGGGAGAAATTTTTCGGCAAAAGCCTCGCGGGGCGCGGGCGAGGAGAGTGAGGAGAAGTGAGTGGGAGGGGGGATGGCGATGCGGTATAAAACGACGAGAAATGACGATTTGAGACAGAAGCACAGCGAACTCCCAAGACAGAGAACATCGTCTGCATTTGTTCGAGAGCCACAAGTCCCGATTCACATCCAGCATGATCGCCAACACGGTAAGAATGTCGCGCCGCATCGTAGGCGCGAAGGAAATGTCGCTCGCTCGACGGAGGTGTTTCGCTTCGCGGTGTCGCGAGGGACGACGCACCGGTCACCTGCAGCCCGATCTGAGCTGGGACCGCGGCAGACCGGTGTGGGGAGGAGGCCGTAAATTGACCAGTGTATTTCTCTCGTTTCTCTCCGCAGATCCTTCTCGCCCTGTGCGTGGCCGCCGCTCACGGAAGCACCTCCTTGTCGAACAAGTACCCAGCCGGAGTGGACCCTCACTTCTGCCCCAACTACCCACACTGCGACAACGCTCTCCTGGGTGCTCATGCGAGGGCGGCTGGCGAATTGACCCACGCCTACGCCGCCGCCTACGCTCACGCCGCTCCCGACGCTTACGACGCACCCGCCTACGCAACCTACGGACACGCCCCCGTGGTCCCGGTCGCCAAGGGCTATCCCGCCGGAGTGCACCCGCACACCTGCCCCAACTACCCGTACTGCGGACCCACCCCCGCCCACGTTCCAGCCAAGGGCTGGTACCTGCCGGCGCGTTACGCCCACGCCGCACCCGCTCACCACAATCTCTGGGCCGCTCACTCCTACGCTGCGCCAACATATTACGCTAAGGGCGGTGACCGCTATCCCGCCGGCGTCCACCCCCACTCCTGCCCCAACTACCCCTACTGCCATTGATACCCGTCGTCCATCCATCGCAAATCCTCACCCCTCACCTGAATCTCCTTGACCACTCCTTGACCACTCCTACATCTTCGGTCCAACGACGCTTGCATCTCATCGAAGGAGGTGGTGCGGCGGATGCAGGATCCTGTCCGTTGCACATTTATCGATGCTTGTGAAATTTTTACCACTCCCACCTGGCTGTCACGCACATGTACTGTTTTTCGCAATCATTAAAAGCTATCTTTTGAGCCTAACCACTTGCTCTGCGTCTGTTGCCTGCGACGACACTCCACCGAGTCGATATCCCTTCCCACTTGCCACTGAAATGTCGCCCTGATGCCGCTTATGAGACCTAAGCGAACCCTCGACCGATTCCTTACGAAATAACTCACCATCCGTCGACGGATGACGCGAATAGGCCACTCTAGTGGAAAATCGGCCGGCTTCACCGATGCCGACCTGGCGGATGACTTGCCCGTTCCCCAGAGCCGGGCACTTGTCGGCGGCGCCCGGGAAGCGATTTACAGGGTCTACCGGGGGGACATTCACGCAAACGTGAATAACCTGCGCACTCCGCCCGCACACATACCCCGAAGCGAGTGCCTCGCAAGCCTCTCCGGGAGGACGCTCTCCGGGGCCTTAGACCGACGCCTCCCACTACGGAGACGCATCCTTCTCTCACCTACCAATCTCCTGGGTTTCGAGTCAGTACCGATTCCATACCCGGACCACCACAAATGCGAGACTTGTAAAAGCACGCTTATCGATCATCCGGAGCCTTATCGGCGACGTTTTTCCTCGGAGGCGTGCGATGAGAGACCAAAGAGCCGCCCCTCGCCTGGGAGGCGGTGGGTGCCGTAATTTACAAACGAAACGCTTCCCCGACAAACAGGCAACGTAACGCTCACGACTAGAGCGTCCTAACATTTCCAGGGTGAATTTCACTCCGCCTTCGGTTTTCGTCAGCCGGGTCACTGAAACGATGCTCGCAAAGTCGACTTGAAAACGCAATTACGGGCACGGCGGACATTGACAAATTTATTTATTTCTTAGGAAAGATTCCACCTACAGTCCAATACAGCACATTTTCTCAATAAATAATTTACCAAACATCATAAAAATTTCGCATTAAGTCAAAAGAACAGCATAACTATTTAACAACGAACGCTGACACAGGCAAAATAACAACAAAGAAGGACAGCTACGTCATGTGATTGACTCGGTGGCATTGTTGAGGAGGGTTTTCAGAGGAGCTGGAAAAATCTTAATCTTAATGCAACATAACTCTCCTTCGGGAGACTGAACTTCAAACACGTACGAGCAGTATGCTTCAGATGCGAATGCGGAGAGCTCTAGCGACTTTAGTGTCGGTTAAGCGTCGCAGAATCCCAGACGTGACTTAAGTCGAACATACGCCATCGGGGATGTGTCAGGCTGTTGATCGCCGGACGACGTATGCTTTCAGGCTCGCGAAATGCAGTGCAATATAGCTCTCATGCGTTAAACGAAACTCGAATCACGAAACTCGGCGATGTTTTATGATCGAAGTTATTTCTAAGCACCGCGGCGCGAGTCGCTCGGGCCGATTCTCTCAGAGACGGGTGTGAGGGCACTTGATTTTGAAGAAGGAATCCGTTCCACATTCTCTTGAGACGGTTAGTGATTCAAGGACGGAATGCTATACCCCTCTATAGGATAATCTTTCCGCGGAAGTATGTTCAATATCGGAACTTGAACGACATAATCGACAAGCATCTGCCGCTTTTTTCCCTGCGGTCAGCATGAAGGGACCATCGATGTAGTATGGCGTGTTCGGAACGCATGCAGCGCCGTGATGTCGTACGCGCTCTAGGGATAGGGATCTTCATACTCTTTCATGCGACGCAGGGCATATATCAGCACGGTTTCGGAAGTAGGTGCAGGAACCGAATGATATGTGAGATACGGAAATCAGGCGCGTCGAAGGAACAGGAAAAGGAGGAAGAGTGAGATGATGTAAATTAACTTATATAGGTGTGTGCATAATACTGATCACAGATGTGGAGATTTAGAAGGTAAAAAATTCTGATCTTGACCGGGACTCTAACCCGCGTCTCCTATTCTCGGTGTATGTCCTTTAACCAACTAATCCACCAAGCCAGACCTATTCTCGAATTGGGTTATTTGCGGTAAAAAAAAGTCCTAACTCAGTAGCAAACCTTACGACACTAGATGTCCTCACTGAGGCACAGCGGAAAAACTCTACCTTTATCCCAGAAATGGAGAAGATGTTAAAAACCAAGACTGAAATAATGGAAATTTAACTTATATGCGTGTGTGCTTAATACTGATCGAAATTTCACTCTGTTTCACATTCATTTAAAACTGATTTTTGTTCCCAACCCATCGCTTTGTGTCTTATTTCCTGCGACGAGAGTAAACCGACACATTCGAACTTTTAGATTTCAAGTTCAATCATGAACACCGATTCGATCCACGGAGCACCGAAAATGCAAGACTTGTAAAAGCACACTTTTCAATCATCGGAACCTATCGGTGACGTTTTTCCTCGGAGGTATTCGATGAGATACCGTAGAGGTGCCACTCGCCCGAGGCGATACCCTGACGAACAGTTTCTCCGGCAATCAGACTACTTGACTCTCATGAATCGAGTGTGCTTAGATTTCCAAAGTGAATTTCATTCTGCCTAGAGTAGACTAATTACGTAGAGGTCGGATATTGAGTAAGTTATTTATTTCTTAGGAAGGAATCTACCTACAGCCCATTACAGCAGATTAGATTAACACGTAAAAATATTACATAAAATAAACAAAATTGCATAACATGTTATCAACGAACATTGAATCCGGCAAAATAATAACAAAGAATAACAGCTTCATCAAATATTGACGATCGATGATTGACTCGGAGGCATTGTTTGAGAAATTTCTCAGACGAGCGTGAATAATTTTAAAGTTGGTTTGAGAGGCGATATACGGGAAGTGCGGGTTTTCAGAAATTGTTTTATCATCCATCAACTGGCAGTTCTTAGGCTTTTAATCGCATTCCTCCTAAATCGATACTGCTAGTACACAGGTTATATTTATAATTAATTTTTACCATCAACATGCGGTCTGGTCCATCAGACCCTAGATTAATTTACCTTTTTATATTAAATACCATTGATTTTGAGAAAGTTTAATAACATTCGTTCAAATTACAAACATACCATAATATATTTATTGTCCCTCGATCGGTGCTTTTTATTACATTCATTAAACAAATGATAAGAAATAATTTGCGTTATTCGCGATATGAGTTCCCAAAATAGAATCCCCGTTAAAACGTTCATTCCATATTGTAGAGTACAAATGATATTTCAACCGAACTATGGAGATAAAATCAAGTTATCTGTGAATGCATTTACGGGTCTATTCATTTCGAGCGAAAAGTTATTTCATCAGACAGATACGAAAATCCTTGGAATTTTTGTAAAGGGACGCTTTAGCACTCGTTTCCTGGGAAAATTTATGTATGTAAAACTGTAATGGTCATTGATTTTTAGGTGTGTGTGTGTGTATGTGTGTGTATATCTGAATGTATTGTTTACAAAACTGTTTTCATTTTCATAGCTTTCCAAAAATTTCCGCGTATTAAATGCGACGTGAAAATTTAGTTTTATCATAAAATTTCAATGCATCCTTCAGTTTCATTTTGAGTATTGTAATGACGAGTGTTAGGATACGGTGTTGTTCGTGACGACACGTTCTTGAGAAAGCAAAATTGTAATCTTCATTGACTTTTGCGTGTAGATAAATATGTGAAAGTATTGTTTACATAAATGTTTTCATTTTTATAGCTTTCCTAAAAATGCAACGCATTAATGTGACTTGAAAATTGTGTAACAACTAGTTTTATCATAAAATTTTAATGCATCCTTCAGTTTCATTTTGAATATTGTAATGACGAGTGTTAGGATACGCTGTTGTTCGTGACGACACGATCAATAATTACTCCACGCTTTTACTGTGTGCATTACCTGTAGTAAAGGGATTCATTTGCAAAGTCTTGATCAGGCCTGAGCCACCCAAAGTAAAAAAATTTAAATAACTTTATTTTTCATAACAACAACATTAATTCAATGGGAAACTTGTTTTTCTTTGCACTGACTTAATTTATCAAAGTTTACTACAATTTCTGTGGAAGAAATTCTCAACTGATTTTCTAACTTATTAATATCTTCCAAAGAGTCACGATATTTATTCTTCTCGAACTTCATTTTAGAAAAAAGGGACTCACAAAACGAAGTACTCCCAAAAGCACTATCAATTTTTGCAGCATGTTTTCTCAAGTTTGGAAATTTTGATTCTTAAAAGTATTTGTTGTAAAATTGAACTAAAACATCCTTCTTTTCAAAAATGAATTTTAATTCAGTATTGCATTGCAAATAAACTACATCCAGCTGCAATCGTGGTGGTACTGTGCTTGCATCCACGTCAATCGAAAATATACGATTTCCTAGCGATGGGCCACTTTTGTGTGGAAAACCGTAAGAAGTTTGTGGTCCGCAAAAAACTCGGATTGGGCCGCGGGTTGCACTGGCCTGGTCTTGATGACCACGAAGTTTGAATGAAATAAATAAATGATAAATGGAGTATGAGAATTGCACAATTAAAGAATAAAGGATAACGGAGTAAGGAGTCAATCTGCCCAAGTTTGCAAATCCATTACACTCTTGTTACTTTGTTACTGTGTTGTCTTGTTTGTTTTTGGTTTGGTTGATATTTTTATGAAAGTGATCGATAAAAGTTGAAAACTTATATAAGCTGCGTTGTTAAGCTAATAGAAATTTATACATAGAGAAGAAAACACTCTGGAGTGAATAACCTTTCTGAAATTAAAGTCTGCAAACGTTTTGAAGGCTCTACCGATCCTAGTTATGCGATCCTCTAACGTTCACTTTCTTCCTATATATTTGTGTGTTGTTTTAGTCTAGGAAAAAGGCGTTGCTTTGAGCTGTTCTTGTCGACTTCCATTATACACGTGACTCATTGTACAAGAAAAAATATTTAAACGCTTTTCCCTCTGGTTTATAAAGAACGAAGTACAGACATCTGTAAGATAACGGGTTACACCTAACTTTAGGTTTGAACTGCTGGGTTGCGGTCTGTGAGACATCACCTCATTTATAAAATCGAATCACCCCGACACTTTCCGCTAGTACATATTTTACAAAGAAATAAAGCGGATCGTTTTTTTCATTTAACTGCCCCTTAGCACTCATAGCAGAATATTCAACGCAGAAAACCATAATGCAGGCAGTGTTAATGAATAAATAAAAATTATAAACAATATCGGCCTGGGAGATCGCACCTCAATTACAATGTAATCATTATTTCGCCTCACTACTTAAAGGTTAGGACAAAAAAACCTCTGAGTCACTCAAAATTGACCTAATACACTTCACAAGATCAATTCGCAATATTTATCCCTTTCATGGCCAGTGGGAACTAAAGGTCCCACTAAATGTTTTTCCTCCGAAAGTAAGGTCAGCGTGCGTTATGAAGGATGTACTTATCCCAGTTAGGCGAGCGAGGAAATTCCTCGCTACCTTACAGGTTGAAATGTGTGTTGTTTTGGGCTATAACGATCGTCAAAGTTCACTTTCTTCCTTTATATTTGTGTTGTTTGGGGTTAGGAAAAAGGCGTTGCTTTGAGGTGTTTTAGACGACTTCTGTTATACACGTGACTTGCTGTACAAGAGAAAAGATTCGAAGGCTTTTCCCATGGGGTTTATAGAGATGGAAGCACAGATAACGTTAAGATAACGGCTTAAACCTAACCTAGGCTTTAACAGCCGAGTTGCGGTCTGCGAGACACCACCTCATTTATAGAGTCAAATCACCCCGGTACATTCCTCTACTTCATATTTTACAAAGAAAGTGAATTATTTTTTAATTTAATTGCTCCTCAGCACTCAAAGCAGAATGTTAAACACGGAAAACCTTATTGCAGGTATAGCTAATGAATAAATAAAAATTGTAAACATTATCGGCGTGGGAGATCGCACCGCAGTTACAATGTGATCATAATTTTACCTCACTAGTTAAAGGTTAAGACAAAAACAACCTCAGTGTCACTAAAAATTGACCTAACAACCTTCACAAGATCAATTCGCGATATTTAAATAACATTTATCTCCTGTATATTTTCAATTATTGTGTACAGTAAATATACACAAACTCGTCTGCCTCTCCAAAGTACTATACTTGTTTGCAATTAAATAATTTCAACTATAATAACCATGCACATTATGAAAGTTGTAAACCTTTTTACTAAATACAGAAATTATTTAAGAAATTATCCGGTACGGACCAATTTCCTATTTAAATCAAGTTAAGAGACTGGACGATTAATTGAAATTGAACATAGCTAATGTATTGCAAAGTAGAAATAAATAAATATTAATATTCCGAGATTACGATATGATGGAATGGCCAGCGCTCACCAAAAAGGTGAACCGGAACCAAAACTGCGATTTAAGGGGCCTTTCGACGTGCTGCCGCTGACTCTGCGTTGCCGACTGCCTAGCAAAGAACCGCGGGCCACTTTTTTAAAAATTTCTGGTAGATGGAAGCACATCGTAGGTAAAAAGGATTTTGTTAGGAAATGGATGTTTTCTTTTATTGTGGGACCTTGTGACTTCAAACGACTCCTGCGCTAGTAGGCTTTCCAGTCTAAATCACAAAGCAAGGGAGGAGAGAAACCCCGGGCCGGCATCATCCTACTCTTATCGAGAAGCACCATGGGGGCCAACGACATTACGTCCCTTCCGAAGGACGGACTCCTCTATCCCTCGAGCGGGTGCGCCCTAAAATTTTACACAAACAGGCGCGCGGCGCACAGCGTGCGCCGTTCCAGTTTTCTTTTGTAACCGTTACACTTTGGTAAAATAATGACTATTTCTACAAAAATTTAAATATATAAATGTTTTCGAATCGCATAATGCAAAAATTTTAATCTCGTATTTGGCGGGTTTGCTGGGAATATATTGGATGAAACTGCACCGACCCCGAAAAGCCTCCAGTTTTTCATCAATCGTTACGAATTCGCTAACATTATAGCTATTTTTGCAATTGGTAACAAACGAGTTTAATTGTGAACGGATAGCTGCCAATTTATCAATTTTATTTATTTGTTTCCTCGTATCAAATGAAAAGTCACGTTGATATTTTTAGAAAAAGTTAGGTGAATATTATACACGGTGTGAAGCCAAATACCACATTTCACACAAAAAATATTGCATGGATATTATATACGGAATACTACGGTATTTTCATTTACAAAATTGAAATTTCTCGAGTAGAACTGAATACCAATAAAAATTGAAAAATCTACATTCCTTTTCATAAGATTTTTTGAAAAATATCACCTATGTATTCATTTTTAATTGATATAAAGAGGTAACATATGAAAATATAGTCTCATTCTTAACTTTGAGTTTGAAGCGAGGTGTATAAATCGTTTACAACACATTCCAGGGCATGATAGGAAAAAGTCAAATTTGATTACATGACTGGGCGCGCGGTACACGTAGTGCGCCAAGAGTGATTTTTCACACTTCAAAAAGGCCTGAAAGGGCCAAATGGACAGACAAAAATAAAACAACTTCACAGGCTAAAATCCAAAGGGACACTGAAGGAATAGTAGCAGGAAACCAGTCAAGACCCAAACACGTGTTCACACCATTCCGTTTTATGACTTTGGAGCACTCCGGGCGCCAGCGCGAGGGCTAAACACGCAAATAGGGGGCCGCTGAAGCTTTGAAAAAAATCCTACTTTCGCAGGGTTCGTAACCGTTTACACACCGGGTATACTCAGCGAAGCAGGTCAACGCCCTCGCCACTACGCCACTGCACAAAGGACCTTTTAATCTCCTTGGTGGCTTATAAATGAATGAAGAATAAATATTTCTCAGGATTCGAACCTGCGACCCTGGAATGCTAGATACGCTAACCACTCCGCTGGCAATAACTCCGAAAATAATCGAGATAGAAAGTTTAAATTTGGCTGTAATGCTTGGCTACCATATTTTAAGATGATGAAGAAAAATTTCTGGGTTCGACTCCAAGGAAGACAGTTCCATATCCCATTAAATAACACGTAAATATCTACTTTTTGACGTGCAGGCTTCCATTATTTTTTTGATTAAAATGTAAAAAACTTAACCTACGATCCTCAAATCATTGTGTAGAAAAAATTATGATGTTCCTAAAATTGGTTATCTTTTTCCGCATAGATTTCGAAATCGCTCATGTTAAACTTATAATTCATATAATTTATGGAAATCTTTCCATTAAAACGGGATGTTGCATTGCCTACCAATTATATTTGTTAGACTTTGAAATACTATTGTTATTTCAATCCTTATGGGTGTAACCGTGCATTTAGTGCTTTGAAAACAAGCGAGAGAAGGAGAGAAAAATGATTTTCATGTCAACCAAGGTAAACAACATTATAAAATTATTATATTTAACATACATTCATTCACTTTAGTGGAAGAATATACGCAACTATTGTAAGTTTTACTTAAGAAATCCCGTCTATAGTCATTTACTCATTTTATGCCACTATTATAAATTTAACTAATGATAACCCGTCATATACAACTCGATAAAGACTCCACAGACAGTGAACCCCACTTCAGACATGAAATTCAGAAAGACAAAAAGAAAGACAACGGAAAACGCATTTTTGAACAGAATAAAAATTATTTTTTTAAATTTCCATATTTGATATATTATTTAAAATCATCGTATTGACCTGCTATTACCAAGTAATCGACATTATTGTGGTTCAGATACTGCTTACATCTGATCATCCTAAAAGAGGGTGCCAAATGTTATTATGGTGCAAGTGGGTACATTATAAAATATTCCATCTTGATTACGTCAGCAACTATCGAGAATGGGTTTAGCTTTTATAATTTTGACAGAAGGCGGCGCACCGACTTTTGCGATGTTGCGAGAAAAAGAAGTCGGAGGTTAGGCATGAATGACGGAACTGGAGTTGTGTCGGATGAACACGGGAAGGTGTGTTGTGATAGGGGTGGCACTTGCTCAATCGGGAGAGAATTTCGGAAAGGGATTCGAAAAGCGGTTGGTGAAAGGAGTGCGTGTAGAGGGAATAGCGAGGAGGCGGTGGTGAGAAGTGGAAAACTTCACTTCATCTTTTGTAGATGGAAATTTGAACAAATTTATGACATCGTTATATCTATTGGAGATGCCTGAGACAAACATTTTATTTAGTGCTTGTTCCTGAAAATTTTCATCGATAAGGCGAGCTGGATAATACTCTACAGAAGTTAAAACGCTGTACTCATATCTATAAAACTATGCTAAAATATTATTTCGAAGACAGACTGAACTTTTATCCTACTATGATAAACAATACAATTATTTCTATAAATTGTAAAGTTGATACTCGATATTTTAGTAAAAAGTAATTTGTGCTGTTTGGAATAATCAGTCATCACAAATTTGCTGTTTCCCAGCTTCGCAAATAAACGGTCACTTCAACTCTGCCTTGTAAATTTATAATAGTTGTTATTAAATTACCGTGAATGATTTTTTTTGTAGACCGTTCTTGCCATGTGCGTGGCCGCCGCCATGGGAAGCACCTCCTTGTAGAACAAGTACCCAGGCGGCGTGGATCCTCACCTCTGTCCCAACTACCCACACTGCGAAAACGCTCTCTTGGGTGCTCATGCGAGGGCAGCGGGAACCGTTGCTGATTCTTACGCTGCTGCGCACGTCTATGCCGCTCCAGCTTATGCCGCACCCGCCTACGCACCCTACGGACGCCCCCGTGGTCCCAGTCGCCAAGGGATACCCTGCGGGATTGCATCCCCACGCCTACCCCAACTACTCCTTCCGTGGACCCACTCCATCTCACTTCCCCAAGGTGTGGTCCGGACACGCTCATTACACGTACGCAGCACCCGCCCACAATCTCTCGGCCGCACCCGCCGCTTACTCCTACGCGGCGCCAGCAGCATACGCATACGCAAAGGGCGGTGACCGCTATCCTGCGGGCGTCGACCCTCACTCCTGCCCCAACTACCCTTACTGCCATTGAGGGTTGGCATCGACAGTATAATGCACAATCTATTGCCACCGTCAGCAGTAAACGGCCAGTCGCTGCCGACATGTGGTTCAACTATGCTAATACAAAGAAAGCCTGTATTTCTCCGAAAGGAGTCAGCGCTACGGTACCGTTATTATAGTTATTTTTAAAAATCTGATGTAGCCAAAACATGCATTCTCCATATTTGGGGTAAATTAGGTATATTTTGAATATGTTTACAGAATTCACCGCGACATGGTGGTGGAGCTGTATACTGGAAATTAGGAAAAAGTTAAATGTCTCCGAAATGGATGGTTCTACGAAAATTTGTATCAAACAAAACTTGCAAGAAATATTAATCTCTACAACTTTGGTCCTTACGAAGACTACGAATAACGACGTTTTTAAGGAGATATTTGATGGAAACCGAAAAACCGGTTATTTATAAATAATTCCTAAAAAATAACTGCTATGGAAAATTGTTTCAAATGAAAGTTGTAGAAAATTACATTCTCTATAACATTCATATAGAATTGTATATGTAAAAATGATGTTTTAACGGAGAAATATCGCAAAAACCGAATCGGTTTTCGAATAAACCTCGACTTCCGGTTATTCGTATTTGTCCAAAAACTAATCAGTTCTTTGTGCTTATGCTAAAGTGTTATATATGAAGTTTGGTAACGGTATGGCACGTACTTTTTGAGTTAGAGCGCCCATAATCACGTACACGCGCGCGCACACACACACAGACATTCCGAAAATAGTCTAAACGTGGTCTAGGGACCTCAAAACGTGTATTTCCGTTGAAATCTTGAAGTCGATTTTTTCCGTGATCACAATACTTTCACATAACTACGTATGGAGAAAGTAAATATCTAATGTGGCCAACACATGACTTCCTCCATAATTGGGGTATAGATATTTAAATTATTATGAATAGCATTATAAGGAAAAATTATTATTTCGTATCGTAGAAGATTACAGTCATTCTTATTACTTTCTCCATACGTAGTAATGGGAAAGTATTGTGATCACGAAAAAATTGACTTCGAGATTTCAACGGAAATACACGTTTGAAAACCCTAGAACACGTTTAGACCATTTCTGGAATGATGTCTGTGCGTGTGGATGTGTGGGAGGATGTGTGTGTATGTGATTGTGGGCGCTCTGTCTCAAAAAGTACTTGCCATATCGTTACCAAACATCACACATAACAGTTGGGTATGGGCACAAAGAACTGATTAGTTTTTGGACAATTAGGGTTAGCCGGAAGTCGAGGTTTATTCGAAAACCGATTCGGTTTTTGGGATATTTCTCCTTTAAAACATCATTATTATATATACAATTCTATAGGACATAGAGAATGTAATTTCCTACAACTTTTATTTGAAACAATTTTCCATAGCAATTACTGTTTAGGAATTATTTATAAATAATCGGTTTTTCGGTTTCCGTCAAAAATCGTAAAAACATCGTTATTTGTATTCTTCATGAGGACCAAAGTTGTAGAGAGTAATATTTCTTCCGAGTTTTGTTTGAAACAGATTTTCGTAGAACCATCCATTTCGGAGATATTTTGCTTTTTCTTAATACCAGTATAGAGTGCCATCACCATGTAGCTGTGAATTCTGTAAACATATTCAAAATATACGTAATTTACGACAATAAGGACGACTGTAATCTTCTACGATACGAAATGATAATTTTGTCTCATAATGCTATTCATTATAATTTAAATATCTGTACCCCAAATATGGATTAAATCATGTGTTGGCCACATCAGATTTTTGCCGTAAATTATATTTTGAATATGTTTACAGAATTCACCACTTAGATGTGATGTTTGGTAACGATATGGCAAGTACTTTTTGAGATAGAGCGCCCACAATCACATACACACATCCACACACACAGACATCATTCCAAAAATGGTCTAAACGTGTTCTAGGGACCTCAAACGTGTATTTCCGTTGAAATCTCGAAGTCGATTTTTTCGTGACCACAATATTTTCCCATTATTACGTATGGAGAAAGTAAAAATTGTCGAAATTACCCTTGGCAGCGCACGGAACGCTATCAACAAATAGAAAATTTTATCTCATCAATGGAAACAATGGTATCACTTGGCGACGCATATTTAACGTAAATTTAGAAGAAAAATAAAATATCTCTGAAACTATCGGTTTTATGAAAAAATGTTTCAAACAATAATTGTACAAAATTACATTCTCTACAACCTTTATATTATCACACCTTTCCGTAAATTGCATTTTAACGGAGATATTTGGAAAAAATACGAAAAACGACAAGAATAAACATCCGGTTCCAGTTGAGAAGTATCCGTCAAAACCTTTACAGGTCTTGACTTTCTAATAAGAATCTTAAGTATGAAGTTTTGTTCTGATCTGATTATTAGTTTCTGAGTCAGAGTGCCCACAAAATTTTGTCACACACACAGATATCAACGCGAAAATAGCCAGAAACGTACTCAGGGGAGACCTCAACAGGTGCATTTCCGTTGAAATCTCGAATTTCGATTTTTTTCACGAACATAATACTTTCTCTTATGCCACGCATGGAGAAAGTGATGATAAAAAGGTTTCTTGCAAGCTTACCTTTCTTTGGGAAGCAAGCGTTTCCGGCGGCGGGCGATGGCTCAGCATCCCTCGGCGTTTGCCGTCTAAACCACTTTCGGAGCTGATCCGGGAGGAACACACGGAACACGATTAAAAAACGCACCACACAATAACAATATCACTTCGCTCTTAATCGACACTGCGCGAAAGGATTGTAAGCAGGTTGAAGCAGGACTCGACCGTGGATCGCCGAAGGAAAATGCGCTCCTTCTTTATAGTTGCGAAAAACTCTGGTTTAGTTGTTTGGAACTTCTGTGCAGGCTTCACTCGCAAAACAACTGAAAGTAAAGATGGAACGTTTAGCAACCACTGTAATGCGAGTCGATATGTACAACAATTACGTATTTTGACAAAAATAAGATTCCTGTTATAATAGCAAAAACTTAAGACGATTTTTTAAAAATGGAACGGACATATTTTAAGGTCATCTTTCGCGGTACGGTACGAATAGATTTTAAAAAGGAATATTTTCAAAAATATTAACTATAAAATATAGTGACCGATACGGGCGGCCATGTTTGCAATACAGAACTTTCCAAGGCTTAAGAGGAACGAACACATTACACCTTTTCTATTTCTCAATACTATAGTTTGGCGATCATGAAAAAGCATGTACCTGCTAACTAAGAATCAACAGCTGCGTTCCCCTCCTTCAGATCCCAAGCATCAACTCAAAAGCACCAGTTACTGTTTGATCGCGCTTAAACGACGATGACTCACTCCGAAGAAGACTCGAAGAACGACTGCAAAGGGACTTTTAAGATAGGGAATTGTGGGTAATGTAAAAATATGCCGATCCAAACCCCCGTGCTGATGACGAGGGGGGCTGGGGTGGGGGGAGGTGGGCGTGTGCTGGAAGTAGTATGGGCCTGACACCTGCAGGGGTTGTGTCGTTTTAGTTGACGCGAGTGGAAAAGCGTAACACGAAGAAAGAGAGGAATCCGAGGCTGCTCCTGGTAAAGAGGTTCTGGACAGCGGGGAGTTTCATGTTACATCTACATTTAATTTGTTTTGGTGAAGAGATTCCTTCTAAAAAAAAACATCGACGTATCTAATAAGAAACTAGCCTCTTGTTTGTTATAATATTGCATTGACTATTACTACTTATCACAGAATGGTTTCCTTGGAAACCTCGATAACTTCGCGGAATATTTCACAGCGATAGCCAACAGAAGAGAAACGGTGTTTTAACGTTAAAACGAAACCAGGCACGAACCAGCCCCCTGTGTCCTGTGGCAACGACGCTTCGAGATGGAGGCGATCGTGTCTCGACTAAACAAAATGTCATTTCTATCCGGGAGTCAACTTCGTCTTTCGCGTGCTTTAGGGGTGGGTTGCGCCATAGAATGAACGCGATTTTCGTGTCCTCGCATTTTAAACGATAACGCAATTGCCTGATCAAAACGCCCGAAAATGACGGTCATCTTCGCAATCGCTTTCCCACGCTTTTGGACGAGAAAGAAAAGTATCGAGTTTCAAGTGGTTTAGCTGCTCGGCGAAGTGGTATGCAATGTTTGTTCTTTAGAAATCTTTCCTGTTCATATTTCCTTCTTACCCCCAATCGACTCCCTGCCCCTGCTTCATTTGCCATGATCTCATACATTTGATATATGTATGTACAACTACCTTACGTCTGAATAACACGAGAACGACGTCCCAAGCTGATCCGTACGTTGAATCCATAACGATTGCAGCAATTAAGGCGTTATTTTTCTTAATATTATGATTTTATTTAGTCAATAATCAGTTCATGTTTGCAAAATGCCAAAAAATCTGTCGTTTCGTCATAATATGGCAGCGCGAACAATACGATGAATTGCAGCTATGATAAACTAAATTTGTATTAGATATTCCATTGAAATTAATAGGTCGATATAGTAAAAATAAAACGCATATTATCTCTTATGTCGCATTTTAAATGCGGGTTGGCTTGGATGTAAACGTTCCTTTAATTTAAAAGTTAAGAAGTTATAAATTAAAGCTGTAAATAGCCAATAGATGGCAGGAAAGGGTATTTTTGCCGGAGAACCTGCTCAAGGAGGCAGACGGCGCAGTATTTGTACCGATCCAATTTACCAAATGTGGCCGCTGTAAAATGAATTTGAAGTGAATCCATTCAGAGAATATTTCATTGATATGTAAACAACAATGTTTATAAAAATCATGTTAGGATCAAAAATATCATTTTTAAATATAAATAAATGAAGATGATGATGGGATTGCAATATATTTAAAATATAAATTTTTCCTTTCTTTAAATAATTCTTCTTTCATTTAAAATAATAATGACTGTTGATTGATTTACTTACAGATGATACTGAATGTGTAATATTTATATTGGATAAATTATTTCTGAATAGTATTTCAAATGATTAATTTAGTTGAACCGAACCGAACCGTAAAACGAACCGAACCAATTGTCAAAATTCTCGTCTGAACCGAACCACTTCCAAAAATTTAGAACCGAACCGCGAACCGAACCACTCCAAATTTTGAAGTGGTTTGCAGCTCTGGTTCTAGGGACCTCAAAACGTGTATTTCCGTTAAAATCTCGAGGTCGGTTTTTTCGTAAACATTTCCCATTACTACGTATGGAGAAAGTAAAACCGATCGAGTTTTAGATACCTTAATTCAGTTAACTATTGCCTTAATTTCCATGCTAATGCAGCATCCGCGCCATAGAATCTCATTATATAATAAGCTTAGAAATCCGGTCACGCTCTACAGAGTTAGATGGGAGAATAACGAAAACTGTCCATAACTCTAAAGCATTTCAATATTTTTACATTCTCCATACGAAGTAATGGGAAAGTATTGTGATCACGAAAAAAATCGACTCCGAGATTTCAACGGAAATACACGTTTTGAGGTCCCTAGAACACGTTTAGACTATTTTCGGAATGATGTCTGTGTGTGTGATTGTGGGCGCTCTAACTCAAACAGTAATTGCCATATCGTTACCAAAATTTATATATAACACTTTAGCATGAGCACAAAGAAGTGATTACTTTTTAGACAATAACGGTTAACCGGAAGTCGAGGTTTATTCGTAACCCGATTCGGTTTTTGCGTTATTTCTCCGTTAAAACATCATTATGATACATACAATTCTATACAAATGTTATATGTTATTTCCTACAATTTTCATTTGAAACAATTTTGCATAGCAGGTGTTGTTTAGGAATTATTTATAAATAATCGGTTTTTTCGGTCTAACGAGCCCGCGTTTTCGAGATATTTGCAATAGAAAATTGAAAAACAAGTGGCTTGTCCTCTAATACCATGACGAGTGACATTCTGACAACAGGTGGCGGTAGGCTAGTGATAAAGTGTCGGGCTACGGAAATTGTGTCGCGGGTTCGGTCGTTGACATCGCCGAATTTTTTCTTCTCCAATCAATGTTTTATGACTTTAGTTTTATGTAAGTTGTCCAAATTACATCATTAATAATTTTCTTTTTTCTGGCCAGTATTTTAATTTTAAATCCATTCGAATGCACTTTTTAGGACATACTCGGATTATGTCACTCGTCATGGTATTAGTAGACAAGCCACTTGTTTTTCAATTTTCTATTGCAAATATCTCGAAAACGCGGGCTCGTTAGACGCCTTTCCGAAAATGCGTGTCTAATTATTTTCGTTTTCTTTCATCCTGTGAAGTTTGGTCGTGATCCGCCACTTACACTTGGGTGCCTTCCCTTGTAAGTTCAACTCGAATTAAGACAGTCTCATTTGATTTTCTCGATAACGGCTACTCCTACGATAAACGTGTATAGGAAAGAAAATATTCTGCTTTACAAGTTCTACAACTTTTATGTGAAAAATATTTTGATATGAGCAATATTTTACGAGATATGACGAAATTTAATTTTTTGTCCCGAGTAAAGTGGTACCCCTGATTGGCGTACGTGATTTATCATCATTTTATATGTCGTGACTATTATTACTTTCTGGAACGTTCGATTATGTGGATTTTATATTAATTTTTTACGTTTTAATGCACATAAAAGTTGTCATTAATTTTTAGGCGCGTTTCGCTTACAGCGTGAGCGCCTATTATCGTCGGTCTGTCCGTCCCTCCGTCCGTCCGCATGTTCGTTCTCGACTTCTACCTAACGGATTTTCATGAAATTCGATATTAAGGACTTACAATAAAATATAATAAGAAAATCGCAAAAATAAATCACGTACGCCAATCAGGGGTACCACTTTACTCGGGACAAAAAATTAAATTTCGTCATATCTCGTAGAGTATTGCTCATATAAAAATATTTTTCAAATAAAAGTTGTATAACTGGTATAGAAGAGTATTTCCTTTCCTTACATTTTTCTCGTAGGAGTAGCCGTTATCGAGAAAATCAAACAAGAAAGTCTTATATCGAGTTGAACTTTTGAAAATTTCTTGCATGGTTACTTCATTGTTGCTAACATAAACAATCTCCCAAACAAACGGTTAATTTCCTTACGTGTGCATGTAATATTATTAAATAGGAGGAAAATGTATTATTTATGATGAAGAAAAGAACTTTAAAACGCTATTTCCCTTACGTACAGGTATATAATTGCTTTCTAATACTCCATTGCACGAAACGCGCCCATTTGTGATACGTTGTACACTTTCCTAACTTATTTTATTTTAACGTAATACTTAATTCACACCTACCCGTCATATTTGAGGGGCAATTACGATAGTCAACAAATAAAATATTACAACTTAAATACATTGACAATTGATAACAAAATAAACTCTTATGTACATGCGTTTCTTATGCTTTATATGCGTAATAAATTTTGGAATATTCATTCAGTTACTAATAATTGGAATAAGATTCGTGATTATAACGTAGGTAAGAAAAGCACATTTTGCTGTTCCATCCAATGTATGATCGTTGAATCTATTATTACAAGGAAAGCGATGACTCATCGACGATTGTCAACTTAGCCGCCGCGCCCCGGACATCTCACTCCAAAGACTGGAGAAGGTATCCCGGATGCAGCGGGTCCCTGATCGACTCCGTTGACGAACGAATGGTGTATTGATTCCTCATCACGCCCACTCTGTCACCAACCTAGAAATAAGAGAATGGTATAGGATTGAAATGATTCAGACGGCAATTTTTGCTTTTTAGGCTATTTTTGCTTCTATCGTGAGCGCCTATTATCGTCGGTCTGTCCGTCCGTCACCGAACGTATTTCATAAAATTTTATATTAAGGACTTATAATCAAAGGTAATAAGAAAATTGCAAAAATGAATCACGTAAGCCAATCAAGGATACCACTTTACTGGTGATAAAAAATTAAATTTTCGTCATATCTCGTAAAATATTAGTCATATCGAAATATCTTTCAAATAAAAGTTGTAGAACTAGTAAGGGAGTGTATTTATTTTCTTATACATTTTTATGGTAGGAGTAGCCACTATTAAGAAAATCAAATAAGAATGTCTTAATTGTAGTTGAACTTACAAATTTTCTTGCTTGGTTACTTCATTGTTGCTAACATAAACAATCTCACAAACAAACGTTTAATTTCCTTATCTGCGCAAGAATATTTTTAAATAGGAAGAAAATGGATTATTTATAAGGAAAAAGAACTTTAAAACGCTATTTCTTTTACGTAAAGGTTCTTTCAAATACTCCATTGCACGAAACGCGCCTATTTGTGATATGTTGTACACTTTACTAACTTGTTTTTATTTGTGGAAAAATCAAATAGTAATATAGCATAAGTTAAAAACAAACGTGTAGTAAATGTAAGCGTGGCTAACGGGTTACGTACCTTCACATTGAGGATATCTGTTCCGTATTTCTCGAGTTTTTCCGTGCCGTTTGAGTAAAATTCCCCCCTAATGAACACATGAGAAAATGGCCTGTAAAAAGAGATTTATTGCGAAATTAATGCAGAAAGTAGATCTATTGCAAGACAGGCAAAATTTCTTAATTGCTTTGTAATATTAAACTGTTCTTTCGATGAAAGGAACAAATTCAAGTAGGATAATATCGTATTGATGGTGACATTCCTTAGTTACAAACGTTTCTACGACAATGCATTTCGTGAAACTTAAAAAAATTTTTTTTTTTGGGGGATGTTTCAGTTGAGTTGAAAAAAAAACTGCAAAAGCAGATTCCGAAAGGGTTTTGTTTATAATGTTTTCCTAAATTTTCGCAATCTTCAGTCTCGTTATCAAAGTATTTCAACAAATAATTTCCACTTCGTTTAATATATGTAAACACATGTATCAGTATGTAAAAAATAAAATTATTAAAATTTTCACAATACAAAACATTGAATGTGTGTTTACGATTCAAAATTCTTAAATTTAGCAATCAAAATTACGTTATTATAATTTATGACTCCGTGTTCATTAGAGAAATAGCATTAAAAGCGAACGTAACTGCCGAAATGAATAAAATCTGATGTGGCCAACACATGACTTTCTCCATATTTGGGGTATAGATATTTAAATTATTATGAATAGCATTATAAGGCAAAATTATTATTTTGCATGCCAAAAACGTTTTCTACATACTGGAATAAACCTATTTGCTATATTTGGAGTAAAGAAATCGCAGCAGGGTTGATAGTATTACGCTTATGTTTACGTAAGTATGCTACGTAATGGCTTTGAAAATTTCATTTCTGAGTGGATGGCAAGTAAAATAAAGGACAAAAACCAAAAATAACGAACAAAATAAAATAAATACACCACAGGTGTGGTCTGATAGACCTTGAACTTAGGCGTATCGCAATCGCGTCCTATTTGGGAGTAGGGAAGTGCAAGGGCTCCCTATGGTCCCGCTACCAGCAATACCCACAAAGGACGAGTTTCTTAAAATATTACCAGTAGATATGGAATGAAATTTTCCTCAGAAATTCTTCTTAATAAATATATCTTTGATTAAGTCGTAGCTAGAAGTTTTTAATTCCACAATTGAGATAAAATTGAAATTTCATTTGCTTTTCGGTGGTAAATTATGCAGTTTGATAATTATGCTCCCCGAGACAGATGTCATTATTTAGCTGAATACATTTTAATAAGTCAATAATATTAAACAAAGTAAAGCATAAGTTAATTTAATTAAATGTTCCTCGAATTTCGATTTCAAATGTACTTTATTTGCCTTGACATACATTTCATTTTGCACAATTAGATATATGGGTTTGCTATTGACACAAATTATTTAACATTTATATTTTGTCTTTGAACTAATAGGCAGTACATTTATTTTTTCTTCCGGGGATGGCATTTGTCTGGCATTCGCCCTAGACCAGGGATGGCAAATGATAAATGAGTCACTTCCAAAAAAGTAGTGTGTGAACCATCAGAATTTTTTGGAGTGCTACTAGTTTACTCCGCCTCTACGAATGTCATATATTTTATACAGAACATTACAATCTTACGCGTGCCAAGTAAATCGCACGCGTGCCACCTATTAGCCATCCCTGCCCTAGACGGAAGGAAAACCCGGCGAAAACCATCCGTAGACAGCCTTAAACCAATAAAATACAACAGTGAAAAAATAAATATAACATTCGAAACAAAATAACCAACATTATAACAACGAAACAATACAAATTGTATAAAACATCAAACAGAGGAGGGAAAAAATTAAAAGAATCTCCTCACTGCTGTTCAGAGTTTGACAAGTATATATCCATCCACAACCACCAATCAAACAGTCCAAGAAGCAAAACTCCAAAGCGAGTTTTGGAAACAAACACAGACAACGAAATACCACATGAGATACAAAAGTATAACCAATTAGAATATTACCACTAATAAAACGGTCTTGCCAACTTGATGACTGTACAACTAAACTACGTATTTACAGATGTGAAGTTAGAGAAAAAGAAAGATCCTGAACTTCATCGGGAATCGAACCCGGGTCTCCCAATTGCCGGGGAGACCCGGATTCGACCCCCGATAAAGTTCAGAATTTTCCTCCTTCTCTAACCTAACATTAATTACATATGTGAAGTTAGAGAAAAAGAAAGATCCTGAACTTCATCGGGAATCGAACCCGGGTCTCCCAATTGCCGGGGAGACCCGGATTCGACCCCCGATAAAGTTCAGAATTTTCCTCCTTCTCTAACCTAACATTAATTACATATGTGAAGTTAGAGAAAAAGAAAGATCCTGAACTTCACCGGGAATCGAACCCGGGTCTCCCAATTGCCGGGGAGACCCGGATTCGACCCCCGATAAAGTTCAGAATTTTCCTCCTTCTCTAACCTAACATTAATTACATATGTGAAGTTAGAGAAAAAGAAAAATCCTGAACTTCACCGGGAATCGAACCCGGGTCTCCCAATTGCCGGGGAGACCCGGATTCGACCCCCGATAAAGTTCAGAATTTTCCTCCTGTAACTTCACATTTGTATTCAACTATACGCACTCACGCATAAAAGTTACATTTCCATCCTTTCACATTTCTTAATTACAGCATCAATGTAAGCAAGTCACAAAATATAATTAACCCTCGGGGCATCGTTGAGAATAACAAATGGTGCAATAACATTAAAAAAAAAAGGAGCTCCTCATTGTTGTTCACAGTATGACAAGTAGATCTCCATCCACAACCACCAGTCCGATAAAACTGCGAAGCGAGATTTGGAAACAGACAACAAAGAAATACCACATGAGACCCTGTGACGTCGGAGCCGAAGTTTTCGAGGTTCATGGTAGGCCTTCACGGCTACCGTAGCGGTCCCGGGGCCCACGAAGTCCCCACCGTACTTCACCCTACCAAGCAGTCAACTCTACTTCCTCCAGCTCCTTCGCCTCTTTTAAAAAAAACATTTACATGTTTTCCAAATTGATTAACACATTTAGTAAAGGGCTTATAGATTTAGTTAGGTTTCTCCAATGAATACATTTTCCCATGACTCTTTCTTATCGGTTGGTTGAAATCACGCAGCATTCAAAATATAATTAGGCTCTCCATCCACAACCACCAATCCAAGGAGTCCAAGAAGCGAAAACTGCGAAGCGAGAGTTGGAAACAAACACAGACAACAACGAAATATCTCATGAGATATATAACCAATCAGAACATTACCAGGAATAAATGGTTACAACAACATAATACAACAGTACAATTAAAAAAATAATAACAGCAGTAATGTTAATAAGTCACAAAATATAATTAATTAAATTTGTCAAATGCCCTGTGACGTCGGAGCCGAAGTTTTCGAGGTTCATGGTAGGCCTTCACGGCTACCGTAGCGGTCCCGGGGCCCACGAAGTCCCCCCCGTGCTTCACCCTACCAAGCAGTCAACTCTTACTTCCTCCAGCTCCTTCGCCTCTTTTAAAAAAACATTTACATATTTTCCTAATTGATTAACATATTTAGTAAAGGACTTATAGATGTAGTTAGGTTTCTCCAATGAATACATTTTACCATGATTTCTTATCGGTTGGTTGAAATCATGCAGCATTCAAAATATAATTAGTCTCCGGGGAGCATTCGAGAGTATCTCTCCTTTGTTGATTACAATACAACAGTATTAGTAGGCGTGAGCAATTTAGTTTGATTTGAACATATTGTAGTTTTTCTGAGAACACAAAACTACAATAAAAGTAAACCTTATGATAAAATGGCGATGAAGACAAATTTTATCTTTTAAGCAGAAGATGCATCTTCGAAGCAGAAGACATATTCGAGGCAGGATATGAATATATGAGAAAATTAAGCAATGGATGATACAATGAGACATGCATTAATACGACTAACTTCATACGACTACATCTACATAATCACATGCATATGCTACTCTACATCACATTCGCAAACCATTTACCCATGCACTATTAATTGCTCTACCATGCTAAGTCTAATAGTCATGCTCCACTATAACACTACTAGATTACATTACTACGCCTACTTCCTAGCAGTGGTGCTTCTGAAAAAAAAATTTCTGCCTGACATTTACAAGAATATTTATAACACCTAATTTCTACAAAATTCTTAAATTTTGCATTCGCGTGTGGTGTTGCTTTCATAATGATTAGTAAATTTTAAGGTAATATAATCGAGTACAATGTACCATTAGAAAGTATTTACCTATTTTGATATTTAAATCCCAGAAGCGTTAATTTTGACTCTGTGCTTTATCGGCAATTTATTATAGTTTTCAACATTAAATGGGATAAAAATTTTATATTCTGAACATTCGATATTACATTTCCCAACAATTGTATCCCTAGGCGTCGGTATTAGGATTATTCGGCCCTAGTTCGTGACGTTAAAGAGCTGCAGATAAGTATTCCCTACATCTTAGGGGAATATGATCGCAGTACGATGCCTAAATGTGGACTAAATGTTTAATCTGAAAAAGTGAATCGAAATGATTCCGCTAATAATACATTTTGTCAAAGATTTTATTTAAAAAATACTTCCGCAGGAATGAATGACATGGATCTAATAAGAAACACGTATGGAACATTGCAATTCACTATATTCTAAAATTATGTATCTGTGAGGTTTAGCTTTCGTTGTGATATGTAATTCTAAAATAATAGAACCAAGTAAATGCTTACAAAAAGAAATTATCACATAGCCACATACACTTTAGGTATTGCATAAAGTGCCAGTATTATCTATATCAAATTTAAAATTAAGACTGCTACAGTCTTTTTATTCATGAGAAAATGGTGAAGCCTAGGTGATTTACATCTTTTGAATTTTTAAATCCCGAAGCAAAATTGAAAACAGAAACATTAACAACAATTTTCAACTTTTAAATCTTTAAAACAAAATTCAATTAAGAAATCGTCTTCTGAAGAAACATTTTTATATTAGATTTCCGACTAAACGCATCACCAAGCCTCTGTTCGTGACGTTAAAGCGCGCCGAATTTTCCCCACACGCGTCAGAAGAATCTGACTGCGGTACTATTCCTTAAGTGGCGAATATATAATTAATCTGAAATGTTACAATGGAGTGATTACACTGAAATTGAACAACAGGTAAGTGTCACAAACACAGTGCGATATATTCTATTCAGCTTACTGGCTGCGGAATAAGTACAGGTGATGCATCTAAATATATATTATGTAACAATAAATAATATCAAACACCTACGAGAAATTTTTCAACATGAAAACTAATGAAGTTGCCACACTCGGACGAAATATAATAAATTTCGTTATATTTAAGAGATATTTGAGTACCTGCATACGTCCGGACATTAGAAACATCAAAATTGAATTTAACTCAAGATTAATGAAAAAAAATACTTCCAACTCGAAAGGATGACATAAATTCATATATGGCACAGCTATTGATCATTCGATATTTGAGTACGTGAAAACGTCGGGATGTTAGGATAACCAAAAAACCTACTCGTAATTGTAATCGTTTAATTTGAGAAAATTCAGTAAAATTAATCAAGAGCGTGAAGATTTTATGGAAAAACAAATATTCCGGTTCAAAGTCGTAGAGATGGCAACCCTACCAACAACAGTAAACACTACATCTGAAAATGATACTGACTTATTCAATTCGGTTCAAAAGTAATTATCGAATGATGTACTTGAAATCTTACACGAAATGACGTGTGCATTATAAATAAGGAAAATCGAGCTTACCGAGGACGAGGAAGTCCTCACGGGTGTCTCTTCTTCAGTGTGGCATTGGTCATCTGCAATTAACAGCGATCATGAATTAGATTAGCAATAGATATTTTACGATTGCCTAAAACGGTCTATTATTCGAACGCACGATTATATTATCCGTCAGTGTTTGTCTTTATGCGGAGAACTAAGGTTTCATCCAAAAATATCACAAATAATTTTTAATTACCAATTCGATGTCAATACGAGTAATAAACCAATGAATTGTCCAAGTAAAATGACATATATACTTTAAAAATATTTCATTAAGAATTGATTTAAAATAAACATTACCGTTGCATTTTGCAACACAGTGCAACACGGAATATGGTTGAATATGTCTACCACTTATTTGTATCCTATGCATTCGAAACTCTTTACTGCGTGCATAGACATTCAAACGTAATCACTATATTAAAAAAGCAAATAAATATAATATATTAGTATATACTATTTAAAAAATTAATATTTTTAAATTTCACTTTAATTCTGGCAATAATACAACAATCTCTTCCGCTTCAACTCATGATAAGTCAGACGAATAAACCATACACAAATAAACTCATATTGGCTAAATCCAATATACGACAGCAAAACTAGTGGCCGTTAACGACGTCAGAGAAATAATAGAATTTAGAAAAATTGCTAATTAATTATGATTATTCTTCTGAGGCATTTTATACGCCTGAGATCAAAATAAGACTACGATACCAACTGTGTCATCCCTCCACTGAAACCATTAATTACCTCCACTAGGAGATAACCACGCCACACTCCGATGATCCACCCTGTCTTGGAGAATAGCACTGTAAAAAAAATCTCTATTAAAAAGGAGAAATTAATAAAAAGAGTACAATTACATCTAAACATACTTACTCGTGCATGAAGAATTGTGTCTCTTGGCGTCTTCGTCCTTCACTCTTCGTGCATTCGGAAAAGAAATGCACACGTCCATCTCCAGCATCACCTGTCGGTACTTTTCATTCAGGGGAAAAGATATTAGCGGTGCATTTCGAAATTCGATTTAGCATTTATCGTGGAAAATAAAAATAATATGACATAGGATAACAGTACATGTGTCAGTTGCATAAAACATCGATCGTTAGCATTTATCGTGGAAAATAAACAATAATATGACATAGGATAACAGTACATGTGTCAGTTGCATAAAACATCGATCGTTAGCATTTATCGTGGAAAATAAACAATAATATGACATAGGTTAACAGTACATGCGTCAATTGCATAAAACATCGATCGTGTGGAAAACGTATCGTGGTTTGGGATTTTGTGTGCACACATGGTGGGAACCTTGCACAAGGTCGGGGCCCCGGGAGGGACGGAGGGAAGAGGTCGACCCACCAGCCAGTCGTGTGTTAGATGTGGTAACAAAGACAGACGTAGAATACAATTATGTATACATATAACCTTAAAATACTATTAATATAATATATAATGCAATATGTATAATATAGAAACGAAGTTTAGACATAAAATAAGATTAAATACTGCACTGAAAATTATTCAAACCGTAATTAGTCGATACCGAGTTACCAAGTTCATTGCGGCATCTGCAATCCATTTCCCTCATATCCTCCATTACTTTTTACGGATCTCCACCTGGAACCAGGGTAGAATAAGGAACACCTGAAATTAACAGAAATACGAGATTATAAGATGGATTAGTTTCTGAACTACTTTAAAAGCTTTTAACACAATCATACCTGTTGAAAAATGTCATTATATTAAAAAAGAAAATGACCAAAGTTTAGTTTTATTCATTTACTCACAGGCAAACGCCTATTAAAAAGTAAATTAATATCTTGTAATAGTAGTAAAACACCAAATACGGTTCTCTTAGTAAAAACATCAAAAAGACAATTCATAAAAACATGGAAGAATATAGGTACAATTCAACACAATGCGAAATTACAAAAATAACTCTAATATGATAACTCTAATTTTGAGGGGGTCTTTTTGACCCCAAACTTTCATTTCATAACCCCATAAGAAAAGCATTGAAATCGGTGCAAGCCATTTTTTAATTTATTTTAAAATTACTTAAAATTATGATAAACTCCGAACTTGAAGTATTAAACGGAAATAAGACAAAATTATTATTTTTGGAAAGAGAATATGAATTCATGCCGAATTAGCTTAAATATTTTATTTTAACTGCATAAAAACGAGAAATTTTAAAATTTATAACAATAGGATATTTAATCTACCATGGAAACGCTACAATGCTTTTATATGGGATTCTTGCCTTTTAATAATATGAAAAGGAGAGAGGGGAGAGAGGGAGGGGAAAAGGAGAGAGGGGAGGGAGTGAAAGGAAAAGAGGTCAAAGGGAGATAGGGGAAAGCAGGAGAGCGGGGGATAGGGAGAGAGGGAGGGAAATAGGGGAGAAGGGTTATGCAGGAATGTAGTAATAGAAAGGGTAATGGGAAAAGGAGACGGTGAGGGAGGGGGAAGGAGAGAGGTAGAAGGGAAAGTGGAGAGGCAAAGAGGGGAGCGGGAGAGGGGGGATAGGAGGAGAGGGGGAGGGAGATTACCAATAATGCAAGAATATAGTCAAATACGTCGTTAATAGAATAGTTATCTATGGGGATGTCATTTGCACCATTAAATGATTCACATTATTATTAATAAATTAATTGAAAGAAATCCGCGTAAACATTACGTGGGTACAGCCGGAATGCCTCCTCATGAACTGAAGCCGTTATCATGCTCCTTAGAAACCTAATGCCATTGAGAGGACTATGTAATGGTACAAGATTTACTGTTACTCGAATACAAACACACATAATCAAAGCAGAAGAGATCGGTGCAGCAAACTCAGACACGGTACTTATTCCAAGAATCTCACTCATTCGATTCACTTACTGTAATGTCAGGAAAGAACCCAGAAATTGACAGTTGGGTCTTTAGAGAAATCTTTGATTAAAAAATATAGGTTCAAAAAAAATTCCTGAATGTTTAATTAAGAACCTTTAAGATCCGCTAGATCGGCGTATTCTACGCCGGGTATAGCTACTACTACGAATATAATCCTTTATAATTTATAGAATTAGGACAGTTTATATTTGCCCTGCAATAATTATAAAAACAATCATTATTTGGATGTCTAATAATGACAGTACTTCTAATATTGCACTTCACATACAAAATTCGCTAACGATTAAATAAAAAGCGAATTAAGAACGTAATACATTTCGAAATATCCACTTTTCATTTAGGACAAAAATATGATTCGATGGGGGAATTTGCGGGCAAATGGAATCCACATTGAATGGACTTACTCTCGGCGAAAAAGTCCGGTAACCACGTTTCCGTAACGGAATGGAATTTTTAACTCGCTACATGATACGATAGTAAATCTAATAGGGATTGCGGAAGAGTCCAGTTTTCCACAGATATCCAATGCCTCCTCGCCCTAGTTGAAAAATATCTCATGACCAGGAATATTCACTTTTTCTCCTTACTTGCACTTCTAAAAACTAATTTGGAATAGAAACACTTGTCTAATCCAATTATGGCTTTAATGCTGTACGTAGAAGTCCGTCCCATTCGCTTTTAGATAATCTCGCCGCCTGGCCCGCGTCGGGAATAGTTGCCGCCCGGGGGCAAACAGTTTATGCCGCCCCTTACGGTCTTATAAAAGCATACTGGTCCTGATTGTTACATTAAAGTTGTATTTAATTTGCGAAAAAACACAAAATTAAGAGAGATTCCTGCCTCCGCCCGTGAATTGCCGCCCGGGTGGAATGCACCCCTTGCACCCATAAGCTCGCGCGGCCCTGCTTTACTGGACCGTGCTACTTCGAAGGCCATTTCTACCATGCCTAAGACAAGCCCCGAAAATTTTAGAAAAAATTAACATAACTTTAGGTGAATTTCGAAGTTAAGAGGATTCTTTTCTAGGAAATAATCGTACAAGAATGAAAAATCTTTTACTCTCGGGATTTCGGGATATCAAAATTTCCCGATGCTACGATCAAGTATGCCAATTAACACCTCGTCAAGGATAATACATATAAGGTATTAAAAAATCATTTGAAACAAAAAGTAGGTAAATTTCTTGGGCAATTTAATACGGCCGTAAATAAATAAGAAAAGAAAACTCACCTTGAGTGTTACGATTTCGGCACACTCCGTCGTTTAGGACGGACTTCGTTGTGGGCTAATTGACCGCTGAATGCTGAATAAACTCCCAGCGCAACAGGCACGTCTGCAAAAGCAATACAGCGACATCTATCTTTGTGTGGTGGAAACTGTCGATATTCCTTTGGTATTCATTGGTTAGTCTATCACGACTATGAAAATGTTATAAGGCGAACATTTTTGAACCTCAAAAAAGTATTATATTAAATATATTATTTTACCAATTTCCCTTTTGAGCAATTTTAGAATGGTTCTGTAGGGTATAAAGTGACGAAGAAATTAAGAGATTTTCTATTTAAATAGATAAGTTTTGTACATAGATGTAAACTACCAAAAGAATTGCCATACATTTATTTTTATTATACTTGCCATATTGCCTTCGCGCCAACACTTTCATGGCCTTTCCATAATTTAGCCAGTTATCGTTAATTAGGCTACTTCCAACAGATAGGAGAAAATCTGATGTGGCCAACACATTACTTTCTCCATATTTGGGGCATAGATATTTAAATTATTATGAATAGCATTATGAGGCAAAATTATTATTTCGTATCGTAAAAGAATACAGTCGTCCTTTTTGCCGTAAATTACGTATATTTTGAATATGTTTACAGAATTCACCGCTACACGGTCCTGGACCTGTATACTGGTATTAAGATAAAGCGAAATATCTCCGAAATGGATGGATCTACGAAAATTTGTTTCAAACAAAACTTGGAAGAAATATTATTCTCTACAACTTTCGTCCTTACGAAGATTACCAATAACGATGTTTTTAAGGACACGTGTGTGTGTCCATTTGAAACAATTTTCTATAGCAGTTATTGTTTAGGAGTTATTTATAAATAACCGGTTTTTTTGTTTCCTTCAAATATCTCCTTAAAAACATCGCTATTGGTGATCTTCGTGAGGACCAAAGTTGTAGAGAATAATATTTCTTCCAAGTTTTGTTTGAAACAAATTTACAGCAGTAAGGACGACTGTATTCTTTTACGTTGCGAAATGATAATTTTGTCTCATAATGCTATTCATAATAATTTAAATATCTATACCCCAAATATGGAGAAAGTCATGTGTTGGCCGCATCAGATTTTTTTACTTATTTATGAATATCCTCATATGTCTCTCCTTTAAACGTTCTATTTGATTTTACATTAGCCCCTATGCTTTCCGTTTCAGTTACGCGAGTAGTTAAGCAACCCTCGCCAGTTTCTCGGATTCTACTTCAGAAATTAAATAGCATTTTATTTTCTTTCGTGCCGTTCTGTATTTTTTATACCTATTATTTTAAATTTCATATATTTTTCGTCTCTGTCATGCGGTCAACAATATTATAGCACAAAAAATATTGTTATGGCTTGTTTTTGCTGGGAAGGGAACCTAACCATGTAATTTACATTGCTTTAATTACTTGTCATTCGCGATTTTGTCTTTCGCGGAATTTTTCGGGAACGTAACCCCCGTATTTGGATATTAGTTTCTACAAATTATGCAATCTCCGTTCATTATTCTCGTTTCTACTAAGGAAGATTTTATTTTCTGTTACTTTTTTCGTATTCTTTTATATTATTTATATCTCTTTCGTTGAAGTTCATTTTTCCGTCTCGTTCTTTACTTTTCTGTGCTCACCAATGCAAAGGAAAAATCGCGCTATGATCCGTTCTAGCTGGGATGGGTACCGAACCCTGTATTTTCCATTGCCTTAATTACTTCTCTTTCGCGATTTCGTCTTTCGCGGTGTTATCAGGAACGTAACCCCCACGAAATACAAGATCTGTAACGAGATATTTTTACTTTCTCCATACGTAGTAATGGGAAAGTATTGTGATCATGAAAAAAATCGACTCCGAGATTTCAACGGAAATACACGTTTTGAGGTCCCTAGAACACGTTTAGACTATTTTCGGAATGATGTCTGTGTGTGTGTGCTTGTGTGTGTTTGTGTGCGTGTGTATGTGATTTTGGGCGCTCTAACTCAAGAAGTACTTGCCATATCGTTACCAAACTTCATATATAACACTTTAACATGAGCACAAAGAACTGATTAGTTTTTGGACAATAACGGGTAATCGGAAGTCGAGGTTTATTCGAAACCCGATTCGGTTTTTGCGATATTTCTTCGTTAAAACATCATTATTGTATTTACAATTCTATGCAAAAGTTATAGAGAATGTAATTTCCTACAACTTTCATTTGAAGCAATTTTCTATTGTAGTTATTGTTTAGGAGTTATTTATAAATAACCGGTTTTTCGGTTTTCTCCTTAAAAACATCGTTATTGGTAATCTTCGTGAGGACGAAAGTAGTAGAGAATAATATTTCTTCCAAGTTTTGTTTGAAACAAATTTTCCTAGAAATTTTCGGAGATATTTTGCTTTTTTTTAATTTGCAGTATACAGCGCAACCACCATGTAGCGGTGGATTATGTAAACATTCAAAATTTACGTAATTTACGGCAATAAGGACGACTGTATACTTTTACGATACGAAATAATAATATTTCCTTATAATGCTATTCATAAAAAGAATTTAAATATCTATACCCCAAATACGGAGAAAGTCGTGTTGGCCGCCACAGATTTTTTTACAGTGGGAAGTGAGAAAAACTTGTCAAACTCCAACTTGAACTTGAGTCAAACCGGAACGAATGTACCTAATGAAATATTCTTCAAACTGTCATTGATATTATCTATTATTAATAATACAAGTAAGCCTACATACCGCATAAAATTTAATTTTATAACTTCTTTTGTAAGGTTCATCGAGGACAAGAGCATATCCCTACAGCAGGGGTCCCCAAACTTTTTATTGAAAGGGCCACATTAGGCTTTATGTGCGACAGCGCGGGCCACTTAAGACTTTTCAAATGACTGATCGGGCCGTGTGGAGCAAGTTTCGAGGGGGGGGGGGTGGTTATCGAGAAACTTCACCGTTACAAATTATTTCGAGCGGAAGGGGGGGAGGGGTTGTCGCGAAAAGAGAAAATATGAGGTAAGGCAGGCGGGCCGTAGTCTGGGGACCCCTACCCTATAGTTATAATCAGGGACACCTTAACTATATGGGCTGCAGCCCTAGGGCGCCAGGCGCCGCCGCTCCACAAATATGATATATATATTTTTAAACTTCGCGTCTTTGTAATTTAAGCTCAAAAAGTATAAATTGTCAGAGCCTTTTATCAAGAGGCTCACCATCTATTACATGCTTCAGTTACTGAATATGTGGCTACTTCCTTGTAATTCATAAATATTTTTGGCAATCGGAAATGCAAGGGGTTTTCTGAAAGTACGTACTACGTTGGACGGCAGCATAAAAAAATTTCACTCGTCACACTGGATACTGGACAGAATCATAATAGCTATACTTCAGAGACTCCGAGGAGAAGTGAAGGTCTGGCGAATTTACGAGGGCTTAACGAAGGTTCAGGTTTACAATGGAAAATTCTCAGGCCATGTGATTTCTTTCAATAAGCATTTCTCGATGCCAAAACATAATGATATAAAGGTTCATTCATATAGAATACATATTAAATTTACGTGAATGCAATTGCGATGTACATGTACTTACACAGATTGAATCGTGTTGTTATTTTCAACATTCTCCGCAATCTACACATTAGGAGTTTTGTCAAGCTTTAGAATGGACCGTGAAGTAGAAAGAAAGTTCCATTCCAGTGTATCGAAAGAAAAAGAATAGGCGAATTGGAGAAGATGGATTAAGAACTACATAAGTGAGTCTTATATTTTTTATCAAAATCAATTAATTACTCAACCCGACAGTCGTGGTAACCTGTCCTTTTGTACAGAAATATCTAGTTTTGTGGTTTACCTTCGTTAGGCTTAGGCAGCGCTGCCTTAACCATTGGGCTAAATGGGCTATGAGACACTAACTTCCTTACATATAACTTCTGCTTCGTCACATTTTTTTCATTGACTGTGTTAGATTAGATATTCGTACGAACAATAGTACAGACATAAACATCCGTGTCATTCGGCGACGGCGCTATTGCAGCGCCGCCTAACGATGACGATGAGGAACGATGAAATTACATCTAAAGCAGAGCTTAGTTTGAGAACAATAATAGATTCAAGTATTGAATATACATTTCCTAATGTTGCTACTGCTTTGTGCATTTTTTAAGTATTGCTGCTACAAATTGTAATGGTGAAAGATCTTTTTCGACGCTAAGAAGAATAAAAAACTATCTGCGTTCATCTTTAGGATAATGCCAACTTAAAAATTATCAATTGAATCAGAATTATTTAAAAATATTGATTGTGCAGAAATTATCAACCAATTTGCCAAAAGTAAACGTAGAAAGAAGTAATTTTAAGATATTTTATTTATTTATTCACCGCGTTATTATTTGAGTTTCTATTTTGTTTTTTATATTTTCTATTTTTTGTTTTAATAAAAATGTGTATTGTTTTCATTTATGGTTAATAAAATTGATATCTAGTTACATATTTACTTTTAAATTAACCCTAGAACTACCAAGCGATTTTCACTACCATGGACTATCAAGGAGGGAGGGGGGGGGCTCAGAGGCCCACCATCTAAAATACTATAAGAAGCCACAGTTATGTTTTGAATCAATTTTTATATATTTAGAAACATCATAGGAATAAAGCTATGTAATTTTAGTGAAGTATTTGAAATTATATGTACATTATGTACTATAAAGATAGAAATGTTTGCATAAAAACAATTTTTTTTACATTTTTCCTCATTATGTTTTAAAGATCACATTAATTTTGCAATAAGATTGTATTTACAGAAATAATAACAAATTTATTAAAAAAACAATTTAATCTGCTACATCTGACACAACAATTTAAACAAATAACACGCTTCATACTGTGCTTTCCGCACACACTGTGAGCATGTCATGGTGGTTTTTCCAATAAAAGTATGGAACATCGAAAGTGGCCATCTCCTCGTGCCTCTCTTTGTAGTATATGTACTTTCTTGCTATCTGATCTATGGTATCAACCCCTCCTTTAATGGAATTATAATAAATATTTATCTAGGATTTTTCGGTATCATATGGCATCTTCTGGCTCGTGACGAGTTCTTTTGAAATGGAAAAATTACAATGCAGTATGTTATCATGTCGTAAAATGCACTATTTTCACCCTCAAGGTCTGTGCCATAGAGTTAATTCATAACTATGGCATATTCATGACTCTATGGTCTGTGCCCTGGCTTGGGCCACTATTCGTTTGGGAAGGGTCATTCTTTTCCTGGCTCCCTGAACCCGAGGTTTTACGAGACCGCGGGTATGACCGCCCTTTCTTTTTTCTGTCATACTGTCATAAAACGACCAAGATGCCATATTGCTTATTGGTACGGACCAAACTAATGTCGCATTCATATCGAAAGAAACAAAATAAAAATCCTCCCACATCCTTGCTTGCATGTAAGGTTTTTCACGCCGTTAAATGAACCAATCGGGGGAACAATAGAGAACGATGGGCTACAGAATCGAGTGCGGAGAGCAGTAGGGACATTAATGTCGGTAAAGCATCAGCGAATCCCATACGCGACTAAAGTCAGATATTATACGCCTTCTGCGATGACCAGGCGTTACGAGTCAGTCTGGAGATCGCCGGACGACGTCAGCTATAAGGATCGCGAATCGCAGTGCAATATAGCTCTCATGCGGGGAACGAAACTCGAAACACGTACGCGCCGTGGAACGAATTCGAACCGCGACGAAGTAGTACGCTCGAAGAATTTCTGACGCACAGTCGCGCGAGACGCACGTGCCGATCTTCTCAGACGCGCGTGCGAGGGCACTTGCCCTGAGAGAGAGCATCACTTCCAGATTTCCTTGGGACGGTCAGTCATCCATGGACGGAATTCGATACCCCTCTAAAGGATAATCCTTCCGCAGAGGCGTGTTCAGTAACGGAACTCGAACGGCACCATCGACACGCATCCGTCGCTTTCATTCCCTGAAGTCATCAAGGAGGGTCATCGTCGCAGTACGGCGGGATCGGAACGAATGGAGCGCGGTGCTGTCGTAGGCGCGCCAGTGGCAATCGAACTGATCCTCAAACTCGTTCGTGCGTCGAGGCGCAAACGTCGGCGAGAGTTGCGGAAGGAGGCGGAGGAACCGAATGATGTGTGAGATACGGAAATGTGGCCGGGCCGGAGGAACAGTGGAAAGAGGTTGCGAGAAGGGGCCTCTGTTGGTCAATTGGGAGAAAATTTTCGGCAGAAGCCTCGCGAGGCGCGGGCGAGGAGAGTGAGGAGAAGTGAGGGGGAGGGAGAATGGCGAGCGGTATAAAACGACGAGAAATGACGATTTGAGACAGAAGCACGGCGAACTCTCAAGACAAAGCACATCGTCTGCATTCGTTCGAGAGCCACAAGTCCCGATTCACATCCAGCATGGTCGCCAACACGGTAAGAATGTCACGCCGCATCGTAGGAGCGAAGGAAATGTTGCCTGTTCGACGGAAGCGTTATCGCATCGCGGTATCGGGAGGAACTACGCACCGGTCACCTGCAGCCCAATCTAAGCCATGACACTTAGAGCTGGGACAGCGGCAGTTCGGTGTGGGGCGGGGGTCGTTAATTGACCAGTGTATTTCTATCGTTTCTCCCCGCAGATCCTTCTCGCCCTGTGCGTGGCCGCCGCTCACGGAAGCACCTCCTTGTCGAACAAGTACCCAGCCGGAGTGGATCCTCACCTCTGCCCAAACTACCCACACTGCGACAACGTTCTCCTGGGTGCTCATGCGAGGGCGGCCGGAGACTTGGCCCACGCCTACGCCGCCACTTACGCTCACGCCGCTCCCGACGCCTACCAAGCACCCGCCTACGCAGCCTACGGACACGGCCCCGTGGTCACGGTCGCCAAGGGCTATCCCGCCGGAGTGCATCCGCACACCTGCCCCAACTACCCGTACTGCGGACCCACCCCCGTTCACGTTCCAGCCAAGGGCTGGCACCTGCCGGCGCGTTACGCCTACGCCGAACCCGCTCACCACAATCTCTGGGCCGCTCACTCCTACGCTGCGCCAGCAACTTACGCGTACGCTAAGGGCGGTGACCGCTATCCCGCCGGCGTCCACCCCCACTCCTGTCCCAACTACCCCTACTGCCATTGATTCCCGTCGTCCATCCATCGCAAATCCCCACCCCTCACCTTAATCTCCTTGACAACTCTTGCCGAGGCTGTCCTACATCTTCGGTCCAACGACGCTTGCATCTCATCGTAGGAGGTGGTGCGGCGGATCCAGGATCCTGTCCGTTGCACATTTATTGATGCTTGTGAAATTTTTACCAGTTCCACCTGGCTGTTTACACACATGTACTGTTTTTCACATTAATTAAAATCTGACTTTTGTTCCTAACCACTTGCTTTGTGTCTGTTGCCTGCATCCTTTCCACATTTCCTTGAGGCGGAATTCTATACCCTTTTAAAGGATAATCGTTCCCCGGAAGTTTGTTCAATATAGTAAGTAGAAAGGCAGAATCCGCACGCATCCGTTGCTTTTTTTCCCTGAGGTCAGCGTGAAATGACCATCGCAGTAAGGCGTGTTCGGTACGAATGCTGCGCGATGCTGTCGTAGGGGCACTAGGCTCATTCGAACGGATCTTCAAACTCTTTCGTACGGCATGTACAAATTTCTATAAGGTTCACAACGCAGCTTATTTAAGTTTTAAACATTTATCGATAACTTCAATAAAAATATCAACCAAACCAAAACCAAGCAAGACAACAAAGTAATGGATTTGTGGTTTTGCAAACTTGGGCAGATTGACTCTTTACTCCGTTATTCTTTATACTTTAATTGTGCAAATCTCGTTTAACTATTTTATACAAGCTTCGTGGCCAACAAGACTATAAACAAGAGTTAAACAGGTAACATCAACGTATATATCGAGTAAGGGAAGGCATGTCGGTCACAACCCGGGTCCCCTCCACTATCACTCATCCACGCTTGGGAGGAAGCGGAGGGGAAGGAGATTTCGCTGGGCGCGAGGGTGGTACGCGGATAGCTGAAAACGGCTTCGAGGGTAAGTGCGCGGCGGCGGTGGCAGCGCATAGCGGCGGGCGTCGGGGGCGCGAGGGTCGGGAGAACGCGGGTTGAACAGCGGAGTGTCTTCTTACCATATTACTCCAACAGAGCTCCGATATCGGAGCTGTAGCGGCAGCTAGTCTATGCTTAAATGATTTAAATCACAGTGTTGTATATTCCTGTCATCACTTGGCTTATGGTCTGTGAGAACTTGGTAAATAATATTTATGTCATATTGCTTATTCTTCCTCTTAGCACTCATCGGTAAATCGTTAGAATTGATAACTTTCCTGCAATGCCTCATCTTATTTGCAAATGAATCCCTTTACTACAGGTAATGCACACAGTAAAAGCGTGGAATAATTATTGATCGTGTCGTCACGAACAACAGCGTATCCTAACACTCGTCATTACAATACTCAAAATGAAACTGAAGGAAGCATTGAAATTTTATGATAAAACTAGTTGTTACACAATTTTCAAGTCACATTAATGCGTTGAATTTTTAGGAAAGCTATAAAAATGAAAAAATTTATGTAAACAATACTTTTAGATATTTATCTACACGTAAAAGTCAATGAAGATTACAATTTTTCTTTCTCAAGAACAGAATTTATACTTTACATAAACTTTCCTAGGAAATTCGAGTTGTAAAGGGTCCGTTTACATAAAATTCCAAGGATTTTTGTATCTATCTGATGAAATAACTTTTCGCTCGAAATAAATAGACGAGTAAGTGCCTATTTTCTATCCGAGTTTTAACGATTAAATTTCGAGATACGCATTCGTGTGTAATTAATGGCACACGTTCCTTTCTCACTTGTAATAACGAATATGGCATGAAAAACGGATAAATGAGCGCTAACCCTCCAACCACTCACCTAGTGTGTTTCGTTTCGGAGTTGGTGGAAGGCTAGTTTGCATCCGCTGCTTTTGGAACTTTTTGTAAATTCAGTTGGTATCCCTGTCTCCATTATTACGCGCGCCTGAGCTCCAGTTGCAATCGGACAGTCCACAGTAAACGTTTAAAATAGTGTTGGGGTCAACTGGACCCCAGTGTGACATTCATGTAACTCATTTCTATACAAATATTTTTTCACGGCGTACATTTTTTGTTGTATCATATTTCCACCTCTATTATCTATCTTTGTTCATTGTATTTAGTTTGGTTTTGGTTTCTATTTTGTAATTATCATGCATCGCGGCTAAGTACTGAAGAACAGTTCGAAAGAGAGCTATTAGATTTGATGATGACCCGGAAGAAAAGTTTTTAGGAGGTGACGATTCTGATGATGATTTAGAATACATAGAAACGCAGGGACCAACGGAGAGTATCGTCAAGGTTGATAGAGTAATTTTTAGAAAGACGGCTCCAAAGTTGTACTACCCTTTGAAGAGATATTCGAACTACAATTCAGGAAATTTAAAAAATTGAATTTCAACCCCAACTGAGTAAAAGTTTGGATACGAGGGTTAGATGTGCATTTTGCTCAAGGGAAAAGGACAGGAAAACCAAAGATTTGTACAGCCGATGACTAAAGGCAGTGTGCGTATAGCACAGGGCGATGATTTGTAAGGAGTGCAGCATTCAAATTGAATGATTTGGACAAAAATTAGAGATGTTCTACTGTTACTATGGTTACCAAATTTTTTGTCAGTCAACTATCATGTAGAAGGATTAAGTTTTTGTTGTTTCTAAATTCAAATGTGAATGATGTTTTAATAAAAAATTAATTTATTTAAATGGTTCATTTTTTAAAACTTACATAGCACTTTTGTGACAATCGCGGCCCTATCTCATAAAAACACTTTATAAGAATGTTCAAAAACATTTACGCTTAACGTATTATATATGTTACAGACAAAGTGTATAATCTAGGCATTCTATACCATGCCTAGGCAATGCATAGAATGCCTTGGCTGTGTATAGAATGCCTGGAAGTTTTTAGTCAAAGTATGAATCATACGAGTTGTGATTGGTTTCGGAATCGGTCGAGAAATGTGGGCATGCATAAAGGAAGAGGCAGACAATTGGCCGCCATTTTAAATCAGGTGGACAGACGGACACTTAAACCCCGCATTGACCTTCCACTTAGTGCCCCCTACAATCGTGCCAAATTTAGTCGGAATAGAATTGAGGGCGTGCGTAACTTCACAGTCAGACAGACTTACTAAAATATTTAGGTGGAGATGTTGATTAAAAATCAGTTTATCACGTATTTTTACGGTACACTGTATAGGTAAATAAATTTTATCTATCCATTTTTCAGAGTGAATACTCGACAGCGCTGGTGCCGAGCGTAGTCTCACGCATAGTGCGTTTATAATATAGAGAGAAACGTTTAAAATATTTGTTATTCTTTAAAGAAAATCTAACTGAATAAATACCTCAAGTTTTAGGTGAAGCATCGATAGATTATAATCAATATAACTATGGTTCAGCTATTGCTTACCTTTGATCGTCCTAAAAGAGGATACCAAATATTACTTTAGTTCAGGTGGATACATTATAAAATATTCCCATCTTTATTACGTCAGCAACTATCGAGAATAGGTTTAGCTTTTATAACTTTGAAAGAATGTGGAGCACCGACTTTTACGATGTTGCGAGATGAAGAAGTCGGAGGTTAGGCATGAATGACGGAACTGGAGTTGTGTCGGAGAAACACGGGAAGGTGCGTTGCGATAGGGGTGGCACTTGCTCAATCGGGAGAGAATTTCGGAAAGGGATTCGAAAAGCGGTGGGTGAAAGGAGTGCGTGGAGAGAGAACAGCTAGGAGGCGGTGGTGAGCAGTGGAATGTGACACGCTATAAAACGGCGAGACTTGACGATTTCAGACACAAGCGCAGAATATTCTGTGGATACAACATCGCCAAATCACTACTTCAGGATTTAAACACGAAAATTCCAGCATGATCGCTAACTTGGTAAGGACATTTGAACTGATTTGTGAAAAAATACCATACTACAACTATGTATTATATATCGGATAAACACCATCAGGAAAATTAAAAATAATAACAAACTCTTTTGGTGGAGAAATTTTTTTATTATTTATAACATCGTTATATATCTATTGGAGATACCTGAGACAAGTACTTTTTTCCTGAAAATTTTCAACCATAAGGCGAGCTGGATAATTCTCTATTATTTTAAGCGGTTTTCATATCTATAAAACTAAATTTAAATAATATTACCTAGATGGACTAAACTTTCATCGTATTCTGATAAATAATACAATTATTTCTATAAATTGTAAAGTTGATACTCGGTATTTCATTAAAAAATATTTTGTGCTGATTTGAATCATCAGTCATTAAAAATTTTCTGTTTCCCTGTTTTGCAAATACATGGTCACTTTAACTATGCCCTTCTAAATTTAAAATAATTTTTACTAAATTACCGTGAATGATTTTTCTTTTTGTAGATCCTTCTCGCCCTGTGCGTGGCCGCCGCTCACGGAAGCACCTCCTTGTCGAACAAGTACCCGGCCGGTGTGGACCCTCACCTCTGCCCCAACTACCCACATTGCGACAACGCTCTCTTGGGTGCTCATGCGAGGGCAGCTGGCGCCGTTGCTCATTCTTACGCTGCTGCACACGCCTATGCCGCTCCCGCTTATGCCGCACCCGCCTACGCATCCTACGGACACGCCCCTGTGGTCCCGGTCGCTAAGGGATACCCTGCGGGTGTGCACCCCCACGACTGCCCCAACTACCCCTTCTGTGGACCCACTCCCCCCCACATCCCCAAGGTCTGGGCTGGACCCGCTCATTACGCGTACGCCGCACCCACCCACAATGTCTGGGCCGCACCCGCCACTTACGCGGCGCCAGCAGCTTACGCATACGCAAAAGGGCGGTGACCGCTAACCTGCGGGCGTCGACCCTCACTCCTGCCCTAACTACCCTTACTGCCATTGAGGGTTGGCATCGACAGTATAATGCACAATCTATTGCCAACGTCAGCAGTAAACGGCCAGTCGCTGCCAATATGTGATTCAATAGAAAGAAAGCCTCTATTTCTTCCAAAGGAGTCGGCGCCACGCTACCGTTATTGTATTTATTTTAAATAAGAAACTTCAAAATTGTCTCTGAATGTATGTACACCATCTCTGTATCTATTTTCGTGAAACACACCAATAAACTTTTTTATAACTGATTTTTTTGTTACAGTTACACTTCCTGTGATAAATTAAAAAATAATGAAATTGTGGTTTGGTTATATCAGGGGCCGGCAACCGAAGGCCCGCGGTCTTCATGGGGTCTCCGAGAGCGTTTACGCCTGCCGCGATGTTGAATAATTGATCGTTATAGTTTAACAGTCATTTCCATATATTGTCAGTGAAATTATGGTCTCAAAAACTGTTCTGGTGGGGTTTTAATGCTATTTAACTAATTAGAATGGATTTTCACTAACATGAGACCACAAGATCTCTAGGTAACTTCTGATTTGAAATATCTCATAATTTCGGATGCGGTCCTTCGAAGAATTCACAAAAACGTATGTGGATCGCCATAGAGAAAAGATTGGCGATCCCTGGATCAAACGAAGTGTAACTCTAATTTAAAGTCAATCGTATTGTCATTCAATTGTATTTAGCTATAGAAAAATTTAGATGTACATATCCCAGGTTTTTGGTTTTTCGAATTCCTCCAATATCAACAGTTTCAAATCGTCTATGCAACCAGATAAAGCATCCTGGAACAAAGTAATAACCGAGAAATTGTAAATGCAGCCGCTTCAATATTTCATGCCAGAATATTCAACAAAAATATTTTTTTAAATTTTATTAAGGCAGTTATCCATGCATCTGTATCAATTATGCTTGCTAATTGTGCTAGGTTATTTATCAGTTAAGGATATAACGTCTAAATTATAAGGTACTAATTTAGCCGGAAGTCATCTTTTAATCGTGTAAAATATCATCAATATATCCCCCACAGGAACTCATAAGCAGCCTATTTCGGTATTTCCAAGTACGATAATTTTTTAAACCCATTGCCCAACCAGGAGGACCATTTCTTATTTACGCAAACACACACATACGCACTGAAGGGAGCGATAAAATCCTGTAGTAGTAAATGGGGTGCAATCTCAGGTTGAAAATACCGGCCTCCTCCACTATTCGAACACTGGCCAATTACGCGAAAGCCCAACTTCAAGGTGCTACGCAATAGGTATACATCAGACAAAGTGGGAGTGTCCCCTTTTGTCAGATGTATACTGTTAAACTCTATTTCCTTTAACTACTTTTTATGCTTCTAATCGAGTAATTTTTATAAAACATTTTACATCGTTTGATTATAAATACGTGCGAGGAAAGATAACTGTATTCTCTCCCCTCAATAATATATTATTGTACAATTATTTCATATATCCTAAAACATACGAAATTGTGTTGTTTGGATCGTAAGAAATGAATATTGACGTTGAGATTGATGTGGAGCGGACATCCTTTATCACATTCACTCTACCTTGCCAGGGGTAGAAGGTAGAGCATCATTCGGAAAGCTTGTTGGATTTCTAAACAAAAATGTTAGCTTTTCATTGTCAAAATCTTCTTCATTTATGGCGGTAAAGTTAACCCCATCTTCCGAAAAATTCCAATTTTAAAATTTAAATGAATTTCAGTGGAACATGTGTATAGTCTCATATATTTATACGGGATTTTTTCTTTCATCCAAATCTTAATTCTTCATGTCCTGACAACAATCTTTCACCTCGGTTATGGTGAACGGATTCGATTGTTATGTTTACAGAATCCATCCCAAGGACGAATTCTAAAAAGATTCGACTCAACTCTGCCGGTGTGAACGCACTCTTGCAATATCAAAATCATCATATTTTTTCTTTGTTTTCCAAGTAGCGTATTTAATTAAAATTTTGAACGTGTGTTACTTCGGCTATTTAAAGGATCTTAAGTTTATTGTTTGCCTTCCAAATACGTACGTGAGAGCTAAATATTTGTACTTAAATTTAATTGTCCGTGTTAAGCAATTTCTTTTTTATGGATTATTTTTTGTGATTTTTTTATGAAAAGGGAAATAAAGATAGCTGGAATATCATTCATTTAAGCCCAACCTTAAGTAAATCTGTGAAATGAAAAAAAAAGGATATCGAAATTTCCTGGCCAATCATTATCAGTAAAACATTTTATAATTGATGATTCCTTAAGTATTAATGGCCACATCCTTCATTTGTTGTAGTTATATTCAGTTTATCCATGTTGTTGTGTTAAAATAATATCTTAAGGAGAAGAAAAGTTAGAATTGTTATCAGCTGCCAAAAATTAAAATGTTCATGTTGTTAGACTAAGGCGTATGCCCTCGAAGAGAGGAAAGCAACGCAATAGTTATTCGTTTCACAAACTGATCCATAGCAAGACGAATTTCAAAGTAATTGCCCATTACATTCCAAAGCTTATAATCAAAATCGCAATGGAAAATATATTTTATTCGAGTTAATATAATTCAAGTACACGTAGAAATTCGAACTCGAGTTCTTCTTCGTATAATCGAAAACTCGAGTGATAGATATTCGAGTTATAAAGGACCTTTTCATATGTTAGCTTAAGCTCAATCTGTATACATTGTTGTAAATAGATATAGAACATAAATGTAATATTTTCTTCTAAGTTAATGGATAATGTGGTTAAATTACGCTCTACTTAAAAGGTAACTTTATTAAAAAAGATTACAAAAATAAATTTCAAATTATAACTTAAATAGCAAATTTTGCGAGGTCATGACAAATTTATCAGTTAAACCTTCTGAATAAATCACTGTGAGATTTAGAAAATAGAGTAAATAGAAAAATCGGTCCAATACACATTGCACAAACTTTCTCATATACTATATTACACCCAGGCTCTATTATGGTACGAGCACAATTATTATTTATAAAGCAAGTATATAAAAATATATGAAGTCTTTTTGGCGCCTTAAAACGATGATCATGTTTACATTTCAGTATCTATGGACGACAGAAGCCCAATTAATTACGATAGAGCAAATCATTTCCATGAATAAAACAAAACGTTTTAGCCATCGAAAAAAGTTTTGGAAAACCCCCTTATGTAAGTAAATGTGCAAATCGTTCCGCATTCTATTAATTTCATATACAAAAGTGGGTAACAAGGTAATAATGGTGATATTAAATCTTTTTTCAAATATAACATCATTTATGTTTCTATAGTATCAGCACTCTAGAAATTTGTATAATATACACTACATTTAACAAAGTGTGAGGTTATTATTTTACATAAATATATATATCAGTAAGTATATTTGTTTTCTTATTACACCAATGCAGCTAGATCCATCTCTGCATTCCATACAAATATATTTCACAAAACACGCCTTTATTCCTAATTTATTTAAGCTACACGGAAACAATTATGGTATCATATACCCAAGACAAATTTATCGGATGAATAATCATTATTATCAAAAGGGAAGAGTGGCGTCTAACTACTTTGGCCATCACGAAATGAGATTTTTTTAGATTTCATGTAAAAATTTAAGCCGTCTTCCACGGTGATTTCGTCTGGGTGGCGGTGCGATTAAGAGAATGGAAAGAAAGTGAAGGTTCGACGTGCACGGAGAGAGTGGGGCTAGCGGTAGGCGGAATACGGAGAAGGGGATGGGAGGTCTATCGGCTGGGGAATTTGGAAGACAAGGTCACAGGCGGAAGACTCTCGCTCCAAGTTCGATGCCAGAGGGCGTAGGTAAGAGGTGAGACAACGGATGGTGAGGAAGAGAAAGGGGCGAGGGAGAGGAAAGGGGTGGTAAGGGTTGTAGGACTATTTATTTCATGTAAGAGAGGGTCGATTTTGTCAGCGGTCAGCAGCACAGCAAAATCTCAACACAGCAGCATCAATTTCCACTCTTTTAATCCGAAAAAAACCTTATCACTATGGTTGCAAAGATTGTAAATGAACCACAACCTCTAATTCAAAATGGATACCGTATTATACTATGAAAATTTCGATCTTTAATTTTAATTACTACTCTAATTATCATCTACCTCTTGCGTAAGTTTTTCATTGAATTTTAGTTCGACCAATAGATTATGCAGAGAACGGGTTTAACAGTAAGCAAAACAGTTTGTATCTAGCGATTCATAACATTATGAGATACTGATTATTCAAGAGATAAAACTTGATAACACTTTTGCCTTTGAACAAAATAGTTACACTTAATACAAACACTGAAATAATTCTGAGCGCTTTGAACTGTAAATTTAATTGATTATCATTATAGCAATTCTAATGTTCGGAAGATTTTTAAAAAATAAATGAAAACAATAACTGTGAAAAAATTATTAAAACTGTAATCTTTCGCGCGATAATGTATTTACTATTTTTCCATATAGATTGTTCTCGCCATGTGCGTGGTGGCTGCTTTGGGCACTGCTGCTCAACATTCAGCTGGAGTTAACCCCCACGCCTGTCCCAACTACCCCTATTGTGACAATGTAGCTCTTGCTGCCCACGCCACCGGAGCCGCACACCACGCTCTCTATGCCGCACCCGCCTATGGACACTACGCCGGAGCCGGAGTTCCCGGAGCCGCCGCAGCTTACCCCGCCGGAGTAGACCCCCACGTGTGCCCCAACTACCCTTACTGCGGACCAACCCCCGCCCACGTCCCCGGAGCTGCTGCCGCTCACGGCGCCTGGGCCGGCGCCGCCGCTCATAATGCCTGGGCCGCACCCGCTGCTCAAAACTCTTGGGTTGGTGTCATCGCAGCTCACCACGCATGGGCCGCACCCGCCGGCGGTCACGGTGCCGCTCACTACCCCGATGGAGTGAACCCCCACTCCTGCCCTAACTACCCATACTGTCATTAAGAGTTAAATGCTGCTTCTGCTGCTGCCACGTCGCTGAGACCACACCCACTGAACGCGTGATGTCATCACGAAGAAGAACGCCCTTCCGGCAAACGAGTTTCCAATCATTGTACATATTAATTGGTAATATTGTTTTGGTTACTCGTGGCGAAACTTCATCATACCAAAAAATCAATAAATACAATAGATAATTATAAATTTCTTCAACTATTTATTTTCAACTGTTGTAGATCAAATGAAAAAAATATCCATATTATGATACTTTCTAATTACATGAGATATTTCATTGATTATGCGTCAGTGGGATAGGACGCTCGAAAGCAAAAGCGAGTAAATATGCAAAATGTGGCCCGTGGGCAACATTTAGCATTTTTTGTAGGGCCCGCGTCCTGGATCCAACGGAGGCCATTGTTATTTTGTAGCATGCTTGGTCGTACAATGGATAAAAATACCGTGCGCAAAAAAATTGTAGTATGAAATATTAAAATTAATTGTTTTTTAGGTTATAGTTAGTATTGAGGCATGTCGTTTATATGATAAACATTTTCATACTGTGAGCTATATTCGAGAACAGATAAGTAAGTAAGTAAGCAAGAAAAATATCGGCTGAACTACAAAAATTATAAAAAGAAAGTGGGACTTCGGTTTGAAAAATATTCCATACGCTACTCTATTGAGATTCACAGAAGAAGCTGTGGGAGAAACCATGATTATGTATTTATACAACTTGTTAAAATATAAAAAATGAAATATATTTTAGATACTAATGTTAATATAACTATGCTATATTTAATAACTGCATAATTATCGGTTGGATGAATTAGGGTACCATTTTCATATTTCGAAAAATCTGTTAGGTGGTGTCTTAGGATTCGGAACTCAAGGGAAATGACATACTCTGATATAAAATTTAAATTTTATGTACAATAACAATCTAATTTCTTGTTATTTTTCCCAAAACGAAACTTTTCCTCCTTTTATAAAGTACGGGGACGCTATTTCATTTGTCTTAGATAGACGAGTCCCTTTATTCCAAAGTGGGTGCGCCCTGCTTGGTAACACTAAAAATTTAAATTTTAGGTCGTGTTAAGTATTTTAGTTTTACATCGTTATCCCCCAGTCCGTAACTATAAGGTTCAGCCTAGAAAAAGAGCCTTAGAACATGCTTACCGATAAATTTATTTTTTCTTATGGTTTTACAAATTAAATAAAGTAAATATTTCATAGCAATTTTGCTCTCATTCCGCCATTTTGGCATAACTAGAATAACAATGCTATAATTCTAAACAAAATAATATGAAAGTTTCATTTTCTTGCAGATTTGAAAAAAATAGCATATTTCTTTGTCGGTTAAAATATAGAGTGAAAGCGAGTTTTGTCAGATTGAAATATTCAGATTAAAATATGCTAAGTAGAAGTCAGCTTCTGTGTTGCTGGGGCGAGTCGTCCAAGAAGGTTTCGTCCCGATGTGACAGGAGCATTAAAAGATACCGTTACGTAAAAGAATGTTTAAGAAACGAGACACCGCCTGGATAGTATTTTATCAGAATATAATGCATGATCTGCTTATATTAAACAACTTTAAATTTAACTCACCTTGGCATTTATTAGTTTGTAGGTACCAATTATAATCTCGCATATCAACAACTGCCTAATTTATGAAAAAAATTCTATTGTAGACCATTCGGCATTGAGTCCAAGCGTGTCTCTTTTTTCAGAATGACTTCATGGGAATCGAATTAGGATGCTATAAATTAATATTTAAAGCTCTGGTGTTTATACATTTGCATATTTTGCATCTGGGAGTATGGACGTCCAAAAAAATGAAGATATTTTTCATCGATAATCCACTCACATTTTACAGCAAGACGTTTTTATGATCTTCAATAATGAGAACTGAGATGTCTATGTCTCATTCAAAAATATCTGTATAAATGCAAATTAACAGGAGACAAAAATGGTTTCATGGACATGACAAGATTGATAATTTTATTTTTCTAATGATTTTTTTACATTAAATTCTCCTAAAATGTTCCAAGTGCATGACACATTTGCCATGTTTGATTTATTTTATTAGACGATTGCCAGTTTTTTTTGCGAATCCTCTCAAGACTTCTAAAAATAGCAGATAATTCGCAAAAACGTACCCACTAAAATTATCATTCTACAGTACAACTACGTTCATATCAGCTTTTTAAATGTAACTGAAGTAATTTCATATTTTTTACGTTTTTATTAAAATTTGTATCATGATTTATGAAAGGATGACGAGGCTCTGGGAATATAGACTAAAAAATCATTAATGAAATTTAAACTAAATCCAAAGACTCATTTCCGGAAATCGGCCCATGATAGGCGCTAATTACTCAACCGTTGATGCGACGCCAAACAACCAATTAGGATCAATGAACGTGTAAATATGTACTTCCTGAAACTCTCAGCTTATTTTTATTAAATTACAGTATTTTATCTTGCCTCTTGGGATTTTGAAGCTTAATGGAATTTTTTTTAAACATTCATTGAAATCTTTGGTGAACCAGAAAAAATTCGAGTGGTGGTGCAAAAAAATTTAAATTTAATTCCATAATATAGACCAAGAGTTCTATTTTCATTGATTTATTGTAAATTCTAACAATCAATCGATAGATAAATCGAATCGTCCATTTATATACTTAAAAAGCTGTCGCATAAGGATCTTCGGATCATCCATTCCTTCAATTTATATCGAAATGGAAGTTGAAATAATACGTCCAGGTGAACTTAAAAAATTTAATTGAAAGGTTGACGAATCCTTACTTGTTTTGGATAGAATAATAACTAATTTAATAATTTTATGTTATGAATAAAATTTTCTTCAAATAACACACTGATTCCCATATTGTCTGATCCTGGAGGCACAATTCTATTAATCGAAATTACGGACAATAAGTTATCACGTTCGGGTATTCAAATTCAGCCTATCCCGCTGTGGGTCACACCTTTCAGAATCCATTCAACGGTATGCCATTTCATTGAACATGTCGTTAATCTTTTTATTATTCATAATATTTTAATGAAATTTTCTCCAGCCAAAGGTGCTAATATTTTTTACGTTTCATAAAGCCACAGGAAGCATTTTCTTAAGTGAACCGACTGACGAAAAAAATGATTTGGAAATATTAAATGCGACGCAACAATGCACATAAAACACACCAGGATCTCTCTCGTAAAGAATATTTTGGATTATTTTTGAGTGAGTTCAGACCCTTTCGTCTCAAATTCCGCTTTCGAATGAAAGGCTTCTAGAAGGATCTTCCCTTCTCATACCTTTTTCGTGAAGTCAGTTTCGTTTTAAATTTACTATCGCGCCAAAATCTTTTACTGACGACAGCAGACTCAGAAGAAGGCCATTTAAGTGCTAAGCTTCAATCCAAGAGATATCAAATTTAATAGCTTTCTCCTTTATCCAGGTGGTCACGTCGTAAAAAAGTATTCCTCCTTCTGCCCCACCCACTCCTCCTCAATGTAACATTCTATCCTACTATTATATATCACGCGCCAAAGCCTTATAAATATTCAAGTAAAAGAAAGACGAAATGGTCCCAGTGGGTTTGCAAAGTATAACCCGTGTTTAAGCGCTTTCGTCCCCTCATGAAAAAAGGTAAAATCATAGTCGTGAAGGAATAGCAAAATATTATTGATATGCCATTGCCACATTCATATTTTCAAAGCAAATATTGCTGTTAATGAAGATCAAAGGTAGAAAATTAGATTACTAGCCCGAGGGCCGTCAAGTCTGACCGATTGATAGATTGGCCTCCGGATCGAATAAATGATTTCCGTCCGACCTCGGGACTTCCTCACCCAAAACGCTTAATTGGACTTCAGATAGCTGGAGGTCATAATGGGTAAATCATTGTAATCGTCTATTATTAGTAATCGTTAAGGGCATATCGAAAGTTCGAGGAAGAGGCAGAATTAGGGCAATATTTTCATGCATATGAGAAATTTGATTATTTTGAAAATTGAAATGGCTTTTGTTCCGGCTAAAGTAGCTATCTTATATTTTTGATTGGTATTTTTTTCTTTCTGTAATGTTGTGGAAGAAAATCGACCAGATATCTAACGATTTTTGGACATTTGGCAGGAGGTTCGATGGAAATATTTATTATCGCAACACCCATTTCTGAATGAACAATATGTTATTTTATTACATTTATAGCACTAACAACAGAAAATTCTTACGGGCTATTTTTAGTTAAATTTATAATAGTATACAAAATGCAAGAAAGGATGATTAAGATAAAAATAAACTGTGTATATTCAACAAAAATTACTTTTTGCGATCGTAGCGAAACCGGTCGTGATTTAATAAATAATTTTCGTGTATGATGTATAGTTTATTATTATTTGCATCATGATTTTATTTAATAATGAGAAGGCAATAAAATATGTCATATTTTTTACGCAATGTGATATAACGAATTAAATCATTACCAGTCAAAAACTAGAAAATGATTCATTGTAGATGAGATAATGCAGATATCTAAAGGTTGTAATAAAGTACCCTCTTTTTACAATACTGTGTCTTATTTGTTCATCCGAGATTTCACTTGGTACTCTTTATAGAATACTAGCTGAAGTGCCCGTTGAATATCAACGGATTTAGTGAATCTAAAACTTCGACCGTGTAACATGTAAACATCGCAAGAATAGCATAGTACACAGTAAAGCAAAAATGAAGAAAACTGCTCCACATTTACCTGTTTAGATGAATGAAGGAAGAAAATCTTGCACTGTGAAAAATCGAAAATTACGTGTAAACTTACGGGAAAATAATTATTGATTTAAGCTCTCCCTCCCCCAAAATTTTTTATCGCCATCCATATAGCCTATGTTACCCACAGGGTAAAATTATATACCTATGCGAAGTTTCGTGACGATTTCTTCAAAACGAAAACTGTAAGTAAAACCACAATAATCAACAAAAAATAAAAATAAATGCATTAAACTCTCAATTTCGGCGACAATGGGAGTTGTCATGGTAGCTTCTAATGGGTATTGTAATAAAACTGATAAAATCACGTATTTTATTGATTCTAAATGCATTTTTATGCTAATTCGATCAGGATTTGGATTCTGTCTTCAATAAGAATAAACTTTGTTCTTTTCTTCATAGAACCATTCAAGTCTCAAGTTCGTACGATTTTTCAAAGTAATTTTAAAATTCAAATGAAAAATAAACTACTCGTCCCTATATTATTCAAAAGAAAAAATAAAATATTTTTTAAAATTAGACAGGTCAATCAAATCGATATAAAAACCTCACTACGCACCCGTTCTCGTTATCCCGGTTAAAATGATACCTCTCTCTTGTTTCTACATGCTGTAGTTGTATAGCCATAAAATTACATACAAACACTTTATTATATATATATATATATATATATAATACACACGTGTATATCAACCCCAAGTACTGTTTGGATGAGATCAGGTTTCATGAGATACATGACTATATAGGTGAAAACGTCGTGCGGGGAGCTAATTAAATTGGCATTTACGAAGAGGTCGTAACTTCGTTTCCAGTCGTCTTTTTTGGGATGGTGACATTGAGAATTCGTTCGTCCGCGCGCGTTATTAGGAGCGTATCATGGGTCAAGAGAACGGCGGAAATTGCGTATGGGGCGTGGAAGAAGGGGGCGGGGTCGAGGAAGTCGTGGAATGGGAGCCTACGTGCCTCAAGGAAGAGGAATTTTGGAGGACGATGGAGCGCGTAGGATGGACGCCCGCCCCCCCGGAATAGGACCAAGAAGGGTGCAAGAGGTGGGCGACTTATAGAGGGTGGGAGGGGGAGGAAGAGAGAGAGAGAGTGGATGGATGGCGTCTCACTATAAAAGATGAAAAGTGTGTGGTGGTGGTCAGTAGCACAGCGAAGTCCCAGATCAAAGGAACATAGCAGCAGAGTTTCCTCTAAGGATTTCATTCGAAATGGCCACCAATATGGTAAGTGAGATTGAATCTGAATTAATAGTTTCTGAATATCGAATTATATATTTGGGGGAAATAAACACTAATTAAATGAGGATGAATCATGAATATGTACTGTGTAAATATTTTCTGAATAAAAATCTCTCGTTTTTAAAGGCATTTAAGGTAAAAAAAAAACTATAACCTTGAAGGAATTTTTTCGATAAATTTTTTCAAATATTTTTTCTCTCTCCTTTAGCTCGTACTTGCCCTTTGCGCGGTCGCAGTTATGGGCGGTGCCATCCCCGAAGCTGCCAGATACCCCGCCGGAGTTGATCCTAATATTTGCCCCAACTATCCCAACTGTGACAACGTCGCCCTCGCCGCACACACTCTCGCAACAGCCCCCTCTCCCTATCACTCTCACTCTTCCTATCCCTCAAACCCTTCCTACTCTGCCCCCGCTCCCTATGCCGCACCAGCCTACTCTGCGTACGGACACCAATCCGGAGCCGGAGTCCCTAGAGCCGCCGCTGCATATCCCGCCGGAGTAGACGCCAACGTCTGCCCCAACTACCCTTACTGCGGACCCACTCCTGCCCACGCGCCTGCTGCCCCCTCTTACAACTCCTGGAACGCCCACGCTGCTCCTAACTCTTGGAATGCGCCAGCCCATCAGAACAACCGCGTCGATCAAGGATCTTTGTCCAACATTGGGGGTCCAAACTTCTGGTCTAACCCTGCCGGCAACTCTTTCGCAAATTCCCCTTCTCAGAGTTCTTGGAACGCAGGAGCAGGACGCAACTCTTGGAACGCACCAGCTCCTACCTCTGACCTAGGAGGCGCTCTCTTCCCCGCTGGAGTCGACCCGTCATCCTGCCCCAACTACCCCTATTGCAACTGAAGATGACTACCGCGCAGGTGCAACCGTGCAGTCACTTTTAAAAAGACGTCTTGGCCGCCGCTGCTTTTGTGGATTCTTAACCACGCGCGCCAGACTGAAACTCTTTGAGGAAGTAACTTAGGCAAACGAGTTTCCTACCATTGTGCATGTAAATTGCATGTAAAATTGGCCAAGTCACTCGTGGCCAAGCTTCGCTGTGATACTCAATCTAAAAGTCGAATATGTCTCATGGAACAAAACTGCTGCTATGCCTTTTATGAAATAAAATAATCTTTTTTGCAATACTCTTGTCGCGATTTATTTTGCTTCTTATGTACTAGCAGTAATAAGAACTAATCGGACGTAATTCCATTCTTACTGATATTTTACTAGATCTTTCAAGTTATGGTATTTACTTATTCTGTATGGATTATTTTCTTGAAAAGTTCCATGATATAACCAACATACACTGAGAAAAACGCAAAGTATACCTACACACACTTGATGAACAGGATAATTAAAATGCGGCTAGGTGTCGCATGAAACCCAGTTGGCACTTACCGTTTGGAGAGCAGCTTGTCGTGTCGGAAGAGATTTATCTTGGAAGCACTCAGGTAATACCCTACTTCAACCACAGAGAGAAGGTATCTCAACTGTGTGAATGTGTGCGTGCTATGTGTGTACGCGCATGTGACCCAGGCAATGCGTCCAAAATCGAGAATTTTCAAGGTTGAAGGTTGGCCTTGACAGCTCTTTGGCTAACGATGTCCCCATCGTACATCATCCTACGAGAGTTTCAACAGACTCCTCCCATCCCGTTTCCATAATTTACCACGTGTTGGGAATTTACCGCAAAAGACGTCATTAAATAAAAATATCAAAAATTTTCGGAAGAATTTAAAGAATTCTTTACGTAAAACATACTATTCGCTTGATACCTCTTTTTGTGAATGAGTATCACGCTACGGTTTCGCGCATTTAAACGTGAATTTATGAGTATTTTTATTAAGCTAAACTAGTTTTCTAACTACCGATTCTTGCTCCGCGCTTGATGAATCCCACACAGCGAATTCATTCATCTTTTATTTTTAGTTATTAAAATATTTCTTATCGTGTTATCTAAATTTCGATATGCCTCCTTTAACTTTTCTCGACATCCACGCCCCAGCGATCAGAAATCATTAATATACAAAGCGGTACGTATGGGTAAACGAGTGCTAATTTTTATGTCAATAATAATTTAGGGAGCACAGATTAATTATAGAGATAAATGACTCTGGTCTTTGACCTATTGTTGCTGTTATTGTGATAGTGTAATTTGATATGGATAATTAGTATTTTCTTTGAGTGAAGATTATAAATAACACTATAATATAATAATAAAAACTCGTCATGCTTACAGAATTCCAGTTCTTGTATGTTAACGTTTACTCAATTCCATCAATACTTTTAGGGTAAAAATTAAACTAAACATGCTATCAATGCGTTTATAAAGGAGCAAATTAAGCCGGTTGATGTCGCGCGATAAAAATTCTAAATCCTCTAATATTAATATGTTTTATTTTTTAGTTTTTATATTTATAGTCAGCAATACGGCACGTCGTTTAAGTAAATATTCGAGAACATTGAGTTGCTATAATTATTATTCGCCAAATAGAATTATAAGGAAGGTGATACGCTCCCATGACAGACTTTGGGAGTACAGGTAAGCCCCGCTTAACGCGGTCCCGGCCAACGCGGATTCGTTATAAAGCGGATTTTATTTCAAATTAATTTTTTTAAATATAGATATCTTATGCACAGCGCGACCGCAGTCTAGTATCTTATGATTTTTTAAATTTCGCACTAATCAAATTTCATAAAATATCCTAAATATTGTGATATTTCAGCAGTGTTGAATAATATTGCATCGTCTAGTGGCCAGTTTCACTCTTTTCCCTGTAAATTTCACGGGTCTAACACAAAAAATATATCTCCTAAGGCGGAAAACATTTGAAAAACGGAAATAGAAATATGATTCATGCTTCATGTTTCTTTGACATCATTAGATCATTAAGAATGTTTTTCATGATTTATATTTTTTAAATCTATAATTTTCGACAATTATATTATTACAATGTTAACATACTGTATTAACATGTCATTATAAATAATAATAAAACAATAACACTACACATCAAAAAATTATATAATTTTGATCTACATATGAAAAAACATATGGTACGCGGGGAGGAATCTTAATGTTTGAATGCATATAATGTATAATAATACATAATCAGTGATGAGCAGGAAAAATATTAAGAACCAGCTCTTTAAAAAAAGGAGGGGTTAGGAAATTTGGATGACGGTGGTAGGAGGCCTATATGCCAGGGGCACCATATCGCTCTAGTTTACTAATAAATTTTCATATTTTCTAAAAATTTAACAACCTGCTCGCAGATTCTGAGAAAAATTAACAACAGGTTCGAGCGAGCCGGGGGCTTCAGCTTATCACTGTATATAATGATATACAAATTGCAGAAAACCCAACACGCACTACTGTGGATTTGATCTATAAACGGAGCTGCAAGAGCATCGTCGATCACTGCATGACTTTGTTGGAGGAGCACAATGACTTCACACGAGTGAGTGCCATGAAGCGGGGCTGCGACGGACTATTTGAATGCTACCGACAAGTTTTAAGTAATAAGCGAAAAAAAAGCTAAGCAGTCGACCCTGGACTCTTAAATAAAACTTCGCAGTAGGTGTTCTGAGAAATATTTTGAAATTATGTACGTCTACCGCTAAAAAGCTTTTTTGTCTTACTGCTTATTAGGTAATTTTATAATTTGTTTAATAAATTACGTTCTAAAAGTCCGGTAGAAATATGTTTTACATTGAATGTGGGTCCAAAAATACCATTTGGGAAGTTATTTCCCTCTGGGCGCCTAAAGGTTATGGTGCCCCAGCGAACGCGGATTTTCGCTTAAGGCGAAGACCTCAGGAATGCATCCCCCGCGTTAAGCGGGGCTCACCTGTATTACTATCAATCAATCAATCAATTGGGGGGACCTTGTGACTTCAAACGACTCCAGCGCTAGAAGGCTTCTCAGTCTAAATCACAAAGCAAGGGAGGAGAGAAACCCGGTGCCGGCATTAGCCTACTCTTAACGAGAAACACCAAGGGGACCAACGGCTTTACGTCCCTGCCGAAGGACGGGGCGCTGATTTGCGTGTTCTCCACATAACCACGCAAATAGGGAGCCGGGTAACCCGGTTCGCACCGAGTTTGCTAAGCGCAGCAGGCCAGCGCCCGCACCACTACGCCACGGCTCCCCGAGTATGTATTACTAAAAATTAAATAAATATCCTAAATTTAGAAATAATCGCAAACTATGGTCTGAATGGGAGGCTTTCGTAGCGTTGCTGACAGCAGGCTTCTCCGCGTTGGAAATTTGCTATGCATCCAACGCTGCGAAGCCCGAAAGACTCCGCCTGCAAAACCGCTTATATTGACTCGATATCTTTCAAAATTAAATTGCTATAATGTTGCGCAAGCGGAATAAGAAGTTCTTTCTCCACGCCATCTAATGCACCACCGCAAAAATATCAACAACTTTACGAAGTTATGAAATTGAGTCTGGAATTTTTTGTGGTAAAGGTTCCCAACACTGTTCTAGGAGGGTATACGAATGGACAGGAGCACGGTCTTAAAATATAAGGTCTGGACTCTTCACTTGCGTTCTATTCACTTATTCACTTATTTGCCGCATAAGATTTTCTTATGTCCAGACCTTATATTCTAAGACCGTGGACAGGAGGAAGAAACCATTGTAAAAACAAAGAGCTAAGAAAAACGTCTGGTTGAAGCAGAGTATTATTCCGTGTGTGCTTTTCAGGGTTAAATAGATCTGAGAGGAAACTTATAGAAACCAATATATAGCATATTCTGCGAATGTAATGGAGGTAATTTTTAAGATATTATTTACGATAACTTGGCTAAGAGAAATATGTCATGAAAAATTACTCCGCTTTAAATCTTTTGAAATGACCGTTGAATACAAGAACTAAAACAGAGCCAAGAGATGTATGAGATAAATGACTAATGAGAACTCTTGGAAGAACCAGAAAATCGAGTAATGTAAATATAAAAACATTCCATTTTTCTCTCCTGTTAACGTACACATTGATAGATTTGAATTCAAAAATCTCAACAAAGAATAAATTAATTTTTTGGATATTTTGCCTCGTGGTAAATGTTTTGAAGCTCAAAAACAAATATTAACTCTGCATCCCGAAAGTTTAACCCCTTGACTGCGAAATAGATTCCATAAAAGTCAGAATGGGCCAGTTGAAATTGTTAACTATCTGAAAGATTTGAGTCTCGCGAGATAAATGACCGGGGGAAAAATAATAGCATTTTTTTGTTGGGTTACAGTTGAATTGAAAAAAGAGTATGTAAATATAACTTAAAATAACCTCGGTTAGGACTATTCCTGCTTGCTCACAATATTTGAGTTGAAATATTACAATAACTTATGAGGAAGCAAGTTAATCAACTCGGCTTAAACTGTGAAGGGGCTGACATGCTTTCAACACGCATTTTCATTTGAGATGCATGGCGAAACTTTATGGAAACAATACTCCCATTACGGTTATGACGCAAAATCAAATTGAATGATGAAATTACTGGCCGGAAAATATGGAAAAATTTAACACAAATTAACCTTGTATGGATTAATCCAGAATGAAAAATTAGTTCACTCATAGACATTTTATCAGTGGAGATGCTTCTTGATGAAAATTACGAGAAAGTTGTAAAAATAATTTTTCTCGTATTTTCAATAGACACTAAATATCCATTTTTCCAAAGAGAAAAATAAAAAACGAAGCGGAACTGATCCTTGACAGATAGCATTAATTTAGCTCATTTTTCGATTAACACGCAAGGGAAGAAATTCGAGAAGTTTCTCCTGACTCTTTCGTATTTGGTAATGGCAAAATTTCGGATCACATTCCAAATATCGAAAGAAATTTCGACAGTCAAGATATGAGAGGGTGGAATAAAAGATAAAATTCCACGAGTGCAGCATACACGCGTCACACATTCAAAGAGAGACCGCAGAAAGTTGAATGCAATCAACCTTGTGAAATTAGTAGTCCCGCAAGATCATCTATAGCACTGCTTGTTGAATCCACTGATGTAAATCTGACGAGTTTCTGCCAGTCATATAGCTCAAAGTGAACTACTATATGAAGATGTAAGTCATTTTCGATTAAACTTTCATTAGTCATTATTACGTCTATTTAATATGTTGGATCGGATATACGTTGGCTTCTTTTTAACAACTTGTATGTTAGCTTACCGCGATATACGAAGGTAGGTAAGTGTTAAGACACCACAAATAATGTCAAATAACTCGATAATGGTTGCATGTATTTTAGCCATTCTTTTTATTTAAAGTGGTACCACACATAAAGACACTTATGTGTAATCATCATGCAAAATAACGACCCAAGTTCGACTCCAGGGACGTTTAATTCTCCCAACTGGATAACCTGGGCGGTACCCTCTCGAATTTTTATCTAGGGCTGTCCAACTGGTGGCCCGCGGCATGATTTTATCAAAGTCGAGGTAGGGGCGATCCGGCCGGCCTCGCGGGACGCCAAAGCTCTAGGGGATCTTACCCCTTGATTCGTTTGTATCTATAGAATACTTTTAAGGTACCTAAACCGTACCAGTCATTAAACATTTTTCCCGTCATGCCTCCTCCTCCTTCCGACGTTTTTACCAACATGTACGGAACAAATGGGGAAAAGCGGGAAGGCAAAAGCAGCCTAAAAATTTTCCTCGCAAACGCGCTAATAAGGGTATCAACTATGATTCTATATTTCTCTTGAAAATGCCCCCAAACCGATTAAGTAATGGTCGATACAATAACGATTCACGTTAGGGGCGCATGATTTCCAATCTATCTCCGATATTTCGTCCACTCATTCGAGAAACACCTCCCACTACGATATTTTTAACCGCAACAACTTTAATATACGCTATTGATATATAATTATTTAGCATGTTTAACGAATAAATCTTATTTAACTTATATCTTTGTCAAACAACTTTTATATGCCCATGACTATTATTACTTTCTGAAACATTCGGTTGTGTGGATTTTATACTAATTTTTTTACGTTCCAATCTTCATAAAAGTTGGTGTCATTAATTTTCATTTTATTTTAACGTGATATTTAATTTAACGCACACCCGTCATATTTGACGGGCAATTACGCTAATTTTTACCTAAACGTAAATGCAGAGAAGTTAATTGGTAGATGTTTCCTGAGCTCAGTAATTGAAGCAATAATTGGACAAAGGAGTTGGCATTTCAAACGTACACTGCGCACTTTCAGACTTATGTTAAATCGCAATAGAGATATTATACTTACAAACCTTCGTGCATATGAGTACAATTGTATCAACGTTTTCTAATTTTCCGTTTTTTTACAATTGCGACTCTGTTTCCTAAATTTTTTTAAAGATTGCTATTGAGGATTCGGGTGGTTACATAATGTAGTGCGTGCACGACGGACGGCGAAAATGGCGTAAAATCTGCACGAAGCGAGAAAGATGAGAAACTAAGAGATTGGGTTTTTCAAGGAAGAGAAATTTTGGTGGCCGAGGCCAGACTTCAAGCTAGAAAGTGGGAAAGAGAGAGATGGGAGAGGGGGGTGGGGAGACTGAAGAAGTTCCGCTATAAAAGTGAGATGAATTTGGGCGGAACACGTCATAACGGCGTAGTTTTTCGAGTTATAGCAACCCCAATATTTCAATCGAAATGTCCGCTGGGATGGTCAGTACAATCACTTAGAGCAGTGGTTCTCAAACCTAGGGTCGCGAGCAGTCTTTGCTATCCCAACTGATTTTCTCCTCATTCTATCAATCCTTCAATTTTAATTTATAGGTTACTATCAGAATTTCCCGTTGAATTTCAAAGGATTTAGTGAAGCTACTACAGCACAACATACAAACTCTTTAAAATACCTATATGGTAGATATGTACTTTTTAAATTACAATTAGCTTTTCTTAACAATTAATCATATTTGCTTCTAACAATCCGTTTCCGAACGTATTGCATTCAAATATAACGATAATTGTATTTCCTATCATATATATCACTTTCGCCAAATCCAGCTTCATTTCTTGTGTAATTATGCCTCGCTGAAATATTTACTTTTATGTTTGTAAGCAAGAAACCCGTGAAAAAGCAACATACAGTTGTCCATGATTGAACACTGACTCCGGTAAATGTACACTAGATACGTGAACTTATTTACGTTAATAAACATTATAATGTAAAATATAATGATTTTACTTACAAAAAATGTAAGATTCCAGTATTCAATAGACGGAAGAAGGTTCAATTACTTTCATCAATCGTTATAAACGCTTCCTGAATAATAATCAGTATCTATTTACGTTTCTATCCGTAAACATCGATCGTTTCGTTGCTTAAACAAAAGTGCGAATCCAATAACGCTAAACTTTCGTCTATTTGTAAGCTTCATTGAAGCTAATTGAATCGGAGGTAACAATGACGGCCGCCTTGGAAACGCCCGGAAGGAATATGAAAAATCCTCAAAATTTCGAAACAAATAGCGTATTTATGAAAACTTCGACCGTGTAACATGTAAACTTCGCAGGAATAAGATATTATAGAGTTTTATTCGTCGAATAAAGCAAAAAAGAAAAAAATGGGTCCATATTTACATATTTTAATGCTTGAAGGAAGAATACCTTGCTAGTCAAGAAATGGATTTATACGTGTTATCTTATGGAAAAATGTTAATCCCCTATATTGGCAGCACTGATTAATCCCGGTTGACCAAACCTTGACATGTCACTAAGTTAGGATGTAATGAAGAATCGTACCAAATTTGGTTGTTCTAGCTTTTATCGTTTAGGAAGGGTTCCATGGACAAACCAACAAACACACCCTTCAAAATATATTATAGGAGATAGGTCTAATTTTTATGTTTGCTTGAGGGTTGGAATCTTCAAAATAAAGCATTCGTTAATGTTAATATTTTATATTTAATATAAGATATATAATTTAATAATAAAACTTTAATTAATACGGCTGCATACCTATACTAGCTTCGCTCAATTTCTTAGTCCTCACATTTCTCATCTTTATTGTAATTCATGGCGATATCTTAATTTTGATGAAATAATTTCTTTTTAGGAAATATTAAAACAAGTGAAAAAATCTGCTATGACTGAGACTCGAACCCGGGTTTTCTACTTGCCGGGCGAATATTCTACCACTGAACTACCGTAGCAGACTATTTATCCTCTAGTCATCTGTGTGCAACAATAATATTCCAGACTATTTATAATGTAGCGAATAATTTAATCAACATATGCCATAGGTATTTTTAAAAAGAGATTCATGATCATATACGTATAATGAAAAATTTCCTTAAGATCCAGTTATTTTCTTGAATCCAAAATTTATTTTATACTTTAAGTGCGCTTAATAAAAAAAGTATAAATGGAAAAAATTTTTTATGTATTTTTATTACTTCTCATAAAATCTCGGGGGTCGCGGCCACCGAACATCCACACGAAGGGGGATCGCATGGCTGATCTGCCTGAGAACCACTGACTTAGAGTATCACAAAGCAAAAAATACTACGTATAGGATAATGATGTATAATATTTTATCTCATTTAGAAAAAGAAAAGATATTCTTTTGAGTTTATTCAGACCATTGTGCATTTGTTAGGCGAAAATTACTTTAGCCGAGTAAAATATCGCGATCAATTGGGGATCATTACACATCCGCCACAATTTTCATATAAAATTACTCATTCACAAAATTCATTCGCATGATGATTTGGATAAGTGCTCTATCGAATCTCATCTGCTTGGCTGAAGTAGTTTTCCCCGAAAAATTGACAACGGTCTGAATAAACCCAAAGTGATCTATTTTACTTTTATAAACGAGGTAAAATATTATGTATCATTATTTTCATATATGAGACTGTATACATAGTGATTATAACTCCAAATTTTACATAGAATGATGATTTAACTTTTAAAGTTACTTTCAATATTGATGCTGTATTGCTTTTAATTATAATAACCTGTTCTTCTCACTTTCAGATCGTCGCTGCCCTTTATTTGGTCTGTGCTTTCTGCAGCGCCGCTCCACGATCTGCCGCATATCCAGCGGGAGTCGATCCTCACACTTGTCCCAAATATCCGAACTGTGACAACACTCATTTGGTCGCCTCCCGCGTCGCAGGATCCGCACCCCGTCATGACACCTTCACCTACATCACGGATGAACCTCACTCTGGAGTCGCCGAATCCAACGGAGCAGCCGAATCGAACGGAGCCGCCAAATCCAACGGAGTAGCTGAAGTTTCCGGTGCCCGAGGTTATCCAGCAGGAGTGGATCCTAACGTCTGCCCGAACTATCCCTTCTGTGGACCAACCCCAACACATGTGCCCGCCGCCGACCAGCAAAACATTTGGCCTGCATCCTTCGCTCGAGGGAGCCGGACGAGTGAATACTCTCACGACCCTCTGAGACAGCAAGTTGCACCCGCCGCTCACAGCACGTGGTCACCACCCTCTGTTCCTCACACGATTCCTGTTCCAGTAGCACCAGCTGTATCTTTCGCTGGAGGAGCTAACGGCGCCCAAAACGACTGGTTTGCACCCGCCGCTAATTCCGGCTGGGGCACAGCCTCTGCTCGCAACTCCTTATCCGCACCAATTCCTTCCAACGCTTACAGCACGTGGTCTTCGCCCTCTGCTCCTCACTGACGGAGGCGCTCGCTACCCTGCCGGAGTCGACCCCAATTCCTGTCCCAACTACCCTTATTGCCATTGAGACGTGTGACTGGAAATTAACTATACTGGAATTACACTTTGTTAATATGTAATCTGCACGCTCCTGCAGGTTTTATTGCCACCTCAATTCAAGAGAATCTGGTTTAATTTCAAATTTTCGAAATATGAAGTATACAACATAGTTCTTGAATAGCGAACTCCTAATAGTTTGCATATAATGTTCATTTATCTGTAAAAAGTATTGTCTATGAACCATGCATCAAAATATCTGGCAGCTGTCATACATTAAAAGACATATTTATCGCAGTATATTATATTTTTATTTTCCTTCGAGCTTCTCATTTAATTGACCTTATTTTTATTTTTTGCTGTTCTTTATAATGGAGAAATTCTTTGTCCAAAACATATTTATACTCATCATATAAATAAATTTTATTCATAATTGTAACTGTGTAGTGTTTTATAACGATTGTCGTCTTTGAAATTAGAAAATATATAAATGCACTCACAAATTTAAGAATACGAGTATAATATACAGTAAAAAGTGAAAAAATCTGTCATCCTTCAAATTTGTAAGTAGTCGGTTTTGGATCTATCTTGTACCTGGACAAATTATCTGTATATAGTCTATGAATGTGAATTTAGAGAAGAAAAGAATGTTATACTTGGCCTGGAATCGAACCCGGGTCTCACCACTTACCAGGTAGGGTTATTCAACTAAACTCAACCAACTCCTCCATCAAGCCAATCTAATTCCACACTCTCGAAACGTAGCATTTACTTTAAAGAAATGGGCAACTCAGAAAAACTTAAAACACCAGATGTCCTCACTGATGCACAACTGTCATGAGAACACCCCTACTTAATGGCTGTTAAATAACAAGAGTGAATGGATGAAAATGCAACTTTTACGCGTGAGTGCATATGACTGAATACAAATGTGATATTAGGAAAGAAAAACTAACTAGTTGGTTAAAGCATCCACCCGGCTAGTGGGAGTCTCGGGTTCGATTCCTGGTCAAGTTTAGAAATTTTCTCTTTCTCTAACTTCACATTTGTATTCAGCCATATGCACTCACGCATAAAAGTTACATTTCCATCCATTCACTCGTGTTATTCTATGAATGATCACATAAAATCTTTACAGAATAAAGAAAACAAAATAAATGTAAAGGACAATGTATAAATATAAATAATATATAGAACAATATCGTTCAATTTACTTACCAAAACTTCTTATTCTCCGCTTATAAAAAGATATAAAGGCAAGGGCTGTGTGATAATAATTTATTCCGGTAGTCAGAACTAAAGCTAATGGTGATTAAACGTATTTTCGAATTTTTGTGCTACACTATGCTTTTAAGTCGTATAATTTCATATTTGTATGCCCGCGTGCTTTTCTGTTGATAGGATTCCGTTGATTTGATAAATAAAATAGTATCAAGATCAATTTTTTAAATGTCCTGTTCTCGGATGATTACGGTTTTCGGACAGGCGGATGTTGGACTTTGTACTGTTTATATTTTCAGTTAATTCAATTCAATCTGTTTAAGAAACAATTTTGAACATTCATCATCCTGTAAAGTTATCGAAAAACTAATACTTGAGGCTATACTAAATCACGAAAAAGTCTGTTTAATATATAAGAAAAAGAAAAATGGACCCTCACTGCACAAATCGTATTTTATACTTTTTTATTAAAGCAGAAGTGAAACCTAAATTCGTAAGATGTACGATGATGAACCCCAATTCCATAGAAGTCACTTTCATAAAAATAGCGTTCATTTGAATTCTATTTCACAAAAATATCACCTCCATGACAAAAAGGATTCCCTATAAACCTTTATGACGTTTGTGCAACGATGGAAGAGGTGATTTAAATACTTTATCGATAATGATTTCAGGACATTTTACAATTGACATATCAATGACCCTGGTCAGGCAACATTCACCAAGGCCACATAAACTTGTGATTTAATCTCTCCAAAGCTAGTATGAATTTTCGGATTGATGTACTTTAAATCGAGTTTTGCAAAGTATGAATCCCTGCGCATCTTAAAATTAATCTGCAATTTCATGCAAAAAAATATTTAAATTTCCTTGGCAGCAACGCCGACAATTTGTAGCAACCTTTGCGCTATTATCTATTCTTAAGTTTCAGATATCTCGGGAGACATTTGGAACAATTTCAACTTCCACCCTCTCACTTTAGTCTGCCAACCTTCGAATCAACTTGAAATGTGCAATTGAAATATTAAAATACAAGTATACGTTCACCTAGATCAGGGGTCTCCAAACTACGGCCCGCGGGCCACATCCGTGATTTCATCCGCGCCGGGATTTCATCCGGCCCGCCTTACCTCATCAATTTTTTTTAAGTTTTGTTTAATTACCTTTAGGAGTTTTTATTAGACATAATTTTTTATATCTAAACGATATTTTCCGGGTGCCTAGATGTAAAATACTTTTAATATAGGCGTTTGACATATTACAGAATAAAAAAAAATCACGAAACATGGTCTTAGAAATTTTTACACGGCCCGATCCGTCATTTGAAAGGTGGTATGTGGCCCGCAGAGTCGTACATGAAGCCTCATGTGGTCCTTTAAGTAAAAAGTTTGGTGACCCCTGACCTAGATGAAAAGAGATAATACTACCGGTAGAATTTCTCAAGAGAGGACCAGTTTATTCGCGCTTTGGAGCTCAACATTTAGGAGTTAAAATAAAGCGATTCAATTTCTCAAGGTTGAGTAATGAGTTTCAGTGACGCAGAGGATGACAGGCGTGCGTTATCAAATGAATTAATTTGCTTCGAATGATGCACTAAAAGCCATAAAAACATTTGAGCATTAAAAAATAAGTAACTACTCGTATATTAATTTATCATTTGATGGAAAGAATTGATCCGTAGATCACTACACTGGGAGGCATAAGCTGTAAGTAGGGAATAATTTGGAAGCAGGAGAAAAACTCTGCCATGACCGGGAATCAAATCCGGTTTTTCCATTACGATAGTTCAGTGGCATAATATCTGCCCGGTTTCGCTGCTTGGTCATGGCAGCATTTTTCAACTATTTCAAAATTATTTAATTTTATTCAAACAAATGTCTTTTTATAACTCTTAAAATATTTTCAGCACCCAAAAATCTGGGATCGGATTGTCAGAATATCCTAGTAACTACTTCTCCTGTGTAATAATACGAATATTTACTTCGAAAAATTTTGGGATTTCTTGAAAATGTTTCGTTTTGGTGATCGATTAAACATGATTAATGTTGTCCGATACGAACACTGCAAAAATGTTATCCACTTCTCCAACACGGGCGTTAGAGGATTTTTATTACTTAAAACTTCATATCGTTAGCCTTTTTCAACATGGATAGATAAATTTATTGCTTTTTCAGTCAATGTAGATATGATATGATACTCGAAAGAGTGTTACATAAATTTTTAAATTAGGTTCTTTACTTTTATATTATATAACTATCGCCAAATTTTATGAGGGTGGAGTTTTTTTTACATTTGGCTGCTGCTACATTTAGATAAAGGTTTTACACCTAGGCAGCCTGTGACGTATATGACGGAGACAAAAATTGAACAGGAATGATGAAAGGGAAGAAGGGAATCGTATCGGTCGCTTGAAGGCCACGCCTCGCCAAGGGGTTAGAGTCCCGATGGTCAATGGGCGAGGTGGTCGATGGAAAGGGATGTCTAGAGGGCGGGGCCTGCTGGTGCACCGGTATAAAACGGGGTGTGATGCCCGTTTTAGTCAGCAGAGCGACCGAGTCTTAAGTCACAGCACCTCCGACAGCGTCAAAGTTCCCTTCAATCCATCACCATGATTGCCAAGACCGTAAGTGACGCATATTGGATAAGAGCCACGACACGAGCGATCTCTTTCGAACTCTTGTGTCTTCCATTCATAAAATCTAAAGAAGTCATGGGAATATTTTATCATTTCCATATAATTTATATTCTCTTTTTCTTGAAAGCATCAAGTTTTAGAAATAGAATCTTTCACGTTTTTCATTCGATCGAGTCTGAAATAAGACGATAAAGCAGAAAAGGGCTATTTTAAAATGCTAAGGTTCGACCGCGGATGCCTTTCACTTTTTTATTGAACTTCAAATTCTTTTATATCTATTTAATTTCTTTATAGATTGTTCTCGCCTTGTGCGTGGTTGCTGCTTTGAGTACCGGCATCCCCCACGCCGCCCAATACCCCGCCGGAGTTGACCCCCACACCTGCCCCAACTACCCCAACTGCGACAACGTAGCTCTTGCCGCCCACGCCACCGGAGCCGCGCACCACGCTCACTATGCCGCACCCGCCTACGCCGCCTACGGACACCACGCCGGAGTTCCAGGAGCCGCCGCAGCATACCCCGCCGGAGTAGACCCCCACGTGTGCCCCAACTACCCTTACTGCGGACCGACCCCCGCCCACGTCCCCGGAGCTGCTGCCGCTCATGGTGCCTGGGCCGGCGCCGCCGCCCACAATGCTTGGGCCGCACCCGCCGCTCACGGTGCCTGGAACGGCGCCGCCGCTCATAACGCATGGGCCGCACCCGCAGCCGCCGCCGCTCACGGCGCCTGGGCAGCACCCGCTCATGCCGCCGCCGCCGGCCATGGTGCCGCTCAATACCCAGCTGGAGTTAACCCCCACTCCTGCCCCAACTATCCTTACTGCCACTAATGAGTTTGATTGAAGGGACATCATAGATCCTGGATGCGTGTCTTTTGGTACTGCAGTCGAGGTCGCCATGCTGAACCAACACAACTACCACTACCACCTCAAATAAGGATGCGATGCTGGCAAACGGGTTTCCATACATTGTACATATAATTATTTGTAATATTGCATTGGGTACTCGTGGCTAAGCATCGCTATGACGCTCAACCCAACGAAAAAAAATATAATCAGCCAATAAACCTTTGGTTCTTTGAAACAATAAAAAAATATCGCTGCTGCATTAAACTATGCCTTTTGATTTCTCCTATAAATGTGATAGATGCCTTTTGCTCAGGAATAACAATTTTTGCATGGGTCTAAATTTTTAACCGTTACTCTTTTTTCTGTATTAAACCGTTGTTTGAGCAATGATGACTTCTCTTAATTGCACTTTAAGCAATTTCATTAAAATATATTTTATCAAAAAACTGGTAAACCTTAAAATAATCACCTGCTGAAAAAATTAATTAAAAATGAGATTAAATCGTATTCGTACCAAAAAGAAAACGGAGAAGATTTTATGCGTTTACAAAAAATAATTTGACTTCCTTCGATCGTTTAAGACGGTTTCCCAAACTGTGTTCCGTAGAAGCTTAATATAGTTTCGTGATAAAGAGAGGAAGAGACCCGATAATTTATTCCTTCGCTTGCAGCAGGAAAACATGAGCTTCACTTGTAAACTGCATATTGTAAGGCACAAAAACCAGGTATATAAAAATCACAATTTATACTAAAGATAATTTTATTGCGACTTGGCTTACCACATCGAGGTAAGGGTTTCGGGAGAAAAATATTTTAATATAAAGGTTCCGTGGCTTCACAAAATTTGGGAACCCCTGGTTTAAGTAATTACGCTTTTTTTAATTTTTCTCATTTCAAGAGGATCGGAAGAAATTAATTTTAGGACATTTAAAAAATTGTTTTTAATAAATACCTTTCTAAATGTGTGCTTGTTCTACTTGCGGTTTTGCTCGGTCATCCTCGATGTTCGCAAAAAGTCGATATCGTTCAGCGAATTAGAATCCCTTTCAACAGGTTCAAACGGTAGAATGAAAAAAGTTCACACTTATACCAAAGTTAAACTGATGGATAAAAAAATTCAATTACCTTTATTTAATGAGAAAATATTTCAAAAGAACATAGAGAGTAAAGAGAATTATAGTTATTGATCCTATTGTGAGAAAGCATCGAAAATCTTGATTCCGAAATCAGGAAGTTCTACGCATCCGGAATTGCTCCGTTATTGCTCTTTTTTGTTTTGCGATACTCTCGAACGATATTTTTGGTATATCTTACTTCCAGTCGTAGCTATTATTTAGAATTTAGAATACATTTCATGATTCAGCAAATCGTTGACTATGAATTCAGTTCATCCCTAATCTTGGCCATGCGCGCGACCAGGGGGGAGGGGCTGACGTGCTTAGCCTTCCCCCTCCCCCTCCCCAACCCCAAACGCTAAATTTTCTGACTTAAGAACATTAAACTCTAAGAGTTTATATTGACGAGATATGCAGGCGGTTTGCAATTTCGATTTCGTATTTCTCTCACCAAATATTTTATAAACAGATATTTCATAAATTACGAACTGTTCACTTTGCATCTTGAAATGGATGGATTTTCTAATATACCGTCAAAACGATCCACTGTTCCAAGTCTCTCATTTATTAGAACAGCCTGTAGTTGAGGGGACCCCAAATTGTCCAAATGTTTGACGGAATATTATTCCCCAAGAGAAAATTCTGTTGCGCGCCTGATCTTGATTCATTCTCCATTTCGCAGAATTTATATTACTCATCGCCGTGCATTTAAGTGAACCGTGAAATCTTAAAACTACGTAGATTAACTTTTAAAAATTTGTATTGAACGAAATTTTAATGCTGTGCATTTTTATCTCGTTTTCTTACTAGCGAATGAGTAAATTGAATACAATATACTCTATAAAAATCTTATTACATGCTATTAGAGAACATCATCGATAAGTAAAGCATTTGAAATCCAAAAAATTCTAAAATTGGAAACCCATCACGGACTTTTTATTCCTCTAAAATAGTTACTAAGTGTTTCACAATGCAGAGAATAGAGTCGCAAAAATTGAATCATATCAATCAATTATGCTTCCTGCTGCGTTTGCTAAAGGTACAGTATTCCATCCCTGGAGTTGACTTAGAATGCATGAAGTACATATAACAAAACTATGAATAAAAATATATAGTTTGTGATCTTTTCAACAAATTTGATAATACCACGGTTTTTACTTCGGAATTCTAATGAACATACCGAATCCCTGATATTCAAAAATTCTAAACATCGACGATGACTGTATTAAAATGAGAACTGCGTCATCGATAGCGGATGAATGAAGTTTCCTTAATCCATAACCCGGAATGGTGACATAAGTTATTTATTCTTAAGCGTATATAATGAAAAATCCGAAATAGCGGCCTAGAAAGTAATTTCACATTGGCAATGACTTATCGGCGAACATCTGACGGTAGCCAGGACTCAATGAACGACTTTCTACCGCAATCGAGCAGGCATGGCCTTGAGCAATTACGGAAGGCCATGGCCAACGGAAAAGGCGTCGTTGAACACGCGGAAATGAAAACGATATAAAATGCCGATTTATTACTTAAGCTACCGAAAATGCACTAAAAAAATAATAGGCCCCAGTGAAGTAAGGCTGCTTTCTTTTTTTCGAAACGAGAGAGAAAATAGTTTTTCGTAATCGTTATTTCCGATACGGAGGTTATAGGACACGGTGGCTTGGGTATTTCTACATTCCTTTGTTATCTTTCGCCATCTGCAACGCAAGATATGCATTTGTAAGAAACTCAATGAGATGCTACCGATTTCGATGAATTCAAACACATTCTATAAATCTTGGATATTGCTCCCGATCTCTTTCTCAAAGGCTTCGTATTGCATAATAAATATTTTTAATGGTAATTAAAAAGTAAAGTTTGTAGAAAATGGAAATTTAAATCTAATTTAATAAATACTCGCCGAGGCTTTCATTTTCAAAATAGAGATGCTTATACTAGGTAAAGTAATTGTAAAAGCCTTTACCATTGTGTCTCAAGCTTCATTTTTACTATACATTGTGTGAGTTTAGGCTAATAAATATTTCATGTCGAACTTCAACAAAGATAATCCATTATTGGATTCTAAACGTTTTGCTCTACATTTGCGGTAAAAGTTTACATAAAAACATAATTAACGAATTAATTACTATGCCAATCAATTATTAATAAATCTGATAAAACTATTCCTCCGCGAATGAAATATATTTTTAAAACGTGAAATTTCAAAATAGTTCGCGATCAGCTGTCGGTCGAATAGACATTTGCCCTTGGCATTTTCGAACTGGTTTTTCTCTTCATTGAGTTTGAAAATAGCAGACCAAAGAAATCATAGTAAATTGAAAAATATTTCAATAAATGGAAAATGTTCACAACTTGTGATATGCTGCTAATTAGCAGACATATATAACATTAATTACCGTTTCCACCGAGACAGTATTAAGGAAAGTCTATCGATTAAAATGCAATATTTTAAAATACCTACATTTTACGCCGATCAAACAAAAAATTGATTGATTTTGGCAAAGCATGTGAATAATACGACTGTATGAGCGTATATTTTTCATCGTTAAACATTATTACTTCAAAAAATAAAACAGACATAACGACACTGAAAAATGTATTTTTTCGAGAAAGTAAAGGTAAAACTATAGATTTCTTGTATTCTAATTCCACGACAGAAAACGAAGGGAACTAGTTCGTCGGAGATAAATATTAATGATGCATTAACCAAAGTCGATTAAATTTTAATCAAAAAATTGCAATTTTTTAGTTCTTTCTCATACATACATTTTAATTCACCTGGCCGTTTTAATGAGCTGGTCTAAATAACGGCAATCAAGAGTTATCGGGCGATGAAAGCGAACGGGGGACAACGTTCCGCATGTTGGAGGTCGCCTCTCACGCCGAGTTCGAGGCCCGGTGTGACACGGGCGAGGTGATCTATATGAGCGGATGTTAATAGGGCGGGGCACGTGGGTGCCCCACTATAAAAGGGCGCTGGATGTCCTTTGAAAGCAGCAGCACAGCGGAGTCTTCGGTCAAAGCAACAACAGCACCCCACAGTCACCCTCCGTACATAAAAATGGTCGCCAAGATGGTGAGGCTTAACTCTGGATAATATGTTCTATTTTTCCGAAATTAATAATTTTTATTGTGCAATTTTAAGTGAATTTTATCATTACTAATAGCCATACGTTTTATAGAATAATTTTAGAGGTTTTAAGTTCTTCGGTTTTGTTACAGATTGTTTTAGCCCTTTGCGTGGCAGCAGTTATGGGAGGTGCAGTTCCACTGGCCGCCAAATACCCTGCCGGAGTCGATCCCCACACTTGTCCCAACTACCCTAATTGTGACAATGTAGCTCTTGCTGCCCACGCCACCGGAGCCGCACACCACGCTCACAATGCCGCACCCGCCTACGCCGCCTACGGACACCACGCCGGAGTTCCAGGAGCCGCCGCAGCATACCCCGCCGGAGTAGACCCCCACGTGTGCCCCAACTACCCTTACTGCGGACCGACCCCCGCCCACGTCCCCGGAGCTGCTGCCGCTCACGGTGCCTGGGCCGGCGCCGCTGCTCACAATGCTTGGGCAGCACCCGCCGCCGCTCACGGCGGATGGGCCGGCGCCGCCGCTCATAACGCATGGGCCGCACACGCTGCCCCCAACGCCTGGGCCGCACCCGCCGCGCACAATGCTTGGGCAGCACCCGCAGCGGCCGCTGGTCACGGAGGTGCCCACTACCCCGCCGGCGTCAACCCCCACTCCTGTCCCAACTACCCCTACTGCCACTGATATCAACAATCGACTGCCTGCTATCACTCTTCCCTTGACTTATCCAGCTAACAGCTATTCTCATCCGAAAGAAGCGATGTTTGCAAATGAGCTGCCAATCACTGTGAATATGTTTTTTAAAATTGCATTGGTTGCTCTTGGCCAAGTTTCTGTGTGTTGCTCATCCAAAAAACCCATTAATGTAACTTAAGCTTTTATGTGGCTTTCGTGAAATAAAGACACATTTTTGCAGCATAAAATGAAGCACCATTTTATTTTCTTATTTCAACGGATCCCGAAAAAAATTTATCCTAAAAATCAAAATAGTTAATCGCAGACGGCTCTCTTAGGAAAGCGTGGAAGAGACATTTAAAAAAATAATAATAGTAATAATTTGATTGATCCTACATTTAAGTAGCAAATTTAATTAAACATTATTTCTCCCTATTTAAAATTATTCCCAAATTTCAGATTATGCCACTCGCATTGGCACCTTATGATCCAATCTTTCCACCATATTATAAGTGGTATTAAAATTCCTTCTCGCTCAAGCACTAAGTAAATCAAGTTGCCGAAATTTTTTCATCAATTGAGTAAATATTTTAATAACGCACCCCGGTAAAAATATTAGATTTACATTTAATACGTTTTAAAATTACAATACATTTAAAACGTTCTAAAGAGGAAATGAATATTGTAATGCTAGTCCTTTAAAGAAATTGAAGACTACGTAAGTAATATCTCAATCGACTGTTCATGGTGAATAAACATGGCCTTTGAAGCCACTTGCCTGTGGAAAATATCAAGGAAATATTGGCTCATTGAGCTGAAATTTCAGCAGTTAACATGACCACGGTGGTATTTTCAATTACATAATAGTGAAATTTCATTAACTTTCTACATGATAGTTTTGTGCCTACCTTCAAAGTGTGTCTGCCTCCCGATAATAAGGTCGCGGGTTCGAATCATGCTGAGATCATGGGTGTCTATGATTTGTTGGCTGTGTTAATGTTTAAAGGCTCTTTTCAAAGGGTCGTTTTAAAGCAAACGAAATATAAATAAATAAAATAATTTACCTCTTCCCTTAGTTGATTATAGGCAACATAGAATCTATGGCATCCACGATGATGAATCATAGAACACCGACTTTTCGACGTTAAAGTAACAGAAAATGACTCTTACTCTTTATAACCTTTTTACTTTTCCATATATAAAGAATATAGAGAAATTATTGTGTTCGTGAAAAAAATTCCAATTCAAGATTTTGGTGAATATTCACGTTTTAGGTGCTCTTGGGTCAGAAATAGTGGTTTTTGCGATTCTGTATGTGGTCTGTCGTCAGTGCGTGACTCCATGGGCTATACGGGTTAACATATTCCGAATCCAGTATGTAATATAATTTATTTTACGGAATAGAAGCATTGCAGAAGTGAACTGCAACGAGCAGCAATATAAATCGATTTTCTTAAATTGTCCATTCACTCAAAAATGGCTTAAAGGATTTTGATTAAATAATCCTCCAGTTGTAGAACATAACCTTTAAAATACCATATGTCGTCCATTGAAATTGAAATATATTGAGTTTTACGCTCAGTTCTCCCCACTCCATCAGCTGCAGCATAATACTCGAGAAAATATTTTGCCTGTTTAAACAAGTATTAACGTTACCGGTATATATTGTATGGTCTATACGTATCTGAGAAACCTTGAGCAATGTATGTTCCACCAGTTTTGTTGTATCAGTTTTGTTGCATAAACTCTTTAATCACGAAACTCCTTGAAATAATTTGTCATTTCAATCCATCAAAGCCTTGATAGCTTGACTTTTTGCAGATACCGCAAATTTAAATTCCGCACAAATTTTTTCTGCTGTGGCTGGTCTGCTCATCGCTTCGAAATTGGCGAAGGACACAAAATTATTATGGAGGAATTAAAGTGAACATTAAATTCTAGTGTAAAAATATTATTATTAGAACTTTACGGCGAATCTCATAATTTCTTATACCGATGAAAGTAATAATATAAAGTAAAAAAAGCTCCCTTATTAAAAACTAAACAGAATTATCATCTATCAAAGGCTCGCATAATATCTAAATCAATTTCTTTATTTTTCATTTTAAATATTCGCTTGACGTTTTGGTACTCCTTATCAGTGGCGGATTAAGACCCTCTGGGGCCCCTAGGCACAGGCACTTTGGGGGCCCTCCTCGTAGTTTCTGATGTTATAAAGAAAACTATGATATACTGAAAAACGCTTTACTGACAGAATAATGTTATCTTGTTTTCATTTCCAGAAAAGACGAAAATAAGCCTCACAAATTCACCTTCCTAACTTTAGAGGCAGCAAATTTCTCTATAAATACAGAAAAAGTAGTTTTTTAAACAAAATCATTTCAGACGAGTAGTGTTCGGACCAAATTTACTGCAGGAGTTAGATCAGACGTCGATATTACATGCAGAGATTATTATATTAATTGCTGTATTTCAATTTTTTACTTTCTTTAGAATAATAAATACTGGTATTTTAAAATTTTAATTCTTAATTCACTTTTCTATTAAATTATATTTTTCCTTTCAATAACACTGCCTATATAAAAGTCAACCTAAAGTGTCCCCCTCTCCTTTAAGCTTGGGGCCCTTAGGCACGTACCCAACCCCGTAACTAGATATTTTAGCGCCCGGGGCAAACTACTAAATATGCGCCCTCTCTCCCTTCAAGAAATTATTTTCTCTAGTTTATTTAGTTACTATTTGGATTTTTCGCGCCCCTTGCTTAGTTGAACCCGGGGCAGATGCCCCGCTTGCCCCGCCGCAGTTACGGCACTGCAAGTACCTACTGTGCCTATTTGGGTAATCCGGCACTGCTCCTTATAAACTTTACTTAGTGACGCGTTTATTTTAAACGTTTGCTGGGATTTTAGTACCATTTTAAATCGCCGAGAAGGTATCTTTCGATTTAAAATTGAAATTATTCGATAAATAATCTTAATACGAAATTGGACGAAATATTTATGCTACTGGATATTTAGTCGCCTTGAATACGAAAAAATCTTCATCAACACTATTCTGAATATAGAATTAAAAAGAAGGTACTTTTTTCATAGTTGTATCTCCTGAGAAAATAAAATCTCAATGTAAGAGGTATCTTCTCTGTATCAAAGAATCCATAATTTTCATTTTGATCTTTGCAAAAATTTCCATAACAAATAGTGATTATCAAGTCAAAACAAACCAATAAATACTGCTAGCACTTGGCCTTGATTCAATACCGAGGGAACATTGTTAGAAGAGATGCGGAAGATCAAACTGTGGTTTTTGAATTATTTAAATCGTTACAAAGGAAATACATAGAGATTCCCCTTGAATTTTAATGAAATTCGTTAACATTGAATTCGTATTTCTGAAATCTGCAGTCTCTCTACTATGCTTGTATTTGTCATCGTTTATCAATTAACAGTGACACCGTATTTAACTGTATTATCTGCGCTGTCGCTTACAATCATGCTAATGTATAAATTTCGAATATGTCACTTGAGTTTCGAATGTATGTTGAACTCGATCGTACAATTTTTTAAGGATGAAGACTTCAAAGAGTTTATTTCTTGTGTACTTCATACGCTATGCAAAATAGTAAAATGGTGGAATTGTCCCTCCCATAGCAAAAATGCTCAAAACTCACAGATTTAGGTCAAAAGTCAACTAAAAAATTTAATAAAATATCTCAAATAGCATAAGCTTTACAACTAGTAAAATTTTATTTCAATCATCTTTCTTCCTTATTTAGTGGATTGCAACGCTGATTTATCGCTGAGTCATGAAGTCTCTTCGAGCAGATGTATTGAAGGTAGAGATTTATATTTTATAAAAAGATATATAACATGAAGGGAAAATGTTTTAATCTGATTTTTATGGTAATTAAGGCATGAACAATTCTTATATAACTTGTTGGAATTGTCTTAAAAACTTGTATCAATATTGACAGAATTTCTTGAATTAATTGCATTTTTTAAATGGAAGCGTCGATAAAGGATCATCAGGCGAACAGAAAAACTGACTAACATTATCATTAAAATAATAAAAATTTATTATTTTTCTCTAATATTATATTCTTCTTACTCATCAACTACCGTGTCTTTCGTGAGAGAATTTAGGAATTCAGAGTTAAAATAAATATTCCAAACGGTCGAAAAAAGCGATAACCGTAAGGCAGCCTAGAAAATTCTTTTTTTGTGGACATATATTGCGGAACGTGGTAATCATATGAAAAATAATTGTGAGAAAGGGAAAATGAGAAAGAAAGCGCTAGAGGAGAGGCTTTCTGCCATTTGGAGGCCACCTATTGCTCAGGGGTTCGGAAACCAATGGCCAATGGCCTAGGTGATCGATGGAAAGGGATGTAAAGAGGGCGGGGCAGTTGAGGTATCTCGCTATATAACGGAGTGTCGTTCTTCTAGCAGTCATCAGCGCAACGTTGTCTTCAGTCCGAGTAAGAGCAGCAGTCTCCGTCAACATGGTCGCCAAGATGGTAAGACAATGCGGCAATCGAAGGATTCTTCTTGATGAATGCTTTGAAACGTAGCCGCCTTTAATATATATTTATATAATATTTTTTCTAATTAAACAATATTAATAACTTTTATCGGATAATTAATTGTCTTCTTTTGAAAATTAACAAATATTTATTACCTTGGGTGTCATTTGATTAATTTTTTTTCACTTAAAAATCAGGCGTTGAAATCACCCAGTTAAAAACGAAAAAGATATTCCGTGTCGGACACTACAAAAAATTACACGTTTAAGGATACAACTTAATGCTTAAAATAAATAAACTCTATTTAATTTAATGGAATTCTGGAATTGACCTAATGAACTTATCTCTCGGACAGATCATCCTCGCCCTTTGCGCAGTCAGCGCTATGGGCAGCGTAATCCCCCTCGCTGCCAAATATCCCGCCGGAGTCAATCCCCACGCCTGCCCCAACTACCCATACTGCGACAATGCGCTGACAGCCCACGGTGTCCACGGAGCCGCTCCTTACGCCGCACACGCTTACGCTGCCTACGGACACCACGGAGCAGTTCCCGGAGCAGCCGCGAAATACCCCGCTGGAGTCGATCCCCACCTCTGCCCTAACTACCCATTCTGCGGACCCGCCGTCGCTCACGTGCCAGGAGCACATGGCGCATGGGCTGGCCCCGGCGCCTGGGCTGGTGCCGCTCACGGCGCTTGGGATGACGGTTCCTACCACGGTGATGATGATGGTTCTTACTACGGAGGTGATGACGATGGTGCCTACTATGGGGGCGATGATGACGGTTCTTACAACCATTGGGATGACGGCTCCTACAACCATTGGGACGATGGATCCTACCACCATGGTGGTCACCACTGGTAAATATTTGTCCATTCGTCGAGGGAGTTACCACCTTCGCGCACCTGATGACTCCTCCTCTACCCCTAATTATTTCCTCTGTTACTGAGACACGCTGACGCAAAGGGGCATCACCACCACCTTGATGCATCTGCAACCGTGCTCTTACGCACATACCACCGCCACACAGGATCATCTTGGCGAAGATTCCGGTCACTAAGCGGGTACCTAACCATTGTACATATAATTATTTGTAAAATTGTAACGGTACTCGCGACCGAGCTCTGCTCTGACTGCTCATGTGTACTATGCACAAAACATTATGTAACTGAAAGAAATAAAATTGTACTTGTTATCACATTTTGTTTGTTGTAATTCATAAAAAAGAATTACTGCGACTTGCGAAATTGAGGGATGGAGTTCGAAAAATTTCAATTGATCGAAAAACATGCAGGCGATAAAATCTATTATTTAGATGCGCATAACTGATATATCAAGATATGAACGGTCGTTCTTATGCGTCCCATGAATCGAGCTAGTGGTGTGCCAAGTTCCTGGTACATTTCTAACTTAAAGTTATGTGGATTATTCTAACCACTAGCACGATTGATATGGTATCCATCATATTTGATGGGATGGCTTCTTGCAAAATGATCAACAGTCAACATATATAATAATATATATAATGAAATAATACAATTATTTATAATATTCTCATGTATTTACATATTCGTTTCCCCCAACTGCTCAAATTGTATCGTTTTAAAACAAATAATAATAAACCATTTTGGCAGCAAACGTATCTCTATATATTCTCCCTCATCAGTCTCAATGTGGATTTTTAAAGAGGATAACTCATGGAATAAATTAAAATAGTATTCAAATGGTAGCAATGAGTAAGCTATGTGATTTAATTCATGTTATAGCTAAATGACTAAAGGCTATTGTCAATAGAGACAAAACCTTCCTGTTAAATTTATAGGGCCTATTTACAAATAATGCATTCCATTATTCGTGTGTATTAGAATCTATATTTTCCAAAAAATAATGTGTGAAGTGCTCGTTAAGAATAACTCTTATATTAATTTAACGAATAAAATTAATTCTTATTGGCCGTAAAATGTCGTATACCTTCATTTGTCCGTATGCCATCCTATTTTTTCACGACAAAATAAAAATCAGGAGAGCGAATGAAAAGTGAAAATACATACAAGGATTAAATATGAGAAATTAAATTTTGGTGGTAAATTTAATTTGAAAGACAGAGAAATTAAAATTGGAATCAAAAATAGCCCGCGACCTTCCCATGGATGCAGTAGCAGATTTACAAAACTTGCGCTTGAAGGCATTTAGGGATCCCTTTCCTCCACTTTTTATTTAAAACTAGCTGAAAGTACCCGGCGATGCCCGGGTTATGCCAGACACGTAACCAAGTGACCAAGAGAAAGTCGTCCTTACACTATAATCCATAAATCTTAAGAATTTTAACTTGTAAGAACATTCAAAATGGGATCGAATCTCCGGAAAGAGTACGAAATATCCGCAAAATTTCGAAAACAATTACGTATTTCTGAATGATTCGACCGTGTAATATTTTACATGTTACATCGCAAGAATAAGATAGTATAGAGTTTTAGCCGTCGAATAAAGAAAAACGAAGAAAATCGGTCCATATTTACGTATTTTAACGAATGAAAGAAAATAACCTTGCACTCTGAAAAATTGAAAATCCCGTGTAAACTTATGGGAAAAAAAATTGTCTCCTGGATTCGAACCCGGGTCGATTTTGGAAATCCCACGTACCCTATGTTACTCGTCGAGTCATATGAAGTCAATTTGCAAAGTTTGGTTCCGATAGCTCAAAGGGTGTGGGAATGTATAAGGAACACACGGACAGACATTCAATTTTATTATATAAGATTATACAGCTGTTTGTATTAAAATTTGGAAATATATTAATGCTAATATTTCTAAATAAACAAACAGTATTGAAACACCTGTTTTACTAAATTCAAATAATAAACATATCACGTAAAATAAAAAACATGCGCCCCATAATCGTTTGCGCCCTTAGACACTTCCTATCACTCTCAAAAGGTAAATCGTATATTTTGCTTGGATGAGAGTAGATTCCAGGCGAAATTTGGTTACACTTTGGGTGTCCAAATCCATAGACGAGATACAGACAGACTAGCACTATTCCTTATATATTAGATGATATGCTCTCAGGCTTCCTCCTAAGAGGACTTCAGATGGGTGAGGGAAAACGATTAGCCTCTATTATAGAATTAATGAATAATTTTTGGTTTATCGAGCCCTCTTTTTCAATTATAGTTTCTATTTTCTACGTGAACAATAATGAATTTTTAATAGATTTTAAAGTATTGCACAATTTATTTTCAATATATCTTCATGAAAGATGGATGGATTTCCCTCTCAATTAATTAAATCCGTAATAAAGAATTTCGGTAACTCAATTCCGAAAAATGGATATTTCAATTGTATGTACCAAATAATAACGGAAACGTTATCCCAACTGAGAGATTTTCTATTGCATTAAATAGTTCATCTGCGGGTTAATATAGCAAAAGATACTTAAGGATTCTAATATATTTCCAGTTCCTAATATATTATGATATATCATTAGTAAAGAGAAAAAATTCAATCTACGCAATTGCCAGAAAATGATACTTCGAAAGGAAAAAGAAAAATAGTATTTTCATTAAAAGGAAGAAAATGAAAAAAACCCATCAACAGTATGTATGTAACTATTCTTCGATTTCTATTTTATACCATTGACCAGGTAAAACGATTACATAATTCCTTACTCAAATGGATTGTGTTTAAATAATAAAAATATTTCGGAAAGAAATATAAAAAATAGAAGTTCCATTAAGAAAGGGGAAATTAAATATCCTATTAAATGTGCTTGAAAGGCGATGGAAAATCGAATTAAACATCTTCATATCAGAATTAATTCACTCAATCTACTATCGCCAGAAAGAAATAAGAATGCACTACATTAGAAGGAAATTTTCTCGGCGAGGATTTACAACAATACTGTCACTCCATTTCTACAGCTCCGTGTATTTCTAATGTAATTTTTATATTTTTGACAAGGATGGGTACGAACGAATATTTAATTCATTTCCCAATGAGAAAAGCTTTAAATAATAAAGGAAGATATTTTCGATTGAACGTAACAAATAAATTTTATTTATTTTAGTCACAAAACATGGAATCTACATCAGCAGTCACAGCGAAGCTTGGCCACCAGATACCGTTACAATATTACAAATAATTATATGTACAATGGTTAGGTACTCGTATTCCGTCGTCGACTCTATCTGTATCTGTGAAGTTGAAGAAACCTTTAAGGAGGCGGCTAGAGGAACAACAGCAGCACTTGGCAGACACGTCGTGCGACTAGACAGCGCTCTTCTCAAGATCACATTGGCACCAGATGGGTTTAGGGATGGAGAGGGTGCACAAGGGGGAATATCCGCCGTTGTGCAGGTTTTCACCAGTGATGGTGACCACCATCGTGGTAGGAACCGTCGTCCCAGTGAGATCCATCATCCCAGTGGTGGTAGGAACCATCGTCGTGACCACCGTGGTAGGAACCGTCATCACCGTGGTAAGAGCCATCATCCCAGGCTCCGTGAGCTCCGGCACCACCCCAGGCGTTGTGGGCACCTGCCCAAGCGCCGTGAGCGGCACCGCCGGCCCAAGCGCCGTGAGCGGCACCGCCGGCCCATGCACCGTGAGCTCCGGGGACGTGGGCAGGGGTGGGTCCGCAGAAGGGGTAGTTAGGGCAGAGATGAGGGTCTACTCCGGCAGGGATTTTGGCACCGGCTCCGGCGAGTCCGCCGTGGTGTCCGTAGGCGGCGTAGGCGGGGGCGGCGTATGGGGCGACGGCGTGGGCGCCGTGAGCAGCGTGTGCGGCAACGGCCACGTTGTCACAGTAGGGGTAGTTTGGGCAGGTGTGGGGGTTGACTCCGGCGGGGTATTTGGCGGCGTGGGGGATGGCGCTTCCCAAAGCGCCGACCACGCACAGGGCTAGGACGATCTGCATCGGAGAGAATGTTATCTATTAATTTACTGCTTAAGTTACTCTACCTATTCCTCCACTCATGACGAAATATTTCGACCATGAAATTTTTCATAAACTTGCCGTACCATTAAAATTATTCATCTAAGCAATGTGAATTTGGAGGAGAATGTGTGAATTGAACTAGAACAAATTCTAATCAGGCTTAGTAGTCTTTGAAAATGTAAGGTTGGTTTTATAGAGGAATTAAAATTAATTCAATGATCTCGTCCCGACTTTCTTACCATCTTAGATGCCATGTCTGACGTTAGTGAGAGAACTGCTGCTGGTGGTTCCTTGTCTGAAGACAAAGCTGTGCTGATGACTACAACTGGTATAACACGGCGTTTTATAGTGGGACAATTCAGCTGCCCCGCCCTCTTTGCATCCCTTTCAATCGTTCACGTCGTCCATTGACCATCTGGTTTGGGACCCATCAGCAAGAGGTGACCTCCATACGCCTGAAATGCTCCCCTTTCATTCACTTTCCTTCCCGGTTTCCTCTTACCTCCGTTGTTTTCATCCTTGATCTACGCCGGTATAATTGTTCCGCAGAAAAATCCTGTAGTTATTAGTTGAAATTGCTACTAATCTAAATATGTACCTATTCCGTCGATAGTGCATTATTATGCTATATTTATAATAGGTTTTACACTCCTCCGTAACATCTTTTTTTTCTGTTTTAATTAAGTAACTTTATCGTTAGTAAATAAAAATGCAGATGTTGCATTTTAAATCTAGGTTTAAAGAAGCAACGTAAAGTTTCTATGTCTTGCAGGAAATCTCCCGTAATTGAGGAAGTGAATGGAAAATGTTTAAACCAAAAATTTAGTTGTCATATTGTGAATTTGAAGTATAGGAAAGGGATAGAGTCAACGAGAACCAACATTTTAATACAGATATTTCATGGAATAATTCACGAATATATCGCAAAATACGTAACTCCAAGTATAAATTACTAAATTGCTTGGTAACAAAAGATTGGTCCATATCTGAAGTCTGTCAACGGAAATTTAACTTTAATCCAGGAAATATAACGGATTAAAAGAAGTCCTTTCGTAACCGCCGTTGTCAAAAATCAGCTAATATTTTCGATATCAAAGTGATTCAGAAAATGTTAATGTGGTCATTTCACATACGGAAATTTATGGTTCTCCTCGGAAACCAAAGTAAATTATGTGAAAGTGATGAAACTATGCCATTTTTTAAAATTACATTTTCTGTATTTAAGGGGAACGGTCATTGCACTCCGTAAAAGTATAGTCTATATATGTTAATTCAAAAGGATCTTTTTAATTATATTTCGTTGAAATAAAATTAATCGTTGTTAACATCTCGATGCGGTACCCAGAGTTACCTGAGGATAAAATGGCACACCTAAAGAACTTCAGTTATCGCGAGAAAAAGTACAAGATAAAAATTATAAGACGAAAAAACACCGGATGATATGCATAATGATTTTGCACAATTAATTAATCATATTAATGTTAATTTAATACAAATTTACTGTTAAGTTAAATTAGCTGACTTGATTTCATCTAACCAATACGGTTTAAATAAAAATGATTATATTTTGAAAGAATTAACTTTCAAATTTACTTTCGTGAGAAAAAGTAATAGATTCGGTAACTTGATAGTTGCAATATTAATATTATCATATTATATATTATATATAATGGAATTGTTCCATGCGAAACACGGCTGACGCCGAACTGTCCGGTGCCGAAAAATCCCATAGCTGAATAGTCCGTCTCCGAACCGGTCTTGCCTAATCAGTCGTGCCGAACTGACCTAAACCCCTAGGAAAATATGCTTCCTCAGGATTCGCATTCTTATCAAATGAATAAATTCCAATGCTCTTAAATCAATTTTATGTATTTGATATTGCCATACAATTCCTTCAAATATTTCTGACGATTTTTGAAAATCTTCTCTCTCTTAGTGTTTAGTTCGCGGTTATAATACATACTTTATCATACCCGAGAATGTGATAAGAAAAACGACACTGCATGGGTTTTGTTATTATAAAATCTTTTGTATACGTTCGTCCGATGTGTATTTATTTATATATTTTGGGGTAGTTCATTATTTGTTCCCTCAGATCTCTTGAACGAATTGCATTTATTGAAAGCTTATAGCTCGTATATGGTTCTTATAATGGGAGAGGTGAGAAACACCCATAATAGATTCAGGTGGTCACCAAAACTCAAGAAATGGCGGGGTCAATTTTGCAATTCTGCCGATATTGAGCTTCTAAAGAGTATTTTTACAGGTGATGACAACTAGCCACTAGATGCCCAACTTCTAGATGTACGTCCGTTATTTCTTGCTGGCTCTCATTACTCTCTGGAATCTTATAATAAAATCTCTGATTTGTCTATTTCTGCACGATTTTATAGCGCTATATTTTGATCTACCTCATTTATTTTAAGTAATATACTCCTGTGTTATAGAATCATGATTTCGATTACTAGAATCTATCATATTAGTCATTTGCATTAGAAAACATGTGAAAGCATGGTATGAATTTGAGATTTGGAAGGTTCCATGCCTAAAAATAGGCAAAGTTTATAATTTAGAAATTTTCGAATCCCTGTTCAATGGGCATAGAAAACTGAATGGAATCCGAAAAAAGTGATTTTTCAGTTTTTTTTATACGTATACTTTCCCACAGTGCAAAAGTTTCGCACGCCGTTTGTTTATCTTAATGTAATTCTGTTTCTATGATTGTCATCATCATCATCCTTTTTCAATCCAGTGACGGATGAAGGCCTCCACCAGACTCTTCCAGTTTTCAGTGTCAACTGCCTCCCTCCTCCAAGTTTGTCGCAAGAACTTAACAAGCTCTCTGTCCCAGCTGTCTTTCGGTCTTCTTTTCCGTCTTTTGATGTTTCTTGGGATCCATTCGATGGCACTGGTAGTCCAACGCTGGTCATTTCTTCTAGCAAAGTGGCCGTCCACTGCCATGATTGTCGTCTATATATATATACTAGTTAATGTGTGCTTGCATTCTGCAAGCATATTTAAAGTTTAGTATTTTTACAATTTCAAATTATTCCCAATCAATTTTGTACAAAATCATATAACTCTATCAAATTTCAACTTTGTAGCTCATTTAGAAGTGCATTATAACTTTATTCGTCGCATAGGACAATTATTTGGCAAGAGAGTCGCTAAGATTTCGAATAATAATGACATTGGATTTCGTCTTTTTGTTGTAACTAAAAACCCACAATTCTGCCAGATTTCATGTTTGTATCTCATTAAGAATAGCCGTATCATTTTCACACTGGTATGGGTCATATATAGGGCAAAACCACCCTTAAAATTTGGAATTTTCGCAGTGTTTTATGTTATCTTCGGTTGCTATAAAATATTTATAACCAGGTCAAATTTCAAGTCTCTACGTCACATGGAGCTGCCTCATAATTTTTGTTCTCGTATGGAGCAATACTGGGCAAAACAGCCCCAAAAATAGGGACTATTACAATATCGGAATTCCTACATTAGGCATAGTTTAACATTAAAGGCATTAAAATATATGCCTCTGATTCCCATTAAAAGCTTACCCATATGAAAGCATTCAGCCTGTTGCTAGGATACCTATTGTTAGAGCAAGAAAAATTACCACTTTTTTGCTATAAGAACTATAAATTTATGCTAATTCTACTCGGATTTTAATTCTGTCTTCAAAAATAAGAAACTACATTTTATATCCTATCCAACAGTTTAAGCCTAGAGTTCGTATCTTGATGGGAAGTAATTTTAAAATTCAAATATAAAAACCTCTGCACCAATTTACATGTTTTCTTATGGGCAAAAAAAGGGACAAAAAGGAGCCAAAATAGCCCCTCAAAATAAGAATTTTGCCAGTTTCAGATTTTTTCCTTTGGTTGTGACCAAAAACCTATACTCCTACCAAATGTCAAGTTTCTAGCACATCTGGAAGTGCCTCATAATTTTGTATCCTCCTATATATATATATATATATATGATATATATATCATGTGTAAGAAACATCTATATATTATAGACTAGTTGTTATGTGCTTGCATTCTGCAAGCATTTTCAAATTTTAGCATTTTTACAAATTCAAATTACTCCCAAGCGATGTTGCACATAATCATATAACCTTATCAAATTTGGAGTTTGTTGCTCATTTAGAAGTGCCTTATAATTTTAATCCTCGTATGGAGCAATAATGGAGCAAAACAGCCCCTAACATTAAGAATTATTACAGTCTCTGATTTTTTCCATCTGTTCTAACAAAAAACCCATAATTCTGCCAATTTTCAAGTTTGTATCTCATTAAGGAGTGCCTTATAATTATCACTGTCGTATGGGGCCGAAAAAGGGCAAAACCAAACATTAAAAATAGGAATTTTTGCAATTTTACAATTTTATCTTAGTTTGCCAAGAAAATTATATAATCGTGCCAAATTTCAAGTCTCTAGGTCCTATGTAGCTGCCTCGCATTTTTTGTTCTCGCATGGGGCCAAAAAGGGGCAAAACCGCCCTTTAAAAATGAGAATTTTGTAATTTTATCTTAGGTTGCAATGAAATTTCTATAACCATGGCAAATTTCAAGTCTCTGGGTCCTATGCAGTTGCATCGCCTTTTTTGTTCTCGAATAGGGCAATAATGGGGCAAAACATCCCCAAAAATGAGGATTATATCAATATCGGATTTCCTTCATTAGGTGTAGTTTAACATTAACAGCATTAAAATATAAGCCTCTGATTCCCATTAAAAGCTTACCCATATGAAAGGATAGAGCTTGTTACCAAGGAAACCTATTGTTAGACCCAGAAAAATTAGCAATTTTTTGCGAAAAAACTATAAAATTACGCTAATTCTACTCGGATTTGCATTCCGTCTTCAAAAATAAGAAACTACAATTTATATCCTATCCGACAGTTTAAGTCTCGAGTTTGTATCTTGATGGGAAGTAATTTTAAAATGCAAATATAAAAACCTCTACACCAATATACATGTTTACTTATGGGCAAAAAATGGGGCAAAAATGGGCCAAAATAGCCCTTCAAAATAGTAATTTCGACAGTTTCGGATTTTTTCCTTCGGTTGTGACCAAAAACCTATAATCCTACCAAATTTCAAGCTTCTGGCACATCTGGAAGTGCCTAATAATTTTGTATCCTCCTATATATATGATATATCATGTGTAAGAAGCATCTATATATTATAGATATGACGGTGAACCAGGGACGGATCCAGAAACTTCTCCACCTAACGAATCCGCACCTGCCAACTGCCCTATATTTTGAAAACCACTACCCCTATCAGAATTCTTCTTTCCCTAGCTATAAAGACCTAACCTGCTGCGTATAATTGAGGATTTTTGGGCCGAATGAATTTCCGAAAGCACCCAGTGGAGTGCAGTGGGGTTATCTAAGGAGAGGGCGATCGTTCCCAACGCCCATTCCTCCCCTCCCCCCATGGATCCGCCCCTGCGGTGAACTGATATTTAAGGCCAGAGTGAGAGGAGAGGTAGGATGGGAGGATAAGGAGGATGGGACAGAGGAAGAGATAAAGCAAGAGAGAATCTGAAATGTGTTCATTCTAATTTGATACGTTATTCTTGACTGGAAATTGCACTAATTTTATATAATTAGCTTTTTCCTTTGTCGTTTTTTTTTTATTCCACATAGTTAATCAATCCTTCATTCCATCATTCTGTTGAAGCCTCTTTTAATAAAATGCAATATATATTTAAATTAATATATAGAAGTGCAAAAAGCCTAACTTTGATTTTTCTAGGGGTCTTGCATACATTTATTGAAAATTATTTTCAGATTTCTGATTTGTAATTTAGAACACAATAATCGATATTAATTTTTCCATAGACAAACAAAGATACGATACTCACTATCTCTAAAACGTGTTATATTTTATTCTTCCTGTCTCAGTTATAATTGGTAAATGAACTATGGCAATCACCAACAAGTGAAATGCCTTCTCCATCATTATGATTAAATCCATACAAAATTTTAAATTTTCAAAGTGTGTCAGGAAGCGCAAAATAATAAAATTGATGAAGATTTTAACTTTCACTAGGAGTACAAAATGATCAACGAGAAGATCAGTTGAGTAGTCTCAAAGTGAGTTCAAGTTAATCATGTATTTTCGTTGAAGAACAAATTTAGAAAGAACTTCTCAGGACGAGGCATTGCACCCATAAAATACAACCCTATGTATGTAACTCTTCGGCATTTCTATTTTATACCATTGACCAGGTAAAACGGTTACTTAGTTCCTTACTCAAATGGATTGTGTTTAAATAATAAAAATATTTCGGAAAGAAATATAAAAAATAGAAGTTCCATTAAGAAAGGGGAAATTAAATATCCTATTAAATGTGCTTGAAAGGAGATGGAAAATCGAATTAAACATCTTCATATCAGAATTAATTCACTCAATCTACTATCGCCAGAAAGAAATAATAATGCACTACATTAGAAGGAAATTTTCTCGGCGAGGATTTACAACAATACTGTCACTCCATTTCTACAGCTCCGTGTATTTCTAATGTAATTTTTATATTTTTGACAAGGATGGGTACGATCGAATATTTAATTCATTTCCCACTGAGAAAAGCTTTAAATAATAAAGGAAGATATTTTCGATTGAACGTAACAAATAAATTTTATTTATTTTAGTCACAAAACATGGAATCTACATCAGCAGTCACAGCGAAGCTTGGCCACCAGATACCGTTACAATATTACAAATAATTATATGTACAATGGTTAGGTACTCGTATTCCGTCGTCGACTCTATCTGTATCTTTGAAGTTGAAGAAGCCTTTAAGGAGGCGGCTAGAGGAACAACAGCAGCACTTGGCAGACACGTCGTGCGACTAGACAGCGCTCTTCGCAAGATCACATTGGCACCAGATGGGTTTAGGGATGGAGAGGGTGCACAAGGGGGAATATCCGCCGTAGTGCAGGTTTTCACCAGTGATGGTGACCACCATCGTGGTAGGAACCGTCGTCCCAGTGAGATCCATCATCCCAGTGGTGGTAGGAACCATCGTCGTGACCACCGTGGTAGGAACCGTCATCACCGTGGTAAGAGCCATCATCCCAGGCTCCGTGAGCTCCAGCACCACCCCAGGCGTTGTGGGCACCTGCCCAAGCGCCGTGAGCGGCACCGCCGGCCCAAGCGCCGTGAGCGGCACCGCCGGCCCATGCACCGTGAGCGGCTCCGCCGGCCCAGGCACCGTGAGCTCCGGGGACGTGGGCAGGGGTGGGTCCGCAGAAGGGGTAGTTAGGGCAGAGATGAGGGTCTACTCCGGCAGGGATTTTGGCGCCGGCTCCGGCGAGTCCGCCGTGGTGTCCGTAGGCGGCGTAGGCGGGGGCGGCGTATGGGGCGACGGCGTGGGCGCCGTGAGCAGCGTGTGCGGCAACAGCCACGTTGTCACAGTAGGGGTAGTTTGGGCAGGTGTGGGGGTTCACTCCGGCGGGGTATTTGGCGGCGTGGGGGATGGCGCTTCCCAAAGCGCCGACCACGCAGAGGGCTAGGACGATCTGCATCGGAAACAAAGTTATTTATTAAATTACTGCTTAAGTTACTCTACCTATTCCTCCACGCATGACGAAATATTTCGACCATGAAATTTTCCATAAAGTTGACGCATCGTTAAAATTATTCGTCTAAGCAATGTGAATTTGGAGGAGAATGTGTGAATTGAACTAGACCAAATTCTAATCAGGCTTAGTATTCTTTAAAAATGTAAGGGTGGTTTTATAGAGGAATTAAAATTAATTCAATGATCTCGTCGCGACTATCTTACCATCTTAGATGCCATGTCTGACGTTACTGAGAGAGCTGCTGCTGGTGGTTCCTTGTCTGAAGACAAAGCTGTGCTGATGACTACAACTGGTATAACACGGCGTTTTATAGTGGGACAATTCAGCTGCCCCGCCCTCTTTGCATCCCTTTCAATCGTTCACGTCGTCCATTGACCATCGGGTTTGGGACCCATCAGCAAGAGGTGACCTCCATACGCCTGAAATGCTCCCCTTTCATTCACTTTCCTTCCCGGTTTCCTCTTACCTCCGTTGTTTTCATCCTTGATCTACGCCGGTATAATTGTTCCGCAGAAAAATCCTGCAGATATTAGTTGAAATTGCTACTAATCTAAATATGTACCTATTCCATCGATAGTGCATAATTATGCTATAATTATAATAGGTTTCACACTCCTCCGTAACATCTTTTTTTCTGTTTTTATTAAGTAATACTATCGATAGTAAATAAACAAGGCAGTTGTTGCATTTTAAATCTAGGTTTTAAGGAAGCAATGCAAAGTTTCTATGTCTTGCAAGAAATCTCCCGTAATTGAGGAAGTGAATGGAAAATGTTTAAACCAAAACTTAAGGTGTCATATTGCGAATTGAAGCATAGGAAAAGGATAGAGTCAACGAGAACCAACGTTTAATACAGATATTTCACGGAATAATTCACGAATATATCGCAAAATAAGTTACTCCAAGTATAAATTATTAAATTGCTTGGTAACAAAAGATTGGTCCATATCTGAAGTCTGTCAACGGAAATTTAACTTTAATCCAGGAAATATAACGGATTAAAAGAAGTCCTTTCGTAACGGCCGATGTCAAAAATCAGCTAATATTTTCGATATCAAAGTGATTCAGAAAATTTTAATGTGTTCATTTCAAATACGGAAATTTACGGTTCTCCTCGGAAACATAAGTAAATTATGTGAAAGTTATGAAACTATGCCATTTTTTAAAATTACATTTTCTGTATTTAAGGGGAACTGGCATTGCACTCTGTAAAAGTATAGTCTATATATGCTAATTCAATAGGATCTTTTTAATTATATTTCGTTGAAATAAAATTAATCGTTGTAACGTCTCCATGAGGTACCCAGAGGTACCTGAGGATAATATGCCACACCTAAAGAACTTCAGTTATTATTTCACAAATTAATAGGAATTGAAAGGAGATTTATTATGACTAGTGAAATGTAAAACATTAATCTTTTAAAACATACAACTGCACACAAAATTAAAGAAACAGAAATGTCAATGGATTGAAAAAAGAAAGTGTGACAACGGGCCATGCTTCCTGCATATGCAAGCCCACTCTAGTCAGAACTGCAGTCGGGATAAATAAAATCTTTTTTGCAATTTGAAGTGACCCACACACGCTCGTTGTGCACCCAGTAACTACAGTTGATACAAAAACGAAGCTCTTTGATCTCATCTTCACCACAAATAACACATTTCCAAGTATCTTGATGAACGTCACTGCCCACTATCGAGGATGGTGGTTTTTATTTTTCTGTTTCTCGCATGTGTTTACTTTCTTGTCATCTTCTTCAAAGAGTTTCCTAGTCAACTTCTGTGATTTATAATAAATTAATTTTCTCGTACTTATCCATAAGTCTTTAGTATCGACAAAAGTGCAGAAAAAGGCGATTTGTGAGGAGAATACTTTTGAACAAATTTCTTTATTTATTTTCTTTACAGCAATGTCATTGCTCTTGGCTTTCGTTCTCTCGAATCGTTCTACTAGATGATGGCAATCATGAGAACCTTCATCCTGGTATGTTACAAAGCTAGGGGAGCGGAAAAGGACAGTTCGACACGACCGGTTCTGCGACGGAACCATACGGCGATGGGATTATTCTGCACAGGACAGTTCGGCGCCAGCCATGTTCCTCACGCCACAATTCCAATATACGTATGTATTTAGGAGGGAATGGAGTCATAATATTAATATTGCACATATTAAGTTACCGAATCTATTACGTAGAAATGAAAATGACTATATTTAAAAGATAATAGATTTAAATTAACTTTCGCGAGAAAAAGTACACGATAAAAATTATAAGACGAAAAAACACCGGATGATATGCACAATGATTTTGCACAATTAATTAATTATATTAATGTTAATTTAATACAAATTTACTGTTAAGTTAAATTAGCTGACTTGATTTCATCTAACCAATACTGTTTAAATAAAAATGATTATATTTTTAAAGAATTAACTTTCAAATTTACTTTCGTGAGAAAACGTAATAGATTCGGTAACTTGATAGTTGCCATATTAATATTATTATGACGCTTCTCCCTTCAAAATATAATGGAATTGTTCCATGCGAAACACGGCTGGCGCCGAACTGTCCGGTGCCGAAAAATCCCATCGCTGAATAGTCCGTCGCAAAACCGGTCGTGCCGAACTGACCAAAACCCCTAGGAAAATATGCTTCCTCAGGAATCGCATTCTTATCAAATGAATAAATTCCAATGCTCTTAAATCAATTTTCTGTATTTGATATTGCCATTCAATTCCTTCAAATATTTCTAACGATTTTTGAAAATCTTCTCTCTCTTAGTGTTCAGCTGGCGGTTATAATACATACTTTATCATACCCGAGAATGTAATAAGAAAAACGACACTGCATGGGTTTTGTTATTATAAGATCTTTTGTATACGTTCGTCCGATGTGTATTTATTTATATATTTTGGGGTAGTTCATTATTTGTTCCTTCAGATCTCTTGAACGAATTTCATTTATTGAAAGTTTATAGCTCGTAGATGGTTCTTATAATCAGAGAGGTGAGAAACACCCATAACAGACTCATGTGGTCACCAAAACTCAAGAAATGGCGGGATCAATTTTGCAATGCTACCGATAGTGATCTTCTAAAGAGTATTTATACAGGTGATGACAACTAGCCACTAGATACCAAACTTCTAGATGTACGTCCATTATTTCTTGCTGGCTCTTATTACCCTCGGGAACCTTATAATAAAATCTCTGATTTGTCTATTTCCGCACGATTTTATAGAGCTATATTTTGATCTACCTCATTTATTTTAAGTAATATACTCCTGTGTTATAGAATCATGATTTTGATTACTAGAATCTATCATATTAGTCATTTGAATTAGAAAACATGTGAAAGCATGGTATGAATTTGAGATTTGGAAGGTTCCATGCCTAAAAATAGGCAAAGTTTATAATTTAGAAATTTTCGAATCCCTGTTCAATGGGCACAGAAAAGTGAATGGAATTCGAAAAAAGTGATTTTTCAGTTTATTTCATAGGTATACTTTCTCACAGTGCAAAAGTTTCGCACGCCGTTTGTTTATCTTAATGTAATTCTGTTTCCAAGATTATCATCATCATCAGCCTTTTTCAATCCAGTGACGGATGAAGGCCTCCACCAGACTCTTCCAGTTTTCAGTGTCAACTGCCTCCCTCCTCCAAGTTCGTCGGAAGGACTTAACAAGCTCTCTATCCCAGCTGTCTTTCGGTCTTCTTTTCCGGCTCTTGATGTTTCTTGGGATCCATTCGATGACACTGGTTGTCCAACGCTGGTCATTTCTTCTAGCTATGTGGCCGTCCACTGCCATTTTAGCTGCCATGATTGTCATCTATATATATATGACGGTGAACCAGGGGCGGATCCAGAAACTTCTCCACCTAGCGAATCCGCACCTGCCAACTGCCCCATATTTTAAAAATCCCTACCCCTATCAGAATCCTTCTTTCCCTTGCTATAAAGACCTAATCAGCGGCGTATAATAGAGATTTTTGGGCGGAATGAATGTACGAAATCACCCGGTGGAGTGCAATGGGATTATCTAAGGAGGGGGCGATCGCTCCCAACGCCCTTCCCACCACCCCTCCCCCCGTGGATCCGCCCCTGCGGTGCACTGATATTTGAGGCCAGAGTGAGAAGAGAGGTAGTATGGGACAGAGGAAGATATAAAGCAAGAGAGAATCTGAAATGTGTTCATTCTAATTTGATACGTTATTCTTGACTGGAAATTACACTAATTTTATATAATTAGCTTTTTCTTTTGTCGTATTTTTTTTATTCCACACAGTTAATCAATCCTTCAGTACATCATTCGGTTGAAACCCCTTTTAATAAAATGCTATATATATTTAAATTAATATATAGAAGTGCAAAAATCCTAACTTTGATATTTCTAGAGGTCTTGCATGCATTTATTGAAAATTATTTTGCAGATTTCTGATTTGTAATTTAGAACAAAATAATCAATATTAATCTTTCCATAGACAAACAAAGATACGATATTCACTATCTCTAAAACGGGTTATATCTTATTCTTCCTCTCTCAGTTATAATTGTTAAATGAACTTTGGCAATCACCAACAAGTGAAATGCCTTCTCCATCATTATGATTAAATCTATACAAAATTTTAAATTTTCAAAGTGGATCAGGAAGCTGAAAATAATATCATTGATGAAGAATTTAACTTTCACTCGGAGTACAAAATGATCAACGAGAAGATCAGTTGAGTAGTCTCAAAGTGAGTTCAAGTTAATCATGTATTTTCGTTGAAGAACAAATTTAGAAAGAACTTCTCTGGACGAGGCATTGCACCCATAAAATACAACCCTATGTATGTAACTCTTCGGCATTTCTATTTTATACCATTGACCAGGTAAAACGGTTACTTAGTTCCTTACTCAAATTGAACGTGTTTAAAAAATAAAAATATTTCGGAAAGAAATATAAAAAATAGAAATTCCATTAAGAAAGGGGAAGTTGAAAGAATAACATTAATTGTGATTAAAAAGAGATGGAAAATCGAATAAAACATCTTCATATCAGAATTAATTCACTCAATCTATTATCGTCCGAAAGAAATAAGAATGCACTACATCAGAAGGAAATTTTCTCGGCGAGGATTTACAATAATACTGTCACTCCATTTCTACAGCTCCGTGTATTTCTAATGTAATTTTTATATTTTTGACAAGGATGGGTACTAACGAATATTTATTTCATTTCCCACTGAGAAAAGCTTTAAATAATAAAGGAAGATATTTTCGATTGAACGTAACAAATAAATTTTATTTATTTTAGTCACAAAACATGGAATCTACATCAGCAGTCACAGCGAAGCTTGGCCACCAGATACCGTTACAATATTACAAATAATTATATGTACAATGGTTAGGTACTCGTATTCCGTCGTCGACTCTATCTGTATCTTTGAAGTTGAAGAAGCCTTTAAGGAGGCGGCTAGAGGAACAACAGCAGCACTTGGCAGACACGTCGTGCGACTAGACAGCGCTCTTCGCAAGATCACATTGGCACCAGATGGGTTTAGGGATGGAGAGGGTGCACAAGGGGGAATATCCGCCGTAGTGCAGGTTTTCACCAGTGATGGTGACCACCATCGTGGTAGGAACCGTCGTCCCAGTGAGATCCATCATCCCAGTGGTGGTAGGAACCATCGTCGTGACCACCGTGGTAGGAACCGTCATCACCGTGGTAAGAGCCATCATCCCAGGCTCCGTGAGCTCCAGCACCACCCCAGGCGTTGTGGGCACCTGCCCAAGCGCCGTGAGCGGCACCGCCGGCCCAAGCGCCGTGAGCGGCACCGCCGGCCCATGCACCGTGAGCGGCTCCGCCGGCCCAGGCACCGTGAGCTCCGGGGACGTGGGCAGGGGTGGGTCCGCAGAAGGGGTAGTTAGGGCAGAGATGAGGGTCTACTCCGGCAGGGATTTTGGCGCCGGCTCCGGCGAGTCCGCCGTGGTGTCCGTAGGCGGCGTAGGCGGGGGCGGCGTATGGGGCGACGGCGTGGGCGCCGTGAGCAGCGTGTGCGGCAACAGCCACGTTGTCACAGTAGGGGTAGTTTGGGCAGGTGTGGGGGTTCACTCCGGCGGGGTATTTGGCGGCGTGGGGGATGGCGCTTCCCAAAGCGCCGACCACGCAGAGGGCTAGGACGATCTGCATCGGAAACAAAGTTATTTATTAAATTACTGCTTAAGTTACTCTACCTATTCCTCCACGCATGACGAAATATTTCGACCATGAAATTTTCCATAAAGTTGACGCATCGTTAAAATTATTCGTCTAAGCAATGTGAATTTGGAGGAGAATGTGTGAATTGAACTAGACCAAATTCTAATCAGGCTTAGTATTCTTTAAAAATGTAAGGGTGGTTTTATAGAGGAATTAAAATTAATTCAATGATCTCGTCGCGACTATCTTACCATCTTAGATGCCATGTCTGACGTTAGTGAGAGAGCTGCTGCTGGTGGTTCCTTGTCTGAAGACAAAGCTGTGCTGATGACTACAACTGGTATAACACGGCGTTTTATAGTGGGACAATTCAGCTGCCCCGCCCTCTTTGCATCCCTTTCAATCGTTCACGTCGTCCATTGACCATCGGGTTTGGGACCCATCAGCAAGAGGTGACCTCCATACGCCTGAAATGCTCCCCTTTCATTCACTTTCCTTCCCGGTTTCCTCTTACCTCCGTTGTTTTCATCCTTGATCTACGCCGGTATAATTGTTCCGCAGAAAAATCCTGCAGATATTAGTTGAAATTGCTACTAATCTAAATATGTACCTATTCCATCGATAGTGCATAATTATGCTATAATTATAATAGGTTTCACACTCCTCCGTAACATCTTTTTTTCTGTTTTTATTAAGTAATACTATCGATAGTAAATAAACAAGGCAGTTGTTGCATTTTAAATCTAGGTTTTAAGGAAGCAATGCAAAGTTTCTATGTCTTGCAAGAAATCTCCCGTAATTGAGGAAGTGAATGGAAAATGTTTAAACCAAAACTTAAGGTGTCATATTGCGAATTGAAGCATAGGAAAAGGATAGAGTCAACGAGAACCAACGTTTAATACAGATATTTCACGGAATAATTCACGAATATATCGCAAAATAAGTTACTCCAAGTATAAATTATTAAATTGCTTGGTAACAAAAGATTGGTCCATATCTGAAGTCTGTCAACGGAAATTTAACTTTAATCCAGGAAATATAACGGATTAAAAGAAGTCCTTTCGTAACGGCCGTTGTCAAAAATCAGCTAATATTTTCGATATCAAAGTGATTCAGAAAATGTTAATGTGTTCATTTCACATACGGAAATTTACGTTTCTCCTCGGAAACCAAAGTAAATTATGTGAAAGTGATGAAACTATGCCATTTTTTAAAATTACATTTTCTGTATTTAAGGGGAACTGGCATTGCACTCTGTAAAAGTATAGTCTATATATGTTAATTCAATAGGATCTTTTTAATTATATTTCGTTGAAATAAAATTAATCGTTGTTAACATCTCGATGCGGTACCCAGAGTTACCTGAGGATAAAATGGCACACCTAAAGAACTTCAGTTATTAATTCACAAATTAAGAGGAATTGAAAGGGCATTTATTATGAAAAGTGAAATCTGAAACATTGGTCTTTTAAAACATACTACTGCACACAAGATTAAAGAAACAGAAATGTCAATGTATTGATATAAAATGAGGTGTGATAACGGGTCATGCTTCCTGCATACGCAAGCCCACTCTAATCAGAAATGCAGTCGGGATAAATAAAATCTTTTGTGCCATTTGAAGTGACCCACACACGCTCGTTGTGCACCCAGTAACTACAGTTGATACAAGAACGAAGCTCTTTGATCTCATCTTCACCACAAATAGCACATTTCCAAGTATCTTGATGAACGTCACTGCCCACTATCGAGGATGGTGGTTTGTTATTTTTCTGTTTCTCGCATGTGTTTACTTTCGTGTCATCTTCTTCAAAGAGTTTCCTAGTCAACTTCTGTGATTTATAATAAATTAATTTTCTCGTACTTATCCATAAGTCTTTAGTATCGACAAAAGTGCAGAAAAAGGCGATTTGTGAGGAGAATACTTTTGAAAAAATTTCTTTATTTATTTTCTTTACAGCAATGTCATTGCTCTTGGCTTTCGTTCTCTCGAATCGTTCTACTAGATGATGGCAATCATGAGAACCTTCATCCTGGTATGTTACAAAGCTAGGGGAGCGGAAAAGGACAGTTCGACACGACCGGTTCTGCGACGGAACCATACGGCGATGGGATTATTCTGCACAGGACAGTTCGGCGCCAGCCATGTTCCTCACGCCACAATTCCTATATACGTATGTATTCAGGAGGGAATGGAGTCATCATAATATTAATATTGCACATATTAAGTTACCGAATCTATTACGTAGAAATGAAAATGACTATATTTAAAAGATAATAGATTTAAATTAACTTTCGCGAGAAAAAGTACACGATAAAAATTATAAGACGAAAAAACACCGGATGATATGCATAATGATTTTGCACAATTAATTAATTATATTAATGTTAATTTAATACAAATTTACTGTTAAGTTAAATTAGCTGACTTGATTTCATCTAACCAATACTGTTTAAATAAAAATGATTATATTTTTAAAGAATTAACTTTCAAATTTACTTTCGTGAGAAAACGTAATAGATTCGGTAACTTGATAGTTGCCATATTAATATTATTATGACGCTTCTCCCTTCAAAATATAATGGAATTGTTCCATGCGAAACACGGCTGGCGCCGAACTGTCCGGTGCCGAAAAATCCCATCGCTGAATAGTCCGTCGCAAAACCGGTCGTGCCGAACTGACCTAAACCCCTAGGAAAATATGCTTCCTCAGGAATCGCATTCTTATCAAATGAATAAATTCCAATGCTCTTAAATCAATTTTCTGTATTTGATATTGCCATACAATTCCTTCAAATATTTCTGACGATTTTTGAAAACCTTCTCTCTCTTAGTGTTCAGTTCGCGGTTATAACACATACTTTTTCATACCCGAGAATGTAATAAGAAAAACGACTCTGCATGGGTTTTGTTATTATAAAATCTTTTGTGTACGTCCGACCGATGTATATTTTTTTATATATTTTGGGGTAGTTCATTATTTGTTCCTTCAGATCTCTTGAACGAATTTCATTTATTGAAAGTTTATAGCTCGTAGATGTTTCTTATAATCATAGAGGTGAGAAACACCCATAACAGTCTCATGTGATCACCAAAACTCAAGAAATGGCGGGATCAATTTTGCAATGCTACCGATAGTGATCTTCTAAAGAGTATTTATACAGGTGATGACAACTAGCCACTAGATACCAAACTTCTAGATGTACGTCCATTATTTCTTGCTGGCTCTTATTACCCTCGGGAACCTTATAATATAATCTCTGATTTGTCTATTTCTGCACAATTTTATAGTGCTGTATTTTGATCTACCTCATTTATTTTAAGTAATATACTCCTGTGTTATAGAATCATGATTTCGATTACTAGAATCTATCATATTAGTCATTTGCATTAGAAAACATGTGAAAGCATGGTAAGAATTTGAGATTTGGAAGGTTCCATGCCTAAAAATAGGCAAAGTTTATAATTTAGAAATTTTCGAATCCCTGTTCAGTGGGCACAGAAATCTGAATGGAGTCCGAAAAAAGTGTTTTTTCAGTTTTTTTTCATACGTATACTTTCCCGCAGTGCAAAAGTTTCGCACGCCGTTTGTTTATCGTAATGTAATTCTGTTTGTATGATTGTCATCATCATCAGCCTTTTTCAATCCAGTGACGGATGAAGGCCTCCACCAGACACTTCCAGTTTTCAGTGTCAACTGCCTCCCTCCTCCAAGTTAGTCGCAAGAACTTAACAAGCTCCCTGTCCCAGCTGTCTTTCGGTATTCTTTTCCGTCTCTTGATGTTTCTTGGGATCCATTCGATGACACTGGTCGTCCAACGCTGGTCATTTCTTCTAGCTATGTGGCCGTCCACTGCCATTTTAGCTGCCATGATTGTCATCTATATATATATATATATATATATATATATATATATATATATATATATATATATATATATATATGACGGTGAACCAGGGGCGGATCCAGAAACTTCTCCACCTAGCGAATCCGCACCTGCCAACTGCCCTATATTTTGAAAATCCCTACCCCTATCAGAATCCTTCTTTCCCATGCTATAAAGACCTAATCTGCGGCGTATAATAGAGATTTTTGGGCGGATGAATGTACGAAAGCACCCGGTGGAGTGCAATGGGAATATCTAAGAAGGGGGCGATCGCTCCCAACGCCCTTCCCACCCCTCCCCCCGTGGATCCGCCCCTGCGGTAAACTGATATTTGAGGCCAGAGTGAGAAGGGAGGTAGGATGGGAAGATAAGGAAAATGGGACAGAGGAAGAGATAAAGCAAGAGAGAATCTGAAATGTGTTCATTCTAATTTGATACGTTATTCTTGACTGGAAATTACACTAATTTTATATAATTACCTTTTTCCTTTGTCGTTTTTTTTTTATTCCACATAGTTAATCAATCCTTCATTCCATCATTCGGTTGAAGCCTCTTTTAATAAATGCATTATATATTTAAATTAATATATAGAAGTGCAAAAGCCTAACTTTTATATTTCTAGAGGTCTTGCATACATTTATTGAAAATTATTTTGCAGATTTCTGATTTGTAACTTACAACACAATAATCGATATTAATTTTTCCATAGAGAATCAAAGATACGATATTCACTATCTCTAAAACGTGTTATATTTTATTCTTCCTGTCTCAGTTATAATTGGTAAATGAACTATGACAATCACCAACAAGTGAAATGCCTTCTCCATCATTATCATTAAATCCATACAAAATTTTAAATTTTCAAAGTGTATCAGGAAGCGGCAAATAATAACATTGATGAGGAATTTAACTTTCACTCGGAGTACAAAATGATCAACGAGAAGATCAGTTGAGTAGACTCAAAGTGAGTTCAAGTTAATCATGTATTTTCGTTGAAGAACAAATTTAGAAAGAACTTCTCAGGACGAGGCATTGCACCCATAAAATACAACCCTATGTATGTAACTCTTCGGCATTTCTATTTTATACCATTGACCAGGTAAAACGGTTACTTAGTTCCTTACTCAAATGGATTGTGTTTAAATAATAAAAATATTTCGGAAAGAAATATAAAAAATAGAAGTTCCATTAAGAAAGGGGAAATTAAATATCCTATTAAATGTGCTTGAAAGGAGATGGAAAATCGAATTAAACATCTTCATATCAGAATTAATTCACTCAATCTACTATCGCCAGAAAGAAATAATAATGCACTACATTAGAAGGAAATTTTCTCGGCGAGGATTTACAACAATACTGTCACTCCATTTCTACAGCTCCGTGTATTTCTAATGTAATTTTTATATTTTTGACAAGGATGGGTACGAACGAATATTTAATTCATTTCCCACTGAGAAAAGCTTTAAATAATAAAGGAAGATATTTTCGATTGAACGTAACAAATAAATTTTATTTATTTTAGTCACAAAACATGGAATCTACATCAGCAGTCACAGCGAAGCTTGGCCACCAGATACCGTTACAATATTACAAATAATTATATGTACAATGGTTAGGTACTCGTATTCCGTCGTCGACTCTATCTGTATCTTTGAAGTTGAAGAAGCCTTTAAGGAGGCGGCTAGAGGAACAACAGCAGCACTTGGCAGACACGTCGTGCGACTAGACAGCGCTCTTCTCAAGATCACATTGGCTCCAGATGGGTTTAGGGATGGAGAGGGTGCACAAGGGGGAATATCCGCCGTAGTGCAGGTTTTCACCAGTGATGGTGACCACCATCGTGGTAGGAACCGTCGTCCCAGTGAGATCCATCATCCCAGTGGTGGTAGGACCCATCGTCGTGACCACCGTGGTAGGAACCGTCATCACCGTGGTAAGAGCCATCATCCCAGGCTCCGTGAGCTCCGGCACCACTCCAGGCGTTGTGGGCACCGGTCCATGCGTTGTGAGCACCAGCCCAAGCGCCGTGAGCGGCACCGCCGGCCCAAGCGCCGTGAGCGGCACCGCCGGCCCAGGCACCGTGAGCTCCGGGGACGTGGGCAGGGGTGGGTCCGCAGAAGGGGTAGTTAGGGCAGAGATGAGGGTCTACTCCGGCAGGGATTTTGGCGCCGGCTCCGGCGAGTCCGCCGTGGTGTCCGTAGGCGGCGTAGGCGGGGGCGGCGTATGGGGCGACGGCGTGGGCGCCGTGAGCAGCGTGTGCCGCAACAGCGACGTTGTCACAGTAGGGGTAGTTTGGGCAGGTGTGGGGGTTCACTCCGGCGGGGTATTTGGCGGCGTGGGGGATGGCGCTTCCCAAAGCGCCGACCACGCACAGGGCTAGGACGATCTGCATCGGAAACAGAGTTATCTATTAATTTACTGCTTAAGGTACTCTACCTATTCCTCCACTCATGACGAAATATTTCGACCATGAAATTTTTCATAAACTTGCCGTATCATTAAAATTATTCATCTAAGCAATGTGAATTTGGAGGAGAATGTGTGAATTGAACTAGAACAAATTCTACTCAGGCTTAATAGTCTTTAAAAATGTAAGGGTGGTTTTATAGAGGAATTAAATTAATTGAATGATCTCGTCGCGACTATCTTACCATTTTAGATGCCATGTCTGACGTTAGTGAGAGAACTGCTGCTGGTGGTTCCTTGTCTGAAGACAAAGCTGTGCTGATGACTACAACTGGTATAACACGGCGTTTTATAGTGGGACAATTCAGCTGCCCCGCCCCTTTGCATCCCTTTCAATCGTTCACGTCGTCCATTGACCATCGGGTTTGGGACCCATCAGCAAGAGGTGACCTCCATACGCCTGAAATGCTCCCCTTTCATTCACTTTCCTTCCCGGTTTCCTCTTACCACCGTTGTTTTCATCCTTGATCTTGTTCCGCAAAAAATGCGTTTCCTTTCCTTGACATTCCTGTGAATAAGCGTATAATTATTTTAAACTAAATACGCAAATTACCTATACTATCGTATAGGTCTTCTTTATCCTATCCCATTAATTTTTCCTACATCTATGATTAGGATATTTATTCTTATTCTTCCTAAATTCTATTGTTAAATGTTTATTATTAAGGATTAAAATCATCTCATAATCATTTGAAACTTCTTTTAAAAATTATCTGGTTCTAATAGTGAAATACAGATCCTCTGTGTATTGTATGACATTATGCATCTTGTCTTCATTAATTAATTACAGTAATTGAGGGATTGGATATAAAGATTTTAAAGTAAGACCTCAGGCGAAATACTGTGGTTTCGAAGAATGGTATAGGTGAGAGAATGAGGCAATGACACACATTATTCATTGAAAGAATAAGGAATTATTCTAAAAACAAATTTGTTACGTAAATTAATAATTTTTTTGTACCTGAATTATTACTTCATATTTGAATGATATCAAGATAAATAAAGCTTTGATCATCTAAATATAACAAAGTGTTTCTTTGATTTCAAGAAAACTTTGCAGGACAGTAGCTGAAAAGAATAAATAATATTTTCTAAAGAAATGTGATTCAGAAAATTTTCAATTTCACTGTGTAGATGCACATATGCATAATGAATAATGGTTTTTTCTCAGAAAAGAATTCAGTGAAAGTGATGAAATATGCCATTTTTTTAATTTTTCTTGTGTATTTTTGGAAATGACTGTGGCACTCCGAAAAATTATAGTCTATATATATATTATATCACTAGAATCTTCATAGTGATATTCCGTTTAAATGAAATTAATCGTTGTTAACGTCGCAATACGGTACCTGAGTGTAATGTGGTCCAAATAAGGAACTTCGGTTGTTATCTCACAAATTGAAGAAGAAATTGACGAAATTTCATCAATAAAAGGCAAACCTTGAACACTGTCTTTTTAACATTCAATACACCAAAAAGTATGTAACTGCAATGTCCATGGATAGTAGAAAAAACAAACTGTGGTAATCGGCCTTATTTCTTGTACGTGCAGGTAAGAGCTGCTGTCTGGACAAATGAAGTCTTCTGTGGACTTTAAAGTGAGTACCACAAACTCTTCGTGCACCCATTGAGATCCACTTCCTGTATATTTTAAATAATGTTATCCCCTATTACAGGAATTTTTCCATCGTGAGTATGCGTACCTCTTGGGGAACGTCAAGGGTGTTGAAGGGGTGCACGAAAATGTTCAAGATTATAGGTAATTTTTCTTTTTACCTCATCTTTCTCGCAAGACTTCGGAATTAAAACTTACGATTTTACAACTAAGTGTAACGTTACAAAACAGAAAATTCGGCAAAACAGTGAATTTTAATATTATAAACGTTAATTATCCATCTTAATTGAAGTTTTATTAATTCATTATCACTTTAAATGTAGTAAGGGGTATGCGAACATTTAAGAAATGCTATAAGGGGTACGCGACCATTAAAAAAATGTTCTAAGGCAGAGTCTTTCAAACTTTTTTCTTCTTGACCCAATAATAATAAAAAATCGGTACAACATACATTGTACAAACTTCCTCATATAATAATGTGTCGTTTAGTTATCTTTAGAAAATGAAAATCGTATCAGCCGGTTTTTAGAAAATCCAATTTTTGTTCAAGTTGCCCAAGAAAAAACTAGCCTTATATTCATTAATTGAGAAAAATGGAATACGTAGTATTATTGCAGACTTATATTCAAGTAACTGTATGAAATTTGATCAAAATCGTTATAGCCGTTTTTGAGAAAATCGGATTGTTTTTAAAAATGCATAGAATAAACTACCTTTAATTATTGAATAATGACAACCATTTCTACATATACTCTGATCAGTATGATAAAATACCTAAGTACGAGATTTCATTCATTTTCGCTTTACCGTTTAGGCTGCAGAGCCAGTAACATACAGAGACTGACAGACAGACAGATAGACGGAATTGCAAAAACCACTTTTTTGGATTCAGCGACACTTAAAACGTATATTTACGTAAAAATCTCGAGGTCGAATTTTTTCGCGATAACAATACTTTTTGATCCTTCGTATGAGAAAGTAAAAATCTGCTATTCGGCAAATAATAATTATACCTTATAAAATATTGTTAGTAAGTATTTCTAATGATGCATTTAAAATCTAAACGGTACAATTTAATAATCTTTATATCCCATTAGTTGATTCTGAATATCTTGGCAACAATTAAACCTAAATTTTGCGTCAAAATATTTTGGATCGAACCCTCCTTCAGACCATTAAGGAGTACGTCGGCAAAAAATGATTGAAAACTGATGTCCTATCATAATATCATGATTTTGATTACAGGAGTGTAGCAAATTAAACATTTTGATTTGAAAATTATGTAAATGCATGGAAAGAGCTACAGATTTGGGCGGTTCTATGCTTGAAAAAAGGATAAGATTATAATTTACAGAGATTAGAATCCCTGTCCACTTAGCGTAAACAATGTGAAAGAAATCCGAAGAAAGTGATTTTTTCAGATTTTTAAGAGTGAGAAAAGTAATCTACCATGACAACTCTCAATATTGTCCCAATTGAGTGTACAATACATTTGTATGGAGAACAGTTTAATGTTATGTACCTCACTATGTGTGTGCGATTAGGGTCCGTACATTGTTTATTACATTTAAGAAATGCTCTAAGGCAGAGTCTTCCAAACTTTTTTCTTCGTGGCCCATTAAATAATTCCTTCCGGATCAAATCATACGCAACTGTCTATATCCACAGTGCAAAATTACCTCACTCTGTTTGTTTATTTGAATGTAATTCGATTTTTATGATTTTATATATGTATATGACGGTGAACTGATTAGTGAGGACAGAGTGAGAAGAGAGTGAGGAATGATGGGAGATATAGAGGGAGAATTGGACGGAGGAAAAGAATGAAGGGGGGAGATTGCGAAATGTCTTAATTTTTATTTAATACTTTATTCGTGTATAGACGTATATCTGGCGGGTAATTGCACTAGTTTTATATAATTAACATTTTCATTTACAGTCATTTCTATTCCACATAGTAAATTTATCCTTCATTAAATCATTCTGTTGAAAGCGTCTTTTATAATTTGCAATAAACATTTACATTAATATGTGGAAATAAAAAAGCCTAACTTTGACTTATTGAGGGGATGTCGCATAAATATATCGCACACCACTATGCAGACTACTGACTAGTAATTTAGAACAAAATAACCGATATTCAAATTTCCATAGACCTACACTGATAAGATATTCATAATCTCGAATATGCGATTCATTTGAACTTCACGGTTTCCGTTAAACATGAAAATAAAATTTAGGTAAACATCAAGAGTTACATAACCTCTCAGCCACTCTGATATATATATATATATATTTATTTATTTATATACATTCACCGTAGTTATAGAATTTTAAAAGTACGTCAGGGTAAACCTAACATTGACAAATAATTTAACTTTCACTGGGAAGGAAAATGTTCAAATACGAGATAACTTGAGGAGATTCAAAATGAATTCCAGCCTATTAAGTACATTCGCTGAAGAAAAAGAAGCATGCAAAAATTTAGAAACATTCTCTAAACGTGTCTTTGCAGATATAAAATAGAACTCAATGTAGTTAATTGAACGGGGATTTTAACTTTTTCCATGGAACATGAAGAACGAGATCATAATTCCTTACTTTATCACGTTTAATAATAAAAGAAGAAATTTTCATTTGAACGTAACAAATACATTTTATTTCTTTTAGTTACAAAACATTGAATCTACATCAGCAGTCACAGCGAAGCTTGGCCATCAGATACCGTTACAATATTACAAATAATTATATGTACAATGGTTAGGTACTCGTTTTAAGTCGTCGACTCCGTCTGTGAAGTTGAAGAAGCCGTTAAGGAGGCGGCTAGGGACAGACACGTCGTGCGAGTAGGCAGCGCTCTTCTCACGATCTCATTGGCACCAGATGGGTTTAGGGATGGAGAGGGTGCACAATGGGGAATATCCTCCGTAGTGCAGGTTTTCACCAGTGATGGTGACCACCATGGTGGTAGGAACCGTCGTCCCAGTGAGATCCATCATCCCAGTGGTGGTAGGAACCATCGTCGTGACCACCGTGGTAGGAACCGTCATCACCGTGGTAAGAGCCATCATCCCAGGCTCCGTGAGCTCCCGCACCACTCCAGGCGTTGTGGGCACCGGTCCATGCGTTCTGAGCACCAGCCCAAGCGCCGTGAGCGGCACCGCCGGCCCAAGCGCCGTGAGCGGCACCGCCGGCCCATGCACCGTGAGCGGCACCGCCGGCCCAGGCACCGTGAGCTCCGGGGACGTGGGCAGGGGTGGGTCCGCAGAAGGGGTAGTTAGGGCAGAGATGAGGGTCTACTCCGGCAGGGATTTTGGCGCCGGCTCCGGCGAGTCCGCCGTGGTGTCCGTAGGCGGCGTAGGCGGGGGCGGCGTATGGGGCGACGGCGTGGGCGCCGTGAGCTGCGTGTGCGGCAACAGCCACGTTGTCACAGTAGGGGTAGTTTGGGCAGGTGTGGGGGTTCACTCCGGCGGGGTATTTGGCGGCGTGGGGGATGGCGCCTCCCAAAGCGCCGACCACGCACAGGGCGAGGACGATCTGCATCGGAGACAATGTTATTTATTAATTTACTGCTTAAGTTACTTTACGTATTCCTCCACCCATGACCAAATATTTCGACAATGAAATTTTTCATAAACTTGCCGTATCATTAAAATTATTCATCTAAGCAAAGTGATTTTTGGAGAAGGTGTCCATTGAATTTGATGGAAATCTATTTGTTGTTTATGATCTTTTTAATATGAACTGTGCTTTTTTGAATGAAATAAATTACTTCTAATGTTGCTACGTAATTTTTTATATCTTACCATCTTAGATGCCATGTCTGACGTTAGTGAGTGAACTGCTGCTGGTTCCTTGGCTGGAGTCAACGCTGTGCTGATGACCACAACACATAAAATACGCCGTTTTATACTGGAGAAATTCATCTGCCCCGCCCTCCTTTCATCGATCACCTCGTCCATGGACCATAGGACTGTGGACCCCTCAGCGAGTGGTGGCCTCCAAACGCAACTTTCATTCACTTTCCTTCCCCGTTTCCACTTATCACCGTTATTTTCATCCTTGGTCTACCCAGTATTATTATTCCGAAAAAATGGATATGCTCTCTTTTAAATTCCCTTAAATTTTATAGATTAAATTGCCTTAAAACAGGAATGCATTACCTAAAGCATTACTCCAAATATGAACTAATATGTCCTTAAGTAACTCAAAAAATTTTTCATGTTCGAATAATGTCAATAGAAATGAAGCTCATAACCTGGAAATATGTAGTCCTTGTTTCTATGATTTTAGGAAAACTTTGAAAAGTATCATGTGACAAGATAAAGTAACTTATAGTCCTGATGGGGAAGCCGTTCAGGAAAATGTAACGATATCAACATCATTCTTATATGCACGTATGAATAATAATGTATTGCTTACCGTGAAAATGAAAGCAACTTGAGTAAATTCAGAAAAAATCTGCCATTTTTTAAAAGTTATCTGCATTTTGGAAACTGATTTTGTAATATGTAAATTTATAGCCTCTAAATATTAATTCTATACATTCGTTTTCAATGTTTCATTGAAATAAAATCAATCGTTGTTAACATTTTATATATTAGGTACTATTTTTTTCTTAATTATTTATGTTCCACATAGTAACAATTATTAAGTACTTCTTTATCTTAATGGCTAAAATACGTTATTTATAATATGTTATAAATACCTACATCAGTACAGATAAATGAAGAAAGGTCTGGCTTTGATTTTTTGTGACACTCTTGTATGACTATATTTTAATCCATTTTGTAGCGTTCGTATTTGCTATATAAATACTATAACCGATTTTATAATATTCTCAGAACAAAGCTGTTATGATATTCATTATCTCGGATATATGTTACATTTTACCCTTCCTGTCTCCGATGTAAATTTTCAATATATTTTTGTTCCTTATTAATAGCTGAAATAATTTATCTATTGATCTAATTAAACCAAGCTTTGGTTTTATGTATATAGAAAGTACCTCAAGCGCAGTAACAAATAACCTTGCTAAAAACTGTGATTTGTGCTCACGAAATTTATACAAATGTAATTCTTTTTAGACATCTCATTTGCTTAAATCCTCTTAAAATTTAAGGCTTAAGTAATAAAAATAATTAACTCGAGACTTTACTACAGCGGAAATTTTTTATTGGAAAACATCTAATTAGTTGTCAAGTTTTCACCATACATACTCGTCTTATGCGATTTAAAATTTTACATTGAGCTCAAAAGAGATTCGTTCAAGTTTGAGAATGACGAAAAAACGTGGTGTTTTACGGTATATTTGTTGTACCGATCCATTTTACCAGTACATAACCGAACCAAAGATATGGCCAGAATAAAGCAGACTAAGTTTACTATAATCAGCACAGAGTACTACAATTTTTTAATAATTTGTCAAATTCGCCAAAACAAATTATTTTTCAAGTAAAACATTAGAGCTTCATTTTCTGACGCAATATGAAAAAGAGCATTTTATTTATTGAGGTTTATATAGAATTTTAAATTTAAAATTCTTTATAAATTCAGTAATAAAATTTTACCAGCGTTCAATCTTCATCAAATAAAGGTTGGAGACCTTAATTTTAGTGAAAATTAAGAAATATTACTGACGCTGGAATTCAATCCTCTGTCCGTATGAAGCCCTCTCATGGAAGGCATCCTGCCCAGTGGCCGTTAGTTTCTGACCCCATTCCTATACGATATTTCAATTCCTTAAAAGGTCCCCTACTGTGGCAGTTCTATATTTGTCCATTCAATCCGTCAATTAATTCTGGAAACCATTTTTCACCAATTCTCCCCAAGAAGAGACAACAACCGAAGATTCTTCGTTAAAACCTCTGCTAGAAAAACAAGAAACATTCTATCATTTAAGTACAATTGATTATGTTCCTTATTAAAATAATTTAGTATTAACAGTTTGGAAGAATTTGGACATAAACAGGAATTAAGTTGAAAAAAAATAACTAAATGAAAAATAATAATCTCAGTCAATCTGGAAGGTTTTTGTCATCATTCCGTTTTTGTTTATCTGTATTTAAAATAAATTAATCTATAAAATTTAAAGGAATTTAAAAGAGAGCATATCCATTTTTTCGGAATAATAATACTGGGTAGACCAAGGATGAAAATAACGGTGATAAGTGGAAACGGGGAAGGAAAGTGAATGAAAGTTGCGTTTGGAGGCCACCACTCGCTGAGGGGTCCACAGTCCTATGGTCCATGGACGAGGTGATCGATGAAAGGAGGGCGGGGCAGATGAATTTCTCCAGTATAAAACGGCGTATTTTATGTGTTGTGGTCATCAGCACAGCGTTGACTCCAGCCAAGGAACCAGCAGCAGTTCACTCACTAACGTCAGACATGGCATCTAAGATGGTAAGATATAAAAAATTACGTAGCAACATTAGAAGTAATTTATTTCATTCAAAAAAGCACAGTTCATATTAAAAAGATCATAAACAACAAATAGATTTCCATCAAATTCAATGGACACCTTCTCCAAAAATCACTTTGCTTAGATGAATAATTTTAATGATACGGCAAGTTTATGAAAAATTTCATTGTCGAAATATTTGGTCATGGGTGGAGGAATACGTAAAGTAACTTAAGCAGTAAATTAATAAATAACATTGTCTCCGATGCAGATCGTCCTCGCCCTGTGCGTGGTCGGCGCTTTGGGAGGCGCCATCCCCCACGCCGCCAAATACCCCGCCGGAGTGAACCCCCACACCTGCCCAAACTACCCCTACTGTGACAACGTGGCTGTTGCCGCACACGCAGCTCACGGCGCCCACGCCATCGCCCCATATGCCGCCCCCGCCTACGCCGCCTACGGACACCACGGCGGACTCGCCGGAGCCGGCGCCAAAATCCCTGCCGGAGTAGACCCTCATCTCTGCCCTAACTACCCCTTCTGCGGACCCACCCCTGCCCACGTCCCCGGAGCTCACGGTGCATGGGCCGGCGGTGCCGCTCACGGTGCATGGGCCGGCGGTGCCGCTCACGGCGCTTGGGCAGGCGGTGCCGCTCACGGCGCTTGGGCCGGTGCCCACAACGCCTGGGGTGGTGCCGGAGCTCACGGAGCTTGGGATGATGGCTCTTACCACGGTGATGACGGTTCCTACCACGGTGGTCACGACGATGGTTCCTACCACCACTGGGATGATGGATCTCACTGGGACGACGGTTCCTACCACCATGGTGGTCACCATCACTGGTGAAAACCTGCACTACGGAGGATATTCCCCATTGTGCACCCTCTCCATCCCTAAACCCATCTGGTGCCAATGAGATCGTGAGAAGAGCGCTGCCTACTCGCACGACGTGTCTGTCCCTAGCCGCCTCCTTAACGGCTTCTTCAACTTCACAGATGGAGTCGACGACTTAAAACGAGTACCTAACCATTGTACATATAATTATTTGTAATATTGTAACGGTATCTGATGGCCAAGCTTCGCTGTGACTGCTGATGTAGATTCAATGTTTTGTAACTAAAAGAAATAAAATGTATTTGTTACGTTCAAATGAAAATTTATTCTTTTATTATTAAACGTGATAAAGTAAGGAATTACGATCTCGTTCTTGATGTTCCATGGAAAAAATTAAAATCGCCGATTAATTAACTACTTAGAGTTATATTTTATATCTGCAATACCACGCTTGAAAATTTCTACCTACATTTGTTCCATGCTTCTAGATGTGTTTTCTTTAAAACGATCTATATCCGAAGCTCTTTTGCCAATATTTCGAATTTATATGAGCAAATGAATGCCTGCACGCCGAAATGTCGCGTTTTACGTGTTATCTTATGGAAAATATAAATGATTCCTAAGATTCGAACCCGGGGCTTAATGAAATGAATAATTTTCCAGGGACCTCCTAGCTAGTAGAAACAATATGCCGTTTACCGCTTATCGCATGAACTAACGGTTCTCGAGATACCATTGGGGACATACAGATAGACAGGCAAACACTTGTAAAATTAGATAAAGGATAGTTCGTAACCAAGAACAACCGAATTTATTTATTTCAGATTTATTCAATATCTTGCGTTACGTTGCATTTAAATAAGTAAAAAGTATTAAGAGTTATGTAAAGAGAGAGTGGGAAGAAGTGCAGGATAGAAAGGAAGGGACAGAAAATATTATAGATAGATGAAGGTCTTTATTCTTGCGCTGTGTAAATTTAAATCCAACAGTAATGAAATGAATGATGGATGTATTTGCAGAGGTTATTTTTTACCCAATATGACGATATTTACTATTACTTATTTTAATGACCTACAAAGATTTCATACCATTATGTTGCAATTTGGATAATATTCTCCCTAAAATCAATTCTTTTGCCATTTAGGAATGAATTATCTCAAAGAATAATGACAAAAAATTTAATTAACAAATAATATATATTCTTCCCGTAAAATCGATGAGATTTAATATTAGTTTAAAAATAATTTTTGAGTTTTTCTATCAGGAAGATAATGAAATTTAATTTTTTTTCTTATAGTCAGTAATTCTTTGGTTAAGCAGAGACTAATGACTGATTTCACCCTTTTATAATGAAATCCCAATTCAAGAACTGCAGCAATTCAAATCGAAAACTTGAACGTTAATATTTCAAATGTACAAAAAAGAATCAATGTAATGCCGAAGGAGAGACATAATGATTACATTGTAGAGTTCATCGGCGGAATAAGGTATCATAAAATTTCATAATCGAATTTAAATACTGACGGTATAGTCTGCGAATTGACGTGATCACTTAATGAGAAAATCTGATGTGGCCAACACATGACTTTCTCCATACAAAGCAATGAATATGATAACTCTCGATGTCGGCGTTATCAGAAATAATTAACAGCGATTACACTAGAGAATATTTAAAAAATATTTTCAATAGTCTTTTTTTTTTAATAATAATTTAATTAAATTGTTAGCTGTTTCTATGGTTAATAAAATATCTATGAATAATTAATATCACCCTTGGAGCATACGCACCGCTATCAACAATTAGAAAGTTTTATCAAGCCGCGGAAACAATGTTATCACTTACTTTGTGTTATTAGAAAATAAACATTTAAAATGAGAAAAGTGAATACGTAGAAAAAAAAATGAAAATAGAATACGGAATAATGCGAACACATGACCTCGACAGCCACAACCTAACGGTCAAACCAAACTGCTACGTCCGCCTCTTATGAATGGATTTATCGTGTATAGTACTCAAGCAGTGACTCGGGCAATATAAACTTATTTTTATTAATAAAATAAAACGGCTTGGTATTGGCCCTGATATATATCTATGTACGTTCATCGGACGTCATGAACAATATATCCACGATGTTTCAGCCAAATCGGTTTGGGGTCAGTAGTGCCCCAGGTTAGCGACGTGTTTAACGTACATTTAGAAGAAACGCCAAAATATCTATTAAACTATCGGTTTTACAAGCAATTGTTTCAAATAAAAATTGTAGCAAATATTATTCTCTATAATATTTTTCATATCAACTATTTATAAAAATTGAGTTTTCAAGGAGATATTCGAAATAAAATCAGATGTGGCCAACACATGACTTTCTCTATATTTGTGGTATAGATATTTAAATTATTATGAATAGCATTATAAGGCAAAATTACTATTCCGTATCGTAAAAGAATACAGTAGTCCTTATTGCCGTAAATTATATTTTGAATATGTTTACAGAATTCACCGATATATGGTGTCACTGTATACTGAAAATTTGCGAATAAATTAATTTTCTACTAAATGGAAGGTTCTACGAAAATTTGTTTAAAACAAAATATGAAAGAAATATTATTCTCTACATCTTTGGTCCTCACAATTATTACCAATAGTGAAGGTTTTAAGGAGATATGTGACGGAAACCGAAAAAACCGATTATTTGTAATAATTACACTCTCTACATTTTTGTAATAGTCAATGTACACTATAATGAAGTATTACCGGAGAAATATTGTATAAACCAAAACGGTTTTCGAATAAATCTCAACTTCCGGTTAACCGGTATTCTCCAAAAACTAATCAGCTCATCGTGCTCATACCAAAGTGTTATAAATGAAATTTTGTAATGAGTTAGAGCGCCCACAACCACATACACAGACATCATTCCGAAAATAGTCTAAACGTGTTCTAGGGACCTCAACACGTATTTCCGTTAAAATCTCAGTCGATTTTTTTCATGATAACAATACTTCCACTATACTATATGGAGAAAGTAAAAAATAGTAGATAAAATCAATAGATTACACAAAAAACATTTCTCGTAATAGCTCTCTCACGCTAATTAAAAATTTTCATAGAAAAGAGTAGAGACTGCACAATTTAGAAGGAATTTTTATAGAGGGAGCATAACAGCGTTAAATACTGTCCTTTCCGTTCAACAGTTCTGCGAAAGTAATTACTTAGTCTGTCAGTATAGTTATTCGCAATAGGCAGGTTCAAACGAATATTTCATTCAGTTCTCAATGAGAACAAGTTACATAATAAGAGAAGATATTTTCGATTGAACGTAACAAATACATTTTATTTCTTTTAGTTACAAAACACTGAATCTACATCAGCAGACACAGCGAAGCTTGGCCACCAGATACCGTTACAATATTACAAATAATTATATGTACAATGGTTAGGTACTCGTTTTCCGTCGTCGACTCCATCTGTGAAGTTGAAGAAGCCGATAAGGAGGCGGCTAGGGACAGACACGTCGTGCGACTAGGCAGCGCTCTTCTCACGATCTCATTGGCACCAGATGGGTTTAGGGATAGAGAGGGTGCACAATGGGGAATATCCGCCATAGTGCAGGTTTTCACCAGTGATGGTGACCACCATCGTGGTAGGAACCGTCGTCCCAGTGTGATCCATCATCCCAGTGGTGGTAGGAACCATCGTCGTGACCACCGTGGTAGGAACCATCGTCGTGACCACCGTGGTAGGAACCGTCATCACCGTGGTAAGAGCCATCATCCCAAGCTCCGTGAGCTCCGGCACCACCCCAGGCGTTGTGGGCACCGGCCCAAGCGCCGTGAGCGGCACCGCCGGCCCAAGCGCCGTGAGCGGCACCGCCAGCCCAAGCGCCGTGAGCGGCACCGCCGGCCCAGGCACCGTGAGCTCCGGGTACGTGGGCAGGGGTGGGTCCGCAGAAGGGGTAGTTAGGGCAGAGATGAGGGTCTACTCCGGCAGGGATTTTGGCGCCGGCTCCGGCGAGTCCGCCGTGATGTCCGTAGGCGGCGTAGGCGGGGGCGGCGTATGGGGCGATGGCGTGGGCGCCGTGAGCAGCGTGTGCGGCAACAGCCACGTTGTCACAGTAGGGGTAGTTTGGGCAGGTGTGGGGGTTCACTCCGGCGGGGTATTTGGCGGCGTGGGGGATGGCGCCTCCCAAAGCGCCGACCACGCACAGGGCGAGGACGATCTGCATCGGAGACAATGTTATTTATTAATTTACTGCTTATGTTACTCTCTTCCTTAATTTAAGACGAAATTTTTTGATTATACATTTGTTTAGAATTTACATATCAACAAAATTATTTATCTGGATAAAATGATTTTTGAGAAAGATCAATTTAATTGATTAAATTTCTACTTGGATTTTATAATATTTATAAAATCAAAGGAATTTTTATGAATTAAATAAAATCAATTTATGGAATTTGCCTTAAGATTTTGTGTCTTACCATCTTAGATGCCATGTTGACGTTGGTGAGAGATCTGCTGCTGCTGGTTCTTTGTCTGAAGTCAACGGTGTGCTGATGACTATAGCAGATATAACACGCCGTTTTATAGTGGGACAATTCAGGTGCCCCGCCCTCTTTTCATCCCTTTCCATCGATCACCTCGTCCATGGACCATCGGGCTTGGGACCCTTCAGCTGGAGGTGGCCTCCAAACGCATGAAATTCTCCCCTTTCATTCACTTTCCTTCTCAGGTTCCGTTTTCCAACGCTCTTTCCATCCTTGGTCTACCCCGGTATTATTGTTCCGCAAAAAAATGGATTTGCTCCTTTTTAAATTCCCGTGAATACCCAAGTTTAAATTGCTTTTAATGCATATATGGAAGAATGACAGTCCGAAAATATAATTCACCATTAATACACGAATTTTACTGGTTTCTTCATCTTTAATACGTATAATTACACATCTACTTCCTATATCAGTGTCTAAATAGATTTTTTCTCAAAAACATATGCATTTTTATGGCAATAAAAGAACGTTCCAAGCATTTCTAGACAAGATCTTCAGGCAACAACATAGATTTTACCTGTTTCTTGAAATAAATAATGAAAGGTGTCTTCCATTATTAAATGTGGTAATTTAGGGAATTCTTGGAAAAACGAGAAACTAATGCGTCAGGGAAAATGTTTTACTTATTAATGAATTGGATAGGGAAGTGACTAAGGCCAATGTGTAGAACCGAAAATGTTAATGAAGACATTACATGTGGAATACATATAATAACAACAATTCAAATTATTCCTAGTATGTAATAATGAATTTGTAATTATCTAAAAAGGGGTTCATGTTTCAACGCCAACGGAAATCAAGCTTTCAGCCTGTAACTTTAACAAAATTGTTTCTACGATTTCAAGGAGATTTTTCCTTAAAATAGTTTGCGCTTATCAAATAACAGTTAATTTTTATAGCGAAACGATTCATAAAATTAACACACCATTCTCGTTTTTACGATAGATGTACACATATTAACTTATGGATTTCTCTGGAATCTAAAACAAAATTTTAAAACATGCTCTTTTTAAATTACATGTTAACCGTATTTTAGGATTTTTCATTACTTAAGAGCGTAGTCTGTTAATATTAATTCAATAGATTCTTTTAATTTTTTCGTTGAAATTAAATAAAGAGTTGTTAAAATCTAGATATAATAATCTGTCTCACTGTGCGCCGCGTTAATAACTCAAGAACGGCAAGTACGATTTCGGCGATATTTTTGCAATCTAAATCTCGCACTTTATAGACACGCTCACGTCTATCACAAGATTTGATTCCAGGAGCGTCCTTTTCTCCAATTGACTGATATGGGCAGGAGGTAGCACATAAATTATTTGCATTTAAATATTATTTAAAACCATAGTATGAACTCAGTATTTGGACGAGTCTATGAGTGATAGGACAAAATTTATTTTTTAGAGACAATTTGAATGCCTGTCGAATTAGCATAAAATGTCTACATAATCAAATATATATTCATTCCGTCGTAGATGTATGTTTAACTGTATCTTTCCGGTCTCTGTTGTAAATAGTCAATAAAAATTTAGCAATTATCAACAGCTGAAATAATTTCTCCGTCAGCCTAATTTTATCTGTCATGGTATTTAAATGTAGATGGGGCATCAGGCGCAGCAATAAAATAACCTTTATAATTTTTACTCGCACAAAGAGGGTATTTTTAATCATTTCTAGACATCTGAATAAGATAAATCACAATAACTAATAAATTTTACAATAATTTTAATTTAAATATAAATTCTTAGGATAGAATGTTAGTTAGCATGTTTTCATCATTTATAACCGCTTTATGTGATTTAGAGTGTTATGAATAGGTCAGAAGAATGGTACCAATATTGAAGATGGACGTAAGAACATGCAGAGTTTTTTAAGGTATGTTCTATTATACGGAGTCGTGTCAAATGCAATCATTCAAACGGTATTGAGACAATCATGCAGAATATCTATACCAGGACGAGCAAGCTTTTCTGAATGGCGGGCTACATTGGCGGTTGTGAATTCTTCAGCATTGATTGCTGTCACCTAGAGATTGAGGTATCATGTAAGTCAGGGGTCGCCAATTTCTTTTCTAAAAGGGCCTCATGAGGTTTTATATACTAATGTGGAAGCCACATATTCTCTTTAAAATGACTAATAAATGTGCAAAGTAGACAGGGATATCTTTGAGAAATCATTTATTGTGCAGTGTGTATTACGCCCATATTAAAATTATAATCCATCAACACAGTCAAAAAGCATAGTTTAGATTTCGTAAGTGATGTGTGTGTGTGTGTGTGTGTGTGTCTGTGTGTGTGTGTGTGTACACGGCCATATCAGCTGTGTCTCTTGTGATGACCAAGGGATCATCCCGAAAGCTCCAACAACGTCTACAAATGTGTCTCTCCGACACACCAGCGGCTCTCCTTCCGTTAAGTGCTCATTGGGTTTTCTTCAACACCTAGTTGCCCTAATTATTCTTATTTACCTTTCCTCTTCCACATGTGTGTGTGTGTACACACATATAATGTCACTCACTGCTGTCAAATACACAAATATGCCTTAGGTTGTGGTAAGGCGGGCCGGATGAAGTCCGAGGCCGTTATTTGTGGACCCCTGAATTATATCATAATCATGGTAGAAACACGCAGAACTATAATTTTTTCAAATCCAACGAAAAAAATGAATTTGAAGTAAAATTGTTTAGCTTGTGGTTAATAACAATGATTACTGACGGACTCCTTAAAATAACTTTGAAGTCTGAGGGAAAATGAATACTTTATACTGTCTAGCTTACAAATAATTTTACGTCATAAATACTCTTTTGCCATTTTCTTGACTGGATAACAATTTGTTGAATATTTTTCTATATTGTTCCCTTCTATGATCATTGTATCTTCGATTAAACAGTGACTACTGACTGATTTCCATCTGCACTAATTAAATCGTAATGTAAGTACTGCGATATTTCAAATCTGAAACATTTTTGTATCTAAAATGAAAAAAATGTCTAGGATATCTCAACGAAGGGTCATTTTTACAATATTACTTAAATAATCTGCCAATTAGTAAATAATAGGATTCTATAATTAGCATCAAATGTAAATTCCTTTCGGAATATTTTCCGACAAAGACTAGAGGTGGAATATGCGGCTACGGGAAGAAATATGATCGAGAAAGAGATAAATTATGCAAATAAAATATGAAAACTTCTAATGATTTATCATTAAAAAAGGTTAAAAAATTACCGATAAAATATCGTACGAAATGATTGTTATCAGAGCTAATTCAATTTAATTATTTCTTTTCGCCGGAGAGAAGAAAAATGCACAAATTTAGTCAGAAATTTCCTAGCGAGGCATTACAGGTATTAATTACTATAACAGCCATTCTAAAGCCATGTGTAATTGTTCTGAAATTTCAAATATTAGCCGAGGACGAGGTCGAACAAAAAACTTTTAGGCAAAGAATTACTACAACAAAATACTGTCATTTCCATTCAGGATCTCTATGCAGAAAATTGGTTTGTAATTGTTTATTCACCATAGGCAAGGTAAAACGAATATTTATTTCTTTGCTCACTGAGAATAGGTTTAAATAATAAAAGATGATGTTTTCGATTGAACGTAACAACTAAATTTTATTTCTTTTAGTTACAAAACATATAATCTACATCAGCAGTCGCATCGAAGCTTGGCCACCAGATACCTTTACAATATTACAAATAATTATATGTACAATGGTTAGGTACTCGTTTTCCGTCGTCGACTCCACCTGTGAAGTTGAAGAAGACGTTCAGGGGGTAGCTAGGGGCACAACAGCAGCACTTTGCAGACACGTCGTGCGAGTAGACAGCGCTCTTCTCACGATCACATTGGCACCAGATGGGTTTAGGGATGGAGAGGGTGCATAAGGGGGAATATCCGCCGTAGTGCAGGTTTTCACCAGTGATGGTGGCCACCATCGTGGTAGGAACCGTCGTCCCAGTGAGATCCATCATCCCAGTGGTGGTAGGAACCATCGTCGTGACCACCGTGGTAGGAACCATCGTCGTGACCACCGTGGTAGGAACCGTCATCACCATGGTAAGAGCCATCATCCCAGGCTCCGTGAGCTCCGGCACCACCCCAGGCGTTGTGGGCACCGGCCCAAGCGCCGTGAGCGGCACCGCCGGCCCAAGCGCCGTGAGCGGCACCTCCGGCCCAAGCGCCGTGAGCGGCACCGCCGGCCCAGGCACCGTGAGCTCCGGGTACGTGGACAGGGGTGGGTCCGCAGAAGGGGTAGTTAGGGCAGAGATGAGGGTCGACTCCGGCAGGGATTTTGGCGCCGGCTCCGGCGAGTCCGCCGTGGTGTCCGTAGGCGGCGTAGGCGGGGGCGGCGTATGGGGCGACGGCGTGGGCGCCGTGAGCAGCGTGTGCGGCAACAGCCACGTTGTCACAGTAGGGGTAGTTTGGGCAGGTGTGGGGGTTCACTCCGGCGGGGTATTTGGCGGCGTGGGGGATGGCGCCTCCCAGAGCGCCGACCACGCACAGGGCGAGGACGATCTGCATCGGAGACAATGTTATTTATTAATTTACTGCTTAAGTTACTCTCTTCCTTAATTTAAGACGAAATTTTTGTTTATACATTTGTTTAGAATTTATGTATCATCAAAATTATTTATCTAGATAAAGTGATTTTTGGGGAAGGTCAATTTAATTGATTAAAATTCTGCTTGGGTTTTATGATATTTATAAAATTGAAGGATCTTTTCTGAATTATATAAAATCAATTCATGGAATTTGCCTTAAGTTTTAGTAGCTTACCATCTTAGATGCCATGTTGACTGAAGTAGTAGAACTGCTGCTGGTGGTTCCTTGTCTGAAGACAACGCTGTGCTGATGACTACAACAGGTATAACACGCCGTTTTATAGTGAGACAATTCAGGTGCCGCGCCCTCTTTTCATCCCTTTCCATCGATCACCTCGTCCATGGACCATCGGGCTTGGGACCCCTCAGCAAGAGGTGGCCTCCAAACGCCTGAAATTCTCCCCTTTCATTCACTTTCCTTCCTAGATTCCACTTGCCACCGCTCTTTTCATCCTTGGTCACCGCGGGATTATTGTTTCTTATAGAATGAATTTTTTCTTTTTTAAATTCCTGTGGATATTCTGCTTTAAGTTTCTTCTAATACAAAATCACAAGCATTACATTGCGAAATAGTGCATTATTATACGATTCTAACTTAATCACCTTTACTCGGATTTCTTATTTATATCCACTCTACATTAAATTAATAAATTGTTTTAAATAATTTTAATAATTTAATAATTATTTTGCATCGTTTGTATATAAATAAACAATATAACCGTAATTTAGAATTCCAAGGTATTGGAAGATATTGTGAAGGATGACTTCCCTAATTAATTGCGGTAATTGACTGAGTGAGCCGTTAAACGTGAAATGAAAACGTCAGGAAATTTTTTTATGAGTTTAAGGTAGCATAAAAATGGAGCTAAAGCATGGATATAAAAGAAAAAATAGGTTTTTAACATTCAAAAAAGACTGAGCAATAAAACTGACACGAAAAGAACCATTTTTAAATTCGATAGTAAAACAGAAGCGATTCCCAATAATGTTACGATATCGATCTCATTTTATAGATAGTCATGCCCATAATAATTTATAGACTTCGTTGGAAATGAAAGCATATTTAGCAACAGTATTGAAAATATGCCAATTTTAAAATTACTATTTCTGAATTTTAGGGGAAATTATTTACATACATAAAACTTTATTTCTATTATCAATTCTATATGCTATTTTTATTACACGTATCTCGTTGAAATAAAATGAATTCTTGTAAACATTTCATATAATTAGCAATATCACTTATATTTATTTATAATTTCTGCTCCACATAATATCAACTATTAAATAAATGTATCCTTCATTATTCATTTATTTAAATACTTTATCAATAATATGTAATAAATATTATCATTAGTACCTGGAGATGAACAAAAGCTTTGCATTGATTTTATTTTGTGCTATTTTATTTTTTATGACTTTTTATTATCCATTTTGTAGAATTTTCTGGCAGTACAGAAAATAATGAGCAATTTCAAATATTCTCTGAACAGAACATATGTGATATATCATATCTCGAGATATACGTTTCACTTCATCTGGTATGTCTCCATTGTAAATAGTAAGTAAAATTTTGGCAAATATCAACAGCTGAATTAATCTCTCCTTCAGCCATAACTTTTAAATATAGAGTATATAAATTTTTCCCACGAAATTTCACTAGCTGTAATCTTTTCAAAATATATTAATTACAAAAATCCCTTTAAATAATAAGATTCAAAAATAACCATTTTGTATAAGAGAAAATTTCTCGAAAAATCCGTGAAATATAAGTATAGAGCGTTAATTATCAAATTTTCACAATTCATGATCGCCTTATGTGATTTAAAATATCATGAATGTGTCAAAAGAGGTAACCAAAATTGAAGATGCACGAAAGAACGCGTAGAGGTTTTTACGGTATATTCTTTTATACAGAATCGCTGTACCGACTTACTACTATAGTAAAAGCATTGCCAGAATAATGCAGAGTAAATGTACGATAATTACTGTAGAGAGATACGCAGAGCTATAATTTTTATAATTTTTTGCATCGATTTTTTTAGACGGTACAATATGGGGCGTTGGTCTAAGATGGAAATGGCAGAGCTGAAGGGAAAAAAGTGAGAGAGAGAAGTTTTTCAGGAACTTGGAGGACACCGCAATTCCCCTCGACTAGGGGTTTGGTGCTCGAGTCTGCAGTACCGAGGTTATCAAGGGAAGAGGGCGTGGCAGGCGGTTATCCCACTATAAAACGGCGTACCGCGTCCCTTGTTGTCAGCAGCACAGCGAAGCCTAAAGCCAAAGCACCAGCAGCAGCACCCTCCCGGTTCTTTACACTCCTTCATCATGGCAGCCAAATTGGTGAGATAATACAAAACGTATAGAGGAAAAAAGCCTCCGATAAATTCCGATTTCTTTCATGTGCAGTAATTACTTTCTTCATTTAATTCGACGTTTAAAGGCGATTTCGGGCGTTTGTTGTCTGTTTCAACAAACAATTTTTTTGCATTTAAAATTTAAAAGGAATAAAAAATTATAAAATCATAATTTCATCCTTTCAAATCTGATTATCGAGCGATTGACATCATATATGAGTATACTTCATAATATAATTTGCGCAATATGGAAACTCGTTTAAAAATGCTTAAAACTCAATTTTTTCATCAATGAAATGCTATATTACTAATGTTTTCGATATAAGTAAGTTATTAAATAACTGTCGCCTTCCTTCGAATCGACAAAATGTAGTCTACTTCCAATGAACAAATGCACTCTCAGTGAGATTTATTCAAAAGTCGTAAAATGTATAAGTATATTCGGAATATGATTATAAAGGCGTCGATTTATAAGAACTCATTTTTTCGCACCTATTTTCTTTCAAGTTTAAAAGTTTATTCTAAAGGAGCTCTTTGCTTTATAGATTGTTCTCGCTCTGTGTGTGGTTGCTGCTTTGGGTACCGGCGTCCCCCACGCCGCCCAATACCCCGCCGGAGTTGACCCCCACACCTGCCCCAACTACCCCAACTGCGATAACGTAGCCCTTGCTGCCCACGCCACCGGAGCCGCACACCACGCTCACTATGCCGCACCCGCCTACGCCGCCTACGGACACCACGCCGGAGTTCCAGGAGCCGCCGCAGCATACCCCGCCGGAGTAGACCCCCACGTGTGCCCCAACTACCCTTACTGCGGACCAACCCCCGCCCACGTCCCCGGAGCTGCTGCCGCTCACGGCGCCTGGGCCGGCGCCGCCGCCCACAATGCTTGGGCCGCACCCGCCGCTCACGGTGCCTGGAACGGCGCCGCCGCTCATAACGCATGGGCCGCACCCGCCGCCGCTCACGGCGCCTGGGCAGCACCTGCTCACGCCGCCGGCCACGGTGCCGCTCATTACCCGGCTGGCGTCAACCCCCACTCCTGCCCCAACTACCCTTACTGCCACTGAGACGCTCTATCGGCCCTGAAGGAAAGGACTTCCTGAATACGTAATGCACCCACCGCTGCTGCTGCAGGACTCCTGTCACACCCAACTCACGTCTTTTCGGGTTCAAGCCATTCGCAACTAACAGACGGAGGCAAATGAGTTCCTAATCATCATACGGTTAATTTTTTTGTTGAACCCTATGTGATACTCTTGGCCTAGCTTTGCTGTGACTGCTCATTTCTTTTTTTTGTGCATTTATGCAAAAACAACAAAAAAAAAGTTGAAATAAAGAAGTATTTCCGATGTATTTTGTCGTTTCGCTCTATATCGGTATAACCCTTTTATTCTCCTAACTTTCATTTTTTTAAATGACTTAAAATCTCGGAAATTTTCCGTTACGAACTACATTTATTCTCGTCGCAATTTGCTACGGAAAAATATAATGTCCGTTTGCCACAAAAGAATTTTTTTAACTGCAACGGAAATTAAATTTTTTTTATTCGTCAAAATCTTTTAAAAATACTAATTCCAACCCCCATTCCCCTTGACGGCGTTTATAGGATGCCGCACCTAAAACGGATTATTTTCAGCTCGGGAAGAAATAAAATGGTTGAGCTCATAGCGCGGGGTGGAGTCAACAAAGCGAACGACTATGACGGTCAAAGTTTTTAATCCGTAATTGTCGGAAAAAGAGACGGTGTCTCCGCCTACGGAGTGGGAAGGCCAAGGAGTGTCTCTCTCTCTCTCTCTCTCGAGGTTCGCCTAGGGCGGCTGTGGTGACGCGAGGAGGGAGAAGAATAGGAAGTGGAGGGAAGCACGTGAAAAGTGAAAGGGCGAAAGGCGAAGCGAGGAACGAGCGCTTATCGGGGAGAAAAAAGGAGAACATTCGCACGCTGGCTATTTGTTTGAGGTAATCTACATTTTTTCATTCCTCTCAAATTGAATACGTTCCAACAATTTACAAGGCTAATGGTTAAAGCGAGATACGCGTTAGTGAACTACTTTCATGACTAAAACGAGGCGGAGTGCTCAGGGCAGAGTGAGCTCGTATGTACCTATTCACGCGTAGACGTTACGTGTGAGACTGCCCGAGCAGGTTAATGATTTATAACGCTAAACTTGTGTGCTACTTCGTCAAAGTGCTCGTTTGGTTTATCAATTACGATTTTCCTTAATATTACTTGAAATTCTGGTTTGAGGACCAAAGTTATATACATATATAGAGTGATACGAAGATGAATTGGTTCCGTACAACACATTTTCAGCTGGATCTATAAAAATAATTCATTTGTATAGGATGTCCTAAAAATTCCTTTTATTAGATGTTAAGATTGAGTAGCCAACAAATGTCACATTTGTTATATATGTATTTTTTATATTTATAGCTTATGCGACATGTACTTATAATAATAAATAACATCGGTTTGGAGGTCTCGTTAGTCCCTTTGTCCCTGAGCAGTGTGAGCTGCAATTTCGACGTGTTATTTTTATTCTTGCTTTTTTCAGTTTGAAGATGAGTGACCAGAGTTCGTCTGTCTTTTATTTGTGATACTACTTGTTGGGAACTCGGGGTAGAGAAACTTTTGGGACACCCTGCACATCCACGCTTTAAAGATAAGAATTACGATTAAGAACAAAATAAGTTTAAAATAACGTTGCATTGGTCATCGTTCAGCTACATAGCTTCATTTATTCTGAATTTTTTCTTCGGAAGATAGTTGTTAACAAAAATAGGGAAACTCGATAAAGAATTCGTAAGAGCAATTTTAATCAAGAAAAATAAATATATAAAAGTCTTTCTTCGAAATATTTTCTCGGTTATCGACTCATTTTTAGAAGCGCAAAAAAAACTTGAGGGTACACACGTAAATTGATTGCCACAGTTAAATTTGATTTTACTATTTTATAGGTTGTAAGAGGTGTGATTGATTGAAATGAGTATATGCCAAAATAACGAGAGTGAAATGATGGAAATTTAACCTATATGCGTGTGTGCATAATACTGATCACAGATGTGAAGATTGAGATTCACCTACCCGGCAAATGGGAGACCCGGGTTCAAGTCCCGGTCAAGTTCGGAATTTTTCTCCTTCTCAATCTTCACATATATGCCAAAATTCCGGAATATTTCTGTTCAGATATCATTGTTTATTAGGAAGCAACTACGTTTTCCTAATATAATACGGAAAATATATTGGAATGAAATAAAGGATTTATCAAGTCCATGTTCCTTTCGTAAATTTTTGTAGTCATGTTTACCTGTTTAACACTTTATATCCTGACGGTACTCAGAAGTACTACTGTTATGTTTGTTGTAGTATGTACACAGTGACCTGACGGTACTTTTGAGTACCATATAACTTTTTTAAATAAAACTTTTTAAAATCATTTGTAAGCTAATAACTCTTATTAATTACATAAAACACCCCCTTAGCATTTAAAAAAAAGTAAAGGAATATTTTTTAAATAATTCATAATATAAAGGGTTGAACCACCTATCTTCGGAATGCGACATAAATAGGTCTTTATTCATCATAAGAGAATGCGATGTTTTTATTTCCACGTAGTTAACAAATTAGTTTTTAATTCATAATTTACTGTAGTAGATGAGACCAAAGAAGCCGAAATCGGCTATCTTTAAAAATATTTTTATTCCACCTTATTTAAACAAGTTAAATATAAAATAATATGAAAAAACAGAAAGCATTAAATCGTTTAAGTCAATATTTAAAATAATACTCATAAAATGACCTTTAATAGGGTGGGATGAAAAATTATGTGACTCCAGTAGCCATAAAATATCTTACATAATTCTTTTCTGAATGAAAGATTAAATAGTATTTAAGTAAAATGAGTTTAACTATATCTATGATTACTGTATAATAAATATTCAGATATTACCTTTTAGTGTCAGATAAATATAAAGATGTGTCTCGCACAAGGTTACATGTTTTATGCATAAAAACCTAAATAAGATCAATTAGCCTTTCTAGAAGTTAATAAATTTCAAAATAAGGACAAGATAAAAGAATTGTTGTGCGTAATATGATTTTTAAAACTTCTTCTGGGTTCATTTCTACTCTTCGTAATGAATAATATTTACAGACATAAATGGATACATATGTGGTGACATATCAAGTTTCATTTTAAAAACTATTTTATAAATAATGTTGATATCGGTGCTATTTTCACTGTATTTCCATTATTTATAGTTTTATTTATGTTTAATTCATAGTTTTTCATCAACTGATCACTTAGTATATCTCCTCAATCTCTCCTGGTTAATCCACTTTTTTGGCATTTTCACACCTAATATTATTACTTAGATTGATAGATTTCAAGAGTTTCTGAATTTCTGCGGATTATAATTATGTTTATTTTCGCTTAAAGCGTTAATCGTCGGAAATTCCAAAATTTCAAATGGCGTCATGACGAAATTATGACTACCAGAGGATTCTGGTTTTCAAGAGTGAAAGGCCTCTCGGAACAACTTGATGGCAGTAACGCCTCCCCGGAAGGTAGAAGGATAACTCCTTTTTTTCTTTTTAAAATATTCATAAATAATTCTTAGTGCCGCACGAATTTGAAATTTAACATTTTGACGCTTCAAAATTGTTTGTACATTTTTCATCACGATTCCATTAGTTTATTTTTTAAATACGGCACACCAATATAAATACTAATAAAGCAATTCTAATTAATTCTAATTAATAATCAATAGGACTTTGTTCATAAAAATTTATTTAAAGGCAAATATTTGTCATAATCATCAACTTTATCCCCCCTTCCATTGTTTCAACACGCAGGTTAGAATAAACGAAGATTAAAACTCGGTAATAATAATAAGTTATTTTACAAAAGTCATAAAAAAACTGTTTAAAAAAGGTGACGACAGAAAATATACTAATCTAATGATTGGACATGGTAAATTTTCACGTAGTATTTGTTTTTTCATAATAAGGTTGAGTTTACAATTTAGATATCGAAGAAATTATTTAATTCGCAATTTAGCAAAAAGTATTTAGCAATTAAAGTTCCTCTACGATTTTAAGTGCACATCTGGTTTTTCCTCCTGTTTAGGTATTGTTGACCTTATTGTAGAAACTAAGCTCATTCATTAATTGCAGTGTAGTTTCTCAAAGAAACTTTCTAGAAATGTTTTATGAAGCTATTCACATCGGTAAAACAAAAATTTGTACTTCAGAATTATATTTGAGTGCTGAATTGTGGAGAAATATATTTCATTTCATATTTATACGCGTAACTTACGTTATAAAATCACTTTACCATCAGATAAATGCAATCAATATCATTTCAAATAACATTTATACATATATCAATCGTATTGAGGATATCATTTTAGTCAGACTTTTACATATAAGTGGTTAAAAATATCAGAGAAAATGTGAAAAATCTAAGAACAGAAATTATAAAGCATAACTAGAATTTTGTATATGCATATCCTCCGCTATTTAACATCTGTCATTAACGGTTTTACATTAGTTTTCGAACTAAATAATTTAATAACTAAATAACAAAATGAACTGATACTTGACATGATAAAAATATTGGTGTTGGTATTTACCTTTTTGTAGTAACGTAGTAATTTGTGAATATTCATTTTTAAAAATATTGCTAATTAATGAAAAACGTGCTTCATTGTAATATATTATTGCATTCTTGTAAAATTTGTATCGTTAAATGCTAAAATCCTACCAAGAGAGAAGAATTTTTAAATTAAATTGTGAGAAAACGCTGATGCTCATTTCTTATTAGTTTTCCACTCAACGTATCGAAAATGTGACAAAAAATTATTTGGTGGCATCACTTTATTTTTTCTTTTAAAAGGCGATTATGGACATTTCATCGATAACCTACAAAAATTTAAAATTGCTGCTAAAGACGAAGGCCTATAATGACAAAATTGTAGAAATACGTGGATAAAGTGACACAATTTAACAGCACCATTAAAAAATAAACTCCCATGGCTTCACTTTAGCGCACGCTTCCCCATCTAAATTAATATTGTAATTATGGTCGAGTCGGTGCGATATGATAAGATTTTTTATGCAAATGAATAAATTTATATGATTTATTTAACGCCATTAAGTTATATTCTGTACAGTCGTCTGTCTTCCGCCCATAAAGCGCATACTAAAATTGAATTTGTGATTAACCAAAAAATATGGCAATTTAACTGTACGTGCCATTCAGTAAAGGTGCATTTGTGTAATAGATTAAATAATTAATGGAGTGTGCTTAATCTGCTCGTCCCAAGAGGAAAATTCTTCCAGTTAAGAAATACTTTCAGTTCATCCGACATTTGAACTTTAGAACAATTGTAGCACATTTCTACAGTGACTGGGGTAACCTTGTGGAACTTTTCCATAATGAGCAAATAAAATTATATCTTAGTATTTTCCACTGTTTTAATATTTGCACGTACATGATGCATAACATGATGTATCACATCGAAAGTCGGATCGTATGGAAATATTAAAAAGGTGGGAAATACTAAGTAGTAATTTTATTTTATTGTTGTAGCACATTTCTATCGTAATTTTAGGAAGCAAATAACTTAATTCTACATATCACAAAAATAAGTAATTTGGATTGATTTTCAGGAATTTCAAAGCTACGTATTGTTAACTAACTTCTGTAATTGCACTTACAAAAAGCAAAATTATGAAACAATATAAGTAAGTACTTATCATCTACCTGTCGCATAAACAAACACGCAAATTTTCTAAAGATTGTTTTGAGCAAGATTTTACTTATATCCGCCGTGGTACTCAATTATTTCTCGTGTATTTGAGAAATACGATTATTAAAACAACTTATATAGCGGGAATGTTCACCTAAGAGTACTGTGTTTAATTTTCGAGAAGGGTACAGGAAAAATCAGAAGAGCGGAATATCATTGAAAACAAGTCTTTATTTAATTAAAGCTAAATAACAGTTTTTTGCATATATATCAATGATTTACAGAAGTGAGCAGTAACAGCGAAGCTCGGCCACGATTTAACCAATGTACTTTTACAATAGACTTGTTATGTACAATACTTGGTAAACTCGTTTGCCGGCGTTCATTTCTTGAGGTGGAAGTACTCGTCGGACTGGTGTGATAGGTGCACCGTAGAAGCAGAGGTCAGATTGTGTGGGGACAGGAAACGCGACTGCGCAGTTGTTCCGTCACGGCCGCGTGTCACAGTGGCATTAGAGGAATAGGAGCAGTGGGGGTTAACTCCGGCGGGTTAGTGGGGGGCACCTCCGGGGACGGGAGCGTCGGGTCGGAGGACACCGCTCACCAGTGGTGGTGTGCACCGTGATCCCAGTGACCTGGGTTGTCCAGCCAAGGCTTGTAAGAGCCGTCGTCATAGTGAGCGGCGTTGTCGTACCACGGGTGGTAGGACCCATCGTCCCAGGCACCTGCGCCGGCCAATCCGTGGTGGGCGGGGGTTGGTCCACAGAAGGGGTAGTTGGGGCAGAGGTGCGGGTCCACTCCGGCGGGATAGACAGCGGCGGCTCCGGGAACTCCGGCGTGATGTCCGTATGCGGCGTAGGCGTGGGCGGCGTAGGGAGCGTGGGCGGCGACGGCTACGTTATCGCAGAAGGGGTAGTTGGGGCAGGTGTGGGGGTTGACTCCGGCCGGGTATTTGGCGGCGTGGGGGACGAGTCCTCCCAAAGCACCAGCCACGCACAGGGCGAGGACAATCTGAATTGAAGAGAGAGAAAGATAACTTCACCTTTAGTAACTGATGCGCATCAGACGGTGCATTACCGATATTTCCCAGTAATCGGAATGAATCGAAGGAACGGTTTTAAATGCCGCTAACACCGCAATATACGATAAAACTTTAAATTTAATATTTCTACTTGTTGGGTTGAATAATTCCCCGTAAGGAGGAAAATTAAGATGAAATCGACAGATTCGTTTTCTTAAGAAGGCTGATGTTATTTTTATCATAATTTCGATCGTATTTTGAAAATCTTTACTTTAAGATCAGAGTGGTACTGCCACTGTTTTGCTAATTATTTGAAAATAAAGAGTTCTATGGTTATACAAAGCATGCTAACCATAAACCGATACTGGATTCACTGGAAAAATTGTAGTGTGCGTATTTGTTTTGCTTGTTTTAAGAGTCCAGTAAAAGTACTTCAGGATTTTCATGCGAAAAAATTTACTGACGTGAGGGATTTGAAATGCGGACTGTAAAATTATCGTATCATGGGCTGATTGCCCTGCTTGAAAGCAAAGGAAAATTTGTTGACTTACCAACTTGGAGACCATCTTGATGGAACTGCTGTTGGTACTAATGCCTTAGTCTTCACTGTGCTCCTGATTACCAGGTGCATCTCAAACGTATATATAGTGAAACTCCAGTCTTCCTCTCCACCCATCTGCCCCACCCCCTTCCCGGGCACCGCCTCCCTGCACCCTCTAGCCTAGGACCCTTGGGCAAGAGTCTCATGGTGGCCTCCAAGAATTTCTCCCTCTCTTTACTCTTCCCTATCTTCCCACCGCTTTTTTCCTCCCTTCTCTTCCTGCTCTAGACCAACGCCCATGGCCTCCGACACCTGATGTCCCCTCTCCCTAGCCAATGTTGTTAAAAGGGGGCTATTTGGAATCCGCAATAAGGGCGGAGTGTTCTGGAAGTCAGCTAAACATTCCTATTTGAATTGCATCACGTTTTCAGAGCACGTTGGAGCTCGCTCATTACATTACATTATGGTGTGAATTTGGAGGTGGGTCCTTTTCTGTTGCATAATTCAGTGATAAGAAAGGGCGTAAGAAACTTCGAGTACGCCTCACTCGTTTGGGAGAAGAATAAGCGATAAATTTTCACATGAATTTATATTTTTATTAAACTATTTCTCATTGTCAGTTTATTTCCATGATCGTTGGGAATGATGGAGTAGAAATTTGAATGGCGGAATGGTTTGACATTTTTTAATTTCATGCGTTACTCCAATCGAAGCCGAGAAATGTGTAAGAAAAATCCTAGGCGTCATTTAATTCTTTCAAACATCTGTTTTATAAAATCTACTTATATAATTTGATTGTGATACAGCTTGAAGATGTTTGAGCCGATTTTTTAACCTAAAAAACAATATCAGATGTTTTCCTGCATAAGATATTTACATAAGGTGAAGATCGTGAACATTGACACTATTAGAGACAAAAACATTTTTTAAAATACAAAATTCACCTAATCAATGACAATAACATCTTTTGAGAATCGATAACGTAAATAATAATTTATATTTGTTATTTCTGTGCATTGATAAAATTAACTTCTTAATTGCAGAGCAAATCCAATTTTGTCTCTTGGAATATTTTTTACTTTCTAATTCATCAATATTATTCTTAATATCATCTTATGATTACCAAATATTCTTACGGTAAACAGCAACTATTTTACAATGACTGCAATAAAAATATATTTTAATATAATAATTTGCTTTTTTCACCGAAAAAAACAGATGAAATTTTCTACAGAAATTACAACTGTGAAGGGGTCATTGCTTCAGCATTAAACCTTCGCTTAGCACACAATTCAGATCCAATGAACAATAAGTTTTACAATTCATTGTATTAAAAAAATAATTGTTCATAAATATATGCGGTTGAATTAATTTAGTATAATATTGGATAATTTTGATTAAAATGCCACAATGTTAACGTAACTTATGCGTCAAATATTACCGATCGGGCGTGAATGGAGCCATCAAGCGTTAAAGGGTTAAATATTTCTATTTGAAAATCTCTAATACAAATGCAAGGCATTTATTCCGCTATGTGATGGTGAATACCAATGTTGCTGTGTCATGCCGTGTCGATAAAATTTCATGGCGCAATTTGTAAACAGAAAGCCGGCCGGGTTAGACCGGTAGGTAGTGTGCCTGTCTTCTAATCCAAAGGTCGCGGGTTCGAATCTCGCTACGGGCGTGGATGTCGTGATTCGTCTTGGGGTTTTTCTCCTACCTGCAGACAAGCCTTAAAAAACTTGACTTTGCGGAGAAGGCATCATTAAAAAAAATTATTATTTTTATTCAAAAAAGTTTTTGTGTAACATTATTGATAACAATAGCAGTGAGGTATCCAACGGAGAGGGAGGAAAAAGGCGATGGAAGCGATCGCTCCCCCTTGGACTTCCACATTGCCCTACATCTGATGCATTCCGCGTGAAATCCCTTGATTCTGCGCCGCGGAGTAGGACACGTAAAAGAAATATTCTGAAAGAGTTAGGGATTTTCAGATTCGAGGGTCACTGACAGCGGAAGAATGAAGAGGGAGGAGGGGCGAACTCTCTCCTTCTTGGGAAGTTTTTCTGGATACGCCACTGCATCTTAGCCCAATGTTTGTTATTCAAAAGGCCAGCGCCTCCATCGACAAAACGCAGTCTCATTCTCCCTTTTAATCGCTCATTTAAAAAAAAAAAGAATACTTCAAAATTAAATTTTTTATCATTCGTTACGATTACGAGGATTTCTCCTTCATATAGGAGAGATTGTTCACGACGCTAATTCCACGCTTCACCGTAAACAAGTGTATTTTGACACGAAACGATGTTAAAACTCTCGCGGTGAGATATGACGCCCTCCTTCTTCAAGGTCTCCGCAAATCTCTTGCGGTTTCGATCGGAGGGTGATATTTCTCTGTAGAAGAACGAGGAAGAGGGATAAACAACTGCAAATAGTAGGTACCTCTCTCCCATCTCAGATTTTCGATCGAATTTTTTAGAAAAAGTAAATAAAAGGTAAAACACCGCATTAAAAACAATGCCATCGTAATGGTTTCCTCATCCAGAATTCTTGACGTCTAAATCGATCGATATTGGAACTCTCGAATGTTGGATTCGCGACTCTCCGAGAGAGATTTTTCTTTTCTTTTTCAATTCCAGAACGTTCCTACAACTTCGATCGAAAATAAAATTTCGTGGGGGCGTTGTTTTTTCTTAATTCGATCCCTCGGAAGCGAAGCAATGCGCTATTTTTTTTACTACACAAGTTCACCGATAGAACGTATTATTATAACGGCCCTTTCTAAAGACCCCCACTCGCATACCGATCTCAAATGTATGAATTATTTTCCATGTCCGCATAACTCGCTCGTCTATCCTCCACCTGACTTCCGACCGAGCCAATAATGAGACAACCTTCGAACCGCGCGCATTTCTTCGCTAACAGTACACGCCTATGCGCTCTCGGACGTAAAGAGTTTATTATTTTTTCTTTCGCCCTTAAGCAATAGAATGTAGTCTCTTTGCTTTTTTTTAAAATAAGTATTTCTATTGGCTCCACGCCCACCTAATGAAACCTCCGCGATCTTGCGGTACGAAGTTTCTCCGAAGTGAGTAAGAGATGTAGCGGTTTTAAATGGATCGCGCAATACGTGGGCAACGGAGGAATTTTTTCGTTGGGAAAAATTCGCCGTCGCCGGAAGTTTTCGTGAGTAAGAATTCATTTTTCGTTACAATCTCTTTCGAAGTCCGGGTTCCGATAATCGTGATGCCCGCGATGATCGAATAGTTCCCCTTGAAATGCGTGGAGAAAAGTTCGCGATCGTTGTACGATATGTAACTTTAAGTTTTGGTTTTTTAGTCGTTAATTTTACTCCATAACAAAAGTTAAAACATTTTTTTCGTAATTTGTTTTATGTATATAACGCCCAGTATTTCTCGTAATTTTATCACAGATTCGTTAATCATTGAGTGCACATGTTTAATTCCTTCATTGGAAGAATTGTTAACCATTATTACGTTCTTTTACTACATGGGAAGAGAGTATGGCAGTTCTATAAAAATGATTCCGCAATCTCGCCTATTTTTTCCCTGCATTCCGCGTTACGTCCTTGAAGGAAGGAATTTAGGAAGTGCTTTTGTGTACATAATAATCAATTCCGAGTAATGACCTTCGAGGTTTGTGATATTGCACTTCATTTATTTGCGTGTTATTCTTCCTTTATAACCCCGTCACCATTTGATAATAATTTTGGTGTACCTTTACGATGAGGGTCACTAGTAAAATTACTATTATTGATTACTGTTGCTAGCGATATCTAAAAAATATCTTAAGCAATATTAACCTTATTAAATTATCTACTATGTACACTCTAGAGCTCTATACATTAAAAATCATCATTATAGCGCAGTATTTGAATATATACTCTACATAATGAATAAGTCGTGAAGTTGGAATTTCCTATCGTTAAAGTTTCATTTTCCCAATCGTCTTTTTTTCATAATAATTATAAAGTGCTATTAATAATTTCAGGCTTCACTTTGTGGAATTTACTCCTGACAGAAAAAGTAAACTATTCAAATAATTTTTATTGCATTCCATAAGTATTGTACTTTACTGTGGTTTTCGTCATATAAGATGACAACATTTTTAGTGTCCAATTATTGTAGTCATAATCTTGAAGTTCTTTTACAATTTAAATAACGTCGTCACCCTAGATTTGAAAACGCATCCTTATGAACATCTAGAGGACAATTTTGTACTCCAGAGTAATGTTTGTGTAGTACGACTACATTAATAATTTTTTTTGGTACTGGTCGGTTATACGCCCACACGGTATATACATAGAAAACAAAGGTAAAATAGAATAATGATGTTGCGGTTTTTAAGTTTCATCGTTCTCCCACATTGAAAGGATATGTTGACGAGCCTTCGGCTCGCTTTGTTGTAATGGGTAGTCGTCTCCGGGCGCTACCGCGCCCTTCGCCTCGCCCGGAACCAAAGAAACCCTCCACGTTGTCCGGAGATTGGGTTTGTAAAAGTCGAGACCGGCCAATCAGATAATTATTATTTTTTTTTTATGGGGGCTCCGCCCCCAAACCCCAGAGCAACCCAACTACAGTAGTGCCGTTTGTTTTTTGTCATTTTGTTTACATTTTGTAGTAGGGGGTACCCATGTAAAGAAGTGCCCAAACATCTTTACGACATTCCTTTCATTAGAATTGGATTCAAAAGGTTAATCCTTTATTATTAGAAATGGTAACTTTTAAAAAAACTAATAAATAATTGCGTTTCGTTAGCAACTATAAATAAAATTGTAATTAATTGCGTGTGGGCGTATAACCTACCAGCACCAATTTTTTAATATGAAATGTATTTTTTTTTATTTATGATATCACATTAAAGATTCTGATTCAACTTTTTTCGAACTTACAGTTAAATCTAAGTTTTTCAAGTACATTAAAAAGTATATTTCAATAGAAATTTAAAATTAGATTTTTTAGGTTATTATTAATTGGCAAGACCTCTATTTTATTTGCACCATACTGCGGAATAGAATTTTTTCTCCTTCTGATGAGCTTACAATACGATACCGAAATTTGCCGTGGTAATCCCGGATTTGATTGAACGTCTCGGAATCCAAGCGGGTTGCTTAGCATTATGCGTCAAATTGTGTTTATCTTTTTTAAATAGCTATTAATAAATACGTTTGTTTATACATGAATAAACATAAATTGCCAAAAGACTAAATATAGCATGCTTTACCGGCTTCCCTACTAAGGAATATGACATCCCTACCTAATAACTTTATCGGTATCGCACAGGAACACCCATCTTTCTCTCTCTCTACCTGCCGTTCAGACGATATCGTATTTAGTGCCTTTCGCATCTATCAACGGTGATGAGCGTCTCTTCTGAAAGAAGGAAGGGTCTATGCAGCATCCTGAACCTTTACATCAGTTTCCTTTGAATGAAATAATGGGCGGAATCGAATCCTACAAATATAATAACTACCGTATTTACGCATGTTATCGTCGCCCTCACCTATTGATCGCACTATATTTTATCGTTGAAAATTTGTTTCTTTTGATTTCCCCGCATAATAGCCGCAACACACTTTTATGCAGCAGCGATGACAAATTAAAATGGCATGTGAGTTAAAATTATAATTAATTAGCTTTGTTTTCGTACAAATAAATATATATAATCTAGTTCTGCTAACAAAAACGATGCCTTTTTAGGCGCGTTTCGCTTCCAGCATGAGCGCCCATTAGCTTCGGTCTGTCCGTCTGTCTGTCCGTCCGTCCGCATGTTCGTTCTCGGCTTCTACCGATCGGATTTTCATGAAATATGAAATTTCTTGCATTGTTGCTAACATAAACAACATCACAAAAATACGTTTAATTTCCTTACGTATGCATGCGGTACTTTTAAATAGAAAGAAAATGGATTATTTATGACGAATAAAAAACTTCAAAACTCTATTTTCCTTACGTACACTCAAATAATTTCTTTCAAATACTCCATTGCACGAAACGCGCCCATTTGTGGTACGCTGTACACTTTCCTAACTTGTTGGCAGGTGTAGCCGGAAGACGCTTGCGGCAGTTCTTTGGGCTGTAGCTTATTTACTTCTCCAAATAAATTTCGTCTGTTTAGAGCATTTCCTTAATTAATTTCATCATATTTGTTCTGAATGCTTCAATATGTATTTATCTATGGTTTCTATTAAATGACGGGCCAAATTTCAAATAATACATTTATACAAGTAGACGGTGCTTGCATTCTACAAGCATTTCAGCCTATTCTTATTGATGGGGTAAAAACAACGCCTAAAATTATAATTTTAACAATTTCGGATTTTTCTCATTGGTTTTGACTAACAATAAGAACTTATAATCGTGCCAAATTTCAAGTTTCTAGCTCATCTAGAAGTGCCTTATAATTTTTATCCTTTTATGGAAAATAATAGGGTAAAATTTTAAGAATTTCGGATTTTTATCATTGGTTGTGACCAAAAATAAATAATCGTGCCAAATTTCACGACTCTAGCTCATCTGGAAGAACCCTGGAGATTTTGGAGGAAATCCTGTTTTTTCGCTTTTTACGGGTTTTCTGTTATTCCCACGTTTCTGATTAAAAAGTATTGTAAATTATATTAATAACATTTTCATTTATCAATTTAAATGTTATTTATTTATTTATACATAAGTAGTTTAAGTAAATGCGTTATTCTCACCTCTTTGCGAAAACAAAATGTATAAAAGTAATTATCTAGGAGAATTTTTTTAAGGGGTTAAAATTTGTATTATGTAAGTTATATTTATTTAAAACTGTGAAAACAGCTTTATTTACTTGAAATTCGAGGAAATGCGATTGATAATCAAAATGTCACGACGAGGGTGCCTTTGGGTCCCAAAGAATTTCGTCCGAGTTACAATATTTTGTTCATTTCAACGTAAAAAGCGCATTCCTTCATTAAAATCAACATTTTCTGAGCAAATGCTCGGTGACTTTTGGTATGTTTGTGTTAGGAGAACCATTACAAAATTTGTAGTTCCACTACTGACACTGACCCGGAGAAATTCTTGTAGAATCCTGAGCCCGGAGAAACATTGCTTCACCCGGAGTCTCCGGATCATTATGACCCGGAAACCCTAATCATAACTATTAAATGAATTTTCATTATTGATCTTTCAAAATATCGTCCCTGCTCCCTACGGTCACCAACCCCCGTTTCGCTCGATATAGAGAGATTAACATTTTGCAATGAATATGGATGCATATGTCGTTAATTTTCCAAAGAAACTTTATACATAATTTCTTGTATATTTACGCCCATTCTCACTTTTCCTTGTCCGTAGCTCTCTGAATAATCGTCTCCCGTAGTCGAAACTGGGATCTTTTCCGGGATATTTTATTTTTCCATGCCATTATTCGTAAAATAAGGCTGTATGAAAATAAATTTTCATTCTTTTAGGCGTTCCTTCGTTCAAGTCCCGAGTTTGTACGATGATTTTAAGTACCTAATTTTAAAATAAAGACGAAAAATAGGCTGCACTCATTTCCGCGGTGTTACGCATGATGATGATAATGACCCCTACGTTTTTATTATAGGTATGTAGAGATATACATAATATCCTAATTCTGTTGGTCCGTCCGTTGTCCATCCGCCTATGGAGTTAGAAGAGAGAATAAGGAAAACCGACAATAACTAAAAAGCTTTTCAATCTTTTTCGATCAGACTTTGAGGAATTACTTGGCTTTTCAACTTTTCAATTTGAAACTGCTCGCCGTGAACGTAGTAGTCCTGGGTTTGACTCCAAGAGCATATCTTTTCTCCGTTTGAATAACATGGGCAGAGCTGAAACGAACCGAGCAAGCCTTTTTTATATAAAAATTTTAAATAGGTATATTTCTCAGTAATTCCGTAAAAACTATGAAAATGAATTTCCATAACGTAGAAATTCAAATATCATTCGGAAATGCCAAAAATTACGTTTTACGACTACTTTTTCTTGATTTTTACGCATTTATTCAATTCATCGCCGTGACAACTGCAATTGTCATAGTTTGTTGTTCGCTCGGCCCTAATGCGTAAGAAATGTATAAAAATTGTGATAAAATCGTATTAAAACTTAATTTTTGGAGGTTTTCGGATGATGTTTGAATTTCTACGATATGGAAATTAATCTTTATAATTTTCTTCGCATGACTGCGCAAGTTTCGCGTCAAAATCGTATTTATGAGATATTTTAAGATGTTAACGAAATAATGTCTGCACGTCAAAAAAAGTCGATTGATACCTGTTATCTTATGGGAAAAAGAAACTATCCCCGAGAGTTGAAAGGAAATACCCATAAAAACCAACATTTTCACGAGAAATATACAATGCCATAAGCATACTTCCATCAGTGCTACCAATATATGAGCTTAACAATTTTAAACACTAAGCATGTATAATCATTTTCACGAGAAATATACAATGCCATAAGCATACTTCCATCAGTGCTACCAATATATGAGCTTAACAATTTTAAACACTAAGCATGTATAATCACCGACATTCTATCTACTATAAGAAAACGCTTGATGTCTTTGTCGCGGCCTGACCGGACGGTCTCATCAGTTAGTTATGCAAACTGGCTGGTAGATGGCAGCACTTGCCAGTACAATTAGTGCTGCCCCTCCACTGTAACTAATTGCGGCCGCACCTATATTCATTTACGTAAATTGGATGGATGGTAAATACATAATATAATAATAACAATACAATTTATTTCAGCGTTGGCATATACATTTGCATGGTTTCGTCACTTACGTACATATTAACGGGGAGCCCAACTTAAAAATATAAATACGAAACAAATACCATTTAAATCATGTTTTAAAATTTAAGAACATTAAAAGAAACCAATTAACATTTAAATGATTTGTTATAGATAACAATAGAAAAAACAATCACATTTTAATTTCTGGTGACCAATATTTAGCAATTTCTTCTAAAATTAATTGTTATTTTAATACGAGAACTAAATTAGATTAACATTTTGAACAAGTAACGCAGTGAATTTCGAAAGATTTTATTTGAATAATACTTTTGTTGAACTTTATTATGTCTTCTGAACTAAAATTAAGAATTCGTGTCTGCGGTTCCATGGGTAAAATGTAAACACTACCGATACACTCACGTAATTAATTACGTTAGAAAAGTGGGTAAAACATTTTACTACATTATTTAAAATCGATTCGTTCGAATATCTCAATCTATTATTCAATTAATTACGATGGAAAACACAATTAAGATCAATAATTTTATATCTATTTAGAGTAATAATAGGTATTCTTATTTAGGTTCTCCTGTTATTATGTTGACATAAAAACTCATATTCCGCGTAATCAATATTTACTCATCACTACGACACGCTATTTTGTGAGTGTTGGTTGTTTATTAAATAAGATACATTGAGCTTTAGGAGGTTATTCGTTGGTTGGTTTTGGTTAGTTTGTTATTTTCATTGGCTTTCGTTTCGTGTCCATTTTTTGTGTTCTTGTTTTCGTTCTTAGTTGTTCATTTTGTAGTCTATGTTTATATTCTTTGGTTGTGCTCTTGATTTTTGTTCCTTGATTACCTATTTGTCGGTTTACACCTTTTATGCCGGCTATTGGTTACAGTTTAATTCATTTCTTTTTTCTTGGTGGTTTTTACATTGAACTTATATTCTTTGGTTGTACTCTTAATTTATGTTCCACGATTATTTATTTGTCGGTTTACATCCTTTTCTACCGGGTATTGGTTAGCGTTTAATTCATTTCTTTTTTCGTGGTGGTTTTTGTAGTTTTCGTACTGGTTCGTTTCGTGTTCTTTCCACTTTATTTCAAGACTCCTAATGTAGTTTACAGAAAGGAGAGGAGAAGTTTTAGTATGTATCATTTTCTCAAGCTGTCTTCTAAGCGGGAAAAAGTATAACTATTTGCAGTCCGAAATGCACCCGGGCGAAGCCGGGTACGAAAAGCTAGTTTATAAATAATCAGTTTTTCGGTTTCCGTCAAATATCTCCTTAAAAACATCGTTATTGGTAATCTTTGTGAGAATCAAAGTTATAGAGAATAGTATTTCTTCCAAGTTTTGTTTTAAACAAATTTTCGTAGAACCATCCATTTCGGAGATATTTTGCTTTTTCTTAATACCAGTATACAGCTCCAGCACCATGTAGCGGTGAATTCTGTAAACATATTCTAAATACACGTAATTTACGGCAATAAGGACGACTGTAATCTTTTACGACACGAAATAATAACTTTGCCTCATAATGCTATTCATAATAATTTAAATATCTATACCCCAAATATGAAGAAAGTCATGTGCTGGCCACATCAGATTTTTTATACTTGAGTTCTTATTCTTGAATTTGTAACAGGAATAAGTAAGACGCGAAAGAAACTCACTGGCTGATGTTGCTCAGACTATCATATCATTCCTTAATACTATAAATTAATTCAAACTAGCATATGAGCTTGTTTGATTTTTTAAAATGAAATCTTTGCAAATCTATAATTCTTCTTAGAATCACATGATTCAAAAATATTTTATATTACCTTAATACTTTTCATAAACTGGTTAATATGTAGTATATTTTAGGTTTTAACAATAGGAAAGAAAATAAAATCGTTATTTTGGAAAGAATTTGGCCTATACAAAGCATCCTCTCATTTTAATGGTCATGCGGGGAACTCCATCGCGCTTACGTTTGCCGTTGAATTGTAGTACTACTAAAAAACAAAAGATGATCGGTATCACGTGACCGTTATGGACCAATGAAAATCGTAACAATTTCTCGTAGGTGAAAAAAAGAAGTTTTTGCTTGGCTGTTGTGTGTTTATAATAGTTTCAAATATTATAGGAAATTTAGGATATTTATTATCGTCTGATAGTGTATTATCGCATATTCTTATCAACTTGGTGTAAAGTATGAGTTTTACTCGCGTATGATCGAAGCCGGGTGAGGCTGTTTAGTATCAAACGTTTTCATATTCCTAATGAAAAGTTTATGTTGCTGTAAATAGTACATGTGGTTCATTTTCGTAAATATACACTTAAATACGAATGAATCATGGACCAATTAGTTTCTGGGTTAGGTACTCAAAGGGAGGAATCAATGAACGACACAAATCCATCCAACGCCTCTACTAATTTACCAAACATTAGTAGAGTTGTCGTCACTGTCCCTAGTCCTGAAAAGCAGCAGGAAAGTTTTGGTTAGTTTATATTGACACTTTATAGGTTGTGTGTTATTGTTACCTTTCCGTTCTATATTGATTTGGTTTGGTTTTAGCTCCTCGACCACTTAATGTACCTGTAGTTCAAAAACTTCCGAGTGGTGAAGAGAAAACAGCAGAAGCGGATACAAAAGTTCGTGTGATATGGCCAAAAGGGAAAAAACGCAAGAAAACTCAGAGAGATGCTACAGCACCCCGTCAACCATTAACCGGTAATTTGGTTCATATATCGATGTTTTTATTCTTTCTCCCTGTATGCAATATTTTGTGAATATTTTCATTATTTTGTCTAAGCTATAGGCTTTTTTAATTGGGATATATAACATTTTCATTTACAGTTAGATACATAAGACGAATTTTAATTATTTTCTCCTCTCTTAGAATATTTTGAATTTACTACAAACGTTCACACGTACCGTTAAAATAACAAATATTTTTGCAGGGTATGTACGATTCCTGAACGACAGACGTGAAAAAGCAAGAGCTGAAAACCCGAATTTGCCGTTTCCGGAAATAACGCGTCTTCTTGCTCTCGAGTGGAGTAAGTTAGATTCTACGGAAAAGCAAGAGTATTTAGACGCTGCCGAGGTGGATAGGGAACGCTACTTAGAGGAACTTAATGCATACAAACAGACGGAAGCTTATAGAATTTTTACTCAAAAGCAGCAGGAGAAGAAAGCTGCTGCCGCAGCTGCCGCTTCTAGCTCTGCTGAGAAAGGATTATCTGTTAAGGGAAATATAGATGGAGGAAGTCCTGCGATTGCACCAGGAGGTAAAGGTCCACTTATATTTTTAAACGATTGATCAGAAATAAGCAAATGAAAAAAATTAAGATAAATCTCAAGTGTAGTTATAGTACCTGTGTGAAAATCTTCATGATGATGTTTTTAATTTATGGATTCTAATAAGTTCTTAAATAGCTCCTCTTCCCAATTCATTTTTTTGCTAAAACGTATTAACCAGTTAATCCACTATTAGGACTATTATCGCGCTTTTAATTTAAAATTAATATGTTTGCTGCCACTGTAATAAAATGTTCTTAGCACTCAACAGAACTGGTTAACTTCTGATACAAAGTCCAAGAGGTCTACTAATAGTGTTGAAGATATAAAAATGTAGAAACTAACTACATAATCGCCATTTATTCATAGCAAACAATCTTTCTTAAATGAATAAAAACTCGAAGTATTCCAAGGCCCTCAAGTGTATTCATTCAACTCTGCTTTCTTTCCCTTCCCAGGAAACCATCAAAGACCTCATTTTGGTAAAAAAAATACCCACCACTTGCTAGCATAGACAAACATTTTTCACATCAATCTCACTTGCAAACAGAATAGATAAGACTGCATTTTCATACTGATCCCTGTTTATAAAACAGATTGCCAATTACAAAATACTCAAAGGATGAACCTTATCTGAGTTTTCAGAAGTTTGGTGGTGTAGAAAACAAATGAAGCATGAAATTTTACTAATATTATTTGATGATGTTGGTATAATATGTTTAGGCCTATATAAGTGACTTCTGCTTCTTTCTTTGCTTTTTGTCAGATGTATTTTAGCAACCCATATTTACCTAGCATATAGGTACTCTTCTGCTTAATGTTCTCATTTCTCAATGGTTTCCTTCATTGTTGTGGTATAAATGCCTTAGGTAAACAAATTAGCCATAACAATTGACATCAAGTAATAATTACTTCTATTGTAATAACAATTGATTCCTTTGGTAACATTTGATTCAATTATTATATTCTGAAACTCACACATCAGCTGTCTATTGTAATTTTAAGTAATTACTACTAGCTAAATAAATCATGATACCATATTTAATACCACATTTTCTTAAAGTATTTACTGTACACTTCTCAGTTTAATTTTTCTCTTTGAGCCTACTGCAGTTATATTTAGCTAGATATATGAAGAATTGCTGAAGAGGATTATCTGTGAATGAAAGAAACTGTGTGTAATGAATTTATCATGAGAATGTGATGTCTGTAACCTATTAGATAGAAATGTGTTAGGCATTAAGGCTCATATGTGTGTTCTTAATGTTTTAAATTAATACAAAAACAAATGGAGAAGATGGAAAAGAGATGTAAGTAATCAATATAATATTCAATATAATATTCTGTTCCAAAGCAAATGTCACTAGAAATATATTTTGGTTTTTACTCTTATTTTTTCTGGAATATTATTTTTAATTTCCTCGATTATCTTGCTGTTACATATCTAAAAATAATTGATTACATTGGCTTAATTGTACGTATTATAGTAGAGAACCCAAATGCCAAGTATCCGAGTGGCACTCTGCCTTAAATATTTGATCAAATTCAGTGCATCATAAAATCAATATTTTTAATGAAATTTTGGTACTTCGGTATTATTCCCTTGCCATACTTAGGTATTATCCCCATGCCATAAAAATATTAACAGAATAACAACGTATTGAGTAATAAACTTCATTACTGATAATAAAATATCGTAAATCCAACAATATGTTGTTATTCTGTTAATATTTTTATCTCGTTTGAATGTTGTGCCGCAAATGGAGAGGTTATTGGCGAGCCTTCGGCTCGCTTTGTTTTAATGGGTAGTCATCTCCAGGCGGTACCGCGCCCTTCGCCTCGCCCGGAACCAAAGTATCCCTCCCCGTTGTCCAGTGATTGGATTTGTAAATGTCGAAACAGGCCAATCAGTTTCTGTTAATGTTGTACGTAAGTATGGCATGGGGATAATACGTAAGTTCCAAAATTTTACACATTAAAGTTATTTTTTACTTCTACTTAAGAGAAGATACAAAACAGTTTTAACATCTGTATAATTTATTATTTGATTCTATTATTTAATGATTATTGAAAACAATGGATAATCCTATCCCCATTTAGTTTGAATATTAGGTGCTCTTTTTACTTTCTCCATACGTAGTATAGGGAAAGTATTGTGATCACGAAAAAAATCGACTTCAAGATTTCAACAGAAATACATGTTTTGAGGTTTGCAGAACACGTGTGCATGTGTATGTGTGAACGTATGTGAGTGTGGGTGCTCTAACTCAAAAAGTACTTGTCATATTAATACTAAATTTCATATATAACACTTTAGTATGAGCACAAAGAACTGATTAGTTTTTGGACAATACCGGTTAACCGGAAGTCGAGGTTTATTCGAAACCCGATTCGGTTTTTGCAATATTTCTCTGATAATACATCATTATTGTATACATTGACTTTTATAAAAAATGTAGAAAATATAATTTCCTACATCTTTTATTTCAAACAATTTTCCATAGCAGTTATTGTTTAGGAATTATTTATAAATAATCGGTTTTTCGGTTTCCGTCAAATATCTCCTTAAAACGTCGTTATTGGTAATCTTCGTGAGGACCAAAGTTGTAGAGACTAATATTTCTTTCAGGTTTTGTTTGAAACAAATTTTCATAGAACCATCCATTTCGGAGATATTTAACTTATTCGTAATTTCCAGTATACAGCGCCACCACCATGTAGCGGTGAATTCTGTAAACATATTCAAAATATAATTTACGGCAGTAAGGACGAGTTTATTCTTTTACGATACGAAATAATAATGTTGCCTTATAATGCTATTCATATTAATTGAAATATCTGTATGCCAAATATGGAGAAAGTCATGTGCTGGTCACATCAGATTTTTTATTTTCAGAGTTGTGTAGCATCTATCCTTATTGCTGTTATCTAGAAACGCTTGATTACATTTTCTATTTTTATGACACCTTTCTTTGTTTATTTAAAACAAGGAACCCCAAACTACAGCCAGTGGGCTGCATCCAACCTCCGTAAATTCTACTCATACTTGTATGGTCTGACTCAGCAGTTCTCAACCTTTTTCATCTTAGGTCCTAACAACCATTTTGTCAAAAAAACAAAAGACACAAATGTTTATAATATAAGAAAGATGCACCTCTTAGTTCCATTGTCTTACCTGCAAGTTCTGTTAACAATCACCTCTTTCTTCCTGCCAAGATGTTCATGCATTACCTTCCCTCCATTCCCTCATCCTCTCTTTTTACAAGGATGAGCTCATAACAATAACCATGATGTCCGAGTTAGCCAGGACAGTATCTTTCAATTTTATAAATAGATGTTTTCTGCAATTAAGCATTGATTATTTTCTCATTCTATGTTAATATTCATGATGTAGTCTTGTAAATTATAACAAATTTTAAGGATTTTATTAAAATACCAGCCTATTTAAGATGACAGTATCAGAAATTACCATTTGATTTTTGTTTGAGTTTCCCTACATGGTAGAGGTAACTCATTTATTTTTTTCAGCAATCGGACCCTGTATGTTTTCCATTTTAGGTAATCCTGCACCATCTCAAACAGGACCAAGTAATACTCCTAATCTTGGGGAGTCAGGAGAAGACAGGACCGATGCTGACCTCTCTACTTTTGACATCCCAATTTTTACAGAGGAATTTTTGGACCACAACAAAGGTGATATTTACATTTATAATTGTTTCTTAATGCATAGAAACTTATTGTTTTAGTTGAATGATTGTATTTTCATTCTCTGAGGTGTCCATTTATAATTTTTCATAGTTATTTGTAAGCAACATTTTTATTGATAAGACTTCAGGGTATATGACAAGAACAGGGGTGGGAAACTTATTTTTCGATGTAGCCACAGCTGTGGCAAATGAGAAGAGAAATTTGCCACACCATGCAAAAATTAGGTGCAAATTAGGTTGCTCAATCAAAAATTTAAAAAATAACACTGTTTGAACAAGTTTACTCAAAACGTACATTTTGACTACTCAGTTACAACTGCCTTAGACGCAGATGATGAAACAAATTGCCACACTTTCATGACCAATTCGCCACTTGTGGCGATTGGCGACAGGGTTGCCCACCCCAGACGTAAAGTAAGCGGTAGGATGTAAATGTTTGGTATAAAAATTAACCTATATTCTCTGCTAATATTGACAAATAATTTTATTGGTGATAAAAGCTTTTGAAAATTTAATACAGTAAAACCTCACATAATGCGGTAGTTGCGTTCCTTGAAATCTTGTGAAATCGCATTATATGAAGCATTAAGTTAATAGGAAATAAGGGGTTAGGTTCTTGTAGAATGACCACGTCCTGTATTTTGGCCAATTTTTCCTCAAATGTCCCGTATCCCATGTGAAATCAATACAGGATGCACTTTGTCCCGTATTTTTTTATTATGAAAAATATATTGGCTTCTGATAAGTTCAGTGGAAAATTCCATCGATACTCAATCAGTATCTATGGCGTGAAAAAGACGTCTTGATTTTGTTCTTACATTACGATTTTTTCTAAATTTCGTTCCTCTATAAGTCATAACAATGAATCTTTTTGTATGCGTACATACCTTGAAGACAATAAGATCACCTCGGACTCCACGTTAGATTTCACAAGCCATCGAGAACATATATGCAATACATTGTTGTAACATCATTGAAGATTCATACATTGTTGCATGAGCATTATAACATCCTGAGAGAGAGGGAGAGCAACAAGTAAAAATGTTTTCCTGAAAAAACTATATCCTTTGGCAATCCAATCGATTTCCTTCATTTCTCTTATTTTGAGGTAAATATTATATGACATTTGAGGCAAATGTAACATTGTAGATTATTGCATCCTGAGAAATCGAGTTACATTCGTTTGTCCGACAGTTGGGCGCTAACATCTTCTGAGGTACCAGAACCGTAAGGTTAAAAAAGCCCGTAAAATGTTTAACAGTCTTGTTTTTTGAAGGATTTGTCCGTAAAATCATCAAACATGTGGTTCACCTAGGTTCTTGGATATCATATATTTTACAGTTTTTGGAATAATTATTTGATCAGTATTTAAATACCTACATAAAATAACATCATACTTATGTAATTCACACAACCTTATTTCTCAACGTAGAATTAAGAAAAAATAGACCATAAAGTCAAACCTTATGGCCATAATGCAATCAGCTGTTGTCAGCTCAAAAAAACATGGCCATTACCAAAAAAACCGATCATCCTCGAAAGATGTGCCACTTCGTAGCAATCCCTAAAACCCTCTACCATATGCCAAAGTCATCTAGCAGCCGAACACTCAATTACCTAACCTTTACTTTATATGCAGCAAATAATAAGAGTTTTGGTCATGAATTTCTGAAAAAATTGCCTGAATTACTTTCACTTTCATTAAATCAAGAATAAATTATGATAAGCATGCAATAATGTAAAAATGTTTGCAGAAAAATTTAATGCAGCGTAAAGATTTTTTACTCACATTTGATGGCTGTGAAGAATGAACAGGAATTATGGTGATGGTGATGTTCTGGGAGATTTTAATTGTAAGGAGTTCCAGGGTCATTTTCCTCACACTCCAACTCTTCTATGCTCTCCATCTCGATAGATGATGGCGAATGGGGAGTCCATGTTAATGAGACTCTTGGAGATGCTGTTGTTTCTCTTGAAGATGCTGCTTTTGTAGGAGATGTTGCGGGAGCTTCGGGTCTAAAGAAGGATGTTATGGAACTTTGTTTTACCTTGTTCCTCATGCTTTTGTAAAGTTCATGATAGGGTGCCATAACTTCCCGAAATCCTCGTTTGCACTTCAGGCTTCTCTCCATGCAGGGATCAAGTTGCACTAATTTTTCCGTAACTTCTTCAACAGTCCTAAAAATCTATTTGAGATCTTTAGTTGTAAGTTTCTGCCGCTCACTATCATCATCACTCATATTTTCTCTTTCATCGGATTGCAGAAGTTCCACTAATTCCTCATCAGTCAGCTCCTTCTGGTGTGATTCCAACAATTTCCACTTCATGCTCCTGCAAATCCTCAAAGCCTTCTCCCCCAAAAACATTTGCCAGCTTGATGATTTTGCAGATCTCTTCTTGGAATGTGGGGAATCCATGAAAATCATTTAACACATCAGGATATAAGCTCTTCCAGCAGACATTCAAAGTTGACTCCTTGATTTCATTCCATGACTCATTTATGACTTTTATTGCATCCATGATGTTAAACGAACGCCAGAAGTCCCGGATGCTACTTTCAGGTTTTTCTTCCAATGCTTGCAGGAGTTTTTAAAGGTGTGTCTGGTATAGTAGCATTTAAATGCTTTAATTACTCTCTGGTCCAAAGGTTGTAAGATAGACGTCGTATTTGGTGGAAGAAACAACACCTCTACATTTTCGTCAGCATGCTGCAGCATAGCTGGGTGCCCAGGGGCATTATCAAGTAGCAATAGAACCCTATAAGACAAGTTTTGCTTTTCGAGGTATTCTCTTACCTGCGGTATAAAACAAAATTTGAACCAGTCAGTAAACATTATTGCAGTAACCCAAGTCCTTCAGTTTGATTTCCAGTAGACAGGTAGGTATACCTTATTTTTGCCCTTCAAAGCACGTGGGTTTTCGGCGTGGTAAACAAGCATCAGTTTACACTTGAAATCATCGGACACATTTGAACACAACAGTATCCTTAGAAACCTTGAATCCAGGTGCTGTTCGCTCCTCCTTCGAAATGTACGTTCTCTCTGGCATTCGCTTCCAAAATAGGGCAGTTTCATCCGCGTTAAAAATTTGTTGCAGCTTATAACCTTTTTATTTGATTAACCTAGTAAATTCTGGTATGAAATTTTCGGCTGCCTGGTGATCAGCAGAGGCAGATTCACCCACTAATTTTACGTTGTGGTAGTTGAAGTGTTTTGTGAACTTCTCAAACCAACCTGCACTTGCACCAAAGGGAACGTTAGTGGATGATTCAGCATTTTGTTCACTTACTGTTTTATAAAGACGCAATGCTTTATCAGGTATGATTGAGCCACTTAGTGGTACCTTCTTCTGGTTTTGGTCTTCAATCCACATGCATAGTAATTTTTCCACTGTGTTTAAGTGCACATTTCGTTTTGACTTTCTTTTAATTTTTTCACCTGCAGAAGTTGCTGCACTTACACTGGCTCTTTTTTTTCTTAATTTTTTTGTATGGTATGAATAGTCGACTCATTCACCCCATAATCCTGCCCTAGCACTGTGCTTCCGTGTCCTGATTTACGTTTACCAAAAATTCAATTTTTTGTCCTAAGGTAATTGCTGTGCGCCGAACTTTTTTCTTCTCGCTTAAAAAAATCACTATTTTTTTGTTTACGCTCCATTTTCAATAAGAAAGATAAATATTAAGGATAAGAATAATATTTTAAATCACAGGAGGCAAGGTTAAGACAACCACTTACGATAAGACACACAGAGAGATTGAATGAACAACACGAACATGAGGTTACTACCGGGTTACTTCCTGAAATTCTTTCAGCTTGGAAATTATCGAGTGCCATGCGATAGATCGAGATTATAACACGACATTGGTAGACAAAAGGGCAGGGGAAGAAGTAACATTGTTGCAACTTCAAGTGACACAGTGTAACAAATTCGGCTATAAAGTATCGAGAAGCATGCATACGAATCTCTTGATGTAACATTTCTCTAAAATGATTACGTGAATCACTTTGTCAGTGTTTTTTCTTTAAAATGTTTTAATTTAAAGTTTATCATTTGTAGGTTACAGGAAATTTGAAGAATGACTTTAGCTTTAACTTTTCAAACCGCATCATAGCGAGGAGAACCACTGCGTCTTGTGAGGTTCGGTAGTGAAATATAAACTGGGTCTTAGCGAAATCACATCTTGTGAATTCATGCTATGTGAAATTTTACTGTATATCGTATATCTTCAAGTCGAGAAATTTCTTCCTTTTTTTAGGTCAATCAAACCCAACCTTCGACTTACGTTCGAGTCACAAACTAAATGAACATTTTTCTGGGTCAATAATTAACCCTCTTAGCGCCATGGGCCGATTTATCAGCCTGCATGTAGACCGAAACTAAACTCGTAATAGTTCATCATAGATGCGATAGATGGCATTTGATAATGTCATCATCTGAAAGAAGATGCTTCCTACTTAATAAATCTTTTTTTCCTTTTGTTATACTTCAATCGTAACTTTATCACTTAAGCTTAATAAATGGTCATAATTGTGGCATATAGTCATCTCCATGGTATGGAACGCAAATAATCTCAACCTTCAAAATTTTTTTTCTCTCATTGGGGTAAGGTCCTGTAGCCAGGATTCCTTTTGTATCGTATCCCGAATGTTACTGCCCTCTTCTGTGACATTTTTTAACTGGATAGTATCATTAAGAAAGGGAATAGATGCTTTCATGCGTAGGCCGTTCAAGAAATGTTGGAGCTACAATTGAATTAGTTGTAACTATACATTTGTATTCTTCAAAGTATAAATAAACTTATTTTAAACAATAAATAGTGCGTTTATTTATAACATAAACAAAATTTCACGTAAGGTAAAAGAAACAAATATTCTCTTTCGAAGTAAAGGGCGCTGGCAGTGCGAATACGTGACCAGATGTGCGCACATCTGGTCATGAGAAATGCACATATGGATGATCCCTGAACCCTCATAAAAGAGAAACTCGAGCATTATTGAGGGTCTTGAGAGAGAGAGGTAAGAAAAGAAGGACTCAAGTGTACCTTCCACTTCAAGCGGTTTGGATGCAGAAAGAGAGAGAGATTCGGAATTTGGACTAAGGAAACTTCCAGGCAGGAAAGAAAAAAACTGCGTTATATGTAGTGGAAAACGTGATGGGAAGAAAGTGAGGTATCGCACAGTGTGCGTAGAATGTGAAAAGGGAGTGCATAGTGTTTGTTTGTCAAGACACAAATGTTGTGTACTTTTTTAGAAGTTATTTGTTACTAACTAATGTATGCAGACATTCACTGAAATAATTCTATAGTATTTTTTCTATTCCTTGCTGATTTTTGCTAATTATATTCTTTAGTTTTTATGTTGTATAATGAAATTCAAACGTAAATTTTTTGTGATATTTTTTGTTGCAACGTGATGTGCAATAACTTTTGTTTTTAATTAATAATTTCATGTTCGATTGATTGAAAAATTATGTAGTTTTGAATAATGTGTCATTATTTAATAATCATGCAGAAATTAACTTATTACATTAAGTATAATTTTATTAACACAAATTTTAAGTCCAGTTGGTTATATTTCTCCAGATGCAAACGCCCAGAATAAAATATTTTAAAAAGTACTTTAAAAGAAGAAAAATTTTAATTTTATGTAAAGAGGATTGACTAACCAGCTTAAAACAAGCTATGTAAGTATGGACTAATGCGCAGTAAACAAGCTCCATAGAAAAATCTACATAATCAGGAAATTTTTTTGGACAAATTGATTCAATTCTCAACGGTCTAATGTTTATTTTTTAAATGATACTTTGCAATTTTGTGAATTTGTCCAAAAAAATTTCCTGATTATGTAGATTTTTCTATGGAGCTTGTTTACTGCCCATTAGTCCATACTTACATAGCTTGTTTTAAGCTGGTAAGTCGATCCTCATTACATAAAATTCAAATTTTTTTTCTTTTAAAGTACTTTTTAAAATATTTTATTTATAACTTTTTAGTTACAAATTTATTAAATAAGTGCCCGTTGAATTTCAATGGGTTTAGTTAATCTAAAATGTCATCCGTGCAACATGCAGACATCGCTAGAATAAAACAATGCACTCCTATAAATAATATCTTCAAAACTATAAATGTAATTAAAACCCTCAAGAACATAATGATTAACACAAAATGAATGAACAAAAGAAGTTAATTAATTTAACAAAAGCCAAAAAGGTAAATACATAACGTTTAAGAAATATTTGGAATTAATGAATACGATTGATCCAGTCACAATTTGTGGGCAATCTAAGTCTAATTATTTGAGTTATTTACGTTGTTTTAAAAATGGTTGCTATGTAGAATACAATGCCATACAAAAATATCACTAAAACATAGTAATATAAATAGTATAAATGCCCATCAATAATACAGGCAATCTGTAATTAAGGTTATATTGTTGCCTTCCTCCATCTCTCTCCCTCTCTCTCTCCTCTCTCCCCCCTATAAGCAACAATAAATCGCATCCTACGCGCATGTTTCTCCGCGGCGAAGTATAGAGTCCGTGCGATTTTGCTGATTTTAAATGCTTTTTTGATTTTTCTCAATTTTTCTGGCCATGCTATCTACAACTTCTGAAAATTACAGCTCTCCAACCTTAATATTTTCTTTCTTCTAACGGTAAAGTTTTTGAAAAAGTTTGAAACAACTAAATAAATAAAACATCTGTCGAAATCATTAAAATTTATTTTAAAAATATCTGTATTTAATATAATTTTTTGTATTCATTGCTGATTTTTGCTAATTATATTCTTTACTAATGTAGGTTTCATAATTTATAAGTTTTAATGCTGTATAATAAAATTCAAATGGAAATTTTTGGTGATAAACTTTTTTTTCTTTTTCGTTGCAACATGATATGCAATAACATTAGTTTTTATTTGATAAATTTATCATTAAAAGAAATAAAAGTTACATATTTTTGAAGATTAGAGTGTTTTTTACAATTGCTGAAAATATTAATAATTTATCATAAGAAATAATTTCACAATGATAATTTTCCTAAGGTGATACAAACTTCAGGAATTGCCCTTGGCACTTCTGGCTCTACCCCCCAAAATTTGCGTGGCACTAAGAGGGTTAAACATGACTGGCAAAAAACAACATTTGACTGACATGAAGCACATTAGAATGAAAAATTCATGCTAACTAGCAGAAAATGCAAAGGCTAATGATAAAATAATACAGCATCGCTGTACTTACATAGTTTGAAAAGAAAACTTAAAATTTATAGATTAACTTTAAAAACTTACCCAAATGAGTGGATTGAAGAGAAGAATCAATTTAGTACTCGAGCGTTGGCTTTTTTTTATTTTGATCCTGATTTCAAATTGTTAAACACTGTTCCATATCTTCAACAATGGCATTTCGGTTTTTACATATAATCACGGACTGAAAGAGCCTGCATTGTGAATATGATCATCAATTTTTCCTTTGTCTTTTAAAATGGTTGCAATTGTTGAACAATTGAGATCATAAACATGACCAATTGAAGCGAGCGACTTACCTTTTTCCTATCTATGTATTATGTACATTTTTGTTTCCATCGAAAGCACTCGATGTTTTTACCACTTAGCACTTTCACAAACACTATGTTTACAATTGTTTTCCATATTTCAAGGGTAATAAAAAACAATAAGTACATAAACACGTGCCCGTATGGTTTCAAATACAAACGGCAAATGACAAGTGTTGACAAGTTTACATGTTTTTACTGCAACTGATGTTTGTAAGTGCATGAGGGTGTATTCATAAATGAAGTGTGAGGCACAATTCATTGGTATGTGGAACGTTCGTATATACGAATTGTTCGTTTGTTGAATGTTCATAAGTAGAGGTTCACATGTATGTGTGTGTGTGTGTATATATATATATATATTAATTTTTTTGTAAATTTCAAAATTATTTGGTTTCATTTTCTTTGCTTTGACTTATACTCGAGACTTGGGTTTTAGATGCTGTTTTAGACTAAAAGGTACACTTCGACTTATACTGGAATCGCCTTATACTCAAAGATATACAGTATCTATGAATATGAAAGTGTAGCTAGTAAATGCAGTTTATTTTCAAAATTGTTAAACTAACAGATACTCTTCAACCAATAATTGATGTACTTTATGTTGTTTTTATGTCCTTATGTCCTTATGTCCTTATGTCCTTATCTTAACAAATTATTTTTGAGTAAAAATTTTTTAAACAGGAAAATGACCTTATTTTTAGGAGAGCATCTTATACACCAGAAGATAAATTAATTGAATGAGGCATAACTTGGTAGAAGTGATCTATGAGAAAACATGAAAAATAACAGTATAGTCAGACCCTGATTCAGCACCTCCCTATATAGTGTCACCCTGGCATACTGCCCATGAATCATTGTAAACAGAACTTCCACCTTATGATTACATAGAGCAAGAATATACCTCAATTTATCGCCACCCCTGCTTTAGTGCCATTGTCAGTGATGGGCAAATGGTAGCACTAAATCTGCAACTGACTGTGTTAACTTTATTTGGTTAATTAAAGTGCAGCATCTTCAAAGATGCCTTTGCAAGGTGAAACCTGAATCTTATAATGATAAAATTATACCTCAAATCTAAATAAGTACACCTTTTATTTGAATCTAAAAACCATTTCCTTTTACCTGCCCTTTATATAAACTTAATTTTTTAACATGATATTGTTTTTTTATCCTGTCTTAATTTTATATTGTTTAATTTTTTTAAATTTACTGCTCTAACAATAAGACAGTGTTTCTCAACTAGTGGGCTACAAAAATTGGAAAAAATGTAAGATCAGTTAACAATATTTAAAAACTGTCACAAAAATAATTATTACAAAAATTTCATATTTTGTAAGAAAATCAAACGTAATAAAATAATGAAAATTCTAATAAATTTCTTTTGGTAGTTTTAAATAACCTGCTACATTTAGTCAATGACATTTCACCTATTGGTATATAGTTGAGCCATAGAAACTTTCTTGTAGTTTAGGTTGGCTGGAGATAATTTACCAAAAAGGTTGAGAAACTCTGCTTTAAGATGTGATAGTTAGAATACAGAAATGATTTTGATCACTGATGATTACCTAATTTTTATCTGTTTTACTTATCTCTTACACAAATGGTAACAGCAAGGGAAGCTGAACTAAGAACATTGAGGAAGTCAAACACAGAATATGAAGAACAGAATGCCACCATACAGATGCACATTGAGAGCATGCGTTCAACAGTTGAGCGGCTGGAAGTTGAAACCCTTCAGCAGAGGAGCAACAATGCTGCTTTGCAGACCCATTTGGATCACTTGCGTGCCACTCTGGCTGCATCTTTTGCTGCCGTACCTCTCCCTGGTAATTTTATTCGTATATTAATTTGTTCTAGTAAATTCAGTTAGTACCTAAGCAAATGTTCAAATAATTTATGCAGGACTTTTATATAATTAAAACAGTATAGAAGAACTTGGATTATCCAAAACAATTGGAACCAGTCAAGCAATTGATAATCCACATTATTGCACATTATTAAAAAATGTATTGAAATGTTACAAACCTTCCATATAACGGTAACAAAGATATCGTGGAGAAAAAGTAGTGAAATGTTGTGATAATAAAAGTTTATTTTCCAAATTTGATCCAGATAAAGGAAATTCAAGGAATTGCAGTTTGGATAATCTGAATTCTACTCTATAAATATTTCCATCAAAATGAACTACAAATATTTTTTTATTTTTGACCCTTTAATTTGGCCATTGAAATTTTTCATGCATGCACTAGGAAAAATTTCAGCTAATAATGCTATTTAATCTCTCTATTATAAAAATACTTTTTCTCCCGGGTGAGATTATAAAAAATACTTCCAGGCAGCATATTTCTCAAGAACTGTTAATCGTAGAGTCATGCAGTAAATGGCATTTTTTATACTAGCTAGGAGGTCCCTGAAAATCTATTTTTATTTGCTGAAGTGTTCCAGGTTCGAATCCAGGAGACAATTATATTTTCCCATAAGTTTAGATGGGATTTTTGATTTTTCAGAGTGCAAGGTTTTTTCCTTCATTCATCAAAATACCTAAATATGGACTGATTTTCTTTGTTTTTGCTTTATTTGATGGATAAAATTGTACACTATCTCAGGGCTGCCATTTTCATGGATTTTATCTGTTTTCATGGAATTTTTAACGAAAAACAGACATTCTGTGTTTCATGGATATTTATAAGGAAAAATTCGGAAGTTATATAAGATGTTCGCAAAAAAAATATATACATAGACCACTCAGAAATTCCAAGATTATTCATATTTCTATACAAATAATATGAATCCTGTAAATAATATACATTCGATGAAATTGTTCTGTAAGTACGTACATATCGTAATATACTATGGGTGAAGCTGGAGAACTCGAACTTATTGTGAGACTGAATGCAAAAACTAGCTGTTGAGCTGGATCAGCAACCTATGGCATATTTATATTTTTCCTTTCTGAATACGTAGTATTGGAGAAAGTATTGTATTAAAAAAAACGAATTCGAGATTTCAACGTAAATACACGTTTTGAGATACCCTGAGCATGTTTTGGCTATTTTTGCAATGTCTGTGTGTGACAAAATTTTGTGGGTGCTCTAACTCAAAAATTGAAAATCAGATCAGCACAAAACTTTATACTTTAGATTTTTATTAGCAAATAATGATCTGAAAAGGTTTTGGCTAAAACTGTTCAACCGGAAGTGAAGGTTTATTCGTGTTGTTTTTACTTTCTCCATGTATATTGTATAGAGAAAGTATTGTTTTCATGAAAAAATTCAAATTCTAGATTTCATTGGAAATACATGTTTTGAGGTCCCCTGAACACGTTTTGACAGTTTTCTTGATGATGTCTGTTTGTGTGTCTGTCTGTATGTCCGTATGTGTGTGACAAATTTTTTGGACGCTATAACTAAAAATCTGATGTGGCCAACACATGACTTTCTCCATATTTGGGGTATAGAGATTGCAATTATTATGAACAGCATAAGGCAAAATTATTATTTCGTATTGTAAAAGAATACAGTCATCCTTATTGCCGTAAATTATATTTTGAATATGTTTACAGAATTCACCGCTACATGGTGGTGGCGCTGTATACTGGAAATTTACGAATCATTATATAATAAAAAGCAATTCTCTGTCTATAATGCTAACTTAAACACTAATAACTCGATAAGTAATAAAGAGAGAAACTCGAAATTTGGCAGGGATGCTTGATTAACACTTTTTCGGGTGATGACGAATTTAAATAGCGAAAAAATTCCTTGGTTCAACTCTAATGGAGGCGTTTCCATTTCCCATTACTTAACATGTAAAATGTGATTTTTCGTTGTGCAGGCTTTTATTCATTTGGAAATTAAAATTAGAATGAATTAACCTACGACCTTCGGATTTGTAACATTTTGAAGAAAAAATTATAAAGTTTCTTATTCTGTTCATCTTTTTTCGTCCACAGTTCGAAATATCCCATGTTAAACGTTTAATTTACCTATTTTATAGAAATCTTGCAATTTTAACAGAATGTTGCCATGGTGACTAATTATATTGTTAGACCTCAAAATGCTATTGTTAAATCAATCCTTATGGGTGTAAGCTTGCTTTGAATGTTTTTAATATGAGATAGAGAGGGATTGTAAAGGAGGGGGAGAGAGGGAGGGAGGTAAGGTTAATTAAAGATATCCTGTCATATTGACGGGCAATTACGCTATATGGTATAAACGTGCTTTGAATGCTTTTAATACGAGAGAGAAGGGGGGAGGAAAGGTAGGGGAGGGAGCGAGAGGGAGGGTGAGAGAGAGAAGTGGAGGGGGAGGGGGAAAAATGAGGAGGGTGGAGGGAGAGAGAGGGTGTAAGAGGGGGAGGGAGAGGGAGGGAAAGAGAGGCAACTATTTTAAGTTTAACTAAAGATAGCCCGTCAACAACAATATTCACTAGAAATGTTGTATATGGCAAAATATTTCATATGTAAAAGTGTGATATTAATTATTTTAAATGAAAATAATAATAATCTATCTTTCTATAATTCTTACCTTGATATTTCAACGGGCATTACACTAGTAAGCAAAATATCTCCGAAATGGATGGTTCTACGAAAATTTGTTTCAAACAAAACTTGGAAGAAATATTATTCTCTACAACTTTGTTCCTCACGAAGATTACCAGTAACAACGTTTTTAAGGAGATATTTGACGGAAACCGAAAACCGATTATTTTATATAATAATAGCAGTCGTCTGTTGGTTGGTTGGTTGGTCACGCTATGCAAACACTAATAACTCGAGAAATAATAATGATAGAAACTCAAAATTTGGTAGGGATGCTTGATTAACACTTATTCAGAGAATGACAAATTTAAATCGCGAAAAAATTCCTTGGTTCGTCTCCAAGAGAGGCATTTCTATTTCCCATTACTTAACATGTAAAACACAATTTTTCGACGTGCAGGCTTTTATTCATTTGGAAATTAAAATTAGAAGAAATTAACAGACGACCTTCGGATTTCAACCATTATGAAGAAAAAGTTATGAAGTTTCTTATTCCGTTCGTCTTTTTTTGTCCACAGTCCGAAATATTCCATGTTAAACGTTTAATTTGCATATTTTGTGGAAATCTCGCCATTTTAACGTGATGTTGCTATGTCGACTATTATCATTGTTACACCTAAAATTACGATAATTGTATACATCCTTCTGTAAATAAGCGTGCCTTGAGTGCTTCAATACGAGAGAGAGAGAGGAAGGAAGAGGAGAGATTGGTGTGTTTTGTGGAAAATAAGTATATTAACGTAAATATAAAAAATTTTAAGTATCGACAGTGTCATTTTAGAAAAATTGGAAATAAAAAGCATTCTTAAATTAAATTCTTTGTAAACCATATGTGCCTACGAATTTATATTGTTATTCCTCGAATTAATTTCGTAACAATGGCCGAAGTTTGGAAACGAATATAAATTAAAATTCAATTAAAATTAAAAGGACATTTAAAACTGTTAACAGGCAATTTTCGAAGAAACAACAGTGGATCTTTTAATGAATTGATTTGTTTTTATAAAAGGAATTTTGGTGCTTATTTAATACAGAGTAACTTCTAAGGCTTATAATCCATTTAAATCTAATAACAGTGGCTATTATAGTTTAAAGGAAGAACTTTATTTATTCACTTTACAGAATGAATGAATTTTAGGCTAGCATTGCCTATTATAAAAGGAGTTACTTTGGAATTTACAGTATGTAAAGTGGAAGTTGTACTGAATTGACTCAAGTATATTTCAAAGCAAAAATCAATTTAAAACTATTGAAAGTTGTTGTTTTGGAAACAGAAGTTCAGAGTGGTGAGTGGACGCTAAACGATATTAAGGTACATTTTATTCCAAAATCTATTTAAAGTATTATCAGAGGCAATTTAAGATTGAACAAATTTTTTTGTTACCGGAATTCTGCTTATTTCGTGAAATTGAAATGCTAATGCATTACTCCATTAAAATCTGTTCATAGTGGCTATTTTATTTGAAAGACATATATGTACATTGTACTTGTATTCACTTTTCAGAATGTATGAATTCTAGGTTAACATTGCATATTATAAAAGGATTTTCTTTGGAATAAGAAGTTTGTTATGTGGTTATTTTAACTGAATTGAATCAAGTTCTCTTCTAAGTTTGAAATCCATTTAAAACTGGTGAAAGTGGTTGTTTCAGAAAAGTGAGAAGGCAAGAGTGCTGAGCAGACGATAAACGATATTGAGGTACATTATGTTCCAAATCTATTTAAAGTATTATCACGAGGCAATTGAAGATTGAACCAATTATTTGGAACCGGAATTCTGCTTATTTAATGAAATTGAAATCCTAATGCTATAATCAATTTAAAACTAATAACAATGGCTATTTTAGTAGAAAGGAGGATACTATTTTATTCACAAGGAATTTCTGTGAGATTTTAGTTAATTAATGAAAACAGACTTATAATATAGAAATATTTGATGGTTAAAACAGTGCACAATTTTATTCTTGCGATTTTTACATGTTGCATTGACAAAAATTTAGATTTATTAAACCCATTGAAATTCAACGGGTACTTATGCTAGTTTATAAATAATTCCTAAACAATAACTGCTATGGAAAATTGTTTGAAGTAAAAGATATAGGAAATTATATTTCTACATTTTTTGTAGTGGTCAATGTATACGATAATGACGTATTATGAGAGAAATATCGCAAAAACTGAATCGGGTTTTGAATAAACCTCGACTTCCGGTTAACCGTTATTGTCCAAAAACTAATCAGTTCTTAATGCTCACGCTAAAGTGTTATATATGAAATTTGGTATTACAGTAAAACCTCTTTATAACTAAATTGAAGAGACCCAATTTTTGGCACTTTGTTGTAAGGAGGTTCTTTGTATGGAGGTTTTTTTCAGATTCATTGTATATACATATTAGCGTATTATTGTTGGTTATCATTTAATTCAACACGAATATTTTAGTTAAACAATGTTTCCAAAATATTCACTTTATGATAAAAAGCAATATATTATTTTTTCATTCCTGTAACATAGATCAATTTTCATAGTAAAAACAATCTATATGATGTGGCAATTTCTGATGTAGAGCTACTGAGCTTTATCATTATTATTTATCAATACTTTGATTACTTTATACTAAATTTACTTTTTCAGTATTCAAAATATTTAAATGGCCAATTTTGCTATTTTTAACACTGTGTACATTAGAGACAATAGTATATCAACAAACAGAAAAATAAAAGTAAATGAAAATGTAGCACAAAAAATATTAATGAAAAAATATTTTTAAGTCCTTTATTTAAATAAAAGTTATGTATTCAGTTGGTTTTCAACATTTACCACAAAGAGCTACTAACAAGAACCTATCTAGAGAAAAATTTATTCATGAAAAAGTTCATATTTTATTACGTTTATAATAAATTTTCATACTTAATTATACATACAGGCCGACCTTGTATTTCGTGGGGGTTATGTTCCTGAAAGCACTGTGAAAGACAAAATCATGAAAGAGAAGTAATTAAGGCAATGGGAAATACAGGGTTTAGTTCCCATCCCAGCAAGAACGGATATTGGTGACCGCAAAGAAATACAGAAAGAGATGGAAAAATGAACTTCCATGAAAGAGACTTAAACAAGATAAAAGAAGATGAAAAAAGTATCAGAAAATAAAATCTTATTTAAGTTCCGTAGTAGAATCGAGAAAAATGAACGGAGGTTGCCTAACTTGCAGGAACTAATTTCCAAATATGGCAGACATCTTTTTTTCGGGGTGTTACATCCCTGAAAAACTCTGCAAAACTCCACCAGTAATAAATGATGCGTAAAACGCAAAGCTTAAGCGTTTGAACTTTGCAAAACCTGAGCAAATACCCCAATGATCCTGAATAGGAAGGGTCAAGAGTTGAGGGTTGATTTTTTCCCCTCGAGACTTCCCTGCCGTCAAAAACATGTGATAGAATAAGATAGTATAGAGCTTTAGCCGTCGAATAAAGCAAAAAAGAATAAAATCGGTCCATATTTACGTATTTTAATGAATGAAGGAAAAAAACCTTGCACTCCAAAAAATCGAAAATCCCGTGTAAACTTATGGTAAAATATAATTGTCCACAGTATTTTATGAATCGTCTTTATTGTGATGTGCAGAACATATTTTTATAAAAATTGTGAAACTGCATTTGTTATTGCAAAAGTATCAATTCCTTACAAATTTTCCATGAAATACGATAAGTAATCATTTTTTCCAAAATTCACAATTAAAACATTTTTATAGCCCTCGACTATACGTGATCTACATATTGAGTCCCCCCCTTCCCAACCGCGGACATTTCTCTTGCGTATCCATGGTTGAGACCAAGAAAACTTTTAAATACCGCGCATCTTATGACTTTGTTGTCATCTTAACTCACTTACAAAGACTTTGTTGTTGTTTTAACTTGCTCGCTATTACGTTGTTGCCGTACTGACACGATTACGTATCCTTTACGCGTGCCACAAGTCACTGCATTCAACACGATAATCCCGGGCATCGTATGACTTTGTTGTCATCTGCATTCACTCACACAGGCTATATTGTGTTCTAACTTGCTTGCTATTTGTTGCCATAATGTACGATTACGCTTCCCGCCACAAGGCTCTACATTCCACATGAGGCGATCAGTTGTGTATTATTCACATCAGCATACGCATGCTTTTCGTGCACCGCAAGTCCGCACGACGTGTTTAGTTGTGTATTATTCATATCAGCATACTAAATAAATTAAACATTTACTAATATTTTTCTGAATTTGTGCGTAATAATATTTGTTTAAATGCAAAAAAACGCCGGGTAAGATTAGAAGACCGTAGTAAATTGTATAAAATGATGTGATGGTACATCGTAGTATGCACGTAATTTCTCCGTTACCTATGGGGCATTTGTAATCCTTCAGTCGGTAATTGTTTTACTTATTGGCTTATGCAAAGTGTTATACATTTGAAAAAATTCTTTAAAAAAGAATTCATTCTGGGGTAGAATATGTAGTTCCGAACAGCAGAATGCAGCGGAAAGCTATTTCTCGCATTTAGTAGCACGTAGATGGCGGTGATTGTTTTTCGTCACACATTTTTCATCTACGGGAATTTTGACTATGCCAAACCAGAGAGCTCATAAGGAAAGAACAGCATGTTATTGTATTCGTAATATTTATATAATGTATTTAAGTGAGAAATAAGCAAGTAATGTAAGTGATCAATAATATATGGTATAATAATATGAACCGTGGAACCTAACCCCCAATTTCCAATATACTTAAGTATTTACCAACCGTGGTACTTTTCAGGAACGTAACCCCCGTGGTTGGCGAGGGAAAGGTGTATAATTACTTTTTAAAATTTATTCGTGCATCGTTCATTTACTCCCTAGAATTATAGTCTTTAATGTCCTTTTTATCCTAATTTTGTCAGGCACAAATGAGACTCCAACTCTCTCTACAATAGACAGTTACATGACTCGCCTTCATACCATCATTTTGGAAGGTTCCCCAGAACATCAGGCTCTGGTTTCCACCGTCCGTGATATTGTGGGTCGCCTTGATTTTCATGGATGACCCTCACAGCCTCGGCCCTCAAGGCAAGGCCCAAGACTCACAGTTATGCTGACCACTCCTCATGTCGAAACCTCTGCACCATGTAAGGATGAGACAGGTGGGGGAGAAGAGGAAGAAAGCAAGGTGCAACTGAGAAAGAGCAAGCGCAAGAAGAAGAGCAAGGCAGGAAAGGGAGCTAAGCAGCAGTCACAGGCATTGCAGCAGAACAAGGGACAGGCTGAGAAGGAAGTGAGTGCTACGTAAAAAACTGAAGGTTTATGTTCATGACATATTCCATAAAAAGTCTGCTGTAGTTACAGTTGGACTTAATCCCATGTAGTGGTTCATCAGATTTGTTTAATGCTACAAAGGTATTTGATTGGTGAGTGTTGCAGTCATTTTGAGGTATTGGTTTTGAGGCATGAAATTGATTGGTGTGATTAAAAAAAATGAACTGAAAATAGGCCAGTTTTGGCCCAGACACATTACTGAAACTAATTTTAGGATTTTCTGTCATAAATTCTTTTTACATTCATCCAATCTGCTTATTTTTATTGAGTTGTAGTCTCAAGAATGTTTTATTAAGATTTGTATTTTATGACTGGGGCTTTTAAAGATAATAATTGAGTTTAAATGCAGCCATAAGTTTTATTGTATGTGTAGTGTACTGTAATTTGTGGGTACATGTATTGTTTTGGCTCTACTAATGAGTAAGTATTAGTAATGGCCGTCCTAAAATAGTAGGTAGCTGTTCACGATATATTCATTATTTTGTAGGAATTTCGAACTTTGATCCAAACCGTTTTGCATTTATTATTTCTCACTTCCCAACAAAAATATTGGTGAGTTTGGACCACTGATTAGTTTTGTCTCTTATAAAGGATGAATTCTTTCCTTCATTACTTGAAAAAACTTGAACTATTCATAGCATCTTTTTGTTTCTAATTTTTTACTGTTTTCTACTTTAAAATGAATATGTCGCCTACTGTGAAATACAGAATTTATTGCTTCATTGTAGTAACTTATTTGTATAACAAATAAATGAGGTTACAATTCATAACATAACCAAGGAATGGTTTCTCATGTATCTCATTAATTGATAAATAATCAACACTATTGTGTGCTCAAAAGTAGAAAGTGGTTGTGAAAAGTGAAAATAGTTTGACCAAAATATAATGGATGTAATTGAATTCCATTTACGTGGCTGGAGTTTATATTCTGATTTTTTTATATTAAAGTATATTTATTAAGTAAAACATTTAACTTTTGCTGTCAAGGATGGGTAAACCTTACTCGTTTTATTTTTGTTTGGTGAAAGCTTATAGATACAAGAGAAACTGAAAAGCTAACATTCTTCTAGTTTTCTAACCTAGTACAAAGCTTTTGGATATTTTCTTAGAATTATTTAAGTTTTTACCCAAGTTAAGAAAGCAAAAAAGATTTTGGGTACATACATTCATTTCAAGCTCATTTGCCCATTGCATAACAATATATCATCTTTCTGTTACTTTTGTTTCAGAGAATGAAAAAGTTTATCCCAATGATCATTTCCAAGAAAGAGTGACAGAACTAGTGTATTGAGAAAATTGGTGAATTTGTTGTCATTATTGGCTTATGAAGTACTTGACTAGTTTCTTTTATCCTGATTTTGGGAAATTGATCTTTTACTAGCAGCTTGAGTCATTCTTCATTAACAACCTGCATGCAACTTAAAATGACTAACTTCTTACGTAAAGCATACAGAAAAACTGTTATGAATATGAAAAATTCTGCTTCAAGATTTTGTTGACTTTGCAGGTTTTACCGTATCTCCCCGAATAGAAGCTGACCCCCCAAAAATTTCCACAATTTTTTTGCAAAAACGTAAATTTCATAGATTTTATGCTGAACTGTGCCGGGCATTGGTTCTACGACAACTTTGCTGTCATGCGATGAATTGTTGTGCGACAAATTGACATGCGACGAGTTGTCTTGCGATGAATTGATGCGTGCCAAATTGACTGCGACGAGTTGTCTTGCGATGAATTGATGCGCGAAGAATTGACTGCGACAAGTTGACTGTATACCGCCGGGCATTCATGCACAGCTTAGAATACATTATTCGAGATCGAAGAAATGAGTGGGAAATGGTTTAGTTGTTGACATTTTGAAATATTACTCCAATTAATAATTTTGCGTTGTTGAATAATGTTCCAGAATCAGTGACAATAATTTCATTCATCTTCATTTTCAAAAAAGGTCAAATATAGTAATAGTGACCTCGCCAAGATAATTTTTCATCCAAGTATATTTCCAATGAAATTAACATTTACATTATCTTAAGAAATTGCATTTTTATAATTATACACGTTCCATGTAAAATTTTACCAAAATTCAAACAGTTGAGCATACAAAGCCGTCAATGCATTTTGCATAATCGTCTACATCAGTGGTCTTCAACCTTTTTTGAGTCATCGCCCACTTTTACCATATGTTGTCCTTTGAAATAAGTTCACCGCCCACCCAGTGGCGTAGTGAGAGTTTCTGGCGCCCGGGGCAAAGAAGAATTTTCCGCCCCCAGTAGCAAAGTGATTTACGGAGGTATGGTAACCCTAATACTAGTGGGATTGTCGTTAGATGAGATTACCGAATACGGTCTCAGTGGTAATAACAGTGTTTAAAAATTTATGATTTTATATATTTGATAAAATTAAACTTAAACGCTTCGCTGCTTCTGCGAGAGACTCCGACCACCCTCATGGGTCTTTCGATTTTACCGCAGCATAGATACATTGTCGCTAGTATAGTATGATATGATACTATAGTTAACGACAAACGAACTGTAATAGTTGTACATAAAATAGTTGTACAGAATATGTGTGCATATCATTAAGCTTTTTTATAGAATGTTATTTTTCAGTGTAAAAATTAGAATAGCATTTGGTGAGTTTTTTAACGCCCACTAAAAATCCATAAATGCCCACTGGTGGGCGCTATCACCCACCTTGAAGACCACTGGTCTACATAGTCAATCTACACAAATAATTTGACCACTCAAGTAATGTGAAAACCCAGCCTTAAACGGTAACAAAGCACAGGTAGTGCTAAATTCAATATTCTAGCCTTTATAATTTATTCATTAATATTCATCGTAGGTCAAATATTTACTTTACGAAAAATATAGTACAGGCAGACCTCGTCTTTTGCGGGGGTTATGTTCTTGAAAACACCGTGAAAGACGAAATCACGAAAGAGAAGTAATTAAGGCAGTGGGAAATACAGGGTTTGGTTCCCATCCCAGCAAAAACAGATCATTTGTCCTGTGTATTGGTGACCACAGAAAAACAGAGAAAGAGATGGAAAAATTAACTTCAATGAAAGTGAGACTTAAACAAGTTAAAAGAAGATGAAAATAGTATCAGAAAATAAAGTCTTATTTAAGTTCCGTAGTATAATCGAGGAAAAAATGAACGGAGGTTGCCTAACTTGTGGGGGCTAATTCCCCAAATACGGCAGACCACGTCTTTCTTGGAGGTTACATTCCTGAAAAACTCCACCAATAATAAATGATGTGCAAAACGCAAAGCTTAAGCGTTTGAACTATGTCAAACCTGAGCAAATAACCCAATGATTCTGAATCGGAAGGGTCAAGAGTTGAGTCTTTCCCCTCGGGACTTCTCTGTCATAATAAAGACAGAAGGCCCCTGAACGGTGATGCCTTCTTATATTCTGTAAATTTTCACTTGTGAAGGGACACAAAAATGTGGGAGGATTGCATCCGAAAAATATTTATAAGTATATATAAGACACGTACACGTGTCTTATATATATATATATATACTTTAAAAAATAGATACACGTATCAATTTTTTTTAATTACGTAAATACTTTTACATATCAGAATAACGTAACAATATTTTTCAGGCCAGGCTATGAGAGAAAATGTGAGGAAAATGCGATTCATTCCATATATAGAAAATTTCACGCAGCCTTTTCCGTGATTTTTTCCACGAAAGCGCAAAACATAAGACCGCGAAAGACAAAACTGGTCTCAAATGCGGAACCTCGAAAGATCGAAGCATGCGAAAAATAAAGCCGAGAAAGACGAGGTCTGCCTGTACTATCATTTGGACGCGACGGCAATGAGAGACGTGCTGCCATCTATGGGCGACTACGAGATTTAACCATAACCCAAATTTTCCTCAGATTCACATTTAAGCCGAGGGGGGATTTTTTCATGATAGATTTTGACAAAAAACATCGGCTTTTATTCGGGCAGATATGGTAGTTGCCATTGAATCCAGAAAATATGTTTTTACAATTCCTTCTGTCTGTAATGTCATCAGTGCTATGGACTAAATCCATTATCAGAATCGGAATAAATCTTGTATTTGTATAAGGTACCATGCATAAAGGAAACCATGTTGAAATTAACCATATTATGTAACAATTTATGGTGTTCGATCTCATCTTGCTTTACTCAAAAGTGGCTGCAAGAATTTTGATTAAAATTCATCCAGAGCTTGATGCAGTAGCGGAATTATAATACTGTGGAGGAAGGGGGTGATAGATTTAGGTACAGGTACATCTATGTATGTACCTATTATATCAAACAACAGGTTATGAAGGGGTTCAAAAATTATTTTCACAGAGGGTCCAAAAGTTTATAGTTCTGTCACTGGCTTGACATCATAAATGATATGTACTATGTAAGCTGCATCCACTGATATAATATACATATCAAGTTACCCAGCTACCACCGAATTGTCCATACAGTAGTGTAACCAGTAACGTTATTGTATGAATTATAAACTTAAAGATTTAAGAAATTTTGTGTAATGTATACTGCAACAATTTGTTTTTGCTGTCTCATTTTGTTATTTTATCTTTTAGGTAACTATACAAGATGGTGACAATATTTTATTGCAAAATCTCATCAACAAACAGGTGTAAAAAGTATAATAATAGTGTATGTACCTCTCTTGAAAGTTATTCTTCATGCCATTATTCTATAGCAGTGTTTTGTTGAAGTTAATCGTGCATACAGGTAAAAATGTAATATTTAAACATTCATCATCCTGTTAACTAGCCAGAGTTTCCTAAACTTTGTATCATGAGCAGACCATATTCTGCATGAAACAGGTTCATGTTGAGAATTAGAATATACATAAATAGAAGAGGATATTTATCCTAAAGTTTATATTGTTTCTATTATGCCATCTTAATGACTGATTATCCAATCAAAATTAGAGAACTCTGAAATGACCAGCATATTGAACTCTTGGAATGATGGTTTTTGCCTTATATTATGGCCTTGGGTCAGGTTTGTCATTATTGCTCATTAGACTAAGCATTTAATGTTATAAACCATTTCAATCACAAAAGGTTTCAGGATCATTAAAAGAATTTACTGAAATATTTCTGTCCAAATCAACACTGCTGTTTACATTTTTAAACCTGATCTTTGGAATTACTTATCCTCTGGACAGGAAGAGAATTGTATTTTAAGAAAAAAATGATTACGACATTATTTACTACCTGAAATAAATCACTTAAAAATGTTGTTGTAAGACTAAGAAATTTTTATCTGGTTCCACAGAATAATGAGGCAAATAATTCTCTTGAACATTCAAAAATATGGATTTGGTCTTATAAATTTAAATAGAAGGCAAGCAAACTGTTACTTGAGACATTCGTTAACATATTACAGTGAACTCCCGATTATACATGTGCAGATTGTCCAGTTTGCAGATTATTTGTTCTGTCTCCTTATGCCTCAAAATTTTATTAATACTCAAATTGCAATGCTTTAAAAGAAATTAATGACTGCGAGATCGCAATATTTTCATATTCTCATTACATCAATGTCTACATAATTATATTACATGCAGAAACAGCAAGTTTGTAGATATGTATAGTATTTTTTTTATGATCGGGATTTTCACAAAAATCACACGGGGAGACAGCATGCGACCTTGGTCGATCAGCTGTGTTCTTCCGCCATCCTGATTTTTTCGATTTATTTTATTACGATTTGATTTTAAGTGGAGTCATTTGCCAACTTCAACTGTGTGCTAGCTCACTGAGCTACGTGGTTTTATAGTGATAAACATTTATGTTATCCCTCGTTAAAATGACAGAAAAATTGAAGAAAATTGTTCTTACTATTAGGAAAAAACTCCAAAAGTCGCTCATTCAAATGCGCTAATTTGTCTGTCAATTACTACTGCCAGAAGGGTTCATGGATGGACAGAAATATATTCACTTATTGGTTTCATAGCAAGTATGTGCCTGATGTTTGCATTATTCGTGTGTTTTGATTATTCGTGCTTCCTCTTACATCTAGGGTTGCCACATGTCTGGCTTTCCAGACATTAAAATGTCGCCCTCCCTCATACTTAAGCCGGACGTGTAATTATCCGGCTTTTCAAGTTAATAGAAAATAAAGAAATTTCAAGCAGAATTCAAGCGAACAAGTGTGCTTTTGATGTCATCTAATACAGTATATACCGACTACCATTTTAAGTTTGTGCAGACACAGCGTTTCCAGTTTTCTTTATACAGTAGAAGAATGTTTATCTGAAATGGTTGGTTTCTGACTAGGGTTGCTACCCACCCTGATTTTGTCCAAACAGTTTGGAAATTTGTTGAAATGTATCGAAATATCCTGTGTCCAGATTGCACATTTCCAGATGTGCTTTGTCCGGATTTCTGTTGAATGACAAACAGTAAGCATATTTTAAAATTAGATTACTTAAAAACTGAAATTTTATTTACAAATATTTAAGAATTACAATTTATTTCTCAAAATCCGTGATGAAATTATACATTTGCCATCTACTGAGAGGAGAAACAACAAGGTGGTCGCTTCAGAAACCACTCGAATTAGCCTCCAAAATTTGACTTACATAAAGTCATCCATAATTATTACATCTCTCCTCAGGTGACAGAATGTCTGTGTATGCCACTGCATAGGAATCGATGTTCATCATAGCTTGCAGTCTTCAGTTTGTAGTAGTGGCCAGGTTAACTATTCAATGTCTTTCTCAAAATTTCTAAGATGATTAATTCTAGTACATGCGGAGATTTATTAAAATCTGCCAAGAATAACAAAAAGTACAAATTCAAAAATAATGCTATTGTATAATAAGCATGTAACACCAATTTCTGTATATCATCTTCTAAGAAAAGTTACATATTTGTGCCTGGAGATTATTAACGGTGTGCAAATGTAATTATTTCGCTATAATTTTTATATGCTGATTTAATAAAGGTATTTAATGGAAATGTATATTTTTATACATATTTCTTGATTTTCTGTAACGAAAAGTGAAAAATGTCCGGATTTTCCGTTCTGAAAATGTGGCAACCCTACTTACATCCATTAGGCCAGATAATCGGGAGTTCACTGTAGTTATCAAGATAAAACTTGACTATTTCAGTAGTATATTTGAATGCCATTTAGTGTCCATCAGAAATAAATAGAATAATAATATTAGTTAGTATAATGGTTTCTAACAAAATAATTCATATTTCTATATCATGAACAAGGTGGACATAATATAGTAGCTGTTTCATATTGCCCTTAAAAATTATCTGCCACAGGGAAACTAAATTTTCAATTAAATAAATATATATGGTTATGAAGTGTTTAGATAAAATTTTACCAGAATATATTTTTTAACTGACGGAAAGAAGCACATTGCTGTAAAATAAATAAAATGACATGCATGTGTTCATAGATGAGGTTATCTTTTGAATAAAGGTTGTTCTGGAGATATTTTGAATAATAATAAAGAAAGAATAGTGGTTAGTGTAATCAATTTTTGTTAAAAAGTAGAACGAATGAGCTTCCCATTTGACATGTTGTCTTTAGCCAGTTGACATGAGTATTCTTGTTTGCATCTTGCATGGTGTCAAGTCACATTCCAATGCATGCTATTGGTCTATTTATTCCTGCAGAGGTAGTTTTTTCTATCTAAACCAGATACAGCATGTTTTCTCAAAATATATTTTTGCATGTACAAGCAGAAGTTGAAGATGTTTAGAAGTAGGAATTTTACCTAATGAAAATAGTACAGATTTTAATAATTTTAAACACCTGATACAATAGACAGCATTTAAATCTATGCCTTATACTCAGAACTTAGGTAGAAGTGTTATTAATGCAGCTAGCATTAGTTTCAATACAAAAATTATTAATTAAATTATTTTTAATAAAGATTTTTTCAGCAGGTAGTATTTTTTATAACCATGAATATTAAATTGTGCAGTATAAAGTAGAATATTAGCTTTATGTGATATTAATTGAAGTTATTAGAACAAAATTTGTTTTGTGGGACATCTGTTACAGCATTTTCACTTTTAATTAATCTTGCATTTTCATTTACCGTATATACTCGTGTATATGCCGACTCTATGTATAGTACGACCCCTGATTTTTTGGTGAACAAACCTGATTTTTTCATATATCTCGTTTATAGTATGACCCCAGCTTTTCACCATGGTCGATATATTTCGTTTCGATAGCTCGATGGTTACGAGCGAGATATATCGAACAACCTTGATTTTCCACACCACCATAGAATAAGCCGTAAATGTCGTAAATAGTATTTCTTGCGAGTACACTAAAATTCGGATAAGTTAAGTATCTTACTTCTAAAACATTTAATAAAAAGTGATATGAATCATGATTGCACAAGATGAAATAAAATCGTTTCAATTCTAATACGTCTGGATTACGTTCCGCATACGTAATGGTTCCACCCGCTCGTCTATTTAATAGGTAGGGATAACGAATAAAAAGAAATTACTTTGTAATATTCCACAGTCTTTATTGTTTCTTCAATCACCCACCGGTTTCCACTACAAAATCATTCTAATGGTATTACTAACCGACGTAACAGCTTTAGAATGACTTTGTAGTGGAAACTGATCGGTGTGTGATTGTAGAAACAATAAAGACTGTTGAATATTACAAAGTAATTTCTTTTTTCTGAGATGTCGAAATTCCATAAAGTTACGCCGTCTACGATACTTTTAGTCCAACTCGTTCCAATCCATCCCTTGGAAAAAGACGCAAACAAAGATATACATACAAAAATTCAAGAAAGGAAGTGCCCGTAAATCGTCACTTATATCAAGTATTTGTGAATTTGAAGCTGTATATATGAAAAAGATTCTACTCTTCACGAAGCAACATAACAACGATAAAGGACCTCACTGTTAAGGTTAGCCTACCATTAGAATGCGTGCGGGTGGCATAACTTCACCGAAAATGCCCGTGAAGATACATGAATTTTAAATCCTCAAATGCATTACTTGTGTATAGTACGATCCCCAATTTTTGCAATAAAAATTTGGTCGTAAAAACTCGTACTATACACGAGTATATACGGTAATTATACAAAGTTGTAAAATTTGATTTTGCAAAATACTGGATTCAAGAGAAGTTACTACATTTATGTGTGTCGGTGGTATTGAATAATATTATATCGTGGGAAATTTTTATTCTATACTTGGCCTAGGTAGCATAGTGATATCTTAGGTATGTGGCCAGTGCCAAATAAAATATGTTTATTGTATTGAATGGAAAATATTAAAAGAACCATGTATATCTATGACCAGGGCCGTGCTGTGGGTATTTGCTGCCCATGTGCAATGAGGAATTCGTCGCCCAATGAGTAAAAAATTATTGAAGCAGATGAAGAATAAAACTCATAACATTTACACAATCTAGAATTTTTATTAATGTCAAGCAAAAATGTTATTAACTCTTAATATAAAATGCATTATTACATTATTAATTAGTTTTAAAAAACTTGAATAAAAATTTACTTATCGAGCTTTAAGATTGGAAAAGTGTTTTATGACATCATCTATATCTAATTTCTCACAAAGCTCATGTTCCATTGAAATAACAGACAAAGATGAAAGCCTATCCTGTGTCATGGATGATCATAATTTTTTATGATTTTTAATTTTGAAAATGCTCTTTCTCCAGTTGCAACAGTAACAGGAAGGATCAATAATATTCATACTGACACTGAGACATTTGGAAATATTGCTGTTAGATTATTTTCCAATAAGTACTCCAAAACCTCTGTTACATTCATGTCAGGGGCCAAAAATGTTTGCAATATTTCCAACTCATTTAGCAAATCCATTGCACATCAAATTCATTCCACTTACAAGGGGACCTTACGACATGTTCGTCGCCGATTCGGTTAAAACTTGGTGAGCATGTAGCACACCTATTGATGAAAAACGCCAAAGCAAGAAGACGCACCTCTCAAGCATTCGCGAGATTTTTGCAATTAAATTCAGCGAAACTACTAGGGGTCCAATGTATACCCTAATATTAATCCAAACAGTCAGCTGAGGCGGTGGTCGTGTTGGTTAGCCGTCGGGTTCACTAATTTTTGAGCGCGAGTTCGATACTAACACTCAAATTTTTTTTTCAATTTTTATTATTTGATTTGTTTTTATTGTCTAGTAATTTTTGGGATATATTATTTGCTGAAAGTTTACTGTATTTATAGTTACATTTTCACTAATTAAAAAATATTTTTCGCAATAAAGTTGAAAAAGAATTGGATTAGAATTATCAGCAAAAATTAAATGGGAATAAGGGCCGTTTATCATACATATTCAACTCTTTTCTTTTACAGGGAGCTAATGCTTCATTGCAAATTATTATTGTACACATGTATTAATCGATTTTATTATATGACGTACAATGTTTCGGGTGGTAGTTATCGTAGAAAAATGAAAATCAGAGATCTAGATTACACCATGCACACCAGGGGCGTATCCAGGGGGATGCGTATGGTGCTACAGCACTCCCCCTGGATATCAAAAGCAATCAATTTTTCTACTTTAAATATAAAGATCTCTTCTGTATATCAATAGATATACAGAAGAGATCAAGACGACGGCATTGGCTCTAATGTAATAACCGCTTTAGTCGAATCGAATTGTTCTGCCGAGCATTCAACCTCGCTGATTCATGTAAATCACTTTTACTTTTGTATTCCCAATTTCTGCTATGTGAACGACGAATGTCAATGTCACTGTGGCCTAGGGTTACCGTTATAATTACTTTCGCTCCTCAAATTTCCCCAGTTTGTGTTAATTTTATATGAATTAAAAATAATTTTCTTTTTTCATTAGCAGAAAGGCTCGAAATTACAAAATTTTAATAATAATTTTTTTGCCCCCCTCGGGATCGCACAAAGTATTCCAACAAATTAAAACAAACTCCTAACAGCGGCCCCCTTCGCAAAATCCAAGATACGCCCCTGATGCACATGTTATTAAACAAATTGATTGACAGGCACAGTTATTTTTAAAAGATTTTGCTGGATAACACACATCATTCACATTCACAAAAATCCTCCTTTCGCTAGTCAGTTTCGAGGCATACAACGCGTACCTAATCATATCGCGAAATACTGGCGCATTTAATTGGTGATGAAGCAACGAATATAATTTGATTGCATCCTCACGTGATGATATTTCGTGGTTTTGTTCTATTAAAAATGAGCAATTCTGCATCCGCTTAATGAAGTTTTTAACCTGCCTATAAAAGTACCCACACAAAGTTGGCAGAGTGGAGTGCATTTTGGCGGAATAAATTTGACAGTGCATGTTGAGTCATCCTTATCGTCAACAAAGATTTCGTCATACACTTTGGGTTTAGTCTGACCTCCCCAAGAATCAATTAGCAGAAGAAACTGTTCATTTTTACATAAGATAGAAGAGCGTTCTGCAAGAATAATTTGTACAGCTTTGCTGTTAGTTTGCCTGATATCGAACATGATGCAATTACATTTCCCAACTCACTCGTCAAGTTATTTGTTAATGTGAATGATGTGTGTTTCCCAGAAAAATCTTTCAAAAATAACTGTGCCTGTCAATCAATTGGTTTAATAACGTGTGCATGGTGTAATCTAGATCTCTGATTTTCATGTTTCTACGATAACTACCACCCGAAACATTGTACGTCATATAATAAAATCGATTAATACATGTGTACAATAATAATTTGCAATGAAGCATTAGCTCCCTGTAAAAGAAAAGAGTTGAATATGTGTGATAAACGGCCCTTATTCCCATTTAATTTTTGCTGATAATTCTAATCCAATTCTTTTTCAACTTTATTGCGAAAAATATTTTTTAATTAGTGAAAATGTAACTATAAATACAGTAAACTTTCAGCAAATAATATATCCCAAAAATTACTAGACAATAGAAACAAATCAAATAATAAAAATTGAAAAAAAATTTGAGTGTTAGTATCGAACTCGTGCCCAAAAATTCGTGAACCCGACGACTAACCAACACGGCCACCGCCCCACCTGACTGTTTGGACTAATATTAGGGTATACATTGGACCCCTAGTATTTTCGCTAAATTTAATTGCAAAAATCTCTCGAATGCTTGAGAGGTGCATCTTCTTGCTTTGGCATTTTTCATCAATAGGTGTGTGCTACATGCTCACCAAGTTTCAACCGAATCGGCGACGAACATGTCGTAAGGTCCCCTTGTTAGTATCACTCAGTTTCATCTCTAAGGGAGGCGCCACACAGAAGAGACTGGCAACCAGCGACGCAACTCTGGCAACGTTGCTTCGCGACTTCTAGATCCACACAGAAGGGACTAGTCGTAACGCTTTCAGTGAAGCGAGAATGTCGGACGAAGTAATCATGTTGTACCATTTCTGGCGTCGTAGGTACAGAAACAGGAGGAAGTATTGGGTCCACCCATTTATTAAGTGCAATTTGCAACATAGTGCCAACAATGTTGCCAAAGAGCTGCAAGATAAGGAACATTTCCAGAGTTTTTATAGAATGACACCTGAAACTTTCGGAATGTTGGTGGAGTTGTGTTCTCCATTATTAGAAAAAAAGAACACCAACTGGAGGCTGAATATTTTACCGGATGAACGAATCCTGATTACATTGAGGTAAGTAAAAACTATTCAATAGTTATTTTATAATACGTTTATTTGTAAATTTCATTCAAATTATTATCAATCCTCATCTCTTGCTGCAGATGAATATCATTTATTAGCTTCGTTACCTGAAATTTAAATTAATTTTGTTACACACTGTTTTCCACAGTTAAAGTACTAATATCCAAAATAAAATTCAAGGAACTTAGCTGTAATTTGTAGTAATCGATACTCATATTAACGAAGAAAATAATAACTTTGTTAAATTCCACAATTTTTTATTTCACGACCGGTTTCGCCGAATAATTAGCACAACCTGATGTTTCTAGTTATTTAGCGAAACCGGTCGTGAAATAAAAAATTGTGGAATTTAACAAAGTTATTATTTTCTTCGTTAATACTAATATGCACAAAAGATCCCTATGCATACATACGTACCTGCATTCTAAATTGTCGCTTAGAGAACGCATCCATAGATTTTATATCTGAAAGGAGACCTAGTAGGAAATTTTTATCTCCATCATCTTGGTTTGTCTCCTTTTTCCTTTCCTGCAGGTATTCCAAAAATGACTTGTCCACTTCCTCAGAAAGTTTCATTTTTTTAACTGGCTTAACCAATGCAGGCTTGTCATTTATAACTTCAATAGCGGTGGAAGTATTGCATTCAGAGACTGAATCTTCATCTTGTTCTAATATTTCATTCACCTCTTTATCAGTGCAGTCTTTCACATTTGGAGTAGTAGTTAAATTACCCGTTTGCTTCCGATGTTTCATGTGAGGGACTAGAAAAGTCAAATATTCAGATAAGTAGTACTTATCTTTCCGCGGAAGTGCTCCAGAGCCGCTGGCTTTTTTATCCCGAACACTTCGGGAAAATACAGTTCTAATATTTTTCCACTTCTCCTTGCAGGTTTTAACTAAAAAAGATAATAAAATAGTATGCAATATTGAATAATAATAATACCAAAATATTAGTATATATAGTGGCATTTAATTCGTATTTATTTTTTGTAGGTATTTAGCAACTGGCAGCAATTTTCAAGCTCTGTCTTTCAATTTCATGAGAGGGAGAAGTACAATTGGAAAAATAATCGAAGAAACGACGAGAGCTATATGGAATGCTTTGTGCGCTACGTATATGCCTGTTCCATACGAAGACACCTGGCTGAGGTCATCTGATAGGTTTTGGAAATTGTGGAATTTGCCTAATTGTGTTGCAGCCCTAGACGGTAAACACATCAGAGTGAAATGTCCCAAAAATAGCGGATCTCATTACTATAATTATAAATCATTTTTTTCAATGGTGCTTATGGCAACCTGTGACGCCGATGGCATATTTTTAACTATTGATGTCGGTGAGTTTGGAAGAAACAGTGATGGAGGAGTATTTAAGAATTCTTCTTTAGGCCAATTATTAAATGCTAATTTCCTACGTCTACCTGAACCCCAACCTTTACCATTGGATGATAGCGGTTACAAAATTCCTTTTTATTTTATCGCCGATGAAGCTTTTCCATTGAATACCAACATAATGAGACCATATGCAAGACGCACTCTGGATGATGACAGGCGTATATGCAATTACAGATTTTCCAGAGGTCGTAAATCAATAGAATGTGCATTTGGAATGCTAGTGTCAAAATTTCGAGTTTTTGAAGGACCCATATGCGCTTTGGAAGGGACAGTAGAAAACATTGTAAAATCAGCGTGTGTTTTACATAATTTTATCAGAAAACAAGATGGAATTTACTCAGAACCTACATATCTGGCCGCTCTAAGTGAAAACGTCGACCATCATGCAATGAGAAATTTAAATAACAAACATTTAGTCCGAGATCATCTGTGTCAATATTTTTTGAAACCAGAAATTGCATTACCACATCAGTGGAGATACTGTGTACAAAGAGAAAATGAAAATAATTAATAAAATAAGTTTCATGCATTGTGTAAGCATGGTATTGTTAATGTGTTTTCCTTTGCGTATTATATGAAGTAATGGTACATTCCTGACGAGCATACAATGAATAAATTATAACTTATTTATTAATTTACTTACCATTTTCTCCCAATTTCCGTGATATTTCCTCCCAAGCAGCTTCGGTTTTATCTCTTCTGGAATAATCCTTGCTGGACACATCGTAAATAAGCGGGTATAATCCAACAAGTCTGACGAACTCGATGTTGTAATTCTCCTCTGCTTTTTTGTCCATTTTAAAACGGAATACCAAGCAGTTTCAAAGCAACTTAAGCGACGAGCAACCGACAGCCCCTGTTGCTGGTTGCCTGTTGCTTTAGGGTCGCTTAAGTTGCAAGGTAATGTCGCTTGTGTGTGGCTTTCTCTATTTCTTAGAAAGTGTCCGACCGCGAAGCAACGTTGCCAGAGTTGCGTCGCTGGTTGCCAGTCGCTTCTGTGTGGCGCCTCCCTAAGTCTGTGCATAATTTCATTTTATCTTCTTTGCTTAATTTATTAAAATGATGGATATCATACAAAAAATTTAAAGGTTTGATATGGTCTTCCATCTGGGAAAATCTTTCTCTAATCGATACAATTGAGGCATCTAAAATTTCAAAAAAGAGATGCACTTTAAAACATTGCTTTGAATCAGGTTTGATCTCATCATTTGACTCAAAATTAAAATCTCTTTTCTTCACTCGCTGTATAAGGACTACCACTTCTGGAAACTTCTGTTCAGTGTCAAAATTCTCTGCAATTTCCCTAGCTGTTATCAAAATTTCTTCAAAGCCTTCATCAGATCGTAACTCCATTAAATATTGAAGTAGATCTTTTAATATATCAATGCATCTGGAAATATTTAAACATGGCTCTTGCATGTCTTTACTCACTACGTTAAATCTAGATAAAATTTTTTACCAAATAACAATGGAAAAAATTAATTTTTATGATTGAATTTTCCAGCCAAGTGACTGTACCATGTATTTTGTCTTTGTGTCACAATTTTGATCTGAAGAAAGATTAAATAAAGCATCGCAAATTTCTGGCATATTAAATCTTAATGTTTTAATAGCTTCAATCCTACTTTCCCATCTAGTGTCAGATAGTGGTTTCAATGTCAAGTCTACGTGGTTTTTCATAACCTGCCATCGGATGGTGAAGAAGAGAAAAAGTTATACAAATCTTGATTTGTGCCAAAGAAATTGATAGATTCATATGACCTTAGCAGCATCATTCATAACGAGGTTTAGAGTATGAGCAGAACGTGGAACAGAAAAAGCTCTTGTATTGACCCCTAATATTTTTTTGCAGGCCATTATTTTTCCCTTTCATATTAGCTCCATAATCATAACCTTGTCTCCTCATGTCCTGTATGTCTATATTCATTCAAAAATTTCATCAAAATATTACTTAAACCACAACTTGTATTGAAAATTGAACAGAATCCCATCTCTCTAATTTCAGCCTTTTTTGTTTTCATATTCAACAGGACAAAGCGAAATATTATACAGTGGAAACCAATTAACACGAAAATGCTTAAAACGAAATATTGGTTAAAGCAAAACGCGTGCTTGGTTCATTCCATTGCCTTTACCTTTTAGTATATATTCATTTGCTAACACGAAACGGTTTACACAAAATATCGCTTAACATGAAAATATTTTTCAGTCTCACGAAAATAAATACATGCTATATTCTTCAGATAACACGAAATGGCATTAGAGATAAGGTTTCCTCATGATTGTGGTAAATCTTCGGTTGTGTATTACGTCCTATTATTGATATGTATCATGGATTTGCCTACGGGCCTAATTCCATATTTGAAAAATGAAAATTTTACCATTAAAACTTAAAATTCGGTTAACTCAAAATTCGGGTAGCACAAACTGATTGTGCTGATCCTCAGCGATTCATGGTAACCAGTTTTCAATGTACTTAATTGTTCAATGTGAGTCCTCTCTGAAGTACAATCTAATATCATTTAGTAATATTTACAAGATTTCACTAAATTTATAATACTCTTTTAGTTTTGTTGAGGTAATTGAAATAATTTTGTTTTGAATTCTGTTGCCAAAGTAATGCAGCATAACTTCTCTATTGCTTTGTATTCGAATAACATGTTCTATAACAGCATCAAATTTACTTAGCATTTCCACCGGTTTAAAGAAGTTACCATTGTTCGATTCATATAATGTAAGTAGTTAAAGTTCCCTGTAAAGCAAGGTTTTGTCTGCATAAAAATTGTATAATGCAAATAATTCTTTCAATAACCAATGCTTTTCATGATCAATAATACGTTCATTTTCATGATCAATAGTAGTTTGATTTTTTAAATCCCTGGAAAGCTGGATCCAATCCCTGTATGTTTTCATATGTTGCCCAATTTTTCATGTCTTCTTAAAATTCGTGATAGATGTTGCCAGTCATCACAGCCAATGAAAGTAGATAAATTTGAGGTGATTCCAAATATTTTACAGCAAAAACAACAAACACTTCCTCTGGAAACTAACTTCATTTCGTTTGAAACAAATTTCTTCAAAATCAGCTTCATTATCTGGGAACACTGTCATTGGTCACAAGTTATGCCAAGCATTTTTCAAAATTTCCTGTGTAACATCATCCCAAGCATGAGCAACTGCCCACACAGCATCCTTCACATTGAAGTCTTTAAGAAATGCTTTCAATCCTTTGCCGTCATTGATGTCTCACAGCATACACTTCATAAACTTGTTCTTGTAATGGCACTTTAATGCCCGTAAAATACCTTGATCCATGTGTTGTATGAGGGAAATGCAGTTTGGTGGTGAAAATACAGCATGAATATTGTCTTTCCCCACTGCCACAATGCCAAAAGGTCTTCCACCAGTCTTGTCACATGGCAAACTCTGGAACATCCTCCCTACTCCCTTTACATGAGTCCATGTGACTTTCATCTGGTCCCAAAGGTGAAGGAATCCCTCCAAGGCAAGTGTTTTTGCAGTGTGGAGGAGGTAATGCAGGCAGTAGGGCAGTCTCTTGCAGCTATTAAGAGGAATCGATCTGCTGATGGCATCTGTTGCTTCCAACAGAATTTGGGACAAGGTTGGTCGCATGTCAGGTGACTATATTGAAGGTATGTAATGTTCCTTTTTCACTGAAATAAAGCATATCTTGATATACCACATATGTGTTCACTATATTTCATTCAACTCTCATATATGCCTATTTGATATAATAAATGGTTATTGTCAGGGCTCCAGAAATCTGCTCGCCCACTCGCCACGGGTGAGTAAATTTTCAGCCTCTTTCAAGGTGCATTTAAAATGTATTATGTTATTTCCTTACATAATTTACACAACATATTATGCAGCCAAGAAAGGACACACTGGAGGGTATAAGAAGCCCTCAAGTAACTAAACTTAATGTTATCTGTGTACATTCTAGATCCATGTTAAGCAAAGAGTGTTACTGTATAATAATGTGTAAGGTATTGTAAGAATTAAAGAATAGTTTGTTTTTGTTTCATCATCATAACATTTAATTCTGAGAATTTTTTAAACATCACCTATAAAAATACATAAAACAGGTCGCAATACTATGAGCGAGCAAATATTTTTTGTGGCGAGTAGATTTAAGTTGTATTTCTGGAGCCCTGGTTATTGTTAACAAAGCCAGGACAGCATTATCATTCATTGCAGGTTTTAATGTTATTGTAGGTTTCATTGAAATGGAGGTTACATTGAATGTTATAGGTGTTTCACATCTTAAATTTTTCTAAATTATGTTAATTCCAATTGATCCCGCAATATTAGATCAGGCGTTTATGTCCTCTATAGATTGCAATATTTATGATGTGATACAACAAGTTCAGGTTGAGATAGAATATTTAGGATATATTGATTAAAATACTAAGCAGTGACAGGTTTTTTTGACATCACAAATTGAACTAAAAGATAAGACCACATCTTTGTTTAAAAAAGGGATATTGTAAGAAACAACAAACATGTTTATTTTAAAGTTTTTTTTTTCAAGCTTTATTTTCTGAAAACATTTACAATGTAATTGAAATTTATCTTTTTGGCAGTATTGTAATCAATAGATAATAGAGCAGAAAGTCTCTCTTGGTTAATTGATGAATGTGAATAATTGTTATATAATTTTAATTAGCTGAATGAAACTGCTCTTGTGGAAATTGATTCAGCAAATAAAAGGAAATTTCTCAGTAAATTTCTATGGAAGGGAACAAACTTCGTATTTATGAAAAAAATTTCTGTAATTTTTTCACTTTTTTAAAAGGCAAATGATATTTCAAACTATGACCTGCTTTCAGTAATTCATGTTCATTGGCATAATTTTGATGGTTATTGGTAGCATTTTCACATAAAGTTTTAATTTCAACTTCATGTTATTTTTAGTGCAACCTAAAAATTTTAAAATCAATATCAGTTTCAATTTGAGATGCTGATCATGCTGTCAGCTATGTATAAAGAGAATTAATTGCCTAATACACTACAATGTGTATGGTATTTTTGGTTGTTTCCAGTTTTGAGGACACTTTAGTTTCCAACTCTCCATGAAATTTTATTTTTCCTAAAATTATGAGATTTTTGTAAAAGTATGAAACACAGGATCCTTTTATGATTTAGTATGATCAGAGTGCTTTTCGTTTGTTGAAATCGAGAAGTCGTATGTCAAGTAATCATCGGCAACTAATTTTGCAAACTCGTCAATATAGTTCTCGGCAGCTTCATGATCGGCAGAAGCCTTTTCACTGCATACTTTTATCTGTTGAATACCATGTCGTCTCTTGAATTTCGTAAGCCAGCCGGTAGAATAATCACACTGTGTTGGAATATTCATGTCATTATGGAAAACTTGTTTTTGAGCCATGATCATCGGTCTGGAAAATGGAACTTTCTCACTCATTCGCTGCCTAACCCACTCGATCATAACTTTATGCAAGTCGTTACTTTTCGGATGATGCAATGTTTTCCTCTTTTCCATAGACATTGGCATATCAATGTCAGCAAAAATGCCAATATTTCATTTTTCTGCTTCTTTAGATCGTAAACAGTCGAGCTACCAACACCATATTCTTCACACAATTTCCGAACAAAAGTTCTTTTTTACACCTTTGTAATAACTCCACCTTCTTTGTAATAGGAAGGGTGTGATGCTTTCTCTTTACAGCATTACTCATGGGGCTATCTGTTGAGATTTTCGACATATTAAATGCCTATATACATAAAGTGACCAGATTTTCTAGATGTCAAATCAGTAAATTTTTTATTTTTTATATTCATGAAAGAAAACTACCAGATTTTCTAGATGGAAAATCAGTACATTTTTTAATATTTCTTATATTCATGAAAGAAAACTACATTTCAATATAATACTTCATATATATTGAAATTTTATACAGTATACATAGGTATATAACATTGTTATATATATTGGATACTCTTGCTGAAGTCGATCAGAAAATGTTTTTTCTTCTATTTATGGCAGGATCTTTAAATATAATTAAATAATAATATTAATAATCTATTCTGAGAATAATGTTACTTTACTAAACAACATTAAAATATTATACTACTCACATGACACAAACAACCATAAGTATTATTGTCTGGACGACATTACTTTGGAATTGAGACTTATAGTTGTAGAGAAGGGGTGGGGGTTTGGAAGGAAAGACTGAAAAACTCCCCTCCCTCACAGCCAATCATAGGTGGAGGGGAGGTAATGTTTGCTAGGGGGAACTACACAGCGTTGCCGCAAGTCCTCTTTACACCTCCTGGCAACATCGCATCCGAGCCACCTCAACCGTCAATCCCACAGTAAATGAACTAAATAATTATACATTTTTTCTTCTTTTACAATCAATACAACTTTATAATTCAGTACATATTTAAAATCAGTATACAATCTCTAAAATCAGTACTGTACTGATTAAATCAGTACGTCTGGTCACTTTATATATACAGTCAAATTGAAAAAATTACTCTACATCGTACAACGCGCCCACGCCCAAACACACCGAATCACAAAGGACACTGGCATGAGTAGTAATGCTAGGGAATAGAAAGGTTATTCCCTACAGGTCTATAGCATTTGAAGTATTTGTAAACTTATTTACGCTTTAGAGTACAGCCACCATTTCAATATATTCATCTTCGAAAACACTTGAGAATAATCTGATACACTTGTTTGGGTTGAGATTGTTTATCTCTTATGTATACATTATTCTTCCCTCACACACTCAACTGCTGAGTCTGTCAACATTAGAGGATGGTCACAAAATAAGTCCGGTGTCGAATTCAAGAATATTTTTCTCCAACTCTCAGAGAATTTTTTAAAGGAAATTTTTTTTCAAATGTCCGGATTTTGGATCAATCCGGATTTGGAACTTCTTACTGTATAGTATCTCAACAAAGAATTGACTGAAACCTTCACCAATACCAATTTTTTATGAGTCATTTTCTAGCCGAAAATGGAGTCGAAGAGTCGTAATGTAAGGACCCATCCAAATTTCGTTTTTTACTTTCTCATATACGAAGTACATATATTGAGAAAGTATTGTTTTCGCGAAAAAATTCGATTTCGAGATTTTGATGGAAATACACGTTTTAGGTGTACCTGAGTCCGAAAAAGGTGGTATTCGCAATGCCGTCTGTCTGTGGGTCTGTCTGTTCGCGGCTCTAGAGCTTAAACGTTAGAGCGAAAATGATTGAAATCTCGTAATTAGGCATTTTATCATACACAATAGAAACTATGAATAAATGGTTGAAATTGTACAATAATTAATGACAGTTTATTCTAGGCAAATTTAACAACAATTAGATTTTCTCAAAAACGGCTCTAACGATTTTGATCAAATTTCGTACAGTTACTTGAGTTTACGCCTTCAATGATACCAAATAGTTCATATTTCTGAAAAAATGAATATAAGGCTAGTTTATTCTAGGTAACTTTAACAATAATTTGATTTTCTCAAAAACGGCTGCAACGATTTTGATAAAATTTCGTACCATTAGTTGAGTATACGTCTGATATAATACCACATCATATTTTTCAAAAAATGAATATAAGACTAGTTTATTCTTGGGCAACTTTAACAACAATTGGATTTTCTAAAAAACGGCTCATACGATTTTCATCAAAATTCGTATAGTTATTTAACTTGATTTTTGTAATAATTCTACGTAGTTCATATTTTTCTAAAGATAACTAAACGATGCATTAGCATATGAGAAAGTTAGTACAAAGTATATTGTACCGATTTTTTAAATATATCGCAGCAAAGAATTGACTGACTAATATGAAACCTTTACTAATATCAATGTTTTGATGAGCGACATTCTATAGACGAAAATGGAAAAAATCGATCCACGGGGTCGAAGGATGGTAATGCAAGGGCTAATCCAAATTTCGGTATTTTAAAAAACTTTTATAGTAAAATCACTATATATATATATATAATATATTATTTTAGAGATCCGAGTACGATTTATGAATCGAGAGGGAGAGTTTTCGAAAGACGAGGGCAGATTGCAATAAGCATGTTTTCATGATTGATAAAGGTAAAGGAGTTTAGCTAACTTCTAGAGAGCCACAAATATGTAGGTACTCAAGGAGCCACATGTGGCTCCGGAACCGCAGGTTGCCGACCCCTGACCTAGTCTATAATAAAAGTAACCATCTTCTGTAAATTTTATAATCATGCGGATACGACAGTATTGTGTACATAACTATACACACACACATATACATGTATATATTCTTTGTGTCTAGGGCCTACAAGACCATTAATCTGCCTCTGATTTTTTTTAATTAGAAAAGTTGTTTTTTATAGGTAGGTATATATACTTGTCTCCATTTGAATATCATGGGCAGAGTTAAAACGAAGCGAGTAAGCCTTTTTTCTTTAGCCTTTAAAAGTATCTGTAAAATGATATGTCCACACGGGATTTTCAGTTATACCGAGAAAACTATGGAAAGGAATTTCCATATCGTAACAAATCGAATCTCATTCGAAAAAGGCCAAAACTTACATTTTACATTTTTTCGTTATTTTTATGCATTTATTCAATATATATACTTGTAGTATAGGTATATAAGAACACATACGTTTGTTATACCATGTGTTGAAATAAAAGGGCACCAGATTACTGTGAGATAAATTGGATGTATTTTCGAAATACACTAACATCAAAAAGGTAAATATATGGCATGTTTTATGGATAAAATGTTTATTTCTTTAAAAAATGATTCGATGGTTTTTGCACGTTTTTAACGGCATAGTCTCTCCATCGTTTAATTAGCAATAGATCTGCGGCTGTTGCTCCATGAAGCATAATGCTACCTCCAGCGCTTTTCGTCCTCTATATGAATCGTTCGAATATCTTAATTTTTTCCCTTCATCATCGTCTACTATTTTAAGTTTAAAAAATCGAACAATAGTGAAATGTACAACCATAATATGATGAATAAATTGTATCCTTATCACTGTTTAATATATTTTTCAATAAAGTGTATAATATACGTTGTCCATATCAAGCATGTATAAATGAGGTAACGCAATAAAATTTATTATATAAACATTATGTAAAATTGTCGCTTCCTTTCTTAATTACAGACGGACTTTCAGTTACCTCCTGATTGGGCTCAAGACACTTCCATTGGGAACGGCAGAGGTGACATTCAGAGGAACTCAACGATGTCCATCGATGACCACCACCTGTTCTCGATCACGGAGAAACGCTCTTCTCCTTCTTACAACGGTCTCGATAATCCCGTAACATTTAAATTCTCGAATAAGATTGTAATGAGGAACTGTGTCAAAAGATTTTCTAAAAATGCAGCGTCCACCTTCGTATTTCTCTCACCATATTTTAAGATGACGTGTGTGAATAATTGGGAATCACATGGTGTACTTTTCCTATGCTGATTATTTACTAATAAAGTATATTTAGGTTTGTGTTACCTGAAGGTTTTTCAGTTATTTTTGTGAAATTATTTCCACCGTTATTATTTAAAAGACATGTTAGAATAATTATTAATAATCGAATACCTATTATAACTGTGTATTTCATGAGGTAAAGCAATAAAGTCATCTCTAAAATTATGTTGGTTAAATTATTTATTGATCATCCACGCTATCTCTTACATATTTTAACATTCCTTAAATTGCACAATAAGAGATAAATGTACCTATTGTCTCAAAATGATTAGAAAGTTCAGCGTAAAAATATTTTTTAGAATTAAGAGAATCGATTCAAAATCATTCTATTTAAAGACAATTATTTTTGTCTTACTAACTTCTCAAATATCCTATGTTTGTCTCCACTTTAAACTTTTAACAATATCTGATTAATCATTTTTTTTTAATTAAAAAAAAATTAATTGATTGTCAATGGAAAAGAAGTATATTGATCTCCCGAACTGGAATCGAACTTTGAGCCTTTTCCAAGGCAGTCAAACGACCAACCTCTGAGCTATGACAAGCTTAACGCGAATTTATGGGAACAGTTACTCAAGTAGAAACAACTGACCCTATCAGATGGGGTAGAATAGATAGAACCCTTTAAGAGATAAGAGGTATCCACGAAGGAAGAGGAAAGTCCGTGACGTTGAGGAAGACTTCCACTTGACTAGTATATTTGAGCAAAGTTTATGCTAGTGAATTTGACTGTGTAAGTCCTTATAAATATTATTTAAATTAATTCATAAACAACTGTTACCATCCTGTTACAATTAGCGTAATGAAGATAACAATTGCTATCAGAAAAAACCCACGCCTTCGGCGGGAATCGAACCCGCGACTCTAACATTGGGAGCCATAAACGCTAATCAACCTGCTATGGAGACATGGGGAACTATTGGTCTCTAAAAGGCATAAGGGGTTAATAGGCGAAAGAGGGGTAACCCTCAAGGCGGCAGAGGGAAAATTAAAAATGGCGGAATTCAAAATGGCGGAAGAGAAGCCGACGAGGGGAAGTAAGATGGCGGACGAGAAGCCGACGAGGGGAAGTAAGATGGCGGATCACTCTCACTTTCATTAGCATTTTCGTGAAAAACCAGAAATGACCCAAAATCGCCTGTTTTGGCCTTGAATGACCTCTAAAACTCACCCCACTCAGGTATATGGCCTTCAATAACTGCGGGAGTAGTCCGCTAGATGGCAGGCCTGAGCTCGAGGATTTAATACCGCGGGTGTTTCAAATTCGTTCAATAACTGAGGGAGTCGCCCGTTAGACGGCAGGCCTGAGTCCGAGGATTTAATACCGCGGGCGTTTCAAATTCGTTTGCACTTCAATTTTATTTTTGATCGTATTACTCCTTCTTAAATAGCCTCTTGGCATGGCTTATTTCTTTTTCGTTTGATTATTACAATTCGTTTTGATTTTATTTACGTGAATGTGACGTTAAGCATCCTTAAATCCTTACATATTCCTCATCTTCAACGCGAGCACTGGGACGTTAGACACAATTTTAAATAAAAAAGCAATAAATTCATAATATTTTTATTTTCACAAACGTGCGTATGTTTTCATAATGGATAATACAGACACGGGAATAAATTGCTGCCGTGTAGTAACATTCTACGGCCCATAATCTTTCGCGAATATTTAAATAGTACATATTACGGGAAAGGAATGACAGCATACTCCATACGAATCTTCGCACAAACAGCAAGTGGAAGTTTAATGATTTTAAATAGCAGAAATGTTCTTCTCGCGCCTGTATTCTTTGGAATGCCAGCGCTATATTGGAGAGAGGCGTCGTTTACTTGGAGTCGGGGGTCGACGCGTCAACGTTGCTCCTACGCTTCGGACATTCTTTAACTCCATATCAACCTGAAATAAAAAGAAATGCGTAAATTTCGATGAGATGAGTCTTTTGCCCTCATATATACATCTATGAAAAAAATGCAATTTTCTGTCCCTGATTGGTATCACTGAACATTAATAAAGCGAGAAACAGGGTAAGTATAACTACTACATGTTCACCAAATAATTGGGTGGCAGGGGATGCAGTGCATCACACCTACCTAACATTTACATCTCACAGGTTTGAATCTCCGTTTATGAAAACGTACTTTACTCGTAAACAACGAGCATAAATAATGCTGTCTCACAATCGATCTTCCGTGTTTTATCGTCATTGTCTCATCTACTACCTATTAATGTTGTTGCTTCAGTCATTCCTAAAACCTCCTCTGTTAGACATTCCGACCTATATCTCTCCATAAGCCGTAACAAATCGCGAAATATAACTCTTAGATTTTGGAGGAGCGAGCCCTTTGGGATCTTTGTCGGCCTCTGCGATTCACTAGTGCAATTTTATCGGGTGATGAACAATAACGCACAATCGAAGGATTACTTCGGTCCTATGCTAAGACGAACTGGCTGACTGTCTTCCTCCCTCGAAGGACTAGTGATCGGTGTTCTCAAAAAAGTGATTTATAAGATCGCTGGTCGAGTAAACGGCAGAGTGAACCCAATCGACATTCAGTTGGCTACGAAGGACGCGTTGGTTATGAAAACACGTCCGAATGTAGTGCGAGACGCTCGCAGGCATCCACCTGTGTGCCTCATCAACTACGCACCAGCCCACACCTTCAAGAGAGTCTTTTATGAGTAAACCTATCTAAATTAACACTAATTAAAGGAATAGTTTTCGAACCGGTGACTAGTGGTCCAAGCAAGAGGAAGGCGGTCAGAGAAGCTACTGAAGATTTTAACGGAGGTATCTAACCTGCAATTCACCAAAATGGTGGTTGGCAGAGGGCGAAACACAGAGTACAAAGTAATCTTCTCTAACAGTTAGATTTTCCTGTTGTGATATCTGTTTGTCCTGTGAAAAAACATCGTTCTATTTGTTGCGAATTATCTTATCTATGAAAATGGCATATTCGATAGAAAAATAGACGGGGAAGTACAAAAGACACAAACATACATGTTCCTTATGAGGAGAATGGTTTTTGAAAATGTCATTAGTAGTAACAAAAGTAATCGATAAATTTATTCGTTTCTTCTGTATAACATATACATACCTATAAAGTAGACAAAGCGGAATAATCTGAGCGAGGGGCGAGAAATATTAGAGTTATACTGCGACTTATTTAGTGTCGTAAGTCAGCAAGCGAAGTCAAGAAGGCCGGTGGCTAGAAGAATATATAGCAGAAATTTATTAGCAGGCCATGCTGTAACCTACAACGCACAGTGGTAGTCGTACAGTGAAAATGAAAAACCAGACGGACGGCTAAAAATACAGCCAAATAAATAGTATTATGCTGTAAATTATAGCAGTATGCTTGCTAGTGATATAAGCCTAAGCAAGCTGCTAGAAGAATGCCTATCTATTATAGAATGCTGTGATTTTCCGCTGTTCATGCAGCGCAGTAAATTAGAAAGTAAAAACAGATTAGCTAAGCAGGAGATCATAAGGATATCTTAGGAAGTCTCAGTTGGTAAGCCGTGTTTAGGATGGTCCTAATGAACACGAATTTATCGGGCGACAAGATAAATATCTTCCGTGTAATTTATGCGAAGCTAGCAGTTGTTTACTTTGTTAAGGATAAGGAAGGCTGTCTCTTATTCTACTTCGAATGTTAATTAATGAAAATGAAAAGCACGATAGACTAAATCAAACCACGGTGCTGTATACTTCGATTGAAATTTTACCTATTTAGCTTGATAATAGGACGACGAGAGGAATAGATAGCAATAATTCTCACTCGCTTAGAGGTTTAGCTGGCGAGAACAGCAATGCGCCTATAGCAGGGGTACCCAACCTGCGGCCCACTAAGTAATTTTATGCTGCCTATCACCAGCATTTCATAGTTTTCAAAACTTTTTCGATTTATTTTAATTAACTACCAAATATTATTTTCCGCGTAGCAAAATCTGTTAAAATATCTAACGTTAAATTTCGAACTCTTAGTAAATATTTCTTAATTCAAGCAAGTTCTTTTTAATGCTGTTTTTTCCTCAAAGATATTTCTAAGATTGTGTTCCATTATGATTTTTAATATTGAAATGTTAACCCTAAAAAGCTAATTCTAGATTTATTTCCACGCATATGAGGCCTAAGAATCTCTTGGTAACTTACTATTTAATTATGATCCATTGGCAATTTCCAATGTGGCCCACTGAAGGATTCAATGCGGGCTACCATTCAGAAAAGGTTGTCCACCACTGGCTTGTAGGATTAACTTCCGAGGAAATGAAGCGACCACGCTTTTGTTTGTTCTGCCTATACGTAAGCAGGACGAAGCTGGGTAATTCGAGCGGGAGGCGAGAAGGATACTCGACGAGATATCGAAGCCTATTGCTCAGCTTTCGTTGTCTGCAGGGGCGTTTTTACCGTCGGTGAAACTCACCGACGGGCCCCTAGAACGTTATTCACGGATGACGAGCTGCATGTTGACTCGCTCAGAGGCTTGCAATCGATGTCAATAAGCGATTCTTCCTCTATTTACACATCCGACATTTTATTATAAATAAAACCAATAAGGTAAATTAATATTTTGCAAGTTACAATTAAAATTTTTATATCAGATCGGTACAAACAGGCCTCCTGGCATAATTGCACCGAGTACTTCTGCGTCTAAAAAGCGTCCCTGAATTTGGAGATTGAATAAAATCTGAAAATATCTTAAAAAGTTAATTCAAGAAAAAGTACGAGGTAACGAACAGTATTCCCGTAACAATTCCAACAGCAGAAAAGTTTTTTTAAAACTTCTTAGTGCTCGTCTATCTTACAAGAGAGATTGATGATTAATATAGCGATAATTTATATTTAAAGCGAAACTGTCTAAATTAAAATACGATGACAACTGATTTTGTGCAGACAAAGTCCGAAAAATAAATTTTAATTAGTTGTGTCAATAAAACGTATGTTGCTCAATAAATAAGTTCTTAAGCATTTACCAAACTAAAGTTATATTAATGATTTTTGTTGCAAGTTTAATAAGTAACATTTGTTACAAGGGTAAACTTAATGTGTTACATCATTATCTTTTGTTTATTGGTAAATATACCATTGTTGTTTCCTGCCTTAACCTCAATATGAAATGTTTTGGTCATTTTAAAAATTTATTTGAAGACATTCTCACGATTAAGACATTAAACTCGGAACTGGAGAATTTAGTCTCCCACGGTAGTTCAGTGATAGAATATCCGCCCGGCAAGTGGAAGGCCGGGTTCGATTCCCGGTCATGGCAGATTTTTTCTCCTGTTTTCTCATGCTCATCATAACAGCTTATGTCTGCTTGCATAGTGATTTCAGATCATTCTTTCTATCATTAAACTTATTGTTAGAATTTAAAGTTTTTATGGATTGGCCGCCCGTGTCCAAGTCTATCATTGACCGCCCTTTTAGGCGTTCTCTATAAAAATTTTCAAAAACGCCTTATGGTTTGTTAAATAGTTTCATCTTAAGATCCGCCGTTTTTAAACAATTATAAAAAAATATTTATACACTTTAACTTAGAAAACTTCTTGCATAATTTCATTAAATTTTTTCACAGATTTTAGTTTTTGAAATTTTTTCATGAATTTCTTTTAAAGACTATATTCCATGAAATTATTTCAAAGACTATAAACTGAAATTTTTTCAAAGAATATATTACGTGAAATTTTTTCAAAAACTATTGACCATGAAATTCTTTCGATAACTATAGTTCATGAAATTTTTTCAAAGAATATAGTGCGTAAAATTCTTTCAAAGACTTTAGTACATGAAATTTTTTCAAAGACCATAATCTTTAAAATTTTATAGCGTTTGAAAAATGTCAGTTCATTTAGTAAAAGGGGTAACGATTGATGATCTAAATATAATTGCCAATATTTTTCTAAAAGTAGGTATTTGATTACTTAGATATAAAGTGGAATTCTTTCTAACCTGTTACAAATGTCTGTGTTTAAAATAATAATTAGATATTCTTATTTCTACAGATAAAAATTGATATTATAAAACTTGATCAAATATATTCATCAAGAACAGATGAGATTATCTATAATAACCAAGCAGTATTTTGATATAATGCACGATGCTGGGATTAAAAATAGACTTGAAGGTTTAATCAGAGAATCAGACAATTATATCATGGGAAATGGATTTCAAGAGAATACAAGCACTCATAATAAGATTAAAATTAAGGATAGTAGTAAATAAAAGTAAGAAATTATTATAATGTAAACAAAAACATAAATGCTGTTAAATGTCATTTGTTAATAAAGGAAAATGATCCTTAATCAATAACTGTAACATAAACAAGAATGTAAGCAGAGTCGGCCAAGCACTGAAGGGGGTCTAGATCAGCGCAGTGCAAATTTTTTTCCCAGAACCCTAATCTAGAGTTAGTGCTTCAAGAATGCAAGGTAATTGGTAATTGGTCAGTCTCTCGGGGATCCCAATCAACTCTCAATCATAGCCCATAATCACAGTTAAAATTATATAGGTTTGTTTTTCAAAAATTAAAACAAAAAATAAATAAATATTTATTTAAATAAACATTTTCCAACAATACACAATTCGACGACATTATATACACATTCTCTCTTTGGAAAAAATGTTAACACTCCTCACACTCCAGTGAGCAATGATTGCTTTGCAGTCCCTTTAATACTCCCTTCACAATATTTGCACTCTCTCATAAAGAGCCATATTTATTGTCTCTGATTTTATATCACTTAACTATTTCACACGTATACTCCTTGTTTAGAAGATAAATGAGTTTTTGGCCCTTAAATGCATTAATTCTATTCAAATACCCTGCTGAAAGATCAATTATCCTTCAAATGTACTATAATCGGAGAAAAAGTGTCTGAAACAAATATATATGATTGATACAGCAGAATTATGTCCTACTGACCATAAACCTTGCATAGCAAATGAGAAATGTATTTCACTGAACTCCTCTAACTTAAAAATATATAAAATGTATATAATAATGAATGCAACAGATGTGCATAAATACGTTTAATTTAAACGCTTATTGTTATAACTACTGATATCAGTTTGGTAAAATAGCTTCATATGAAAATGACATGTACACATTGAGCATTTTCATTTTGAATTCTGCATTTCAACAAAAATATCTCAGAATAATTGAATGATTCATACAAAACAAATCAATCCTACTTTTTGTATGTTGCCTTTATCAAGAAATCAACAAAGGTATATTAATCTTAGTTTAGTCAACACCAAATGTATATCCTCAAAATGAGTCATTGTGTTAAAATTTAGTGCATTGCACAACAGGACTTCAGATGAATATGCAACAAAGAAAATCCTGGATTAATAAAATGGTAAGTCAAAGCTGTTATATGTAACATGACTCAGCTGAAGAAACTAATAACTAATCAAATACGAAATGATTACGATATATGAAATAAAAATGAATAATTGCTGTACCAAAACTGTTATCTGATGATTTGATGACAGTTAATGATAAAAATGAGTTCGACATGCCAAATAGACTTGCATACTCCTTGAGGATACTGTAAAGATTTCACGAGGTGATTACATAATAAGTATGCATTCGTACTTAGTATTCTGTTTTCTTTCTTCTTTCTTAACCATAATTAAAACCATGTCCTAGCTCTTGTAGGAAGAGAAAAAGGCAAGTGCTTTCATCAACTGATAGCTCTTAGAGACTGGAATGTTTGAGTCATAGAGCTTTCTGGATGCTTTACAGTCAACATAGAACCACCAGTTACATTTGAGTATCGTTTGGTCAAAAAGAGTTGACTCTGGACAGAGAAAGCTCTTCATGATGAGACCATCATCAGTGAGTGCACACACATGGAAGACCTGGTAAAAGAAAGTATGAGAAATTAGCATTCTATTATAATTGAGCAAGTATACCACAACCAGTTATCTTCTCAGAGTATGTCATTACAAAATAATTTTTAATAATTTCAAGGAAGTTTGTGCTCATTAAGCATAAATAAAATTGGCACTTTCTACTTTACAGGCTTTAAAGCCAAATATCTTCTTTTTTTAACCTTAAAGATGTTAGATGACGTCTAGGAGTGGCCATAAAAGCGCTGATAATGTTTTAAACATTATAAGTAAGAAGAAAGCAGCAGCAACACTATAAATGCAGATTTCTGTGCATATATGGTCAAATTAAAGGTTAACTTGCTTGCAGTTTTAAAATGCATTGCCTCATATAAGAGATAGGTGATCACACATCAAGAAATTGTAAGGTTTAAAGTTTAAAAAAATTGAAAATATTTCCACTTATCATATTCAAATATCGAATGAGTCACAATGTATTTTACGTACTTTATTTACCTATCATTAATTTTGTTATAATACATTATTGAGATATCAGTGCAGGCTTACTCTAGGTATGCGGTTAATATAACAAAACATTGTGCATAAAGTTCTATAGCCTTGGAATCCTCTCACCATACATCCCAGGTCCTCATCAGCGTAAAGTCCTGGGAAGTGCTTCTGGTGGCCGCATGAGAAAGACGTATCCGGGAGGTCTACCCTCGCGGCAAATCCGTCGTCGAAGTCCTTGTCGTAGCCGACCGGGTAATATTCCCTGGGGGCGTTCATTACCCTTCCTCTCGAGCTGACCAACGCCGATGGCTTCGGCGGCTGCTTTTTGACGGCCACTCCCGCGTTGTAAAGGTTCGAAGCCGCGCCTGCGTTCGCGTCCTTAGCTACCTGCTCCAGCGCCTGCTGGCGCCGTCTCAACTTGGCCGCGATCGCCGATGCAACGGTCTGCACGCTCACGTTCGAGGCTTTGGCGATAGCTTCCATCGACTGACCGACTGCGGTCGGGGTCAGCCTGGAGGCGGAGGTCGGTTTGACGGCGCCCGAATCGGAGGAGGCGAGGGTGCGTGTTGAAAGGGCGTCGGGTTTCACTGCGGTGTCCACGGAGGGCGGCGCAACGGCATTTAACGTGACTCCGCTCTGGTGAGGTTGGAACAAGGAGAAAATACAGTTAATATGACAATATTAACCAATGCAATGATTGTATGTGGAAGGCATACGTAAATGTTTCGAATTTATACATTATGTTGTAATTTAATGCATTGGCGAGTATATTTAAAATTTTAAAAAGTACATAAGTTCTGACGCCATTCATAGGATGACTAAGCCAGATACAGATTTCAATTACCAAGTAGACTGCGCCAGAGTCGCTAAAAGCCTACTACTATTCCTCAGTGGTTCATTCAGCGAACACTTATTCAAGTACAAGTTACCATCAACGACCAGTGAGTCGCCACTGATGTATGTAGTTAAAATACGCATTTAATTTACTTGGACATTTTATGGCTATAAGAATTACCCTCATCATTACCAATGCTGTTTCTTAATGGGAATTCAATAAAAATTTTGGAAGAGAATTCTGTTTTCAGTAAAATAAGAATATTTCTTGAAATTATAATTAATCAATTTCCTAAGTGACATCTGATCCTTCCAATAATGTCCTCTTAGAAAGTTTTTATCACCATTAGTATTGATAATAAAGTTAGAGAAAATCTGTCACTAAATAAATTGTAAACCGAATATATCTGCTAAGAAATTGGCGCGATTCACTCTACTCTCACCGTCGGCATCTTGATGAAGTTTCCAAGCGAGGTCCTAAAATCTTCTCCTGCGTCCGAGGTCCTCGAGATAGAGGTATGGGGCAGCGCCTGGAACGCGGGCACCACCCTCGTCGTCGTTCCCACCGGCACGGCTACCAGCGTTGGCGCCTTCACCGTCCTTATCACGCTGGCTGAGACGTCGGCGGAAGGGGAAGAGGCCCTTCTTCTGGATCCCTGGGATGCAGCGACTGCAGCCGCTGCCCCTCCCTGAACGATCACGATGGAATTCGGCGCAGATTCAATCCGAGACGGGTTAGAGGAAATGGGGATCGGTTTGAAGGGAGGGAGGACCGCCACCTGCTGCTGCCGCGACCGTTGGGCATAAAGAGACTGCCCGCCGGAGGTCTGAACCAAAGGAGTCGCCAAAATGGCGACCCTTTGCGATGCTATGGAGCGGGCTTCGGTCTGGGTCGAACCCACGGCGGCTCCCTTTTGGTTTGTTTTCGAGGGTTCGTCCGCGTCGGTAGGTCGTCGTCGTCGTCGTCGTCGAAGCGTCGAGTCGGTCGATTTGTTCGGGCGTCGGCGGCGTCGTTGGATTCATCGTCGGGTGGGAAGGAAGAGTGAAACGTTCCATATTTAGTCGTAGTTTTCTTTTTCATTTCTTCCACTACTTTAATTTTTAGTCACCGAGTCAGTCAGCGATGATTTTAACATAAATTCGCGTGTACATCGTGAAAGCGCAGTGCGGACGCGCGTTTCATTTTTTAGAACGTTCATTTTAGATCCGCCCCGGAGAATGTAGCGCGAGAGAACCGGCATTATGAATATGCATGAGTGACAGATGTACACAGATTCAAATGTAACGGTTAATGAATGTTTGCGCACACATTTTTTGAAGAGTATTTCTGCAAACAGTTCATTTACGAGTTAAGAGGTTGTGTGAATGGGCGTTAATTTTTAACGAGTTTCAATTTTAAAAGAAATTTACATCAACTGACTACGGGCGCCGAATTTTAAGGGGCGCGGGGTCGCCAAATTAAAAAAAAAACAGGTGCTTAATTTTTAAAGTTTATGGCAAAAAGTATGAGTTTGAGAAGGCCCAAAAATTTACGCTGCCTACGGGCGCACAATGTCTTAAAGCGCCCCTGATCATGTTTATCATTACGCTACGTTGCATGGGAAAGATGAGAATTACATGAATTGAAAGTAATATTATAAATAGTTCATAAGAAATGACCACACAACATTTAGACGGAAAGATTCGTACACAACAAAAATTCCACATAGATATTCAGAGAAGAATTATGCACCAAATATATCTCTTAAAACTAAAATTCAATCAGGTCTCACATTTAAACTTAATTGAATAGCTCTCAGAGATTTATTGAAATTTGAGTAGAATTTGTTTGAATTGTTTTTCATAAATTCTGTTTAAATTACGCAATTAACACATAACGATAAAATTCGTCATTTTATCTGAAATGAAGAAAGCCAAATATCTTCTGCAATGTATATGTTTCAAAGGGACCTTCTTCAATTAAAATAATTTATATGGTATTTGAGCAATACTGTTAATTCTATTTTGTTGGATAATTTACGTTTCATAGTCGTTATACGCGTTTATTCGTCCTTTGTCTTTAGCATTACTAAATCTGTGTAGTCATTTTTGTCATCCATTGAACTGAATTGAATTTATGGCCAAGTTTAATGGCGTCAGATTATCTCAGGAAAATAAAGAAAATGAAAATATTTTATTATTCAGATCGTTGCCGATGTGTGAAAAAAAAACGCGATCATGTAAGGAGATTGAAATTTTATAAAGTAGTGTTTACGATCTTAGGCGTTTCGTCCTTTAACACGATTATACGTTTTATTAAGGGGAAACTTTGAAACTGCGAAGGGCGTAACGTGCAACTTCTTATAATCTTGAAACCAATCTAAACTTGTTATTGTTTCAATATACCGTAATTTTTTCTGGCGGGTTACTACTTAGAAGCGCTTATAGAAATATATTCTCTATATCTAAAGGGAAAAGATATTTCGCTGATTATACTAAGAAATGAAATTTTAACTTAAACACCTTGAAATTCCTATTTTCATATATAAAGTGGAATTATGTAAAAATGAATTAAAATATACGTATTTTCGCAATTTCTTTTAGAGGCAAATTCATGAACATCACGACCGTTTTATAGAATGGACGTTTATTTTTTTTAGTCCTCGCCCATGTAATCCTGCGTTCGTCCGCTTTCTCGATAATCCAGGATATATTAGGAAGGCACAACTTTCTTCGTCACCGTTCACCGATTCACATCCTGTTTTAAACTTTCTCTCCATCGCCTCCGCAATGGCGATTCAACGGACCAACGATCGTATTATATATTTCGTTTGTCTGTTATTTAACTGATATTTAACTGTTATTTAACTCTTATAAGGAAGAGCAACCTAACTTATTCATTATGAATGCAATTACCTCGCGCTTGTATCGTTTAAAAATACAAACAGTGGTTGGAATATTATGGAAATTTATTATGTTATATTCTTCAAGTTTAAAATTCATAAATGTGTTTACGCTTCTGTAAATAGAGCTTTATAACTATATAACTATGTAAATCAATCTATTCAAAGAGAATTGTAATAAACTAACTTCTTTTTCAGCGATTCTTAAATTGAAACTATGCCATAATAGAGGTTTAGGAAATATAAAATCAAATAATATCAATAAATTTTATAGACTATTTTATTCGATTAATGATTTCACTACTTAACTTTTTCTATAAAATTCGATTTTCAGGACAGGTAAAATATATTTAATATCGTAAAAAACATAATAAAATAATTTTTATCTTTGTTACGAAAAAAGTTAAATCTTATTTTTTTAAGTCCGCATATGTTTTATAAATCTCGCATTGATTGACTTGCTCCGCAGACACCACAGGGCTAACTGAATTTTCACTCTAGCATATAAGTGTCGCTATAAGCAATAAATTCATCAAAAAATTCCTTGAACTTTCTTAAGAGAGTTTTCAAATTGAGAGTAAGATCATAGAGAGTGGATTAAATTCCATTAAAGTTCAAAAAGAGTTTTAATATTGTGTGACATACTTCGGGAAAAAATATTTTCCAGACAAAAATAAATGGTAATCAAATGAGAGATGCAGAGGAACTAATACGGATCGGCAGCGTATCGGATCAATTCATTACAGCATCAATTGCTACAAAAAATATTTCGGTCACTATTCCGTCTGACACAAAGATCGTGGCAGAAAGTTTTTAGTAATAAATATCAATGGTAATAAATCACCGATCTCAAGGAAAGGTCAATCTTAATGGGAATAAACATTAATCATATTCATTATTTAAGGTTGTTTGAATGACTTGCGTGAATAAATATTTCTCACCTGGGTTGATCTCCTGCGATTTCCTTCTACATTTGAAAGAGATTGCCTGAATCCAAGCTCGTCGCCAAGGCTGAAACCTGTCAGGCAAATAAATTGGTGAAATTGAGTCAGGAACATATTCGTGAAAATATTCGTTGAAGATTACACTGTTATTTTTGTATACTTTAAATTGACAAAACGAATTAATAACACGAAAGTATTAAATGCCCGCACATTAAGTGATCGACAAATCACCAAAACAAACATTTTGTTAATTCTGTAATTATATACCTACTCAGCCGCAAATTAAAAATGATAATTTCATTAATTTTTTACTAGCTGTTGAAAATGATAAATGGTCATAATATACGGCTGGGATAAAAATATGAAGGAATTTCAATGATGTAAAATGATTCTTGTGCATCGGGTATTGTGCAGTTAAAGGATAGTTTGATAAGATATTAGATGAGGTGCAAGTATCGAAATGGAATACTTTGCAACGTGAAACTGTTTTAAAAAGCATTTTCATGCAGAAGCTTTGAAAGAGATATGTTAAAAATTTCCATCACCAATAAATGCCTTTACCAATGAAATATTTTTTTATTATATGTAAAAGAAATGCCATAAATGGTATGATTACGTACATGTATTAAAAGGAACCATAACCTTCACCCGATATAATAATAAACGAATCTAAAAAAAATATTTTACCTATTTGTCAGCAATCAAAGTTCATTGATAACTTCAAATGATTTCATTAAATTAGTTTGTGATCGTCCATTGCTATTAAACGATAAATTACTAATCAGTATATATGCATACTATGTGCAAAATATTATCACTCCCACCGAAGCTAAGAAAAAATGAATGGTATTTATTTCGTAGTTTGAAGTGCTAATTACGAGATTCTACAACCTAATTTGTAAAACAGGTAGTATGTCTGCTATATTGTGGTTAAGTTAATGGATCATTAGGTGAGTAAACATATAAGGAATGCGATTTTAAGCAATTCTTTTAAAGAGAGTGAACAAAATCTACTAGTGAAGTTGACATGGAGAGATCAACATATCACTAATAAAGCTATAAATACATGCAATTAAAAAAATGTGACACCTTTTTGTGCTGCCACTGGGCATCTTCAGCGCAAAATAATTAAGAGAAAGAAATTTAAGTTGTTAATAAATCTCCTCACTTATAGCTAGTTTTAGGGCAAATAAAAAATTCCTCTTCGGCGTCAGAAAACATAGATGGCATTAGGACAATAGAGAGAGATTCAAACCTAGTCGCAGTCAGTGATAAATGTAATGTTTTTTGTCACTCAAGTAAAGCTTCGCCACGGTCAATGGACGGCAAACATTTTTTGTCCTCCATTTGCTAATCCACGAATAAAACGATGCTAAAAACCTCAGGACATCTTCCTGAAATAAACACACAAATATCACCATACAATGCATGATATGCATCATGTGACTCTTTCGAAATATGCATCTCGTAGCAACTACACGTCGCCAGTTTTTTGTCTCTTGTTGCAACTGGTCATACATTGGTTTCAAGTCTATCGTTTGTGAATCCTAGATATCGTCTTCATCGCCTCCCTCCCTCGTCGAATTTGGCGTGTTGCATCAAAGTCTTTTCGTTTACGTCTTAATCAGTCCGCACAGTTAGGACGCGTGCGAATGTTTTTTCTATCTCTCTCTGAGTGAGTATATATTTCGTTATCCTGCGACGACGCATGGAACTCACCGACACCAAAGTACCCCTTCACTCCTCCAAGGTTTCTTACTCGGAAGAGACCGGACTGCTTGAAGCCGCAGTTGAGGGTAAATCCGAAGTCGGAGTCCAGGACGCAGGTACCGGTGGCTGGGGAAGATGCAGCGGCTGGGAGAGACGACACAACATGGGGTAGAGTCCAGCCGCAATGAGGGTTCTTTTTGTTTAACAAGTCATGCAAAACACTTCGTATATGGACTTAAAGGGGCATTTTTTTTCTATGCTTTCATGCCTCCAGGACGTGCAAACTCCCATTCGAGCACACACGTAAATAAATTTTCAATCGGCTTAACGCCTAAGGGAACAATTTCCGGATTTACTTAATATTTCGACATTGCTTAAGTTCCTGAGAAATAGTTTAAAGTGAAATAGCGAGATATTGCAGCGATATCAAAGATTCGCGAACAATGCCACCCATGCAATGAGAACTGCTCGCAACATCACACAAATTATTACTCTGATGGAAACTAACGATTTAATAATTGCTTAGTGTGGACAGTGGATCTGAATCGTATTTCGTTTACAGAGCTGAACTTATTTAATCTCTAGGTAATTTGGTCAATACTCTGTGTTCAGTATATTACCTGACTGCATCGTCCTAAACTTTAAGTGTCTTTTGATATGCTTGCTTTAGTAAATTCGAAAGTTCTAAAAACATACAAATGTATATAAGAAAAAATTATCTTTGCGAATAAATTAGGGCTAAATCGTTTTTAATGGTCTCTCTTGTATCCTGGAACACGAATAAATTAAGCTATTAAGCAGACCGTTTATTCGGACTATACCATAAAAGGGAAAGCAGAAGAAACGAGACCTTCCATTCTTTAAATAAACTCCTTGAAATTAGCCTTACCTAATTGATCCAATTTTCACTGTTTTAGAGACACCGAATGAGTTGGTAAGAATTAATATGTCGTGAGCCTACAATGGAAACGTAGTTGGCGTATTTTACGCGTGCTGCCCCAATTATCTGAAATTAAGGTTAGGCGGTGACACAGTGTGAAGATATATTTCAGTACCACATTTTATTTCCCTCTCTTTCCTTTCCCTTCCGCCTCTTCCTATCCTCGTTGTCCGCAATAACGCAACCTTCGCATCGTATCGCTTTTTAGGACGCGCGTGGGAATCAACCTACATCGCCCACAAATCTCAAAGAAGGAGATAATCCGAAGATAAACACGAGATATTTGTTTAAGACGAACTTTATCTTGTAACTAACGCATTCTCATTTGAATGCATAAGAACTTACCGATTCCGGGATAAGTATAAAAATATAAATTTTTCTCAAAGCATTATCGAGTTTTAATTCTACATTGATGCAAAAATATATGTTTTATTTGTGTTTATAAATGAAATGGTCTGAGATTTTCATTAGCTACCAATAAAATTGACAAAATCAAGTATATTTTGGTCAATATTTGGACACGAAAAAGTTTCAAATGTATGAGCTTATTACGGAATAGAAATAAAACACAAAATTGTATATGCATATTTTTATCGCAGGAAATAGCTTGCTTTTTTCCGACGCTTCTGTTGGTAATCCAGGTATCTTACAAGACTTCGAAAGCTGTGCAAATATAAAATAAGATCGCATATGGCATCAAAATATCTCCTCCTTAAAAATACATCACACGATTAAAACTAAATTTTAATTTGCCCTTGAAATGCATTACCCTTGAGTTATGCAATCGTGCACTACAAACAAACAATGCTTGCTCAAAAAATTCGTGAATACATTCCGATGCAAACGAATTAAAGGTTTTAACGGGATATTGGTATTCAGGTTTTGTGATGTTTTTTTATCTTATCAATTTTATGTACCGTTATCATTTTTCTTTTACGTCCATGCAAATCAATTTCTCTTCGATTCTTCGCTCATTTTAAACAGGCTAAGGTATAATAATGATGATAGTTATGCCGCAACAGATGGAATAAGACGGAAGAGATTGAAAAGCCTCTCCGCTGCCGCCTCGGAGCGCAAAAAGGGACGGAAGGAGGACGAGAGAGATATAAGCGGCTGTTGACGCATTCGAAAACTGGGCCATGAACCTTGGCGATGAAAGGATGGGTGAGAAGTACCTTCATTCACTTCTCCCGCTTTCGTATGCAGCGTCGATACGAGAGTTTGCGGAAATTCGGTGTAACCTTCGTACGAAAATCTCTCACACGGGAAATGGGTATATTTCTTTCTTTTATTATTGATGAAGATGAAAATAACCCAGAAGCACTAAAATATAGCATTTGTAGGAGACTCGCTACTTCACAGGCACATCTAAATTCAAGGAGTCGAAAACGGCATTTCAGCAATAACACAGGAAAAAGCATTGAGATGCCAGATTCTCGAAAGGAAATATATTTCGTATGTGAAAATCTAAAAATGAATGTTTTCTACATTTTCTATTCGAAGCACTCGATAAACGCAGCATCGAAACTCGAGAGATACTCTCTCGTGGATCATTTTCTCGTAATGAAAACCTAACTACGTCACTTTCCTACATTTTACCCAGATCTTTTTATTATTATTTTATCAATAAATGTTATTTTTATTATCATATATTATTTTTATTATAGTGCTATTTTAGTATTATTTATTAGTTTATTGTTATTTATTTGTATTACTTATATTTTTCGTCGTCTCTAGACCTTCCGTTCCTTGGTTTACGTGCCTTACTCTGAAATTTAGTCTTTGAGGTTATTTATTTGGATCTAGGAAAATTCACCGACCAGAATTCACCGAAACACAATTCACCGACCGCAATTCACCGATTCACCGAAACCACAATTCAGTGAATGGGCGAATTGTGTTTCGGTGAATTGTGGTCGGTGAATTTTCCGTAAGCCTATTTATTTTACATAATTAGATTTCTGTTACCACGTGTATGGGGCGCGTTTGCGTAACTCATTATAGTCCGTCCGGAGACTCGGACGATGGGATCGATAGGGCTTCGAAAAATCTCATTGGACGCTGGACCTCGTGCTTCTCACTATTAGATCCTAATCCGTTCCGGTTTCCTTCTCGAGCCGGCATCCGCTTCCAGTGACTAAACAAAACGAACGGAAGTCACGTGCGGAGGAATTGTTCCGGGAAGGGCGAGACCTCGAGAAGATGCAAGGTTAAGGTCTGACGGAAGGGAGCGTGGCGCCGTGGTACATAAGAATTAACTCGCGCCGCCACCTACGCGCACAACCAAGGATCTCCGCGCGACCCATATATGATGTCACGAAACATCTCTCTCTACCTCTGTGTCCGGCTCTTGGATTCTGTACTGGAGTCACAGACTAGCGAGAGAAAGCGTTTACGACGAAGTGGCATGAAGGGCGGCTCAACGGCCTCCCATGTGTCGCCACCGTTTGCCACCAGATGACCAGTGTACCCGTAAGCGAGGGGTTTTTACTCTTTGCGCAAATGGGTCAGAATGGAAGCGAGGGGCGTCGAATGATGGAACGCCGCGTTTGCGGAAACGGAGAGGGTGCGCTGCGGCGATGAGGTGCCAATGAATTGAAATGACGAAGAAACGGAAAATCTCCGTCCTCTGGTGAATGGGGAAATCTCATGGTGCGGTCGTTAGCCACAGAAGAAACCAGAGTTCCACGAGGCTACGTATTTTTAGAATAGCTTCTCGATCGAAGAAAATTACAGAGAGGACATTCAGAAATTGAAATTTTAAAAATATTTTCTAATTCGTTTAACGAGTTGCTGTTTAAGCTTTTTCTCCTTACAGTATTTCATCGGTAGGATGATTTTATTTCGATCCAACTTTAATGTTTTATAACATGGAAAATATTTCAACTACGCTATGAACTTGTATGAAATGTTAAATTTAATGATACAAAATATTATTTCTACCCTTATAGCAGTTAATGGAATGCGAACGAACAGAATAAAATTTTTCTCTCAAACTCACCTTCGTTGCTTCAACAAACGTACGACTGTAGAACACAGCCTTGGAGTGTGATAGATTGTGGTGAGGTCAAACCGCATTTCGTGGCGGATTTTCATTTCGTCTTACGTACCCTGAAGAATTGACACTAAAGAGAGCGCATTGACTGTATTTTTAAGTCATGTTAACAAGTAAAAGGATACGTAATTTTCCAAAGGCGACAATCACTATTAATAGTCAACGGTAGTAGATTCTGAACTTGCAGAAGTCTTCGCTATTCTTTTTGTTTAGCGAACGAGAAAAACTACGAGTTTCACCATTTTTAAGTCAATCATTATTCTGAAACGAATTCCCGATTTGGGAAAACTTAATCCACGCCACCGACCGAAATTTCGCCGATTCGTGCGATGACGAAAACGCAACTCCGAATTACCAGGAATATAGCTTCTTTCCGCATGCCACTCGCGTTCGAGGACATCACGATATTTTGCCGACCGCGGACGTGAAATGCGTCCACGAATAAAAATAAAACAAGCCTCGGGGTTGAGGACAAATCCGCGATTTTTCTTCAGAGAAACGAAGCTGCTGCCTAAGAGGCCAAAGAGCTTGTCTGCGACCTGCTTTTAAGCTCCAGATGCACGAGAGAACGGACACCGGACGGTGGAACAAGGGGAGGGAGAAGGAATATAGGGAAGCGGTCAAATTGGGCAATCATAGGAAGAGACGATTGTGATGATGACGACGACGATGCTAATGACGCGCACGATATTATTGCGCCATCCGAGTAACGGGACAAGCGCCACGAGTTTCGCCCATCTTCCCCACTCTCCGGTGCAAATAAAGAAAGCAAAATTGGAATCGAACCGGTCTCGGTGGATTTTTGAGTTTACAAAAAACGCAAAATGTCCCCTTCCCGTCGCGTGCTCCCTTTTCGCCTTCCTCACACCATCTCACTCGAAAGATCTGGTTTCGAGGCTGCCCTTTCGACCTATGCGTGTGGCATATATGATTACTGTGACGAGTGATTCGAGTGCGAAGACGGTCGCTCATTTTCGGAAGCCTCGTTAAGGTCTGAATGCCCAGTTATTCGGCCGAAAGTGCCAGCAGATGTTCGGTTGAGAAAAGAATAGGAGGGAGAGAAATTGGCGACCAGTTAGCGAAAAAGAGATATTGTGGCTTTTCTTCAGAGCAGAGGATAACTTATGGTGGTTAAGTCAGCATAAAGGGAATGCAATTGATAGATTCTTTCCAGACTCAAGTCATTGAATGGTGGAGATTTATCTTCCTTATTCAAAAATGAACTTAACACCGAAAGGTTTGGTCATATCAAAATTTGTCTCACCTTATGTCACGCAAAGGCTTGCGTTTTCAATACCCTTTTCTTTTGAAAAGACAATCCTAAGGAAATCGATACAAATGTTTTATTTATTTATTTTAACTAGCTTATAAACAGACGTGAAACGTCATTTACATTGAGTTTAACGACGCTGGCGCTTGTTACCCTTTCCCCACCAATTTTATAAACTTCTGTTTTTTATTTTTCTGTGATTTACACGAAGTTATTTTAGCGTCAAACATACAACTAAAATATTTTCCGATTTTTGTACCAGCGATGAAAAATTGACCCACTTTTTATGAAATTATTTGCTATAAACTGCAATAATCTTCACTGGAGCCATTTCTACGCGGGCACCCATGTAATTATAAACTTTCGTCATATACTAAGGCATATGCAATTAATATTATACTAACTCTTACTTTAAAAAACTAATATTGATAAAATATGCACACAATGAATTTGGGTCATAACTTGTTTACTGAACACACGAAGTTTCTCGAGCCGGAGGCGTTAGTGTCGAAATGCGTTTCTTGCACTTTGGCAAATTTCCCTCTAGCCATGCGGAGTACAAATCTATTGTTAAGGGAGAAAAACCCGTGGAAGCGCATGGAGTTTCTTTGGTGTTTGCATTTTCTCACAGCAGGCAGCAGAATAAAAACGTGCGTCGGACGCACGCGTGCTAATAGTTTGTAAAAGAGAAAGCTAAGAATGTCTTATTCCGATATAGAGGAGGATCAAAAGGGAAAAAAACATGGCAAAGCGTTGAATGATGTAATATCGTGAGAAAACCTTTTGACAAAAACAACTGAATGATCATCTTTTTCTTTTTCCAATTAAGAGAAGTTCAAACATTGCAATCAGCTTCTACTTCATTGATCTTATATGCTCAGAGGAAAGAGAAAGTTAATAACTTGCTAATCAAACCAAACAAAGGATCTTTTTCAGACTGGTCTTCAATTTTTTGCCCTAGTAGCAATTAAATCAATTTAAGTTCTTTGGATAAAATGGAATGAGTCATCTATAAAATCTCTTTCGAATGAAAATTAATTATAATTGCCCAATTATTACCAAAAAAACCTAATTTTTCGTTAGATTTATATGAATAGTACTTTTCTCTCGGACATCAAAGACAGTGGAGTTTTCCGTGATCTGCTTAAAATTTTGAAAAATCTAAGGTAAACTTCTTTCTCTGCCAAATCATCTTTCGTGAGCTGGGAATATGAATTAATGTTTCCATTTAAAACGTTTAGTTACAGTGATAAATAACGATTTTAAGGTAGAATATTAGAAAAATAGCTTTAAATTCATTTTTTCAGATTTTCTCAGGTTCTTAAGGTCCTTTTCTGTTCTCAAGCGTGTAAAAATACGTTAAGGTCCAACCTAGGTCAATACAAAGAGAGCGATCTGCCAATTTTAATCGTCTTTTACTCGAAATTTAAATTTTGATCAAAAATCGAAAGTTAGGCTATAAGCAAAGCACGGAAAAAGGCAATTTAAAATATAAATCTTGTAATTTTACTGTTTATTCTTTAATTATTTACGTAGTTGTATTGTTTGTTTTGTATCTATATTAAAAATAAAAGTGTTATACAAAATCCTTTTAGCATCACAGAAATAAGAAAGTATCCAATTCATCCCCCCCTCCACATATTTAGGTGCACTGGGGCCCGCACTGAGCACTGGCCTAGGGCTTCGCGAACTCCTAATCCGACTCTGCATATAAAGAGAATCTATTCTCTGTTAAATTAACTCAGTAAAAATAAACTAACAAAGGTAGTATAATATTTTTTATATTCCCTTACTTTTTGAATTTTCTCAATGTTTTGTGACTAATTACTCGATGTTTTTAGAGGAAAAAATTGGAAGTTGCATATGACTGACTTAACCTTATGTGCGTTAACTCCTACGAATTTGGTGTTTTTTAAAGCAGGGATGGGGAACCTTTTGTAGGTTTTTGGCCGCATTATCGGTAGAGAATTCTTCGGCAGACCGCGTTAGTTTTCAATCAGGAGTTTTCTGCAAATGCTGAGGTGTTATATGCGTGAAAATCGATTACAAATGAGATATTTAGAGTTAACATTTCAATATTAAAAGATTTACTATCAAAATTTCAACACAAAATTAGAAATTTGTGTGTTCAGTTTTGCGGACTGCTCTTTCGTCACAGCTCGGACCGCATAAAACTCTCTTGGGGCCACATAAGGGCTCCGGGCAGGAGGTTCCCCATCTATGTTTTAAAGGCTATTTGAATGATACAAAAATTAACTGAATCTTTAGTAAATAAGAGAGCTCATTTAAAATATCACGAAATCCGTTAAGGAAAAAAACGCGTTCTAACAAACAACTACTCGTATAACGCAATTCCTGTGATTATGTCGGGTAGAAGTGACATTATTTTCTCAAAAGATTTTTTCCTACTGGTTGAGTTTCACATCTGAATACATTCATTAAATGTGAAAAGATGTACAAGTATGTGACCCTTTCTTCTCTTTGGATGGATAATAATCCCAGTTCTCTGAATATAAAAATAACTCAAGAGGCCATCAGCCAAAGACAAAAAAATGCAACTATCATATTAAGTGGTGGAGGAAATTTTAGATGAACTCTCCCATATTCTTCTTCAAAGAAGATGTTTATTATAATTCCTTGATTATTCTGAAAGATAAAAGCGATAGTCCTCGATTCTGCTGAGGGAAAACGTAACAACAATTACGCCATACATAGATAAAAGACAATGCAATATCTAATTGCGTAATTATCTGAAAACTCGATCGTCTCACATGAGCGGCTTTGTATGCCGGATAGACCTCAACAAGCGCAACTTGTTTTACTGAACTGTCGAGATAGCATGAGTTAACTCTATGTACTATGTGTTATTCAGATACAGATACCAATAATACATAACTAAGTAGAATATTAGAAAATCGTGCATATCCTTTTCTTACTGTGAAACAGTAAATCTCAGTCCCTGATAACTTTTTGAAAATGGACCTGAATTATATTAACTTTACGGCCCTCATAAGTGCTTTATAAAAATATCCGTAAACTTTCCCCTAAAAATTATAAATGAGTATTGTCATGTTGCAAGGAGCGCTGATAAACAACTTAATATAAAAATTCACTTCTAAATTATTAAAATATTATAAAATGTAGGTTAAACAGCAGCTAAATGTTTGAAGTAAATTTTTTAAATCACGATGAAGTTTTTGAATAATCTAAGTAGAACAATTTTTTAAATTATCTTTCTTAAGTTATTTATTTTCAAAGTATCCTAGACTGTCACGGACGACGTTGCAGCATTCTCGTAATATTAAGACTCATTATTAGTCGTAAGCCGAGCCAAGATGGCGCAACCAATGAAAAACACCCACTCTCAGAGTGGCAAGGAGAAATCTTGCTCGACGAACGCCCAATAAATAACACCTCGAAGACTGCGGAAACTTTAAATCTGTGCCATATTGCACTGCCGCATGTAGAGCCCAATAATACACGTATTGTATATTTTAGAATTTACATTAGATCTCTCATTCACATATTTAATGGCATACGAAACATTAACATTGATCAAAGCAGGGTAACTAGCGATATTAATCGAGATCGGAAATAAATTTTAAACTTACGTCGCAGCAACGCGAATTCCTCTGAGAGATGAACTTTTTTTTGTGAATACCGTCTCGCACCTCAGAAACGGTTTTTCTTGCCCAAAATAAAATGCGATTCTTGCACCACTTCGAAAATTATCTTGAAAATGCTGGAACTAGGACGTCTTCCCATTTCAGGCGATCGCTCCTTTTTCGACGGTTGCAAGCTTAATGGGAACGTACGTTAAAACGGTTGCTATCGCGATTGAGAACAGTGCGAGGGCATCGCAGAAAGATGTGAAAAGCGAGGACCGATTTATTGCTCGAGAAATCAAAGAAAACGTGATCGCAATGAGACGAAGAAGACTTTTGCAATCTTTGTATTTTAAAAATAACACACGTCCACGCTGTATTAACATTTTAATTGTATTTTATTTTAAAAAATAATATTTCGGTGGAAATTTTACAGTAACATAGTGGTGACCTGACGCACTGCTTATTCACGTTAAGATATTACCGCGGCTTTTTAAAATTTTATTAGCTACATTCTTTAGAGACACAATATATTTTATTTTATTAGAAGTGAGAACAATCCTTTAACGGATCGTTATATTATCAAGTACGTGAAAGTTGTTGGCCTCAGAATTATAATAACAAATCCTATTAATGGTAAGAGGTAGTTTTTTTAGTGTCGTAAGAAGAGCGTAATTTCTAGAGTTTTAGGTTCTAGGCACCGAATATTTAAAAGAAAGATATTTTATGTTATTATATTTCGTGAAAGTTATTCATCAGTTCTCAACTCGCTATTAATCGCTCCTTTTTGAATAATTTCAAAAGTTGTAAGGGAATAACTTATTAAAATGAAATTGAAATTAAAGGACATATTTTGTTACGGTGTGAGGCATGCTCGTCGATTCTTGGTTATGTCTGAGGTGACCAATCATTCTATCAGAATATATTGGCAGTAATTTTGCGTGAAAATAAATTGGTAGTGGTAGTTCCTCCCCTCCGCCAAAAGGAAAACTATCCCTCAAAGCCACCCCCAAGACGTGGGCGTGATCAGAAACCGAAGTTACACGGCATCTTTTCCGCCATATCTGGATCGATTGAGGCGGCATTGACATTGCAGAATTTTTTTCCGACGGTGAAACAGCGAATCGCGTGTTTTCGTTTCGTGGGAACTTTAACGGTATCGGAATTTCGAGGAACCGGAAGAATGTACCCCTCCTTCGAGAGGTTAGATTTCAATGGGAGCGGTACACGCCGAAATTAGGGTTAGCGATTCACTGGAACAGGAACCGGTTTTTATGCGGTCCGATGCCGAAAGGAACTTTATCTACGACGAAAGTATTATTACCTTTTCCCTATATTTGCACAGCGATCCCTCATCGCCGAGTTGTGAGATGCGCTGCGGAAATGTGACGCGATAAAAACCTCGGCAAACTAAACTGGCAGAAAAAAGACGTCCAACTAAAATATTTTAGATGTTATTCATAACGGGTTTTTAAAAAATTTTCCTCCAAACAATCCTTCCCATGAGTCGTAGTGGAAAAATAATCTCGTCCAAGATGTTCTCATTTTATAATACCTATCGTTTTTGCATCGCACTTGCACGGTCTCTTTGTCGTATTTCAACCGCTAAGTTTAGGAAATGGGCGAATTAGGGGATATGCCGAGTTTGTTTTATGGAAAATCCACATTTAATAATAATTTTTTAATGCTTAACTTTATTTAATACAAAACTATATTTTTCTTTGTTAGTCATTAAAAAAAATATTTTTTGTGGTAACAGTGAAGGAACGAAAACATTTAACGCGTAAACGCCTTCACAGCTGTTAAAGGGTCAAATATGATTGTCCCATCTCCGACTTCGTCAAACTTATTAACCAGCATTCGTCACATTAGCGAAAGAGAAGTTTCTCATAACTCGTGCAAATATTTCTACGCCATCTCACCGTTGACGTTTTTCCAGGTGGTCGTAACCTACTTCTCTGAAACTAGTTGAATTCGCTCACTCTTAAGCCCGGTTTAATCGTTAGGCAGGTCGGTTATATGTCCAATGCGGTCCGTTTCCGACAACGGACGAACAAGAATCAAGAAAAGTGAAGAAGTCGATCCTTCCGGCGTACGTCTCCATTATTCCCGACACTCCACCGCTCGCTTACGTGAAAATAAATATTGCGGGAAACCTTGGACGGAAAAAAATCGGAGTCGCAGGGCGAATTCAGAGGCCTCTGTCGGTCACGTGAACGAAGCACTCGTCCTACTTTCCCTTACGCACGGGATTCCCGATCCCCTTCTACCTCGCGCCACCCTCCCACATTTCTCTCCAGCCCCCTCCCTCGATTCCTCCTCCTCCTCTTATGGCTCATTGCGGCGTCTCACCCCCGACTCCTCCACGCCCTTTCCAGGGCAGTCTCCTCTCCCGCCACGCCACTTCTCTCAAAGAGGTATCCTCACTCTCTCTCTCTCTCTCTCATGCGACATGGAGCGGATTCCGTTAACGTTTCATCATCAGTCGCTCTTTCGAATTTCATTAATTTCGTGATTATATTTTATTGCGGCGATGGTTTTCGTCCTTCGTGTTTCCATCCATTTCCCCATATAGAGGTCGCGTTTGCGACTAATCTGAAGCAATCGCTCCTCTTTTTTTTCTTCTGATGGACTATTTTTCTCAAAAATAGTGGATCGGCGGTAGTTTCCCTTTATCCTCCACAATCTTAAGGTAATTGGACTTACCGAGTACGTGTTCGTGCAAAGGGAAACGTTTTTTTTTGACAAAATTTGAGAACGGAGGTTTGGGGGAAAAAAAGATTCGTTCCATAAGGATTGAAATGCGATCTTGATGCGTTTTTTCCCGCCTTAGGCGAAGTCAGGCTTCCTCGCGTCCGAGATCTTTCGCAATTCGAATGGGTGCCATTATTTTTTATCATTTACGTCACGTCCATGTTGCCGATTCATTCCCGGGTTCCCTTCTCGAGCTCTTTTCGGCGGTGAATATTTCTATTCGACGAAATAACGTCAATCGATTAATAGTTTGGCATTTGAGCAGTGCGATCGTAAACTTGTAAGTCATTACAAAAGTGGTAGAAAGGTATGACCGTACATACTCCACCGAGATCGTTATTTTTACCTTCTAAATCTTTTGCAAAAAAAACTAGAAATGTTTATCGTTCTCAGCCATAATGCCGGACCGATGCCCTCTGGCATATAGGTCGACTGACTTATATGCCAGAGGGCATCAGTCGGGAGTTCGCGCATCGTAAAAGTATTCGACAATACGTATCGCTCTAATTCAACTCGTCCACACTTCAAAGAACCAATATACAAAATTCTCGAATAAAATGCGAAGTGAAACCACCAGCGTGCTGAGAATGGACGAAGTAAGCGCTTAGTTGAGAAAAATTTCATCTTAATAAGCGTAAAAATTAAGATTCTCCGATATAATTCCGTAGACTTTGGGATTACCGAAATTGTTATTTAATTTGTGAAATTAATCTATATTTTTTTGTTTAATAAGTTCTTATCACAGTTGAAGTTAGCAGCAAATAAAAATCCCCACTTAAGAGTGATACCTATTTTCGTCTTTATATCCCAATTATACTTGTTAACTTTATATGCATAGATTCGTGATTTAAGTCAGCTCAGTAAAATACGGAAGTCTCATTAATGCATCGGATATAAATATATATATATATATATATATATATATCTTTAAAAAACTCACAGTCAATTATGTGCTTTAGAATCCGTTTGATATAATCGCAGCTGTTTTCATCTCGTTAATGTAAGCCATTGAAGTGGCAGATTTATCACTTGAGGCAAAGGCATGCTTCAAGGATTCTCGATACGGAAGGCGGGCGATCGTCGTTTATGTAAAACATAAAACAGGTTTATATACTATGCTCTAAAAATTAATCCAATTACTCTGTTGGACATCTTCAATACAAAATTACGAACAATTTTAAAAAATTACGGTAGAGTTCCGATTATCCGAAACCAGACTATCCTTACTCCCGTTATCATAATTTTCAATTAGCCGGATCATATCTGGATTGTTAAAATTTTCGTTAGAAAGAAGTTGTACTGTATAAAACATGACATTGTTTTATCATGAAATATCTAGTTGATTATGTCATCATAGGGACTCACACTTGAGTTTGCGCCTAGGACCCTAGAATGGCTATATCTCCCAGTGAGCCGCGCGCGACGAAACAGTGTGGTTATCGAACCTCTGACGCAATCTGTCCCGCTTCTAAATAACCTTCGAACCTTCCTTGAAAATATTAAAATCCTACGGCGTATTTATTAATTTCACTTTCCCATCACACGATTTATTATTAATTTCCGGTAAATAAATCCCGAACTCTCTCTCTCTCCTTCTCTTCGGCGAAAGCCCTGAAGCAAATTTAATCTTTTGGGGACGACGTGAAAGCTTCAGCCTCAAGTTCCATCACGGTTGGTTCCACTCGCCTTTTTATCCGTAGCGGCGCAAAACGACTTAATACCGCTTCATGAGGCAATCCTTCTCGGCCTATTATCTCAAGTTGTTTATTCTAAGAAAAACAAAGGTTCCCTCGCGTGGTGGCTAAATCGAGTCCGCAAATTTAAGGGTGAAGCAATAAAATAAACTTCCGGTCCAAAAGGACATTAGGCTGCAATCAGAGATTGCAATATCCTCAACTTTATGATCAAGGAAACAATCAAAAAATAATTTGAAATTCGGTAAAAATCTTACAGATTAAATACTTTTAGTACCTTATGGAAGTAGAATGCAACCTCAATAATTTATACGGTTGACTTATTCCGCGTTGTTTTCAGTGCCTCTTATAAAAACGATGATATACGATATACACAAACATAGAAAAGGAAACATGAACGGACACTTTTGCTTGCATACAAACGCGCACGTTGACTTTCTAACTCGAGTGAAAAATTGCGACCTTGGGTGTTAGCTGTGGGAAACTTCGTGTTTTCGTTTCCAATGGTTTAACCCATGAGAAAAGGGCAAATAGTAAAACTCTGGACGTAAAAGGGAAGATTCATCCGCAAGCAAGGTCAAGGCCGACGAATGGGGAAAAAAAATGGGACCACGTAAACTCATATAATAGCTTTTCAATAGTTGCACTCACTCCGTGGCACGTGGGCCACTTTTGGGCTCTAACGTACTTTGATTGAGGTCCTTCTGGTAATAAATGCAAAAACGCACGAAAATGGGTCTTCATTGTAATTTTATCTGAGAGATTCTCTGGGAGAACTTCAAATCAGAATTCTCAAAACTGTCTCCTCTCCAAAACCGGATAATTTTATGTAGAGCAAAAACCATGTCTTCTGATTAAGGCCGTCTTCTATTTAAAAGAAATCTTCTGTCTTCCATATCCGACAATCCACGCAACCCAATTGACACCTCGTCCTCATTTCCGGAAATGTAATTTTATTGTATCTTTTTGCCCTACATTTGGCGATCAGAGAAAGTAAAACGAGGATGTGAAGACTGAGAAGGAGAAAAATTCTCAACTTGACCGGAACACGAACCCAGGTCTCCCACTTGCTGGGTAGGTGCTTTCCATCATTTCACTCTTGTTAAAAAGAGGATGGTTGGTGATAAGCAGAGGCGGATATAGGACCAGGCGCCTAGAGCTGCGAGAGAGTTTGTGTTAACAGTGTCAGGAACTAATTGCGATAGGAGAAAGTAATGAAAAGAATGCGTAAAATTACAAATGGAAAGATACGGTCATATACCTTAAATGATAACGACAATCAACGTAAAATATATTAGGCGAGGACCTGTCTAAACTGGCGGGTATCACTGAAAAAATAATTATTTGTGTGAGTTCCCCTCGAAAGCTTTAAGCTACGATCTACATCGGCCTCAGACACTGTAAATATATATACAAATAAATTATTAAGAATTTGATAGCCTGTTTTCCTCCATAAAATTTAACCACGTTTTCAGAATTCGTCACCACTAGGGGTCTCGCCAACCCCCTAAATCCGTGCCTGGTGTTAAGTAGACGAAATTTGAACTATTCGTTTTTCTCATTGCTCATATATTCCCCCAATGAATATTGCTCAATTTTAAGACTATTTTATTTTTCTACGACAAAATGATTCTAACCTTTCCGAAAAAAATCTGATGTGGCCAACACACGACTTTCTCCATATTTGGGGTATAGATATTTTAATTATTATGAATAGCATTATAAGGCAAAATTATTATTTCGTATCGTAAAAGAATACAGTCGTCCTTATTGCCGTAAATTATATTTTGAATATGTTTACAGAATTCACAGCTACATGGAAATTAAGAAAAATCAAAATATCTCCGAAATGGATGGTTCTACGAAAATATGTTTCAAACAAAACTTGGAAGAAATATTCTCTACAACTTTGGTCCTCACGAAGATGACCAATTACGACGTTTTAAGGAGATATTTGACGGAAACCGAAAATACCGATTATTTATAAATAATTCCTAAACAATAACTGCTATGGAAATTTGTTTGAAATAAAATATGTAGGAAATTATATTTTCTACATTTTTTGTAATGTTCAATGTATATAATAATGACGTATTATCGGAGAAATATCGCAGAAACCGAATCGGGTTTCGACTTCCGGTTAACCGTTATTGCCCAAAAACTAATCAGTTCTTTGTGCTCATGCTAAAGTGTTATATATGAAATTTGGTATTAATATAAGTACTTTTTGAGTTAGAGCGCCCACAATCACATACATCCACACACACACAGTACATCATTCCGAAAATAGTCTAAACGTGTTCTAGGGACCACAAAACGTGTATTTCCGCTGAAATCTCGAAGTCGATTGTTTTCGTGATCGCAATACTTTCCCCATATTATGTATGGAGAAAGTAAAAACATGTTCGGTCGGTGTAAATTTCTGAAAACAGGGATATTTCGAAAACTTCTTCAAGGGTGTCGGATTTTTAAGGCTTTACCGCACTTACCTAAAATTGTAATAACATAAAATTGCAGGATTTTGAAATTCGCGGCTCGTCTCTTAGCGACCATGAAACATTTAATTTAATCTTTAATTACTTAGGAGCAGTCTGTAAGCCGCCACCTAAATTATAGTGTCAAATCACCCAACTACTTTACATTTTACTTAGAAATGAAGTAAATATTGTGATTTTCTTTTAATTACCTCTTAGCGCTCGTTACGTATTAGTAAATACGGAAAATCCAATTGTAGATATATCCAGCGAATAAACGATAATAGAAACAAAAGTGGTCTAAGACATCACCTCAGTTAAAATGTTATCATAATTTCATCTCACTAGTTAAAGGTAATCGACAATCCTGAAAGTACCGTATTTCATTGAAGACCTATAAAGCTTCAGGGGGACCTACTTCTTATTTGGTGATAGAATTATGGCTCCAATGACCTTAGTTTATTTAATTTAATAAAATTTGTGAGAAAATTGTATGAATTAAAATAAATTTTGAGTGAGAAAAGCCCTTGCAGTTCGTTCGTAAGATAATCATTCGATATTTTCGAAACAACCAACTTTCTGCGAGAATATCATTGAAAAGTTTAAAAGATGCAAATATTCACATTAACATACAGTTTCTAAAAAAAGTGCATTTAGCTCTCTCATAATGATATAAATTAGAAGCGATAATTTTCTTCCTTTTTTTAGCCACAATACTGACAATGTTCTATAACTGCGTTCTAAATAAATTTAAATACTCCTTCCGAAGGAACTTACACAAAATAATTACACTTACATAATGGATAATAAATTATATTCTTATTTTTTATATAATAATTTTTTTATTGGTAGAATTCCAATAAAGCACTGATGGCATTCGAATTGGTCCTTAATTTCTTCGTTCACTATCGTTGCAGACGTCACGCTTAATTTTCCCTGCTAATTCCCAATCTGGATACATTTTAGAATGACGTTTACTAATCAGGTTTTTCTATATGAAAAACTAACCGGCGCCATATAATACGCGATACGTGACAGAATTTAGGACGCTGGCGAATGGCATCCGTCACGACACGCTATTGATTCCTTGGCAAATTGTTTGACGGGAGGAAAATTTTCTAACGAACCCTTCTACGGCTCTCGTTCACAAGCAAAAAATAGTTTTTCGGTTGTGTTAAAATTAATCATGCAAAGTGTTGTTTTTGTTAGGCCGTTCATATATGATTCTTCCTCAAATTCGATCATAAAAATTTCTGCAAATATACAAGGAGTGGAAGATAAGATGTAATTCAAGGGAAATAAATTGCATGGCTTTAAGTTAAATCCATATTGATCATAGATTTTTCGGCTATATAACTGAAAATTTTTTCGACTATTCAATCATCATATTGAAACTTTCAATTAATTCCCAGTGAATAAAATACGATCTTTCATCGACTACTTCTTAATGCTGTTCAAATCCTACACTCCGTTCATATAATCGACTCTTAAAAAACGTTCAATTTTCATCGTATAAATAATTGATTCAGCCAAGTAGAAGTGATATATATATATATATACGTAGTTAGATTAATATCAATCCCTGTCAGAGTGACTTAATAAATAAGTCATCCTGGATATTCAGCGGACCAAAAAAGGTCAAGTTTATGGTTGTTGCGCATATGTTCCACATTAGTCTCTAATCATAAAAATGATGGGTGAACATAATTTATAAATTTTTGTATGACATTATAAAGCGTTTCTGTAGTCAGCACGGCTATTTCTTACCCATTATTAAGTGCTCAGAAGTGTACTGCGAGATAAAGGATTCAATCAATACACATTGAAAATGGACAATTACAGAATATGCAAAATAATAATGAGTATTGTAAATAAGTCAACTTGTAAGATTCGTTTTTTAAATCAAATGAATTTTTTTACCATCAAGGTAAATTCAATGGTTTTTGGCTATGTTGAGTTGATATGATAGAGAAGTTTCCTTTAAGGTATTGAAACCTACCTCAAGGAATGAATCATGTGAAATAAACAAACACTTCATATTTATTACTAGCCATAGAAAATGAAAAAATATTCGTTAAAATAATATATAAGAAATTTTATCATAAAACCTTTTTGACGGCGATTTATTCCAGTTTCTCATGAATACAAAAACAACGGAATTTTGAAAGATATATGTCTGTGCTAGAATAATAAATAAAACGAGATAAAGCCGACAAAAGAGAGTTATTTAAAAATAGGTCGAAAAGAAATCCAAGTCTGTTATTACGTGGCCCCAGTTTCAGAGCGAGAAGATGACTTTGGTTGGAACGCAGGATGTCAAGGTCATGGGATGCTGCCTGATGGAAGCGAAGGACTTTCACCCACAAGGTCTGAAGCCATTGACAGGTTCCCAAGGATCATCGCTCGCCGGATAAGAGAGACTAGATGCAACATGCACTCATTACTTTAACAGTATTAATATATTTTTTTAAATTTTGTGTTTTTTACAGTCCGTATAATTGTTACTGTGTAGGTTATCGGAAATAGGCTTATAATTACAACTTACAGCGGCGAAGATTTTCTCTATTTATGGTTATTACAGCTCTGTAGAATGAACTGTGTAGTGGCAACCAAAAAATCATCAAAAATCAAAATGTCAAAGCGAAAAATTTCGGCGAGTCTTAATTAGTTCGTTACGTTTCGCTTTCGGTTTTTATTCCACCTTATTTTTACTTTAATGATGTCCAGTACTCGAACTACCCACCATAAACAGTAATAGTCTTTCTAATGAATTCCAGCTCAAATTATGATGAAATTGAATGTTTTCGAAGTCGATGCCTGATAAGTGATTGCACCGTTATTTCCATATTTTGTAGAAGCATCTGTTATAGAAATTAAAATGTTAAGGACAGAATTGCGCAATAAATATTTCGACGGTTGTGAGATGAGTCTTTTTTCCCTCGGTAGATGGAAGGTTTTTTTTCGGAGACAATCATTCATTCATCATATAGTCATTTGGTAATTCCCATTGTTGTTCTATCATCGAGCTTTTTTGTGAAATACCGTACGATCGCTCTTGAATGCTTAGTAAGGAGAAAGCTTGAGTATTACATAAGCGCAATCCACCATAACGTCTCAGACACATCCACATGTTTTTGCAACACGATTTCATCGCTCATAGCCCTTCGATGTTTCCTATTAACGCATGTCCAGCAAGGCGCAGCATATATTTCCGTAGCTATGAGGGTATTGTGAAATTTTATTCAATATGCTCTGCTATGAAGAGGTGAATGGACGGCCCCGCTGAAAGCATAAACGAGTTCGTCTGGCACAAAAGGTCACGACCTAGACAAAACTTCAGGAAGTCGCTTTCCCGCGTTATGGAAGTCGTTTGCTATCTTTGAGGTTTAGAAAATAAAATTTCGAAAAAATATCGAGCACGGTTTCCAATGTATAAGATTTATTCACAAGCCTGCAATCTGTCCACCATAAATTTATATAAAAATATTTATCTTAAAATAAAATCTATAAATGTACACAAGTATACCTAAATGATTTCAATAACTAAATTTATCATCGTCATTTTCGCAGCAGCTCACCTGGATTTTATTTACTCGATTTTAGCTGTTTATTGGAAGAGGTGTGAGTGGAAATCGACAAATTTAGGGACTCATTTCGACTCAAAATACGGACGAAACGCGCTTCAATTGAATATGAATCTCGGCAGTGTTTCGCGCTGCCTAAGGATGTATGGGTCATTTCCCCCTTTCTCTAATGGTAAGTATGTACATCGATAGCTTTCTTTTTTCGCTGATTCATATATTATCCGGTTTAGTAAGTAAGTTTCACTCGAAACTATCGGCGCATAAAAATATTTCATATTTTCGATACACTCGTGGTGAAACAACGGAAAACTCCACTTAAGAAAAATAGAGAAAAAAGAACAAAAATATAAAAGTAACAGAGAAAGACACCAAGAGTAATATTAAATATACTACGATCCACTTGCTAAAAATATACACGTTTATCAAACTTGGTCAAGTAATCAAAGTTATCACAATATTTTGAAAGAGACAGATACGAAGATTAAGCCACATTAGTTTTAAAACTGTTCGTCAGAATTAAAGAGAACCAAGATATCACAAAAAATGATGATTGGGTGAATAACTAATTCAAATTATTTTGAAAGAGATAGACTGCAAGTAAAGAATGAATTTTATAATGTAACGTGTAATTCATTAACCATGAGTCTCATGGTTAATAACTCATACCAGTGTAAAATACAAATGCTTATAATTAACCCATTATTTTAATTTGAAAGAAACAGATTTGAAGACATGTATTATTTGTATTTGGAATGGTACCTATACAATGTATAATTCAACAGGCATAGGGTAAAACACAATTCACTTTCGTTAAATTACACCGATTTTTAAAATTTATGTTGAAAAATTGAATAACCGCGAATGTGACTATAAAATTATCCAAATGGAATACAGTAAAATTTCACATTTCTTTTTATCTCATTCACATCGTTATTAGAGAGATATCAACGCCATTGAGAACATTGAAAGAAAATAAATTTTGAAATTTCCCCATAAAAACCGATACGTTTCATAAAAAAACATTATCATTATGACAAGGTACAATTTTTACGAATCACAAAAGGATCATCGTGCAAACAGACTCGAAAATTTTAAGGAAGATTTGTGCGTGTGTTGAACGACACGAGAATCTCGGGAGACAAAAATCGAAAAGACCTCGAATCAAAAGCATTACAAATCTATCCGGTTAGGTTGGAAAGCAGACCGAACAGCGGTAAAGATCCCGAACTAGTTAAGAACACAATGGAAAGAAAAAGAAATCGGGGGATTATATTATAACCTCTAATTACCGATTACGATCCAAATCAAAAGGAGACTCCTCGCCGTGACAGCCATCTCCCCTCTCGTAAAGAAAAACACACCCCCAAGTCCGAGGAAATTATTCACCGACACACACCAAAAAGAAAAAAAACGAACACCAGAACTGTGTTATAACAGCAGAAGGAAGAGGTTCCTATCCAGCGCGGGGGAAAAATAAACTCCTCCTCCGTAGTAGAACTATTTAAGACCCGCGTAAAATTCGAGCACCACGCCGGGTCGCCGTGCCTCCGGAACCGAAAAACAAGACCGAGAGAGTCGATTTCCCCACTCAAACTGAAGCTCGCGAAGTGGCACGCAAGGTAAGTTAACTGTTTATCAACCTGCTCTCTCTCTCTCTCCTTCTCCCCTCAGCCAGATCTCTCCTCCTCCTCACCCCTACTACACTCCCCTCTCTTATACCAGCCCTTCACCGCTGCTCCAACAGTCCCGCCCTAAACAATCCGCTTCCAAGTGTATTGCATTCAAATATAACTATTTGATTTCCTATCGTATCACTTTCGCTAAATCTAGCTTCATTTATTGTGTAATTATGCCTTTCAGAAATGTTTACTTTTATGTTTTGTATGCATGAAACTCGTGAATAGGCAACGTTGTCCATGGTTGAACACTGGATTTGATTCAACTTTTTTCGATAATAACTAATAATTTACGCTAAATCTTTACGATAATTTAAATCACGAGTTCGAAACTTGACGGGATATAATTTTAAAAAGCAAACTTAAAAACCCCTACACCGATATACGGGCTTTCCTTATGGGGCAACGCGCGACGAGTTTGTCCTGCGACGAATTGACGCGCGACGAGTTTGTCCTGCGACGAATTGACGCGCGACGAGCTTGTCAAGCGACGAATTGACTACGACGGGTTGTCGTAGAACCCTTAATATCGCGAACCCCATATCCCTCCTAAAAGGGGTTGAAGGAGGCGGAGGTGGAAGAATTCTTCGGGTTTTATTCTTGAGAATTTGTCGGCCGTCAGGTTCGGGTGTTACTATAGGTATGTACTACCTAAACGGCACCGCAGGACAGCGCTTCGTTTCCCGGTGTCTCCGGAGGATGAGTGTGGAAGGATATAAAAGGAGGGGAACGGTACAAGAGGCGATGCTGTTGTTGTGTTAGATAACGGGAGAATCAGTCATTGGAGTTACCTCTATCCTTTAAAAAAAATGAAAGGGAGTGGAACCGGTTTTTGACATTATTTTCCTCCGCGCGGATCTAGGGAGAATTTTAGGCGGCGTGGTTTTCGGTATCCTAATTATTACGTGAGTCAGGCCCATGCCTTAAAAATCTTAAAGAGAGTTTGGTGCTAAAAATTTTACTACACATACTTTCGAAATGACTCGAGAATGTGTTACCTAACTTTATATCAGAGGTCACAAAAAATCTAAGGTTATCATGTTTACATTTCGACTGATAACTAAGTTTGAGAAAAGCCCTTTCCTTAATTCTGCAGTCGGCGAATTACCGCTGAGGACGGCTGCATTGTGGTGGTTTTTCGTAACCCTTTTATAGCTGTTGTATCTATGTAAATTTCCAATTGGATTTCGGCGGTAATTCCAGCTGAATGAATCTTTTTGAAACCATTTATCTCGCTGAGTATATCAATTCCATTTTCTCTACCCTACATTCAGATATGATATTAAATGAGAATTTATTTACTCTTGTTACCATCAACACCATGCTGATTCGTTTTATTTTTTAATCCTCTATACCAGAGTTTCCCAAACTGTGTTCCGCGGAACATTAGGGTTCCGGAGAAGTTTAATGAGGTTCCGTTCTTCTTTCTCTTATTTACAGCAAGAAACATGAGCCTCACTTGTAAATTGTATACTGTAAGATACATTAGCTATATAAATAAACATTATAATGATTTTAAAGTTTATTTTATTGCGATTAGGCTTACCATATGTTATTTAGGGTTCCGCGAGAAAAAATATTTGTATACATGGGTTCGGTGGCTTCACAGTTTGGGAACCACTGCTCTACACTCTTTGATCAATAATTCTTGGGATTCATTTTGACACTTTTATTATAACTAATCACTTCAATATAGCGGCACAATTTTCTCAAAGTGGTGTACCGTAAAAAACCAATTTCTTATTTAAGACCTATGTCGATAAAAACAATCCCAAGATCGCCCCAAATCCTGTAAAATTAACCCTTGTGTTTGATGTCAGTCATATATTTACGAAAAACACGAAATTCACTTAATTCTCGAAGGAGGAAAAATAAATAATCTCCAAAGACTTTCGAAAATCTTTTATTTCTCTGCAAATACTACTTTAATAAAAAAATATGTTGATTGTGGATGAAAGTGAAGGTTCTGAATATAAAAAAATGCTGTTTCATAGAATGTCCTTTTCAGATTTCACCAAAAGTTAGCTAACCCTTGCATGAAATATTGCTGTCTCATGATATCGAATTCGGCAAAGCTCTCGTCACTTGTTTTTCCTCGATAGTGTTTGTTTAATAATTCATCTTCAGCGGCTCGATAATACGATGACTAAAGAGAAAAAAATTCGCCATGTCATATAATTCGAATGCTCCCGACGAAAATTTTTTCTGATGTACGGCCGCCTGTTATTTACGACTAAACATCTACGAAAGGTGCAGGAAATGGGATTTTCTTGGACATAACCCAGTTACGCACAATACCTCAACTCCATATCAGGCTACAGAAAGTCACATATGCTTTAACATCATTACGCGCTAAAATTTCAATTAACAGTAATTTTTTGTGCGGTTTTATTCGCGCCATCCCGTGAATGGTCAATGAATACACAAAGTTTTTATCTGCGAAAAATCTCTTAACCGCCATTCGGGGAGTGCTCGGCGGATGCATTGAATACGCTCGAAAATCGCGTAACTTTTCAATGAATGTACCGCTATTTTAACATATATCTATTGTACTAAATATGCTTTTCTTTCTTCCGGGTTATAAAAACATATGGTCAGATTCTCAATGTTCTGTTATGGTAAGAAGGATAAATTTAACGGCTTTGATAGATTAAGTAGGCTGGAAGATATTAGAATAAAATCCGTTGTTTTAGGCGTTACTTTGTGGAATATGTCCATATTTGGAGAATAAATAACTGTCGCACTAGTACTTTTTCCACTAATTATATTTGCATTTAATAACAAGAGACGACCATGGTTTCGCTACACAGTAGCACCATGAGGTGAATAAGAGATTAAAGGTGTCGGGAATATATACAGACCGAGGAGTGGGGATTGGTGGAGACCGGAAGGGGGGGGGGACGAGGTGGGGGGGTGGGAGAGGACGTGCGGTGTCAGGCGGGTGGAAGTTCGAGGTGGCGGGTAAATCCAGCTGTAAGGAGGGAGGGAAGGGGGGGAGGGGGGGTTTCAGGGTATTGAGAGGAAGCCTAGGAGTGAGGTTGGCCGGCTTCGTGGGCACCGTGAGGGTGTAGGAAAACCCGGGGTTATTGGGGTAGCGGAACCGAGAGTGGATTCCACTACTAGTACTAGTGCGACAGTTATTTATTCTCCAAACTGGAAGTTATTAGAGTCGGCGGCCTATAAGAAGTGATACTCAAGTTAAATTACTGAAAGGAGAAATACAGCAATAAGATGCAGGATTTAACCGTGCACAATAAAGAGACAGAATGATCAACTCATGCGTGGCGGAGTGCTAAGTTCATTTTTTCCTGTCTCTATTTTTTGGGATAATTCAGCGGAAGGTTGCGCTAATAAGCAGCACTTATATTATAAAAAATCTAGGTGGAAATCGAGGTAATATGGGGCGATTCCACTTTTGTCTTTATTCTTGCTTCCAGTCACAAAAATTCGTTGAAATATTTTCTCTTATTAATCGATAATTGACTCAGTAAGCACTTAAAATGTAATATGTGGATTTCAAAATCTTATGTATCCAATTGTCGGTTTTCATGGCATTTAATTGAAATTGTTATAGACACGTAAATGTGTCTTACAATTAGAATATTTTTTAAGTGAAAGAACGAATATAGTTTTCTCGCGAAATATTATTTGAGAGTAATTAATATGTGAAACAACTTATTTCACAGAAATAAGGTTTAGAAGGGTAGTAAAAATTGTTTTAAACGTGTTTAGTTATAGGAATAATTTGGGTTATAAATTAAGATGCGTAGCAAAAGATTATCCACGCATTCAAAATTAAAATGCCATTGATTTCAAAAAGTAACAATTGATGATACTATATGGAACATTAAGAGATTTTTTTTTAATTTCCTAAAATAAAATTTTCATATGAAATGAATGAAAAGCATTATAAAATTGTCAAGACGCAAGAGATTACAAGAAATAAAGGGTATAAAGAGACTGTGAAAAGACAGAGGAAGTAAGAGAGGAGAAAGAGAGTTCGGAGGAGAAAACGGAAGTTACGTGAAGCGGCGACGGAAGTATTGTTCAAAAGGGAGAAAGGATAAGGAGAGAGTGCGCGTGCGCGTGCTTATGTCTATGTGCGTGCGATGGAGTGGGGAAGCTATGGACGGCATGAATGTGAAAGGAGAAGCGAAAGTAGAACATATGACTCCAATAATGGTGGGTCTGAACGCATTCAGGTACCACCAAAACGATTATGTGGAGGATTCAAGGCCAAGAGCTCAAGGAGAAACCTCGAGATTCCAACCCATGGAAATTTTAAATGAAAAAGTTATCCTCTTAATCATTTTAATATGAATTCATGCGGTAAAAATTCCTAAGACGTTCTTCAGTTTCGAGGACAATGCATGAAGATTGGACGATAGGGACGTTTATTTTACGGTAGGAGTAAATTTGAATTGGCGATGGCATGATTTTTTTCCATTGATTTGGCAGCGCTGTTTCGTAAGATTCGCGGTTAAATACGACGCTATCTCGAAAACTTCGAATGTCCCTGAATATGAAAAAACCAGAACAATTTTTTGCTCCGTCATTGGCAGAGCAACAAAAAAAGAATCGCTGTTCTTTGTATAAAATTCTCGAAAGCGACAATCATTGATGTTCGGTTCGTAACGGATTGAACGAGAACGTAAAATACGTATATTGTAATCTGAAATTTACAATGGAGAAATAGTACTATTTATCAATTTTATGTTTGGAAACGGCTTCCGCCGTTAAAGTTTTTATTTATATTAAATCTTTAAAATTATTTATCAGTTATAGTTTTTCATTTTTAAATACACTTCTACAAGTATACACAAAAGGCTTCTCCGAAAGTGAACTTCATACTAATAATAATTTCTTATATCGTGGTTTTCATAAGAATGAGAGAGGGAGTCGCTTTTTTTCTGTTTCTGGCGCCATATCAGCGCTATCTTGCGTACATTGTTGTATTAATATTTGTTTTTGCGAAAAATACATTAAAAGAAATACATGTAAATAATAAAACAGTTGAGAGAAAATTAATTAAAATTAAATAACTAATGTTCTTAGTAACCCTCCGGAATAAATTAATTTTAACACAAAATATGTGCCACTTAGGGAAATATACCTATTTCATGCGAATCGTGTATATTGGGTAAATAACCAGCTGTCGTATTTTGAGTTAGGAAAATACGAGGGAAGATGCCAAATGCATTACATTTTTATTATTATAATACAGCGACCTATATAACATTTCAAATTAGATGAAAAAGTAACGGGAAAAACATTTGAACTTATGTTGACAAAACCATTAACCTAAAGAAGAAAGGAGAACTTGTGATGAGGAAGCGGCAGCAGCCTACAGAAAACCCGTTTTTTTTCTTTCGTCTACCAATGTATAGGAAGAAGCGACAAATGGGTCACCTTCTCATTAGGCATATGGACAATGTGATAGGCTAATGCTTTTCATAATGAAAGAGGGGTCAAGGATGGTATGTGGCTATGTGAGCCATAAGTGCAAAAGGTGGGTGAGAATTCCATTGTGAGAACAAAACCTCAGAACACCTGTAGAATATGTAGCAGAATGTGTTGATATCGTACTATATAAAAACATACCGAGTAACGTATTTATGTAATACTTCTTATTAATTTTTAGCAGAATAAATTTCTGTCCAATATTGCTTGAATGGTTTTATTAATTGTTTAAGCGATTTTTATTTGATTAAACGATGAAGAAATTGAAAAGTAAATTAAACTCAGAAAACTCGCATTAATTTCTTTTATTTTACACAACATAATGAGGATTAAGTGAGTTATGAATTCAAACATTGATCGTTGCGTTCAAAATTGAATTCAATTATATGAGCAGCAACAACTACGTTTATTCACGAAATTTTGCCTTATGAAGAGCTGATGGGAAACCTGATCTGCTATTCTAATGATGCTTTCTTAATAGCTTTTTAAAATCTTATTATATGTAATCTTTAAAAATAATTAAATATAGAAAAAACACTGAAAACAAGGTTTATTCAGCGCAGTGAAATATTTTTCGCATTAGATATGGAACGATGAGGGAGGAAGAAAGGTCCGCGTCATATTCGAATCCACGACATAATAATATACAGTTACAAACGAACACAATAAAAACTCTTTCAGTCGGAAGGCAGCATATATTAAGATGTCTTTATTTTTATTATGATATTATATAACTCGTAATAAAAACGCAATATAAGTTGCACCCTCTGTACTTTGAAATTTAATAGGAAAATGTCCAGTCACTTAATTTACTACAATGAATATGAAATATCTTGTGCTGTATTTAACTTTCTGTAAGGCAGGGATTCTCCACATTCAGCATTAACGGACTATAAACTACAACGAAATGTAACCACGGACTGCCATCATTCACATACCTGAAGTTAAAAGACTTATTCCCTGTTAATATTCCTACTGGACCGCTCGTATGTACAATCACACCTTCATCACAATTGTCGTAACTTCGTATTTTTAATCGTTAACCCTTATACCGCGATACCGCAGTTCAGTTATGCATCTCTTCTATAAGTCAAAATTTAATTCTCTCTTCCAATTTTACAGCTTGAAAATGGTTCTGCTGTACAAGTGGATTCCTTTCATCTCACGTGAGGATTGAGACGGGAAAATGGTCCTTTCCCTCACCAATGACGACCTCGCAGATTTCTCTCTCTCTCTGAAAATTGTACGCCTTTCAAGTTTCCATTAAATTTTTATCTCAGAAGCCAAAGGAACGTGTTTGAAGAATCCTTTCGAGACAACAGGAAATCCACTGTAGCGAATTCAGCCAGTTCAATAGAGCCACAAAGCGTCGCTTGGAAACCCTTTTGTAGCTGTGCCATCGGATTGTTTTTTCGAGAATAAACACGCTCAAAAGACTCGTATCCTTTTATAAGGGGTAGAAAACGACCTATTGTCTGCGCTAAAATCGACACATGACTAATATCTTCAAGTAAATATCGTATACAATGGGCGATCCACTCCGACATTTATATTTCCGGCTTACAATTAGAACTAACGTGAAGGCGTATTACTAAAATTCCATCGTTTCAATTATCATTGTGATACTTTTCGGTGATTAATATTTACCGTTAAATATAAATGTCGACCTTTGAGATAAAATTAAACTGCCACTCACGTAAAAAAAAACCACGTCTCGTGCAGAAACGCCCTGGATCACACACCACCATCGTACTGCAGGTGCTGCGATTAATTTTGCGCCCCAGGCCTTAAAATACCTGTTAAACATTATTGCACGTTTACTAAGGTACGTTTACCCACTTCGATCAAATCGACTTTTGGAGCGATTCCGCTATATGTGCGAGAGTAACATTCTATTTTACACAACTATAGCTAACGAGTGCGAACGAAGCTATCCTGTGAAATATATGATGACCTGATTTCGGTGATAGTTTTCGTTTCTTTACAAAACACCATCTGGTGGCCGACGCAACGAAAAATTACGCAACAGGAAGAATTAAACGCACTCACCACCACCAAGGCCTCAGCTCCCTCCTTCGCCGGACGTGTAGCTCACCATTGCGTGTGTTTATGCGTCCACTCAAATCCGTAAGCGGCGTTACCGGAAATTCTCCGTCCATTTGTCTTCTCCCTGCGTGGGAACGCCTTTCTCTCTCTTTTTCTATCTGTCCTTTTATTCTCATTTGTAATTGTTGACGCAGGGTTAAATGTAAGAAGGGTCTCAATTTCGCCCTAATAAAGTCGTTTGTCTGTCTGTCTGCCTGTCCCTTTCTCCCATTATCTTTCTTCCTATCTCCTTTCGTATCTCTACCTATCTCTCCCCTCGCTATCTCCGTCTCGTTCTCTCTATCTAACCACTTTCTTTTCTTCCAATCTCCCTATTTCTCGCCATATTTTTAATTCTTTTCCACCTGCTTCTTTCCCTTTCCTCCTCTCCCACTCTTTTCCATACACGCCACAATCTCCCATGTAACAAATAAAAAATTAAATACCGAAGCTTGAACGATCACCCTTAAGGACCCATCCCTCTGCCGCTTTGGACCCAGTGATTGAATGGGAAGGCATTCCTGCGTCCTCGTTGGCCCATCTCGAACGTAACGGGACCCACTGAGGTGGCGCGTGACACGGGGGAGGGGGATAGAGGGATGGGGGATAGAGGGATGGTGATAGGGGGAGAGGGAGGAGAGATAGGGGAAAAATACGTCTTCGCACCACGGCGAGAAGAAAGAGATGAGCGGTGAAAATAATGGAGGGGTAAGAGAAAAAAGTGAAAAACATTGGCGCGCACAGTCACATCCCTTTGGTTAAGGGTCGTTTTCGTGGGGAAAAACGCCTCCAGGCGAACGCTTTCTCGTTGAAATAAATTCTCGATTGTTGGTAAGCTGCCATTCTTGCATAATAATGCACCTACGAATGGATTTAAAACATTATTTTTTTTAGATTCGAGCAAAGAAATAAGCTAAGTCGCGGATTTTCTAATGGTCGAATAACTAGAAGAAATGAATAGCGCAAGAATGAAAATTTTTATGTACCGAGAAAATAATGACTTAATTTCTCAGTGAAAAATATCATCAAATATGAATGACACAAGCAAGGAGCCTAGAAAACGATTTTCTCTGCGATATCTATAAAAAACAGGCTAAAAAATGTCATGTGAATGGCATATTATTAAATCCTATTGATGAGAACAGTGGGGTAAATAAATAAACCCAGTGAATCATCAGATAGTCAACAAGGAGATGTCTATTTCACTAATTGCATGTAGTTAAATTCTTATGGCTGTATGCTCAACTGAAACTTTGTAATGTCAATGTACTTATTCCATGCGCAATTTAGTTGGAACGGAGGAAGTTCGATCTGACTGCATGGAATTGCCCTATCGCCGGAGGTATATAGGAATAATGTTGGTATTAAACGGAGAAAGCTCTGCCTAGATCAAGCGAAAATTCGTGTCTAATGATACGATGCAACTGGATCACGTTTTCACTTTAAGAAGAGTCTCCTCGCATTCCTCTTCTCGGTTTCACAATTTAAAGCGGCTTTTTAATTCATCCTTTCCTCGCGTTAATGGGTGATCACTTTGAAATATCACCCAAGTGTACTTACTCCCTTACCATTCTTCGACCCTTTCATCCTTTTAAGCGTTCCTTTTGCAACACATCACCTACTTATAATCCGGCGCGCCTCCGTCTTTTCTAGGCCTGCACTGCCGACTCGAAGCGGTTCCCTTTCTCCGCTATCACGTTAACCCTCTTTTTTTTTAGCTTTTAATCTCAATCAGATTTTACGGCCCATCACCGTGGAAAAAAAATATGACGAAGGATCGCCCTGGATTATTCTAGCAGATGTAAATTTGCAAATTCTGGAGTTTCGTAGGAATCGTCGTGATATTTTTTTCCTCCCTTCTGCGATGCGTTTAAATTCATGGTTACGGAATCTTACTCTGCGGGACGTTTCGGTTTGACAGACCTCGACCTCGCTTTTTTTTAATAAGAGCGCATGTCATCTGAGAATTTCAAAAGCAAACGATTATATCTTTCCCAATGCGTAGCCTTTTTTTTTACAGTGCCAAACGGCGTTTCATAACGCACGCACAAACAGTACGCATATTACCCAACGGAAGGGAAAAAAAGACTTCAACTCCTTTGTATAATAAATACTCAGCCTTTCTCCTCTACACTGGTACAACTTTCCCGTTCACTTCACACAAACACCGCTCGGGTCCACCGTGCACCGTGCATAGAACGAAATTCATACCTCTAGATATCCTCCGGGCAATCAATCACTCTTCGTCTATACCTGTTTCCTGGACACTTTTGGTGTTTCGCGTCGGCGGTCGATCATAGCAGGCAAGCTAGTCATACACTACACAAATCGACAACTTTGCATGAAGTTCATCACTATCTCCCATCGTTCATCATTCTGTACCACTTTTAATGTCATCAATTTTATTAAGCAGTGGCGCCCACAGGATTCTCTCAAGGGTGAGGGGGCGGGGTCAGAAATATTTGCAAGCACAAAAGTTGTATGGAAGTTGTATCAATACTTACATGTCGCGTATTGCATTATTAATTATATATTTATATTAAAAAACAAAGGGGCAAACCCTCTCCTATTCCTCTCTGACGGTGCCCATGAACCCAAATTTAAAATAACTATGTATGTTTCCACAGTTTAGAAAAAGTCACAATTTTCCAAGGTGGGGATCCGGACCCGGTGGATTCCCCCCCCCCCCCCCCCACCTCCCCCCGTGTGTATGTGAGCCACTTTTATTAAGTAACTGGTTGAAACGCCCGGCTTCGATCGGTAAAGTTTTCTTTTAAGTAGCAAACGATTTTTATTGCTTTATGCTTTTAAAGTATTCATAGACTATATTTAGGCATGAACCCATTTGTACCCTTTATCTTGGCGTTAGTTATTCTTCCTCTACGGCGCGCCACGGCGTGGATTTTCCTTGCATTAATCTTTACGTGGCTATCTCCCTTTGAAGAGGACAACAATTAAGAAATTTAGCTTTGTTGCCGCCTGGAAAATGGTCATCTAAACCGATAAATTTTGCGCTTAAAGGAAAATTTCGAGCGGTTTAGCAAGTAACACGAAAAAAACATTATCAGAATTAAAATATTCAGTCTTTTGTGCGTAAAATAAGCCATTTCCCGTGATCGTAAGTTAATATTTAGGTATATTTATATCCACATCATTGAAGGGCTGCCTGGCATTTTGGGGTTTCTCCACACCATTTCCCATGCATTCTTATGGAAATAGTATTTTGTTGACCCCACGGTTTGCAAACCTAGACCAAGTTCTTCCGGAGACTAGTCAACTACGGCCGCTCATGCAGGTAAAGAAAAGGTAGAGCGTAAACTGCGGCCCCGCTTGGGGGAGTGATAAACATGTATTGTACTTTGAACCTGACGAAGTATGACTCACCTAGGCTTGATCACCGAATGAATCAGTTCATATCTTTCAAATTATACATTCCCACCTACTATTTGGGCTGAGTTTACGTCATCACTTTCTAGGACCACTAATAACTGCGAGTCATTCCACTCAAAGATAAATAAAATGCTGACTTCCCCTCACCCCAATATCTACCATCTGGTCAAAATTTTGAAAGAGATATAAAGTGACGTTTATATATCTTTGCGCAGCACCCGGTGAAGAAAGAAAGAAGGCATGCCAAAAGCAAAATTTTTTGAGCGACATGATGATGCGATATCGGACGAAAGCCTGCACTAGACTTGAATTTATTCAATCAGTTTCCCTCAAAGTTTTACCCGTTCAAAAGTGACCACTGTTATTATTTTATCAAATTATTTTTGACGAGTGCGAAAAAGTTCCGTTGGCACATTTTTAACCATACATACAACTTTATGCTGTAGTCAGTCCTAAGTCTGAATAAAATAGGAAGGGAAATGTTGCCAGGGCCGCAGTTTACACAGTGCCCACAACGGCGCGGGCCGCAGTTTACTCTCGATTCGGAATCCGGGCCGCAGTTCACTGGCACCGGTTCTTCCTTTGGGCCATAAGATGGCCCATGAAACTTTTGAATTCGGTAGCTTCAACGGTGCAAAAACGTATAGAGAACATACAAACATACACTCCAAAATATTTATCGTTGAAATGTATACACCATTTACAATTCTTTAGATTCTTATGCGTATGTTTAAAGAGGAAGAAAATCGAAGGTTAAAGATATGGAATGAATGTATTTGCTAAATATTACATCGAGAAGAAATAAAAATTAGCAATTTACATAGAATAACAATGTCAAAATGACAGCTACTAGGCTTCTGAAAAATTAATTTTCCTAGAATTTAAAATTAATTTAAATATTTTCGCTGGATCTAAGGTTTTATCAATGTTATGAGATGAATGCTTTGATGTCAACTTAATAAGGCGTAATTTTTCAAACACTACACACAGTACTTCATATATGTTCTATCATTTACAATAAACTGAGATTTCTTTGCCAAATATTAATTACAATTAATTTTTTGCGGTGAAATTGGGTGAGCAATATGAAGAGGAAAATATTTTTCGACGAATCTTAACTCTTAATAATAATAATAATAATAATAATAATCTCAGTTGTATCATTTATGAGAAATGGCACGGAGTACTTTTATGTCATTGTGAACTCTATTAAGTAATTTTGAATATTAGAACGTCATATATTTCAAACTAAATCACAAGTTTTCATTTACGTTACTTGCATACACAACCGTTGAAGTCTCCGAATGACAAAAATTACTTTAATGAGATATGTGAATATATTTTTCTATTAATTCGATCAGGCTCCTTATATTATTAACACTACTATTCAAAACGTTGTTTTATGCAACACTTTTCTGATTCATTAAAGTTATAATGTAATATTTCGATAAATTTAATTATAGAATATTTCGAGTATTACCGAATAATTGAATAACTAAAAACTTATTATTGACCCATATAATCAATCATTACCCGAAAATTATAAAATTGTTCCTTTGATGGCTTATAATAGGAGGAAACGTACCATCTCAAAAATATTTTACCCAGTTTTCCATCTTCTAAAAACTACTTTTATTTAAACTCTCCCCATTAAGGTTTATAACATGAACTAGATAATTACTCGTTTCCAAGCATAAGGTATACAAAATAATGTTAGCCTTACTTTGGCTCTATGAATTGTTACTTGCGCCGATTTAGCGACACTAAAACTGAAGCGAATTTTTTTTTAATTCAAAAAGGAGCAACCGAAAAATATTGAAAATATTGTTAAATGAAATCTAAAATTAGCTATCTTTGGTGATATTTTTTAAAACAATGACGATCTTTTATTGATCCACTATCTGTATCAACTACTTGCTCCGAAATACGATCGCTTCACGTCGCTGCACTTATTTTTAGCAATCAGCGGACGAATAAATGTAGAGAGGTGGCGCTGTTTTTCTCATAAATCGAATGTGGGCAATTGGAGCGTGGTGCACGTCATAGGACGAAGAAGAAACTTGTGCCGTTCCAATTCATCTTCTCCCGCTACCATCCCTTTTCTTCCCCTTTAATTCTTTGCCTCCGCTTTCCTTAGAGTGGTGGATCTAAAACTGGTTCTATTTGTATGTATAAGGACTTTCCAAATATCGGCGTATAAACTCGAAAGAAAATAGGAGTATAAGTTCAGTCAGTTCCGAGGAGCCTTTGCGGTCAGGGTATTTCGTTTAACCGAAAAGGAAGGCGATGCGTCTCAAGTCGTCCTCGCCTCCCCTTTTTTTCTAGTTCCGTCCAACGCCCTCCTTCGATTCCCTAGTTTCATCTCGCCCCGCATTGGAGGCCTTACCGCAGTTATGCCTCTAAAAAACAGACTGTCGAGGAAAATTGCATGCCAAGCAAAAAATTTAGACGCGGTGGCCATGGGGGTTGCATATCAAATCAAAAATAAAGAATTCTTGAAGTTTTACTTTTCGTGAATCCATTGAAATGGGTTGGGTTGAATGTAAATATTTCAAATATGTGGAATTTTAGACAATTTCGGGTCAGCTCCCTAATTGATAAAACCCTAAACATGGGAGACGACAACGGTATATATTCAGTAGATAAAATAGTACTGAACACTTTCTTAGAATGAAAAGTTATTATCATGCAGATCCAATCATTCAATATTTACTCCTTCTCGATAATCGATGTTATCCAATTCATCAATTCACTGTTGAAATATAAGAGGTTGATAAACTTCAGCGGAACCAATGCTAAGAGATGATAGGTTTCATGAGAATCCGAATGAGCACCCAATCTAGTTCCCTAAGTCCCTCGAAACTGGTTCTTACCTATCGCGGACGCCATCTCTTTGAATAATCATCGGCCTTTATATTTAACATGTTCTAGGTTATTTGTGACTTCTTTTACGCCACTACCGGAACTGTTAAAAAGACATATGGAGTGAATCCTACTTATTAGCGCCCTAATTATTTGAACGATTATCCAGTCTCCCGATTTTATTCCCTTCTAAAAAAAACTAATTTTATTATATTTTAGATTTAATCCATAAATATCACAGTCGTATTGAAACTATATATCTCCGAAAGACTTAAAGGTTTTGAAATAACCGGTTGTCCATTATAATTACAAATCCGCTGTCATCAGTGCTGATTCACCTATAATACATTTTAATAGGGTATCTGTTATAAAATCATCACTAACGATAAATGAGTATCCGGCTGTCCCAAAGTTTTTATTGCTATTGGAGCTACACTTTCCTCTATCAGGAAGTGACGTATTTCTCATCAGTCATATCTGCCATTCTTTCTTTCAATCCTTTAAGCTGTTCATAATCGACAAGATCCCGAATTTAATCCTCTCAAGGTTGAATAGTCATCTTGGGCTCTTCTTTAAGCATGAAAACTTTCTTTTTTCAAGAAAAATATTCATGGCTAGTATTATTTTACCATAATTATTTTTCTATTTTTTTCCTAATAAAAGACATCATATAGGAGCCTTTTCCTAAAGAAGAAAATGTCATTTAATTCTTTTTATGAATGAAAAAATTCACTGCTCTCATTAAACAACATAAATATGATAATAAACGTATAGTATGTAATTCTACCAATGATTGTTTTGAATTTTTTTGAACGATACGCACGTAATTCTCGATTTAAACTTTCATTTTCATTCATGTTACAAACAGTTACAACTTTAATTTTTTGACAGCTTATCATTAGGTAATTTCTAATCTTAATTGCATACAAACAAATTATTCTACTGCGAATTTTTAGTATGCTAAATTTCTAAGTTTGATCTTTTAATTACTAATTTCATGACCTATTATTCGAGCTTCACATCCGTTAATAGAATATGTTCTGCTAATATTTTAAGCCTATATTTTTAGCCGAAGTACAACATAAGAAATACATAAATTCAAATAAATATAATTTACACTTAAAGATATATTCAAATATCAAGAGATTTCTTCATTAAAGTGACCACCGCAGGATTTACGGAAAAGCAATCCGACTGGCATCTTTACAAACTTACCTTAAAATATAGGCCGATTTTCTAATTTGCCGCATCTACTACTAATAAATTCTAAGGAAGGGCTATAAATTACCCAGACTGGGTTATGTTCTCATTAATCGTGGAAACATTTCTTCCTATGCCAGTCTATCGTGAGAATCCGAAGCAACTTATACCGGAAATTGAACGATTTAGTAGAGCGATTTAATTACGCCTTTCCTATTTTAACCTAGGAACATCTTCCTGCTGAGCTGCAGCCCGAAGCAATCTATGTACCTCATCTATTCTTGCTATGCTTTCATAAATTTTGCACGATGAGTAGACCTTGCCAGCGAACGAATTAGTGATTACTAAAGGCTTTCGTTTTACTGAAAAGGATTTATGCTCAACAACCATAATATATGTTCGTGGGCACATATATCTATCCAAAAGTGCAATGATAGTTTTTTTTAGACAGTTATAGACTGATCTGGTTTGGTCTTAGATATATTTTATTACATTTGTATTTACTTAGTCTGTGTATCCTAAATAGATAAAATATTGCATTTTTGTATGTATAGCGTGGAAGTTAGTGTGAAATGAATTACTTTCAAAAATTTATTTGCCAGAAATAAATTGTTATAAATCATAAAAGATTTCACTATAAAAGTTTGCCTTCTGGAGTAATTTTCTAGCTTTAAAATTAATAAAAATTCGTAAGATAACATTTCTCTGATTTCTCAACAAAAAAAACGTCACCGTCCCTAAAATACAAAAAAATATCTCGGACTTTTTACTCAAATTGGTATTTTTATGGAAATGGTAAACATTAATTGCTTGAAGCGCTGATTTTAGTTAAATATCAACCAATTCACATATAAGCAAAATTTAAGTACTGTAGTGAAACGGTTATAAAAAACTGAATTAAAATTTTTAGAAGGTAATCTATTAAACATAGAGGTCGTGACATTGTCCATGCAACTAATGGAAATTTCAAACATTTCATTTGGCGCGATATTGCATTTAAATTTAAACAAGAAATTTCTTATATCTTAAGTCTTTATATAGTAATTAAAATTTTCCAGGTCCCAAAAAATGAAAATATTTGTAACAATATAAATAAACTACATCACAGAGAAGAGACGAGATAAACAAAATTGAGAAAGGAAAGGAATACAAAACATTTGCTTTTTCAAACCAGAGAGTGATTAATAAAACATTTCCGTTCCGTTTTTGTTTTGCTCTGGCCCTTTCGATGTCCCTCAGTAACACACATATATACACACACAGTAACCAGTAGCGCTGGATGTTCCCGTTCATACTCACTCATCCATTTCCGGAAAACAACTTCAATGACACACGTCCACCCTCGATTCTGCATAATCGTACTCCATTTCTCGTTCCGCGTATTCCTCGCGCTCATCTCCTTCATCTCTATGTGCATTTGCGAGCATCTCTCGAAACTGGAGCGGTTTCGATTCGGGTCGCCTCTTTAAATTCGGAGTCTACGTCACGGACGACCTCTCCTCCTTTTTTTTCTCTAAGTCGGGTTTTCGGCATCCCACACCCTCATCCTCCATATCTTCCCACCTTTCTCTACACTTCCCCCTTCGCCAACCCCTTTCCCTTCCCTCCGCAAGGCCGCTCCGAGAGAAGGTGACCCCGCGAGGGGTCATCATACGACCAAGCGCGCTGGAGCGAATCCTAACGTGCGTGGAAATGGAATAATGCGTTGCGAAACGAAAATCATAATTGTTTCGCGGGCGAATTCAGTCGCGTCCGAAATGACCGCCCTCGAATTTCCGTCCGTTGACTGGTGAGACTGCAGAACTACGATAAAATTCCTTGTTACAGTATCGATGACTTCCCTCAATGGCAGGGGCGGATCCATAAAACTTACCGAGAGGGAACGATCGCCCCTCCTTCCACTTGAATTCAAAGTAGTTAGCTTAGATTAAAAAACAATCGCTTAAAATTATTCGCTTCGGGTATCTCCAATAGTCACAAGAAAGCTATAAAAAAAACCAGACGCGTATTTCGACCACGAAGCAGTCATCTTCTATGGTTAATTACCACTGAAGACGACTGCTTTGTGACTGCATAAGACAAGTACTTCTTTAAGTGCTTGTTCTTGAATATTTTCAGCCATAAGACGAGCTCGATAATTCTCTGTTGAATTAGTTGGATCAGGTACAAAACGGTAGGGAGGCAATTGAATTTAGTCAGACCATTGCAAAGGTGGGCTGACCGTGGAAATTAAATGCGAATGAACCGAAGAATGAAGCCTTTCTTGTGGATCGTGCCGAGTTTAGCTTAGAGAGCAAATAGGACGTGGAATCTAGGATTAAGAAAAACTACGAAGTGAACTATCAGGTCGTCCCGCCGTTAGTAAATAGAAGGGGAGTTCTTACCAATTCTTACCGTAACGGGATTGGAATGCAAAATAATGCTGTTTCGCGGTCTATGTCGCTGTCGCAAACAGGCGGGATCTCCGTTCGAATCGTCGCGGAATATCACGTGGTCGGATCGGGAACTGTGATTGGCTAAAAAAAAACTACCTCTCCGAGGGATTCAAAGACGTAAAAGAGAGGACCACATCCGATGCACCTCGATATCCGAATGTCTTTCGAACCGTCCTTTCAGCAAGTTTTCCGTTCGCGGAATCTTTCACTCGCAAGAACTGTCGATGTAGGTTTTGATGTCGGGAAATACCAGTTTCGATGCTTTTTTTATTTTTCGCCTCTTTAAGTACTTGTTTTGATGCATCGAGATATTTATAAGCTTCGAAGCGTCATGCCGAAGGACTCGTTTTGATAGTATTCTGCTTCGAATTAAACGTGATATGGCAGTGTCACAAATTATATATTAATTGTTCATTTGAAATTTGAGGTGTAATTAATTGCCTAAAAAGATGAAGCGGCATCTATGGACGAAATAACTCAAGAATAATAAATAAAATGATTGGGTAAACCAAATGCACATTTAAGCTGTCAATTCACCCTCTTTAGTGGCAATTTAAAATTTGTTATGGCTATAGGAGCCACCATTATCATCAATCGAACTTAAGCCTTATGGTGAGCTATATACAAGGGCGGATCCAGGATACAGCCTTCGGAGAGGGAGGGAAAGGTAGTCAAAGATAAAAAAATAAACAATTTGAAAATATTTTCAATGATTTCAATATGAAAAAGGAAACAGATAACATTGTATACAATAAAATATAGGTATGTATACAGTAATAGAGTAAAATTTCTTCGATATGTTATTTTTTTATTATTCCTTTATTTTTCAGTGCTCTGAAATCTTGTGGGGGAATTATCCCTATCACTCCCCTCTAAGTCCCCTCCTTAGCTCCATGTACTCTCAAGTTTAGCAAATCTCAAATAATTTTCAAAATCTGGCAAAATTTCCTTCTAGTTTGCGCGACATAAATATTTCCTTGCTTTTTGGATGAAACGCTCCTACTTGAGTTCAGGCCAGGCGGATTTTTTTCTTTTCGTAAAAACTCGAAGCCGGTGACTGCTGTACCAAATAGATCGTCCCTTTCTTTGGCATACGAATCTCGCCATCGCGAGGGTACAAATGTACTGTTCACTTTGGCATTCGCGACGCGTTCTCCCTCTGGATTTATTTCCCTACCATCTTTTCCGTTACGTCTCTGCTTCTCTTTCGCGATGCTAGCTGCATCTCTTGATACCGGGGTCACCTCCGCTAAAGAAAAGCTCGACGACTTGCACGCATCTGATGACGCACGGTTCCATTTAAAACAGCGGTGAGAAACGTACGGTCCGCGGCTCGCATGCGACCCCCGAGAGCGTTTTATGAGGCCCGTGAAGCTATGATTAACAAGAGATCCGTATAATTTAACAGGTAAAATCATATAATACATATTCAAATTACGTGAATAAAACCTTGAGATTGAAATATTTATCCTAAAAACCTATAATTGATGGAATGAATCATTCTAAGTTCCTTATGCGACAGTCATAATGGAATGTTGGGAAATGTGAAAACAGGAGAAAAAACAGCTATGACCGGGAATCGAACCCGAGTTTTCCACTTGCCGGGCGGATATTCTGCCATTGAACTACCGTATCGGACAAAAACTCATGTTTCAGAAAGGGAATATTTTCTTAGGTTAGGATTCCCGATCATATCAGATTTATTCTCCTGTTTCCACATTTCCCCAAAAACCTAATTTACCATTGGTCTTCACTCATATGATACCTCAGAATCTCTAATTAACGTCCGATTTAAAATTAAATCCAACCCGCAAAAGCATTAACAACTTGCAATGAGGTCCGCCATGTAGAAAAGACAACCAGCCACCGATTTAAAACATATTCCAGATTCATCTCTCTTTCTAACTCATAATCGGTCGCAAAAATTTCGCCCATCTTCCCTTTATTCACCAACCTCTAGTCTTTTTCAGTGGCCGATGATATCGGAAAAAACAGTGGCACACTCGATGCCATCTCTTCCCCCCCCTTCCCCCCTATTTCATTCCACTTCGCGACCACACCCGCCGATTAGAACCCTCCTCCTTCGGCTCCACTCGGTCGAACGTGAGAATCGAGACTCTGTTCGCTCTACTGCCACATATTTTCCGGACGACACAGACGAGAGCGACTGGCACACGACCTCTCAGAAGTCGTTTAAGTTCAATCTGCAACTCATCGTGTTTTTCGTTTTATACCAAGCCCCGATCAATCTATGACCGGCAGAGATTACTCGCTTTATTGCACAAGAAAAGGGTTTTTCCGACTAAACCACATCTCTAAATAACCCAAAGAAAATTATATCAACCTCGTTCTTCGAGCGTTTTTTTTTCGTCAACATTCGTGAAGGAATGTCCAAAAAAAAATCTCGGCGATGGAAACGAACCAGTAGTCCTGTTAGCGCGATTTCTGAGTGGTATGAGGTCAGTGGTCTCGTGCGATTCGGTAAAGGTCCAACCGGTGATACGCTGCGAGCAAGGGGTAAAGAAAATCCCCCAAAGTAGATACAAGTCACTCTCAAAAAGATCGCTTTCTTGTAAACCTTTTTCAATATTTATCTCTTTTGAACATACTAAAGAAAATTTTCTCGTTAACGTTAAAGTGTTCAGAATTGAGCGCACCAGTTTTTAATTCATTTTTAGGCGCCTTTCGTAAAATAAGAGGTACGCCCATAAGCAGGCATACATCTGACGCTATACTATTGGAGGAATTTCGATTATATCGGTAATGTAAGATTTCTATACAAGTAGAAGATGAAAAGACGTAGTTGGATTACATCATCCAATTAGGCTTACCCCCTTGCAACTAACAAAAATTAAATTTTAAATGCTAAAAGTTTCGTTCGAGAAAATAATTCCTTTTTCAAATGTTGTAGAAAAAACTAAGAGACATATCCTCTCATTCAATTAATTATAGAATTCCTAGTTTTTGAGAAACTCGTTTAAAAATATTTTATTGCATATTTGAGCTGTATGCATTAGTCGATTTTAGCGTTTCATGTTAGAGGTTTTTTTTAATACGCATAAGACAGAAATCTGGGTAGTCTCTCCCAATCAGAATCACTCATTTTCATTTATATTAGGATTTTCCAACCAGGACAGGTTTCGTCGACTGATTTCTATATTGGCGTGATTAAGAAGGCAGCATTCACGCTCGTTTTATCCTGAGGGCCAGCTATGCCACTACAGTTAAAATTTGGTTGAGATACGATTATTTTCATCGAACGACTCTGGATAAACACTCGCTCACGTGACGCGCATCACGCAAAACTTTCATATTTGACATAACCATTGCTATGGTTAGCTGTTTTACATACAGCTGCTCCAGAAAACGGTGGATATGATCCATCCTGGTGGCGTGGAAGTTCTCAATACTCACCGACTGAATTAAACGCTGCAAACGACTCTGGTTAACTCCTACTCGACGCAAGCGAATGGAACGGTGCACGGGACGAAATTTCACCGCACATGGGCCAATCTCGTACTAACCGTCTTGACATATTTTAAAAAACTATAGTCCTTTGCCCCCTCAACCTTCATCCCACAGCTTGCTTTCTTCCGGCGTCTCCTTCACAACTCCATCCCCCCCACTCTCCCTCTTTGGATTAGGTGCAAACAGGGGCGGCTCGAGGGATTTTGGCGCCCCGGACGATAAATCACTCAGAGTCCCCTTACGTACATTTTTGTTAAGACATATTTAAAAGAAGTTGTTGATTTATTCATTGCTCCATAATGGCAACGGGTCCCTCGATCTCCTGTTTTTATTTGTAAGGATACAGCGCCAGCAGAAATTTTAGGAACCACTTGTTCAGAGAATGTTACTCCACGACAGGGGACCAGTCTTTGTATTCCATTGACCTTTGAGCCAAAGTAGACCGGGCCAGATACTTTAAATGCAGAAATTGACTGTTTCAACTCACTAAAGTCATGCGACACTAAAATTATATTAAATTAAAAGCTGGAAGAATGTTCACAGCAACATAATTTAATTTAGAACACCAATAGGTATAATATTTTTTAAACCATTCCACTTAATAAATAATAATTACGAATCTCATACTTATTTCAGAAAAGGACACTAAATTATACATGTTCAAAACTCAATGGCATACAAGTAAAAGAATACTGATGATTTGAATTTTCAACTGAAATCATTTTTATTGTGTTGATTTTAGATATTGAAATAGTGGATGAGATTGATTTTCTAGGCTTTCAACTTTACATCAGTTAGAAATATGTATTTCATTTGAAAAGGTAAGAGATTTGGAACGGAAAAATAATAATTTTAGCGGCGTCTCCTAATTTCATTTCAGCGGCGCAAGGTGAATTACGACGTCGGTACTTCGGCGAGAGAGAAGGAACGGCGGATGAAAAGATCGAGACGACCGCTGAATACAAAAGTGGGACGACTTCAGTCAGACGATGGTGCTTCCACTCCCGTGAGGATGGAGAAAAGAGAGGCGACTAGAGGCTATGTACACGTAAAGCTAGTGCCAAGTTTTATTCCCGTTGTTATTTATAACTGCCACATCGTAGGAGTTGGATTTACTGCAGCCAGGGTAATTTTTTGACACCCAAGGCGTTTAGTTTTATAATTTACGTCATTTTGTTTGGTTAGCTACGTATTTAATAAAGAAATTAAAATTATTACCTGTCATAATAATTGGACTAATCTCTAACTGTACTAGTTATGACTTTAGGTTAACAGTCATTATCAACAAACAACTTAAGATTCACACAAAATTTAGATTTAATTTTTTTTATTCCTTGGGCTAGAAATAAATTACTTAAAATATCTTCAAAATGAAATAGAATTAAATGGTTGATTGTAGTATAAGTTTACGTACTATTTTTCATTAGCTATGTCTTTATTTCCTTATCAGATTAAAATTTGTTTCTTATTTTCAGATTATTGCATTATGCCTCATAGTCATCATCCTGACAGTGCAGTGTGGTATTGAAGAAAAACTTATTGCTGAACAGATTCCTCTGGATGCTTACTATGTGAAATTTCGTAAAAAGTGTATTTAATGGACTGAAAATAATCAAGTATAATTTATGTATAAATTGCAATAAATTAATTAAATGTTACTTACAACGTGTTCTTTCTCTTTGTAAATGACAACCAACACCAATTACTTAATTCACCCTCTATTTTTAATTAGAAAAATAAATATAATACGGTAATAATACTTCCCCCGCGTGAAATAAAAAACAAAATAAAAATTTTTGCTGCAGAATATTTTGTAATTCTTCATATAGTGCATTAAAAGTGCTCAAATTCAAAACAGTGGAATAGATAATATAGAAATAGTTTGTCATACAATTTCATTTTCCCGTATCATGCTGTATATAAAATTCGCGGTATTGGTGTTGTATGGGGCGGAATGTTTATGAGCTGATAACCCGCAAAATGCAGCTCAGCCCTATTAAGAAATTCATAGAAAAGTTTCCCCTTTAGACGTCCTCACTAGGACAGACAAAGTAACGACCCCTTTTAATCGACTAGGCTGTCAAGTTCAAAACCTAGGACTATTGCCGAGGGTTGCGAGCATTTCAGTTGGCTCAAGGCTGAACTATAGCTCCGAAACCTGAGTGGGGTGAGTTTTTGATCAATTTGGAGGCCAAAACATGCTGTTTAGCGTTATGCTCGTAAATGTTCGGTTTTAGCAGCGAAAGTGAAAGCTTAAGGTCATTATGTGGCGGAATTTTAAAACGATCTTTTTACTCCTTGCTTTAAGTCGGAGGTGGGGAAACTACGACCCGCGGGCCACATCAGACCCGCGGAAGCACTTTATACGGCCGCGATATCATTACGAAAACGAACCATGGAATGTAACACGGACAATTTCGTATTTTTATGGTTAAATTAGTGCCGGAAAACTTTTTGTTGTGAAGATTAGACGATAATATTAATTGTCAATTTTCACAGATAGAAACCGTATTCTCTCAAATAACTTCCAATGCGGACCCTAATGTGGCCGGCCGAAGTATTTTCATCTGTAAATGCGGCCCACCTAAGCAAATTTCCCCATCTCTGCTTTAAGCACTACCATTTATACGAGTGATGGGCAAACGACTGGTTGCGCTCCCAGAGCGCTCTTTGCTCTGACTTTGAGAGCGAAGAGCTGCGGAGGGGGAAACTTTTAGAAAATTTTGACGTAAGAATTCTAGGTAGTTCATACGTGGAAAAGACGGTGCATTCGACAGGTAGTTGTAAGGTGCGTTATCAGTCGCTAGCGCTTCCCTTGCATTCCTGCAGTAGTCGCAGCCTGCTTCAAGAGGAAATAGTATTGTGTTTCGTGCGCTTCGGAACCAGAGAATAAGAGCTTTCCAAAGCTGACCTCTCGTGTACACCTGCTGCAGCAGCATGATCTTGAGAAGTACGCTGCAATACTCAGCACACTTCGTAATGAATTTAACAAACGATTCCACGACTGGAATGCATTAGAAACAGAAATGAAAATCTTTGCGACACCATTATCAAATTCCCTCGATGCAAATGATGTCCCAATCGCACTGCATCTTCATTGTGATCGTGAAATGAAGGACAAATATGAAAGAAGAACGAGTTTATTGCAGTTCTACGAGAACTTTCCAAGGACACGTTTCCCGAACTGCACACGTTAGCGAGCAAAATAATATCTATGTTTGGCTCAACTTACATTTGCGAACAGCTTTTTTCTCCCATGAAACTAACGAAGTCCAATGTCAGGAACAGAGTCTCAGATGGAACTCTCACAGCCATGCTATGCATCAAAAGTGCGCGATCTATAGTCCCGCGAATAAAAGATTTGGTGTTACGTAGACGTAATCAAAGTAATGCGAGCACAATGTAATTTTCATCAAAATAAAATTCCATTGTAAAATTTACTTAAGAATTACATGTAAGTTTCTTTCCACTCTCATGAAATTTAAACATCCGCCAACCTTAAGCCTGCCTTCTGCGTCACGTCCTCGCCACTTTCCATATCGTCCCTCTCGTTCTCCCTCCATTAGCTCCCCCTCTCGCTCAACGTTGCTCCCCCTTACGGTCGTGCTCCGAGCGTGCTCTTAGAGCGCTCTCTTGCCTATCACTGCTTTATACCCTACCGAACCATTTTAAAATTGCTAAAAAGGGAAATTGGTAAAATAATATATTTAATATAATACTTTTTTGAGGTTCAAAAATGTTCGCCTTATAACATTTTCATAGTCGTGATAGACAAACCAATGAATGCCAAAGGAATACCGACAGTTTCCACCACACAACGATAGACGTCGCTATATTGCTTTTGCAGACGTGCATGTTGCTCTGGGAGTTTATTCAGCATTCAGCGGTCAACTAGCCCACAACGAAGTCCGTCCTAAACGACGGAGTGTGCCGAAATCGTAACACTCAAGGTGAGTTTTTTTCTTATTTATTTACGGCCGTATTGAATTGCCCAAGAAATTTATCTACTTTTCGTTTCAAATGATTTTTTAATACCTTATACGTATTATCCTTGACGAGGTGTTAATTGGCGTACTTGATCGTAGCATCGGGATATTCTGATATCCCGAGAGTAAAAGATTTTTCATTCTTGTGCGATTATTTCCTCGAAAAGAATCCTCTTAACTTCGAAATTCACCTAAAGTTACGTTAATTTTTTCTAAAATTTTCGGGGCTTGTCTTAGAAATGGCCTTCGAAGTAGCACGGTCCAGTAAAGCAGGGCCGCGCGAGCTTATGGGTGGAAGGGGTGCATTCCACCCGGGCGGCAATTCACGGGCGGAGGCCGGAATCTCTCTTAATTTTGTGTTTTTTCGCAAATTAAATACAACTTTAATGTAAGAATTTGGGCCAGTATGCTTTTATAAGACCGTAAGGGGCGGCATAAACTCTTTGCCCCCGGGCGGCAACTATTCCCGACGCGGGCCTGGCGGTGAGATTATCTAAAAGCGAATGGGACGGATTTCTACGTACAGCATTAAAGCCATAATTGGATTAGACAAGTGTTTCTATTCCAAATTAGTTTTTAGGAGTGCAAGTAAGGAGAAAAAGAGAATATTCCTGGTCATGAGATATTTTTCAACTAGGGCGAGGAGGCATTGGATATCTGTGGAAAACTGGACTTCCGCAATCCCTATGAGATTTACTATCGTATCATGTAGCGAGTTAAAAATTCCATTCCGTTACGGAAACGTGATTTCCGGACTTTTTCGCCGAGAGTGAAAGTCAATTCAATGTGGATTCCATATTCCCGCAAATTCCCCCATCGAATCATATTTTTAATGTCCTAAATGAAATGTGGATATTTCGATATTTATTACGTTCTTAATTCGCTTTTTATTTAATCGTTACCGAATTTTGTGTGTATGTGAAGTGCAATATTAGAAGCACTGTCATTATTAGACATCCAAATGATTGTTTTTATAATTATTGCAGGGCAAATATAAACTGTCCTAATTCTATAAATTATAAAGGATTATATACGTACTAGTAGCTATACCCGGCGTAGCATACGCCTATCTAGCTGATCTTAAAGGTTCTTAATTAAACATTCAGGAATTTTTTTGCAACTATATTTTTTAATCAAAGATTTCTCTAAAGACACAATTGTCAATTTCTGAGTTCTTTCCAGACATTACAGTAAGTGAATCAAACGGTCAGACTTTTGATAGAGCAACATATAATTGTCCATCACTAAAAACAGGCTTAGGTAGGTAAAGGCATTTTATCAAATGTTTGACCTTGTGACTTATTGATTGTCATTGAAAAAGCCAATCGTATGGGGAATTGTTTTCGTTTGAAACTGAATGGTAAATCTGTATACGATGGAATGAATGAGATTCTTGGTATAAGTACCTGTCTGAGTTTGCTGCACCAATCACTTTTGCTTTGATGTGTGTTTGTATTGTGTTTGTATTCGAGAAACAGTAAATCTTGTACCATTACATAGTCCTCTCAATGGCATTGGGTTTCTAAGGAGCATGATAACGGCTTCAGTTCATGAGGAGGCATTCCGGCTGTAGCCACGTAATGTTTACGCGGATTTCATTCAATTAATTTATTAATAATAATGTGAATCATTTAATGGTGCAAATGACATCCCCAGAGAAAACTATTCTATTAAAGACGTATTTGACTATATTCTTGCATTATTGGTACAGCTCCCTCCTCCTCTGTCTCCCTATCCCCCCCCCCCCTCTCCCGCTCCCCTCTTTCTCTCTCCACTTTCCCTTCCTCCCTCCCTCACCCTGTCTCCTTTTCCCATTACCCCCTCTATTACTACATTCCTGCATAAACCTTCTCCCCTATTTCCCTCCCTCTCCCCATCCCCCTCTCCTGCTTTCCCCTATCTCCCTTTCACCTCTTTCCTCTCTCTCCTTTTCCCCTCTCTCACTCCCCCCTCTCCTTTTCCCCTTACCTTCTCTTCATTTAAACTGCTTATAAAACATGTTCGTAAGACGCTCATAAGCTATATAGATGTTCATACTATTAAAAGGCAAGAATTCCATATAAAAGCATTGTAGCGTTTCCATGGTAGATAAAATTTCCTATTGTTATAAATTTTAAAATTTCTCGTTTTTATGCAGTTAAAATAAAATATTTAAGCTAATTCGGCATGAATTCATATTCTCTTCCAAAAAATAATAATTTTCAGTCTTATTTCCGTTTAATACTTCAAGTTCCGAGTTTGTATCATAATTTTAAAATAAATTAAAAAATGGCTTGCACCGATTTCATTGCTTTTCTTATGGGGTTATGAAATGAAAGTTTGGGGTCAAAAAGACCCCCTCAAAATGGAAAATGTTCCGATTTTTCCTATTGCTTGTGACCCATGACTGATCATCTCCTCAAATTTCAAGTTTATAGAATTTATAAAAGTACCTAAACTTTCGTGTCTTAAACCGACACACGTACCTAGTATCTCTTTCATGGAAACATACCTAAGCCTTTTAATAAATAGATGTCCATCATGAATTAATATTGATAACAACGTTTGTGTAATTTTCTGCTTTCAGTGCACGTATGCTTATTTAGAAATTTATATAAATATATATATTACTTTAAATGCATAATATTTTTGATGGCTGATAATTGATGTGATTTTTCATATTAGAGTTATTTTTGTAATTTCGCATTGTGTTGAATTGTACCTATATTCTTCCATGTTTTTATGAATTGTATTTTTGATGTTTTTACTAAGAGAACCGTATTTGGTGTTTTACTACTATTACAAGATATTAATTTACTTTTTAATAGGCGTTTGCCTGTGAATGAATGAATAAAACTAAACTTTGGCCATTTTCTTTTTTAATATAATGACATTTTTCTACAGGTATGATTGTGTTAAAAGCTTTTAAACTAGTTCAGAAACTAATCTAACTTATAATCTCGTATTTCTGTTAATTTCAGGTGTTCCTTATTCTACCCTGGTTCCAAGTGGAGATCCGTAAAAAGTAATGGAGGATATGAGGGAAATGGATTGCAGATGCCGCAATGAACTTGGTAACTCGGTATCGACTAATTACGGTTTCAATAATTTTCAGTGCAGTATTTAATTTTATTTTATGTCTACACTTCGTTTCTATATTATACATATTGCATTATATATTACATTAATAGTATTTTAAGGTTGTATATATACATAATTGTATTCTACGTCTGTCTTTGTTACCACATCTAACACACGACTGGCTGGTGGGTCGACCTCTTCCCTCCGTCCCTCCCAGGGCCCCGACCTTGTGCAAGGTTCCCACCCTGTGTGCACACAAAATCCCAAACCATGATACGATTTCCACACGATCGATGTTTTATGCAATTGACACATGTACTGTTAACCTATGTCATATTATTGTTTATTTTCCACGATAAATGCTAAATCGAATTTCAAAATGTACCGCTAATATCTTTTCCCCTGAACGAAAAGTACAGACAGGTGATGCTGGAGATGGATGTGTGCATTTCTTTTCCGAATGCATGAAGAGTGAAGAACAAAGACGCCAAGACACGCAATTCTTCATGCACAAGTATGTTTAGATGTAATTGTACTCTTTTTATTAATTTCTCCTTTTTAATAGAGATTTTTTTTACAGAGCTATTCTCCAAGACAGGGTGGATCATCGGAGTGTGGCGTGGTTATCTCCTAGTGGAGGTAATTAATGGTTTCAGTGGAGGGATGACACAGTTGGTATGGTAGTCTTATTTTGATCTCAGGCTTATAAAATGCCTCAGAAGAATAATCATAATTAATTAGCAATTTTTCTAAATTCTATTATTTCTCTGACGTCGTTAACGGTCACTAGTTTTGCTGTCATATATTGGATTTAGCCAATATGAGTTTATTTGTGTATGGTTTATTCGTCTGTCTTATCATGAGTTGAAGCGGAAGAGATTGTTGTATTATTGCCAGAATTAAAGTGAAATTTAAATATATTAATTCTTTAAATAGTATATACTAATATATTATATTTATTTGCTTTTTTAATATAGTGATTACGTTTGAATGTCTATGCACGCAGTAAACATTTTGTTTCAAATGCATAGGGTACAAATAAGTGGTAGACATATTCAACCATATTCTGTGATGCATTGAGTTGCAAAATGCAACGGTAATGTTTATTTTAAATCAGTTCTTAATGAAATATTTTTTAAGTATATATCTGTCATTTACTTGGACAATTCATTGGTTTATTACTCGTATTAACATTGAATTGGTAATTAAAAATTATTTGTGATATTTTTGGATGAAACCTTAGTTCTCCGCATAAAGACAAACACTGACGGATAATATAATCGTGCGTTCGAATAATAGACCGTTTTAGGCGATCGTAAAATATTTATTGCTAATCTAATTAATGATCGCTCTTAATTGCAGATGACCAACCCACACTGAAGAAGAGATACCCGGGAGGACTTCTCGTCCACGGTAAGCTCGATTCTCCTTATTTATAATGCACACGTCATTTCGTGTAAGATTTCAAGAACATCATTCGTTAATTACTTCTGAACCGAATTGAATAAGTCAGTATCATTTTCAGATGTAGTGTTTACTGTTGTTGGTAGGGTTGCCATCTCTACGACTTTGAACCGGAATATTTGTTTTTCCATAAAATCTTCACACTCTTCATTAATTTTACTGAATTTTCTCAAATTAACCGATTACAATTACGAGTAGGTTTTTTGGTTATCCCAACATCCCGATGTTTTCACGTACTCAAATATCGAATGATCAATAGCTGTGTCATATATGAATTTGTCATCCTTTCGAGTTGGAAGTATTTTTTTCATTAATCTTGAGTTAAATTCAATTTTGATGTTTCTAATGTCCGGACGTATGCAGGTACTCAAATATCTCTTAAATATAACGAAATTTATTATATTTCGTCCGAGTGTGGCAAATTCATTAGTTTTCATGTTGAAAAATTTCTCGTAGGTGTTGGATATTATTTATTGTTACATAATATATATTTAGAATGTTTTGCCTGTTATTTCGACCCGTTCATTTTCAAATAAATGCAACACCTGTACTTATTCGGCAGCCAGTAAGCTGAATGGAATATATCGCACTCTGTTTGTGACACTTACCTGTTGTTCAATTTCAGTGTAATCACTCCATTGTAACATTTCAGATTAAGTATATATTCGCCACTTAAGGAATAGTACCGCAGTCAGATTCTTCTGACACGTGTGGGGAAAATTCGGCGCACTTTAACGTCACGAACAGAGGCTTGCAGATGCGTTTATTCGGAAATCTAATATAAAAATGTTTCTTCAGAAGATTTTTTAATGGCATTTTGTTTTAAAGACTTCAAAGTTGAAAATTGTTGTTAATGTTTCTGTTTTCAATTTTGCTTCGGGATTTAAAAACTCAAAAGATGTAAATCAACTAGGCTTCACCATTTTCTCATGAATATAAAGACTGTAGCAATCTTAATTTTAAATTCGGTATAGATTAAACGCACTTTATGCAATACCTAAAGTGTATGTGGCTATGTGATAATTTCTTTTTGTAACATTTACTTGGTTCTATTATTTTAGAATTACATATCATAACGAAAGCTAAACCTCACAGATACATAATTTTAGAATATAGTGAATTGCAATGTTCCATACGTGTTTCTTATTAGATCCATGTCATTCATTCCTGCGGAAGTATTTTTTTAAATAAAATCTTTGACAAAATGTACTATTAGCGGAATCATTTCGATTCACTTTTTCAGATTAAACATTTAGTCCACATTTAGGCATCATACTGCCATCATATTCCCCTAAGATGTAGGGAATACTTATCTGCAGCTCTTTAACGTCACGAACTAGGGCCGAATAATCCTAATACCGACGCCTAGGGATATAATTATTGGGAAATGTAATATAGAATGTTCAGAATATAAAATTATCCCATTTAATGTTGAAAACTATAATAAAGTGCCGATAAAGCACAGGATCAAATTAACGCTTCTGGGATTTAAATATCAAAATAGGTAAATACTGTCTAATGGTACATTGTACTCGATTATACTACCTTAAGATTTACTTATCATTATGAAAGCAACACCACATGAATGCAAAATTTAAGAATTTTGTATAAATGAGGTGTTCTAAATATTCTTGTAAATGTCAGGCAGATTTTTTTTTCAGAAGCACCACTGCTAGGAAGTAGGCGTAGTAATGTAATCTAGTAGTGTTATAGTGGAGCATGACTATTAGACTTAGCATGGTAGAGCAATTAATAGTGCATGGGTGAATGGTTTGCGAATGTGATGTAGAGTAGCATATGCATGTGATTATGTAGATGTAGTCGTATGTAGTTAGTCGTATGAATGCATGTCTCATTGTATCATCCATTGCTTAATTTTCTCATATATTCATATCCTGCCTCGAATATGTCTTCTGCTTCGAAGATGCATCTTTGCTTAAAAGATGAAATTTCTCTTCATCGCCATTTTATCATAAGGTTTACTTTTATTGTAGTTTTGTGTTCTCAGAAAAACTACAATAATATGCTCAAATCAAACTAAATTGCTCACGTCTACTAATACTGTTGTATTGTAATCAACAAAGGAGAGATACTCTCGAATGCTCTCTGGAGACTAATTATATTTTGAATGCAGCGTGATTTCAACCAACCGATAAGAAAGAGTCATGGGAAAATGTATTCATTGGAGAAACCTAACTATATCTATAAGCCCTTTAATGTTAATCAATTAGGAAAATATGTAAATGTTTTTTTAAAAGAGGCAAAGGAGCTGGAGGAAGTAGAGTTGACTGCTTGCTATGGTGAAGCACGGTGGGGACTTCGTGGGCCCCGGGACCGCTACGGTAGCCGTGAAGACCTACCATGAACCTCAGAAACTTCGGCGCCGACGTCACAGGACATTTGACAAATTTAATTAATTATATTTTGTGACTTATTTACATTACTGCTGTTATTACTTTTTTACTTGTACTGTTATATTATGTTGTCGTAACCGTTTATTCCTGGTAATGTCCTGATTGGTTATATATCTCCTGTGATATTTTGTTGTTGTCTGTGTTTGTTTCCAACTCTCGCTTCGCTGTTTATTCCTGGTAATGTTCTGGTTGGTTATATGTCTCATGTGATATTTCGTTGTCTGTGTTTGTTTCCAACTCTCGCTTCGCTAACCGTTTATTCCTGGTAATGTTCTGATTGGTTATATATCTCATGTGATATTTCGTTGTTGTCTGTGTTTGTTTCCAACTCTCGCTTCGCAGTTTTCGCTTCTTGGACTCCTTGGATTAGTGGTTGTGGATGGAGAGCCTAATTATATTTTGAATGCTACGTGATTTCAACCAACCGATAAGAAAGTCATGGGAAAATGTATTCATTGGAGAACCTAACTACATCTATAAGCCCTTTACTTCAATTTGGAAAACATGTAAATGTTTTTTTAAAAGAGGCGAAGGAGCTGGAGGAAGTAGAGTTGACTGCTTGGTAGGGTGAAGCACGGTGGGGACTTCGTGGGCCCCGGGACCGCTACAGTAGCCGTGAAGGCCTACCATGAACCTCGAAAACTTCGGCGCCGACGTCACAGGGTCTCATGTGGTATTTCGTTGTTGTCTGTTTCCAAATCTCGCTTCGCAGTTTTATCGGACTGGTGGTTGTGGATGGAATCTACTCGTCATACCGTGAACAACAATGAGGAGCTCCTTTTTTTGAATGTTATTGCACCATTTGTTATTCTCAACGATGCCCAGAGGGTTAATTATATTTTGTGACTTGCTTACATTGATGCTGTAATTACTTAAGAAATGTGAAAGGTTAGAAATTTGACTTTTATGGGTGAGTGCATTAAATTGAACAAAAATGTGAAGTTAGAGGAGGAAAATTCTGAACTTTATCGGGGGTCGAATCCGGGTCTCCCTGGCAATTGGGAGACCTGGGTTCGATTCCCGGTGAAGTTCAGGATCTTTCTTTTTCTCTATCTTCGCATATGTAATTAATGTTAGGTTAGAGAAGGAGGAAAATTCTGAACCTTATCGGGGGTCGAATCCGGGTATCCCCAGCAAGTGGGAGACCTGGGTTCGATTCCTGGTGAAGTTCTCTAACTTCACATATGTAATTAATGTTAGGTTAGAGGAGGAGAAAAAATCTGAATTTTATCGGGGGTCGAATCTGGGTATCTCCGGCAATTGGGAGACCTGGGTTTGATTCCCGGTGAAGTTCAGGATCTTTCTTTTTCTCTTACTTCGCATCTCTAATTACGTAAGAAATGTGAAAGGTTAGAAATTTGACTTTTATGGGTGAGTGCATTAAATTGAACAAAAACGTGAAGTTAGAGGAGAAAAATTCTGAACTTTATCGGGGGTCGATTCCTGGTGAAGTTCAGGATCTTTCTTTTTCTCTAACTTCACATCTGTAAAAACGTAGTTTACTTGTACAGTCATCAAGTTCGCAAGACCATTTTATTAGTGGTAATATTCTAATTGGTTATACTTTTGTATCTCATGGCACTTCGTTGTTGTCTGTGTTTGTTTCCAAAACTCACTTTGGAGTTTTCGCTTCTTGGACTCTTGGATTGGGGGTTGTGGATGGATATCTACTTGTCAAACTGTGAACAACAGTGAGGAGATTCTTTTAATTTTTTCCTTCCTCTGTTTGATGTTTTATACAATTTGTATTGTTTCGTTGTTATAATGTTGGTTATTTTGTTTCGAATGGTATATTTATTTTATCACTGTTGTATTTTATTGGTTTAAGGCTGTCTACGGATGGTTTTCGCCGGGTTTTCCTTCCGTCTAGGGCAGGGATGGCTAATAGGTGGCACACGTGCGATTTACTTGGCACGAGTAAGATTGTAATGTTCTGTATAAAATATATGACGTTTCGTAGAGGCAGAGTAAACTGGTAGCACTCCAAAAAATTCTGATGGTTCACACTACTTTTTTGCAAGTGACTCATTTATCATTTGCCATCCCTGGTCTAGGGCGAACGCCAGACAAATGCCATCCCCGGAAGAAAAAATAAATGTACTGCCTATTAGTTCAAAGACAAAATATAAATGTTAAATAATTAATTTGTGTGAATAGAAAACCTGTATATCTAATTTTGGAAAATGAAATGTATGTCAAGGCAAATAAAGTACATTTAAAATCAAAATTCGAGGAACATTTAATTAAATTAACTTATGCTTTACTTCGTTTATTATTATTGACTTATTAAAATGTATTCAGCTAAACAATGACATCTCTCTCTAGGAGCATAATTATCAAACTGCATAATTTACCACTGAAAAGCAAATGAAATTTCAGTTATCTCAATTGTGGAATTAAAAACTTCTAGCTACGACTTAAATCAAAGATATATTTATTAAGAAGAATTTCTGAGAAAAATTTCATTCCTCCCGTATCTACTGGTAATATTTTAAGAAACTCGTCCTTTGTGAGTATTGCTGGTTGCGGGCCCATAGGGAGCAGTCCCCAGCCCTTTCACTTCCCTACTCCCAAATAGGACACGCGATTGCGATCCACCTAAGTTCAAGGTCCATCAGACCACACCTGTTTATTTATTTTTTGTTCGTTATTTTTGGTTTTTGTCCTTTATTTTACTTGCCATCCACTCAAATCAAATTTTCAGTAAGCCATTATGTAGCATACTTATGTAAACATAAGTGTGATACTATCAACCCTGCTGCGAGTTCTTTACTCCACATATAGCAAATAGGTTTATTCCAATATGTAGAAAACGTTTTTGGCATGCAAAATAATAATTTTGCCTTATAATGCTATTCATAATAATTTAAATATCTATACCCCAAATATGGAGAAAGTCATGTGTTGGCCATATCAGAATTTTTAAATTTACATCACGTTGGGTGGAACCCGCTAACAGAGCCCTTGCATGGAAATCTATCGCCTTAATAAAAGAAAAGAGAGAATACCGTCCCAGATCATGACACAGGTACAGAGCGGCGGCGACTTAATAGGATACTGTCTTAGGCGGTCATCTGTCATACATCATACTGCGACCAGGTGCATAACTGGAGGGGCGCAGGCCCAAGCAGTGCATGGGGGTCTAAGATATTTGGGGCTCCACAAAAATACTTAGAATTTTTCCAGTAATCTGCCGTAAGGTATTCGAAGTAGTAATATCCTTATGGGAATGAAAGATTCCATCACTGGAAATGAAGACGAAAATACCAATCTCAAGTGCTTGGAGTTGTTTTGTCCTATCCTTATAATGTCTCGATGTAGTTTTGGAATTAAAACGTAAAAAATATCGATAAAAATCAAGAGTTTAATAATTTCATATATTTTTATGTAAATGTGGGGCGCCAAGAACTTGACTTGCATGGGGACCCCAAAACCGTAGTAATGCCCCTGACCACTACCCTGCACAATGTTATTCTTATGAAGTAACTTGCATATCGTTGGCTTATGTTAGTGGTAATGAATATGACCAACATATGGCAGAACAGATAACTGATTTAACTAGTTATTTTATTTTGAAGTTAACCATCCATAGAACTGAATTTAAAAAAAAACATAATTACCTCATTTTCGATGGTTCTTAGATTTAATTTTTTGTTGGTTTTCTTTGTCCTCACATGCCACTGTTTGCCTTATGCAACAAGGTTTAAAATTGTAAAATGAACTATGAGCTCTGCCCCTCACGCATTCGGCATCCAAACCCGTGCAACTGTTCGCTTGGCTAATATGCGACATGGGCTCCAGACTCCTTCCCCCCCAATAATTATTTGACGAAGTCAATTATAAAAGCTATTACTACACAGTCATTGTTATACATGCGCCTTCACATCTCCTAACTCCCACACCTCCACTCTCTCCCGGACAGGATGCACAGGCATTTAAAGTGTTATTGCATTATAGGTTATAAACGCTCATTAAAGGACGTAAATTCGAGTATGTATTTGTAACAATTACAGACGAAGAACGAATAACAAACAGCTACCGATGAAAATGGCAGAAATGACAGCTACTTTGTATTACATTCAGAACTAAATTGTAATTGACAAAATCTCAACATTACATCATGGTGAAACCATAATCCTACACAAAGGCATTCAGCACCCCTCCCAACTGATGCAATTCTAAAACACCACCATTCCCTCCTCCCTCTCTTCCTACCAGGATGTGCACACATCTCCCCCACTCCTGCACATTATTGACGGATAAAACTTTTATAGCAGATAGAAAGAAAAACAAGTTAGGAAAGTGTACATCATATCACAAATGGGCATGTTTCGTGCAATGCAGTATTTCAAAGAAATGATATACCTGTACGTACGGGAAATAGCATTTTCTTCATCATAATCCATTTTCTTTCTATTTAAAAACATTGCATGCACATGCAAGGAAATTAAACATTTTTGTGAGATTGTTTATGTTAGCAACAATGAAGAAGTAACCATGCAAGAAATGTTCTGTTCAACTCGAATTAAAACATTTTTGTTTGATTTTCTCGATAACGGCTAACTCATAGGATAAAAATGTTTAGGAAAGGAAATACTCTTCTTTACTAGTTTACAACTTTTATTTGAAAAATATTTTTATATGAGCAATATTTTACGAGATGACAAAAATTTAATATTTTGTCAACAGTAAAGTGGTATCCCTGATTGGCATATGTGATTCATTTTTGCGATTTTCTTATTATATTTGATTGTAAGTCCTTAATATTAAATTTCATGAAAATCCGTTCAGTAGAAGCTGAGAACGAACATGCAGATGGACGGACAGACTGAAACTAATAGGCGCTCACGCTGTAAGCTAAACACGCCTAAGAACATGGATTCATTTAAATATTTATTTGCAAAAATACATGTTTACATTTATAACATACACATCAGAGGATCATAAATCTCAAATGATATAGTATGTCAACATCCTGTGTTACAACTTTCAGCAGATATGTAGGATGAGAAATCATCTACAAAAAATTAAGGTTTCTTTCGTCAAGACAACACATCCAGATGTCCCTTACAACCTGGACAGTTGTCGGGCATCCACTTGTCTTACCCAAGAGAATTAAGAAATAAAAGTGTAGCTATAAGTAAATATTTAATCCTTTATAAAACGAATGATATATTACTTGAAACAAGTGAAGCTTATCCAAATAACATAGAAACAAAGCAATGCTCTAATTTTTAAAGAAATAAACTAATAATTAAACCAATGAAAACATATTGAAGAAGTAATTCCATTCTATATGGAATGGAAATTTTTTGTCATTCTAATGTAAGATGTTCAGTATTTGTTCTTCTAGAAAATGAAAAGAAAGTATATTGCCAATAAAATATACGTACACTACAGAAGCAAAAATGTAAACTTCCAAGCTCTAAAATGACTGGAGCATATACACCTAACATAATTATGGAACTATAAAACTTTCAAAAATTTGAAATTAAAATATTTCTCCAGATTTTTCCTTAGTTAAAAAGACTGCTAAAGTAAAAATGTATATCACAATAAGTGGTAAGACTTGACTACAAATTCCAACAGATCATTAGTACAATAATATCACAGCATATTTTTACCACATTATTTACTAGTAACTAAATACAATAACTTTATCACTACCATAAAAAAGTAAAATACAAATTCGATAATTGTTTCTTCAAAAATCAATGAATGACATGTTTCAAATTAGAACTTTAAAGATAGCTAACAGATATGCTGATTTGAAAATTTTGTGTCAATGAATTCCAGGCGCGTTAGTAGTCAAATGAAAATTATAATTTTACATATTAATACCAAAACATCTCATATGTCTAAAGGCAGCAAATAACTAGTATACTTTGACAATCTCTGTGATATAAATAAAATGCAGCCGTGATATAAATAAAATGCAGCTGTTATAAACTTTTATAGAATTTTTTGCACAAAATTTTTTTCTACCATAATATGACTTTAAATTTATAATACTCTTACGAGAAAGACTTTATAAGAAAAATGACAAATGTTTCACAAAAATGAAAACTGCATTCACTAAAACACAATTTATCAGTCAATTATGACTAATCCATAGGTACATTTATATTTTGCATCTAGGAGCAAATCCATGGCAATTATAACAAACAAAGATATAGTTCAGTGATAAAGTTTAAATTCTGATTGATAAATGAACAATAACGTTTTGGTGAAATAGCATCACATCAAGATGTTAAATAATGGAAGAGGAAATAAAAAATCTTTCCAACAACCTTCTTAAAACATTTTAGATATTTTTCCAATGCAGCAATGAACTTGAAAAGAGCAAATGAACAAATTCTTGAGATGTGACTAAGTGTCCCAATTGAAAGGATTGGATTCAGCACCCAGGCCTTCATTTGTTAGGAGATCAAATTGTCGCCGGTTTAATACTGCCAATTCTACATCCTCTGCTTTGATAATTAATGGAACCTCAGGGCTAGAAAAGGCATAAATTACAAATCACAATTCAGACTAATTACATGAATGTCATTACATAAACATAGCCAAAGTAGTTTCATCTTTTATTTATTCAATAAGTTTCAAAACTGCAATGAATTCATTTGATTGACTATTAATGAATTTATAAGTTGTATTATTTTATGTCTCCATCACTAGATTACCACCTTTTATGATTTACTTATTTTTAAAAAATAAGGTAAACAATGTTACTGTTGTAGTTTTGGTTGATATTAGATATTTTTGCAAATGGCATCCATGAAAGATACACTGCTCTGTACTGCTTGTACGAAAATGGTATCTCGTACTAGTAAAGCTCCGAAATGTGGTGGGAAGTGTAATAATTGAAGGGCTCCCTGGAAAAACGTTGCAAGTGCCATTTTACAAATTTTACAGGGAATGGCAAAAACATTTTTTACTTTATATTTTGTTAGAAATTAATTTTTAATGAATTACACGTATGTTTTAGGCCTAAGTAATTAGTTCATTTTTATCCCAGTAGAGTGTGCCACATGATAAAAGAGAGCATTTGCAACATTTTTGCATTAAAACATCACTTTTGAAAAAATTGTCGCTTGCAACGTTTTTCCGGGGAGCCTTTCAATTGGTGGCATATTCGATGTGCGAATGTGAAAAAAAGAAGAATATGACAGAATTGCATGTAGTGACGAGATATGGTGTTGTCAAGAATGCAGCTCCGACATGGCTTCCAAGAGTAAAGGATTGATGCTTTTAACGTCACCAATTGAGAAGTTAAAGACAGTGCAAAATTCCAATTTAGACAATTTAACGACAAATAAACTGTTAAAGGTGATGAAAAGTGAGCAACGAGAGCTAAAGGAAGATGTTATATTTCTATCAGCGAAATATGACAAGTTCCAAAACATGATGGATGTTATTAAAAACTGTGAGGGAAAACGATAATTTAAAACAAAAAGTTACGCAACTGGAAGCTAAGATAGAACATCTTGAACAAAACAGTCGTAACTATAATACTGAAATCAAGTGAGTGCCTGTTCAAGAAAACGAAGACACAAGTGAGTTGGTTGTGAATATTGCACATCGAATTGGGTTGGAACTAACAGATGCCGACTTTGATGATGTGTACCAAGCCAAGAAATATTCGGAATATGAGCCAAGCATTATCATAAAATTTGTGAAAAAAGCGAAGAGAAATGAACTGCTCCGTTTAGCTAAGGGAATAAGAAATTCTAAAGGAAGAAAGCAACATCTCACAACGGAAGACATCAGCATTAAAGGTAAACCGCAAAACATACACTTAAATGAACATTTAACATCTTTTCGAGCCTTTCTGCTCAGGAGTGCAAAAAGATCAAAGAAAGAGAACGGTTATCAGTTTGTGTGGATCAAGAATGGGACCATCTTCATGAAATGTGACATTGAATCCCGTACCATTCAAATTAATTCTTTTGATACTATTCCCCAGTCATCCCCCTCTACAGGGGACAATAAGTCCTGTTAAGACCCCTTAGTAAGTATCTTAGTTTATAATACTGTGTTATAATAATAGTTTTACGTTTATTCTTTTACTTTGAATTTTAATATTGATATAACAAATAAGAAATTACACTTGTATTACCGAAATGTAAGAGGTTTAAAAAGCAAAATACCGTATTTACTCGTGTAAGCCGTGCACCTTTTTTCCCAAAACGCCGCCGGTGAAAAAAAGGGGATGCTTGTCTTACACGAATTCTCTTATTTGCCGTGCACCTTTTTTCCTAAAACGTCGTGTCGGTAAAAAAATATACGTTAAGCTAGCACCCATGCCGCATCTATTATTCTATTTGCAAATTTTGGTGTATTTAGTCATTTTCATTCATTGTATAAAAATTTAAAATGAGTTTTAAGTTTATTAACAGGTGCTCCCCAAACTCGACGAAGTCTTCTGCTGCAATTGTCACGGATGCCACGGCGCATGCATGACCAGTTTGGGTTGGTGGGGGTTTTGTGCTCACGGCAGATGACGCCTACCATGTTCAGATACGGCATGCAGGGCCAGATAAAGCGGTATGCAAAACACGCAAGTGTGTGGGGCCCAGAGGACAAGAGGGCCCACTGCGGGCCGAATGTATCTTGTCTCGCCCTTTCAAAGTGCTGCCGCACAGATCACAAACCTTACATTGACTGTTACTTGTTACAAATTTACGATTTGGGTGGAGCCTTAAATGTGTTGTGCTTGGGGCCCACAGGTCTCTTAATCGTGGATATAATTATTAAATTACGCTCCTGACTCCAAATCCACTCCCAAACCATAATTTTTCCTGTTCATCGAGCTGTTCTTTCTTCTATTTTCCTCAAATTATTGAAATACTGTGAAGCATCAGCTTCTTCGACATATTATATTAAATGAGTCTGCAACCTTTTTATTTACACATTAAAAATTTCGTTTCATGGTGGGCCGAATAACGGTTTTCGACGGAGCTTATTATCAATTGTTTTTAACGTTTAAACATCATCAGAAAGGTTTGATAACCATAATTTTTATTTAAAAGAATATAAAATTGCCAGTATTAAATATAGGTCGATTTTTAAATCGAATAAATGCTTTTCAGATCCAGTTCGACAAAATGCACTCTAGAAAAGAAATTGGAAATGATGTAAGTCAGAAAAAGAACAATCGTTCTGATAGAATCCGCAAAACACAAGGAAAATTTTTACAAAAATGACAGCGGCACCCGGTGTTCCCAGGCGGTCACCCATCCAAGTACTATTCAGGCCCTATGATGCTTAACTTCGGTGATCGGACGAGAACCGGTGTTTTCATCGTGGTATGGCTGTTGCTGAAGCAGGTGTCCCTGAGAATTGGATTTATTCTAGCTACTTGTTTACAGGGCCGGATTAGGTGATATGCAAAACATGCAAGGACAAGGGAGCTGACCCTACCCCGTCTTGCCGAAACCCTTTCCAAGTGTTGTCACTCAGATCACAAACTTTGCATATTACTTTTTAAAAAATTTACAATTTCGGTGGGGTCTTAAACGCGCTATGCGTGGGGCCCATGGGTTTCTTAATCTGGCCCTGATGGCATGTTTCCTTTATGAAAGTCATGGCCGCCGTGGTGATCATTGAATGATCACCGATCATAATTTTAGTTTGCCAAAAAAATGACGACCGCTACGGTAGCGATCAGTGACCATATGGCTGGAAAATTACGTACAGCAGAATGATCGGAGTGATTTCTGCCGAACGTGACCAATATGATGACAAAAATAGTTAAGTGTTTAACCACTCATCTGGGTATGCCATATATATACGGCATGGGCAGACGCTCCATTGGTGGGTATGCCATATATACAAGGCACGCCAAATTCCATTCCAAGTCCATTTGCTATGGGTATGCCGTTATATTCTGTCACGCAGCTGTTATAACTCCTAGCGGCATCCTTTTAGTTTACTGTCTCACTAGTAGATGGCACTTTTTTCCTTATTTTGAGAAGCTATATGCCTTGTAGCGAAACCCCGCCTTTGTCCTGCGAGTTGCATTTCCAATGCCCCTATTGAACAACAAATATTCATTTGTTGTTTTTAACGTTTCCTGATTTTTATCATTCTGAAATTGTTTATTTCATCAACTTCATCATTATTTACAGAAAGGAAACATAATTTAATGTATATAATAATTCATTCTGAAAATTTCGTAATTTATAAAAAATTTTTTTTTCATAAATGTTATGATTTTGACATACAATTCTTAGTTAATTATTATTTATTTCAATTAAATAATAAATATCTATTAATATCCTTAATACTTGTCATCATGATTTTAAAAACCTTCTCATTTGAAGAAAAAGTACCCACCAGCTGTGCGTCAGGGCAAAATTAAATACCCAGATGACTGGTTAACAAAAGATGACTATCGAGGAGATTTCTGCTAGTACCGATATAAAGAGATCACCCAATAAATTCATCACGTAGGAGTGTGAAGATGCTTAACTTGAGTGTAGCATTTTTGAGAAATAGGAACTGGTGATTTAAAAAACCCTTTTTTGGCTCAAATAAATTTTTTCCCCTATAGCCGGCCCAAAAACCGGGGTGTGTGGGATACACGGGGGCACGGCTTACACGAGTAAATACGGTATGTACTTTTAATTTATCCATCTTAAACACAAAATTTGATATTTTGTGCTTTACTGAAACCTGTTTACACAAAGATGTACATCATGCTGAATTATTTATGGATGACAGTTATGCAGTTTACAGGAAAGATAGGGATTGTGTAAGGTCCAGAAAAAAAGAAGGTGGAGGTGTAATGATTGCAGTAAATAAGACCTATGAATCAGAAAGGGTTCCTTTTCTGGAAACAGGAGATGAGAATATATGGGTAAAAGTATCAGTCAATCAGAAAAGATGGGTGTATGTAAGTGTTGTGTATTTCCCACCTGGTAGCACTCAAAGAGATATACGATAAGTATTATAACAAAATTGTGAATAATAATATTTGCAGTAATAGCATTATTATTTTTGGAGATTTTTAATGTCCCTGAGTATAATAATGATAAGCTTAGAGATGTTAAATCAATTGAACTTTCTCATTTTTTAAGGTTTTCGGGCTTACGGCAATGGAATAATATTATGAACATCAAAGAGAGATTATTAGATTTAGTGTTATCAAATATGAAATGTGATATTGAACTTGTTAATGACTGTGATGTGTTTGTGCCAATGGATCCATATTATCCAGTACTGAATTGTATTATTGATCTAGAATTAGGAAGAAATTGTAATGATTTAAATTATAAGTATGAATATATGCCAAGTTACAATTTTAAAAGAGGTGATTACAGAAACCTCTATTGGAAGATTCTAAATAAGAATTGGAAGTCCATTGAAAGCACCATAGATGTAAATGAGGCTGTAAATATTTTTTATAATCATATTTATGAAGAAATGAACAAATGCATTCCTAAATGTAAGCCTTCGAAATATATATTCCCAAGTTGGTACACAAGAGATTTAATTGCAAATATAAAGAAGAAACGTAGACATTGGAAGTTATACAAGAAAAACAACTCATTGTATCATTTATTTCAGTTTGACACATTGAAGACATTGATTAAAAGAGACATAAAAAGAGCATATGATAACTATATCAAAAATGTTGAAAGTAATCTGCTTTGTGGGAACAATAATGTATTTTGGGAATTTATAAAAGGTAAAATGTCAGATAGATCAGTCCCTCTAACTATGAAATATAATGATAAGTCTCTAAACAGTTCATACAGCATTGCCTCTGCATTTAAAGATTATTTTGAATCTGTTTATATAGAAAGTAATATGAAATATTTACCCAAGGCTAGTGATGTCACTTTATTAGATGATGCAAGTATTATTAAAATTACTAAATTTGACGTTATAAGTACAATTAAAAAATTAAAGCCTAAGAATATGGTTGGGCCTGATAGTATACCAATGTATATTATCAAAGCATGCAGTTATATTCTAGCTGGTCCACTGTGTTACATATTTAATCTATCATTAAAAAGGTATTTTTCCGGAAAAGTGAAAAACTGCAAAAGTTTGCCCAAAATTTAAGAATGGGGACAAATGTGATATTACAAATTATAGGCCTATTTCAGTATTGAGTGTATTTTCTAAAATATTTGAGTCTATTTTATATAAGTATATATACAACCAAGCTGAACGTGTTTTTAGTGATACCCAGTATGGCTTCATAAATGGTAAATCCACTGTTTCAAATTTAATTAACTTTTCTGATTTTGTGTATAATGCTTTAAATGAAGGTAGTCAAGTTGATGTCATCTATACAGACTTCCAAAAAGCTTTTGATAGGGTAGACCATTTTACACTATTGTGTAAATTATCAAAGATGGGATGAGGTTACTTAAATCTTATTTATGTGATAGAAAACAGTATGTTATTTTCAAAGGAAAAGAGTCTGAGACTTATAATGTAACATCTGGAATTCCTCAGGGCTCAAATTTAGGTCCACTCTTATTTTTACTATTTATAAATGATCTTCCAGATTGTATCTCAAGCTCCCAATGCTTGATGTATGCAGATGATGTAAAGATATTTAAGAAAACAGAGAATAATAGGGATCATAGCCTACTCCAAGTTGATCTAGAAAAATGGTACAATGGGGAGAAAAGAATTTATTATATTTTAATATCAAAAAATGTTTTAGTATAACATATGCTCGCAAAAAAAAGCCATATGACTACCGTTACAGTATAGGTGGAGCGTTGTTAAAAAACAACAACAAGCAAAAGATTTGGGTGTTATTTTTGATGATCAGTTTAACTTCTCTCCTCATATACAGTAAAACCTCAGATAGCGCGAATTCATAAGATGCGATTTCGCTAAGACGTGGTTTACATTTCACTACCAAACCTCACAAGACGCGTTGGTTCTCCTCGCTAAGATGTGGTTTGAAAAGTCAAAGCTAAAGTCATTCTTCAAATTTCCCTTAACCTACAAATGATAAACATTGGAAAAATTACTATGCGTGTGGATTGAAGAAGGCACCACTGAATGGCTTGATCATATGTGATCAAGCATTATGTCTTCATAAAACAGTAAGTGAACATAATGCTGAATCATCCACTAACGTTCCCTTTAGTGCAAGTGTAGGTTGGTTTGAGAAGTTCACAAAACGCTTCAACTACCATAACGTAAAATTAGTGGGCAAATTCGCCTCTGATGATCACCAGGCGGCTGAAAATTTCATACCAGAATTTACTAGGTTAATCAAAGAAAAAGGTTATAAGCCGCAACAAATTTTTAATGCGGACGAAACCACCCTATTTTAGAAGCGAATGCCAGAGAGAACGTATGTAGATTTCGAAGGAGCGAACAGCACCCAGATTCAAGGCTTCTAAGGATTATCTTACACTATTCTTGTGTTCAAATGTTTTTTTGAGCCGATAACAGCTGATTGGATTATGGCCATAATGGTTATGGTTTATTTTTTTCTTAATTCTACATTGAGAAATAAGGTTGCGTGAATTACGTACATATGTTTGATGATTTTACAGGTCAAATCCTTCAAAAAAACGGGGCTGTTAAAAATTTTACGGGACTTTTTTAACCTTACGGTTCTAGTTCCTCAGAAGATGTTAGCGCCCAACTGTCGGACTAACGAATTTAACTCGATTTCTCAGAATACGATAATCTACAATGTTACATTTGCCTCAAATGTCATATAATATTTTCCTCAAAATAAGACAAAGCATGAAGGAAATCGATTGGATCACCAAAGAATGTAGTTTTTTTCAGGAAAACTTTCACTTGTTGCTCTCCCTCTCTCTCAGGATGTTATAATGCTCATGCGACAATGTATGAATCTTCAATGACATTACAACAATGTATCGCATATGCTATGTTCTCGATGGCTTGTGAAATCTAATGTGGAGCCCGAGGTGATCTTATTGTCTTCAAGGTATGTATGCATATAAAAAGATTCATTGTTATGACTTATAGAGGAACAAAATTTAGAAAAAATCGTAATGTGAGAACAAATTCAAGACATCTTTTTCATGCCATGTATTTGTTTTCTTAAATAGATATTGATTGAGTATCGATGGAATTTTTCACTGAACATATCAGAAGTCAATATATTTCTTATAATAAAAAAATATGGCACAAAGTGCATCCCGTATTTCACATGGGATACGGGACATTTGAGGAAAAATTGGCCAAAAAACGGGACATGTGGTCACCCTATAAGAACCTAACCCCTTATTTCCTATTAACTTAATGCTTCATATAACGCGATTTCACAATACGTTTGGATTTCAAGGAACGCAACTACTGGGTTATGTGAGGTTTTACTGTACTTGAGATGACTGCATCTGCTTATAGAGTTTATCGTGTAAACAAGACTTAAATGCATTAAAAATTTTTATTATTTATTATTCTCTTCTATAAATTACCATGTCAACTCTTAAAACTTATTTTCTTCCTGATTTCGGAGAAACAATCTTAAATCAATGCTGCCGATATTCAACTGTTATGAGAAAAATGGAATTTCACGGACCGGAATTTTTTGGAATGATAACTCGCGGACCGGCGGCATTCAGTGGAACATTGATTTAGAAACACTGTTTTATTCATTTTCGTTAATAATTAATGTTGAAGGTACCCTTACTTCTTGTAGGATGTCGCAGAGAAACAGGAAAGTCTTATCCATGCAGGATAAGTTTCAATTTTGAAAAAATTTGACAACCACGTTGGTAGATAGATATAACTGTCCAAACAACTCGGACTGCCGATTTCGACACTTAACACGATTGTTAAAACCCAAAAAATTCTCTAAGATGGCGCCATTCAATGCGGGTCACATGCCAAAAGAAGAAAATACATGAAGACCTCTAAATACAAGTTAGAAGAAATCCTTAAGGAATGGTTTCCTTTTAATTCCCTTTTTAGAAGACATTCCTATTTTTAAATAATATACTAGGGGGTATAAATTGAATTTAAAAAAAGGAAATCTGCAACACAACCACGAACACTCAGCAGCTCAGGAGTTTTTTATACAAACATTTCGTTTAAATGAAATGCATGCTCGAATACGCAAATCGCATTCATTTGTTATACTAGTAATCAGTGCAAGCATAAAAATAATGGTTGATATTTTTTTTGCATTGAATTAAAAAAACGCAAACAGGTAAAAAAGGCATATCAGAAAACAGAATCAACGCTAAAAAATAATGGTTGATATTCTTTTCTGCATTCAATAAAAAACGTGATCAGGTAAAAGAAGCATATTAGAAAACATGATCGACGATAAAAATAATGGTTGAGTCTTTTTTGCATTGAATAAAAAACATAAACGTAAAAAAAGGCATATTAGAAAACAGAATCGACGATAAAAATAATGGTTGATATTTTTTTTGCACTGAATAAAAAAAGCACGAACATATGAAAAAGACGTATTAGAAAACAGAATAGACGATAAAATTGTTGATATTCTTTTTAGCATGTAAGTAGTAGTGGAAAACATAAAACAGGTAAATTTTCATTTTTTAAGGTTCGTAATGACCATCTTATGCGGGAAAACATTTAAAGCAGGAACATATTAAATGAGAAAAATTACATTATTCTTATGAGAAAAATTTTGGGACCGAAAGATTTGAACATCTTAGATGGGAAAAAATCTTAAACGGGAACATCTTAAACGGGTCACACTGTAATTAATCAACATGTAGTGGAAAGCAAAAGTAATACATCAGATGATGATGAAGAGATTCTTTTTCCATCCTACACGGATGTGATGGCATCAATTGAAAATTTAAAACGTTTTATTTCAAGAAGTTTTTTAGGTGAACATTTATTAAAAAATCTTTACGAAATAGAAAATGAGATACAAAAATGTTGAATAAAAAACACTAAACAAACTAAGGTGGGGGTTAGAAAAAAATTAAATTGTTCTGGTATTTTTAAATAAATTTGTTTTTTCTTATTCATCTTTTAATCTCATTATTTTCTTGCATGAAAATATGTATGTATTCTATATAACATGAGTATTATTCTATAGATTTCATTTCCCCCGATTTACATTTACAACATTTTTGTCCAATCCCCAGAAAAGCATATATTAGGGATTTCACTGTATATATCTTTGCCAAACAACTTTTCTATGCCATGACCATTTTTACTTTCTGGAACATTCAATCATGTGGATTCTATACTTATTTTTTTACATAAAAGTTGGTTTCGTTAATTTTTATTTTATTTTAACGTAATTTAATGCATACCTGTCACATGTGACGGGTAATTGTGCTAGTTCTATCATATTCCTCCTAACACTTTGCTTGGAAGTTAAGTTTGGATCTATCCCTTTAAGTCGTTTTCCTGCTTAAGAAGTTTGAATCACTTGGTCCCTTGAAAAATGTCTTAAAAAAACCACATCAAGACAACTGATAAGATAAAGGATTCAAATACTTACTTTATTGGGGTTCTCCTAAATGCAAAGCACAAGGAATTCCGGATTAAGTCATTCATAAAAGACTTCAGAGACTGTAAAATAATAAATAGTAGTTAATAACAATCAAATTCATTCTGAAAGATCATTCAAAAGGTTTTAAACAGTCAGAGGACACAAATGTAAATTTTATATCAAATTAGGGACAAATTTATTTTCTAAAGTAAGTTATACTGTTCAGTACCAATTTCACTCATTACATTTATTAAAATATATAAGTAAATGACTAAATGATTATTTAATGTAACGGCATACAAAAAAGTCAACTGAGAATGAAGTTTAATGGCTTCACCATTCTCTTAGGGGGCTCATTCTTACAAATTCATCTAATTTTATCGTTACTATTGATCAGAGCCATAGTGAGGATGGGACAACTACGGCATGTGCCCAGGGTGCAGCTTTGTAAGGGGTACCAAAGCGAATATTTACTATATAGTAAATAGAAAAAACAATGTACAACAAGGTGGTCATTGAAAGCAAATGTTACAAATTCCTTACAGTTACAATATTGATTATTATTAGCAAAGATAAAAGGAAGCAGCTCTAATATCGTAATTATATATCTTTTATAGGCCTCCTAATGCTAGTAAATAAACTATTTATTATCTCAATAGACAAGTGGCAATGGGGTGATTTCAATCTACCTTCAATTGACTGGAATCATAACTCCTTTTATTCCAGTGGTACAGAGCATGAATCAAAGTTTCAATTGAAACATTCAGGTAGTGAAGTGCTCATAAGATAGAAAAACGTATTAGATTTATTAGCCACCAATTACCAGACTGTATGAATAAGGTGTTTATAAAAGAAGAATTAAACAATTATACAGGTATGTACATGGAGTTTAATTTAGAAATTGAAAAACAGGTAAAGGAAAGATGAAATCTTTATTTGTTTACCAAAGTTGATTTTCCAAGTTCTACATCGAGAACTGTTCCCGCATAAACATGCTCTTTATGTCGCATTACAACTTAAACATGTAAAATTCAAGCAAATTAAAAATAAACATGTTTACCTTCCTAATTCTTTCCAGGTGGTGATCTAATAAAGACTGCGGTGAAAGAAGACCTATGCTCTATATTAAGAACAACTCATTTTGGTTATGAAATAAATAAAACAGGAAAACAAAGCAGTAGAATGATTTTCGTCTTCAATTTCAACAAGCAGAACAGATTCTAGAGCCGCTTAAGTTCCTTAAATATCTTTTTCGGGAGAAATTTGTGAAATATACCTAGTAGTAAGGGAAAGTAAAATTCTGAATGGACTCACTATACAATCAGTGCTGCACAATATACATGGGTGCGCGTTATACTAAAAAATTCGGAGATCCTGTGAAAAATGGGCTACGATCGAACTACGCATTATGCATGAGTGTGCGTTATACTTGGGAAATCAGGGTAAATGACATCTGCTAGATCAGTGGTCTTCAAGGTGGGCGATAGCACCCACCAGTGGGCGTTTTTGGATTTTTGGCAGGCGTTAAAGAACTCACCAAATGCTATTCTAATTTTTACACTGAAAAATAAAATTCTATAAAAAAGCACACATATTCTGTACAACTATTTTATGTAAAACTATTACAGTTCATTTGTCGTTAACTATAGTATCATATCATACTATACTAGCGACAAGGTATCCATGCTGCGGTAAAATCGAAAGGCCCAAGAGGGTGGTCGGAGTCTCTCGCAGAAGCAGCGAAGCGTTTAACTTTAATTTTATCAAATATATAAAATCATAAATTTTTAAACGCTGTTATTACCACTGAGACCGTATTTGGTAATCTCATCTAACAACAATCCCACTAGTATTTGGGTTACCATACCTCCGTAAATCGCTTTGCTACTGGGGGCACAAAATTATTCTTTGCCCCGGGTGCCAGAAACCCTCACTAAGCCACTGGGTGGGCAGTGAACTTATTTCAAAGGACAATATATGGTAAAAGTGGGCGGTGACTCAAAAAAGGTTGAAGACCACTGTGCTAGAGAGTTCATAGTAAAATCAGACTTTTTGCAGATACCGTCATACATAGAAAGACAAACAACAAGGATGACCATCAATCGGTGCAGGAAGATATAAAAGATATTTTTGCCTGGTATAAAGGACGGAAAATCGAAATTAATTACCAGAAATGTTCCATTGTAACATTCTAATAAGGCAAGAACATAGATATAGAGTTCAAGTATAAAATCGATGGAATGAATACCTAAACAGATGAGTATGTTAAACATTTAGGAAACATCATTAGTCACGACCTTTTGTGGGGCATGTATATTCATCGGGTTACAGGTACAAGAATTTGGCTTTCAAAGGCAGAATAACGTGGAATAGTAGCAAAAAAGTATGATAAACATGTTATTTATCCCTAGTTAGATATATACTTCAAGTATACAAGCCCCCTATGAGGTGCACATAATTGAGTTAGAAAGAGTGCAACAAAACAGAAATATTTGTAAAACAAATGTATAAACATAAATGTAGCATTATTATTGAGGGGGATTTGAACTTTATATCTCTGTAGGATGGCAGATTAAATGCTAGGATAAGACTTCTAGAGAAAGATAAGTCAGGTCTACCAGAGAAGGTTTTAGGATCAATTGAAGCACAATATACCTAGGTGGACACTATCGTAACAGAAGAGTCAAGCATGTGAGAGAAAACTATTAGGTATGCTTTGGAACATTGCCTCCCATGCCACCCATCACTTCAGTGAAATGCAGTGAACTGTAGATGTAGAAATTGAAGAATGCTTATAGGATGTTAACAAAAATGAAGAATAAACAGATGAAGAATTTTCAGATGCTGAAGCTTTGATAAAATAGATCGACATGCAATTTATTTTTTCTGTTATTTGGGGGTAACTGACTCAAGAAGATCAACCAAGTCACCAAATATCTTCATGGTTTCTATGTAACTGTAAGCCAAAATGATACTACCAAAAATGTAGATTTTAATGACGTAATAAAAATGCTCACTGAAAATAAATCTAAAAAATAAAATATTAAAAATAAATAAGTGTTATTTGTATCATACATTATCCTTTTTAAACAAAGATGTGGTTTTATTTTTAGTTCATTTTGGGGTGCCAAAAACCCTCTGCCCAGGGTGCCATGTGGGCTCACCATGGTCCAGTTATTGGTCTTACATCTCCTCATCTCAAACCTCAAGTTCATTATCAATTTTTGTCTTGTTTAGTTGCATCATGAGTAAAAATATTTTAGGATGGAGTTCTCAGACTCACAGCCAGATTCATTAAATGTTGAAATTTTTAGGAATTGAAGTTGAGGAATAGAGTTATGATCGTGGTTCCCTCTAAGCTGCATAACTGCGCGGCCGATTCAATTAATACCAATTAAACCTTCAAATAGGTGAAATAAAATCGTTATTCGCTTTGCACTTTTGTTTAAGCATCGAAATTAATGATGCATAGCAACATAAATATTTATGGATAATTATTCTGACTTCGTATGGGAAGCGTTTCTAACGATTTAATCAAAGCAGCTGAATCTTCCCAATCTTCCTTTTATCGTTTGAATGCTAGAATCTTATCTCTTTGTAAGTACAGCCATTATATTATACACCTATAATGTTTATTAACGCAAATGGACTCGCGCATAAATTTAAAATTAAATGAGAATAGGGACAGACGTTATTTTTTAACACGTTACATGGTTATCTTCTCTCCATTGATAATCAAATTAACTGGTTGCATTGATTCTTATATTAAAAAGGACATATTATTCAATAATAAGAAACAAAGAAAATTATAAATATAAATGTTCGTGATCAATTACTGTGTAGCATTAATATCCTCTGTAATAATACTTAAAATGCAGATTTCTGACCGACTTACGGGTTATTTTCTCAAATGGATGTGGAAAAGAGACGGAAGACTTAACACACAAGCTCTTAAACAGAACTAGAAAGGTACTGTATCTGCCTGAATAGAAACCGACCCCGGATTTAAGCCGACCCCCCAAAAACTTCCACAATTTTTTTGGCAAAAACGTAAATTTCATAGATTTTATGCTGAAGTGTGTTGGACATTCATGCACATCTTAGAATACATTATTCGAGATTGAAGAAATGTGTGGGAAATGGTTTAGTTGTTGACATTTTGAAATATTACTCCAATTAATAATTTTGTTTTGCTGAATAATGTTCCACATTCAGTAACAATAATTTCATTCATCTTCATTTTCACAAAAGGTCAAATATAGTAACAGCGATCTTGCCAAGATGTTTTTTCATCCAAGTCTATTTCCAATGAAATTAGCATTTACATTGCCTTAAGAAATTGCATTTTTATAATTATACACGTTCCATGTAAAGTTTTACCGAAATTCAAACAGTTGAACATTCAAAGCCGTCAATGCATTTTGCGTAACCGTCAATTTACGCAAGTGATCTTGCCAAGATATTTTTCATCCAAGTCTATTTCCAATGAAATTAGCATTTACATTGCCTTAAGAAATTGCATTTTTATAATTATACACGTTCCATGTAAAGTTTTACCGAAATTTAAACAATTGAGCATTCAAAGCTGTCAACACATTTTGCGTAATCGTCAATTTATGCAAGCGATCTCGCAAAGATATTTTTATATATTTTCATCGTAGGTAAAATATTTACTTTAGGAAAAATATAGTACTATCATTTGAACGCGAAGGCAATGAGAGACTTCGAGATTTAACTATAACCCAAATTTTCCTCGGACTCGCATTTAAGCCGAGGGATGATTTTTTCATGATATATTTTGACAAAAAACATGTATTGTATTCAGGCAGATACGGTATGCTCTATTTTTGCCACCAATCTCATGGGTGTAAACTGGACAGCGGTAAGGGGCAGAGCCCCTTTACTTAAAGAAACCTCTAGCGGAAGGAATTGAACTATATGATCATACGACTTGAGTGCATAGTCCAATAATATTAGTTACTAAAAAGAATATTTCAAACTGTAGTATACATAGTAAAGTAAATATTTACGGATAATTATTCAGTTAACTACATATGGGAAGCCTTTCTAACGATTTATTCAAAGCGGGTGATCTTCATTTCATTGTTAGAATGTTGGAATCTTACATTTTAGTATGTAGAACCATTATATTATACATCTATAATGCTTATTAACGCAAATAGTCTCACGCATAAATTTCAAATTAGATGAGAATAGGGACATAAGTTTTTTTTTGACACATTACATGGTTATCTTCTCTTCATTGAGATAATGGGAGTGGAAAAATATGCCATTATTTACATTCCTCTATAAACTGATCTTACCATTTCAATAACCCTTTAATTTTCCACTTGACCTCCAGTATTACATGCATTAAACGTTTAACTTGAACTATTTCGAACTTTATTATGTTTTATTTAAAATGTTTCATAACCGGAGATTGTAGGTCAATACTTTATTATTTTTATCCCAAAAGGAATGAAAGCCTGCAGGTCTTGAATTCGATTTTTACGTGTTATTTATGGGAAATGGAAAAGTTCTCAATAAATTACTGCGTAGCATTAATTTCCTCTCTAATATGAAATTTAAAATATAGATTTCTGATTGACTTTGCATAATAAATTGTCAATAAGCAAATGCAGCCGTGCCCTCAGCGAGATTCTAACCGGCGAATCTTACCAATACCTGGAAAATACATTAGTATAGTTAAATGTGAATTATTGAGATTAACTTTTTTTACACACATTACATTTTTTCAATAACTCAACTTCATCAGTAATTTTCAAATAGTATAGAAAATAAAAAACTTCATTGTGTTCAGGAAAAAATATAAATATTTCTTATATGAATAAAATCCTAAATAAATGAGGAAGTTTTATTCCAAAAGTCACCTTTCTCTAGAAATAATGTCAAAATAAGCATTGCTCAAGTGATAAAAAGTGTGCCAAACTGGGAAGTTTCTTTTATTGCATAGGTGTGTGACATCCTGGTCCTAAATGAGGATACAAAGATGATAATACAAACTTTACTAAAATCCACAAACCTATAAAAAAAATGGAATTTCTAACATATTTATGGTTAGGTCACCTTTGTTTTTTGAACACCTGCTAGCTGCAGGCCTGCTTCACGCTATAACAAGTCCACTAAAAACAGAGTTGCACAATGCAAGTTATGGCTGTACTTTAAAATTAAACTATTGGATAAAGATTATTAAGTTAATTTTTTTTAAATCCCTTAAGCTGCCGAAACAAATCAATAAAGCTATGCGTATCTTGAAAAATTTTGATAGCTGCATCAAAGAGAATGTTTTTGAGGACAACAAATGTGGTTGCTAAGTTCAGAGTAAAGGCTTGAACTTTGGTCATTAACATCGAGTATGTTCTTACCTCAATGAGCAATCGCTGTGCAGCAGAATAAAAGACACATGGTATCACTTCTTCTGGAGTTGATACCACTATTCCAATTTCTCTGGTTGTTTCTTCAATATAACGTGAAATCATATCCAAGGAAGAATCCATTCCCAAAACAATCACTTTACGGCTTACAGCTGCACGGGCTCCGAGCCCCATCTCTTTGGAACTACCAGCCAAACTCCCTGAGAAAATGGATTACAAAATGTGCTCATTAAAAATAGCTGTCACTGCCTCATGCGAAAAGTAGCATTTTCAAAAAGATCATTTAAATATATCTAGATAAAATACTTGTACATTTATAAGTGCCCTCATACCTATAATGTTATTAATAAATTAATACTATAATTCACATGGAAGGAACAAATATACGATAAATTCAGGTTCAATACAAAAGTACAGTGAAATGTTGATACAATGTATGCATTATTCTATGATATAGTAAAAATACCTACTAGATGCAGAGGAAATGAAAAAATGAGCAACAATCATCAATAACACCCTTTAGTGCTTCCGAGAATATCAAAATATTTTACTTCTTGTTTTTAATATGGCATTTTATATATTTTTCTACACCATCAAATGACTTATATAATGACTGTCATACTATCATATCTTGAAATAAATATTTTAATTTATCTCTGCACTCCGAGAAGGTTATTGTCTTAACCTCCTCAGAGGCGCTAATCATTTCCAAACCTGGCAAGGTAATATTCTCCATAATAGAAAAATACTTTAACAAAACTGCATCTTAAAAATTAGCATTTACACTTGAATTCTCCTAAAATGTTATGGAAGAAGGAAGTTGAATTTTGGAGTAGACATCATTCCAGATCTAGCCTGCAACAATGCAATCCTCTTCATTAGTGACTTCTTTAGTCTTACAAGGAGAGGGCGTGAGGTGAAATCCACAGATTCCTGTCACACTTTGCGAGTAGGTAGCTTCACTCCCCTAGTGTACGTGTGCAAAACGTTAGGTGTAGATAAGCAATCATTATTGAGAAATTAACAATTAAAAATTTAGGGCAACTGAAGCTAAAGATGAATACAACAATAAGGCATCATTTGTTAAGCGAAACGGTGGTCTAGTCGCTAGAGATGCAGCTGCCAAAACTTATTTTCACGTGTTTGAGACCCGTCATCACCAAATATTTTTTTCGTTTTTTATTTATTCTTTCATGACACATTAATGCATCATTTATATTTTATCGGTATTTCTGGCAAAAAATTCGTATTTTCCGTGATTGTGAAATTATTTACGTTAACCTGTTTTATCTATATTTAATTTTGTGTATATTAATAATACAAAATAGATATAATAACAATGATATAATAACAGATATAATAACAATAGATATAATAACAATAAATATAATAACAATGATATAGGTAATAACAATGAAATGCTCCGAGAAAAGACTCGTGTAGTCCAAAGTTCACTCCGTTTGGTTATGCAAGTTTTCAAGGCTGCTGGAGTGGTCAGTCGGTGGAGAATATTCACAGTCAAAGCGAATGGTGCAAGCAGGGAGACTGTAGGTGGTAGTTCGGAATCTCACGAAAATGTGCCTGTTTTTGTGCGAGTGTGTTTACAAAAACTTCACATCTATATATTTTGACTCTCACTTTAAAGATCGATACAATGTATGAAAACATGTCTCAATGTCGCATTGTGTAATAATCTGGTCAGTTGGAAAAACAGTTCTTGCATTACTGTCAAGCGAGTTATCTGCGAGAGTGTTTACGAAAACTTTACGTCTATATAGTTATGACTCTCACTTTAAAGATCGATACAATGTATAAAAACATGTTTCCATGTCGCATTGTGTAATAATCTGATCAGTTGGAATAACAGTTCTCACCGCCGAGCGAGATAGTTTAAGTGAATATCACGTCTAGTTCTGACTCAGCCTTCATCCTTCATCGTCTTCATACAAGCCAGTCGAGGTATATAAAATAATATTTGTTGCTTGCAACTTGCATTGATTTTTTCTTACAAAACGTGGCTTTAAAAAGTTGCCTCACAAACGCCATTTACGTAGACGATGAGAAAGAAAAAATCGCCAGCGAACTATTTGAGGACAGCAATAATGAATTCAGAGGCTAAGATTCAGACAGTTAACGTAAATAAATAAATATTCTTATTTTCGTTTTGAAAAATGATATTTAAAGGAATGTTATCGAAATGCACTGAAATGCACAATTTATCAGTAAAAATACCGTATCTGCCCGAATACAAGCCGATGTTTTTTGTCAAAATCTATCATGAAAAAACCACCCCTCGGCTTAAATGCGAGTCCGAGGAAAATTTGGATTATGGTTAAATCTCGAAGTCTCTTATTGCCTTCGCGTTCAAATGATAGTACTATATTTTTTGTAAAGTAAATATTTGACCTACGATGAAAATATATAAAAATATCTTTGCGAGATCGCTTGCGTAAATTGACGATTACGCAAAATGCATTGACGGTTTTGAATGCTCAACTGTTTGAATTTCGGTAAAACTTTACATGGAACGTGTATAATTATAAAAATGCAGTTTCTTAAGGCAATGTAAATGCTAATTTCATTAGAAATAGACTTGGATGAAAAAACATCTTGGCAAGATCGCTGTTACTATATTTGACCTTTTGTGAAAATGAAGATGAATGAAATTGTCACTGAATGTGGAACATTATTCAGCAATGCAAAATTATTAATTGGAGTAATATTTCAAAATGTCAGCAACTAAACCATTTCCCATACATTTCTTTGATCTCGAATAATGAATTCTAAGATGTGCATGAATGCCCAGCACACTTCAGCATAAAATCTGTGAAATTTACGTTTTTGCCAAAAAAATTGTGGAAATTTTTGGGGGGTCAGCTTAAATCCAGGGTCGGCTTCTATTCAGGCAGATACAGTATGTGCGAAAATATAAACTATTTCCTTACTAAAAAAAGTTGTGTCTGTTACCATATATAATATGCACCCTAACTTTTTGTCAATTTTTCATGAAAAAAAATGAATATTATAATCAGAAAATTACGGTAGTTGTTTCAACATGCAGAGTATTTTTTGACATTATTAATAATAAGAAATAAATTAACAAATGTTTTGCTGCAAGAAATTATTTACATTACAAAAATTATTTTACATTAATTACTCTTCCTTAGTCCTAAGTCACCCACTACTGGATTTTTCCAACATTATAACTAATATATTTACTTCTTTTCTAGGTTTCTTTCAACAGGTATTGCCTATAGATCACTAGCATTTTCATGTAGAATTGCACATAATACAATTGGTGAAATTATTTACGAGACATGCGATGCAATTTGGAATATTTTTGCAAGCAGACACATGCCCTTTCCTACCACAGGCAGGTTTCATATGATAGCCCATGATTTCCAAACACTTTGGAATTTTCCAAATTGCATGGGATGCATTGATGGAAAACATTCATATAAAATGTCCTAAAAACTCGGGTTCCTTGTTTTATAACTACAAACAATTTTTCTCAGTTCATCTACAAGGAATAGTGGATGCAAATTACAGATTTATCACTATCGATATTGGTGCATATGGATAGCAAAGTGATAGTGGTGTGTTCTCGGAATCTAATGTCTATCATCACTTGGAAGCGAACACATTTAATTTACCTTCAGCAAGGGAAATTCCAAAAACAAATACAGTAAAACCCCCAAATTCACGACTTCCAAATTCGCAGCATGCTGCCAACAGTGTAGGATGCGTTCATCTTGTATATTTTCGGAGGTGCAAGCTATTTTTGACAACCATTTTATCATTACGTTGAAGACAATTATTTATTACAGATAAAAACATTACTTCTGGGTATCAATGAATTCATAAGGCAGAGTTGGTATCTGTCGTCTTGAATTTGTTTATAATTACGATCTATTTTTGTCATTCAGTTTTTTCCGTTCTCTATCGCAAACACTGAAGGATATGCTAATTCACTCATGTATTTGCTATGGACAGAAAAATAAAGTAAAGGAACCATCTGATGAAACCTCCAGGCTTGAATGGGCCATTTTTCACAATGCTTCCCAGTGGGCTATGCTGAGTCACCCACTCTTCCTTTTTTCGGCGATAGCGATAGCCGCCTAAGAAAACAGATACTGATGCACGCTCTTTCCTCAAGACACCTCAAATTTCTTTTTTGGTGACTCATTGTCAGTACTCTACTACGTATCCCAGCAGCTGATTCGATGTTTCAGTCGCACGTAGTCTTTCTTCCAGAAAGAATCACCCATCGTAACCATGGAAAAGCGTTCCAGAATTCTTGGATCTGATTTAGAAAGCACTGGTGATGAGTTTTACTTTGACAATGAGGAACATAAAATTTATAAGGAAACCTGTGATTGAATTAGTGGGAGATGTCAGGGTGGGTGCACCAACGGGTAGACCACCATCCACAGATCAGGAACAGCATTTAGATGGAAAGCTGCATATAATCATACCTCACCCTAATAAAAAACATAAACACTGTGTTGTTTGTTCCAATAGAAAAGTCCCACGTGGAAGAAGAGAGGCAATTTACATATGTGAGACATGTGAATGTAAACCATGTCTTCATGTAGGAGAATGTTTAAAAAAAATACCATACTATGAAAAAATATAGGGACTAAAGTTAGTCTGAATTATACCTATTTTAATGTAAAAAAAATGCAAATAAATAAGTTTCTAAGGAAATAAAATACAGCTATTCATTAGAGTGTCACATTCCCTAAAATACGTGGGTATTTAAAAATTAAATGTCGAGTAGACTAACGGAATAAGGGAAAAAAATCTGAGTGCAAAAGGTTAATACATGCATTTTTTTGCCATTTACGTGATTCAATATTTATGCAAAATCATCTCTTTAAACCTACTCTACAGGTACGGCAGATTTAAATGCCACATTGTATTGGTTCAAAACCACTTTTAGCCAACCTTTTCATCATTTATTGTTGTCAAAATAATGGAGAACCACGAACCTAACCCCCATTTTCTCATAAGGTCTTTGCTTCTATTTTCGCAGATTTCAAATTCGCGGTGTTTTCGGGAACGTAACCCCTGCAAATTTGGGGGTTTTACTGTATTCATGTGCCATTTGTCTTATTGGGTGATCAAGGCTACCCACTAAAAGAATATTTGTTAAGACCATATTCTGGCAATGATATAGATAAAGTAAAAGAAGTGTTCAATTATCGGCTCAGTTGAGTCAGATGAACTGTTGAATGTGTCTTTGGAATTTTAGTAGCAAAAAGGAGGTGTTTGGAAACTGAATTGCAACTTGATAAGAATCATGTTGACACAGTAGTGAAAAGTGTCTGTTTGTTGCACAATATTATAACTGATAGGGAAGGTATTGATGAAACGGTACTATCAAAACTTCTCGAGAATGTGTCCCAGGAAAAAAAATGAAACAAAAGACGGTACAACCAGTTAAACAGAGAAGCATACACCATACAGGATAAATTCAAGCAATAATTCAACGGTTCTGGAGCCATCAGTTTTCTAAACAACAGAAATGATGTAAACAACATGTTATAAAACGTAAACAACATTTTAATAAATAATTTTTCATTTTCTTACCTGTTCTATCCATTTTCTCTGTAATTTCTGCTCAAAATTTCTTGCACGTCCCTATTATGATAGAATTTACTTTTCACATTCCATAACGCATTTCTTTCAAACACGAGTTGAACTAACTTCTCTTCATCCATGACTGTAGAGAACTGAATTTGGCAGAAAAAAAAATGTATTTGGTTCTGTTCGCCAGAAGGTGGTACCTGGCCATATATGGCAGAAAGTTTCAGATGCAATGTGACCCCTTGCATACAATGTTGTGGGATTGAAACATTCAGCCGTCATCGGCCGTTTCTGCCAGAACAGTGATTCGGCCGAACACAGAGCCAGTCTGACCGTAGCCTAAGAGCCCCAAAATTTTTGTACCTGATGCATTGCAGCAAAATGAATACCACTGTTGGAAAAATTCTTAATTCTCTCATGTGAATTTTATTTCAAAACATTAATTTTTGCCCAATGGAAAATGTATCATTTGCTCACCTTTTTACTAAAGCATTCATATTCATGGGACCATGGGATCATTTGTAAAATTCAATATACCATATTTAATCAATTGTAAGCTGACATCGATTGTAAGTTCACCCTCACTTTCCACAAGAGCACGCGAGGAAAATTCCATGTTGGGTGTACAGACATCCTGGTTTTCCAGGTTATGTCATGAAAAAAATACCTAAAAGTATTAATTCCTCTGTTTTCAATTTGTAATTAAATAAAAAAGGTATCAAATAAAATTATGACAACACAAATTATGTTATATTCAATGCAATTTTTACTAATGTATAATTTGTCCTGGTTATGTCCCAGATCTTGCAAAAAAATATCCGTTTTTCTCTTTGTCTTCTCCAATGTCTCACATTCAATTCATCAAACCCATAGCACCATTGTGCAGCAAGATTTGAATTTTCTTCAGCACATGCTATCGCTTTTCTCTTAAAGTCCCCAGAATAATGTTTGTCCCATTATGGGATTATTACGAAAAAACTGAAAAACTCGCCAAAGTAAATGACAAAAATTTACGCTTGCAAAGGCACAAGGAAATGACGGTTGGCTCGGGGAATCCTAGGATTACGCGTATGCTCATACTAGAAATGGCTTGGAGAATCCCAAAATTATGCACATACTAGAGATGGCTCAGATTCTTAAGACCCGATTCTAAGTCGAGTGGCAATTTTAAACCTGAGGGAGATTTAATAAAATCTCACCTGTATGGCCGGGAGAATTTTTTAAAAATACAGGTAAATTTGCAAATTTTTTTAAAAATTCATAACTTTTGATGTTTTCTTTTTATTTTGCTGAAATTTTTTGTGGATTTAAATAAAACATGAAATTTTTAAACAGTACCATTTAAAATATCACACGTCACACACAAACATTGCTGCAGTAGAAGCAAATAAACACCAATCGCTTAATTTTCCGATGCACGTTTGCGGTTTATAACTTTCAGCATAGCGAAATCTTATTTAAAAAAACATTTAAACATTACTAAACATTTCATTCGCTGAATGTATCCCTCTAAACCAATTAGGTGAAAAGTTTGTCGCATGTCAACTTTTCCATGTCTTGTCTGGAAATTTTTAACTAAATGCTGTATTTATGATTTTTTAAAAGACATTTCATTAATAAATGTTTTAGTTACACAGTCATCATTCTTAATCATTACAGAAGTGACATATAAAAAATGGTTACATTAAGTTCATTAGAAGTGGAGATATGATGTTGAATATATCATAAATGATTTTAGATGCAGAATACGGAAAACTATTAAAAGTTGCACATTAGCTCATAAGTCCTATGCCGACTTTTTTAGAAAATGTACATACATGTAATTGGATTCAGCATGAAATTTACCTTATAGCATTGTAAACATATCTAGTAAGCTGCTGTGTGAAAAGATATCAGATGCTTTCTTGTCATGAATCATGTGGAAGTGACTGTTTCGCGTCCGCTCGCACCCAAGTGCTGACGCCACACATGCCCCCGCAAGATAGCACAACAAAGGAAGCCCTTCTTAGAGGAGGTAAACATACCCTACATCTTCTTTTGAATGTCCAAAGGGAGCCCATTCTTTGTAGGCCATTTCTCTTTATGGGCCAACTTGTGACACCGAAAGTGCATAGGTCCGTGACAAAAATTAAAATTCCATCACAAAACTAAATGTATATTATAAGTAAAAAATTGAGTGAATCTAAGAATTTGCCTCTGTAAAGACCATAGGCTCCTTCTCAACTAAATTGCTTTGGATATGCAAGAAAATTTGGTAAACCCTCCCACTGCAAAGAAGATGAAAGGAAAGTTGGGTAGATGCTTTCCTTGGTGGCAAGGTAGAAAGGGTAAGAACGGTCGTGGAAGGGTCACGCAGTCATGGAAGTGACTGTGTCCTGACATGCTTTTACTCAACTTAGTTCCATATGTCATGAATTGCATCGGAAACATCTCTAGTAGACAATGTGTAAACAGATACGAGACCTTTTCTTTTCATGACTCATCCAGACGACCATTCTCGCAAGGCTCCACAAGGAAAAAACAGACAAGGCAAGAAGAAGATTCTTCTTCTTCTTTGAGAAAATAAAGTCCCTTTACATCATTTCAAACAAAAAGGAAAGAATTCTTAGTGCATTGAAAAGAGACTTTTAGAAGCAGAAATACCGTAATTTTGTAGCAAAAATGAAAAATCCACCACAAAATTTAACATAGTTTATAAAATATAAAAAAACACTATAAAAATTACAAACATGCATTACTAGGAAGGACAAGGCTTCCTCTTTCAAAATATATAAAGGTTATTTAGATTTCAGAAAGTCCCTTGCATCGAAAGACAATTTAAAATATTGCTGATGCACCGTAATTCCATGGCAAAAATGAAAATTTCATTTAAAAATTATACGTAGATTATAGGTTACAAAAATTATAGAACATGCATAACTAGGAAGGCCAAAGATTCCTCTTTCAAAATATATAAAGGTTATATAGATGTAAGAAATATTAGGGGCGGGAAAATATAAGGAAAGGAAGCGCTTTCTTGGTTGTACATTGTACGTCGCTCGGCATCAAGGGGATAAAGAGGTAAAAAAGTAAAAAAAGGTTGGCTTACAATCGATTAAATACGGTATTCACTTTAAAAGAAAAACTATTATTGGTAAATTTAAGCTAACATATGCAGTTTCACTAATAAAAGTGGTTTAATTCTTCTTTCCCATGAGCCCAGCATTAAAATAAATAGGTAGAAAGTTAAAGTGAAGCATTCACATCAGATAATTTCCAAAACTTACATGAAGGAATAACCAACCATTTTCTCATAATCATAATAAGAAATACCATTAATGGGATTCTTTTAAAAGAAGGCATAAAGAGCAGACAAAGTGAAACAATATTTGGAAGATATTTAATTATTTCCTGTCCACATTTTTTATGATTGAATCTCAACAGATGTCAGCATTTACCTTGCATTAACTTTTGGGAGAGTGAGAGAGTACAGCGACACAGAAATACAGATTTTATGACCATAAATAGATGGCATTTGCTAATTTATCAGTTCAGAAAATCAAGGAATTTGGATCTTGAAATATTTCAACAGATCTTGTACAAAAGACAAAAGGTGATGCTGAGATACCCTCATTTTTCATTCATGTAATATGGCGAATAGATTATGGGTTCATTAAAAACTGCCTTCTTTCCACACCTTTGAATTGTAGCATCAATTTATCTGTCTGTAAGATGATGGCATGAGTTCTTAGAAAGAAAATTTTAGCAAACTCAGAATGGAATGAAATCCACTGAATAAGAAATCTCACTTTTCTCTACTGCTGTGATGATTTGGTGCTATAATATCCTAGGGTGGATTGCATCTCTCCGAGTCATTTTCAGATGAAAACATCAGTTATGGAAAAAATATTCTTTTAGGATCTCATAAATTTATATGTAATACTGAAAAGTATGCTATATTAAAATGCATTACATTGAAGTATGTTAAAATGAAATATTTTTACATTGTTTACAGGGGAATTTGCAAAAATTAGGTCAATCTGAAAAGTACATTATTTTGGAGTATGTTGAAACAATATTTCACTGTAATCCAATTTCTATAAATTTATACTTACTCTTACGATCTGATTCTGTTTCCACCACATCAACTTCTTCACCATTGTTTTCATCTCTAGATCTAACTTTTTCATTTTCAAGTGAAGAAAGCCATTGGTTTACTTCCTTTGCTTCAGAAAAAGTCGAGGCAGGAATTGAGATTCTGGGAGGTGCCTCTTCTGTAATTCCAAATTCAAAAAGTTTTTATTTCTAAATTTAAACTTTCATATTTTCCCAAGATCATTGAAAGAAATGGAAAAGATACCGTTATAGCAAAGTCATAGCAGCCCAATTTTTTTTGTTGACTTCTCTTATAATAACAAATATGAAGCTGCTTTTGGAAGGACACAAAGCCAACTATAAATTACATATAGAAATTACTGACTTACAATTAGTTAAAACACAATGAAGAAAATAAACTGAATATTCATGCCTATAAACAAGGTATAAATAACTGTGCTTTGGAGTAGTTAATATATAAGATTAGTTTATATTAACATCTGAGCAACATTAAATTAATTAGCCCTCTCCAATGGATCACCAGATTTAAACCTATTATTTTGCAAAATGATGCTTTACATGCATCTCCTCCTCAATATATAATAAGCAAAAGAACGTTATGAACAGGTTCATTATTACCCATGAAACACTAAGCACATTATATAGTAGCATTCTTCAGCCTAATCTATCATTTGCTCTCACACAAACACTTGGTCTTGTACACCTGTTTCACTAACAATTCACACATCCTTAACAAAAAACTCACTCCAAATATTATATTTGTTAACCGATAAGGTGTTATTCAAAATAATGTATTAAATATCTGATCCTTGTAGTAAATTAAACTAATTACATTCCAAGATATATATGTATATATACTGTATTTACCCGAATATAAGACAAGGTTTTTTTCCAATTTTAATACCTGAAAACTCTTATATTTGCACAGCATGGAATAACTTCGCATAAACTGATCGTATTTTGTAAAAGTGGATGACAATCATTTTGATGCCAACAGAGGTAATTCTATCCTATCACAATGGAAAGCAGGGTTATAGAAACCTGATACTTCATGGACTACAATATAGCATAGTGTAGTGAAAGCTAATTAGAACAGTCCTTGTTGAAAGTGAAAACACTCATTTCAGCACCAGCAAATCCTACTGTGGGTGCATGAATAATGATGCTGGGTTTCTATAATGGTTTATTTAACAACAAATAACAATAACAACAATAACAGAAACAGGAGAGGGAAATGCAAGGTACACTAGAAGGAGCATGCTCGGCGATGTCGAGGATTGAACGAGCGAAAAATTTTTGCAGCCCGACACTTTACCACTAGGCCACCGCCATCTGTTGACCGGGTCTCGCTCATCATGGTATTAGAGGAAAGCCACTTGTTTTTCAATTTTCAATTGCAAATATCTCGAAAATGCAGGCTTGTTAGACGCCTTTTCGAAAATACGTGTCTAATTATTTTTCGTTTTCTTTCATCCTGTGAAGTTTGGTCGTGATCCGCTACTTACGCTTAGGTGCCTTCCATTGTGAGTTTAAAATAGGGGGGTCATCTTATATTCAGAGTCATCTTATATTCAGGTAAATACGGAATATATAAATATAAATTAAGTAATTAGTCCACCTATAGATGTTGCTAGAAATCCATAAAAAATAAGCACTTAGGCTGGAAGTGCCACTCTCATCCTGGATGCGTATTTACTCATGTACCACATGCACCTTTTTCCCCAAACTGTTGGTAAAAAAAAGGGACTGCGCATCATACATGAAGATTTATGAACAGATTATGTAAATTGCGAGTCTCGCTTATAAGTTTCTTGCAACATGCGTCTACATTTATACTCACAAAAGATGAAGAATTCTACGAAGTATACACATATTTATATGACCAAGCAAACATTTAGTGTCTAAATACCGTATTTACCCAAAAGAAAGATGACCTCGAATTTAAGACGACCCCTAAAAAAAACGGTCTATTTACGAAAAACTATTAAATACCAATCAACACACTAAGAACATGAATAAAAAAGGCATTGGCTTTGACATCTAACAATTATTCCTTTAGGGAGCAGTTCCCTAGGCATTGTTTTACATTTTAAAATAACATACGACGGCAACTTCATGCCATCCGCTAACGCAGCCAGCACTACCGTAACATGTATTTTTTCATTCCCGGAAGTTTTTATAGTGACACTTTTTGCACCTTTTTCATTAACTGTATAATTAGATGGCATGTTAAAATATATAGTTGACTCATCTGCATTACCCATTTGGCTCAGGAGGTAATCGTGAATTTTCAGCAACGTGCTTCTGGAAAGCAATCAGGTTTTCCGTGTAGTCAAAAAGCAGATGTTCATACGCACCATCCATTACTAGCCTTGAATTCTTGAGGTGAGATGTTTAGCAATCGCGCTAATTCATGAGCTTTAAATCTAATGATTTCTCGTGACACTGGTTTTCAGTCTGTTCTTTAAGTGTGCACAAAGTTAATAATTAACTTAAAATTTCTATCATAACTTCGTCTTATTCCTTTTGATACATTCCCTTTTACAGCCGTGCCTTTCTTCTCTACACAATCTGCCATTTCAGTCCTTTGGGGTAACTTATTTAAAACTAAAAAATAATGACTAGTCTTCCCTTCACATTAAAACTTGGTGAAGCAAGTACTAATGGAGTGCTTTCATAAACGTTATACTCTTTAAAATTCAGGTGTACTTTCGTCTGCTGCTGGCGCACCAATCGAAAGGTAGCAGATTTTTAAATTGTAATACCGTATTCACCTGAATCTAAGACGACCTTTTTTTCCAAATTTTCAGCTGTAAATATCAAGAGTCGTCTTACATTCGAATACGAAGTATATTTAAGCATTTAATCAATGGTTTTTACAACAAATGGTATATTAAACAATTCACAACAGCAAATTCAATTACGTACATAAAGAAGTGAAATAAACAAATAGTAATAACAATAAGAAAAACATGACGGGAATAATAATTATTTAGACTAATAATCATCGTCGACGATCATAACACAGACGACGTACTTTCATCTTCCACGTAATGCCAACCGCAATGTCAAAACAAATGAGAGTGGAAATCATTGGGATTCCCCTTTCAAACGACGCACCGCGATTCACTAAGTGTGACAGTAATTTTGAGTTGTGCATTCTTGATTTAAATGCACAACCCTTAAGTTAAAATGACAGATCATGTTGAAGTACGTGGCACGAGTGCAAAGGCATAGTTAACAAAGGAATTAGACGGAGCTAAGATACAAATTTTAAGCTGATCGTGATAAATTACGCCGAAAAAACTAATAACTGTGATGCGAGTAGAAAGTTCGGTGTATCTGAGGCAAATGTGCGTCGATGGAAACTCTCAAAACAGGAACTAGAAAAAGCCAAAGCCACAAGGAAGTCGCTCAGTGGTCCAAAATTAGGCCGGTTTCATGGTATTGAAGAAGAAGTAGTCAAGTTTGTGCGCACCATGAGGAAGAACGGTATGCCTGTTTCGACTGAAAGTATTATAATTAAAGCTAATGAAATTACTAGAGGACTTAATATATCATTGCAAGAATTCTAGGCCAGCAGAAGTTGGTGCGTGAGAATGATGCGACGAAATAATTTTTCTTTACGGCGACGAACTTCGCTGTCAGAAATTGTCAGAAGACTATGTTGAAAAACTTCTCGCTTACCAGAAATACGTAATTGGACTTAGAAAAACCAATAATTACCTTTTGAGCCGAATAGGAAATGCCGATGAAACTCCGGTTTTCTTCGACATGCCATCTAATTATACTGTGAACGAAAAAGGTGCGAAGTCCGTCCTAATTAAAACTACAGGCAACGAAAAAATGCGAGTCACGGTAATGTTGGCGGTTTTAGCAGATGGGACTAAATTACCACCATATGTGATTCTAAAGCGGAAAACAATGCCTAAGAAACATTTGCCAAGTGGAATAATAGGTGTCAAGAAAAGGGGTGGATGACTAAAGAACTAATGAGAGATTGGTTACATGTGGTGTGGAATAGACGGCCAGGAGCTTTACTGAAACAAAGAGCAATGCTTTCACTGGATGCATTCAAGGACACTATCTCCTGAAATTAAAAACATAATGAGTGCGATGAATATTGATCTTATTGTAATACCTGGAGGAATGACATCGCAACTTCAAGTTTTAGATGTTGCTGTCAATAAGTGTTTTAAAAATAATTTAAAGGTTTTGTATTCTGAGTGGTTACAGAGTGGAACTCACACTTTAACACCAAAAGGAAATCTTAAGAAACCTGAAGTTGCAATGCTCTGCCAATGGATCAAGGCATCGTGGCAACAAATAAATGCAAAAGTAATAGTGAAAGGATTTAAGAAATGCTGCTTATCTAATGCCATGGATGGGAGTGAGGATGATGTTTTGTGGGAGACTGATGATGAAGTTGAGAGTGATAAAGATAGTGAGCATGAGGAAAATAGTGAAAGTAGCATAGACAGTGATGATGACTAACACAATAAAATGATTTTATGCAGCACTTGGATTGAAATGTTTTTTTGTTGTCCTGAAATGAGTATATTCTTTCAATGTATTTACTTTATTTTTAATGTTATCTTAAAATGAATGCTACCATTTAATTTGTTTGAAAACCTGAATGGTTCTATTTGTGATGTGATCTTATGATTTTAAAATGTTAAAAGACAATGACATTCAAGAAAAGTATAAGAGAAAATAAATATTTCACAAGATTTATAATTTTTGTAGTCATGAAGGTCAATTTGAGCTTTTTTCTCTTTTGGAATCATCAAAATGGGGGGTCGTCTTAGATTCAGGGTCGTCTTGGATTCGGGTGAATACGGTACATAGACATGTTTAAAATGTAACAAGATGCCTAAAATACAGCTGCTAATCCTTGCTTAACTGTTTACATTGTCACAATTATCAGATTTCCTACCCAGCCATAAACACACCCTTTCCATCAGTACCCCTGAAGTGCTCTTTCATACCATGTGCAACTTTAAGAACTATGATACAAATTTTTAATGTATTATAGTAATTAATTAAAGGTAATGTATTGTTGTATGCATGTATAAAGGCATTTTCATGTACATATACTCGAAATCCGGGTGTTCTGTGTGGTGTTTAAAATGCATGCATTTTCCCAACTTAAAACTTCATACTTGATTTTAAGACGATCCCTAATTTTTTTTAGGACATTTTCTGGAAAAAACATCATCTTCCTTTCAGGTAAACACGGTAATGGTTTAACCTACTGTTGGTGCATCTTCAAGATCACGATGGACATTTTGATGATTGAGATGACATTATATTTTTATAATATTAAAGCTGTACCTTTTAAATAATTTTTAAGTTTATTATTATTGTTACTCAAATAAGTACTTCTGTAAGTAAACATTTACTATTAATTTCTACCTATAGTTTTGCTGGAATAATTTGGCATCTGGTATCTGTGTTCACCAAATTCATCATGAGCTGCTGATACTCCTTTAACTCAGGAGAGAATAGGGAGTCCCCGCACTTTTTTGATTTTTACTTTCTCATATATGAAGTATATTGAAAAGTATTGTAATCGCGAAAAAATTTGACCTTGAGATTTTGATGGAAATATAAATTTTAGGTGTAGCTGAGTCCGAAAAAGTGGTTTTTACAATGCCGTCTATGTGTCTGTCTCTTACTGGCTCTAGAGACTAAATGGTAGAGCAAAAACGAATGAAATCTTGTACTTAGGAATTTTATCATACAGACCAGAAGCTATGAAGAAATGGTTGACAATGATCAAACGATTTTGATCAAATTTCATACAGTTACTTGAGTTTACATCTTCAATAATACTACATAGTTCATATATCTCAAAAAATTAATATAAGGCTAGTTTATTCTAGGCAACTTTAACAATAATTTGATTTTCTCAAAATGGCTAGAACAATTTTGATAGAATATTGTACAGTTACTTGAGTATACGTCTGCAATAATACTACATATTTCATTTTTCCCAATGAATGAATATAAGGCTAGTTTATTCTTGTGCAACTTTAACAAAAATTGGATTTTCTAAAAACTGGCTCATACAATTTTCATTTTCTAAAGATAACTAAACGACGCATTAGTATATGAGAAAGTGTGTACAATGTATGTAGTACTGATATTTTTCTAATATTCTGCTGTACAGTAAGAGTAAGATTAAGTTTTTTTTCATAAACATGTTTGTACAAATACAATTTTTGGATTAATAAATTTCAATTAGCAAGATTTTAGTGATTGGTCTTTTTCCTGTGTTGTATGCCACGGTGATAAAAAGGAAGTGCATGCTATGATGGGTTAACATAAGAGTGGCGACTACTGTGGAGGTTTCTGCTAACATCAGCATAAAGAGATCAAACAATAAATTGCGTCACACAGGTAAGGGGGAGAAGATGCTTAACTTGTTCGGACCTTGTTTCAGGGAAGGGCAATCAGTGAAGAGACCTTTTTTTAAAAATCATATACCATATATACCCGAATATAAGACGACTCTGATTATAAGACGACCCCCCATTTTCAACTCCTAATAAAAGGAAAAAATTTATTATGCACACCATGACAGAGGTTTATTATACCATTGACTAATAAACATTGAAGCAATTGAAATAAGCAATTTTGTAGTGTTAGTTGGCATTTACAGTTGCTTTCCTTCAAGTGTCTATCAACGACTGATTTTAACTTCTTACAGGACCTACTATAAAGGCGACATCAATGCGTTTATTTAGATTATCAATGAAGAGAAGATAACAATAATGCTCTTTTTTCATCTACTTGAATGTTTAATTGGCATTAAATGAATCGGAGGCAATAATGTCTCCTTGGCAACGCCCGGAATGAGTACGAAAAATCCGCAAAATTTCGAAAAAGAATGCGTATTTCTGAAAAATTTGACCGTGTAACGTGTAAACATCGCAAGAATAAGATAGTATAGAGTTTTGGCCATTGAATAAAGCGAAAAAGAAGAAAATCAGTCCATATTTACGTATTTTAATGAATGAAGGAAACAAACCATGCACTCTGAAAAATCGAAAATCCTGTGTAAACTTATGGGAGAATATAATTGTCTCATGGATTTGAACCCGGGACACTTTAGCAAACGAAAATATTTTTCCAGAGACCTCATAGCCAGTAGAAACAAAATGCCGGTTACTACATATCTTTTAAGATGAACGGTTATCGAGAAATACGCCGATATAATTACGCGAGACTTTATACTCACGGACGCACGCAGCTTCACTATGCAAATAATATATAGGATAAAATTCAAAAGAGTATTTGTATTCGAATACATTAGAATCGATTCATTTTCTACTACTACTTTTAATAATTGATTGTTTCGATTGATTTAAAGAATCGAATATTTCGATTATACTCTGCATTCGGTTCGTCTGTCAGTCAAACTATTACGCACCGCACGATTATAAGATGACTAGCGATTTTTTGGTCATAAAAATTGGAACAAAACCTTGTCTTATATTCAGGTACATACGGTAGGTATGCCAACTTATCTCAGTAGGAATTTATTTTTTTCCCTTTGAACTGGCCCAAAAATAGGGGTGCGCATAGTACACGAGGGCTCAGGTTACACAAGTAAATACATTATCTGTAAAATCATTTTTTAGCATACTTCAATATTCCATAACAAATAATAAGGATTTTTTATTGTTTCTAAGGATTAAAAGAAACAAGTGCTTAATGTAATGTAAGTGCTTCATGTAAACATAAGTATGTTTACATGAAGCCTTAAATAGGGGTTAGTATGACATGCCCTGATTTCTAGACTTTGTCCTGCCATCCTGATATTTGCACTTATTTACAGCAAAAGTGCAAGTTATATTTAATATTATAACCAATGGTAGTTCTTTTTATCCTTCATTTAATGTGGCATCTATACAAAGATAACAAAAACAATGTCAGTTATCATTTATCAGTGTTCTCATTCCTTTATTTTCATTTTACTTTCTTTTTAGTGGTTTAAAAAAAAACCGCTTATGTAATCACTTTGTCTGTCTAACATGCAAATACATACAATTAATGTGGGCTTTGTGAAAATTAAACAAATACCACAATTATTATTGCCTCCTTCAGGCTTGCAGAAGCAGGGAAAAGAGATGTGTTGTTCCAATGAAGTGTAGCCCCACAACCTTGCCCACTGCATAATATCTTTTATGGTCCATGCTCCTTCTTCCTCTTCTGAGAAACCTTGAGTTGTCAAGATCTTCCTAACAACAAGTGCTCGCATCCACTGTAAAAGAAATATGAAAAACATATATTTTAAATTTTATTATAGAAAATTAATTTTTTGTCATCATTATCCTTAATTTCTAAGAAAGAGATACTAATCCAGGGGTTCTTAACCGGGGGTGAGGGATGATGGTCCAAGATGTGCGGTGGGAACATCTTGCAATTTGACTTTTTTATTTATTTATTTTTTAGATAAGACATTTTGAACCACCCATACTAACCAGCTGCTGTCCTAATGTGTATATTCATGCATCCACATTTCTTATTAGATATACAGCGAGATACTAAAGAACATTCGTTTCCTTGAAATAACAAACCATAATCACTATATTTTTCTGCCTTTAATTACGTTTATAACAAAGTCATTCTCTTGGTCCTACTTTGCGTGAGAAGGCTGAGATAATCCACTACAGACGGGTTATTTTGAAGTTCAAGATGAATACAGCATTACAAATTGTTTAAAAAGAAACATTCTTGAAAACTATTATGGAATTGTTTGATAGGATTCCACTGTAATAAAATGCTGGAGCCACTTTCGTGAGGCGCCTAACCATCATCTCACCTGTATTACAATCTTATTGTGTCTTGAACTGAGGAAAGGTTGAGGTTAAAATGTAGTTTGTAATAAATATATTTGATTTTAAATAGTATATGTTTAATAATTTGTTCAACTTAAAAAAAATTAAAATTAATAACCATTGAAAAAATTTGATGGGGTACAGGATTACCATGGATCACTGTGGAGGTGCGAGGCTCGCAAAAGGTTAAGAACCCCTGTACTAATCACTTAAACCTAGGTAGAGGTTAATCAAACTTTTCTTGTTCAAAGAAATATAAAGTAGTTTTTAAGACATTTTTTCAATTTGCTTGATAGCTAGATAATCGATCAGAATGTCTGCAGCGATATCTGTCGGCCTTGATAAACGGATGGTTAGCATATCTACCGATGGTTACTAAGGTCGCGGGTTCGAATCCTGCCTAGGACATGGATGTTTGTGTTTGTCAGGTTTATATGGATGAATGGACATTGATGTCTAAAATATCGACCTAAAAGACGGCTTATTATATCTCGCACAACTAACACCTGTACAAGTGTCGCAAAGACTGCTCCTTAACGCAAAACTACAAGCAAATATTTAGAGTATTCGGATTTATTATATATATTTGAAACGTTTTGCTTTTGAATGATCGTAATGCTCCTGTTAAATTTTAATGGGCAATTATACTAGGTATGTAAAATTATTTACATTAAATGTTTTATTTTTCAAATAGTAATATAAATTTAGGTCTAGGGCTGTTCTTCCATATCGTCCCTTCTATATTTCAGACCTATATTATAGTATAGGTATAGGCAAAGTATAGGTTAGGACAACACATTGCCTTTTCATGGGTTTCCTGCTTACAAGGCATAAAAGTCAACATTTCAGAAAGGCATAATTACACAAGAAATGAAGCTGGATTTGGCGAAAGTGATATGATAGGAAATAAAATTATCGTAATATTTGAATTTAATATGCTTGGAAATGGATTGTTTACAAACAAATTTGGTTAATTGTTACGAAAAGTTAAGTGAATAAGTATTCTTTATAGGTGATTTTCAGTTTTTCGAAAACTAAAATGTTTTGTATATCTCGCATACGCAAACTGTTTTTAAAACTAAGTAACTTAAATAATTAGACGTATATTGTCCAGAAATTGTAATTTTCAAAGCTTTGAAGATATCCTCATGAAACATTGCATAGGTATATAATTTTAGCCTGCAGATAACATAGGCCAGAGATAGCAAATACGTGACACGCATGCTGGAAATGGCATGAGTGCAATTTTACTTGGAATGCGTAAGCTTGTATTTTCTGTATAAAATATGACATTTCTTAGAGTAAACTAGTGGCACACGAAAAAAAATTCAGATGGTTCACACTACTTTCTTGACACGTGACTCAAAAATCATTTGCCATCCCTGACATAGGCTATATGGCGATAAAAAAATTTGGGGGTACTTCATTCAAATGATTATTTTCCCATAATTTTACACGTAATTTTCGATTTTTCAGTGCAAGATTTTCTTCTAAATAAGTAACTGCAAACCGGTTTTCTTCATTTTTGTTTATTCAACATTTAAAACTGTGTACTACCTTATTCTTGCAATGTTTACATGTTACACGGTCAAAGTTTTAGATTCACTAAATCTGTTGAAATTCAACAAGCACTTCCGCTAGTAGTGATAATAATAAAATCTTTCTCAATTTTGACACAAAATTGCAACATCCAAATAAGAAACTACAGCTTTGCAATTTTCAATAACTTAAATAAGAATTAGAATCACATTAATGAAACCAGGTTCAACTTTGTGGAATTTACTCATCATAAAAGAATAAATATGTATTTTCCTTTTAGTGGAAGATACAAAGTTTTTTATTCTTTTATTAAGAATAAGAATATTTTATTACAGCACAGCAATTGTGGTGTTAACCTCACCATACACCCAAACATAAGAGTGAAATCTTAAATTAAAACAACTATTTATACTTGCTTCTGACGCTCTCCGTTTGGCTACTGGCCAATTCAAAAATGCAGTCACAGATTCAGCAGCATATGGATGCACTGTCCTGTAGGCTGGATCAGAAGCTTTTGAGGTTACGATTGGAAGAAAATTCAGAAGATGACGTGTTGCTGCAACCTGGTCAGTGTGCAAGCGCTTTGACAAATTGCTTGAGGTTGAACAAAAGAATTTATTAATCACATGGCATTTTCCAGAAATATCTAGTACTCAGATATGTAAAACAGCAAAAATGGATCAACTGAAAAACTTCAGCTAATAAAATACCCAAACAATGAAAAAGTAAAATTACAGAGGACAGAAAGCTCTTTTCAGATTCCCTCAAATTACTTGTTCATTAAGCTCAAATTTAAACAAAGTTAAGACTACGTACCTCATACCATGCTTGTAGAAAGCAAGTTTTGGATCTACTGGAGGCTTACTAGTAGGCAATGTACCTGTAGCTTTTGAAGTTGTTGGGTTCCTCAATAGCAAACTGGTACCAGAAGGCATATTAGAACTTTTTACAAGTAATGAAGTTCCTTTGACTAATCCCTGCTGAAAAACATAAAACACAATTAATATATTTGGTAAAAGACATAGAGTAATCCCTTGCCATTCACGAATTTGCCATTCACAAAAGTCATGTATCTGTGATTTTCATTTTGAGTATGTACCTGTTTTGTCATTTGCAAGGCCAAAATTCACATATCTGCAAACGATCACTTAAGTACCACTCACTTTTTCGCATTTTTTTTCGAAACTTCTCCAGTAATTTCTTCCAAACGCCCCGCAGCACCACCAGTCGCTTAAGTAGTGCTCACTCAGTTCCTTGCCTATTTCATGAATTTATTTTTCATTTTTATTAGTAATATTGCTCAATCATGGCTCCAAAAAAGTTATGAGTAAAATGAAAGAAAAGTCAGTAAAAAGGGCAAAAAACATGATGAATTCTGAGAAGAAAATTAAAGTTTTAGATACGCTTCTATGTAGAAAATCTGCTTCGTCAGAACAAGTCAACAATAAGATCGATTAAGAAAAGTGAAGAAGTGATTCAAGCTAGTGTAGCAAATAGTACTTCAACAAGTGCAAAAGTATCCTTTGTGGCTCGGGATCCGTATGTAAATATGATGGAGAAGGCTTTAAACCTGCGGATCGAAACCCAAACTCACAAGAAAGCTCTGCTGAGTTCGCTTGTCATTCGTGAGAAAGCCAAACAACTGTACGATCACTATGTGTCAATATTTAATGCTAGTGAATCAACTGATAGCAAGCCATTCTTGGCAAGTAAAGGATGGTTTAAAAATTTAAAGAGGTGCAACAACCTTCATAACTTGAAGCTGATCACAAAGTCACTGCAGCATTCCACAACATCCTACAGATGATAATAGAAGAGAAGAGTTATCTACCAGAGCAAGTTTTTAATGCAGATGAAACGAATTTTTTGGAAAAGAATGCCAAACCACAACTTCATCTACAAAAAAGAAAAGACTGCACCTGGTTTTAAAGTGGCAAAAGATTGCATTTCTCTTCTGCTGTGCTGCAATGCTTTAGGCGATTTCATGCTGAATCCAATGTAAGTTCATAATTCGCAGAACCCTCACACACTTAAAGTGAAGAACAAGAATCATTTGCCCGTTCACTGGCGCTCTAACAAGAAAGCTTGGGTTGATAGTAAACTGTTTGTCGACTGGTTCCATAATTGCTTTTTGCATCAAGTGGAAAAATATTTAGCAAAAAAACATGGCTTTTAAGTTCTTTTAATATTAGACAATGCACCTGGCCACCCTGAGTCACTCCAGTTTGCACATCCTAGTGCTGAAGTTCTCTTTCTGCCTCCTAATACTACCTCCCTCATTGAACCACTTGACCAAGGCATCATAGCAACTTTTAAATTTTACTACATGCGGCACACCTTTGATCATATTTTAAATAAAATCAACAGCGATGACTCCCCTTCAGTTCTCGACTGCTGGAAAGAGTTCACAATGGTAGATTACATCAGTAGCATTAAGGAATGTGTAGAACTTAAACCATCTTCAAGAAATGCTTGCTGGCATAAAATATGGAAGGTTATCATTCGTGATTTTAAGGAATTTCTCAAGGTTGGTGAAGAGGTGAATGGCATTGTTGCACTTGTATGGCAGCTGCAAGGTGAAGGCCTGCAAGACATGGAACCGAAAGATGCTGAGGAGCTTCCGGAGTCCCATTGTGAGGAGTTAGATGAAGAAGAGCTGGATCAACTCCTCCAAGAGGAAAATGATGTTGAAAGAGAGGAAGAAGAGATTCAGAAAACAAAACTGACCTTACCCAAAGTCACCAAATTGATAAGCAAGGCAATGGAACTAGCAGACTTTGCAATGGAAATTGAATTGGAGCTCAGTCTTCAGTTCAAGCAAGGGCTATATGGCTTACTGCATCCATATAAGGAAGTGAAGAGGGGACTGCGACTGAAAATGATCCAGCCAAGCATTTTGTCATTTTTAAAGAAGATTCCAGGAACAGAAAGCAATAATATTGATGAGGTTGAGTAGGAGGGGGAAGATGTGGAGTAGGGCAGACCAAGCTCTTCTTTGCATTAACAAAAGCTTGTATTAAGTATGAATTTTCAGTGTTAAATTGTGCTCGAAATGGAAAATGTTACGAAACAGAACGCTTATATTGGTAGTAGAACAGAAATTTTTACGAAACAGAACGTGTGTTATTCGGGATGGTATTTCTAAATGTCTGATGAAATGGAACGGCATGACAAGCCAGAGCAGCATTCCAGTGCGTTCCAGCTCATTTTGAGCACTGGATAAATTACTATTTTGTGAATGTATGTACCGTACTATTATATTTTTATGGGTTAAAATTCAAGTTAAATAGTGGAATAGGGACTAAGAACCTAACTAGGGTTGCCAACCTCTGGCTTTCAGACTGGAGATCTCTGTGTCACTGCCATAATTTCTGGTCTCCAGGTGAGTAGCACAAATCTCCGGTTCAATTTCGATTGCAGCAGAAAGCCCTTTTTATGACCTTTTTGAGTTTTTTATAAATGATTTGAATTAAGATAGTTTGCACTTTATTTTCCATTGCATTTTGTTTTATACAAAAAAAAGATATTGACGATGCTCTTACAATTTCGTTAATTAGCAGTATTTTTAAAAAATAAACGATTTTTAATCACGTCCTAAAATCATGAGTGCCTTTAAGAATATTGAATATATTTATCATTACATTTAATTCCTCTTGGGTTTCAAGCAAACTCCGGTTTATGAATATCTTAAAGTATGCAACCCGTAGCAACATCTCTGGTTAATGAAGATCTCAAAGTTGGCAACCCTAAACCTAACCCTATTTTTTCCATATATTCCATTATTTACCATCGGAGTGTTCTTCTCCTAGCTCACTTACTTCTACAGGATTACAGTATTTCGGATGATACAATTCATAAAAACAAGGGAAACAAAGTTTCTTTGCACCTTGAACATCTTATAAATGCTGCTTTTTCACATTTGCATTTTTGATTATGTAGGTCATTCGGAAAGCACACCTAGTTGACGTTTACAAATACATTCTTTGTAAAAATCAGCTTTGAAGAAAACCATGCATACATTAGCATGTCTTTAAAGACTGGAGCACCCAACAGATAATGTATCAGGGAATGTATTTTAATAGCATCTTCTCTTTTATTTATTTCAAGATTGTCCTTTAAAAGATGTGTAATTTTGAAACAATAATTTGTAGTTATAATTATACGTGGAAAATGCAAGTAAATCAAGTATAAAAAAGTATGTGAAAAAAGACAAAAAAACAAGTACACAAAATACGCGGAAAAAAAACAAAGGAAAGAAAAATACAATGAAAACATAATAATAATACAATTTTACTAGTTAAAATACATACGCAGACTATTTCTGATGAGTGCATTATGAATTTAAAAAATGCTGGCAGCTGGGATCGAACCCCATACCATCCTATTACTAGACATTCTCTCTACCCATTCAGCTATCGCCGCTTCTGATTGAAACCTTAACATGGACAGTATATGACACATCTATGCTTAAACCTGAATTTTAAATTGTTAATATCTTTTAAACAAAGGCCCATTGGCAAAAACGCCGAGAGACATATTTGATATTTTAGTTCTAGTTTCACCTCCTAAAAGGGTTTTACGAATTTCAATATTAATGTTATGGCCTCCCTTGTAAGTATTACTCATATCAGATAAGCATTTTACATAAAAATGAATATTAACAGCAATAATGTTACATTTTATGGGTAGAATGTTGTATCAATATTTTGCTATATTGACTTGAACATCAAAGAAGCATGCACCACTCAAATAATAAATAATGGCACCTTGAACATTTCTACAATAATGAACTTACAACTCTTAGTATAATGTACGTAAAATATTGATTTTTTTACATTTCTTAACTAAGGATTATTTTACCATCTAAAATTACATTATAAGAGTTGCGGAAATTACATCAGCAACTTCAACATGCAACATCCCTATTCTCACAATAAAAAAACAAGTTAGGAAAGTGTACAGCATATCACAAATGGATGCGTTTGGTGCAATGGAGTATTTGAAAGAAATGATATACATGTAAATAAGGGAAAGAGCATTTTAAAGTTATTTTCTTCAACATAAATAATCGATTTTCTTCCAATTTAAAAATATTCCATCCACACGTAAGGAAATTAAACATATTTTTGTGAGACTGTTTATGTTATCAACAACAAAGAAGTAACCATGCAAGAAATTTTCAACAAGTTCAACTCGACTTAAGACATTCTTGTTTGATTTTCTTGATAACGGTAACTCCTATGATAAAAATGTATAGGAAAAGAAATACTCTTCTTTACCAGTTCTACAAATTTTATTTGAAAGACTACTGTATAGCCCTTCAAAAATGACGGGAGGAAAGATACGATCGTTCAAACTATTTAGGGAGATCATATTAACATCAGAAACAACTGTCTTGAAAATCATTTCCCCCTCCCTCCTTCTCTCTCCCACTCCCTTTCCCTCACTCTCTCTCTATCTCGTATTAAAAGCATTCAAAGCACGTTTATACCCTTAAGGATTGAAATAACAATATGATATCGAGGTCTAACAATGGAATAGGTAGGCAAGGTAACATCCCGTTAAAAATGGCAAGATTTCCTCAAACTGAGTGAATTAAACATTTAAATTGGGCGATTTCCAACCGTAGGTGGAAAAAAGATCAAAAGAATAAGGAACTTTATAATGTTTTCTTCAAAATGGTTTATATCTAAAGATTGTAGGTCAATTCTTTCTAATTTTGATCTAAAAAAAGAATGAAAGCCTGCAAGTCGAAATGTCCATTTTTATGTGCTACCTTATGGGAAATGGAAATTATCCCCTGGAATCGAACCTGGGTCTTTGATATAGAGTTCAAGTTTGATACATTAAAACATTCTGTTGTTATATCATAATACTATTCTGAAAATTTCATCAAATTTGGTTGTCGTTTGTGAGATATTAAGCTTCAAAAAGCATCACATGCAACGTTTGCTAGAGACTAAGGCTTTTATTTATATGATATTTTGAAAGGACCAATACTTTATGATGGAAAGTTCATTTTTGTCACCAGTAAAGTGTTACCCCTGATTGGCTTACATGATTCATTTATGTGATTTTCTTATTACCTTTAATATCAAATGTCATGAAAATCCATTCAGTAGAAGTTAAGAACAAACATGCAGATGGATGGACAGATGGACAGACAGACCGACACTAATAGGCGCTTATGTTGGAAAAGAAACGCACCCAAAAAGATGATGCCTAAGTCACTTCTTTTATTGCAAAAGAAAACATCATTCATAAAACTTTAAAGAATAACAAGTTAGACAATAACAAAATAAATAAAAAATGTCATTTAAATTAAATCAAAATAAAATTCTCTGGTGTTTTTGGCTTTATTCTGGACTGCACTAATATGAGAGCAGGCATTACAAGGAAGCGTGCACCATATAAAATTTTTTAAATGGAATGGCATTGGGAATTCCATCATTTTATGCAGGAAATTTCATTGGATGAAGAAAAATTCTACTGACATTTTAGATAGGTAGCATAGCTCATTGCAGAAAAAACAATCACAACAAATCCAACTAAAATGAACAAACCCAAATCAAAACCACCAAATAGTCAAAGCCAAAACGAAAACTTTCTGTGCATCGGGGAACTGTTTACTACACCTGAGCAACCAAGGCTGTGCAAAGAAAAGTGTTTTTCTTTCACATCAAGGTGGGGAAATCAAAAGCTGCAGGTTCTCCTGTGTCATTAAACAAAATAGATATTATTTTTATTTGATTTTCGCTCCAATGAATTTGAGTTTTGCCCCTGCCTCTTACCACACAGACGAAAAAATGTCATATTTCAAGGGGTGAATATCCACTTTAGGTGAATTAAAGCATAACTTAAAAGAAAACATGAAAAATTGCAATGATAAAAACTATATCACCCATAACACAATAGATTTGAATATTCTACCTTGATATTTGATGAGGAAGCAGTTGGTCCAAAACATCCCAAGACTTTACTATTACCAGAGGAGATAGATGCCCCTGATAATCCTGACTGTAAAGGAAGGACAGGAGGACCACTATTCTCAAGATTCCTTGAAATAGAATAGGAGGTAAACTCAGTAATTCTCTGCTGCTCATCACAATACTGAGGAAGAACACTGGAAGAACACTTGTTTTTCACTGAAAATCCTTCCGTTGCAACAGTAATGTCTTTAACTGCATAATTATCATATGACATATCAAAGTATCCATCTTCAATTACAATCTCTTCCTTGATAGCCTTCTCAATTTTAATTTCTGGTTCAACAATTTCTGGTTCAACAATTTCTGTTTCACAATCACTTAATGATTTCTCAGAAACATCACTCTCTTCTTCTTCCTTAATCTCAGTCTTGAATTTTACCTGGTTATCTTGAGAATCTACTTCCAAAGTTTCATCATTTTCCTCATTCTCAACAGTTTCTGAAAAATCACAGCCTTTCTGTTCTTCATCAACATGCAGCCATACCTCCACAATTGTTTCTGATCCTGAAAATCAGGGAGAGAGGCTTGATGATTATACGAATGAAACCAGATAATACCCTCTATGCAGAAAAACATGCACATGAGAGGACAAACCTGAAAGCAATCATTTTTTGCCACATCTCTATTATAAATATTCTTACATAGGATATAGGATGATATAGGTTATAGGAGCATATAGGACATCAGTGGCGGATTTAAGGGAGGTCGCACATGGTGCTCGCCAGGGGCCCCTTGAATGTTTTTATATACAGGGTGAGTCTTAATTACACACCTTAAATATAAGTATCGTGTTCTAAACTACAGACAAGCAAAAAAGTTCATATAAACATATGGTCGCAACTGCTTCGATAGCGAGATATGGCAACAGGAAGCACAGGGAAAGGAAAGTAGACAAATAACGTAGTTTTGGATCAAAAGTTTATTAGCTGTGAACAGAATGGCATCTGGTCACTTACAAATGGTTTACAAAAGATGTTCAAACTGTCCACCATTACAGTCAATGCACAACTGAGCCCTGTTGCGCCAAGAATTCCTGGCCCACTGGAAGACATCAGGCATTTCACGTATTGTCGTCCCAGCAGCTTCAATGACATTCCATAGCTCGTCATGCGTATTACATCGTTGGGCGTAAACGATGCTCTTTAGATGGCCTCACAAGTAAAAGTCGGCAGGAGTGAGATCGGGTGATCGCGGAGGCCACACAACTGGTCCGTTTCGTCCTATCCATCGAATTGGGTAGTGATTGTCCAAATACCGCTTGACATCGCGAGCAGAATGGGCAGGAGCCCCATCATGCAATACCCACATTGTCTGACGCGTTCCCAAGGATATGTCATCTAGTAGAAGCGGTAATTGTAGAGATAGAAAATGTAAATAGGAGGACCCTGACAGTCGAGGCGGTAGCTCATAAGGACCTAGGAGGAGATCGCCAATTATTCCCACCCAAACATTAATTGCAAACTGCTGTTGGAATCAGGTTTCCTGAAATGTATGTGGATTTTCATCAGCCCATGTGTGCTGGTTACGACTATTAAAAATCCCATTCCTTGTGAAGCATGCTTCATCCATCACCAAAACTTGGCTGAGAAAGTTCGTATATGCTGCATCCTGCTTCAGTAGCCATTGGCAGAATGCTCTTCGACACTCATAATCCAGCGACGGTTGCAGAACTTGAACATACTGTACATGGAAGGGATGCAACAACTGATCATACAACACCCTCACCACTGTTCGCTGGGAAATCTGGTGACGAGCAGCCAACTGCTTGGTACTAGTACCAGGGGACCGTTCAACAGAATGCAGAACATCCTCTTCCACATCGGTACTCCTGCGACTTCATGGTCTACCAGCATTTGTCATATGACCTGTTTCTCTCAGATGACGTTCCAGAGAAATGAATGTCCTGCGATTTGGATAACGTTGTTGTTGCGGATACCTTTTGGCGTAAAGACATGCAGTGCCTGCACTGTTCCGCTCTGCTTCTCCGTAGAGCAGTATCATATCTGTTAATTCATCTAATGAATAGTCCTCATTATGCGCCATTCTTCAATATGTAATGTGTCTCCCAGGACAATAACCCTGTGTGACTGAATGATTGCTTTCTCCATGTCACAGCACTGCCTCGCTGTTGCTATTGTTGCCGACAAAGCACGAGAGGGGAAGGGAAAGGATTGGAAGGGGAAACGATCGAGTTTTTTTATAATAATGCCATATATCGCTAACGAAGCAGTTGCGACCATATGTTTATATGAACTTTTTTGCTTGTCTGTAGGTGCAGAACACAATGCTTATATTTAAGGTATGTAATTAAGACTTACCCTGTATAATATCAGAATATAAAATATCTCATTTTAAAAGTCATGAAGAAAATTTTATTTTTTTGCACGGCGATACTTAATTTATTGAAACAGGGTGTCAAATAAAGGGGTAGTCGTTAGGTGAGGTTTCAGAATATACTTAGATTGTAGGGCCCCAATTATTTAGTGGCAGAGACCCCAATAGTTTAGCGCCAGGGGCCTCAGGATGTCTAAATCCGCCACTGTAGGACATTGAAGGATATACATCTTAAGGTATATATTTGAATTTGGCATGATGAAATGTTATTTAATACAACCAATGAGAAAAATTCAAAATTCCAAAATTGCATTTTTAGGATTAATTTTGACCCCATTGTTTCATTTCTACTCCTGCCAGAAAAGCATGGCAGTCAGGGCAGGGTATTATAAAATTGCATTTTTGAATTAGTTAAAATTAAGATAGAAACTCTGACCATGAACAGTTTAATAACTGAATGAAAAAGTATTTTTTCAGAGACTAAATTCAATTCTGTGCTGAATTGGTAAAAAAATTTGTTTGAAAAAAGGGAGACATCTTTAACAATGAAAAATACCAACTACTATAGCAACAAGTACTCTGCTTTTAATTGGGAATTGACAATCTATCTTGTGATAGCATCAATTTAATGTTTGTAATGGGAATCAGTTGGCTATATTATGTCACTGAAGCTAAGAAATAAACATAAACCTAACATATCAAATGGAGAAAATAATAAATTGAACCCATGACTTCAATGCAGACGGGGAGCAGCTAAAAATTTAAAAGGCAGTAAGTAAATCCTGAAAGTATGAGTTGAATAGGATTTACCATAATGATCCTGGATTTTATGGCGCTAGAGGTGCTCTGAGCATTACTAGACTTACAGACAAACTTAGAATTTTATAATATCTAACAATTAAACTCCTCTCTTCTGCTACTGTATTTAAAAGTTCATTTTTTCTCTCTTAGTGCAAATACTTTTTCCCAGTCTATGCCATAACCACATCTCAAATGCCTCTAATTTGCTCACATCTTCTTTTCTCACTATCCATGTCTCACACCCATATACAGTATTTAATCAATTGTAAGCTGACCTTTTTTTACTTTTTCACCTCCTTAAAAATTGCCACTCGACTTAGAATTGAGCGTTAAAAATCTGAGTCATCTCTAGTACATGCATAATTTTAGGATTTCCCAAGCCATCACTAGTATGCACGTGTGCATAATCCTCAGATTCCCCAAGCTAACCATCATTTTCCTTGTACCTTTGGAAGCATAAATTTTTGTCATTTACTTTGGCGAGTTTCCATTTTTTTTAATCATCTCATAATGGGACGAACGCATTATTCTGCAGACTTCAAGAGAAAAGTGATAGAATATGCGGAAGAAAAATCAAATCTTGCTGCACAATGGTCCTATGGGATTGATGAATCAAATGTGAGACATTGAAGAAGACAAAGAGAGAAACTGGGATATTTTTGTTGCAAGATCTGGGACATAACCAGGACAAATTATACATTAGTAAGAATTGTATTGAATATAACGTAATTTGTGCTGTAGTAATTTTAGTTGATACCTTTTTTATTTAATTACGAATTGAAAGAACTGAGGCATTCATATTTTTCAGTATTTTTTTCGCGACAAAACCTTGAAAACCTGTACACCCAACATGGAATTTTCCTCACATGCCCATGTGAAAAATGGAGGGTTGGCTTACAATCAATTAAATATGGTAATACTACAATCTGTATCAAAGTTTTCACTAAAATGTTTTAATATCTTTATTCAGGCTGCCTGCCAACAACTCTTGCTATCTAATAAATGCCTTATTTGCTTTTGCTCTTCCTGATTTATTTTTTACTTTTTCCATGCTGAGTAGGAATACTGCATAAATAAGGAAAAAAATTCCATGTTCCAGCATTTCCCTATCCACTGTTACATCGACCTCTGAATTCCTGAGCTCATGACATTATTTCTTAATTTTCACTCCAAATGACTTGGCCATTTCATTTAAGGGGCTAACTAGCATATGCAATCCCTTTTCTGAATCACCTTTGTGATTTAGCATTTTTAACATGAAGTTGCCTTGCCAATCGATTACATTGTTAACCCTCTTAGTGCCACGCAAATTTTGGGGGGTAGAGCCAGAAGTGCCAAGGGCAATTCCTGAAGTTTGTATCACCTTAGGAAAATTATCATTGTGAAATTACTTCTTAAGATAAATTATTAATATTTCCAGCAATTGTAAAAAACACTCTAATCTTAAAAAAAAATATAACTTTTATTTCTTTTAATGATAAATTTATCAAATAAAAACTAATGTTATTGCATATCATGTTGCAACAAAAACAAAAAAAAGTTGATCACCAAATATTTCCATTTGAATTTTATTATACAGCATTAAAACTTATAAATTATGAAATCTACATTAGTAAAGAATATAATTAGCAAAAATCAGCAATGAATACAAAAAATTATATTAAATACAGATACTTTTCTGGACGTTTGCATCAGGAGAAATATAACCAACTGGACTTATAATTTGTGTTAATAAAATTATACTTAATGTAATAAGTTAATTTCTGCATGATTATTAAATAATGATACATTATTCAAAACTACATAATTTTTCAATCAATCGAACATGAAATTATTAATTAAAAACAAAAGTTATTGCATATCACGTTGCAACAAAAAATATCACAAAAAATTTACGTTTGAATTTCATTATACAACATAAAAACTAAAGAATATAATTAGCAAAAATCAGCAAGGAATAGAAAAAATACTATAGAATTATTTCAGTGAATGTCTGCATACATTAGTTAGTAACAAATAACTTCTAAAAAAGTACACCACATTTGTCTTGACATACAAACATTATGCACTCCCTTTTCACATTCTACGCACACTGTGCGTAACCTCATTCCCTTCCCATCACGTTTTCCGCTACATATAACGCAGTTTTTTTCTTTCCTGCCTGGAAGTTTCCTTAGTCCAAATTCCGAATCTCTCTCTCTTTGTGCACCCAAACCGCTTGAAGTGGAAGGTACACTTGAGTCCTTCTTTTCTTACCTCTCTCTCTCAAGACCCTCAATAATGCTCGAGTTTCTCTTTTATGAGGGTTCAGGGATCATCCATATGTGCATTTCTCATGACCAGATGTGCATACATCTGGTCGCATATTCGCACGGTCAGCGCCCTTTACTTCGAAAGAGAATATTTTGTTTCTTTTATCTTACGTGAAATTTTGTTTACATTATAAATAAATGCACTATTTATTAAGTTTAACATAAGTTTATTTATACTTGGAAGAATACAAATGTACAGTTACAACTAATTCAATAGTAGCGCCAACATTTCTTGAACGGCCTGCGCATGAAAGCATCTATTCGCTTTCTTACTGATACTATCCAGTTAAAAAATGTCACAGCAGAGGGCAGTAACATTCGAGATAGAATACAAAAGGAATAGTGGCTACAGGACCTTACCCCAATGAAAGAAAAAAAATTTCGAAGGTTGAGATTATTTGCGTTCCATACCATGGAGATGACTATATGCCACAATTATGACCATTTATAAAGCTTAAGTGATAAAGTTACGATTGAAGTATAACAAAAGGAAAAAAAGATTTATTAAGTAGGAAGCATCTTCTTTCAGATGATGACATTATCAAATGCCATCTATCGCATCTATGATGAACTATTACGGGTTTAGTTTCGGTCTACATGCAGGCTGATAAATCGGCCCATGGCGCTAAGAGAGTTAAACTCGAAATCCTATTACTCTCACGTATGCTCACATTCACTCCGGACCTCCATGCATCCTCCCGGCCCAATTCATAGGTATCAGAGATATCTCAGAATTAGTTTTTACTTTCTCCAATACATGTAGTATAGTGAAAGTGGTTTTCATGAAAATCGAAATCGAGATTTCAATGGAAATACACGTTTTGAGGTACGCAAAGGGAGAAATGATAATATACCATATAATGACCATATAATAATAATTTTATTCACCAAAGTCGTCTGGCATAACCCGGGCATCGCTGGGTACTTTCAGCTAGTACAGAATAAAAATACAAAGAGAAAATACAAAGTGACAATATGGCCAAAATGGAAAATAATATCAGTAATGATCTCATGGATTATGAACTGAGAAGTTAGTATCCCGTATACGATTTAAAGAACAGTTATGCCAACCAATGTCTTGTGCATTGCCATATCTATGAAGCCGGGTGATAGGGCTATAAAAGGAATAACTAGTACTAGGATGATGTACATAAAAAAGATTTTGGTTCCTTGTAACTACTGCAGGAACATGAAAATTAAAATTTTCCAACAATTCTGATCAATCCTGTTACTGAGTATTTTATACAATAATACAATATCAGCAATTACACGTCTGTCATATAATGTGGTCAACCTCAAGTAAGAGAGAAGCCTATTATAGTTTAACTAGCATAAGTGCCCATTGAATATCAACGGGTTTAATGAATCTAATATAAACTATTCAGATTGTCTTGCATAATAAAAGTATCAGATATATGATTAATCACTTTATAAATCTTTACATCATCTGTGTAAATTAACACATTTACATCATTGAGAACCCCCGTTATATCATTAATAAATAATAAGAAAAGCATTGGCTCCAGGGGAGAGCCATGGGACATGCCTGAAGTAGCGACAAAGCTAAAAGAAAAGTCAGACTTTATTTTAACCATGAGCTTACGATCACTGAGATAGTCCACAAACCACTTTAATAAGCTTCCATAAAAACCATATGCTCTCAATTTGTCAATAAGTGTAGAGTGACATACCTTGTCAAAGGCTTTACTAAAATCAGTAAATACTGCATCAACCTGTGAGTTTTTTCAAAGGCATTAACAATATAATTAGTAAAGCACAGCAGATTTGTTACAGTAGACCTCCCTGGAAAGAAGCCATGCTGGCAAGGAACAATAATATTTTTAATGGGAAAAATTTTTTTTTCGATAATAATACTCTACAACACTTTGGGTATAGCACTTTGAACACAAACTGGCCTATAGCTAGAGACATTGTGTCTGTTACCAGACATATAAATAGGAGTGAGATAACTAGTCTTCCAGACAGCCGGAAATATACCCTTTGATAAAAGAGAGGTTAAAAATTACCACTAATGGATAAGAAAAAGGAGTTGCACAATTTTTTAAAATGGATGGAGGAATACAATCAGGTCCAGCGGGTTTCTTGCTATCAAGGCTTGATAACTTATTTAAAATGTCATCAACGGTTATGTGAATATCACCAATATGAGCAGATAAATCAAACATAAATTCATAAATCTGTAAATCTAAACGATTTAACTACTTTTACCAGTTTCTATGTCATCCCATGCCTCCCTTATAATATCTTTGGAATAAATAATACTGGAGAAAGTGGGCCATCCTGTCATATCCCTCTTCTTACCATTGTCTAATCTGATTTTCCCTTTGCTACCCTTAATTGCACAGTTTGGTTCATGTACAGACTTTTATTAATCACCTACATCATCAATCTATTTCTATTTACTTCAACACCTTAATACTTTAAGCTATAAAACTCTATCAAAGACCTTCTCAAAATACACAAAGCATACAAATACATCCTGGTTTTATTCAATGTTTCATTCTACCAAAGTGCTCATCACCTCTATGGCATCCATAGTGCCATATCTTATCCAAAATCCCAACTGGTCTACACCTATATAGTTATTCACTTTTGCTTCTAGTGTCCCTTTTAAAACCCCAAGAATAACTTGGGCTGCATATGAAATTAAACTGACCGTTCTATAATCCTGGCATTCATTTAGGAATGACAAACATTTCTAAATGAACGAGAATAAAAATGTAAACAAAAAGCAAATTTTTGTTAACCAAATTCTTTTGGTTCCATTATTTATACTTGATTATTTTATTACAGGCCAATATATGACATATGTACTCCAAACTGCATACATCAAGAAGAAACATACATACTTTGGTTTCAAATCCAGAGCTAAACTCAAGATGTTTACACAAAACTTAACATAAGATCAAACCATTGATTCAAATGGCTGACAGCATCTTGTTTTGCAGAATTAACTCAAATATCTGCCAAAATTTTCTGGATAATATTATAAAATGCTAATGCAAATTTATCTTGATTTTCAAATAAATATTTCAATTTAGAACTCGACAAATTTTATACTGCTGATACCATATCTTATTTACAAGAAAAACAGCTTTTTAGATTAGCCATACCAAAAGAATGAATCAAAACATAAAATGATTGATAATTCTGGATAATGTTTTCTCAAAATTTTCAAACTGTATCATCTTCAGAAAGTTGCTGTTAACAAAAAATGAAAGACAAAAACTAACCGAGTGCCTCCTTAGTTGTCTGAGACCGTTCCAACGTCAGATTGTGGATAATATCTATTGGCCTGTTGAGTGGGTTATGGAAGTGCAGCTGCACTCTGATTGGAAATTCACCCCAACCATGACGTGAGACCCGAAATGGAGAAGATCTGTAAGGCAGTAATGTTAATCTCTTAATATCAAAATTGATTCTTATTCAATTGGATGAGAAGTATATTTTCATTTATAACTATACAAATACTGTAGTTACCCTGATATAAGCTGGAGTTTTATTGTTTTAGTTTTAATCGCCTTGGTTAATAATAGGGATCATTCAAAAATAAAAATAGGAAAACTATAAAGCCCCAGCTGTAAATAAGGATAAGACCAGCAGAAGATAGACCGGAAAGAAATAATACAACACCCATAAAGTTTTAAAATATTTGAAAAGTTCCAGTGACAAAGTGCACTTGCCCTGCTATATGTTTCTTCATGGCTCACCATATTTCCTTACTACACACCATTGCTGAAAATTCCAGTATTTTCTTACTGTTAGTTAGAGGGGGTGTTGTTATTCATTGTGAGAATCATTTAATTATTTTATCACCCACCTCTCTCTCTCTCTCTACTGCTTCCCTCTTTCTCTTCCCTTCTGAAGACCTGTAATAATGTCCCAACTGTCCCCAACACTGCAGTTGCATTTCATCTACTGAATTGGAGTTGTAACTCAATCTACTAAGTCATAACATTCAACTTTAATCTGCATTTTTTAACCGTAATCAGAACTGAAGCTGCTAGTCCACATTTGTTTGTAGTCTAAATCATGTCCAGCTTTAAAAATTCATACTACAATATCACTTTGGTAATTGAAAACAAAATTACAAGTAGCCATTGTGAACTACTGAAAATTCTTAAGAGGAAAATTAATGAAGTACAAATATTCACCCTCAATTCAAAGTGAAATCTATTCTAAAAGATTACAGGTGCATATAATAGACAACAAATGACACAAAAACCTAAATAGCAAGTGTTGTACATGCCAAAATTTTTATGTCCAGTGCTACAGCAAGTAGCATACTGTTGAATTTATCGATGGTAGGCACATGGAGAGTTAAAAATGGACATTGAGAAAAAAGTGATAGCACATGCCAAAGAGACAACTAATCTTGCAGTAATCTGGCAGTATAGGATTAATAAATTGAATGTTGGATGATGGAGGCATCAAAGAGAGCAGGTGCATGCATAATAAAAAAATCTTTCAGTGGTCCAAAGCATGGATATCACCATATATTAGAAGTAACTCTAAATGAGTTAGTGAGGGGAAATGTTTGCCCGTTAATGATGAGGTTATTTAAATAAACACTAAATAACAGCTCAATGTCTAACAACAAATCAAACTAAAATCAAGATCAACAAGTTAGATGCAGCTACTTATGAAACATGGAATATATTCTCTTCACCAGTATGCATGAACTACAGAAACATTGCCAGCTGATTGTACAGAAAGGCTGATTAAATATTTCAATGCTTTGTGAAAAGTTGAGATGCAAGAAGTGTCTTGGTGATACAATGAACTCCCGATTAGTGTTTCCGGGCGGGAATTCCTTCCCGCCCGTTCTCGGGAATTTTTTAAGGTTTCCCGGTTCCCGAATCCCGAGAAAAATTGGTCGGGAAATCGGGAAAACAGGAAAATTCTCTTTGAACCCGGGAGCACCCACAATGGGAAATAAACGTACTACTCGCAATGTATCTCTTAGAAATTTTTCCTAATTATTGCGATCCAACAGTTACATTGCCAGCACTGCCGGAAAAAAATCTCAGGGAAACTCCCCAGGGAAAGTTTAGAAGAACGCCGCCAGACATGCACGCACGACACCAGAATCAGCTATCACATGACCAGCTAATTTTAGCTCTGCCAAGACAAATACTTTCGATCAGTTTGTTTGCAGCTGATGATTGTGATGTATGTGAGTGTTCTTGGCTCTCTCAGCTGCTATCGGTAAGTCAGACTATTTTTAAATACAATTTACATTGTTATTACATTATTCCAATATTACACCATAATGTTTGATGGCGCTTTTCAGTATTTACATATTCGCTGCAGATTACAGACCTGCCAGGAAGCGAAGCAGTCACTTAACCGATCAGTTGATCAGCTGATGATTTTGATATAGACGTGTGTTAGTGGCTCCCTCAGCCGCTACGAGTCATTTTTTAAAACACAATATACATTGCTCCGTTTAAACGTGTAGTATGTTTTACATAATCTTATGAGAAACAAAAAAGAATGGAAATATATTGGTAATTTCCACACTTGATTCTGCGTAGTATTGTTAACCATGCTAGAATTTTCTTATATTATATTATTACAATATCACATCATAATGTTTGATGGCACTTTCTAGTATTTGAATATTCGCTGCACAATACAGGTCTTTCTAAATTATATTAATTCTTATTTCTTAATAATAGCACATTTTAAAATTTTTTTATAGATTACCGTCACAATGAGTAAAGAGTATAAAGAATGTTGGGAATATTTTAGAAAAGATAAAGAAAATCAATCAGCTCGTTGCAGATATGCTCCAAATCTTTGCAATGCAAAGCACCATCAACCAGCGGTCTACATAGGCACCTAGAATACATTCATGGAATGAAAAGGAAAAAACACTCTGAAATTAATAATGATGAGCGAAAGCCTTCATCTTCTAAGAGACAAACCACAATTTTACAGTATGCCAAGGGACTGGATTTAGAAGAGACTGTAAGCAAACTAGCTGCCTTGGATGGAATATCAATCAACACCATCACAAAAAGTGAGTTTATTAGGGAAAGTTTCACAAGCAAAGGAGTGCAGTTGCCAAGAAGTCCATCTTCAGTTATGACACTAATACATAATTATTACAGTAAAGTGGAACAACTGTACATCCTGAAATTTGGTGTATTCAAATGTGATAATAAAAAACTAAATATTTCAATAGACGAGTGGACCAGTTGTAAGAATCGCAGATACATAAATGTTCATGTATACTGCAATGAGACTTCACTGAACCTTGGTTTAATAAGAATACGTGGGAACTGTCCTGCAGAAAAAGTGCTATCCTTACTCCAGGAAAGATTAGAAAACTTTCAGTTAAAACTTGAAACAGATGTGGTTGCAACAACTAGTGATGATGCAGCTGTTATGGAAAAATTCGGAAAATTATCACCGACTATTCAACAGTTCTGCTACAATCATGCACTACATCTAGCTGTAACAAAAGTATTTTACGTTAAAAAATTGAAAGGTGAAGCAACAGGAACATGTAGCAGCGATAGTGAATTCAATACAAATTCTGAATACGAGAAAGATGATAGCAATGACTCTGAATCAGATGATGTGGCACGAGCCGATGAGTGATTTGCAAGATGATGTATCTTCGGTAGTTAGCAGTGTACGAAGAATTGTAAAACAGTTTAAATATTCTCCAGTAAGAAATTCTCTTTTGCAGCAAGAAATAATCAAGAGTGAAAAAGGGGAACAAGTCATTTTGGACTGTAAAACACGCTGGAACACACTAGAGAGAATGATAGAGATTTTTAAAGATCCTAAATCCAATTAAGATCGTTTTACAAGAGCTGAAACTCAATCACTTGTGGAAAGAAGAATATTATGAAATTGTGAGAGGTATGTTGAATTGCTTACAACCTGTGCGATTAGCAGTTGAGGTTTTAAGCAATAGAGAAGCTAATATTCTTACAAGTGAAGGAATTTTTAAGTTCCTGTTCAATAATTTAGAAAAACAGAACTCCCCAATGAGCAAAATGCTTTTAAAGGAAATAAAATTTGAATTGGTTAAACGTAGAAATAAAGATCTTGTGTCTCTCACAAAGTACTAGAGCAACGTTAGTTGCCTATGTGAGATGGAAAAGGATGAATTTTTTGCCTTGCCAAGCAAGAATGAAATTGCACGATTGGCAAAGTCATTAATGGAAAGACTTTTTAAAGGAACATTTACAACAGAAGAAGTGCAAGAAGAAGAAAAAATGGATGTCCTTATAGAGGGTTCTGACATTAAATCAGAATCTGGTTTGAAGTGTGAATTGGCTAAAGCAATATCAATTTCGATATCAAAACCTAGTTCTATGCAAGCAGACAAAATATTTGCTTCTCTAAGGAAGGAAATGAGCTTATATGAAGCAACGCATTCTCTCACCCCCAACTTGAAGATGCTTTTAGACGCACTCATAACAATTCGGCAAACGTCAACACAAAATGAAAGAAATTTTTCCACATCTGGTATATTTGTTACAAAGCAAAGATCACGATTGTCTGATAGGGCAATTAATGCTCTATGCCTCTTAAAGTTTCATTTTAAAAATGATAAATAAAAATTATTTGAAGTATTATTTCAATTTTCAAACTAATAATATTTGTATTTGTTTTTGTGTTAATGTTTAATTTCATGACTAAAATATTTAAATGAGATTGAGAACGTTAATACATTCTGTGATATATGTAAAAACGTATTGTATACCATAAGGTATAATAAAGTCTGTATTCATTACACTGTTTATATTTTGAGAAAACCTCAAATATAGCAGAAACCTATCCAAAATGATGCTCTGTTTATTAACAGTTACTATTATAGTCATTATTACTGGTGATCTACGAAAATTAAATAAAAAAGATGATTTCGGGAATTCCCGAGAATTCCCGGGAAATACGATTTCTCGTTCCCGATTCCCGAAGGTTCAGAAATGTCGGGAATTTGGAAACCCTACTCCCGATGATCCGTATGCGGTTTATCTGGTTTGCAGATTATCCATGCTGTCTCTCTCCTTATGCCTCAAATTTTATTAATACTCTAATTGCAATGCTTTAAAATTCATGACTGTGGGACCGCAATATTTTCATATTCTCATTACATCAATGTCTAAATAATTATATTATATGCAGAAATGGCAAGTTTGTAGTAGAGATGCACCGAGGTTCAGATTCAGCGGTGGCTTTGGCCTTGGTGTATTTAAGGCCGAATAACCGAATATTATCCAAATACAAAAGTATTTCTATATTTTTACTTCTTTTTATGAAGGGAAGAATACAGAGTATTTATTGTTATTTAACAATATGTAGGGTGTTTATAAAGTGCTTGTGAAAATTTAAACAAAAGCTTTAGTTATAAACTAGGGTTGCCAACTTTAAGAACTTCATTACCTAGAGATTTTGATATGAAGACCCAGAGACTTTGGAGGTAACCTTGTTTTTTTAGTTTTTCACAAGTTTTCTGTTATTCCAAAATTGCCTAATTAAAAAAGTATTGTAAATTAAAGCAATACAAACTGTAAATACATGGAACAAACATGGTGAAGGAAATGAGCAACCTAGGAATCACAATTATAAGATGTTTTATTCACACATTTGTTATTTGTGCAGAAAGCAATTCTAGCACAGCATAATGTAGTCAGTCGAGTTACTGACTAAGCAGAAAGATTGTGGGACACTTCCATCATTCTTCCCTTACAAAAGATAAACTGCACGAGATACAAAAAAGGTTTGAACTGCCTCTTCATATGCTTATTCAAACCAGATGGAACAGCAGCTACTACATGTTAAAAAGATGCATGAGCAAAATAAAGCCATCATCCTGTACTTTGTAAATAACAATGTCAACATAAAAGAACTCACAAACCAACAATGGTTGCTTGCAGAGAAAACAGTTCATTTGCTGGAGCCTGCTGAAGAAGCTACAAAGCTGATGTACCTTGAGAGTGCAAGTATTTCATATTCATTACCTAAATTAAAAAGCCTTTTATCATTCTACTCCAGGAAAGATATATATTGGTATATAGTAAAACCCCATTACAGTCATGCCTCATTTAGCGCATGTTTTTTAGCGCAATTTTGATATAGCACAATTGGAATCCGATGTCTTTTACTAATATAAACGTAGACATAAGCATATTGCAGAAAATTTACTATCGATACTCACAATTTATTTAACCTGTTCAGAAATCCTCGTGTAAGATGTGCACCCCCTTTATTCCCCAGCGTTTTAGGAAAAAATGTGCATGGGGTCCACGAGTAAATACGGTATCTATGGCAAAATAACATTTTAACAGTAAATAGGAGGAAATAATTTCAGTAAATCATGGTGAAAAGGAGAAAATTGAGTAAAGGCAATTCAATTCAATATTCAATTTTCTTCTAAACAAACGGTTAGTGGGCAGCTCGTGTGCGTGTTGGTGACAACAATTGAATTGTTAGCGCCGAAGCGTGTAAGTTGAACTGTTCCTATCACCATATTTATTTGATTTTAGTTGACAACTTACGTATGGAGAAAGTCATGTGTTGAACACATCAATTTATTTCTTACAAATGCATGAGGTTCGATCTGTGCATTGAGGCATATGCAGCATTTACCAACTAACCGTTGCATTGATGTATGTCGTCTATTAGATGAGCGCTGGTCTATGTTATGTATCTTGTCTTATAATTTCAACATATATTTGTGATATTATTCAATGTTTATTGTATATTAAACATTTATACTATACAAACTCGTTCCCCATGGATTTGTGGCTAAAAGAAGGAAGTTTTAAATGAAAATCAGAGTCTTGTGGTCAGGGCCGGCCTATTGTACCTATTGGACCTAATCGGGCCCCGCGGCTAAGGGGGCCCCGCACCTTGCTCTATATTTTTTGGGAAGGGGAACAGCTTGCGGACATGGAAACTTCAAACTGGCAAATTACATTAAAAGACAGTTTTTTAGTATCTGGTATCGAACGCCCTAGTAGACGAATGACGTTATTGCTATCCTCCTTCCTTTTCGTAACGTTGCCGTCAAATTTCGATATTAGCAAATCGCTCTGTATCGCCTCTAGGTTCTTTTCTTTCTTTTTAGATTTATCCATAGTCCCATCCATACCCAAGTGGTCTCATGAGAGGCCATCTGATGATCTCAGAATGCAGGAAATGCGTTGGCGGCCTGGGATACACCCCGGATCCCCATCCCCTGGCTCGGCCTTTTAGGTCTCGTTGCTTCGGTCCTTTGGACCTCGCTTGCTGTGTCCCCGCCAAAAGTTTTATAATTGGGCCCTGCAATTTCTAGGGCCGGCACCGCTTGTGGTTCTCAAACTGTCTGAATCAAACAAGCAAAAAGTCGGAATACTTCAAAGTGAGGATGAACAATCGCAGCCTTCAGTTTCTAAAAAATCGGGAGGTGAGCTGTCCAATGTGAAACAACTAGCAGAATTTCCCATTGATTTAGTGAAGCTACTACAGCACAACATACAAACTCTTTAAAATACCTATATAGTAGATACTTTTTAAATTACAATTAGCTTTTCTTAACAATTAATCATATTTGCTTGTAACAATCCATTTCCGAGCCTACTGCGTTCAAATATAACAATAATTTTATTTCCTATCATATTACTTTCGCCAAATCCAGCTTCATTTTTTGTGTAATTATGCCTTGCTGAAATATTTACTTTGATGTCTTGTAAGCAAGAAACCTGTGAAAAATCAACGTACAGTTGTCCATGATTGAACACTGACTGGTAAATGTACACCAGATACGTGAGCTTATTTACATTAATAAACATTATAATGTAGAATATAATGATTTTACTTACAAAAAATGTAAGATTCCAGTATTCAATAGACGAAAGAAGGTTCAATTACTTTCATCAATCGTTATCAACGCTTCCTGAATAATATTCAGTATCTATTTACGTTGCTATCCATAAACATAGATCGTTTCATTGCTTAAACAAAAGTGCGAATCGAATTATGCTTAACTTTCGTCTATTTATAAGCTTCATTGAAGCTAACTGAATTGGAGGTAACAATGACGGCCGCCTTGGCACCACCCGGAAAGAGTATGAAAAATCCACAAAATTTCGAAACAAATTGCATATTTCTGAAAACTTCGACCGTGTGACATGGTAACTTCGCAGGAATAAGATAGTATAGTTTTATTCGTCGAATAAAGCAAATTGGAAAAAAATTGGTCCATATTTAAGTATTTTTATGCTTGAAGGAAGAATACCTTGCTAGTCAAGAAATGGATTCAAACGTGTTATCTTATGGAAAAGGGTTAATCCCCTATATTGGCAGCATTGATTAATCCCGGTTGACCAAACCTTGACCATTCACTAAGTTAGGATGTAAAGAAGAATCGTACCAAATTTGGTTATTCTAGCTTTTATCGTTTAGGAGGAGTTCCATGAACAAACCAACAAACACACCCTTCAAAATATATTATAGTAGATTAATGCCCAATTCCAACAAATCAGCATCAGGTAGTAAGAAACCAAAAAGAAAGTATGATGAAAGTTGTCTTTTGGATTTACTTCCATTGGAAATGTTGTGCATGTTGTGCAACAAAACAATATCTAACAGCTCTTTAGCCCCTACTAAGCTTCGAAGGCATTTGGAAACTAACCATACTGAATATAAAGACAAAGATGTAAGTTTTTTCAAGCGACACCTTGATTCACTTGAAAATAGTAAACTCTCGATGTATAAAATTGCCAAGTCAGACAATGAAAGTGCAACAAAGGCATCATACAGAGTAAGTTACCGTATAGCTCTCTCCAGAGAAGAGCACATGATTGGAGTATCGTTTATCAAGCCTTGTGCGAAAGATATAGTAATGTGCATGTTGGATAAGCAATATAGTAAAAAAGATAGATGCAGTATAGCTCTCAAACAATACTGTTGCATGTTGAATTAAGGATCTTGCTGCTGACATCGAAGAAGAGCTAGTTTGTCAACTGAAAATTTGCGATGGGTATTCATTGCAACTAGATGAGTCAACTGACGTATCAGAGCTTCCTGTGTTGCTTGTGTTTGTCCGTTATGGGTGTGACAAGCCTATTGAAGAGGACCTGCTCTTATGTGAATCTTTGCAAAGTAATGCTACTGGTGAAGAAATATTCAACTGCATCAACAATTTTATGCAAAAACATGCAATTCAATGGGAAAAATGTGTCGATGTATGTAGCGATGGTGCCAGGACAATGGTTGGAAAAATCACAGGGGCTGTAACGTGGATCAAAAGTGTGGCACCAGAAAGCACCAGTAGTAACTGCGTGTTGCATAGACATGCACTAGCACTTAATATGCCTACATCTCTGAAAAATGTGCTAGACCAGGCAGTACAAATCATCAATTATATTAAAGCTCAACCACTTCCATCCAGACTATATAAAATTTTGTGCGAAGAAATGGGTGTTCAGCACACAGCGCTTCTACATACAGAGATGAAGTGGCTTTCACGAGGTAAACTTCTTATAAGACTTTTTGAGCTACGTCGTGAACTATTGGTTTTCATGGATTCCACATTTCGACTGTGATTGTTTGACAAATTCCTCTCGGCTGCTGAGACTTGCGTACCTTGCAGATATTTTTACGAAATTAAATGAGGTGAATCTGTCAATGCAAGGAAAGAATGTGACCATTTTTACAGCATTTGATAAAATTTCATCATTGGTAGGGAAACTGGAATTTTAAGCTTCGTCTGTCGAACAACTTCGATTGTTTTCCTACACTCGGTGACTTTTTGATTGAAGTTAATTCTACAGTCGATAATGATATTTGCAATGCCATTGTATAGCACCTAAGGAACTTGCACTCTACTCTGTTAAAATATTTTCTTCTAACAAACGACGATAATTCTTGGGTTCGAAATCCATTTACAATTACAGTCACACCAGTCGCATTAGTAGTGCAGGATTATGAGTATCTGATTGATATGACGTCTGACTCTCAACTGAAACAAAACTTTAATGAACTTTCACTAAATGATTTTTGGAGCAGCCTAATTCACAAGTACCCGAATATTGCAAAACGAGCAGTTCATGTTCTTCTTCCCTTTGCTACAACGTACCTGTGCAAAACGGGATTTCATATTATGCTGCAACGGAAATAAAATATAGGAATAGATTTGATGCTGCACCTGATATGAGGATCCGACTCAGCAACATCGTAATATTAAGCGGATATGTGACAAAAAGACAAAAACACCGTTCTCATTAAAAAAAAGTTCTTTTGTCAAATTTTATAAGAAAAAATGTGAAATGAAAGATGTTTTACTTTATCTAGATATGTTTTGTTCATTTTCTTCTTAATAAAATAAAAATATATTATAATTAAAAAATCTGATGTGGCCAACACGACTTTCTCCATATTTGGGGTATAGATATTTAAATCATTATGAATAGCATTATAAGGAAAAATTATTATTTCGTATCGTAAAAGAATACAGTCGTCCTTATTGCCATAAATTAGGTATATTTTGAATATGTTTACAGAATTCACTGCTACATGGTGGTGGCGCTGTATATTTTAAATTAAGAAAAAGCAAAATATCTCTGAAATGGATGGTTCTATGAAAATATGTTTTAAACAAAACTTGGAAGAAATATTATTCTCTAAAACTTTGGTCCTCACGAAGATTATCAATAATGATGTTTTTAAGGAGATATTTGACGGAAACCGAAAAACCGATTATTTATAAATAATTCCTAAACAATAACTGCTATGGAAAATTGTTTCAAATAGAAGTTGTAGGAAATTACATTCTCTATAACCTTTGTGTAGAATTGTATACACAATAATAATGTTTTAACAGAGAAATATCGCAAAAACCGAATCGGGTTTCGAATAAACCTCGACTTCTGGTTAACCAGTATTGTCCAAAACCTAATCAGCTCTTTGTGCTCATGCTAAAGTGTTATATATGAAGTTTGGTAACGATATGGCAGGTACTTTTTGAGTTAGAGCACCCACAATCACATACAGACATCATTCCGAAAATAGTCTAAACGTGTTCTAGGGACCTCAAAATGTGTATTTCCGTTGAAATCTCGAAGTTAATTTTTTTCGTGATCACAATACTTTCCCATTACTATGTATGGAGAAAGTAAAAAGTGTTCCGTGGTCAAATAAGTTTGAGAAACGCTGTGCTAGAAACTTGAAATTTGGCAGGATTATAGGGTTTTCGTCACAACCAAAGGAAAAAATCCTAAATTGTTTAAATTCCAATTCTGAAGGGCCATTTTGACCCAATTATTGTCTCATAAGAAAAGCACATAAAACAGTATAGAGGATTATATATTTAATTATTTCCAGTCAAGGCTCGAACTCGGGACTTAAACTATCAGAAAGAATAGAAATTGTAGTTTCTTATTTTTTGAGAGAGAATTCAAATCTGAGTATAATTAGCGTAAATTTATAGATTTTATCGGAAAAAAGTGGCAATTTTTCTGGGTCACAACAATTGGCTGCTGTGGCAACGAGCTCAATGTGTAAGCTTTTAATGGAAATCAGAGGATTATATTATAATGCCATTAATATTAAACTACTACCAATGAAATAAATCCCCCAGTTTTGGGGGTTTTGCCCCAATATTGCTCCCTATGATGACAAAAATGATAAGGTAGCTCCCTATGAGCTACAGACTTAATTTGGCATGATTAGAGGTTTTGGGTTACAACCGATGGATAAAATGCGAAATCGTCAAAATTCCAATTTTAAGAGGTTACTTTGCTCCATTTTTTCCCCGTACGAGGATAAAAATTATGAGGCACTTTCAGATGAGCTAGATACTTGAACTTGGCAAGACTAAAGGCTTTTTGTCACAATCTATGGAAAAAATCCAATATTATAAAAATTTCAATTTTTAATGGGCTGTTTTGCCCTATTATTGCCCCATATGAGATTAAAAATTATAAAAATTTGAAATTGTGAAAATTCCAAATTTTAGGGGCTATTTTGCCCCGTACGAGTATAATTATTGAGAGATCGTTTCAGATGAGTTAGAACATTGAAATTTGGCATCATTTTAGGTTTTTGGAGACAACCGTGGAAAAACTCTGAAATTCTAAAAATATCATTTTTTTGGGGCTGTTTTGTCCCATTATTGCCCCAAACAATGATAAAAATAAGGCACTTTCAGATGAGCTTGAAATTTGGCATGGTTATATGTTTTTGACAAAACCAATGGGAAAAATACAAAATTGTAAAAATTCCAAATTTTAAAAATGCTTGCATAAAGCAAGCACTGCCTTCTAGTAATAACTATTTATGTAAACTTAATGGTATTTATTAGTGATTTTTAGTTTCCAGAATGTTGTAGGCCTAATCACAATGTGTTTCTTATTTTATTCCTCTTTCTTCATTCACTATATGTTTTTAGATTGTTGTGTAAAAGCATGTGGTGCAGTTTATATTAACCCTTGGAATATGAAGAGGGCCTCCACTGTAATAAAATTTACAAAACTTTGAAAAGCTACATTGTCAATAGTCGTATTATAAGCAAGCAGACATGGTTTTAATTTGACTGTATACACATTCCTAGTTTGAACAATTATCTTTGGCAATGGCCATGAACTATGATAAATGGGAGGCTGAAATTAAATTGTATGTGATAAGGGTGATGTGTCAGAATATTTGGAGTTAAAACATTCTTGTTGATATTATTTCTGTAAATCTGCGAGTAGTTTGTGCTCTTATTGTAACATGAATCAGGACCTGCAAACAGTAAGGATAAATGTGAAAAAAGTTCCTTTGTGAACATTTCTGCCTTTATAGTAATTTAAAACAATGTAATATCAGATTAAGTAGTTATGAAAATTGTGTATTTATATTCATATGACATCTTTAAATATATTAGAATATCTATAAAACATTACTATGACTTACTACCCCTTGTTAGTATAAGGGACTGAAAATCTCTTGGTATTCCTAGGGTTAAGGTAAATTTATTTTCTAGTTTGTCTTGAAAATATACTTATATGCAGGAGTATTTTATATGTAAATACGGTATTAGACAACATTCCTCCTATCATAATAATGTTTGTAGATACTACAAGCACTGCAATAATATATCATCCAAAGCGAAAGTAATGGCACACATACTTGATTTCCACAACATCAAAAGGGCGGTAGCTTTCATGTAGAAAAAACCTCACTTTTTCTACGACGTGAGAAAGGTTAACTGCATTGTTGGGACCTCGTGCATAAACCATCCATTTGTGGGTTGCTTGATCTTCTCTTTCGCAAGAAGGTATCCGCCGCGACACATTGCCCACTATAATCCTAATGAAAATATATAAAATTTCACTTTGCAAGCCAAATAAAGGTATTAATATTAAATTACCAAAAAAATAAACCACTAGCACAAATGAAATTGATAGAAAATATGTCATTATATGGCACCCTGAAAAATACTAATTGAAATGGTTAAAATATTAAATCAGATTAAGAATACACTGTAAAAATACAAATTTAACCTTTCAAAACCTCACGTGCCTCTTTGGCACCATAAAATGAAGTTCCTCACAGCTGTGTGGCACTGTTTGGAATCCCTTCATTCCGAAACTGCTTACAAGGTTTTCTCTGTCATGGAATGGGGGGAGTGGGAAAAGCCATCCCAAAAGAAAGACATTATCTCAGGCACAGGCATACATGCCAAAGTTCTAAAGATTATGGAACGACAGACCTCACACAAAGAGGAAAGAAAAACTTGAGGGATTTTGTGGTGTAAGACCTAGTCTGAGGTTTGGGACCTACTTTCACAATTCAATGAGCGATAAAAGTAACCTCATTAGGATGCTTCATAACCCGCAAGGGTCTCCCAGTGTGTTTCCTTATTTCCCTTTCAGCTTCCATGTTTTGTGAGCTACCTTATTCAGTTGTTTGTGAATCACCAAAAGTTCATGATAGAAGCAGTTTTTCCAGATTTTTTTCATGAATACAATGCTTTCTCCTATATTACGTATGGAGAAAGTAAAAATAGATACCTCTGATTTATCTTCACATGAGACCCTCTGGTTGGGCTAGTTGCAGCTTTAGGTTCACTTTTTGATACAGGTGGAATGTACCGAGGAACCTTGGTAGGTAGAGTAGGATCCACTCCAGCCATTCCTTTGTCTAAAGGTTCATCCATGTCAATTAGACTAACTTCACCCAAGGCCCACCTCTTGAAGTTATCTGGACGGGTCTTACGCATCAGGCCTGCTACAGCTGGGTGTAACAAGTGCTTGCCACTCACATTTATAGACCAATCTCCCTAAATATATCAATTTAATGGTTAATATTATGGTACATACAAGAAGTAATATCTTAGAACTAAGAATCGGGTAAAGAACCAAATTGATAAAATTAATATAAGAATTTTAAATTGCTATTTCATGAACTATTTGTTCTAAAATTGTTCAAGTACATGATGCACAATGAATAAGAGATTTACAAACACCAATGTTCACTTGGATATTATCAAGTTCATTTTATGGCTGGTAATGACTTCTTAGAAAAACCCTCAGGGATAATCCAAGCCATCCTCCCCACTGTCAACCTAGCACTTCCAAAGATTTAAATACCTTCTCTTTCAAAATTTGTATAATATTTAACTGATTGTAAGCCGACCTTTTTTTACTTTTTTACCTCCTTAAAAACTGCCACTTAGCTTAGAATCGAGCCTTAAAAATTGAAATAAATGTTTCGATAAATTCACTCCCGAGCCATCTCTAGTATGTGCGAGCATAATCCTAAGATTACCCGAGCCAACCGTCATTTCCTCATACCCATGCAAGCATAAATTTTTGTCATTTACTTTGGCGAGTTTTTCAGTTTTTTTAATAATCCCATAATGGGACGAACTCATTATTCTGCAGACTTTAAAAGAAAAGTGACAGCATATGCAGAAGAAACATCAAATCTTGCTGCACAATGGTGCTTTGGGATTGATGAATCAAATGTGAGACGTTGAAGAAGACAAAGAGAGAAACCGGGATATTTTTGTTGCGAGATTAGATATAACTGGGACAAATTACATTTTAGTAAAAACTGTACTGAATGCTTGAATATAACCTAATTTGTGTTGTTGTAATTTTAGTTGATACCTTTTTTATTTAATTACTAGGCTGATGCTCACCAAACACCCTCCCCCCCCCCCCTAGTTCACTGTTTCTTCGTTCCTACCATGTACCTATTGGATTTAGATTAGTTTAACGGGAATATGTTTTGAATATGAGTTTAATGAATATATTTTATAAGGGATGTTTTTAATAACAAATTAAGAAAATTAGTTGAATAACTCAATAAAAAATTAACTTGGCTGAAATTCCAGAGATTAAAAATGGCTGAGGTATAGAGCATTAAAGAGAGAGACAACCAGAAATAGGATTTTAGTAATATCGATAAAAATGTAAATAACATGAATACTGTGTTCGATTTATTTGCATTAAATTCATATCTTCTGTCATTTTCAGCAAGTTTTAATCTTATTTTTCATCTTTAAGCCTTTATTTAAGTGCATATGCATGGAAATCACTGAGGACAACAATACCGGTAACCATGGAATCTTATTATTGAAATGTTAAAAAATTTACCAAAACTCAAGTATAAATTCAAAATATGAGTGAATTCGAATGACAGTGAGTATTCGACGGTAAGAATAAGAATCGCCATTCATTTTGGTGTGTTTTAGCGCTAATTTCGTGTCAATAACTTAATTTTAAGATATTTTAAAGAGTAAAAGAATGAAAGCCTTCAAACCAAAAAGGTGATTTTTACGTGTTATCTTATGGGAAACGACATTCATCCTCTGGAGTCAAACCCGTGACCTTTTTAATAATAATGATAATAATAATTTATTAATCGCAAACAGGATACCCCAATTACATGTGATATAATAACAACATAAAAGAAAACACAAAAAAGAACACTATGACAACAAAATTTTCCATACTTTTCTCTGAAGAGAAGGCAAGGAGTCAAAAAGTCTATATCATTAGCCCTATTCAGGACATTGTTTGCTGACCTCATAATTCAAGATAAATTTTCAAATTTACCAACATCAACTCTCCCACACAAATCGCGGAAGTGTGTGTATGTCTTGTACGTCAGGAAGGAACATGAATATTAACACCACTTAGGAGATCTTTCGAGTCAAGAGCTCCAATCACTATATGATGAAGGAAAATCACATCAGCTACCTTTTGCCTTAACTCAAGAGGAGGCGATTTGAAATTCTTACATAAATTCGTATAGCCACCTTTATTAAATAAAGGACCATTATTTCTGAAACACAACCATTTAATGAAGCGCATCTGGACTTTCTCAATAATGTGTATAAACGTAGTGTGATGCGGATTCCAAATCACACTACTGTATTCAAGAATTGGTCGTACAATAGTACAATAGGACCGAAGGAGTGTTTCAACAGAAAAATTGGGAAGGGAATTACGCTTTAAAAAGCCAAGAAGGCGAAAAGCTCGAGAGCAAAGAGACCTAATATGAGGTCCAAAGTTTAATTGAGTGTTAATTGTAACACCAAGATCAGTAATGGTGCTAACACAATCAAGCTGGATACCGTTAAAACAATTCTTCTTTAAAATGAAAGAGATTACCTTACATTTAGGTTTGGAAATAGGTTCCAGGTGCTACACCAGATAGAAAATCTATCAAGGTCATTTTGTAATTTTATACAGTCATCCTTTGTGGTTATCACAGTCAAAATTTTACAATCATCCACATAGAGAAGGCAGTCACAATTAAGAAAGTCGGGCAAGTCATTAATAAAAACATAAAAAGAAGTGGATCAATAATGGATCCCTGAGGCACACCAGATGTTACACTAAAGGAAGAGGAAAGAGATCTATCGATGGCCACCCTTTGGGATCTATCACTCAAATACAAACGAAGTAGTTCCAATAAATTTCCACATATTCCAAAAGAGATGAGTTTCTGAATCAAATAACCATGATCTACCTTATCAAACGCTTTAGCATAGTCGATATAAATAGAGTCCGTTTGGGACCTAGCACGTAATGAAGATACAACTTGACTAACATGGACAGCTAGGTTAGTTGTTGTAGCACGATGGGGGAGAAAACCATGTTGTTGTTGGGAGGATAGAAATTGGCCGATAGTTATGAACGTTTGACTTGCAACCGGTTTTTAAAACGGGTGTAACAATGGCTTCCTTCCACATCTGTGGAAAAGAATAATATTGCAAAATTTTAAATAAATGAAATAAAGGATAACTAAGTTCCGCTGCACAAGCTTCCCAAATAATAATGGGGACACGATCTCTACCACGAATAGCAGTTAAAAAATACTACTACGAATAGCAGTTAAAATCTCACCTTTAGAGAAACAAAGAGAGAAAAGAGGATCCAATTCGTTAAAAGCCAGACCATTAACATTAGACAGGGGCAGAGGAACACTAAAAAAGGAGGAAAAATAATCCGAAAACAAAGCACAAGCCTCTTGGCTAGTACTAGCAACACGATCGTCATATGTGACAGAAGAAGGAATTCTATGGAAACCCCTTTTTCTTCTCATGAACCTCTAAAAAAGTTTGAGTTCTTCCTTTAGAGATAAATCTATACCCTTTAAATAGGAGTTACACTCTGAAAGTTGAAGGTTCTTAAACAAACTTCGATGGAAAGAAAATTCCATACAATCAGACTAGAGAGTGCTTCCAACGGCAAAAAGATCTAAGCTTAGCTTTTAATGCAGAAATTAGTTCGCCGTCAAAACAGACGGGACACTTTAAGGCATTCACTCTTAATGTAGGCACACAGTCAAATAAAGCACTATCAAGTAAAGAGTAAAAAAGTTCACAGCACTCAGCAGCAGAGGAAGCACCATCAAGAAGCACCCAAGGGCAGTGGAGAAGGGTCTCCTTAAGCTTGGTAATATCTAGACACTTCCAACTGAACTGCACTCGATGCGACTTCTTCATTCGCCTAATCGGGTTAAACTGAGCTTCTAATAAGAGCGGGGTGTGGTCAGATAATATGTCACTGCAGTTACTTAAGTTCAATACATTACCAGAAAACTCAAGTGTTCCCTTTAGCACAGAAAATAAGGTCAAGAAAGTTGTTGTTATGCGTGGGGAAATACACAGGCTGTTTGAGCTTAAATTCGTCCATCAAATCAAGGACATCATATAACTGCGTTCCACCACGACGAGAAACTGGGGATAAGGAATTAGTAAATGGATCAACAGCCCAGGAGACTTCACAAAAATTAAAATCACCTAGCAGTAGAAAGGTGTCATTGTCATTTAACTCAGCCTGCAATAGCTCAAAGGAGGAATGCAGTGCTTAAAATTTGTTTTAGTTATAACGTAAAGATTCATCAACATTGAAATCCCAAGAAATTTCAGGCTTCTAAGTTTATTTCTAATTGAGTTATTCACAAAATTAGAGTGTTACACATCATGATGACCATTATGATTTTATAATATAGAGAGATGAATTGAAAAAGTCAGGGCATTCATACTTTTCGGTATTTTTTTCATGATAAATGCTGGAAAACCAGACGTCTGTACACCCAACATGGAATTTTTCTTGCATGCTCTTGTGAAAAGTGGGGCTCGGCTTACAATCGATTAAATATGGTACTTGAGTCCTCCATATGCACCCTTAATGCAGTGTAGTCCAATACCTTCACCACTCACCAGCCCCAGACCTTTGGAAAACTGATGCCCTCCTGGGACACCATGAAATCTAGGTCCACAATTGCTCATCAATATAATGGCAGCATTGTTTATAGCAATACTGATAGAAGTGCTAACCTTTTTATACGAAACTGATTTATCATATCACAATGATACTGACAATGTAACGCAATGTCTTTGCCGTTAAATGATAAATAAGTGACATACGAAATTATAGAAATGAATGCTTACTATGTGTGGGTATATAAGAAAATTACTGAATATGAGGAGGAAAACCTCCCTGGATGTTATATGCATGTATTTATGATATATGAAGGTGAAGAAGTGCTAGACGGTGAAAGAAACATCAAGTTTGGAGGAAAAATTATAAGACTAGAATGAAACAGGAACATAAGTATGTACTAGCTATTAGTACAAGTTTCAGTCTGTAAATATCTAGGATGAATCATATCATGAGATTTAACATATGTAACAATGAAATAAGGACTAGAATAGTAAAAGCAAAATCTGCTTTCAGAAGAAAGAAACCCCTACCCCTATGGGATAAACATATGAAGATAAATGGAAGAAACTGAGAAATTGGTATGTATGGAGCTGAAACGTGGACAATAAAGAAGAATGATACAAAATAATTGGAAAGCTTCAAAATGTGGGCATGGAGATGAATGCTGAAGATAAAATGGGCAGATAGGATGAAAAACACGGAAATACTTAGCAAAATAAAAGACAAACAAGTGATTATAGAACTATAGAGGAAGGTGACCTGTATTGCACATAAAATTATTCACATTCACCTTGTGACAACTTAAAAGTAGAAACATACATAAAAGCTAATAGGTACAAATATGCTTTTACCAAAAATAATGAAACAATAAATGATAAAATATTTTTCATTTGGATTTTGTTACCATTACATATTTATAGTTCCGCATAGGTATTGTACAACTACACAAATACACACACTAAAGTCTTAAGCTAGAATATACAGGAATTGTGTAAATACTGTATTGTCTTTCTACAAAAAGATTGCCCATACCTGGGACGTCCTTGCACCATAGTATGACGTTATAACAGCAAAGCGAAGAAGATGCTGAATCCTTAGTACTTCATATAGTCTTTCCTCAATTTGTTCTATTTCTTTCATCCGTAATTCGATTTCTTTATTAAATTCACGCAGCAGCACCTTCGTCGTCTTAGTTAGTTTATCTTCTGACGGAGCTTGATGAAATGAAAAAATTTTCCCTTATAATTATGTAAACACATCCTTAACTCGAGAGGGAGAACATTGTGGTATATCTACCATGACAATCGTCAATATACTTAAAAGAATACAGTAAAACAATTTATAAGTTTAAATCTCAGAGAAAAATGGTTTTTAGCAGTTGTTTACTATAGTAATATTGGTAATTTGACATAGAAGAATCTAAAGGATGAATAAACAGTTAACATGCAAGACAGATGGAAAATTTCTTAATGCTGAAGGAGAAGCAATCTATGGAAATTACGTCAGGTTTTTATTTTAAAAAAACCTTGTATAATGTTGTTTTAGTTACGCTAAATAATGTTTTTTAAATTAAGTGTTTTCTACTGACCATTTTCACTCTCAATATTTCCTTGCTTATGACGATTCTCCGGCTCAAACTCTTCTGAGTTTTTTCTTTTCCGGTTCGACATAATTTCGAAGTAAAAGATGTTCTCAACTTGTGCACAAAGTTGCAATAACTGTCACCTCTCAAAACAATTTAACATCCATAGTTCGCATTATGCAACTTTGTATTTCAGCGATGTTGCCAAGTTTAGACGAACATCCGAATAAACACGTTCTCATTTGAACTATGGAATTTTATGATGACAATGAATGATTTACTACCGTCTGAAAAATATTGAATAGTTAAATTCTGATTATCCAAAAAAAGACTAATATTAGGTTTACTGGGTTTACTATAGACTCCCCACTCTCGATGGGTTGTTGACATACATGTGGCGCCAGGCTATCAGTCAGAATGAGAACTACGGCATGCGGTGACATTTACCTACCCAATTACCGCCTAAATGTGTAGTCCAATCAAAGTAGCACGAAAAAAGGCAAATGGCGGAAATAATTTACAAAAAGATAAAATGTTGCATACATACTCCCGAAGTCTACACAAGTGAAAATCAAAAGAGTTCCCCTCAGTCCGAGTGCCGCTTCAACCCCTATTTTCAAATAAACCACCCCCGTGAGGTGACCCGGCACTGGTTTTTCGCAATTATCTGATAAAAGGTACATTTGAAGATAAAAGTGTATATAAACGAAAATGTTGGGAAGAAAAGTTTGAACAAGAAAGTCTATGTGCATTTTTGCCGTAGAAGTTATAGTTCTTGAGTAATCCAGGCTTGAAGTGGAGGGTGAGTTCGAGCGCGCAGCGATAAATTCGCTTCTCGCGCTGTTTTTTTGCAAATAATTCAAAAACGGCTACTTTCTCATTGAAAATGCACATAACTGAAATTGTAGAGCGGAAAATTCTCTATTGGAATAAATGAAGGCTCTATAATCGTAAATATTCTTGGTTACTAGGTAAATATAAATATTAACTTAGTAACTCCAGAGAAGGTAAAGGGTACGTCAGCTATTTCAAACTTCATCCGAATAGTTATTTATTATATTCACTTCCACGCCCTTGTTTACATTTGTTCAACAATGCTTTGTTGAAAAATACATAGCTACAATTCTTTCCAAGAAGGAAATATATAACTACTATTCTTTCCAAAAAGTTTGGGGAGTACGTGGGAGTACAATAGTAAACCTCGGTAAACCTGTTCCCCAAAAAAATACTCCTGAAAGATGTCATAATATTAAATGCTAATTTAATGTTGGCTTAGGTCTGTTATTAGTCGTCCAAGATCAAAACATGCGCCTTTTAAAATGATTTAGCAATTAAAGCAACAACAATATTACATTTATTATATCTCGTTTGACTGTTGCTAACCCATGACTGATTGGCCGGTCTCGACATTTACAAACCCAATCTCCGGACGTGGAGGGTTTCCGTGGTTCCGGGCGAGGCGAAGGGCGCGGTAGCGCCCGGAGGCGACTACCCATTAAAACAAAGCGAGCCGAAGGCTCGTAAATATATCCTTTCAATGTTATATCCTCTTGACTGTTGCTAACCCATGACTGATTGGCCGGTCTCTACATTTACAAACCCAATCTCCGGACAACGTGGAGGGTTTCTTTGGTTCCGGGCGAGGCGAAGGGCGCGGTAGCGCCCAGAGACTACCCATTAAAACAAAGCGAGCCGAAGGCTCGTCAATATATCCTCTCAATTTGCGGCGTAACAGCCAAGTGAATATAACATTTAATAAAAACACGTTTCTAATAGCGACGATGTATTTTTGTCTTGGACGACTAATAACAGACCTGTTCCTAAATGCTCTTTATTACAGTAGTATATATGATAAACGAGTTCATTTAATATATCATTACAATTAATAGGAATATTTTATCATTCGCATCATCGTAAGATATGAAACATTTCACTACACTAATGTATGTCATTATAATTATAATAATTTTTGTGATAGTAGAATTCTCTATACTTCAAATATTCTTTTTTCAAACAGTCAATTAAGAAGTAATTTAAAATGTTGAAACTACTTACTTTTACAGCTTGCTTGGTCAATGTTGGCTCTTGAATTCCGCCAGTGAATCTGCATCCAAAACACTTGTCCAACGAAGCACGATTTCTCATGATTTCTTTGATTAAACAATTTGAATATAACACAATTAAATTGGACCACTAATTATCAGTAATCCATTTACAGCCATCACTGTTTATCTGCAACTTCAATTGAACCAAAATGTCTCTCAACGAGTATACATACATTTGCCAATATAATTAAACGAAATTATCTATAAAGATATAATATTTATTTTTCAATTTTTTAATTAAGCGCTGTGGAGTATTTATTACTATTCAAGTTTTAATGTTACACTAGTATAGTTCTTCAAAAAACATTTACTGTTGACTTAAATAGTATGTGAAATTTATTTTCTCCATCGATTCAATTTAAGAAAATATATCTGTTCCATGTTTTAGGAATGGTTTTTATTCTTTTAATCACAAATAATTTCTACTTTTTTTATATTTTTAGAAAAAAAAATTCCACTTGACCGATTTGGTCTCATGAGAAAAATGAACATTTTATCAACGGGCATTAATTTAGGCATCATTGTCAAGAAAATCAGAGAGGGATTCTCTGCTCAGCACATTTGTTGCGTAACGTCCCAAGTAATCCGTGAAGTCTCTGTTTCCCTTGATTTTGGCAATTTGCATGCATGTCCTACCTCTGTCATTTCTTTTCATAATAAAATTGCTGAAGGACTCCATGCTGAGAACAGAGTTCGCGTAGCCCAAAATTTCTTTCAATACATCGCTTCGACGATGGATGGCCGACATGTGCAAAACTGAATCTCCGCGCGAATCAGGTTGCGTAAGGATTTCTTCGATTGCATCAATGGATGAGGTGTTATTAAGCAATCCCCAAGTTTTCATCAACAATTCCAAGTTTCCCTTTAGGACAGCGACGGTGAACACGTTTTCCTGACGTGTGTTCCTTCCAAACAAGAACGTGTGCATTAAGTCCTTTCCCAAAGCATTTTTGGCATAATTCCATAGCTTATTCAGCAATTCCATATTGTCGCCGTGCGCAGCCTTCAGTATTACGTTCGACCCATCATTGGTTTTCTTCAAAAGGAAATTTTGAAGACTTCGAGCGTCCAACGTTCTTACTGCAAAATACCATATTTGGTTGAAGACCTCTAGTTTTCCCTTTTTAACTGAAGAATGCAAAGCTGTTTCTCCTTCTAAATTTTCCTTCAAGAGAAGTTCCCTCAAGTGCTGGTTATTTAGCTTGGATTTCGACAAATCGCACAACTTTTCCGCAATTTTAACGTCGCCGTTGAGAGCTGCTGTGTGCAGGATGCTGTCGCCGGATTTGTATTTGTCGGTTTCCATTAGAAATTCTTCGAGTTCCCTTTCAGACAAATTGGATGACGCGAAATCCCACACTTGATCTATTACCTCCATCGAATACTTGGAAGCGGCGGCTTGCAACACAGTACGACCTTTGTCATCCTTCTCGAATAGAAACATTTTGAGATATTGCTTGGATAAAACGCTTTTGGTCAAAATCAAAATCTCTCTTATGATACTCACGTGGGACTTATAGACCGCAGCGTGCAGTATTGTCCCGAAGCCGTCGTCGGGTTTCAAAAGCAGCATCCTGAAACTATCCTCGTCTAAATGTTCTTCCGAAAGGAGGAACAAAGTCTTGAACGTTCTCTTGCGATTATTCTTCGTCGCCCATAAAAGGGGTTTTTCTCCGAACATGGTTTGTTCTAGCAGAAGAGACACCTTGGTTTTGTTTGTGCATTTATGGTAGTAGTGCTCGAAAAACGACCTCATTGTGAGGACGTTGTCTTGTTTCACAGCCAATTGAAAAGGGCTCAAGCCGTCTTTTTCCCTTTGGTGGAGTAGCTGCTGCATGGTGACGCGGGACATGTTTCTTTCGGCGAAATCGAGCAGTTGTTTGGTACCCTTTTCCGAACCATTCCTGCAAGCAATGTGGAGTACGTTGCGACCATCCGCGTCCAACTTCAGGATGCTGTTGGAAATCGTGACCGGAAAAGTGTTCACGTAGTCGAAGAACAGTTCCATTATGGCCCACAGTCCTTCTTTGGCCAACAGATGGAAATTCGAACCAATGACTTCTTCGCAGTTGGTTAAATACTCCATTTCTTTCAGGAGATCGATTGAAAATTTTGCGGTCAATCTTTTACTTTCCAGGAGACCGTTTACAAACTTCCTTATTATGAAGAAATTTTCCTCCGTCATGACGTTTACAAGCCAAATCTTTTGCACGGATTCTTTTTCTACATTTTCTATCAGCCATTGGCTGAAGAAATATTCTGCAAACGTTTCATCACGGAATTCATGCATGTCATCGCCTTTCAACAGCCCTATTTCTGACATAACCTTCTTGAACCTGCGAGGAGGTATGGCACAGGTTAAAATATCAGCTCTATTCGGAAAGAATTTTCTCACTGCTGCATTTTGATGCATGCGATAAACTTCAGCAAAATCGATGGCTTTCTCTGGGTCCTTCGCTGTCTTGCCTGTTCCGCATTTAGGAAAATTACTGAATTTGTATTCGACGATGAGTTCATAAACTTTGAAGAGTTTTGTCTCTAGAGTGAAGTTGAATTTACAGTTTGAAACAGCTTTTGCTAGCATCCTGACATTAAGTTCATCTCGAAGAAATACATCTCCGTGCTCTTTTAAAACATTTTGAAAAACTTCCACCAGATTTTGGGCGAAATACCTTAAATCTAATCGATCGACCATTGCCATAGCTTCAGACAAAATTTTCTCTTGAATAAATATATTATCTTCATTTTCTTCCAACAATGCAACGATTCTACCCACTGAATCAGATAATTCTTGGACGTTCACTTTATTGTGGTCAATTTTAATTTTATCTATCGATAGTGCAATGCCTCTTTTCGCGCACTTCAGTTTATTGCAGAATTGGGACACTGAGTTTTCATTTTCCAAAATTTTTAACTCCTCCTTCCATTCCGTGCACAGCATTTCAATGTTCTTCGTCATTTTACGAACTATTGAAAAAGTAGAAGTTATAAATTGAAGCGTTGGTATGTAATTTTAGCACAAAAGAAATGTTATCAAATTGTTACCGGTGTATACGATAATTCTGAAAGATTTCTGTCTTTATTTTGACACTATATGACAAACATGTGACTTGGACATCGAGATAAAAATGTTTTAAAAAGAAACTAAAATTCGCCACTCAGGTTGTAGCAGCTACGAACTAAAGTTTCTCTTAGCCGAGTAAAATTTGGTTGTCCAAGAACTTTTGTTTTGGATTAATAAATTTCAATCTTCACCCAATCTTATTACCTCCTAAATTTGGAGTTTCCTGGTTTGTTTGTCTTGAGTTCAATATACTGGAGAACTATAACAGAGAAAAAACAGAAATACACAAAACGAAAAAATATATATATAGGTAATGATCGAAAGTACAAAAAAACTAATGCTTAATAATTCCATTTTCAAAAGGAAAATTTTTAGGAAATTTTAAATGACAGAATTAATTCTGGAATTATGTACATTAAGCCAAAACAAACAATTCGTATTGTTTGGAAGTATAAAATTTTTTTATTATACATTGATTATCTGAAAGATTCTATTATGAACACAATCATAAATACTTGTTGAAATAAAAAATCAAACTATTTATTATTGTCATAATCTATATTCATATATAAACTCAATAGTGAACCAATCTGCATACTGTATATTGGAATTCAAAGTCATTCTACGTTTATTTTTTTTTGTTATCAAACTTCTTCCTTTTCCGCTGATAGATTTCATTTTAACTCCATGCCCAAAGATTGGATAACTTATCGAATTTGTTGATTCACTTCTAAATCTATAAGATATGAATGATGTATTTGTCGATTACTAAGGATTGAGCTGATTTTGAACAAGCCTATCAAATAAATTTTTTTTCAGTGGGTACGAGGCCCGGTATCTACAAGCGGACATTATGTACGTAAATACGAACATACTGTATCATTATACTGCGTACGTATCGGCGTATATACGATAAACGAACGCTACCTGTAGACGGCATTCAAAGTAAAAACTGTTGGAGATTTTCTCATGGACACGCCCTCCTAAAATTTTTCCTTACGTCATATATTTTTTAAAAAAATAGTACTTATAAGAAGTCAGAAAATTCTTCCGTTGCTCAGATTCTGAGTCATTCCGAAAAAAAATGAACTATACGATCTCTCGGATAATTACATCGAGTTCATAGAAATTTTTACATAGCAGATATTTAAAAATTTTATTTCGGAATTCTGGCATTGAATAATTGTGTTGAGATAAGAGCATTTCCCAGTCACTCACTAAAAGTCATCACGAGAGTTAAAGGATATTAAAATATTAAAATTTCCCTTAACATTCAAGCTAAAAAGGGGTACGTAAACGGTCCGTCTGGGGAATATGTGACGCAGACTCCAACGAGACGATTGGAAATCAATACATTACCTGTTAAGATAAAGACTAATAACGTGGTGCTATGTCACTGACTCTGGATTATGAAGTTAACGTGAACTCTTTAGAGTTAAACATGATTCAACAAAAATGTTAAGGATTAAAAGAAATGTAACCGATGAATGTAACTGATAAAGATATACCAAGAATATTTTATCCAGCAAAATACCTTTAAAAATCATTGTGCTCTTTTAAAAAATGTTAGTTAAGTTGATTCTTACAATAAGAAATTAGTTTGCACGATTCATTAATTATGTGAACATTTAAATATCCAGGTTGCTAATAATATTATAACCATTCTTTTTCAATTCAACGACACTAAAAATCGTGTAACGATCACTTTCCTTATATTCGCCATAAGAAAAATTCAAAGATTCTTTGGTGTCATCAAACGCAAAATTCATCGTTATCCTTACAATCAATATGGAAAATGTGCTTTCTATAGTAAAAACTTATTGCTGTCGTAATCAACCGGTTGGTTACACGTATCATAATAAGGCAAAGAAACACCGGAACTAAGAATCGAGGAAAAGATAGGAATGAGCTAAATGAACCTGGCTCGAAAAACTCAAAAATTAATTTTGAGCACACCTTCTGGCTTGGATGTAATTGATGACCACTTCTAGCTTGGACGTAATGGTCGAGAGGGATTAACGAAGAATCGAAGTCATAAATTACAACAATTCAATTTTCAGGATACTGCTTATTTTGTATGAAGTACATTAATATCGAACGCATACTGATTGTGAGATAAAGAATCAAATTCCTTCGAGAACGATTTATCATTGAATTTAAGTGCCTTTAAAGTTGCGCCACACCGAGACTTCGTTTTAAAACGGATCTCTAGTGAGCAATGAGTCTAAGAGGGTTAAAAAAGCAATTTCTTATCAATTCGGGGCTCTTAACGTATGCCTATATCCAAGATGGCCAGATAATGCGGTTTGAATTAAGAAATCTTTCAAAAAAAGATAGACATCTTCTCCTTCTAAGTTCTGAATAAAATGTCACAAAAGGTTAAGTATTAAAGAAAATCGCTGGCGAATCAACTAAGTATTGATTTTTCAGGTGAGAGTTGGTATGGGCTAATTTTGGATGGGGGGCCCCACGACGGGACACCAGAATGGGAGAGATACCTTCTACACCATGGGTTTTCAACCTTTTTTTACTCGCGTACCGGTTAGAGTTTTTTTTTAGTGGTCGATTACCCCTTGTTAGAACATTTTTTTATGGTCGGGTACCACCAAGTACATCTCATGTAAAATCTTACTGATCGATATTTCATCACGTATTTGGCGTATTTTTCTGTTTTATGACGATATTATATGACGTTACGTCGCAACTTTTGTTTGCGAAATAATGCCAGAAGGAAAAATTATAATCTTTAAGACTTTCCGCGTACCCCTTCAAAATTATTGACGTAGCCCTAGGGCAGTGATGGCGAACCTATGACACGCGTGCCATAAGTGGCACGTAAGACGATTTTGGTTGGCACGCCAACGAAAGGCGAAAACCAATCAAAGCATAGTATATCGTACTGATTTAGTGCCGCAAAAACATTTGTGTTATTTACTTCACTATTGTACGCATTAGTTTTATGGTTACAAATTTCAATCTCTTATGTCTTTATCACGAATTTAATTTAGTTGGCACGTAAAAAAAATCAAGGACTTTTTTTGTGGCACGCGAGGCGGAAAAGATTCGACAAATTCGGTAACGTTGGCACGCGGGCAATAGAAGGTTCGCCATCACTGCCCTAGTGGTACGCGTACCACCGGTTGAAAACCCCTGTCCTACACCCTTACGTTCTACCATGAAATCAATGGAGCGGAGGTGGCCTATAAAATATTTGAAAAATAAAAAAGCACCTTTTACTCGGGATATAATGATACGAACTTACCAGTGGTCAAGAGGAAAGTTATTTCCAGATAATTTGGTTGATTTAACTGCCTGACTTTATACGGTGAATGTCGAGACGCGAGTGTTATTCACCCGGCACTCCCTACCTATGTACATTATATAGGAAGGATTCCTCTCGCTCAGATAATATATCTTTGTTGGCTCTGTAATCTGACGTATCCAAGGAATTTGATGGCTCATGGCATGACGTGTTGTCCTTTTATCGGTAGATAAAAAAAATCACAGGACTGGAATGATTTCTTATTTTGGTTCGTATTTCAAACAATTCGTTGAGTCCGATATCTGACGAAATTCCGTTGTAGGAGAACGGATTAAATTTGAAATAAAACAAATCAGACCTGATGATGACGAGTGTTCGTCGAAACCGACCGGATAAATTTGAATTTTTGGAAATAGTGCAAAGTTTATAAGAACGTGCACGATTTGCATTATTTCAAATTACATCCACCCCCCCCCCCCCCCCCCCCACCCACATATTACCCAAGTCTCAACTCTTCCGATTCTAGTGCAAGAAAACCGCCCTTAACGAAGCATCCACTTTGTTCTCGGAAACATTTTTGCTAGAGTGAATGGGGTAAGTTCCAGTACTTTGTCAGACATATTCTCAGGCCCTTTCAGAGATTCGGAGAGGTCCGGGCCACTTCCAGATTTTGAGGCCCATGGTCACAATAAAAATTTTTAATGAAACCCCTTTCAAATTTTATTTTTATCATCAAATGAAAATTAATTCTGATCCGAACAAGGAGGGTCTGACCCAGGGTTGCCAGATTTCCGAAACTATGTGCGGGACATTTTTTACTTGTCGCTAATAATACCGAAACTACTGCGTCGGTAATAATAAGAAATAAAATATTACCGAAACAGAATAATGTTGAAATAATACCAATACCTACCTTACTTTTGAAAGTGAAAACATTTATTTATTTACAATCAGTATTACGTAGTACAACCGCAAGGTTGACAATAACAAAGTTTTAGAAAAATCACAAAATATGAAAATATAACGCAAAAAGCACATATACTCGTAAAACAGAAAGGCAAACGTCTAGCCCTTTCTCGGAAAGCGAACTGCGCGGGGGTGAGTAAATCAGTCATTCTCTATTGAGCCAATGTTACACTTCCCCTTAAGCTTCCCTATCTATAACGGCCTTTCCTAAATCACTTGACTTTTCGCGCAGCTATGTGCCAAAAGCTTTCAATATGATTATACACCAACGCACTAACGCTTTTTATTTATAGTGGGCGCATTCAAATCTTAAAGTTTTAAAATGGTTTAGCGGGACATTTGAAAGTCGTGCGGGACGCGGGACAATTCTTTGTTGTGCGGGACTGTCCCGCGCATTGCGGGAGGTCTGGCATCCCTGGTCTGACCCATCTTGTTCCGTTTATTGAGATGTCATTTTTTCCCAAAATAAACAAGTCTCTGAACTTGGCCCTCCTTCAGCTCAAAGCACGGGCCAACTGGCTCTCCAGGCCTCCTCCACCGATTTGCCCTGTATACTCTATAACAGGGGCCTTCAACCTTTTCAGCCTTGAGGGCGCATTTGTGAATTCAGAGAAGTATTGCGGGCGCCAATTGGGGGTACATAGAAAAATAAAACTAAAAGAAATGGGTTAGATTCTTTGTTTATTTTCAAACAGATAAATATATTGATTTAAATACAAAATTTATTAATAATAAATAATGACAATCTTGATATTTTTAATGAGAAAATTGAATTTGTACTTCTTCGGCTAGCTTGTTGTAATCGGGAATGTAACTTGAACAGGCTGCTCGTAGGCAATCGTCAAGATGGTCATCAGTCAAACCTGACCGAAGCTTAGATTTAATGTGGCTCACAGTAGAAAACACTATTTCGCATAAATACGTCTATCCGAAACAAGAGAAAATTTTTATAACAATGCTCCGTAGCACTGGATATTTAACCTTATCAACAAGTTTCCAAAAGTTTTCCTTATTAAAATGAGCTTTTAAGGATATATCGTTTTGAAAGACAGTGATTTCTAACTGAAGCTCTTCAATTTTTACACTTTTAAATACTGAACTGATAGCAAAGCAAACTCAGTGACATTAATAGGCATGAATGGATTCAACGCGAATGTAACGAATGGTTCCAAAACACAGCACTCACTAAATCTATTATTAAATTCTTGTAGGAGGTTTTCAATATAACAAACGAAAGGACTAGGATCAAATTCCTCTTGTATATTTTCTACGATTAAATTCAAATTGGGGAAATACACCAACGAATTTCTAGCTATATGAGTTTTCCATAAATTTAATTTACTTTTAAATCCATTTACTGAGCTAATCATTTCAACAAGCTTACGATTTTTGCCCTGTAATTCTAAATTTGGCACATTCAATTTTTCGGTTACATCCGTCAAAAAAGCTAGATCTAGTAACCAAAGGTTATTCTCTAATTCAGGATACATTTCTTTTTTTGGCCCTAAGAATTCCTTAATCTCACTTATGAGGCCAAGAAAACGTTGTAAGACTTTTCCTCTGCTGAGCCACCTCACATCCGTGTGCAACAAGACATCTCCGTAAACAGCACCTTTATCACTTAAAAATGATTTAAATAAACGATGGCTTGTAGCCGACGATCTGACGGAATTTATAATTTTTGTTACAGTAGTAATTACATGCTGAAATTTCAACGCTTTTGCACACAGTGCTTCTTGATGAATGATACAATGATACGACAAAAGCTTCGGGAATGAATTCTCTTTGCGACACAAAGCGAGAAAACCGTTGTTACATTCAACCATTGAGGCAGCTCCATCGGTTGTAATTGCCACTAGCTTTTGAACAGGGATATTATTTTTCTGAATGTAACCATTAAAAACACCGAAAATATCTTCTCCTCTCGTTTGCGCAGGAAGAGGGTGTATTTTCAGGAATTCTTCCTTTACGGTGAAATACTCAAAAGCCATTTTTACAACAATTGCCAACTGATCGATATCAGTAACATCAGTGGATAAATCTAGTTGCAGTGATTCTAAATTTCTGGCAATGTTTTCTACTCTCCTCGAAATAGTTGAGCTTGAAAGGGGGATTTTGCTGATGGATGCAGTTATTTCACTTTTGTTCTTAAACTGACTGAGAAGCTTTGCTTCTTTGACTATTTCGCCGTCTTGGAATGGCTTCTGGAATGGCTTCTGTGTTAGAGTGAAAAAAGTTTCGTGTAAATAAAAAAATAGGGTTAAACAAAGACTAATGACATTTATACGTAATTTTGCCTTCAAATCTAAACAGAAAAACGTTCCTTTGCGGATTGCCGCAGTACAATTTTCAATTCATTTGTCAACAGTTAAGATAACCCTCCTCACATATTTCTTAAATATTTTTAGCTTATTAAACCCAAACTTATAAAAATTTTCCTGAAACGCACTGCTAGTGCCAATGCTATTAAAAGGTCCAGAAATGGGATATCCCTGCAAAAAAGACGCAGAGTCTAAAATTTCCAATAAACTAAGGTCTTCAAATTCAGTTTTATATATGAATAATAATATATTTAACACAAACAGGTTTCCCCAGTTGCGTGATGTTATTCACAAATTCGACAAACCGGAAATGGAAGCGATGGAGTCTGTTTTTAGTTCTGATCCGCCAAAATCGAGAATTCGAATTAATAATAACTAGCTGTACCCATGCAATGTTTGCGTGGATTCAATTAATTTATTAATAATAATGTGAATCAATTAATGGTGCTAATGATATCCTAATAGAAAAATATTCTATTAAACACGTCTTTTACTATATTATTGTATTATTGAAACATTACCCTCCCTCCCTCTCTCCCCTAGCCCTCCTTGTCTCTCCCCTTTCCTCTCTCCTTTCCCCCTCCCTCCCCCTCTCTACTTTTCCCCTTACCCTCTCTTCATTTAAACGGCTTATAAAACACGTTAATTGTACTCTTGTACGCTATATACGGTTTTACAACAATGGGACTTCGAGCACGACAATGTCCGTCGTCAAGGTATTTCGCGTTAAAATGGCAAATTTAGTGCAAACTATGTGCATTGAACTTAAAATGCGGGCGATTTCGAATCGTTAACGAAAAAGACCATAAGAATCCTTGATAATTTTTCTTGAAAACGATCCAGGTCCGAAGCTCGTATGCCTATATTTCAAATTTATATGAGCAAATGAATGAAAGCTAACACTCTGAAAAATCGAAAATTCCGTGTAAACTTATGGGAAAATATAATTGTCTCCTGGATTTGAACCCGGGACACTTCAGCAAACGAAAATAGTTTTCCAGGTATCTCCTATTTAGTAGAAACAAAACGCTCTTTACCGCATATCTCTACAACGAACGGTTCTCGAGCAGATGGGGCAGACCGGACAGACGGACGTAAGGACACTTGTAAAATTAGATAAAGGACTAGCTGTACCCGCGCAATGTTGCGAGGCTTTTTCAATTAATTTATAAAAAATTAAGAAGTTTTTAAAATAAGTTGATCTCAGTAATTCACATTTCACTCTAATAATGCATTTCCCCGGTATAGGATTTTAATTTATTTGGCTCCCAATGTAAAGTTCGCAGGTTCGAATCTCGCTGAGGGCACGGCTGTGTGTGCGTATCGACAATTTATTATGAGAAGTCAGTCAGAAATCTGCATTTTAAAAGTCATATTAGAGAGGAAATTAATGTTACACAGTAATTGATCGCGAACTTTTATGTTTTTCATTTTCTTTGTTTCTTTTTATTGAATTATATGTCCTTTCTTTTTTGTGTAACAATCAATGGAACAGTTATTTTATCTCACATTATTGTTCTTTGGATTTGTTCATGAAAAACATTCGGTAAATTATTGAAGCCTATAACCGACAAAACGCTAAAATATAAAGTATTACCTCGTTAATAATTTCAAGAAACAAATTTTCATAGTGCGCAACAGCGAAGTTTTTATAATAAGTTCTTTCGTAATATAATAATACCGTTGTTTTCGCAGGAGATTTGGGTATACTTTGCATAAACGAAAATTTGCTTATATATACTGTTTATGTATGTATATTCATAATATCTCAATTCTAACAAATTTAAAGTAGAACTTCTGAAACTCTCTCCGAACTGACATCTACAGGCAAATATATCCCAACGAAAACACCAGTTGCAGAGGTTGCAGAACAGCTGGCGTGAGGAGTGTGTGTTCGGACTGGTTCGGGCATGTTCACTGTTGAACCTTGCGCTGTCCGGAGCGTAGGGTGATACAACGTGGGTTTATTGAAGTTTGTTGTGTTACTCATGAATTCTATAGCTGTTAATGCTTGGGACTTAGTATATAGCGTTTATCAAGCCTATGTTATGGAAAAGCGTCGAACGAACACTGGAGAGAACACGGCTGCATGCAAATTGAAGATGAATGAAAATATGTTGAAATGGGAAGATATGAGGGTGAAGCTATCTCCTCATGTTCTGAAAGTAATTGATGGTCTAGGATTTCCCACGATGACACCCGTTCAGGTATGTACGCCATATTTAGCTTGTGATTTACTTTAATGTTTGGAAGTGATACACTTTAAATGTTACTTTGCTATCAATATCTGTCGCGGAGCTAAAGAACCCAAGTGTTTTCCCCTTTTACTCAACTAACATCCAAATTCATTGTTTTTATTGTTCGCAGTATATCAGCAGAGACTCGTTCGAATTTAATTTCAGTCAGTTCTTTAATATATTTACATCTTGTTTATGTTGTATAGATTTTTGAGTAAATAAATGAATTTTCCTATAATTTTAAATGTAGTTTCAGATACTATTTCCTATTCCTTTTGCAGGCCGCATGTATACCATTGATAATAAAACAAAAGGACATAACCGTGGAAGCTGTTACAGGATCTGGAAAAACTCTAGCATTTCTTCTTCCTATCCTTGAAATGATCCAAGTGAGTGCTTTCAGATTTCGCCTGATAACTTTTATCCCAAAAATTTTTATTTGTTTAGAAAGCGTTTCAACGAAAACATTGAGATGTGTATGGCAACTTAGGCATTAAGTTTTTAATCTGTGGCACTACGCTGTAACGAGGGTAGACAAAATTCAGTATCTTAGTGAACATGTGCCCAAAATTTGCTTTGTCACCGCATGAATTGTTTAAATGTCTCGCAAATGTCTATCATTTATTTGAACTCTATATATCTAATAACTTAGAAAACATTTTGAGGATTTCATTAGTGCACACTATTAAGAAGGTTGAAATTTTGATTGCACAAAAGAAAATGTCTATTCCGCGTTAGATTTAGTATCTCAAAATTTGATTTCTTTTAGAAAAAAATTAATCGTACATTATCAGGTGCATTTTTTGGACTTGATAACTGGTTTGTCTTTTTATTTTTGATGAACCTCAATTATAGAGAAAAAAGGAGAATCTACGCTCTAAAGAGGTGTTTGCAATCATCATATCGCCAACGAGGGAACTTGCCACACAGACTTGGGAAGTTCTTTCCAACCTCTTGACTCTACTTCCATCTGAAGCACAAAAACCCTCACATAGCCTATTGGTTGGAGGAACAGGAGGTGAGGCATCTGTATTAGCTGATGCCCAAAATCTGAAACAAGGAATAGGCTGCAATATCCTTGTTGTCACACCTGGTCGACTTGAAGATCTGATGATTCATCATGGAAATAATAGTGGCCTCCCTTCAGCTGTTAAGTCTTTGGTGAGTTTAAGGTGATAGAAATATTGAATGGCTGCCTGTGCATGTTTACTTTAAGACTTTCTTACAAGGATCAGATGTTTATACCCACTCAATTGTTAAATGATTTTTTCTGTATTTTTGCTGCTGAATCTGGAATTTTTTAGGAGATTTTGATTTTGGACGAAGCTGACAGACTCCTTGAAAGTGGACTTGAAAAAACTGTTGGTAATGTACTTCCATTATTGCCACGTCTTCGACGCACAGCACTTTTCTCTGCAACAGGCGTTAAGGATACAGCCTATCTCATCCGAGCTGGTCTACGAAATCCTGTGCAAGTTACAGTAATGGAAAAAAAGAAGCGTTGGGTCAACAGTGTAGAATTTCAGGTAAATTGGCTAGCTAAATTCAATAAATGCTTTATTAATTCTTTTTACGAGGATCTGTGATAAAATATTTGCTAGTCTATGGCAGTGTTAAAGATTCCAAAATTTGCAGAGGTTCATTTTGCAGCCATGGGTATATTGGTACACAGTACTAGTGACTGGCTCAATATTATCATCCACAACCATGGAAAACCTTTAGATCTAAATTTTCAATTCTGAAATAATTAATACTATTTCTTCTTAAGTATTGTTTTCAACTAGAAATTAGGAATATGAAATTAATTTTGTGTGCCATTTTAAAAAATATTACATGTTGTAAATTAGTTTTTCTTCAGATTGAGTTAAATATACAGTTATTTGAATCAGGATGTAGTATTGTTGTCTAGTTTTTATTTACTTATTAATTTTTCAAGTGGGAAAAGAGAGTTTGTTCTGAATTTTTTATAATTGTAGTAGTATTAAATTGAGTGTATGGAAATGTTTTAGTGGTACCCTACTAGGATGGATGACAATAACAATATGACCAAAGCTTTAACATTTTCTAATAAACTTAAAATCCATGGGGAACAAATAGCTCTTTGCCAATCCGTTTTATCTGTGTTTGAAAAATTGTTCAGCTGTATGTAGTACTGAATATCTGTGGTTCTTTACATGGTCTGGTCTAGTTGGCTAATTTTACTAGCACATTTTAAAATTTATGTTAATGAAGGACTTACATGGTAATTAGTCTTTACAAGAAAGAGAGATATAGCAAAGAGGAGATTTTCAGTCCTTGATAAAGCCATGTGTTAGTTGGGAGATTGGTTTAAGGAATTTTTAGAAGCACTAGTTTTACCAACATTATTTGAAGTTTGTCCAGGTAGGTGGTATCAGTGAAGGCTGCACTGTCATTTTATTATTACTGTACTGCATATTTTGTATTTTGAATATACCTTTCGTTTGTATTTTTTATAATAAACATGTTTCTGAAGTATAGTATAATTGTTTTTAACCTTGAAGTGTACATTATTGGATGTCTCTCAAGGGTCACTTGTCCTAAACTCCAATTTCCCATATGCTCTGGTCCTTGAAAAGTGATTTTGTCACCCATGGCCGGGGTTGGTGAGAAATTAATATTTATCCATTCACAGGAAGGTGATAATGAGAGTCAGGAAAACCTCAGGACACCTTCAAGTCTTGACAATTTTTATGCTGTGTGTCAGCCTCAAGCCAAGTTAGCTCAGCTGATAACTTTCCTTCAGTCATTGAAGAATCCAACCAAAGTCATGCTTTTCCTCCCCACTTGTGCTTGTGTGGAGTACTTCACCAAAATCATAAATGAGTGAGTATTTCCAAATAGAATAAATAAATAAATAGAATTAATGTTGGTGGTTAAAAAAGTTTATATGCAGCTGATATTAAAATTGATAGAGAATTCGATCATTTTTTCATCCACCTTTTTAAGAATGTTACATATATGTTAACTATTTTGGTCTAAAGAACATAAATGCCTTTTTAAATGTGCTGATATTATAAAATCAGTAACAATGTTCTGATGAAAGTAATTTACTATAGTTTTTCTTTCCTGAATTAGTATGAATTTTCATTTTCATGTTTTCATTATAATTTATGACATATCTTCATTACAGGTTTGTCAAGGATCTTTTAATATTCAGCATTCACGGTAAAATGAAGCAGAGAAGGTATAAGATATTTGATGCCTTTAGGAAATGTGATGCAGGTATGATCTTTTTGTATGCCTGTAATTTATTAACGTTGTTCATAGTTGTCCATGAAGACACACTTTCTTGGATTGACCCATAGCCGATGTGTAGCTGAGGTCAATGTAATTTCTTTACGAGTATTTCTCACAATATCATGTTTTTTGGGTATGGCTCCAGAAGCAGGAGAAAAATTTTTACCAATACTTAAACACAGTACTAAGTGAAAGTATGCTAATTTGAGTTTTCTCCGGCAGGGCTTCTTGTCTGTACTGATGTAATGGCACGTGGGGTAGATGTGCCTCTTGTTAATTGGGTGGTTCAATATGAGCCACCTTCTTCAGCTGCAGCTTTTGTGCACCGATGTGGTCGCACAGCAAGGATGGGGAATGAGGGATCAGCCCTCTTGCTGCTTCTTCCCTCCGAATTGTCCTATCTAACATTTCTTGAACTCAATCAGAATGTGAGTGAATGGTTGCTATTTTTGTTAATTTTTTCATTGAACGTGCCTTACAATTTTGATAATTTACTTGAAACGAATTTCTTTTTCATTTTATCTGCTTGTTTCACAGGTTGAACTTACTGAAATGAAGTTGCCTGAAGGGGTTATGGATGAAGAGGTTTTAGAGACATGTCATCGCCTGCAAATGGAGCAGAGAGAAATTTTTGATTCTGCCAATAGGGCTTTTGTGTCCTCCATACAGGCATATGCTAAGCATGAATGCAATCTAATTTTGAGACTCAAAGGTAAAGACTTAGCTTTAAAACATTTTTAGGCTAGTTTTGTTTTCAGTGTGAGCGCCTATTATTGTCAGTCTGTCCGTCCATCTGTCTGTCCATCCATCCGCATGTTCGTTCTTGGCTTCTACCAAACGGATTTTCATGAAATTTGATATTAAGGACTTATAATCAAATATACATAATAAGAAAATCGCAAAAATGAGTCACGTACGCCAATCAGGGGGTACCACTTTACTGGTGACAAAAAATTAAATTTTCGTCATATCTTGTAAAGTATTGCTCATATCAAAATATTTTTCAAATAAAAGTTGTAGAACTGGTAAAGAAGAGTATTTATTTTCCTATACATTTTTATCGTAGGAGTAGCCATTATCGAGAAAATCAAACAAAAATGTTTTAATTTGAGTTGAACAAAATTTCTTGCATGGTTACTTCTTCGTTGTTGCTAACATAAACAATCTCGCAAACAAACATTTAATTTCCTTACGTGTGCATGTAATATTATTAAATAGGAAGAAAATGGATTATTTATGATGAAGAAAAGAACTTTAAAATGCAATTTCCCTTACATACAGGTATATAATTTCTTTCTAATTCTCCATTGCACAAAATGCGCCCATTTGTGATATGTTGTACACTTTCCTAACTTGTTGGAGTTGAGCTGAAGGAAATCATTATTTGATGATATTTCTATGTGCAGTCCTGGACAAAAAACTTGCACCACCTTACGACCGCTCTACTGGAATTTCAGTGAACTACAAGCTCGGATTGGCCAGTCACATGAATTGACAATGCTGCTGCTTGAGGAAGGGGTAAAGGGTTCTTTCATTCTCCCTCCCCTTCTCTCTCGCTCTTTCTTGTTACGGCTGTCACATGAAACATTTTCCTCCGCGGATTTCGTGTTCGGGCATTTTGAGTAGACAAAAATATATATTTTAAAATTAATTAAAATTGAGACACGAACTCGGGCGTTACCGATACGGATGTCAACGAACTTTATCTTTCCACTCAAAATTGAATTGAATCGTTTCCGATTTAGAATAAAAATCTATTAGGAATCGAAAAGAATACACATTTTAACATCTTAACTATGAAAAAAATGTTAGTTGCCACTACTACTTCAAGCATTATTTCCTTGCTTTGATGCCAAATATGTTTATGAAAGCTATTAGTTGAATTTGAACAATATCTGTATCCTATTTTACATAGCAGCATTTATTTATAGATTTTCCTTATACAAAGGATTCTTCTTGGTTCGCTTTTTGTTTAAAATTCACAAATTCTTCACATTTTCTTTAATAGCTGTGGGCCGCTCAAAAAGCTGTGGTGGGCCGCGGGTTGTGCACCACAGACTTAGATTCTCCATCTAAAAAATGACTTTGTTGCAGTTTCAAGTGAATGAAACAATGTAACATTTAACCATCATTATCATTTTTTTATTAAAAATTCTTTTCTGTCATCCTAGTTTGAGAATAATAAAAGTGATATTCTACCCTTTCTTAATCAATCATCGGCTGAGAAATTAAAGTGTGTAAAACATTGTGTAAATATTTGAAAATAACTGGTGTAATGTTAATTCGATTGCTAATAAGATTCTTAAAGTTGTGTTTATTATAAAGACCTGAGAATGGGATGGGTAAATAAATATTTTTAAGGGACAATCATACAAAGTTATTTTCAGAAAAAGTTTAGTTAGGTTGTCATAATTTCATTTCGAATACAAAATGAAGTAAATATTCAAGGTTTTGATTGTTTAATGACAGAAAAGCGTCAGTATTGTTCTATTTAATGCAACAAAAATTTGATTAAAATCGTATATTCATTTGATTTTTAAAATCAATAACTATTTTGCTGCTATGTAAACACAGCAATGAGAGAACAGAATTGCTATTAACTGATTCCTATTTAAGAACGCTAGTAATTTTATCATTAAAAAAAATAGTTTTGTTTATTAAAGTTATTTACTTAACTCTTGGTTGCACATACATAATTCATAAACTTATATTTAATAGTTTTTCACTTAATTCCTGAAATGTAATATTTTTTGTAGTTTTTTATATTTCGTTGCTATTTTTTAAATTTGCTTATCTAAGTACCTGATATCCCGTCATATATCTGACCAAAATCCTCCTATGTATAAATGAATAAAGATATTGTTCAAATTCAACTTATAGCATTCATAAACAGATATTTGGCGTCGAAGCAAGGAAATAATACGTGAAGTAGTCGTTGCAACTAAACTTTTTTCATTGTTAAGGTGTTGAAATGTGTATTCCTTTTGATTCCTAATAAATATTTATGCTAACTCAGAATTTAATTAATTTAATCTTGACTGGAAAAATGAACGTCGTTATTTTTTACGTTCGTATGTTCAACTCCGGAGTTCATGTCTCGATTCTAACTAATTTTGAAATGCAAAGAGTTATATGCGACACTCATTCATGTGTTGCCATCATGGGGAAAGTAAGCGCTACTGAATTCAAAACCATTATCTTGAGGGAAAATATCCGATCCTTAAGAGCTGGGAGAGAGCCGTAAACCCTTCTCTAAGGGGGGGGCAAGGAAAAAACCTTTACCCCCTCCTCTACTATCGCTGTTGCCATATCGCTTGACAGCTCGTTCAAGACTAGTAGTTCACTGAAATTCCAGAGTAGCGGTCGTAAGGTGGTGCAGTTTTTTTTGGCCAGGACTGTACGTTATGATGCATCTTATGCAGGATTGTAATTATATATTCTAACATATAAATCTTCTTAGGTGAACGATTATTATGTACCTGAAATAAGAATGGTAATGGACACAGCCATGTAGTAAATCCTCATTTCTTATTTGGAACAATCCAATTTAGTATTAATTATTATGCTTTTATAGTTGCTACTCTCTTGCTGTAATGTAGAATTATTTAAATGATTTGGAACATTAAAATTTTTTGTTTTATGTATACTACAAACTCGAATTCACTGGCCCTGATCCTGATTTAAAATTCCATTATAGATATATTTTGAATTATCGGTATTTAGAATATATAGAACACCTCATCGTGTTAGGAATGATCATTACTGTGAATTATCTAGCATTAAACTAATGAGATTTTATAGTAATTTTTCTTCTAGCTAGCTATCATATACCTTTTGAAATATTTTCATGAGTTGAATGTTGCTCTATAGTGAGAAATTTGGATCATGTTGTTGTATGATAGTATCAAATGTTTCCATATAATTGTGTTGTGTCATTTGTCTGCTCCTCTTGAAAAATTAGATCTCAACTTTGGTAAAATGGCAATGAGCTACGGATTACTGCGTCTCCCCAAGATGCCAGAAATTAAAGGAAAAAATTTGTCTGACTTCAATCCAGTTGATGTTGACATCAACACCATTGCTTACAGGTACATGAGATAAGCTTTAGATTATATACATGCATTTGATAAATGTTTTCATTCTGAATTCTTTCAGTTCCTTGCAGCACCCTTTTCATTCTTCTTTTCACTTTAAAATTTGACTTTTACTTTCACTTTTATTTTAGTCATGCTTCTGTGTCAATCTTACTTTACATTTGTAACTCAGCATTTATTGTTATCTTCATTAATTTTCAAATTTTTTAGTATACTTTTTATTAAAAAAGTGATAATTCCTCCAAGAAAAATATTCAGAACAATTATTACTTTTATATTTTTTAAGTGACAAGCAAAGAGAGAAAGCAAGATTGGAAAAGTTGGTGCAATTTCGATTGACTGGTAAGTGGCCATCAACTAATAGAGAGGGACGTCATGTTAAAAACACTCTGCCGTGGTCAGAGAGCAAGGAGAAACGCAAGGAAAAGAAGCTGAAGAAGAAAGAATTGAAAGAGAAGAAAAAGAGAGATAAGGACCGTGGTCTGAAGAGGAAGGCCTCAATGCTATCTTTGGAGGAGATAGAAGAGCTGGCCAGGGATGTGTCCCTTATGCGCAAACTCAAGAAAAAGAAGGTAGGTTTGGACATGACTGTAATCATGATTTAATATTTTAGATTGCACCTTTCCTTAGAGGACTTTCTGCCCATAACTTTGTTAAAGCACCATTTTTCAATTTCGTTAGGAAAGAGGCAAAGAGATAGGAAAAGGAAAGCAGAGCTTGTAAAATTATTCATCGAATTTTTTGTATATGTTGCCATTTGTATGTTTCCCTAAAACACCAAACTTTTTACTTGAAGGGCCACATGAGGCTTCATGTATGACTCTGCAGGCCACATACCACCTTTCAAATGACTGATCGGGCCGTGTTAAAATTTCTAAGAGCATATTTCGTGAATTTTTTTAAATTCTGTAATATGTCATACACCTATATTAAAAGTATTTTGCATCTAGGCATTCAGAAAATGTCATTTAGATATAAAAAGTAATCTCCAGTAAAAACTTCTAAAGGTAAATACAAAAACTTAAAGAAATTGGTTGGTAAGGTAGGCCAGGCGAAATCATGGCGTGGGCCAGATGTGGCTTGCAGGCCATATTTTGGGGGGCCCTGCCGTAAAACAAAGCTTTCACATTGTGGCATTCAATGTACTGAACATAAGTTCAGATGGATAATTGAAATATCTCTGAAACAATCCATTCTATGAAAAAATGTATCAAACAAAACTTCTAGAAAATTATATTACCTAAAACTTTGATAATGACAAATATTTACATTAATGAAGCCCTAAAGGAGAATTCTGTTTCCCAGTGTTGCATAATACACTTCACTGTTAATTATAGTAACGTTTTGAAATGAATTCAACAAAGATTCTACTAAAAAAGTTTTCTTAAGAGCTAACTTGTATTGAAGTTATTTGTCCCTTTGATTCTTAGTAAATATTTTGGTAATCAAGGCAAGTGCAAACAAAAAAATTATGATTTTCAACTTTTTAAAAAAATTTCTTGAATTGATCTATTTTTTTTTCAAAAAATTGATCCAGTTTCTGATTCAGTACAAAATTAATGTGGGCTCAGCAAATTAGTGTGTTTCGTTCCAGTTTTCAGTTTCATTCAAGTCCCTGCTATGAACTTGAAATCATTTTTTTATCACTGTAAACTATGTTGATATATTTAAAAAATATATAAATAACAAATATACTAGAGAATTTTGCTGTACAATTATTGGTGTAACATTCTAATCTATTTTATATTTTTACAGATCACTGAAGAAAAATTTGATAAGGAGTTTGGATTGGAAGGTGACTAAACAGACACTTGAAAAACCATACTTTATGACCATTTATATTTATGTATGAATACATGTTTGATGTATGTGTTTTTAGGAAACTGTCATCTTTTATCCACCTTTCACTGATGGCAAACTCATGTATTTTCCAAATGCCTCTGAGACAGCCTCAAGCAGCTTTTGTGCATCTTTATTTAGGATATTTGAGAACAAATTATAAACCGTTCTCAATTAATCAGATTTTTCCTTAAAAGTGTACAAAAAGGTAAACTGTGGAAAACATTGACCTGAAACATAATTTATTTTTAACAATGAAATCATAGTGTATATGTTTACATTATTTTAAATTTATGACAATATTGAAGATTAATATCTATAAGGACCAAAAAGATGTTTCTGTATCTTTAATATAACAAAACAGATTATTGCAGAACTTTCACTGCATTTACAGGAATGTTTTATATTTTTTGGTTGCTTCATTGAAGGCATAAGCTTTATACTATCCAGTAGCTGTTGTAAGTTGGTATGATGTTTGTTTATGAAGTTATAAGATTGTTGATTATTTGCTGAAAGTTTGTTCAGATGAAAAATGGCTCTAGCCCCTATCTTCACTTTTCAAGATGTTGTAGACATTAAAATATTATGGAATAATTTCAGATAAAATCATTTAAAGAACGACATATCTGATGTAGTACCAAACATTAATGGATTTTCCTTCCAATTTTTTGCTTGGCTAGCAAAGATGCCTAATCAGTGATTTTCCATTACCAATGAAGTCTACTTTAGCTGGTAATGTAATATGTTAACATTGTTAAATTAAGTAGTACCTTCTACCATCTAGTAGCTGTTATAAATTCCTTGAACATTTTTTTGACTGAAAATTTGTTCAGTATAGTTACTAATTAACTATCAGAGAATCTGTCCAAGTTCCTTGTATTAGAAAACCCTTGAAATAATATAACTTAAGTGTTTAACAATCCTGCATGTACTGATGACAACAAATATCAGAGCATTGTATACAGTTATGTGTAATGTCAGTGTTGTACCATGTACTACCTTGAATAAGATTATTTTGATGTGTTTTAAGTGACAGATGCACATTGTAGGATTAAACTTGATTTGAAAAATATTTATTTTGTTATTTAGGTTATTTTTTATGTACCACGTATCTTTTAATTCAAATAAATGTTATTTTTGGAGCTGTTTAGTTGATTCTAATTACAGTATTTTATTTCTTATAATACTAAATTCTGTATTTTCTACCAACAGTGGTGTCATTCAGCCAGTAGTGCACACAGTATTCTCTCAAGGGTGGGTCTGAAATATTTGACAAGCACAAAAGTTGTACGCAAGTTATATCAATGTCGTGTATTGCATTATTTTATACTATAATAGCCCAGGTCTGTTGGTTGGTTGGTCACGCTTTCACGATGGCCGATATAGAGCGTTTTGACAAACTTTCCGAATAGGTAGAAGATTGAAATTTGGCAAGGATGCTTGACTAACATATTTTAAGGTAATGACGAAAATAATTCTTCAAAAACATCCTGGGTTCGACTCCAAGGAAGACATTTCCATTTTCCATAAGGTAACGTAAAAATCAATTTTTTGATGTGCAGGCTTTTATTGTTTTGGAAATTAAAATTAGAAGGAATTAAACTACGATCTTCGGATCTGAACCATTTTGAAGAAAAAATTACAAAGTTTCTTATTCTGTTCATCTTTTTCCGCATACAATTCGAAATCGCTCATGTTATGCGTTTAATTCACATATTTTGTGAAAATATTGCCATTTTAACGGAATGTTGCCTTGGCTACCAATTCCATTGTTAGACCTCTATTTCATATTGTTAATTCAATCCTTATGGGTATAAATGTGCTTTGAATGCTTTTAATGCGAGAGAGAGGGAGGGTAGAGAGGTAGAGGGGGGAGAGGGAAGTAGAGGGAGGAGGGGGAGTGGGAGAAATGAGGAGGGGGGATGGGTAGGGAAGGGGGAGGGAGAGAGAGGGTGTAAGATGGGGGGAGGGAAAGTGAGGCAACTATTTTAAGTTTAACTAAAGATAGCCCGTCAACAACAGAATATTCACTAGAAATGTTGTATATGGCAAAATATGTAAAAGTGTGATATTAATTATTTTAAATGAAAATAATAATTATATATCTATAATTCTTCCGTTGATATTTCAACGAGCATTATACTAGTTAATTATATTTAAGTTAAAAACAAAGGGGGCAAACTGTCTCCTATTCCTCTCTGACAGCACCCATGAACCCAGATTTCAAATAATGATGTGTTTCCACAGTTTAGAAAAATCACAATTTTCCAGGGGGGGGGGGGGGTCCAGACCTGGTGCTTGACGAAAGTTTCTAATTTCAAACGGCTGTCTCATTGAATGCATACCTATTACACAATATTGTTGTACGCATCTACTATTTTTATTTTATTATTATTTTATCTTATTATTTTTTATTTATCAGGATGGCAGACAAAAAACGACCGTCTGGATTTCATAGGCTACAAGTTTCCTCAAGTCACATGCAAAATGCAGTGTATGACCAATTGGTTGCTACGTTTAAATGAATTAAATATGTATTTATTCAACCTTGTTGGATCAATTCCTAATGGGGGAGACCTGTGTTGTCATGGGGTTTAATTTATATTATTAAGCTGAAATTTAAGAGAATCCATTTTGGTATTTGTGATCACTAACAAGTACATTTATGAAATGGCAATATGTTTACATAACCTTAGCAAATGAAGAAGTATAACTTTATTAATTATATAAAATTAAATAAGAAATTTTTAGTTTCTATTTAATATTAGCATTGTATTTTAATACATTGTCTTTAAGCATAAAGTATTAGTTAGCATGACTTTTTCAGTAAAATGTTATGTCTTCCCTTGTAAGAAAGAATTATAAATTTTATCTAAACTAATGCCGTATCTTTGTGCACTGTTCGTGCTTTTAATATTTTTAACTGAATTGGCCAAACACATAGTATTATTTTTTTAGTAGGAAGATCTTCTAAAATGCAAAAATTGAATTTAATATATTAAATTTATTATGAATAATAAATTGTAACTCATCAGAGTAATTGATAGCGAAACACATGGCTTTTGGTTGTAGCTGTGTCTGGGTGGTTTTTTCCCAACATTACACACTCATTATAGGGTTCATCTTCAGGATATAAAATACTTCCACTTCACCCTGAGGATGCACCCTGTAACGACTAGGAAACGTTGGGGAGAAATCACCCAGATATCTGCAACTGGAAGCCATATGTAATTCGCAACAACGCAGCTGTGAAAATCTTCACTCGAAGAGTAATTGATAGTATAGATGTTTTTAACAGATAATAAAGTACTTCTTAGTTAGCCTATGATTCTTTTTTAGGTGTTTGTTAACATAAATGGCTTATTTCTGACTAATAAAAGATTTCATTGCTTCATCAGTAACATGTAGTCCAATCACGATAGGTTCCAAATTTGTTCCTGCGCATGCAATATTATTCTCTATTCATGAATCCGTAAATAATGTTGACACGGTTCAAAGCACCGTCCATTGTCTGGAAAATAGCACGATGCACAACTGTATGACAGACTATTTTCTTTTATGATAATAAAGAGTAATATTGACACACTGTACACTTAAGAGATTCAGACATTGTCCTATTATTTTCAATAAATAATTATTTTAACGGATCACGGAAAACACGTTGATATATAATACATTCTAATATTATTTCGTAAACGTACTTCTTAAGTTCGTTTTCAATAATTTAATGAAAAGAAAACAATAGAAAGATAAGTGTGCGCTTGCCTGAACTGAGAAACAATATCGTTCGTCAATTTAATTTGTGAATTTGACTATTGGGGGAATTTGCTAATAGGTAAGGAGATTTTTTGGCATTCTCATTTGGGATTAACGTTGAATTCATGTAATCGGTTTTTATCTTACTGTGAACGGTAATCAATGCGAAGTTGATTACTTAGTTTTACGTACCCTAGCGTTTATGTAGCCATAGTAGTGAAAACTTGATTTAATTCTACTTAACGGCACGCATCAATACAGTCGGGTTTATGTTGTTGTTTATCTTCGATGTTCGTACAATTTTGGCTCTCAACTCCTTTTCCGACGCAGTTTTTGAGTTTTTGGAAATTCAGAGGCTTAATTACTCGAAGAGGCAGTTGCGGTGCATTGGTAGCTGCGCTATCTTGTATGGCAGCTACATACTATCTAAACACTACTTATAAATACCTCCTCAGAACAGGCATACCGGGCGAAGAGGTACAAAACTGTATACCGAATTTAAATTTAAAATAATAATGTAAATATAAGATTAGAATTAAGATTAAAAAAATGCAAGTAGGTTTGTGAAATATTGTTCAGAAAAAAATCATTTTATGTAGTTTTGAATTGACATGATGAATAATTCTCAGGAAGTTGCAAAAGAAGATTATTTGACATTCCATGAGTTGTAAGTGGAATTTTGTATTTATTTTTGTTTTGGATTATATGTATGTAGATAAAAATCAGCTATATAAAATGATATGAAAAAGTGAAATTTGAAAATGCTTACACTTGAAGTAGTTTTTTAAACTGGGACAGCAATATGAGCACACCCTCAGTAATCCACGACAAATATTGAAACAAATAATGTAATTACCTATTTGCATCTATGCACTAGAATTGTCATCATAGACAACAAAAAAATCATTCAATGGTGCTGGAATTAATAAGACAAAATAATGTTTATATTGTTACTCTGTTGTGACGTAATCAATTGTTAGCTTTCGATCAACATTGGTATTAACGCCAGCAGACATGGTATTATTGCTTTGTCACCCTCACAAGATTTACAAATTAGTAGATTATTGAATAGGATTTTAGAATTAATAGATTTTTGAACATTGAATAAATGAAAAATAATAATCATACTCAAAATTCATTCTTGATTGAAGCAATTCATTATACATTGTTTCATATAGGTAGTCTTATCCTATCTGAAAGCGGCAGCAATGCAAATCACCTTGACTATTAATGGCAGCAGCATTAGGGTGATTTTATAAGGATATCAAACTCAACATGATTACTAATGGGGTTCATAATATTAGCTCTGCATTTTTTAGGGGAGACAGTTATTTTGGTTCAGTAGAACTTTTTCCTTGTTCAGATACTTTTTATAGACCATTTCTACTTGGTGTTTTGGGAAAGTTTTGAAATGAATATGGTTATCAAGTAGTTGAATAGATCCGTAGGCATAACATTGGGAGGTAAATTTCATGTTCAATCCTATTGCTTAAGTATGGTAAAATTTTTATCACAGCTTCTTTCTATTTGAAACATAGCTGTTTCAGACGACTACTACCTTGATCACACTATAGCTTCCTTTGATTATCGTATGATTCCATTAGACCTCGGAGATGGGTGTTGTCTCATCTTGATGAAACGTGCATCCTTTTGCCGAATCAGATTCTTTCTTTAAATGTGCAGACGTTCTCCCCAGGATTTATGTGTGGTATTTTCTTAGTCTTAGAGAATTTCAATAAATTATATAGCATATAATTATCTATGGGTAAATTTATTGAAAGCAACAATGTATTTAGTTGCTGTTTTTTTATATTAATAGTATTCTTTAATAATAATAATACATAATTCATAATACGTAATACATAGTCCATAGTCAATGATACATGATATATAATACATATTCTCTCATATATAATACATAATGCATGATATATATATAACGTAATACATAATTTGTTTTAAATAATACATCATTTATTTGTGTTATATCTATAGAAACTTATATAAAAGTTGACTTTCTTTGAGGTCCTGCCAAGCTATAGCTTGTCGGCAGGTGCCTAATTATTAACTTTAATTAAAATAAGGTGGTGTAAACCCAAAAGCAGAAAACAAAATTTAACAGTTTCCAAAAATACAATACAATATTTGCTTATTTTCAGAAATCCAGAAATACTTTGCTTCCATATTGTTTTTGAATAAAATTTTAACAATTACATTTATATATTTGAAAACTATTTTAACTATTTACATTTATATGATGATTGTAGACCAATGAAACTAGGTTTTGTGCTAGGATTTGTTACTCCATAATATCTGCATTTAAGAACCAATATTTCAATTTGGATTTTAATAATGATGGAGAAGAGTTTAACAGTTTAGGAACCAAGAACTTAAGAATTTTTTTTCCGTTTTCATTGTAATATCTTGGACCTTCATAAAGATGCCTCCCTCTGATATCCATTTCATGAAGCTGTGGTCAGGATATCTTGTATTTGTTATTTAAAAAGTTATCAATTATTATAATATATTTACATAGTTTATCCAGAGGCAATATATTTAGCCGTTTATAAGCCATTTTAATTATATTTTAATGCTCTGTGATACCAGGCAAATCAGACAAATCAAACTGGCTAGAGTTATACATTTTTGTAATTATTCTGTCCTGATTTTCTTTTAATACATCAATAATTGTTTTATTCGCCGTACCCCAAATTGTTATCCCATCCTTTAAGATGGATTTCACTAAAGAAAAGTAGACAATTTTTAGGACCTGAACCGGTAATATATTTTTCAGCCTGTAGAATTGATAATTTATTTTACGAAGAGTTTTGTTTAGTTTTAATATGTGTTTATCAAATCTAAAATTTTTATCAATTGTTATTCCAAGATACTTATATTCATTAACTTGTTCTAAAGGTACACATTTACATAAGGGGTTATTAAATGATTTATGAATACAATCCATCATGTGTAAAATGCAATTGACTTTTCTTTGCTTAACTATCGATTTTGTAATTAGCATAATTTTGGATTTATTTATATTAATCTTAAAGTCATTTAGATGTGACCATTTGGATATGTTATTTAAATCCTTTTGCAAGTTGCTCTCAGCTTCTGTATAATCCTGATGATATGCGATTAAAACTACATCATCCGCATACAAAATTATTTCAGTGTATTCAATGCTATGCACTAAAGTATTTATATAAATACTAAATAATATTGGTCCCAATATGGATCGTTGTGGCACACCCATTGATATTTTACACTCTTTGCTCATTACATTTTGTAGTTTAACAATGATGGATCTTTCATTTAAATAATTTCTAAACCATATAAGAGCATTACCTCTAATTCCTATGCTGTACAACTTTTTCTCTAAGATCTCCCAACTTGTTAAGTCAAATGCTTTTTGATAATCTATGAATGATACTATAATATAATTGTTTTTATTAAGACTTTCATTTATAATTTCTGCAAACATTTCTAATGCCTGTTTGGTACCCTTATTTTTTTGAAATGCAAATTGTCTCTTAGAAATTACATCTTGTTTTTGCAAAAACTAGTTAAAATATCTACAATGTATCTTTCTATGGTTTTACTGACTGAGGGCAATAGGGAAATTGGTCTATAATGAATTGAATAATTATTATTCAATTCATTATATTTACCACCGTTATGGATTGGTCTAATTACTGCCTTTTTGTAGCTCAAAAGGTGTTTCCAGTATTTATACTGTTATTAACTAATTTAGTGATTATAGGTGTTAATTCCTTATGTTTTAAGTCTTTCATTCTAATATTATCTAGCTATTCCTGCAGCTTTGTTTTTAAATTTGGACAAAATCTTATGTATTTCTGAACTAGTAGCAGGAGGTAAATAAATACCGTTTGTTACTGAAGGGACATTTTCAGTGTGTTCACAACAAAGGCACTTGTATCTTAATTTTTCAATTTCAGTAGAGAAGTAATCTGCAAATTGATTTGATATATCATTTACATTTGCAAAGATCTTAATATTACTTTGTATGATAATACTGTCCATATTATGTGAATGTGTCTTCCCTGTTAATTTCTTTATTTCATTCCAAACAGATTTAATATCAGAGCTAATGTAATTGAACCTATTGATATAATAATTTTCCTTAGTTGTCTTAATCTCATTCTGGATTTTATTTCTGAGGATGTTGTATTGTTTACGATACACAGAGTTTGTTGGATTTTTTTTAATTCTGTAATATGTCATACACCTATATTAAAAGTATTTTGCATCTAGGCATTCAGAAAATGTCATTTAGATATAAAAAGTTATCTCCAGTAAAAACTTCTAAAGGTAAATACAAAAACTTAAAGAAATTGGTTGGTAAGGTAGGCCAGGCGAAATCATGGCGTGGGCCAGATGTGGCTTGCAGGCCATATTTTGGGGGGCCCTGCCGTAAAACAAAGCTTTCACATTGTGGCATTCAATGTACTGAACATAAGTTCAGATGGATAATTGAAATATCTCTGAAACAATCCATTCTATGAAAAAATGTATCAAACAAAACTTCTAGAAAATTATATTACCTAAAACTTTGATAATGACAAATATTTACATTAATGAAGCCCTAAAGGAGAATTCTGTTTCCCAGTGTTGCATAATACACTTCACTGTTAATTATAGTAACGTTTTGAAATGAATTCAACAAAGATTCTACTAAAAAAGTTTTCTTAAGAGCTAACTTGTATTGAAGTTATTTGTCCCTTTGATTCTTAGTAAATATTTCGGTAATCAAGGCAAGTGCAAACAAAAAAATTATGATTTTCAACTTTTTAAAAAAATTTCTTGAACTGATCTATTTTTTTTTTAAAAAATTGATCCAGTTTCTGATTCAGTACAAAATTAATGTGGGCTCAGCAAATTAGTGTGTTTCGTTCCAGTTTTCAGTTTCATTCAAGTCCCTGCTATGAACTTGAAATCATTTTTTTATCACTGTAAACTATGTTGATATATTTAAAAAATATATAAATAATAAATATACTAGAGAATTTTGCTGTACAATTATTGGTGTAACATTCTAATCTATTTTATATTTTTACAGATCACTGAAGAAAAATTTGATAAGGAGTTTGGATTGGAAGGTGACTAAACAGACACTTGAAAAACCATACTTTATGACCATTTATATTTATGTATGAATACATGTTTGATGTATGTGTTTTTAGGAAACTGTCATCTTTTATCCACCTTTCACTGATGGCAAACTCATGTATTTTCCAAATGCCTCTGAGACAGCCTCAAGCAGCTTTTGTGCATCTTTATTTAGGATATTTGAGAACAAATTATAAACCGTTCTCAATTAATCAGATTTTTCCTTAAAAGTGTACAAAAAGGTAAACTGTGGAAAACATTGACCTGAAACATAATTTATTTTTAACAATGAAATCATAGTGTATATGTTTACATTATTTTAAATTTATGACAATATTGAAGATTAATATCTATAAGGACCAAAAAGATGTTTCTGTATCTTTAATATAACAAAACAGATTATTGCAGAACTTTCACTGCATTTACAGGAATGTTTTATATTTTTTGGTTGCTTCATTGAAGGCATAAGCTTTATACTATCCAGTAGCTGTTGTAAGTTGGTATGATGTTTGTTTATGAAGTTATAAGATTGTTGATTATTTGCTGAAAGTTTGTTCAGATGAAAAATGGCTCTAGCCCTCATGTCCCTATCTTCACTTTTCAAGATGTTGTAGACATTAAAATATTATGGAATAATTTCAGATAAAATCATTTAAAGAACGACATATCTGATGTAGTACCAAACATTAATGGATTTTCCTTCCAATTTTTTGCTTGGCTAGCAAAGATGCCTAATCAGTGATTTTCCATTACCAATGAAGTCTACTTTAGCTGGTAATGTAATATGTTAACATTGTTAAATTAAGTAGTACCTTCTACCATCTAGTAGCTGTTATAAATTCCTTGAACATTTTTCTGACTGAAAATTTGTTCAGTATAGTTACTAATTAACTATCAGAGAATCTGTCCAAGTTCCTTGTATTAGAAAACCCTTGAAATAATATAACTTAAGTGTTTAACAATCCTGCATGTACTGATGACAACAAATATCAGAGCATTGTATACAGTTATGTGTAATGTCAGTGTTGTACCATGTACTACCTTGAATAAGATTATTTTGATGTGTTTTAAGTGACAGATGCATATTGTAGGATTAAACTTGATTTGAAAAATATTTATTTTGTTATTTAGGTTATTTTTTATGTACCACGTATCTTTTAATTCAAATAAATGTTATTTTTGGAGCTGTTTAGTTGATTCTAATTTCAGTATTTTATTTCTTATAATACTAAATTCTGTATTTTCTACCAACAGTGGTGTCATTCAGCCAGTAGCGCACACAGTATTCTCTCAAGGGTGGGTCTGAAATATTTGACAAGCACAAAAGTTGTACGCAAGTTATATCAATGTCGTGTATTGCATTATTTTATACTATAATAGCCCAGGTCTGTTGGTTGGTTGGTCACGCTTTCACGATGGCCGATATAGAGCGTTTTGACAAACTTTCCGAATAGGTAGAAGATTGAAATTTGGCAAGGATGCTTGACTAACATATTTTAAGGTAATGACGAAAATAATTCTTCAAAAACATCCTGGGTTCGACTCCAAGGAAGACATTTCCATTTTCCATAAGGTAACGTAAAAATCAGTTTTTTGATGTGCAGGCTTTTATTGTTTTGGAAATTAAAATTAGAAGGAATTAAACTACGATCTTCGGATCTGAACCATTTTTAAGAAAAAATTACAAAGTTTCTGCTTTTAATGCAAGAGAGAGGGAGGGTAGAGAGGTAGAGGGGGGAGAGGGAAGTAGAGGGAGGAGGGAGAGCGGGAGAAATGAGGAGGGGGGATGGGTAGGGAAGGGGGAGGGAGAGAGAGGGTGTAAGATGGGGGGAGGGAAAGTGAGGCAACTATTTTAAGTTTAACTAAAGATAGCCCGTCAACAACAGAATATTCACTAGAAATGTTGTATATGGCAAAATATGTAAAAGTGTGATATTAATTACTTTAAATGAAAATAATAATTATATATCTATAATTCTTCCGTTGATATTTCAACAAGCATTATACTAGTTAATTATATTTAAGTTAAAAACAAAGGGGGCAAACTGTCTCCTATTCCTCTCTGACAGCACCCATGAACCCAGATTTAAAATAACGATGTATGTTTCCACAGTTTAGAAAAATCACAATTTTCCAGGGGGGTCCAGACCTGGTGCTTGACGAAAGTTTCTAATTTCAAACGGCTGTCTCATTGAATGCATACCTATTACACAATATTGTTGTACGCATCTACTATTTTTATTTTATTATTATTTTATCTTATTATTTTTTATTTATCAGGATGGCAGACAAAAAACGACCGTCTGGATTTCAGTTTCGGAAACGCAAGGCGGAAAGAGAAAAGGAAGAAGCAAAACAAAAAGGGGCCCTCTTCAAGTTTCTACACCACGATAATGAAGAAGGAGAAGTAACGGCATGAATATAAAAAATCAATCGAGCATAAATAAACCAGCACGAGTTTGAATATTGAGAATATTCACCATAAGGAAGATAGTGAAGAGGTTAATATGGCAGCCACATATCAAGATCTTACAGCTCATAACTCTCGTGTTAAGTCAGATACTCCCGTAAAAAACACTAATGAAGCAACTGAAACCGACGTCAATGTTTCAACAAAATGAGAATATCATTTATGGTGACCCCGCTACATGGCCAAGGACAATTACAGATGCATCACTCAGATGCCTTATCATCAAACATGGGCCAGAGCAGGTGCTGAATTTTGATTTTCCAAAAGACAAAGAAAAACGACACTTTGACCCTATTTTTTATAACAGAAAGCTTGCCAATGGTGAAGTTGCCAGTAGAGGATAGTTACAATATTCAATATCTACAGATTCTACCTTTTGTTTCTGTTGCAAGTTATCTACTAATGCTACTTCCAGCAAAGTCGGGACATTAACTGACAAGGGCAGTAAGGATTGGCACAACATGACAGCATGTTAGCGTCACATGAGAAAACGTCTAATCACATCGATAACTATTACAAATGTAAGGAACTGAACTCAGGATGAAAGAAGGTAAAACAATAGACTATGAGAAACAAGCACTTATTGAAAAGGAAGAGAAATATTGGTATAAAGTTTTAGAAAGATTGATCGCTTTAATAAGAGTCCTAGCAGTGCAGAATCTTGCTGTACGTGGATCCAATGATACTTTGCATGCCCAACAAAATGGAAATTTACTTAAATTCATTGAATTATTAGCCCTATTTGACTCTGTGATGGACGAACATGTACGCAGAATAAAAGACAAGGAATTGCACGTCCATTATCTTGGCAAAACCATTCAGAATGAACTAATTCAGATATTAGCAAATGCAATCAAAGCTAAGATTGTACAAAATACTTCTCTTTAATCGTTGACTGCCACACTGAGCAAATGACAATTATAATACGTTTCGTAGACATCAAGTCTTCAAATTCTCATCCCACAACTGTGAACATAAGAGAACATTTTCTTGGATTCATTCCTATAGATGAATCAACAGGTGCTTATTTAACAGAAAGCATACTCACACAGCTTGAAGACTTGTCCTTGTTTAGATGACGTGAGGGCAAGGCTATGATAATGGAAGCGACATGAAAGGCAAGCATAAGGGAGTACAGAAACGAATTTTAGACCTGAATCCAAGAGCATTTTTCGTTCGCTGCAATGCTCATTCATTAAATCTGGTTGTAAATGTTGCATGGAGGCTACAGTATTTTTTGACTTACAATTAGTACAAAAGCTGTATGTTTTCTTTTCAAGTTTGACGTGTCGTTGGAGTGTACTCATAAAACATATTGGAACTCTTACACTTAAACCACTAAGTGATACAAGATGGAAAAGTCGAGTGGAGGCATTGTGACCCCTTCGATATCAACTTGGACAGGTATACGACGCATTAGATGAAATTGAAGAAGATGTTTCTCTCACTGGATCTTTGGGAACCACAACATAATGTGAGGCAAAGGGCCTTGCCGAGGCCATTTCCAAGTTTAAATTTGTTGTCGCCCTTGTTACTTGGCACTCTATTTTGAATGAAATTAACGTTACTAGTAAGCTCATACAGAAAAAAGAATTTGACATTTATTTCACTCTTCAACAACTGAAATCAACAACAAACTTTTTACAAGAATGCAGAACCGAAGAGGCATTTGAAAAAACAATAACTGAATCACGTGAGTTGGCAGACAACACAGGAACATCCACAACTTTCAAAACGGCGAAACAAATTCGAAGAAAAAAATCAGTGCACGATTATGAGTCAAGGGATGAGCCATTAGAAGATCCGCAATTGAGATTTAAAGTTGAATTTTATTTTGCAATTCTGGACACAGTTCTTACATCAGTTAAAGAAAGATTTGAACAATCTGCCATGACCGGGATTTTTTCTCCTGTTTTCTCATGCTCATCATAACAGCTTATGCCTGCTTGCATAGTGATCTTCAGATCATTCTTTCTATCAATTTATATGGCATTCTCACTATCTGAGAGTAAAGGGTTTTTCTTTGGTGTATCTCCTTGAGGACATCTGTTGGCACTGATTGATACTAGCATCGCTAGCTTGGTCCCAACGTAAGAATATATTCCCGCTCGGAACAGGAGAATTTAGTCTGCCACGGTAGTTCAGTGGTAGAATATCTGCCCGGCAAGTGGAAGGCCTGGGTTCGATTCCTGGTCATGGCAGATTTTTTCTTGTTTTCTCATGATTGTTACAACAAAACTAATCATATTTCTGAAATTTGTATATGATTTTGCATGTGATGTTTGAATATATATGTACAATGGTTCCTTTTGCAATGCAGGAGTGATATTCTTGCAAAAGGCAACTTTTGGAAAAACCATGCTGCATGAATCAAATACCATACAGAATAAATCCTGTTCATAGGCTACAAGCTTCCTCAAGTCACATGCAAAATGCAGTGTATGACCAATTGGTTGCTACATTTAAATGAATTAAATATGTATTTATTCAACCTTGTTGGATCAATTCCTAATGGGGGAGACCTGTGTTGTCATGGGGTTTAATTTATATTATTAAGCTGAAATTTAAGAGAATCCATTTTGGTATTTGTGATCACTAACAAGTGCATTTATGAAATGGCAATATGTTTACATAACCTTAGCAAATGAAGAAGTATAACTTTATTAATTATATTAAATTAAATAAGAAATTTTTAGTTTCTATTTAATATTAGCATTGTATTTTAATACACTGTCTTTAAGCATAAAGTATTAGTTAGCATGACTTTTTCAGTAAAATGTTTTGTCTTCCCTTGTAAGAAAGAATTATAAATTTTATCTAAACTAATGCCGTATCTTTGTGCACTGTTCGTGCTTTTAATATTTTTAACTGAATTGGCCAAACACATAGTATTATTTTTTTAGTAGGAAGATCTTCTAAAATGCAAAAATTGAATTTAATATATTAAATTTATTATGAATAATAAATTGTAACTCATCAGAGTAATTGATAGCGAAACACACATGGCTTTTGGTTGTAGCTGTGTCTGGGTGGTTTTTTCCCAACATTACACACTCATTATAGGGTTCATCTTCAGGATATAAAATACTTCCACTTCACCCTGAGGATGCACCCTGTAACGACTAGGAAACGTTGGGAAGAAATCACCCAGATATCTGCAACTGGAAGCCATATGTAATTCGCAACAACGCAGCTGTGAAAATCTTCACTCGAAGAGTAATTGATAGTATAGATGTTTTTAACAGATAGTAAAGTACTTCTTAGTTAGCCTATGATTATTTTTGAGGTGTTTGTTAACATAAATGGCTTATTTCTGACTAATAAAAGATTTCATTGCTTCATCAGTAACATGTAGTCCAATCACGATAGGTTCCAAATTTGTTCCTGCGCATGCAATATTATTCTAAATTCATGAATCCGTAAATAATGTTGACACGGTTCAAAGCACCGTCCATTGTCTGGAAAATAGCACGATGCACAACTGTATGACAGACTATTTTCTTTTATGATAATAAAGAATAATATTGACACACTGTACACTTAAGAGATTCAGACATTGTCCTATTATTTTCAATAAATAATTATTTTAACGGATCACGGAAAACACGTTGATATATAATACATTCTAATATTATTTCGTAAACGTACTTCTTAAGTTCGTTTTCAATAATTTAATGAAAAGAAAACAATAGAAAGATAAGTGTGCGCTTGCCTGAACTGAGAAACAATATCGTTCGTCAATTTAATTTGTGAATTTGACTATTGGGGGAATTTGCTAATAGGTAAGGAGATTTTTTGGCATTCTCATTTGGGATTAACGTTGAATTCATGTAATCGGTTTTTATCTTACTGTGAACGGTAATCAATGCGAAGTTGATTACTTAGTTTTACGTACCCTAGCGTTTATGTAGCCATAGTAGTGAAAACTTGATTTAATTCTACTTAACGGCACGCATCAATACAGTCGGGTTTATGTTGTTGTTTATCTTCGATGTTCGTACAATTTTGGCTCTCAACTCCTTTTCCGACGCAGTTTTTGAGTTTTTGGAAATTCAGAGGCTTAATTACTCGAAGAGGCAGTTGCGGTGCATTGGTAGCTGCGCTATCTTGTATGGCAGCTACATACTATCTAAACACTACTTATAAATACCTCCTCAGAACAGGCATACCGGGCGAAGAGGTACAAAACTGTATACCGAATTTAAATTTAAAATAATAATGTAAATATAAGATTAGAATTAAGATTAAAAAAATGCAAGTAGGTTTGTGAAATATTGTTCAGAAAAAAATCATTTTATGTAGTTTTGAATTGACATGATGAATAATTCTCAGGAAGTTGCAAAAGAAGATTATTTGACATTCCATGAGTTGTAAGTGGAATTTTGTATTTATTTTTGTTTTGGATTATATGTATGTAGATAAAAATCAGCTATATAAAATGATATGAAAAAGTGAAATTTGAAAATGCTTACACTTGAAGTAGTTTTTTAAAGTGGGACAGCAATATGAGCACACCCTCAGTAATCCACGACAAATATTGAAACAAATAATGTAATTACCTATTTGCATCTATGCACTAGAATTGTCATCATAGACAACAAAAAAATCATTCAATGGTGCTGGAATTAATAAGACAAAATAATGTTTATATTGTTACTCTGTTGTGACGTAATCAATTGTTAGCTTTCGATCAACATTGGTATTAACGCCAGCAGACATGGTATTATTGCTTTGTCACCCTAACAAGATTTACAAATTAGTAGATTATTGAATAGGATTTTAGAATTAATAGATTTTTGAACATTGAATAAATGAAAAATAATAGTCATACTCAAAATTCATTCTTGATTGAAGCAATTCATTATACATTGTTTCATATAGGTAGTCCTATCCTATCTGAAAGCGGCAGCAATGCAAATCACCTTGACTATTAATGGCAGCAGCATTAGGGTGATTTTATAAGGATATCAAACTCAACATGATTACTAATGGAGTTCATAATATTAGCTCTGCATTTTTTAGGGGAGACAGTTATTTTGGTTCGGCAGAACTTTTTCCTTGTTCAGATACTTTTTATAGACCATTTCTACTTGGTGTTTTGGGAAAGTTTTGGAATGAATATGGTTATCAAGTAGTTGAATAGATCCGTAGGCATAACATTGGGAGGTAAATTTCAAGTTCAATCCTATTGCTTAAGTATGGTAAAATTTTTATCACAGCTTCTTTCTATTTGAAACATAGCTGTTTCAGACGACTACTACCTTGATCACACTATAGCTTCCTTTGATTATCGTATGATTCCATTAGACCTCGGAGATGGGTGTTGTCTCATCTTGATGAAACGTGCATCCTTTTGCCGAATCAGATTCTTTCTTTAAATGTGCAGACGTTCTCCCCAGGATTTATGTGTGGTATTTTCTTAGTCTTAGAGAATTTCAATAAATTATATAGCATATAATTATCTATGGGTAAATTTATTGAAAGCAACAATGTATTTAGTTGCTGTTTTTTTATATTAATAGTATTCTTTAATAATAATAATACATAATTCATAATACGTAATACATAGTCCATAGTCAATGATACATGATATATAATACATATTCTCTCATATATAATACATAATGCATGATATATATATAACGTAATACATAATTTGTTTTAAATAATACATCATTTATTTGTGTTATATCTATAGAAACTTATATAAAAGTTGACTTTCTTTGAGGTCCTGCCAAGCTATAGCTTGTCGGCAGGTGCCTAATTATTAACTTTAATTAAAATAAGGTGGTGTAAACCCAAAAGCAGAAAACAAAATTTAACAGTTTCCAAAAATACAATACAATATTTGCTTATTTTCAGAAATCCAGAAATACTTTGCTTCCATATTGTTTTTGAATAAAATTTTAACAATTACATTTATATATTTGAAAACTATTTTAACTATTTACATTTATATGATGATTGTAGACCAATGAAACTAGGTTTTGTGCTAGGATTTGTTACTCCATAATATCTGCATTTAAGAACCAATATTTCAATTTGGATTTTAATAATGATGGAGAAGAGTTTAACAGTTTAGGAACCAAGAACTTAAGAATTTTTTTTCCGTTTTCATTGTAATATCTTGGACCTTCATAAAGATGCCTCCCTCTGATATCCATTTCATGAAGCTGTGGTCAGGATATCTTGTATTTGTTATTTAAAAAGTTATCAATTATTATAATATATTTACATAGTTTATCCAGAGGCAATATATTTAGCCGTTTATAAGCCATTTTAATTATATTTTAATGCTCTGTGATACCAGGCAAATCAGACAAATCAAACTGGCTAGAGTTATACATTTTTGTAATTATTCTGTCCTGATTTTCTTTTAATACATCAATAATTGTTTTATTCGCCGTACCCCAAATTGTTATCCCATCCTTTAAGATGGATTTCACTAAAGAAAAGTAGACAATTTTTAGGACCTGAACCGGTAATATATTTTTCAGCCTGTAGAATTGATAATTTATTTTACGAAGAGTTTTGTTTAGTTTTAATATGTGTTTATCAAATCTAAAATTTTTATCAATTGTTATTCCAAGATACTTATATTCATTAACTTGTTCTAAAGGTACACATTTACATAAGGGGTTATTAAATGATTTATGAATACAATCCATCATGTGTAAAATGCAATTGACTTTTCTTTGCTTAACTATCGATTTTGTAATTAGCATAATTTTGGATTTATTTATATTAATCTTAAAGTCATTTAGATGTGACCATTTGGATATGTTATTTAAATCCTTTTGCAAGTTGCTCTCAGCTTCTGTATAATCCTGATGATATGCGATTAAAACTACATCATCCGCATACAAAATTATTTCAGTGTATTCAATGCTATGCACTAAAGTATTTATATAAATACTAAATAATATTGGTCCCAATATGGATCGTTGTGGCACACCCATTGATATTTTACACTCTTTGCTCATTACATTTTGTAGTTTAACAATGATGGATCTTTCATTTAAATAATTTCTAAACCATATAAGAGCATTACCTCTAATTCCTATGCTGTACAACTTTTTCTCTAAGATCTCCCAACTTGTTAAGTCAAATGCTTTTTGATAATCTATGAATGATACTATAATATAATTGTTTTTATTAAGACTTTCATTTATAATTTCTGCAAACATTTCTAATGCCTGTTTGGTACCCTTATTTTTTTGAAATGCAAATTGTCTCTTAGAAATTACATCTTGTTTTTGCAAAAACTAGTTAAAATATCTACAATGTATCTTTCTATGGTTTTACTGACTGAGGGCAATAGGGAAATTGGTCTATAATGAATTGAATAATTATTATTCAATTCATTATATTTACCACCGTTATGGATTGGTCTAATTACTGCCTTTTTGTAGCTCAAAAGGTGTTTCCAGTATTTATACTGTTATTAACTAATTTAGTGATTATAGGTGTTAATTCCTTATGTTTTAAGTCTTTCATTCTAATATTATCTAGCTATTCCTGCAGCTTTGTTTTTAAATTTGGACAAAATCTTATGTATTTCTGAACTAGTAGCAGGAGGTAAATAAATACCGTTTGTTACTGAAGGGACATTTTCAGTGTGTTCACAACAAAGGCACTTGTATCTTAATTTTTCAATTTCAGTAGAGAAGTAATCTGCAAATTGATTTGATATATCATTTACATTTGCAAAGATCTTAATATTACTTTGTATGATAATACTGTCCATATTATGTGAATGTGTCTTCCCTGTTAATTTCTTTATTTCATTCCAAACAGATTTAATATCAGAGCTAATGTAATTGAACCTATTGATATAATAATTTTCCTTAGTTGTCTTAATCTCATTCTGGATTTTATTTCTGAGGATGTTGTATTGTTTACGATACACAGAGTTTGTTGGATTGCTTTTACATTTTCTAAACATCATATCTCTGTTTTTGATTTGCCTTAACAAACTTTCTGACATCCACTCTTTCCTATCTTCTATTACTATTGTCAACTTTACAGTTGTTATAAATTCTATTCATTTCTTCATTTAGTTTACCATACAATACTACTGGATCTTCAGTAGCTATAAGTGAGTTCCAGTTAAAAACGGAGATAACATCTTTTATCCTCTTTTCATCAAATTTTTGTCCAGTAGACAAAGTCTCTGCTTGACATTTCATATTATACTACTTGATTCACAAAGTTTAAGCGGTCCCTTATTTACACTCTTATTAACACTTTCAGTATGTAAGGTTATACCAATAAGATAGTGATCAGAGATTTTTGTGTGCAAAATCATACCATTGACATTAAAAACATTACATTTACAATACACATGATCAATACAAGTACTTGTAACAATATTTGTAGTTATTTCTTCCCTGGTAGGTCTGCGAATAATTTCATCAAAGCCCAAACCAAATAGCAAATCTCTATATCTGACATTACATATGTCTCCTGTATCGTTAATATTTATATCTCCAATGATAATGACATCATTTATATAATTTTGGGCAATTATGCTATGTAATTCATTAATAAATAGATTTTTATTGGTGTTGGGTGGTCTGTAAATTGACATTAACATTAAGATACTTCCAGCAATTTCAACTTTACCAAGTAGTAGTTCACAATGATTTGTTTCACATTTAATAGTCTCAAAATTTAAAGCTTCCTGAACAAAAACAATGATTCCTCCTCCTCTTTTGCCTTTTCTTAGGTTAATATGTATACATTTTATAACTATCTAAAAAGTAATTATCTACTTCATGCTCTGTTATGTTAACCTCAGTTAATACAAGTACAGAAATATTGACTTTATTCCTTAATGAGGATAACATTAATTGTAATTCATCCCAGTGTGAATGAATTGCTCTTATATTTAAATGTAAAATTGTATGGTCATTAACATTACAGTTTATCTCAATATCATTTACTGAGTTAAAAATATTAAGAGTATGTTTGTATATCTTAAAGTTATCTAATAAGTCCATTTTGGACATATTTATAATCATCATCATCATAGGTAGTCTGTCTGTAGACAGGCCCGTGATTATTTATGGTTAAACCTGGTTCTCCATATACTCCTATATTCTGCAGTCTTCTTCATGTCTTGATAGCTCTCTTTCCCCTTCAAGTCATCTTATCAGCTGAAACCTTTTCCTACCTCTTTTTCTTTTTCCATCCAGTTTTCCTTCTAACACTTCTTTAATCATGCTCTTTCTCTCCTCAGGTAATGTCCAATTCAGTTCTCGTTCCTTTTTTTGATAGGCTGTATAATGGTTCGCTCCTCTTCAATTCTTCGTAGTACTTCCTAGTTTTTCTCCCTGTCTGACCATTTTATCTTTAGCATTCTTGTCCATGTCCACATCTTAAAGCTTTCCAAGTATCTAATATAATTTTTCCTTAGCATCCATGTTTCTGCCCCATATAAAGCTATACTTCATACATAGCATTTTATCAACTTCTTGTGGATATCCTCCTTTATGTTCTCCGTGAGTAGGAGTTTCTTTCTTCTGAAAGTGGCTTTTGCTTTCATTATTGCAGTCCTGATTTCATTGGTACATTTTGCTTCTCTCAAGGTGTTTATAATCTGAAACTTGTTCTAATGGCTTTCTTACAATACTTATGTTCAAATTTTCTTCTTCTTGATATTCGCATGACCTTGGATTTTTCTGTATTTATTTCCATACCGTATTTTCTACCTGTTATTACTAGTCTATTTATCATTTACTCGAGTTCCTTTTCCTTTCTTGCTAGAAGTACTTGGTCAACCACGTATTTTACTGTTCTTATAATCCTTCCTTTAATTTTGAAATCTCCCATGCTTTCTAACACCTCTCTCCATATATATTGAGTAGGATCAGCAATAGGCAACAGCTCTGTCTTACTTATCTACGAATATTTACTCCGCTGGTGTCTGCATTCTTCAACCTGACCTTTACAACTTGATTCACATTTAGATTCCTCATCAGTCTGCTGTCTTTCCACTCTACACCTACATACACAGCAATCTTGGCAGTACACTATTGCCCTTTCTGATATGATTCTCACTACACCGATAGCATCTCTGGTTCCTTGTCCTTTTCTGAAGCCGAATTGATCTTCCCCTACCATTTCTTCGGCCTTTTTCTCTAGCCTTTTATTTAGAATCCTCGTGATGATCTTTGAAGGGTTTGTTCTGTAGTCTTTATGCTGCATTGCCTTTGGCTTCTTCTTTAGAGGGATCACTGTTATATCTAACAATAAGGAATCCTGAGGCCACTCTCCCGAGTCGTAAATCTTCTTAATTAATTTTGTAATCACTTTTAATCTTTCTGTTCCCATGACTTTAAGTACCTCTGCTGGTATTCCATCACTGCCTGTAGCTTTTCCTTTCTTCAGTTCCAGTATCGCCTTTTCTACTTTGCTTTTCATAATACTTGGTCCCAAGTTGTCTTCTTCAATGTTATTCTCTTCTTCCAGTTCTATTTGTGTTGATCCTGCCTGCTTGTTGTATAGTTCCTTAATGTATTCTTCCCATACCTGTGCTACATCCTTTGGTTCTGGGACTATTTTTCCAACTGTATTCGTAACTTCTTTACAACGAATTCCATTAGGCTTCTTATCTTCTAACTCCAGTGCCCTAGCATACATCATATCGTACTGTCCTAACTTCTCCATCTGTTGTATTTCCTCACATTTGTCTTTTATCCAATCTTCCCTAACTTTATTTGTTACTTTTCTGAACTCATTGCTTATGCATCTATAGTTGGCTCTACCATCTTCACTGTTAACGTTTTTCTTTCTTCTCTCATCCATTTTCTCCAGCATTTCCTTAGTGATCCATGGCTTTCTGATTTTCTTCTATTGTTTTCCAATCTCTTTATTCAAGGTATCTTTGATACTGGCTTTAATTTCCTCCCATTCTGTATCCACGGTCTTCTGTTTGTTTTTCAAATTTCTAAGGCGATCTTCCAACTTAGTGCTGAATGCATCTTTCTTTTCTTTCAGTATTCTAGGCCCCACATCTGTCTTTCTCTTCTCATTTTCCTTATTTGTTTCAGCTTTGTAGTTACATCGACTATTAGAAAGATGTGATCTGAATCAATGTCTGTTCCTGGTAATGTCATAGCATTCTTTATGCTATTCATGAATCTTTCTTTTACTAGGATGTAATCTATTTGGCATCTCATTCTATCTCCTGGGCTTTTCCATGTGTACAGCCTTCATTTATGGTTTCTGAACCATGTATTAGTCGTTACTAGGTTGTTAATAATGCAGAATTCTACTAGTTTTTCTCCTTGTTTTCTTTTCCCAAGTCCGTATTGACCGACAACATTTTCTTCTTGTCCTCCAACGATGCTGTTCCAATCTCCCATTATTATGCAGTTTACTTTTTCTCTTCCATCTTCTTCGTAAATGTCATTAATTTGTTCATACATCTCCTTGATTTCTTCTTCTTCATGAGCGGACGTTGGCATATATACCTGGATTATCAACATGTCCACTGGGACTGCTTTAAGCTTTATTGCCATTAACCTATCAGTCGTTGCTATTATTTTTGTCACGCTCTTCATCATATCTTTCCTGAATACCAGAGTGACTCCCCTTGCCCCACTATTTCCTCCAGGTTAAACTACAGTGAATTCTTCGGAGTCGAACTGCCCTTCTCCTTCCCATCTAGCTTTGCTCAGCCCTATGATGTCAGTCCTATTTTTTCTCATTTCTTCTTTCAGGTTCTCTAGCTTTCCTGCCTTCCTCATGGTTTTTACATTCCAAGTACCTATGTGTAAGTTACATTTGACAAATACTTTCCTCAAGGCAGTCCCCGCCCGGAGATCTGATCGGGAGACTATTTAACTCTGGAATGTTTTACCATAGTGGTATATTGTATATGGCTATAATTTATAGGGTTTAAAATTTATACAGAAAAGTATTTATTGCTGTATTTTTCAGCTGGTTTATCTTGTTAGAATTTGGTCCCCCTGGTATTTATCAAGTATGGAAGGACAGGAGATAGAGAAGGGATATAAAATTAGAAGTGATAGTCTTAGTTTTTACCACCTCAAGTGCAGTGTCTTGGTTGTGTCATACTGAAGGATTAGTTTTCAGCAAATTGTAGTCTTTGCTTACTCTTTTTTTCATTTACTATTCTGAGCTGACTGTTAAGACAAAATCCCTTAAATTCAATCCTTTATCCAATGTGGAACTTGGTATAGAGTCCTTCTATAGAATAGGTAATATAAATTCTGGAATTCATCACTTTGCAGCTTACATCAAATGTGGAATGATGTTAGGAATTTACTTGATCACTTTCTTTGGTTTTTGTGAGGTTCAATGAAAAGGATTGAAATCAGCTAAATAATAAGAGGTGCTGGGTGACTTGAAATAATGGATGAATTCACTTCTAAGAATACTTGCCAGTAGTAAACAATGTATTTTTTGTGAACAGTCTAACAGTATTAATTTAGAACATTGATGGCCATATAGTGCAAAATAAACAAAGCCACATAAACCTCTAACTAAATGCTATATTGTACAAGAAATAAAGTAACAACAAAACAAATACTCTTGAGACGTAACAACAGTCTCGCAACTTAAACACTTCAGAAAATGTCAACTTATAGTTACACTCTGTCCTCCGGAAACTTTAGCACACGACCCTTGCGAGGAAGCTCTTCTCGCTTTGCACTCCGTCACTCGAAATCTCTAACTCTCCCCAGCGGCGACCCTCGGCTGCCGGTGTCTCAGGATGCCTCTGCCCTCGTTCTCTCGACGGCCACGGTCGTGTGATGTCGCCGTTCAGGGGAGGTTCAGCGAGTAGCTTAAACGGGCGACTCCTCGACTTCGTATTGGTTAATTTCCTGATTACGTTATATAACCAGGAGAAAAGGAGGAAATGGGAAATAGGGGTAATATTCGCCCTATATAAAGCGTGTTGCTGTGGGGACCACCATTTGGCAGGAGATGTTTTGGTTTTCTCTTCGCCAACTACGAAAGACGCCGACAACGAAAGGCGGCGATATTCGGCGTTTATTCGACAAGTGCTTCGTTAAGTGTGGAGGTGCGGGGGAAATCGCTGCAATAAGCTGAAACAAAATTATCAATATCGGATTCATTGGTCATGAATTGAAGTCAGCTATGCTTCAAGGCAATATGCAATCACAAAATTGCCACTATTTTCAACTAATTTGAACTGTAAAACCAACACTTATCAAAAGTTAGGGCAAATATAGTGTGGTGCCCATTTAAATAATCATTTATAAGCCAGAGTACTATTACCATGTCTCCATAAATTTCAAGAGTTTTATTAGATAAATATATTTCATATAAATCTTGTTGTAATACAAAGTCTTTCGAAACATTTTTCAAAATTCAGTCAAAATAAGCAAATTTTACGTTATTTATGTATTGAATTCATCAACATTTTTCTTTAAGGTCCTTGCAATTCATGCCAAGCCAAAATTGACCAGATTGATCAGAGGAAGTGGATGTGCATGGTGTTGGGCGGAGCCATTATATGAAGAGTCCAGCTGAGCTGTGCCCTGTTTATAGTTATCTGGGTGTGGGAGTAGAGAGGAGTTTTGGATAGAGCAGGGGTTCCCAAACTTTTTGACATGACACCTCCCTTTTGGTTTTCACTTGCCCCACCATGTCCCATTGCACTCATATTAACATCATTATTCATGATCAACTAGCTCATTATTTTACCCATGTATCTCTTATACAGTAAAACCTCCATATATCAAAATGGAAGGGACCAGATTTTTAGGCATTTTGATGAATGGGGGTTCACTATAAAGAGGTTTACTGTAAGACCTTCATATTATTTAATATAATAAAAGCCGTTGTCTGTTGGTTAATTGGTCACACTATGCAAACGCTAATAACTCGAGAAATAATAATGATAGAAACTCGAAATTTGGTAGGGTGCTTGTTTAACACTTACTCAGAGAATGACGAATTTAAATCGCGAAAAAATTCCTTGATTCGTCTCCAAGAGAGGCATTCCATTTCCCATTACTTTACATGTAAAACGCGATTTTTCGACGTGCAGGCTTTTATTCATTTGGAAATTAAAATTAGAAGAAATTAACGGACGACTTTCGGATTTGAACCATTTTGAAGAAAAATTTATGAAGTTTCTTATTCCGTTCGTCTTTTTTCGCCCACAGTTCGAAATATTCCATGTTAAATGTTTAATTTGCATATTTTGTGGAAATCTTGCTATTTTAACATGATGTTGCTATATCGACCATTATCATTGTTACACCTCAAATTAATATTATTGTATACATCCTTCTGGGAATAAGTGTGCCTCGAGTGCTTCAATATGAGAGAGAGAGAAAGGAAGGAAGGGGAGAGATTGGCATGTTTTGTGGAAAATAAGTGTATTAACGTAAATATAAAAAATTTTAAGTATCAACAGTGTCATTTTAGAAAAATTGTAAATAAAAAGCATTCTTAAATTAAATTCTTTGTAAACCATGCATGCTTATGAATTTATATTGTTATTCCTCGAATTAATTTCGTAACAATGGCCGAAGTTTGGAAACGAATATAAATTAAAATTCAATTAAAATTAAAAGGACATTTAAAACTGTTAACAGGCAATTTTCAAAGAAACAACAGTGGATCTTTTAATGAAGTGATTTGTTTTTATAGAGAATTTTGGTGCTTATTTAATACAGAGTAAGTTCTAAGGCTTATAATCCATTTAAATCTAATAACAGTGGCTATTATAGTTTAAAGAAAGAACTTTATTTATTCACTTTACAGAATGAATGAATTTTAGGCTAGCATTGCCTATTATAAAAGGAGTTACTTTGGAATTTACAGTATGTAAAGTGGAAGTTGTACTGAATTGACTCAAGTATATTTCAAAGCAAAAACTATTGAAAGTTGTTGTTTTGGAAACTGAGAAGTCCAGAGTGGTGAGCGGACGCTAAACGATATTAAGGTACATTTTATTCCAGAATCTATTTAAAGTATTATCAGAGGCAATTGAAGATTGAACAAATTTTTTTGTTACCGGAATTCTGATTATTTCATGAAATTGAAATGCTAATGCATTAATCCATTAAAATCTGTTAAGAGTGGCTATTTTAGTTGAAAGAAATATATAATTAAACGCCTTTGCAACATTGTAGTATATTTTCAGGGCTCTTATCAAAGGCCGTGAAAATTAATAAGTACGTAGCAGTGGTGTGTTACCTGAGGATAGAGAATTAATTTGCGTTTAAATGATAAATCTTTGCAACATTGTAATAATATTCCCGCGACTTTTCACGTATGATTAAAATTGATACGTACATATGTAGCAGTGATGTGTAACTTGAGAATCACGGAAGAATTGACTGTTGGTGCTTGCCGTTGTTTCCTTTTAGAAGTGGACCATAAATATGAGCGAGTTGAACTCATAGGGCCTGGCATAGGTAATAAACTACGCAACCTAACTTCAACTTAAATTGTGCATATTTGTTGCATTATGATCATATTTTGGCGACTTTTTTGAGAGGCCACTACAGTGGTTGCTTCAATGGGATAACCTTGTATGTACGTATGCATATACCATTGACTGATTTCTATTGGTTATTCACATGCAAATTTTCACTGCAAACTAGCTTAATTATTTTATCTGTAAACAGGAATACATTATTTTACTATAGGGAGGTTGTTTTTTTATCAGGGGTGCATTTTCCCATTACGAAATACGGAGAATTAAGAAAATACAGAGGTACGATATTAAGAGGTTTGCCTATACCGTTACATACAGTTTTGGTGGGACCCAAAAGATATTACGAAATACGGAGGTTTATGATACACTGAGATTCACTAGATAGAGGTTTTACTGTATATGGGGAAGATTGAAAAATATGTTTAAACTATTTCATCTAAAATTGATTTTTTCTCATGGCCTTGTGCTCCTCTCCCTCTGGAACTCTTGCAGGGGGACGTGCCAATGGGCTAGAGGATATGGGATGAGGGAGGGTTTTACATAGTGATTACAAATTCTGGTTTGTTCACAGCAGCAGGCAATGGTGATAATTGAGATTGGAGTATTCGTTAAAAACTATTACATCTGGATTAAACTACCTTTCATAATTTAGTATTGCTCATAATCATAATTTGTTTAACTTCTGAACTCATATTGAGACTAAAATTTAAAAATATAAATTTTTTTATGTTTTCTAATTTTCTATATATTGAAATGAACTAGTCAATTTAACAATTTTTACATTCTTTTAAAATTCCATCTACCGAATTTGCTAAGCCCAGAAAAACTTCTTTTTTTGCCTAGCATAATAATTTATATTTTTCAGATCAATCTTAGTTTTTAATCCAAATGTAACTATGCTTCTCATTCCATTTACTGCCATTTTTAAAAAAATCTAAAATACGTATAAACGAACAATAATTAGCAGAACCTAGTCTCTCTTTCATCTCATTTTTTGCAGCCCTGCAAACAAAACTCCTCTCTACCCTCCCACCCACGTTTGGAGAGATGAATAGGTGAGGGATTTTTCCATCACCCATTTTTGGAAAGAAGAAGAATCAACATGAAAATATAATTTTATAATACAGGCGATGCCCGAGTTTCGACCATTCGACATTTGTCTAACTCGAGAATTCGACCATTATACATTATAACCTAAATTCGACTTTCGACCGGTCGAAGCTCGCCTATTCGACCAAGCCAATTGGTCAAATTTGGAACAACATATACTTGTGTAAGTATCTGTGATTCCGTTCGAAGAATCAGTCGAATTTTCCATGAAACAAAAAGGAATATTTATAGGATGTGCTTATAAAAGCATCTATTGATGACTTTTCAGTAAGACTACTTCTACTGTTTGGGTTATGCCCATTCGCTAACTCCCACACCTTTACCTGCTAGCAGACCAAGAATTTACCTCTATAGAATCTCTGCTTATTAGATTATTTTTGCTGTCAGAGCATCTTTCTTGTTTACAAACAGAAGGACTAATGAAATCTTTGGGGAGTACCCTTTGCATTCTGTTCGGGGTTTGGATTCACATACTCTCTTGCAGCTGATTTTTTCAAAGTACTTTTGTGAATTTTATTTCTTCAAATTTATTTTTAAAAGAAATTGAAAGTAAATTTACTGAAAGAAAACTTGTTTGAAAAAGTAATTTTGAGCAAAAGAGAAATTCATGATAGTTCGTTTTTGTCATTTGTGCTCATGTCAACCAGTGCAGCAGGCGTCACTGTGATTCAGGATGTCTGGCTTTCCCTTATTACTTTTTCTAATAAAAAAATATTATTTCAGCTGAAGATTTGAAACTATTTTATCTATTTTCCTCAATTAATAAACCAAGTCCCGTAAGCACAGTTAAAAAAGATTTCAGGTATGAAAATATTTTTGTATAAGTCGTTTTTCTTTAGTCTTAAATTATGTTATGCTTTTTAATGATTTAATATTGTTTTCTTAGCATGTTAGTAATGTTATTTTAACTTTATGTAATATGAGATGGAACTTAATAGCTTTCTTCCAAGATGCTGGAATGCATCTCCTAATAATGACGTACTTTTATGGGAAAATGGCACTTGACATTCGACTGTTTGAGATTCAACCACGTTTTCAGGAATGCATCCCTGTTGAATCTCGGATGTCGACTGTAGTTTCATTAATTTGATTATTGGCTGTTTAAAAATTATTCACAAATGTAATTGCTGGTAATTATTCTTGAGGATGTTGATATCAAGAGCAATCATATTCGTTATTCTGCATGAAGAAAGTGATGTGGTAGAAATAAGGTTTTTTCATTTTAGTATAAATACTTGAATAATATTGAATTTTGCAACAATAATAGGATGAGTAGCTTTTGCCCTTTTCACTCTTTATAGTTTTTTCAATAAGGTTGGTTGATAAAATATTTGGTCCATATCAAACACAAATTATGCAATGCAACATCTCTACATATAATAATAACGTAGTGTTCATAATGATCATCATCATGCCTAATGCCGTGGGAATGAGTGCAGCTTGTTTTTCGTTTGCATTTTAAAATTACTTAGAATCATTGTACAAACTCGTGACTTGAACCAAAGAATGCCTAAAAGAATGAAATTTTATTTTCTTACCATCGATTTTAGGAATCATGGCATGGAAAAATAAAATATCTCGGAAAATGTCCCAGGTTCAAATCTGGGAGATGATATTATTCCCAAAAGGATATGCAGAATTTTTTATTTTTCATAGTGCAAGGATTTTTTCCTTCTTTAATCAAAATACATTTATATGGACTGATTTTCTTTGGTTTTACTTTATTTGACAGTTAAAAATGTGTAGTATTTTATTCTTACTATGTTTATATGTTACATGGTTGAAATTTTCAGAAATAGGCATCCTTTTCTGAAATTTTGTGTATTTTTTGTACTCTTTCTGGGTGTTGCCAGCCCAACCCTTATTGTTGCCTCTGATTCAATTATCATCAATTAAACCTTCAAATAGATGAAAGAATGTCGTTATTAGCTTCAAACTTTTGTTTAAGCATAGACATTATCGTTGTAACTACATCAATCTTTATACATAGTTATAGGTACAGGTAGTCCTCGAAATATGTCATCTCGAGATACATCGTTTTGTTTATGCATCGTAAAGATATTATGGATGGGTTTCATATATACGTTGCTGAAGTTTCACTTATACATCGTTTTCCGCAATCATCGAAATTAATTCGAGGACAAAGTCTCTTTCTGTTTCACATATCTTTTTTTATTTTAATAGTAACAAATATATTGTTCCAAATCAAACACCAACTGTAATTTCCCCATTCAAGAACATAGCCACTGCTGTTTTGTCACTTATTTTTTACATTCATAATCACCACAAATATCTTTTTTCAAATCAAATACCTACTGGAACGATTTTGAAAATCAGTCCTCGTAGTAATATCATTAAACCATCCTTTGCTGTTATGACATGCATTCGTCTAATTCTGTGGTGATTGTAAAATATCCCCTTTTTTTACGTTAAAATTCAGTCTCTTAAATCGCTGATATAATTACTTGTAAACGACAATGTAACCATATAAACAATTATTTTTGCATGTGTTAAATAAGTTATTCAAAAATTTAAACTTATATGTGTTACTTAGCAAATTATGTTTTTAAAATTGTGGAGGTGGAATGTATCCCCGCTATAGAATGGTGGCTTATGGAAAAATGAGTTTCAAGGTATGTCGTTTTGAGATAAGTTGCATTTTTGAGGGACATCTCGAGGACTACCTGTACATACAGGTAGACCCCGATTTATGTTACCCTGTTTTACGAAGTTAGGAAAAAATAAATTTTGCCCAGGGTTTTGTTATAAGTATGAAATAAAACCAGGAAATTACGAAAAAAAACATTTTTTCAGTGCAAATCTCGTAAATAAAACTAGTAACAGAAGAAAAATAATAATATTACTAATCAATAATAATACTAACAATGATTACAAAAGAAAAACTAGTTTAAAGTACATATAATTTTAAATACCATATATTCTGGCGTATAAGTCGATCCGGCATATAAGTTGACCCCTGCTTTTTTGGATGAAAATACTAGATTAGGCATATGTTCACCGTATAAGTTGACCCCCACTTTTTCACTTAAAAATACTTCTCATGAAATTATTTTCAGACAAAATCAAAGTCATGTACAATCCATGTTTTAACAAAACAGAGATAAACAATAAAAATATATAAATATTGTTTAAAGTCCATGCTATTCTTCTTGAGCATTCCATGTGACAGATGTTTTAATTTCAACCAACAAGAAACTGTTATTCTTGGAGAGCCTGACCCACTAAATAAAGTTTCCTATAATTCGATTGATGTTAGCTGCTAATAATACTATCGAAATTAACTATATTTAGTGATCACGATCAAAATCTATGGTGGTGAAATTTAATAAAATATAGCAAGTGTCTACCCCGTGCACCTTTTTCCCCAAACTGTTGGTAAAAAAAGAGACCGCATCATACATGAAGATTTATAACCAAGTTTTAAAAATTGTGAGTTTCGGTAGTAAAGTTACTGCAACACGCTTGCATCTACATTTATACTTGTAATATTTTTATAATATTAAAGCTGTACATTTTAATTGAGTTTTAAGTTTATTATTGTTACTCAAAAAAAGCAGTTCTGCCATTAAAAATTTACTTTCGGTTTCTACCTACACTTTTTCCTGGAATAAGTTGGCATCTGATATCTGTATTCGCTGAATTCATTGTGGGTCGCTGATGCTCCTTTAACCCGGGAGAGAACCATAGTTCCCTCTAATTTTTTTCATCCATGGGTGGAATGAGCATCGCTATGCATGCCTACATGATGCTAGTGCGTGGATGTATACCGGGGTTTGTTGTGACCCTGTTCTGATATACATATTCTAAAATACATGCAATTGTGCACACTTGCAAAATTTAGTGCACAGCACTTCAAAAACTGCTGAGTGACCACGCAGTCGCACAGCTTAGAGGGAACCATGGAGAGAACACACCTATGGGGAATCCCCACATTTTTTTGATTTTTTCTAATTTTCTGCTGCCGTAGACGTCAACTTATTAAAGTACGAATTTATTTTTTTCTCCTCAATCTGGTCCAGAAAATAGAGGTGCACATGGTACATGAGGATGTGGATTACGTGAGTAAATATAGTATTAAAATTAATTATTATAAATCTTCTAAAATAAGTGGCAAAATGTAAACACTGGAACAGCTGATTCAAAATAGCGATCACCTCCACCAAAAAGTCAACGGTCTTCATAAATATCGATGTTATACATTTGTAATTTAAGGTTCACATTTTATGTTTAGCATATAAGTCGATTCTAAGTTTTAGGAAAAATTTTTTAGGCTTCAAAGGTTGACTTATACGTCGGAATATACAGTAGATTAAATTATTATACAGTAAAGACCCGCATATAGGACGCACCTTTTTCCAAATTTTCGAAGCTAAAATGTAAGATGCGTCCTATACACGGGTACATAATATTTCATGTTTTTCTGTCTATGAATGTTCGATGAAAAATGAAAAATAAACAGGTGAAAACTAATATTTATTAAACATGAAAGTGTTTTAATTAAAATAAAACTTTTTAATATGAAAAAAAGATTGCACTTTTACAAATAAGTAATGTAAGTACAAGATATTTCGGCTTTATTAGCCACTTGTACTCAGATATGGATTTTAAATAATTTTCGTTTTTTCTGTACGAAGTCTTCAGTTAAAATGAAATACAAATATAAAATGAAATTGCTAAAATTTAAAAATTGAATGTCTGTCCATTGAAAGAAAATCTTCAATCAAGAAAATAAATCAAACTTTTCAAACAATTTCCCTAAAATCCTAGAAACTCGCCATCATCTGAGTCGTCATCGGTAATCTGGAACTCATTGTAGACTAAATTTGTTTTTGAAGCCTCAGATTTGTCTGCTTCTAATTCTGAGGTCGTCATGCCGTTGTTGTTATCATCTTCCCATAATACGTCTTCTTCACTTCCATCTAAAGCATTACTTATGCAACATTTTTTGTATCTCTTAATTATTGTTTCTGAGGGAAATTCATTCCATGCTTCCACGATCCACTGACAGATTGTTTTTATATCTACTTTATGAATGAGTCCACCTTTGGTGAATGTGTGTGTGCCATTCACCATCCAATCGGCCCACTTCTTCTTCAGTGCTGATTTAAACGGCTTATTAACAGCAACGTCTATAGGCTGCAGGATCGATGTCATTCTCCCTGGGATAATCACCAATTTTGTCTTCATTTCAAGGAGTTTCTTTTTTACTTCAGGACGTGTGTGACATCGGAATGCGTCTAAGGCCAAGAGAGATCTTTGATGCATTCCACCAGACCTTCTCTTCCAAACAGTCTCGATCCAGTCATAGGTGATGTTTTCATCAAACCAACCTTGCTCTTGCACTCGTACTATGATGCCACAGGGAAATTCGCTTTCCAAAGTGTTTTACAATATCCCGTTATATGTAGTTTCAATATAGGTAAATCTAGTATTACAAATACTTCGGTAAATTCACTTTTCAGATCATACTCAGCAGAAAGCATACTTATTCGAAGGAACTCATTTAATAGAATGGATATGAATCTTTTATTGTGACTTATTGTTTATTCCTAGAATTTTAAGATAAAGCCTTCTTGCGTCCTATAGGTACATGGGAACATAGAAAATTCTCAAAATTTGACGTCGAAAACCTCCCTGCGTCCTATACATGGGTGCATCCTATACCCGGGTCTTTACAGTAGTTAAAAATCCAAGTTATAACCCACAATTTCAAAAGGATGGAATTGCAAATAGACAGAATCTCAAATGTATGGAATCTCAAAAATTAATACATATTAATTAAAAAATGACCCTTTAAGAACATAGCATTAATTATTTTTATTTTCACCTGCTGTCTTGAAACAAAATACAGTAGAACTCGATTATAACGGCATTCAAGGGACTGGAAATTTATTGTCGTTATAACCGAGTGTCATTATGACTGAGGTCCATGGGACCATACATAGAATTGGTTTCCAGATTCTAAATTTTATATTATGATCTAATAAGTACATTAAACATTATATTATATTATATTACCATAAATATCCGCATATAATGTGCAGGTAGGTTTTTGGCCTAGTATTCTGCGATTTTTTTATATACCTGCGTATAGCGTGCACATTTTCCTAAAATTTTCGTCTCAGTCAATCTGTCATTTAACTCATTATTATTATTATGCGTTAAATTGTCAATATCATTGTGATATTAGAAAACAATGAATTAAAACTGACATCAGAGACGGCTAGGAAAATCGCAGTGCCCTGTGTAAAGTGTGCGAGTGTTGCATCTTACGCATAAAAAATTTTTAATAGTAAATTATAATAACTAAAGCAATCTCCCTCACTATGACACATCGATATTTTTTCATAAATGCATGTACTTTATAAGTACGATAAATATTTCTTGAGAACGTGGGGCCTTGAAGTGCGGGACCTCAATCACTCCATATATTTTATTCACGTAGATTAAAGTTAATATTTTAGATAATAATAGCTGTCATCCGTTGGTTGGTTGGTTGGTCACGCTATGCAAACGCTAATAACTCGAGAAATAATAATGATAGAAACTCGAAATTTGGTAGGGATGCTTGATTAACACTTACTCAGAGAATGACGAATTTAAATCGCGAAAAAATTTCTTGATTCGTCTCCAAGAGAGGCATTCCATTTCCCATTACTTTACATGTAAAACGCGATTTTTCGACATGAAGGCTTTTATTCATTTAGAAATTACAATTAGAAGAAATTAACAGACGACCTTTGGATTTGAACCATTTTGAAGAAAAATTTATAAAGTTTCTTATTCCGTTCGTCTTTTTTCACCCACAGTTCGAAATATTCCATGTTAAACGTTTAATTTGCATATTTTGTAGAAATCTCGCCATTTTAATGTGATGTTGCTATGTCGACCATTATCATTGTTAGCTTCAATATGAGAGAGAGAGGAAGGAAGGGGAGAGATTGGCGTGTTTTGCGGAAAATAAGTATATTATCGTAATTATAAAAAATTTTAAGTATCAACAGTGTCATTTTAGAAAAATTTTAAATAAAAAGCATTCTTAAATTAAATTCTTTGTAAACCATACGTGCTTATGAATTTATATTGTTATTCCTCGAATTAATTTCGTAACAATGGCCGAAGTTTGGAAACGAATATAAATTAAAATTCAATTAAAATTAAAAGGACATTTAAAACTGTTAACAGGCAATTTTCAAAGAAACAACAGTGGATCTTTTAATGAAGTGATTTGTTTTTATAGAGAATTTTGGTGCTTATTTAATACAGAGTAAGTTCTAAGGCTTATAATCCATTTAAATCTAATAACAGTAGCTATTATAGTTTAAAGAAAGAACTTTATTTATTCACTTTACAGAATGAATTAATTTAAGGCTAGCATTGTCTATTATAAAATGAGTTACTTTGGAATTTACAGTATGTAAAGTGGATGTTGTACTGAATTGACTCAAGTATTTTGGGTACATTCCTGTTAATGGGAATACCTCAAAAAATAAACACGTATTGTTGTGGTATGTTACGACATATTTGTTTGTTAACAATGCGTAATAGCGGGGGAATTACTTAAAAATCACACTTTTTTGAAACTTATTTATTAATAAAAGCAACATAATTACTAATACAATCTAAATTTATGTTACTAGGGGGCAAATATGTCTTTATGGCATTTAAAATAGATGGAAATATGTCAATTTCTTTGTTATGTTGTCGCCACATGAAATCTTCTGCTGACAGGCTTTCGCGTTGCATTTCCAAAATATTCTGTCGCAGAAGTGAAGTTTCATAATATGATCCTTCTTGCACATTCACCATTTAGATAAAATACCATGGTCTTGAAGTAAAGATACAGCTTCTTCTTCACTCCTCGGCAAGCTCCACAAATTCATCATTAAGAGATCAACGTAAATATCTTAACAAGATTTGTTACGCATTGTTAACAAACAACATATCACAACAATACGTGTTTATTTTTTGAGGTATTCCCGTTAACAGGAAAGTACCATTTCAAAGCAAAAATCAATTTAAAACTATTGAAAGTTGTTCTTTCGGAAACTGAGAAGTCCAGAGTGGTGAGCGGATGCTAAACAATATTAAGGTACACTTTATTCCAAAATCTATTTAAAGTATTATCAGAGGCAATTGAAGATTGAATAAATTTTTTTGTTACTGGAATTCTGATTATTTCATGAAATTGAAATGCTAATGCATTAATCCATTAAAATCTGTTAAGAGTGGCTATTTTAGTTGAAAGAAATATATGTGCATGGTACTTTTATTCACTTTTCAGAATGAATGAATTCTAGGTTAACATTTCATATTATAAAAGGATTTTCTTTGGAATTTGTGGTTATTTTAACTGAATTGAATTAAGTTCTCTTCTAAGTTTTAATCCGTTTAAAACTGGTGAAAGTGGTTGTTTCAGAAAATGAGAAGGCAAGAGTACTGAGCAGACGATAAACGATATTGATGTACATTATATATTCCAAAATCTATTTAAAGTATTATCAGAGGCAATTGAAGATTGAACCAATTTTTTGGAACCGGAATTATGCTTATTTCATGAAATTGAAATCCTAATGCTATAATCAATTTAAAACTAATAACAATGACTATTTTAATAGAAAGAAAGGTACTATTTTATTCACAAGGAATTTCTGTGAAATATTAGTTAATTATTTAAACAGACTTATAATATAGAAATATTCTATGGTTAAAACAGTGCACAATTTTATTCTTGCGATTTTTACATGTTGCATTGACAAATATTTAGATTCATTAAACCCGTTGAAATTCAACGGGCACTATTGCTAGTCATATATAATCAAATTCAATTTAACTTAACGTGCTTATTATGGCCAGTATGCGTATTAAATCCACCTTTCTTCTCTTTATCTGCACAAGTAATTAATTTTTTAAATACCGCGATAAATATGTACCCTCATATAACACGCACCCCACTTTTCAGCACCAAAATAACGGGAAAAAAGTGCGCATTGTACGCAGGTATTTATGGTATATTATATTATAACATAATATGTACTTTAAACATACCGTATATACCCGAATATAAGACAACTCTGATTATAAGACACCCCTCTCCCATTTTTAACTCTTAATGAAAGGAAAAAAATTTATTATGCACACAATGACAGAGGTTTATTATACCATTGAGTAATGAACATTGAACCAATTGAAATAAGCAATTTTGATTGGAATTTTCAATTGAATATTTTGGAACAAATATTTGGCACAAATGTTATTAAATTTTTATAACGCCCTTCCTTAGGCCCACGAAATGCTCTCCGATTTGAACTTGCACACTTTAGCATTTTCTGCAATTTTTTCCACCGCCGCACATTTGCCTTGCTGCAGCACAATTGTTAGTTTCATCAGGATATTTTGCCACTAAAAGTTTAAAATTTGCATCATAACTATTACGCAATGATTTCAATATTCGTGAAGGTGTAGAACCTGTCTTCTCAATTTGGTCACCCATATTTTTACGTAATACTGGATAGTTAACAATCATGAAGACTGTAATTCACATGGAAGTTACTACAGTCATAGATGGTTCACTTTGTCTGTGGTCAACACACTATGATATCATGACGATTAAATTATATATGTTGATGCAAAATCTTTCGCCCATTCAACCTACTACTACTACAGGCAGTCATCGACTTTCGTACATTCGACTTTCGTACATCAGCTGACGAACAAACATTTCGAGCTATCGCATAGTGGAGCTATCTGTCAGCCAAGCCAACACTTTTAATAAATTACCAAATGAAACAAAATGCATAAATATAATAAAATTCAAAGGAGTATTTGTATTCGAATACATTTGAATCGATTCAATTTCTACTACTACTTTTAATAATCAATTGTTTCAAATGATTTTAAGAATCGAAAACAGGCAGACCTCGTCTTTCGCGGGGGTTACATTCCTGAAAACACTGCGAAAGACAAAATCACAAAAGAGAAGTAATTAAGGCAATGGGAAATACAGGGTTTGGTTTCCATCCCATCATCATTTGTCCTCTGTATTGGTGACCGCGGTGAAATAGAGAAAGAGATGGAAAAATTAACTTCAATGAAAGTGAGGCTTAAACAAGTTAAAAGAAGACGAAAAAAGTATCAGAAAATAAAGTCTTATTTAAGTTCCTTAGTATAATCGAGAGAAAAAAACGGAGGTTGCCTAACTTGTAAGGGCTAATTCCCCAAATACAGCAGACCGCGTCTTTCTAGGGGTTACATTCCTGAAAACCTCTGCGAAACTCCACCAATAATAAATGATGCGTAAAATGCAAAGTTTAAGCATTTGAACTATGTCATATCTGAGTAAATAACCCAATGATCCTGAATCGGAAGGGTCAAGAGTTCATTCTTTCCCCTCGGGTCTTCCCTGACATAATAAAGACAGAAGGCTCCTTAACGGTGATGCCAGCTTATATTCTTCAACTTTTCACGTGCGAAAAGACACAAAAGTATGGGAGGATTGCATCCTAAAAATATTTAAAAGTATATATAAGACACGTACATGTGTCTTATATATATACTTTTAAAAAATAGATACACGTCGATTTTTTTAAATTAGGTAAATATTTTTACATATCAGAATACTGTAACAACATTTTTCAGGCCTGACTATGAGAGAAAATGTGAGGAAAATGCGATTCATTCCATATATAGAAAATTTCGCACAGCCTTTTCCGTGATTTTTTCCACGAAAGAGCAAAACATAAGACCGCGAAAGACAAAACTGGTCGCAAATGCAGAACCGCGAAAGGTCGAAAAACGCGAAAGATAAAGCTGCGAAAGATGAGGTCTGCCTGTATTTCAATTATAACTATTCCATTCTTCCCATCTCCAACTATCTCTGCCTTCTGCTCCTCTGTCAGTCAAACAATTATGCACCGCGTGATTATAAGACGACTAGCGATTTTTCGGTCATAAAAATTGGAACAAAACCTCGTCTTATATTCAGGTATATACGGTAATACAAATATTTTTAATGATTAGTAAAATAATCTGATATTTTTCTGTGTCGCATGTTCCAACATGAAATGTTTTTTGGGGTCTTACTCAATGCAGTAAATAATGCTAAATGTCTTTTTATTAGTCTCCTTCGATTCATAAAACTGTGCTATCACTTTTATTGCTTGCATAGCTTCATTATTTGCTAGAACAGGTTTGTCTTTATCCTCTACCATTTCTTCATCTTCTTCTTTGCTACACTTTCCATACTGCCCTTCCATGACCTCCCTCACGATGTCTAGGTCCCTTTGATCTTCTGTTGTTATAACATCAGGGTCGATTTCTGTATATGAATTGATATCTTCATAACTTTTAAAACTTTCTACGTTCATCTTGGCTAACCCTCTGTTTGTGTTGTTTCTTTGAAGTTGACGTGTACTGACTTGGTTTTAGAAAATGACACGTGCAAACCATACTGAGTAAAGAGTTTCCGCTGTTGGATCCTTCCTCACCCAGGTGGTCAAGAAGCAGTCTTTGGCCCTTCAGTGTATTGGCAATCAGCAAAAATTAATAATAAAACCTTAATCATTTAATGACATTTATATTATATTAGCAGAACTGCCCATTGAATTTCAACGGATTTAGTGAATGTGAAACTTTGACTATATAACATGTAAACATCACAAGAATAACGTTGTACACAGTTTTAATCGTCCAGTAAAGCAAAAATGAAGAAAACCGGTCCGCATTTACCTATGTAGATGAATGATGGAAGAAAATTTTTCTCTGTAAAAAATTGAAAATTACGTTTAAACTTATGGGAAAATAATTATTGAATTAAGTTCTCCCCCCCCCCCCCCCCCCCCCCTCCCCCAAATTTTTTATCGCCACATACCCTATGTTACCCGCAGGGTAAAATTATGTACCTATGCGAAGTTTCGTGACGATATCTTCAAAACGAAAACTGTAAGTAAACCACCAAGAACACAATAATCAACAGGAAATTATTTATTAAAAGGCTTCTCCACTGCTTAGCGGTTGCCTTGTACTCCCAATCGCCACAGTTGTCGGTCCTCCTACTGGCCACCTCTCAGGTTGCGTGCTTTCATAGCTTCTTCCATCTGCCTTTGCCAAGCGATGCGCGGGCGTCCTCGCTTCCTGCATCCTGGGGGTGACCAGTCGAATACTCGCTTTGGCCATCTCTCCTGCGACATTCTCCGCAAATGTCCATACCATTGAAGTGACCTGCATTCCAAACGGTTGAGGATAGTCTCTTCTGCTTCCATCTCTCACCGAATCACGTCATTCCTTACTCGTTGTAATCGGGATACACGCATGCTATGCCTCAGGCCATCCATCTCTACTGCATTAATGCGTTTCTTTAACCTCTCTGTGAGAGTCCATCCCTCTCCTCCATATGTCATAATACTTTCCACAATGACCCATAGAATAGTCTTTTTTGTTCTCTTAAAAGTCTCCCGACTCCACAGCATCCCATTCAACATCTTGATTGCCATCTGAGCCTGATTTACCCTGTTCTCCACATCCTCACAAGTACCAGATTTGTGAATAATGGATCCTAGGTACTTAAACTGGTCAACCGCTTTTACCGTCCCTGCAGTAAGGACAATGTCCTGACTTTCCCCTCCAATCACCAGGTACTCTGTCTTTGAGAGATTTATCTTCAGACCACCCTTCTCATATGCCTCTATTAGCTTACGGGACATATATTCCACGTCATCCTCGTCCTGTGCAATAATTACCTGGTCATCTGCAAAAATCAGAGAGTGAATAACATCATCCCCAACCTGGACACCCATTTTACCACATGACAAGTTCCACTTCTCTAGAACCCCTTCCAAGTATACCTTGAATAAAGTAGGTGACATGGCGCAACCCTGCCTCAAACCCTTTGTTGTTGAAAATTCCTTAGATATCCACTTTCCTTGTTTCCCTCCCTCCCTCCCATATACATTCTCTGTATAAGATTTATTATTGGCTCATCCACATGCACCTTCCTCATGGCATCCCACATCTGACATATTGGGACAGAGTCATATATGCTTTCACGAGATCCACAAAAATCATATGAATCTCCTGACCTTTTGCCACCATCTTCTCAGTATGCTAAAAATATTAACAAGGTAAGACTTGCCTACAGTGAAGCCTGCCTGCTCCTCGGATATTCACAGTTTGATACACCTTTCCAACCTCTCTTTCAGTATCCTACTGAACAACCTACTCATTGAAGCCATTACACTAATTCCTCTGTAGTTAGTGGGAAGCTTCCTGCTTCCTTTCTTATGTATAGCTGATATATATGATAGTAACCAATCCTCCGGGAGTTCATCTCCCTCCAACACCTGGTTAAATAGTCTGGTGATAATCCTCACAATCCCTTTTCCACCATACTTCCACAGTTCCATAGGTACTCCACCTGGGCCAACTGCTTTCCCATTTTTAGTTGTTCTCAAGGCTGCTCGGACTTCTTCCTCCAAAATTGGCTCCGCCATCTCACATCGACTCAGTGTATCAGAGGAGAATCTGTCCTTGAACTCCTCTCTGTCCTCTGTAAGTAAGCTTTTGAAGTACTTGCTCCATGTTTCCATCAACAGGAAATGGATGTATAAAATAAAGAACTCGTGAGACACGGTGAAGACAGGAAGAATAAAATTGGAAAAGCCTCCAAATCACCGTAAAGGTGGTACTTACGTGCCAAGGTACAGAAGACTCGCAGGATCACTTAGGACGCACGTTTCAACAGCAACGCTGTCATCTTCAGCAATGTCAAGGTGTGTAAGGTTGGACGGAGTATTTATACTATTGTTGACCGTTAGAGAAGTAGAGGAGAGGAAAGGGAAAGGTGTATCGATCGTTAACTGAAATAAAGGGGAGTGGGGGATAGGGCCAGAGTCGTTATTCATTATCTTGTTTTGGTTTTGGTGTATGTAAAGGCTTTCATTGGCATCCAGTTTGTTTTCGTTGGTGACCGTTTTTAGAAGTTTTAAATTTTCGGTTATGATAGGATGATGGCAGATGTCAGAATGAGATGCCAACCTGGACTTGTCTATTCTGTTGTTTCTGTAATGGGCTAAGTCTTCTTTGAAACGTGTTTCTAATTTCCTTTTCATTTGTCCAATATAAATTTTGTCACACTTTTCACATTTGATTTGGTATATGCCTGATTTTTTATCATGCATATACCATGTTTTTAAGGAGCGCAACTACGATGCTATGGGACAGATATCTGTAATATGTTTAGAAATTGTTTTCCATGATAAATATCCTAAGAAACATATACAGTGTCATTTTACTATATTTGGGTGGTGATTTTTCAATATAGGAACTTATCTCACCTTCTAAAATGAGAGTTAGTGAGAAATTATACTTCGATTTACGAAATGTTTTTGACGAACTTAACTCTTTCATAGATTGTGGTCTACCTGTAGTTACTGGTAGTTATTTAGAAAACTGCCTGTTGTAAGCATTTTTTTAATGATGCCTTTCCCACAAAGCCAAAGGCTTGTGTCCAAGTAGAGGAAAAACACCAAGATGAATCACAACATCCATGTCCAAAGCAGGATTCATACCCACGACTTTTGGGTTAGAAGGCAGGCACACTGCCTACTAGTCTAACCCAGCTGATTGACCAAAGAAATTGAATCTTTCATCATATGAATACTAGAATCTTACCTTTTTACTTTCTCCATATACATAGTATAAAGTATTGTGTTCATGAAAATAATTGACTTCGAGATTTCATGAAATACATGTTTTGAGGTCCCTAGAACACGTTTAGACTATTTTCAGAATGATGTCTGTGTGTATGTGATTGTGGGCGCTCTAACTCAAAAGTACTTGCCAAATCATTACCAAATTTTATATATAACACTTTGGTATGGGCACAAAGAGCTGATTAGTTTTTGGACAATACCGGTTAACTGGAAGTCGAGGTTTATTCAAAACCTGATTCGATTTTGGCTATATTTCTCTGTTAAAACATCATTATTGTATATACAATTCAGTACAAAGGTTATAGAGAATGTAATTTCCTGCAACTTTCGCTTGAAACAATTTTCCATAGCAGTTATTGTTTAGGAATTATTTGTAAATAATCGGTTTTTTTGGTCATAGGCTACCAAATACCTAGGTCATCATCTCCTTAAATACGTCGTTATTGGTACCAGAGTTGCAGAGAATAATATTTCCTCCAAGTTTTGTTTGAAACAAATTTTCGTAGAACTTTCCATTTAGTAGATAATTTATTTGTTAATTTTCAGTATAGATCGCCATCATCTAGCTGTGAATTCTGTAAACATATTCAAAATATAATTTACGGCAATAAGGACGACTGTATTCTTTTATGATATGAAATAATAATTTTGCCTTTTTTTATTTTTTTATTGAAAATTATGTTTAATCTTTACAAAATTACAAAATCTTTACAAAATAACATCCCTTGCTTAGGTACAGAATTAAGTTATAGCATTACAAAAATAAAGTAAGCAAATATAACTTTTTCAAGAACTAGAAAATAATAATAATAATAATTACACACAGTGCTAATAATAATTATTTATACATAATACATAGTAGCATATAACATTAATATATAATAGCATATATATTTATGTAACACAGTAAATGTGATATTATTTATAAAAATTACTTTAACAGGAGATTTTAATTATACAAAACGTGTAAAATGATAAAAATCTGCAATACAGTACAGCCTCCAAATTTGCGACTTCCAAATTCACGTTCTTCGCTGTTTTTCTGACTACTGCTGCCATCTTTGAAGGGATGAGGAAAAAACTAATCAAATGAATTTCCCCATCCGCGAGGTTTTTTTTTCACGCTGTCGCTACGGCGATAAAGCTTTGCGTCTCTACGGGCACATTATTCAAACATCAGGTGGTGAAGGGACTAGTACTGATATTAAAACATCTTTTAATGCGAGCAGAGGGCGAGGGGTTCATTTTCTAACTCTCACCAAATTTAATGCTTGCATTTTTTTTGCCGTTTATGTGATTCAATAAATATTTTTTCTGTATATTCTTTGCTAATCATGGTTTCTGCAAAATTATCTGTTTAAACATACTGTATGGTTATGGTAGATTTAAATGCCACATTAGCAGCCCGCTGCAGCTATGCTTGCAAATAATCTAAATAGTTCAGCCCTACGTTAGATCATATCGCAGTATATTCGAAGGGGAAAAATTTTTAATTCTACCGTACCTTAGTTCCAATGATTATCGTTGCACCCTTATAGATGAACTCACAAACAGTTGCTTTCCTTCAAATGTCTATCAGCTACTGCTTTTAACTTCTTACAGGACCTACTATAAAGGCAACATCAATGCAAGCATATTTAGATTATTAATGAAGAGAAGATAACAATGATGCTTTTCTTTCATCTATTTGAAGGTTTAATTGGCCTTAAAATTTAAGGCCAATTAAACCTTCACATTTGAGGCTTAAATGAATTGGAAGCAACAATGACAGTCTCCTTGGCAACACCCTGAATGAGTACAAAGAATCCGCAAAATTCCGAAAAAGAATGTGTATTTCTGAAAAATTCAACTGTATAACGTGTAAACATCGCACGAATAAGATATTAGAGCTTTAGCCATCGAATAAAGCAAAAAAGAAGAAAATCAGTCCATATTTACGAATGAAGGAAAAAACCTTGCACTCTGAAAAATCGAAAATCCTGTGTAAACTTATGGGAAAATATAATTGTCTCCTGGATTCGAACCCAGGACACTTTAGCAAATGAAAATATTTTTTCAGGAACCTCATAGCCAGTAGAAAAAAAACGCCGTTTACTGCATATCTTTACGACGAACAGTTCTCGAGAAATACGCCGATATAATTACAAGAGGCTTCATATGCACGCAGCAGCCGCGAACTTAACCCCCATTTTTTCATAAGGCCTTTGCTTCTATTTTCGCGGATTCCAAATTCGCAGTGTTGTCGGGAATGTAACTCCCGCAAATTTGGAGGTTCTACTGTACAGTAATTATAAAATGAAAAATAATTTCAAGTGAAATACATTCTGGTCCCACTAACAATAAGTCCAAAAATAAAAGACTTTACAGCAGGTGCCAAAGATTTACATATTTGAATCCATTTGAGGACCTAGGTATTTGGGTATTTCAAATAATACAAAAACCAAAGAGTAAATACAAAATTACAATGATTATACTTTGATGTATTTAAATATTTAACCTTATCTTAAGAAGTTATCAAGAGAAATTATCATTTAGAATTTATAAAGTATCTAATAACCATAATTTGTGTTTCCTCTTTATTTCGAAATATTTATTTAAGGTTTTTAGTTCATGTGGTAGTTGATTAAAAAGTAGTGGAACCTTAACTTCCAATATATTTTTACCATTTGGGTTAAAATATCTAGGTACATTATATGTAATCCTATTTCTTCTATCAATTTCATGTTTATCAGTTTTAATTGTTTTATATTTAGATGAGAAGCAATCAACCAAAATTATGTATTTAAAAATTCATTGATCGGCAAAATTTATAATTTTTTGTAAATATCATTAATATCTAAGTTAGCATTTGTTACATCCAATAATTTAATGACTCTTATTTTGATTTCTTTTTAATACATTTAAATAACCAGTTTTAGCATTTCCCCAGATTGTAATACCATATCATGGAAGAATAATAGGAAGCGCAGCTCCCATAAGGACAATGGTAATACTTTGACAGCAGAGCGATCTAGCGGTCAGTACAAGCTGAAGCGCGTCTAATTTAAACTCAAGCAGCAGACCAGGTTTTGGCAGTACATTTGAATTAAGAAGCTAGATGACGTATTTAACATAAGTTTAGGACTTAAATTAAAACAACACAACTGGGTGCAAGATTTTTTATTTACTCACTTAAAGAATAACAATACAACATTTATAAAAACACAACATTCTTTTCCAGATAGAAATACATTCATAAATAACAATAATATTTGTTCTGGTGACTCGTTGGTAAAGGCAAGTGGACAGTATAAATTAATAAATGCTAAAATTTTCTAAAACTTACCAAGATGATTTGGTGTTGAGTGAGCTTTGGGAGAATGTAAAACATCCTCAGAATCCCTTGGCTCATCTACAAGAATTAGAATACAATAGGATTAAGTTAACGAAATTCGAAAAACCAGTATATAATAAAATTGAAGTTTCACTGTATACCATGTATAATACTCAAACTTGTTTTCATACCTTCAAATACACTAAGAACGGCATTCACTTTTAGAAGAGGCAGAGGGAATCTGCTGCAGAAATCATCATCTGTAAAATGATCACTGCAGACCCTATACTTCTTCATACAGTTGATATCCGCAGACATTAAATCCTCTCTCAGGCAAAATTTTGTCCTAAATTATAAAGCAGAAATGGGCATCAAGACTAATAACAAAAACACGTAATTCTTAACTTAACACAAGTATTCTGTTTTATGCGTTATCTCTTCTTTAAGCTCACCTCGAAATATCCTTCGGAAATCCGAAATCTTCTTGTCTACCCTGCAGCCATTAAAATTGTTGCACCAATATGCTGCACAATAAGCATTCCGTGCCATTTCAACAATTAGAAAAACACGACGCTGAAAAACATCAGCACTTTCTTGCGCAATTTCCAATGAACTGGTTTGAACAGTTTGAATCATGGAAGAATAATTAATTATTATTATTATTATTAATTATTTCTTCCATGGTTTGAATAATAAGTGTGGAATGGGCATTTTTAGACTCATATTGATGGATAGGATCGCTGCAGGCGCAACCATCAGAGACATCTATAGGTATTTGGGAAAAGATGGAAGCTGCACTTCCTATTAGTTCTTCCATGACCATATCTTATAATTGACTCACGAATAGATTAATAAATAATTTTTTAAACATTTCTTCGTAATGTACTTTTGATATGGTATAATTGATAATTCAATTTCCTTAATTTACTATTTATTTTGTAAATATACTTATCAAATTTAAAGTTGTCATCAATTAATAATCCTAAATAATGAATTTCTGATACTTGTTCAAGTGATTTACATTTGTAAATATTTATATCATTATTATGAAACATTGATGTTCATGAATTATAAGATTAATCCTTTTGTGTTTTGTCATCATATAGGAAATAAACTTAATTTTAGACTTTTCTAGGTTTATTAATAATTAATTATCATGTGCCTACTTTGCCAACTCATTTAATGCATATTGTCTATTTTCTTATTCAGATTTCTATGATTGATATTAAAATAGTATCATCAGCATATAACAGTGTATCTATTACAGATATTGTGTCAAAGGTATCATTTACGTATATTAGGTATAATATTGGTCCCAGAATAGATCCCTGTGGAACTCCAATGTTTATGGTATTTATATTACTTAGATTGCCTCCTAATTTAACCCTTACTTTTCTTGGTGTAAGGTAACTCCTAAACCAATTTCAAGCTATACCTCTAATTCCAATTTTATATAATTTATCTAAAAGAATATCAATATCAGATAAATAAATTAATTAATTAATTAAGTTAAATCAAAGGCTTTTCTAAATTCTACAAAAGTGACAATAATATAGAAATTTAAGTCTTAAGTATTTATTTATTGGGCTTGCAAACTCTTGTAATATATGTTTAGTACCCAATTTTTTCTGGAATGCATATTGCTTTTTTGATATTAATTTATGTTTAGTTATAAAATTCATTAATATATTTGCTATATATTTTTCTAATATTTTACTTATTGACGGTAAGATGGATATTGGCCTATAATTATTTGGGTCCATTAAGTTACCTCCTTTATGTATCGGGTTTATTATGGCTAATTTCAAGTCATCTGGTACAATACTTTGTTTAATACTAGCATTTATCAATGTAGTAATTATTGGAATAATGAAAACATTTCTTTTGATATCCTTGGCTCGTATACCATCATTGCCACTGGCAGTATTCTTAAGTTCTTTAACAATTTTAAGTATATATTATCATTAGCTTCGGGGATAAATATACTTTCCTGTAAGCATTTATGATTATAGCACATTATTTTTTTGTTACAGTTTAATTTTAAAATTACTAATACATCTGTAAATTGATTAAGTAATTTATTAATGAAAACCTCAGCAATCATATTTTTTTCAATATTTTTGACTATTTGAATATTTTCAACATAATGTGAGGTTTTACCCATTATCATATTTAATTCTTTCCACGTATTTCTGGTATTTTTGATATTTGAAAACTTATTTAGAAAGCATTTACGTTTAGCCTGTAGTATTTCCCTACTAATTTTATTTCTGAATCTTTTATATTGTAATTTATATTCAAGGTTGGTTGGGTTATTTTTACATAATCTGAAAAGTTTATCCCTTTCTTTTAATCTATATATATCTATAAAATAAAGTGTTTGTATGTAATTTTATGGCGCAGCAACTACAGCACGCAGAAATAAGAGAAAGGTATCATTTTAACCGGAATAACAAGTACGGGTGTGTAGTAAGGTTTTTATATCGATTTGACTGTCTAATTTTAAAAAATATTTTTTTTTCATTTGAATAATATAGGGACGAGTGCAGCTTATTTTTCATTTGAATTTTAAAATTACTTAGAAACATGATACGAACTTGAGACTTGAACGGTTCTATTAAGAAAAGAACGAAGTTTATTTTTATTGAAGACAATCCGAATCCTGATTGAGTTAGCATAAAAATGCATTTAGATTCAATAAATTAGGTATGTGATTTTTATCAGTTTTATTACAATATCCATTATAAGCTACCATGACAACTCCCATTGTCGCCGAAATTGAAAGTCCAATGCATTTATATTGGAAAATTTTTAACGTAATATGGTTTTTCAATTTCTATATGCAATTTTGCTTTGTTTACGTGACAACCTAATATTTGTTGAATATCGTTGAAATATTACTAATAAATAGTTTTTAATGGTATTTTCGTGTGGGCCAGCCGGGTTAGACTGGGTAGGTATTGCGCCTGCCTTCTAACCCAAAGGTTGCAGGTTCAAATCCCACTTTGGGCATGGATGTTGTGATGTATGTTGATTTTCTCTAAGAGAATTCGACGGTGCAAAATAACCTTAGCTGTTGACGCACCTCAAAACCTAATTACTACTACTACTTTGTGTGGCGTAGAGTTCTCCAAAGCAAGATATTTTTAAAACTATGTAAGTAACTTAAATAATTAGACGTAGATTTTCCACAAATTGTGACTGGATAAATCGTTTCATTGTTTCCAAAGTATTGTTGATGTAAACATTTTTCTTCTAACAGAACTCGTGGATGAGAGAATCGAGCTAATGGTCTGAGGGTAATATTCATTCTGTGATTCTTAAACGTTCTCTATTTACTTTTTTGTCCATTAAATTTAATCAATTCGTAAGTTCCTTTGTTCATTTATTTTTTGTTGATTATTGCGGTCTTGCTGGTTTTACTTACAGTTTTCGTTTTGAAGAAATCGTCACGAAACTTCGCATAGGTATATAATTTTACTCTGCAGGTATCTTAGGCTATATGGCAATAAAAATTGCGAAGAAAGAAACCCAAATTGTGGCATAGAGTTTTCCAAAGCAAACTGTTTTTAAAACTATGTAAGTAACTTAAATAATTAGATGTAGATTTTCCACAAATTGTGATTTTCAAACCTTTGAAGATATCGACACAAAACTTCGCATAGATAAATATTATTATCCTGCAGATAACATAGGCTATATGGCGATAAAAAATTTGGGGGGAGGGTGCTTAATTCAATAATTATTTTCCCATAAGTTTATACGTAAGTTTTGATTTTTCAGAGTGCAAGATTTTCTTCTTTCATTCATCTAAATAGGTAATTTCAAACAGGTTTTCTTCATTTCTGCTTTATTCGACAGTTATAACTGTGTACTATCATATTCTTATGATGTTTACGTTACATGGTCTAAGTTTTAGATTTTATAAATCCGTTGAAATTCAACGGGCAGTTCTGCTAGTTTATTATATAATACAATTGTCATCCATTCATTTCTGCAATGTATGTTTAAATGTTTTTTTCGTCATTGACTTATTGTATATCATATTAAATTTTTCTTGTATAAAATTATATAAATCTGTCACCTTAATTAAATCATTATATTTATTCCATTCTATATTTTTAAGTAAGTTATCTACTTTTTGATCATTTATAAAAATGTTTTTACATAGGCATTTTTATCTTCATTACAAGGCACATTTTTTATTAAAATACCAGTTATATAATGATGATATTTTGGTTTTTATCACTGTACAATCTATCTGTGGTTTATTACCATTATAGTAAATATGGTCTATACAAGATCTTACGATGTTATCTTTATAGATTTCTTCTCTAGTGTAATGTTTTATTATTTCTCTAAAACCAGTTGAACTTAGTATATCTCTGTATTTCATTATATTTAAATTTAATTTATCACTAATGTTTATATTCATATCACCCATAATTAGAGTCTCACTGCTTTTATTATTTTTTAATTTCAATTCTAATTCATCCAGAAATTTACCAATATTAATATCTGGTGGTCTATATATTCCTATAATATTAATATATTTGTCAAGAAGCCTGAGTTTCCCATTTATAGATTCAAAATAAGTAGAATCATCTTTATCTTGACAAAATTCTAAATCACTATTAATAGTTAGCATTAGTCCACCTCTTTTTCTTTGAGGTCGAAAGGTGAAATAATTTATATAGCCACGTCTGATTCTTCTTTTTTTATATTGATTTCTGTTAGTAAGATCATTGCAATTTTATGCATTTTTTCTAATTTACTATTGTAAATTTTTAGTTCAGTCCAGTATTTTTTTAAAGATGTAATATTTAGGTTTATACAAATATAAGTTGATTGATTAATTTTTAATTCATCAATACTATTTAGTATATAACAATTAATTCTCTCTAAAGTAATATCATTAAAAGAGCCAAAGTGCTTATTCCAATCCATTTTTATTTCTTAAGTGTTAATATAATATATTATTTACAGCAATTATCAGAAGCCTATATCAGTTTTTCCAGGTCTGTTTCATTTCGAATTTTGATAATTCTAGAGTTTTCATTTTTTTGGCTAATATGGTGGAGTTTTTAAACCATATGAACTTGTAATTTACTTCTTTACCTCTACATTTAGCTTTCCAGAGAAGGTTTTTATAAAAACTGGTGAGGGCTTCGTTTATATAGATTTTAGAATCATTATTACATTGAAAAATGTTTTTATTAAATAACAAATTTCTATTGGCATACCAGTTATCCCTAATCTTTTTATTTTGAAATGATACTATTAATTTATTTGGTTTACCCGGATACCAACTTTTTATGCAATATACCTCTTCAATTTCATTTATGCTATGTTCCTTTAAATTTAATTCCGTCGCGATTTTATGAAGTGCGTCAAATATTTCTATATCATTATTTAAATTTATGCTAATGCCTTCAATTTCCAGTGTTTTAGATATTTTTTTTGTTCTAAGGTAGTATGCAGTTTTGCTTGCAGGTCTAAAATGATCGAGTCCTTACTTTTAATTTCTTTTTGCAGATTGTTTACCGTTTGAGTTAAATCTTTAATTTGGTTTGCATATTCTTCTAGTTTCCGAATAATACAATTGTATTTTTCAGAAATAAAAGATAAACTTAGCTTAATGTCTCCAAAATCCTTTTTTAGCTCTGTATCTTGTCCTTGTTGCACCGTATTAGCGCTGTTGTCTGGGTATAAAGTCTTAGGTGAATTTTTATTTTCAGTCACTTTTGTTCTACAGGAGGGACATCTCCAGCTCTCCTTTTTAGCTTTCGACATAACTGTATATGTTGCTTCCCTCTATCCTGAACAGTTATAATGAATTTCACCATTACATCCAAAACAAGATACGTAGTCCCCATCCTTGGGGAGGCTTTCACTGTACCTCATGCACTCCATTATAATGCTATTCATAATAATTTATATATCTATACCCCAAATATGGTGAGAATCATTTGTTGGCCACATCAGACTTTTGGTTGGTAAAATCATTACATTCTACATTTTTAATTTTTATTAATGCAAATAGACCCACACATCTGGTTTACATTTACCAGAGCCAGTGTTCAGTCTTGGATAACTATACGTTGGCTTTTCAAGGGTTTCTTCCTTGGGAGACATCAAAGTCAACATTTCAGAGAGCTACAGACAAGAAAAAGTATGATAAGTAAGTAATGACACAAGAAATGTTGTGTAGTCTTTTTGGATGCATATTCATTGCAAAATGATAATCTCTCTATATCGAGCAAAATGGGTTGCGAGCGTAGCAAGCAGGGGTGATATTTTGAAATATCAATAATGTAAATTAATCTAATAGCAATGACAAAATTTGTTTACATCATTGTAACCCATTTTATTGTATTCTTCGGATCAGTTGATTGGCAATTGCTTGACTGAATTCTGAGAGAAAGGATTTGCTCTTTAAAGTAGACTGAAAACTACCATAACATGTTGCCTGGAAATATCAAGGAACATACATGCTTAGTGTCATAAACCTACCTAGACCAATTTTTGGCCATGGACAACTTTATGTAGCTGTATCCAGAGCAAAGTCACATCAAGATGTGAAAATACAAATAACTGGAAGTGTTAATAAACAGAAAATAATAATAATATAGTTTATAATGAAGTGCTAACTTAATTTTGTTGGAAATTTATTACAGTGAAGCCCCGCTGTAACGCGGTGGTTAGGGTCCAAAAAATTCGATCGCGGTAAATGCGGGGTCGCGTTATGGCGAGGTTACGAAAATTTACCATGTCAAGCCGGTCAGTTAAGTCTTGTAAAAACAACAATGGTAGATATGTTATTACGTGTATTTCATTATCCCAGTGTACCGTATTTACCCGAATGTAGTGCGATGTATTTTTCCGGAACATGAACCGCGCGACTGTTTAAGAGAATACAAGATACTTGTTACATTGTAAATGAATTGTTCATGCATGTTATGACGCTACATTGTACTCTGACATACGAGGCATTGTTCTTTGTATATAAATTTTAAGTGTATAACGATAGGCACAAAGATTGGGTCAGCGTCGCCACCGTGGATTGAACGCGTCATACGAGCGTTAGAGTCACAAAATTGTAGCGGTGATAAAAATTAAACTAAGTAATGGGAGCACCGGTTACAATATCACATTCTGTCGCAACGTTGTTAATACCAGCGACTTTTAAACTCGTACATTAAATTACAATGGAAATGCGCGGAATTTTTCCGCCGGTCTATCAGGAGATTTGGCCGCCGGGAAACCGGGCAGGAGAATTAGTAGGATCAAGTTGGTCCTTTTCCCTCTTCCACTTGAAGGAATTCTGAGTGGTGAAAAAATTTTGAAATCATTTTGGGAGATATGTGACGATCGCGTTATATCCGAATTCGCGTTATAGCGGGGCTCCACTGTATTTTTGTTAATTTGTTATTAAAAGTTAAATATACATTCCGTATGAAATACATTTATTTAATTCATTTTCAGGACGTTTCAATTATACTTATTTAAGTCCAATATGTACATGGTAGAATTGAAGTGACTGCAAGCTAAGGGGGTTTGGCGAGCGGGAGCGAGCAAGGGACTTTATCCCTAGTACTTAATAAATTTTTGTTATACCAACATTAAGTAAAATTATCACGTTCTTTTTTTATTTCTCCATATGTTGTATAGGAGAAAGTATTGCACATATTCGTGAAAAAATCAAATTCGTGATTTCGATGGAAATACACGTTTTGAGGTCTGCTGAGTACATTTGATTATTTTCGCAGTGATGTCTGTTTGTGCGTGTATGTGACAATTTTTTTAGCGCTGTAACTCAAAAACTAATAATTAGATCAGCACAAAACTTTATACTTAAGATTTTTTATTAGCAAATGAAGATCTGAAAAGGTTTTGGCTGAAGCAGTTAAACCAAAAGTTGAGGTTTGTTCTTGTCATTTTTCAAACTCAGTTTACGTAAATATTTGTTATTATATGTTATGGACAATGGGGATAGCCGGTTATCTGGAATATACGTAAACAATGCCCGGAAAGAGCTAGAACTCACCGAAACGGTGTTCTGGTCTATTGCATGTGTCGATAATATTGTTCCGTCTCGTCAAACATTTAATAATACCGTTTTGTTAACTTCATTTAATAAAAATAATAAAAAAATTTTACTTTTCTTCACTGTAGTACATAAGGAATAAATCAAAATTTAACTCAATGGTAAATGTTCCATCAGTTATTTCGCGTTCACTGTTTTCAGTTCCACGACCAGAACGTGCGTTCCGTTTCGTAATACTTTTCGTTTCGAGCACTATTATAATATACTAGTAATATGTGCTTGCATTCTGCAAGCATTTTATCTCGCCTTATTATAAATAGTAAGAGCCGGCAAATAAATTTTAAACGCAAAAGTGCCCTGCAGCAATTTCAATGCTTTTCTTGTGGGAAATAATCTCAAATTTAAGGCTGCCTGGAGTCGAACGGATGACACCTACGCAAGAGTTCTCAAATAATATGGAGATATTTACTCAGTGATGAGCAGAAGCCGGCTCGCGCAAGCCGATTGTTAATTTTTCTATGAATTTGCGAGCCGGTTAAATTTTTAGAAAATGTGAAAATTTATTTATTTTGTCCTTTCAAGTACATTTTGCCCTATCTGACATTCAATTACCGGCAGCGTATGAATTGGAATATATTACGAACAGGACACCAGTTAAGCTAGAGTAAAGGTATTACTAACCTAGAGCGATATGGTGCCCCTGGCACGTAGAACTCGTCTGCCGGCCTTATCCAAATTTCTTTTTTAGAGAGCCGGTTCTTAATTTTATTCCAGCTCATCACTACTTGTACTGTGAAGTAATAGTACAGTAATCGGCAGGGTAGGCTTGATGGCGGTGCGAACGGTGCAACTGCATCGGTCCCCGCACTTAAAGAGCCCCTGTGCACTCTATAAGGTATTTGTCGTACTTATAAGTTACCCGCATTTTTAAAGAAAATCTGAAAAAATATCGGTGTCATAGCGAGAGAGACTGCTTTATTTATCAAAATTTACTATTAAAAATGTTTGACGCGTAAGAGGCTTCGCGCGCGCACTTTGTACCAGGCTCCGCGACTTTCCTAGCCGGCTATGTAATCGGGTACTTACTAATATAAATTCCTTGTTCCCTTCCAAATTACGTGTTCACTTGTTCACCGGAGATCACCCAAATTACTAGCGACGCTTTAAATTTAAATATCTTTCTCCTAGCAATTTTTGGAAAATGCATTATTTTTTCAAAATAGCAGGTTAACTGGGTTTCCGGATAAGTGGAATCCGGATAAAAGGTTCTATACTGTACGTCGCTAAGTGATAGTATTGTTTCCATTGCTATGATAAAATTGTCTAAATGTTGATAGTGTTACAATTGCTGCCAAGGGTAATGTTAATTGTACACTGGCAATTTGTAATCCATAGAGAAAGCTAACAATTTTCTTATTGTTTTTTTAAATAAAGACTTGAAAATTTTAAAAAGTTATTCACGAGTTAAATTTCTGATAATTATTTCTGAGAATGCTGGTGTTCAGAGAAACCATAGCTCTGTATGGAGAAAGTGATGTGCTGTACGCACCAGATTTCTTAATTTCAGGCAGACTTTCAGCTGCCCCCTGAGTGGGCTCAAGATACTTCCTTTGTGACCAGCGGAAGTGACAGAGGATGTGAACAATGTCCATTGATGACCACCACCTGCTCTCTCGATTACGGAGAAACTCCTTTATCCTTCTTTCGATTACCTCAATAATTGCTTAACAGTTCAATTTTTAATAAGCTTACGATGAGGAACATTGTCAAAAACTTTCTGCAATAAAAAAAAGTGTCCAGATTTTAAAGTAACCTGTGTGAAGAGCGCTAATTGGACCTCACGATTTATCTTTCCTATAGCCATGCTGATTATTTTCTAATCAAGTATATCTATGATGCTAACTATAATGCTGGAGTGAAAGAGAGATCTGCTCACATATGTCCTTAAGTTCATCCTCTAAAGGTTTTTCAGTTATTTTTGTGAAATTATTTAAAAAATATTTTAGAATGATTGCAAATAATCCAATATTATAACTGTATTTCCCGAGTTAATACAATAAAGGTACCTCTAAAAATATGTTGCGTTATTTATTGACAATTCACCCCATCACTTAAATATTTTACATTCCTGTAAATGCACAGTGGAAGATAAATGCATTGTCTTAATATTATTAGAAGGATTAGCATAAGAGGATTTTTTGAGAATATCAGAGAATGTTTCCAAAAATAAAGAATTAAAATTCTATTAAAGTACAATTTATTATTGTTGTACTATAGTACGAGAAAAATAAGTTGAAAATAGTAAAAATAAATACTTATCCTTGCCTTTGAAAATGATTTTTATCATAAGAACTTTTTCCAATGAAAAAAAAATCAATTTAATTTACAGAAGTGAAATTGAACTCAGACCTTTTGCATTACAGCCAGATGCTTAACCTCTTAAGCTATGAAGACCATATTACAACAGAATGAAAACAGGTAGGTACTTAAATATAAGCGGTTGGCCACATAAGGAGGAATAGAATAGGGGAATTCCGTGACGTTGAGGAAGACCACCACTTGACTAGTATTTTCGAGCAAGCTTCTGGTTAGTAAATTTGACTGTGTATTCCATTATAAATATTATTTAAATAATTTTATAAGCAACTGTTACCATCCTGTTATAATTATCGTAGTAAAGGTTAACAATTACTATCAGAAAAAACCCGCACCTTCGCCGGGATTCGAACTCACGTCTCTAGCATTGGGAACCATAAACGCTAACCACACATCTACGAAGACATGGTGTACTAGGTGTCTCTAAAAGGTTAATACGGGAAAGAGGGGTAACCCTCAAGGCGGCAGAGGGAAAATGAAAAATGGCGGAATTCAAAATGGCGGACGAGAAGCCGACGAGGGGAAGTAAGATGGCGGACGAGAAGCCGACGAGGGGAAGTAAAATGGCGGATCACTTTCACTTTCATTAGCATTTTCGTGAAAAACCAGAAATGACACAAAATCGCCTGTTTTGCCCTTGAATGACCTCTAAAACTCACCCCACTCAGGTATATGGCCTTCTATAACTGCAGTAGTCGTCCGCTAGACGGCAGCACTGAGCCCGAGGATTTAATACCGCGGGCGTTTCAAATTCGTTCAATAACTGAGGGAGTCGTCCGTTAGACGGCAGACCTGATCCCGAGGATTTAATACCGCGGGCGTTTCAAATTCGTTTGCACTTGAATTTTATTTATGATCGTATTACTCCTTCATAAATAGCGTCTTAGTATCACTTTTTCTTTCATCTTTTCATTATTACAATTCATTTCGGTTTTATTTAATCGAATGTGACGTTAATAATCCTTATATTTTCCTCATCTTCAGCGCAAACGCTGGGACGGAGACATATACGCTTTTAAATAAAAAAGACGATAGATTCAAGAGATGTTTATTTTCATAAAAATACGCATGTTTGCATAATGCGTAATACAGAATCAGAAATAAATTCCTGCCGCACAGTAACATTCTGCGACTCACACTTTCGTGAATCGTTACGTATTGCGGGAAAGAAACGACAGCAAACTGAATACAAATCTTCGCCCAGACATAAGGTGGAAATTTAATTGTTTTTAATAGCTGAAATTTTCTCCTCGCGCCGTTCTTCCTTGGCGTGCCGGAGCTCACTGCCGTGGAGAGTACCAAAGTCGTCACGGCGAGGTGTCCCTTCCTAGGAGACGGAAGCAGACGCGTTAACGTAGCTTCGGACAGTCGTCGACTCCAAACTGTCCTGAAATAAAAGCAAAAGTGTTCATTTTGATCAGATGAGACTTTAACTCCCGTAGTCAATTAAACTATCGAAATAAACGCTATTTTGTGTCTCTGGTCCAATATCATGAATAACTCGAGAAGCGGAGTATATCCACATCTACATGATACTCTGCAATTCACCAAATAAGTGCATGGCAGGGGGTTTATTGGATCATAACTTATCTAGCAACTTCCTCTTGCATGTTATAATATCGCATTTTCCTCGTAAAAAATGAGCCTCGATAACGTTGTCTCACAATCGTTATCGTATTTTTTTGTCACTGTATTATCTACCTATGAATTTTATTGCTTAAAAGCTTAAATAATCTCAAAAAACCTGCTAGACCTTCCGACCATTGCCGACCCGAAGTACGGGCGATCAGGACAGCTTCTCGGGGCGCCAAAAATTTGGGAGCGCTATACCGATGATATACCTATCTATCCATTACTTGCAAGTGAATAAATATTTGATACCGATGACTAAATTATTATGTAATTCGAAAATATCTCAAGCATTTACAGAGGGGGAGCTGGAGTGCTATCTCGTCCGGGGCGCCAAAATTCCTCGGGCCGCCCATACTTCTCCAGAAGCCTTAACATGGTGTGAATTGTAACTCTGGGATCATTGTCGGCCTCAGCGATTCACTAGTGTAATTTTATCGGGAGATGTACAATGGCAGCGGAGGCGCATAAACGAAGGATACCTTCGATCCTATGCCAAGACAAACTGAGTAACAGTAACTTCCTCCCTCGATGGTGGCCTCGCAGTGCCACTGATTGGTGTTATCAAAAAAGGGACTTACAAGATCGCTGGCTGATCGAGAAAAGACCCAAGCGACCCGGGATATAGCCAGTAGGCTAAGAAGGGCGCTGATTATGAAAACACATCCGACTGCAAAGTAAAACGCTCGCAGGCGTCCACCTGTTGCCGACTCTCGCCGCTAAGAGGCAAGCGGAAGAGTGCGTAAGTACAAGCGCAATTGCGGCGCGTGAGTATATGTACTTATTGCCATGGGTGCTGCCAGGATTTTTTCCAAGGTGGGCAGCTAGAAAATTTGCTTACAAAATCGGCCGTAATTTTCACGAGTTTGCCGATTTTGTTGAGGAAGTTTTTAAATGCTTTTGTATTCAGGATAGATGAATAAATATTTTTTAAAAATAATTTTAATATTTCCTTATTTTTCAATTTTGATTTTTTTCCAAAACTCCAGGGGGGGGGAGGGCAGATGCATGGTTTGCCCCCCCCCCTGCCGGCGCCTATGCTTACTGCGTGCCTCATCAATTACGCACCATACCAACCTTCAAGTAAGTACTTTATCTATGAATCTAGTGAAAGCAAAATTTATTTCCCGAAACATGGTTGATCTAGTAATTATTGGTTCAGGCGAGAGGGATACGATGAGAACTGCTATTGAAAAAATGAAAAGGTGTATCTTCATCTAAGGGTGTCAGTGGTGCAGTGATTAAGGAGTTGTACTACTACTTGCCCGCTGTTCTAACAATAAGCAGCAGCGGCTACAATACCTGTGAAAGTATGTTTTTTTTTCTAAGGTTGACCGGTCCCTTATTTGTGTATGAACTAAGAGAACGATGAAACAAAAAATAACACAAAAATGAGCAATTCATCCTTCGGAAGGGGACGTTAAGCAGTTGGCCCCCCTGGTGAATATTTTGTTGAATGCAATGTTTTGCGTGATAAGTTTTTTGCACTTTATATGTTTGGGTTCGATCTTTTGATGTTTAACAAAGTGAAGATTAAAAAGTGAACAATTTCATGCAATTCCGTGCTAATCAAAATTAAAACATTTTAAATTTTTGTAAATGTGTATGAATATTGGGATGTTTTTCAATATTCCATATTTAGTATACGAATGGCCAGAGGTGTACTTATGAAGTTTTATTTTGAGGTGCTTTGAATGCATGGTATTTTAAGCAATGATCATAAGCGTATAAGATGCTGCTTTGATATGTGGCATATTTAAAAGATCATGAAACACGTGTGAAAGGATTCGAATGAGGATACAACTAGGTTTTTAGGATAAAGAGAAAACATAAATTCCGAGTTCTATACAGTTATGGGTAGCAATTGGAATGTTGCTTGATTTTTGGCACTAAGTGTTCTGATGGCCTGAGAAAACTTATATATTGTGTGTATATTGCATTTTGTTAGTCGTGTGATTTTTTAACTGAATTGCATGTTAAATCCATACAGTGATTTATAATGTGTAAAAAAAGAATTGTATTCAACGACATTGAATAACACAGAGTATGTTGATTGATTAGGTGTCACAAGATGAATTTGTGGGCAAGAATTGGAGTTTATTTTTTATTGTTTTATCCCTTGTGGCATGTTCATATTCAAGTGTTTTAATTTGTATGTATACGTTTACCTTGTGAAACATTTGTATCATTTTATTTATTGCTAACTAATGCTCTTTCTCTTTACAGCTTTTGTGAGCAACAACTTGGACTAAGCCTAGTATATCTCGAGAATCACCATATGAAACAAAAGTTAATAAATTACCGGAATAACCTCATGAATTGAGTTTGTAATCAACAAATCTTTAAAGTCTGCTTTAAATGTGTATATGGTATGAGACCGGGGGCAATGGCCAGTGGAGTAGCTCTGGTCTTCGGCGCCCAGGGGCAAGGGATCTTCTTGGCGCCCCTAAGGTGGGGTGGGGGGGATTATATCCCCAGCCCGGGCCATATGACCTTTTTTCTTGCCACCAAGTTCCAGGGTGGAGGGGTTTACAGGGTGTTCTGTAATCAATTTAGCGTGTTGGCGTCTTTAGGCAATTCCCTGTTTTGCTACCCCATTAGGGTGGCTCTGGAAAAGCATGCAACAAACATATTTGAATGGGAAATTCGTTCGAATAAGGCTTGATGGCGGGAGATACCTCATCTCAAATTCAAACCTCCCTACAGAACCGGCTTGAAAGATCGCGGGGCCCAGTGCAAAGTGTGCGCGCGGGGCCTCTTACGCGTAAAAATTTTTTTAATAGTATGTACATTCCAATAAATAAAGCAATCTCTTTCACTATGACTCTTCGCTATATTTTCAGATAAAAAATGCGTGTACTTTAAAGTACGTCAAATATTTTTTTAGAGAGCGCGGGGCCGGTGCAGTCGCACCGTTTGCAGTCATCGCGCTGACCCTTCCTCCATGGCCCGCAGCACAACATCGATTACAAGTGGGATGTAGTCTTAAGGAGGATCTAGTCTTAAGGAAATACATAGGCAAAACAAAAGTGTAGTCCGAATAACGAGCGATAAACCCACAGACTTCGGGTGAGACATTAAGAGGTGACAACCAGAACCGGAACTTCACACATATTTTGGATAGACAGCGGGTTTTGTAAATATTTTACTGACCCGCGTACCCACTTCTTAAGTCTCAGGGACCATCTAAACGTAAACAAGCTACGGTGTCACTATATACTAAAGATAAATACGAGGGTGATTCATTGCATCTCGGGGCAGTTCCCAGGAGCATTTTTGATGGCTCACGCCTCTCTTGTCTTAATCCGTTACCTTACTCCGCGACCTCCTAGGGATCTACTTTCACCGATAAAAATTGGTCCGCGAGTTTGCGCCCCTTAAGCCCTGCGCCCGGGGGCAAATGCCCCCTCTGCCCCCCCCCCCCCCTCCTCGCTACGCTACTGGCAATGACTTTCTGGATATTGATTTAGAGCACTTCATTGTTATTAATCAATGCATTTTACACCTTCAGTGAAATGAAAATAAAATTATTAAGATCATTATTTACCAATCATTATAACAACATTCAATTATTCATAATTTCATTCCTTCTATAGTTGTATTTCTCCTACAATATAAGTTGTTCTGTAACGGGATTACGTATTTGTATGTGTACTAGGGGGTAAGCCCCCTGCTCGCTGATGCTCGCCAACCCCCTCCCCCTTTCGTCACTTTCTTCGTTCCTACCATGTAGGTACCTATTGGATTTAGATTAGTTTAACGGGAATATGTTTTGAATACGAGTTTAATGAATATATTTTATAAGGGATGTATGTTTGGTTTTTAATAACAAATTAAGAAAATTAGTTGAATAACTCGATAAAAATAAACTTGGAGGGCTGAAATTACCGGAGATTAAAAATGGCCGAGGTATAGAGCGCTAAAGAGAGAGAAAAACCAGAAATAGGATTTTAGTAATATAGATAAAAATATAAATAAAATATAACGGAATGAAAGCCTTCAAACCAAAAAGGTGATTTTTATTTTATAATAGGATTTTAGTAATATAGATAAAAAATGTAAATAACATGAATACTGCGTTCGATTTGCATTAAATTCATATCTTCGGTCATTTCGAGCAAGTTTTAATCTTATTTTCGATCTTTAAGCCTTTATTTGTGCATATGCACGGAAATCACCAAGGACAACAATACCGGTAACCATGGAATAATCTTATTGAATTGTTAAAAAATTTACCAAAACGAGTAAAAATTCAAAATATGAGCGAATTCGAACGAGACTGAACAACCGACGGTAAGAATCTTCATTCATTTCAGCGTGTTTTAGCGCAAATTTCGTGTCGATAACTTAATTTTAAGATATGTAAAAAAGTAAAAGAATGAAAGCCTTCAAACCAAAGAGGTGATTTTTACGTGTTATCTTATGGGAAACGACATTCATCCTCTGGAGTCGAACCCGTGAACTTTTTCGAAATTTTTTAGTCATAACGTAAGGATTCATCAACACTGCAATCATGAGAAATTTCAGTCTTCTAAGTTCATTTCTAATCGAGTTACGCACAAAATTAGTGTGTTACGCATCATGATGACCATTACGATTTTATAATATAGAGATTGGAGTTTTTATTGTTTCTTTTTCTTTATATTTATAAAATAACAGAGGAAGTGATGCAAAATTGACAGAATAAATCAGTCTATTTAAAAATCAAGTAAATAACTTATTAAAAATACATGGTAAAAATTTTACACTATACCTTTATCGTTACTTTAAATAAATAATTTAATGTATCTAAGCCTGTCCAACCTATACGGTAAAAGGGTAACTTCTACAAAAATATTCAATGTGAGGACAATGTAATGTGGTTAAACAAAAATAATCTAAATATGTATAAGAATATTCTCATAGGAAAACAAAAGTTATTTATGTTTCAGAATCATATGAATTCTGACATTAAATTTCATCAGATAGATTGGTACATTTAGGAACATATTTGACCAAAGCTATATTCATACTGTCAATGAAATGATTCTTAACATCAATCAGGATTTTGAATTAATAATTTTCATGCTATAAAATATGTTTGCTTCTGGTGGATCCAGAGTGAGATGACAAATATAATAATTACTAAAACACAATAATGCAGCATAAGGATGGAAGTTAAAAGAGCAAGTGGTTCGGTCACTTTGCCATGAGACTTTTGAACACTTACTAGTTCTGTGTAGTAAAAGTGAAGAAAGGAGTTAATCCTAATGCCTCCTATCTCTTAATGCTTGAAATGTTGTCTTGTAGGAAAAACAAAAGCATCTCATCAGTAACATGAGTTATGCATTGGACATGTTAAAACTATTAAAAACACTCAGATTTTATCATATCAAAAAAATAATTCAAAAGGAAAGGTCCTACTAGTCCAATATAAAATTATCGAGGATGTTACCAATATTTCTGGTACATGTTAATGTTCTTTGGTATAAGCCCATATTATGGGGTTGATTTCCCTTTCTGTATGACATTTTTCCTATACTTCTTCCAAATAAGATGTCCTCAAATCTCTTACAGAGCGATATCAATAAAAGGTAATTATAGAACCTAATTAGTAATGATGGATAATTAATTTTGACAACTGCTCATTTCGCTGAACGTCCCACAGAAAAAAGACCCGTGAATGGAGAATACAGGAGGAAAACTGAAGAAAAAGTCTTCATATGCTCGGTCCAAAACGGCCACAACCAGCGGATGGGAAAAAATGGACAGTAGAACAAAGGAAGTGAGGTATTGAAGTACCAATTAAAATGGTTATGTATGAGGCAAAAATAGTTGTATAAGAAAAACGACTAGTTGATCATATATTAGATGTGTATTAATTCCATTTATTAAAAATTCAAGTCTCATCTTCTTAAGCTTAAATAAGTGCTATCAGTAAGGGTTGCCTATGCCCAAGATGTGTGCAGCACACTCCAAGAGGCAAATAAATAGGACTGCTGAGCACATGCAGGGCACAATTAGCTATACAAGTCTGGAAACAATTTTTTATATTGTGATCATATTTTATTTACTTTCATGAGTGAGTTTACTTAAAATGGTATATTTAATGCCATAATATTTTGTTTAAATGTTGCCAGGTATACTATCCTTGCTACAAATAATACGACATCATTAACACACACAGGATTCTCTCAAGGTAGGGGTCCAAAACATGTGACAAGCACAAAAGTTTTATGCAAGTTATATCAACGTCGCATATTACATTATTATATTTACGTTAAAAGCAAAGGGTGCAAAGCATCTCCTATTCCTTTTTGACAGCGCCCATTACTCAAATTTAAAATAATGATGTATGTTTCCACAGTTGAGAAAAATCACCCGTTGCACGCCACTGCATGACATTGCCCTTCCTAAATGCTTTAGTGAATCCAAATATCTTTTTCCTGATAAATCTCAAAAATAAAGTGCCTTATAGCTCAAAAAATACAGCAGATAGAGTAGGGCCTCGATAACCGTTGCTAATTGGTTCCTGGAATCACTGACGAGTAGCAGAAAGATGATAGTCAAAACCGATTTTCCCATAAGAACAATGTCATAGGCCAATAATGCATTCAAAAGGACCTTACCAGCATAATATAAAACTGATTTTTTAGGCCTCAGTTTGCTTGAAATTTTAGATGCACCATTTTCATTCATTCACTTTTATTTGAAGGGATGTCACATTTCCGGATCTTTTAGCAGCATTGTCACTAACACCGCATTTTGGGACTGTTTTTATCACTTGAGGTTTAATAAGCAATAAAATATATAAGGAATACGTTAACTATTGATAAATGAGTTGACAGCTGTACTGCAGCAATCCTCGAAGGAACGTTTTGCTGTTTGATTCCTATATTTGATAGCAAAATTAGTGTCTTTGTGCAACAAAATTTTTTCACTCTAACATGATCAACTAAATGTTCTCCTAGAACAGCTATAGTGCACCGTTTCTGTAGATAGGTGTGCCCAACCTGCAGCCCATGGGCCGGATGCGACCAACTAAGCAATTTTATGTGGACCACCGCCAGTGGTTCACCGTTTTCAAAACTTTCTTCGTTTATTTAAATTAACTACCAAATATTATTTTCTGTGTAACAAAATCTGTTAAGATATATAACACTGAATTGCAACCTCTTAGTAAATATTTCTCAATTCAAGTTCTTTTTAATGCTGTTTTTGATTATTTTCTAAAGGCATTTCTAAGACTGAATTCCATCATGATTTTTAACATTAATATGTTAACCCTAAAAAGCTAATTCTAACATGATTTCCACTCATATGATGCCTAAGAATCTCTATGTAACTTACAATTTTATTATAATCTATTGGCCATTTCCAACGCAGCCCACCGAAGGGTTCACTGCAACCAATGCAGCCCACCATGTAGAAAAGGTTGACCACTACTGTGATAGCAATCTTTCTCTCAGTCACAGTGCCATCGTCATCTTATTTGTTTGCCTGCTTCATTAAGAAATGGCAACGGAACTTTTTCATTTTTTATACCACTTGGTGACAAACGAAGGCTGATCGAAACAATTATTGAGGTCCTATTGTATATTATAATATATAAATTAATATACTAACTTAACAAAAATAAGAGTATTCTTTCATTTCCCTTTTTGTGTATTTATAATACATAACATAGAGATCTTACCCTGAACCTCCTTACAGTGAACCTCAATGTATCAGGTTCAAAATGTCCGTCCAGTCCCTTCATCTTGCTATGTGGAGGTTTTACTGTATATGTTTTTTACATTTCCAAATGAAGGCTTTTCAAGAAAATTATTTATGGAGGACACCTAGATGATCAACTCATTAACATTGATGGGACTTTAACAAATTAAAATTGGATGGCTTATAACCCTCCTTGTGAATAAATAAAGCACGATTACTATTACACTACAAGCAATATTTTTGTTATTTTTACTTTTAATGCAAAGCATACCAAAATGAAATCGTCATTTTCAAGGTTAATCAATGCAAAATTGGAAAAATTTTGTTAAATGTTTACTTTCAACAAAATTTACATTAAATAATGAAGATGAGCTTCTCTTTCAAAGGTGCTACAATCTGGTGGTTGGGCCTCATATGGTTAAATATCTGAAAAAAAAAAATGGAAAACATTTCATTATAAGTCATAAATCTTTTTCTATAGCTACAGAGACACAATATGAAAGTTACCAATGAAATTAGTATAGCTACATAGCTAATTGTGTAAGAATTGGTGTCTTGGCTTAAAAAATGAGAAGAATGTTCATTTTTAAGGACATATCACCACTATTAGTTAAATCAAACTTACCGGTAAATTTGACTAAGGTTTACTAATAATCACTTTCCTTCTTCTTCTTCTTTAAACGCAATGTTGTAGTAAGGAACATACTGCAGGACTGCTTTCCAGTCAGTAAAGTACAGCAAAAGTCCAAATGCCGTTGAACCAAATGCAGCACCAGTGGGTATCCTGAAAATTAACTTTACAATGACGCTATTCTGATTTTAAACTCAGCAGTCAGAACTAAGAGTTCAGAGATTACCAAATAAGTACTGCGCAGAAATTGATATTTTAAATTGTAATACATCTAAAATTAATCCTATCACAGTTAAATCTGACACTCGATTTTTAATGAAAATACTGTACTATAATGGGTGTAAATCTAATCTATTAAAATACAACGAATTCCAATGGATCGCGCTAACTACTGATAATCCATTCAAATTTTCGTCTTTAGGGGATAATTAATGAATATTAGCTAAAGTTACTGATTAAATGAAATAATACATAGGAGTAACACTAAATATCTACTTACCATTGTACAGCTTGCTCTACGTGCTTCTTTCCTATTACCCTCAATGGTCCAGGTAAACTAATTTTACTGCCAATTCCTGACATTATCTGAAATGATAAAAACAAAATGTATATAGATACATGAATTAATTATTAAAATTCCAAATTTCTATCATTGTACGCACATACAACTTTAGACCACCACCGTCCCAGAACCAGCCCAAAAGCAAAAGATGAAATCCAAAGTGCCTGACGAAATCGCTCTGACAATGCCACCTACAAAGGATAAGCGAAATCACTTGTGAAAAACAAACGAAATAAGAAATACTCCGGTGATGTATTAACTTGTATTAACGCGACAGTGTTCAAGGGGTTTACGGTTTATTTGGATAGGTTATTTATTCGTGTGAAAATATCGTCGTTATACAGTTGTTAATTTTATTGAGAGGAGCTTTTTATTGAACACATCAAAATGTTCGAGAGAGTATTTTTCACATTTTTCGCAATTGTCATTAGTTTTCTTTGGAATTCGTCTGCTTCAAGTACGTCTTAGAAATTAATATATTTTGCTCGTGACAGGGGCGAGTAAAACTGCGTATAAGAAATATTTTTATAAATTAAAGAAATAATTTTGGTTGTTTAATTTGTTAGGGTTGTCCAAGGAAGCTGGCACGACAGGTGTAAATGAAGTAATCGAGAGCGAACATTATCCATTTAATATAACTTTAAATGGATGCCAATGCCTTAATTATTCTTGCGGCTGCTGCGGACATTTGCAAGAACCAATAATTTATTTGAATGCAACTGGTAAGGTTTGAGCAATAAAGAGCGCATTTTAAAAATGGTATTCTTAATTTTTTTAAATATTTGCCAATTAAAAAAGCAATGGAGAACGAAAAATCTTACTTGCTCTTATTCTTACGCAATTCCAGCATAAGATGCGTATCTGAACATGTAGCTTTGGAAAAAATAATAATTGGCAAAATGCTTAGAAATATTAGGTATGCGATTTTTTTATGCGTATGTATAGGTAAAAGTAAAAGAAATACGCCCATAATCAGTTTTTACAATGCACCAAATCCAGATGAGTTGTTTTAAGAATTTTCCTCTGAGATTGAGGAACTAGAATTACTCGTCCAAAATTACTAAAATACTGATAACAGGTTATGTAATTGTATGAATTAACCATTTTATAATTTTTCTTAAATTAATCATATATTCATAAAGCGTTAGAAAATTATGAGAAATAATGGCATTGAAGCAAAACTTGTCTGGGTTTTGCTGGCTTTTCACTGGCTTATTAAGTGTATATTGAGATGGCATTTATTTTATATATGTTTAATAACCATCACCTTTTGGCGCTGTCAATCTACTGCTGTGTTATGGCCTATCTATCAAGATTGCACATAAAACATTCTATTGCATCTGCATTATTAATGTTTCTTCAACATGTGATCCAATCTATAATTTTTTTCATCCTTTCCAATCTTTCCAAATACTACAAAAGCTCCATAGATGATTTCATCACTTTCATATACTGCTGCTTCTGTATTTAATAGCATAATACTAATTAATAATAGTTTTGTTAGAAATATAATAATGAAATGTCAGATGAAAGAATTATGTATGAAATTCCTCAAATTTACCAATTGTGCTATAATATCCAATAAATATCTATTGAATCTCTTTTGTGTTTTAGCTGAATGTTCTATCTTAAACACTATTAGTATGGAAGTATTTTGTATCAGGAACATGAAATTTGCTTTCTAAACATTTAAATTACTTGAAATGATATTATAAGTTTGATCTTGCTTCTTTCATAAACTTCATATTCAATGTACATTTAAAGATGAAAAAAGAAAACAGCATCTCAATATTAAGCTGTTACAGTATGTATGACAACAATGTAAATAGCTTGAGTTTTCCTGAAATATTTTGATATTTTTATGCTAAAAGGAGGATGTGAAAATTATTGCAGAATTATATTTACCACCTTTTCTCTCATTAAATTAAGGGTGCAATAGTTATGCCTGTAAATGTGACAATTTCTCATATTCGGCATATAGCTTACATTTTTGCAAACATTTTATTGGTGTGTTATGTATTAATGTAGATTAATCGCAATTTCAAGAGATGAATGCACAAAAACTAAAAGATATGAATAGAAATAATGAAAATTTAACTATTTAACTTTCTATTAGTTATGTAAATTGTTTGAATGAACCCTGTCAAGAATAATTATCAAGCTCACTTAATGGCTGAAGTCAAATTGAAAAACTACATTCTTCGAATAGAAAGGGTTCAAAGAAATCAGTGCAAAATTTTAGAGGTGCAAAATCCTACAATTAGTGGAGCGGAAGAAAATTAGCAAGTCTTGTTATAAAAATAAAATGCCCAAAGAAATTAACTTAGACAAGTTAATGGAAAATTTAGCATGGTGTAAATATCAAAAGTTCCAGTTTATTTCTTTCTTTGTTTTGTTAAATAAATTTAATTTTATAATGTAACATTTTAATTATCAGTAATGTAAACTAACAAAAAGTATTTAAAATTTTGCAATGAAAAATAAATAAAAATATAAAATTTTGAAAAGATACAATTTTGCATTTTTGACCCTTCAATTTTTTATCTTGAGCTGGCACTGCCAATAGCCATAAAAAGGTTGGGAAAACCAGATGCACTCCTTGGCTACAAATGACCTACATCTAAGAGTGTTGTTCAAAAATTAAGTTTACGAGGTTGCTGAATTATTATAAGTATTTAAACAGCAACTTACTGCTACATTTCTACATAATCTCCTAACAGATTAAAAAATTTTTCAGTATGAGACAAGCTTTTTGATTCTCATCAAGTACTGAAACTTTGTACACCACCTAGATACACTTTGTGACTTAAAACACTCTCCATTAACTCCCAACGAGTTGGTGATGAATTTCTGCAGCGGAAACGATTTTTCCATTTAAAAATCAAGCCACAGCATGCTTCATCTGGGGACTACGAATCTAGGGTAGCCATATTTAACTAAGAGTAGGTACACCAAGTCAAAAACAATTACAGCTGATCCACTTTACAGGGTTTCCACGCATCCCTAACAAAATATTATACTACCAACAAAATTACTGTACTATGGGTAATACACTGGTAGTTAACCATGTAAACTTACTAAACTACAAGTTTTCCCAATTTTTTAGTGGCTATTAGATTTTCAATAGATCCATTTCTACTGCCAATTTTTTTACACCTCAAGAAAAGTTTACATCAAATTGAATGCTTTTTCTTAAATATATGATATTTTTTAATGGGCACAGAGCCAATTCATTCTAAGATGTCAGTAGTCAGCAAAAATGGCTATTTGTTCTTTTTGGTTTTATTCTTTTTTGTGTTAGTAATATTCGTTATATCAAAATGTTAGAAATTAAATGTTTATTCTCATTACAGCTCTTTAATTAAGAGTTAAAGGTTTGTGTCAAGGAAAACAACTTTCTGGCTTTGTCGAAATTTTTTCTTTTAATTTTCAGTTTGCATCAATGCTACATATCTGTCTACAGACTATGGGATTTCTCTTACTATGACCCTGAACAATTTTACACTATATAATGAAACTGTTTCTGGTAAGCATCATTTTGTGATACAAAGTGAAAATATTTTTACTAAGTACAATAGCTTTCATTAATTTTGTTTGACATTGAATCAATATTTCTTCTGTGAATGCAAAGCAATAATTTAATTGTTACCATATATAATATGCACCATTACTCTTTGTCAATTTTTCATGAAAAAAAATGCGTATTATAATAGGAGAATTACGATATCATTTCACTGAAAAATTTTGCTAGAAATTGTAATTTTCTTACAAATGCTTGCAAAATAATCCTTTCTCTATTACATTCTAGTTCTGTTTAATATTTTGTACTGCAATCTTGGAGGTTGTGGAATATCAAAAGTGTAGATTATAAAAAAGATCTATATTTTACTCTTTGGGAGTTTACATATTTAGGAAGCAAAAAGAACTAGCTCATCTTAATTGATTCGAGGAAGAATAGTCCAGAGACTTAGTTAAATTACCTTGCAAAATCTTAATAAAAATTTTAAATCGTGTTGAAATTTAGTATTATAACATGAATTAAAATGAATTACCTTTTCTATGTAATGCTGGTAAACCTATGAAATTAGCAAATTTGTTCCACAATCTGCCAGATATAAACCGTTATTGATAAATATAAATTTATACTTGAGGTAGAAGTTCATTTAATAGTTACTTTATTTCCTAAAAAAATTGTATGCTCAATGATGAACTGACTGATATTACTAATGTTACATTGGGAAGTAATGATTAACATAGGGAGACTTCCAAGAATGCACTATTCATTGATGCAACTACTGGATTATTTAAGATTTGAGTTAGATGTTTACATTGAGTAATGTTGTATTTATTACATTTAATTTGTTAAGGTTAACTTAATTAATTTTTTTATTCCTTCCATCAGCGAGGAATCCACCTCCGATATGTATTGGTGCACCATATGTGAAGGAATATGCTGAGCTTTGTGTACGACTCTATGATCTTGATGTCACTAGAACAAAATTCCATGGCTGTGCAGCTGCAGAAGCAAGATTAAAAAAAATTCTTATAGCTGAATATGAGCTTGGGTGCTTTGACATAGGTCATTTTCAGTCAATACAAAGCTCTCAGGAAAATATAAATAACAGCTTTTATGTGCCTTCTGTAACTCTTATTTAGACAAATTTCAATGAAAATATCAATTTTAAAAGTTAAATCGATCATTTTTGTTGTTTTTTATTTCTACCATAACATTTACTATCATTTTTCTTAATAAAATAGTTGAGTATGATGCAAACAATGGGAAACTGTTGAGCAATTATGTATGTCTTAAATAACATAAAAGTTTTTCCTTTGTATTATTGATCATTCTCCACCACCTTTTACTGGTTATTATACAACACATCCTTCATATTGTAAAGTAACAAAAAAGCTTCATGCAACAACATTAGGCAGTTATAATGTGATTTCAGTCATTTTTTCAGTTCCTGCAATAATATTGTAGTGATTGCTCTCTAGTGCACCAACTTAATTTACAGATGTGTCTAATTCATATTAATTGATGGAATAATTTAGTGGATTGAGAAAAATTTCCGTTATCCTTTTGTGATGTATGTAGTTAAAAATGCAAAATCAATAAGCCTTTCAAAGATGAACATCTATGCATCTACATAAAAGTGAAATTGTATGTTTGTCTGTCCACTAACTCATTCCACATTATTTGGCCAATATCCACAAAATGGCATGGTTACTCCTACAGTCTCCCGAAGTAACATGAAGTGGTCAAAATTCCCACAAGTTTTCCCACGAAAAAGTTATTTGAATTTTTCGTCTATTTATTTAATAGAGGGTTATGCACCATCTGGTGATGAGTTTAATATCACTTAGTCCTCTTATACTCTTTAGTGCTCACTGAGGCCACCAAATGCACCAAAATTTGGTACTGTTTTGTTATTCCTTTTGAACTGTAGGACATCGACCATTATTTTTTCTTTGAAGTGTGTGTTTGAGTGCAGGTGTAATTTTTCTTGCATTTACATGATTTGCAGACTTGGGATATTCTCGAATTTTCATTTCTGAATAAATTTGTTTTAATTACTACCTCACAGATCATATAAGACCCAGTGAGAGGAAAATGTATTTTTGTGCTCACCAAAAAAATAATTTGTGTAAACCTATGTAGAAAATACATAATGGCATGTTTGGCACGTTCTTGAATTTTTTATCTCCATAAACATAAGGTGTAGTTATGTGCTTTTGCTGAATTATTTGTAGCAAATGCTGTATCATCTCCAAATAAATTTTCTAATCTGTGCTTCACTGATCATGTAAGAGTCTGTCATACATGAAGTATTGATTTACCCAGGCAACAATGGGTATTTTAGCTAATTTAATATATTTCCAATTCATTATCATGAGGCTTTTTTTATTCCCTGACAGAAATTAAATACAAATGAAAAACACAAGATAGGGATTGGAAAAATTCACTTTGATGGCAGAAGAAAGGAAATACCTTCAAGAAAACAATTGTCTTATAATAGTATCTGTTATGAGATTGAGAAAAGGTGAAACAATAAAACAATTACCTCTATATATTCTGTTGAAGAATATCAGAGGGAAGGAATGCAAATGGAAAAGAAATTAAATATAAAAATTGGTCTGTAATAAAGGTTCTAGTTTGAGGTTACAAAGAGTTAACAGAGAAAAATGGCTTTGGAAAGGTTGGAGATTCAACTACTTAAATAAGAACTCATTTCAAAACCTATCCCCCAAGGAGAACCACCATGCTTTCAGAGAAATTCAATGAAGTGAAAGTACTTTCATACTAAGTGTGGGATAAATGGCTTAATGGAAAAAATAATGGTGTTCATAAATTGAAATATAACAGATGAAAATCCTATTTCATATTTGTATAATTTACTATAATATATTTTGAAGTATGTGTTTGTGTATTTGTTGGTTTGTTCATGGAACTCCTCCTAAACGATAAAAGCTAGAATAACCAAATTTGGTACGATTCTTCCTTACATCCTAACTTAGTGAATGGTAAAGGTTTGGTCAACCAGGATTAATCAGTGTTGCCAATATAGGGGATTAACATTTTTCCATAAGATAACATGTATGAATCCATTTCTTGTCTTGCAAGGTATTCTTCCTTCAAGCATCAAAATATGTAAATATGGGCCGATTTTTTTTGTTTTTTCTTTATTCGATGAATAAAACTCTATACTACCTTATTTCTGTGAAGTTTACATGTTACACGGTCGAAGTTTTCAGAAATACGCTATTTGTTTCAAAATTTTGTGGATTTTTCGTACTCCCGGGCGTTGCCAATCTCCGATTCAATTAGCTTCAGTGAAGCTTATAAATAGACGAAAGTTTAGCATTATTCGCTTCGCACTTTTGTTTAAGCAACGAAACGATCGATATTTATGGATAGCAACGTAAATAGATACTGATTATTATTCAGGAAGCGTTTATTGATGAAAGTAATTGAACCTTCTTTCGTCTATTGAATACTGGAATCGTACATATTTTGTAAGTAAAATCATTATATTCTACATTATAATGTTTATTAACATAAATAAGCTCACATATCTGGTGTACATTTACCAGTCAGTGTTCAGTCATGGACAACTGTACGTTGCTTTTTCAAGACATAAAAGTAAATATTTCAGCGAGGCATAATTACACAAGAAATGAAGCTGGATTTGGCGAAAGTAATATGATAGGAAATAAAATTATCGTTATATTTGAATGCAATAGTCTTGGAAACGGATTGTTACAAGCAAATATGATTAATTGTTAACCATTAACTACTCGCCCTACTACTTGAAACACAACTACTCGCATTGGGTCAATATGACCCTATGGCAGAAAAACTTATTTAAAAGGGGATAAATGACATTAGAGATTTTTTATGGATTAAAACCACTCATCTGTTATTGAATAAAACATACAAAGGTGATTTAATTAATTGTACCAAGCTTAATAAGAAGTGGAACAAAAAAAAACTCATCTTTACAATATGTGCACAATTGAACTGAATGTATATTACAAATGACATTAGAGATTTTTTATGGATTAAAACCACTCATTTGTTATTGAATAAAACATACAAAGGTGATTTAATTAATTGTACAAAGCTTAAGAAGTGGAACAAAAAAAACTTAACACTCATCTTTACAATCTGTGCACAATTGCACTGAATGTATATTACAAATAAATTTTTTGCATTTATAACAAGTTATTGAATACTTGTTGTCCTTCGTACTTGGGCAAATATGACACCTTTTCCTCTTCTTTGACCCTGAAGTAGTTTCTTGCTCAACGTTTTCTTCTGGATCTGTTATACCTTCATCTTCTAGGTAAACCTTCACTCTTAATTTCAGTGATTTTTCTATAAAACGGCTTGAGGCCCTCTTTAATAATTGGCTACGTACAAGTTGATGTCCCAGATTTTTCAAGTGTATTCTCCTTGGAATTTTAGGCCTATCTGTAGCAAAATTATTAAGCTTGAATACGACGTAATAGTTTATCCCTGTAACGTTTAGCAGATGAAAAAATATTGTCATGGGCCATCTGTTTGTGCGCCTCTCAACATTGAAATTGGAACAAAATTGGTTGTTCGTGTCAACTTCACCTTTAGTGGCATTATAAAAAGTAATTACTTAAGGTTTTTTACTATCACCTGTAGTAGAATCAATATTCTTATCGTGATGCATTGTTGATATTACAACTACAGCATGTGACTTAGCAGGCACATGGGAAACGATAGTCATTTCTTGGTAAAACCAAATATACTGCTCTTCACCTCTCGCTGCCTTGCAGGTATAAATTCAGCAGGAATTTCCCCTTTATTTTTACGCAATGTTCCAACAAACGTCAATTTCTGTTTTAGTAATGGAAGGGCTAATGATATACTTGAGTACCAATTATCCGTCGTAATATTTCTTCCGCTACCCTTTATAGGTTCAATAAGACGATAGACAATATCTGTTGGAGTGTTCGGGAGTTTGTAAGTGCCCTCTGGATGAACACCAGCATAAATCTCAAATTTGAACAAATAAAACTTTCTGGCATCAACAATGGCAAAAACCTTTATTCTATACTTTTTAGATTTGTTAGGCAAGTACTGCCTGAAAGGGCAGCGACCTCGGAAAGGAATTAGTTGTTCATCTACTGTCACATATTCTGCTGGGGTGTAAACTTGTTTGAACTGTTTTCCTATGAGTGTGATGAACTCACGGACTGCTGCTAATTTGTCTGTTTTTTTTTACGCTCTGCCCTGTCTGATGTATTGTCAAAACGTAAGCAGCATAAGAGAAATAGGAACCTGTCATACTTCATTGTCAAAGAAAAAATTATAGGCCCATCTCTGCCCCATAAATCTTTATAGTTTACATGTGCAGCTCGGTACACTCCATCAATAAACAAAAGGCCAGCGAGGTGTTTCATTTCGTCTTCCTCAGTTTCCTTAGCATCTCGGTCACGGCTATATTTGTGTTTTATTGACATGATATAAAGATTAGTATATTTTACTAACATTGTTACAATGTCATCGGTAAAGAAAAAAGAAAAGGCGGACAACTCTGTATCTGTATTTTTGAAATTAGGTCGAACTCTTGGAAGGTGGGATATAATATCATGTTTTCAAATCCACCCTACTAATCGAACGGGGTTCGTACACCATTTGATATTTCCATTTTTGCTTATAAAATAATTACCACAGATTTCATTTTCAGTATCCAATTCTTCACCGCTACTTTCAGCCAGGTCAGAACTTGAATCATGTTCACTTTCTTCTTCATGATCTGTATCCTCAGAATCGGAAGAGTCTTCTTCATCTGATGAAAAAGGCTCCTCTTCATCTTGCTGCATGAGTTCTTGAAGAAGTTCTTCATCTGTTACATATCTGCCCTGATCACCCATTCTAAAAACAAATTTCTTATATTAGATTCCCTTCGAAAAAAGGGACAAATATATTCAAAATTCACATTTTTGTTAAGTAAATGAGTAAATTCATAACCATAAGCAACATTAAAAACAAATTAGGGAACTTACTTGTGAGAAAAATCTTTAGAAGTCTGCGCGACGTAAGGCCACTCTCATGTTGCAAACACACGCCTCGGGTCAAAGAAGGGAGCAGACTGAAACGTAACTACTCACGTCGGGTCAAAAGTACTGCCAAGGTTGCGCATGCATCCGGAAGGAAATGTAAACACTACTAACAGCTAGAGCAACTCTAAAAAGGAGAGTAGAGGGCGCGCCAAAATATCGGATTCACAGGAAGCAGAAACACAATATTTTTAAAAAATGGTCGGTCACTATGACCCGACGCGAGTAATTAAGGCTTAAGAAAAGCTAATTGTAATTTAAAAAGTATCTACTATATATTTTAAAGAGTTTTTATGTTGTGCTGTAGTAGCTTCACTAAATCCATTGAAATTCAACGGGAAATTCTGCTAGTAAAATATATGAGAAAAATTTATTACAAAATATCCAATGAACAATAATATTAAGTATGCAAGTACCGCATTGAATTTATACTAATAAAATAATAAGGGGGGTTTCATATAAAAAAGATTGGGAACCACTGGTTTAGAATATATTTGATTGAATTTCTGAAAAAAGGTGAACTGATGAGGAATCATATATAAATAAGTGGTGAATTGGGTTTAAATTTTAAAATGTTACTTTCTAGAAAAGCAACAAAAAGAGAGTAAGCTGCAGATTCTGAATGCAAATGGACCAAATAAAGAAATAATGATTATGGTAGGCAACAACTCAAAAACTATGATTTATGTGAATAGATAAATATGCAAAACTTGGAACATTTAGAAACCTTACCATTAATGCTGTTTCAGTTTAACATAAAAATTTGAAGATTCTGAAGAAATTCATGCCTGTTTAATAGTTGATCGAGGATTTTTTAGCTAATACAGAATGCTTTTAAATGATGTATTTTATAATGAAGGCCATTTTGCTAATCAATAATACATTTTCATATTTAAAAAAGGAACCAAAAAATAAAGAATCACTAAATTGTGACATAATAGACTGAAACAATAGAACAAGGAGTTTTAGAAATTGTTTATTGCAGTAACTATTTGAATAAGGTGATCAGATGTACAGCAAATTCTGAGATAGCCATAGATTTGGACTTCACGGCATGGTGTTCTGAAAAAAATTCCAGGACAACAAAAAATACTGGCTTACCTGTTTCTCTCTTAGAATATTCCATTTTTATAAATACATGTTTATAAGTTGCATTTTATAGGGCAAGTTCATCTGAGGCATGATACTGCAGGCCGCTTCTTGGGTGAACTTGCTCAATTGCACACATTACCTGCATAAATTTTCAATGTTATAATTTTGCAATTGGTGAAACAAGATATTTCTGGTACAGAAATAAGGAAGATAGCTGGCAATTTTATCAAATAATTACAGATGTATAAAGAAGAACAGCTTTTAATAAAATTTGCTACAAATATTCTTTATGAATTGAATAGTAATAACTACATAAAAGTTAATTATTTCTACAGATTGTAAATAACCTTATTGATATTTGAAATGAATGCATTAAAAGATGGCCCAATCAATGCCAAAATTTCTAACCTTTTACTTGGATTTTGCTAAAGGAAAACAAACCTGGGAATTGGTGGAGAAAAGCTACTTTTATAAAAAATGTAAGCATATATCTGTTTGTGATTTCATGGTAGTTTATCCTTTTGCCAAATGTAGCTACTTATGATTATGATAATTATTGAAATATGTTATCACATGTGACATTAGTAAGGAAACCTTTTTTGCAAAAACGGTAATATCCAGTTTTTGTTATTACATACAGTAGATCATTTATCTGAAACTGCAAACAATGAAAACATCCAAACAGCAAAATAACTGACAACCGATATCAGTTGTAGCTACAAAAGCAACCACTGTCTCATGAAGGCTGGTAACCCTCCTTTAGTTTGTAAATTGCATTGCATTCAAAGCATTCCATCATTTAACACTGTTAATTTTTGCCATTTCCAGGTAAACGTGTTATTTGTTGATCTCCCATCCAAGGACTAATACATATACATATTTACATATTACTCAATATATTCACTGTGTTTATGTTGGAAGATGACTCCTGTGATGTTTTTCATTATATAAAATGTTTTCCAAGTTTATTTTATTTGTAATATCATTTGTTTCTGCCATTCCTTTTTACAAACATTTTTTTATGGTTGGTATGCTGTGTAAGGGTTAAGACATCCAACGTCCAAAAATATCATTTATCCTAAATGAGTAAGACCCCAACCATTTTCGATAAACGATCTTCTACTGTATTTGTATGTTATAGCTTGAAGCTTACAAATGCTGTAATCAAACTATCCATATTTTATTTAAGTGGTTGTAACTAATGAAAATATGAAAAAATCACACTCCCAGTTTTTATGTGCTTTGTCCTGATTATATCCCGGTTATAAGTTTATTTTGCTACAGTCCAGAAAGAGAATAAAAATTTGATTAAAGCAATGCATGCTCTGTGAAATTATGTGAAAGTGGAGTTGAAAATTAAATGAATAAATGTCTATTCAATATCAACAAAGTAATATTTAATTGACACACATATATATATATATATATATATACCATATATACTCGTATATAACGCGCAGTTTGAGAGCTAAATTTTCAGGTCATAAAGTAGGGATGCACATTTTACACAGGTAACACTTTTGTGCACTTCAAATCAGAAATTAAAGTGAAGGGGAAAATCACAATAATTATCGATAATCCAGGTTATACACATTAATTATATGTATAGAACACATACCGTATATACCTGAATATAAGACGAGGTTTTGTTCCAATTTTTATGACCGAAAAATAGCTAGTCGTCTTACAACCGCGCGGTGCATAATAGTTTGACTGACAGAGGAACCAAATGCAGAGTATAATCGAAATATTCGATTCTTTAAATCAGTCGAAACAATCGATTATTAAAAGTAGTAGTAGAACATGAATCGATTCAAATGTATTCGAATACAAATACTCTTTTGAATTTTATCCTCTATATTACGCGCGTAGTGAAGCTGCGTGCGTCGGTGAGTATGAAGTCTCGCGTAATTATATCGGCGTATTTCTCGAGAACCATTCGTCGTAAAAGATATGCGGTAAATGGCGTTTTGTTTCTACTGGCTATGAGGTCCTTGGGAAAATATTTTCGTTTGCTAAAGTGTCCCGGGTTCGAATCCAGAAGACATATTTTCCCATAAGTTTACACGGGATTTTCGATTTTTCTGAGTGCAAGGTTTTTTTCCTTCATTCATTAAAATACGTAAATATGGACCGATTTTCTTCTTTTTCGCTTTATTCGACGGCTAAAGCTCTATACTATCTTATTCTTGCGATGTTTACACGTTACACGATCGAATTTTTCAGAAATACGCATTCTTTTTCGAAATTTTGCGGATTTTTCGTACTCATTCCGGGCGTTGCCAAGGAGACTCATTGTTGCCTCCAATTCATTTAAGGGCAATTAAACCTTCAAATAGACGAAAGAAAAGCGTTATTGTAATCTTCTCGTCATTGATAATCTAAATAAACGCATTGACGTCGCCTTTATAGTAGGTCCTGTAAGAAGTTAAAAGTTGATAGACACTCGAAGGAAAGCAACTGTATATGCCAACTAACACTACAAAATAGCTTATTTCAATTGGTTCAATGTTTATTAGTCAATGGTATAATAAACCTCTGTCATTGTGGGAATAATAAATTTTTTCCTTTTATTAGGAGTTGAAAATGGGGGGTCGTCTTATAATCAGAGTCGTCTTATATTCGGGTATATACGGTAATTACTTATATACAGTTATAATTCCATCCTCTCCAAATATTCTGCATTTCACTAGCTCTTCAGCTGATTGCTGTAATTTTTTGCAAAATTGCCAGATAAACTTCACGCAAAACATGCATCGAAAACAAACAAACATAGAATAAGCAAATTGAAATAATTTCATTTAGTTAATGATTCTAGTATGTACAATTAACAGTGTAAATAATTTAAAATCCATAAAATGTAGAATGACATGTATGAACTTAATCATAACTGTCGTGTTTTCTGTTTCCAGATTTGTTTGTTACATTTTTGCGTTATTCCTTCTATTAAACAGTTTTAGAGTGAGATAGAAAAGGGAGAACCAACATCCACTGTAAATAAAAATTGTATCTGTTTTATATAGATCCCTTTTTGTCTGATTTAAAAGGATTGGCAACAGTGTGGAGCTTATTGAACATAATTCTCATGGGCAAGTCCAAGGGTTTTAAAATTTAAAAAATCCAAGGAATTTGGCTGAACTTTGTAGTAATTAATACTCATATTTCTGAATAAAATAATAACTTCGTTAAATTCTGCAATAAAAATTGTGAAATTTAACAAAGTTATTATTTTCTTCGGAAATGCATTTTAAAATTGTTAACTGGCGATAATTTAATGGTTTGATGTATTTCTTTATGGTACTCTAGTTAATACTTAACATGACGATTTAATTTTGTTCTTATATCACACAAAAGTCAAGGGTGTGCATTACACATGGGGTATGAGAAAAAGTCAGGATTTTTTGGCAAAAGGTACGGGTGCACATTATACACGAGGGTGCATTATACATGAGGGTGCGTTATACACGAGGGCTAGTTATACATGAGGGCACGTTATACATGAGTATATATGGTACTTATATATAAGAGCAACTAACTAACATTACTTACTCCATAACTTTTCCTACCAACTAAACCACCCACAATGTCATTTACCTCCTGACATGCACCCCATGTCGTACTTTTTATGTTGGCCTAATTAGTGACCCCTTAACATCTGCATGAACACCCATCACAACAGCATTAGTCTTAAATAACTGTTGCCAATGGCCATCCATGCAAATAAACACAATTCAAAGTTCGATTGCTTCACAGTGAGGGCCATCCCCATCCCCTCTGATGTTGCTTACTCCTCCCGACTCAATCAGTGAGAACATCCATCTTCTAAACTTTCTGTCTTCCCACCTTCAACTTCCACTAGGATTTCATTCCTTTTTCTCCATCCCTCGCAACCCCTCAGCATCCTCCAATCCCTAACCTTTCCTCACAAACCATCTACCCCTATACCTTCACCCCAGTGTCAGTGCCATCAGTTGTTTCTCTCTTATGCTGATGAGGGTTTTATCCCAAAAGCTCCAATCTATGTTTGTAAATGTGTCTCACTGACATACCAGCAGCTATCCCATTTGATTCTCAGACATATTTGTGAATATATTTGTTCTGTTTTTCATAAAACTATCGTTAATCATGAAAATTGATTAATATCATTTTGTATGTTCATTTTATTTTCCTAACTTTTTACATATTAAATGTTTTAAACATCTAAGGTTCCCTCATTCTCATTTAACTTGAGTGATCAAAACTATTGTATTTTGATACTCTCATGCATTTAGTTATAAAATTTGATTCTGTTTAGTTATTCTTCAAAATAAGTATTAGGGGTGTTTTGGCAATCAAAAATACACAGCCATTTTATGATTTTTATTTGCTTATTTTTATGACAAAATATAATACAAAAACAGATTTCTTAGATCAGGTAATATTGGTTATTTTAAAACGTTTTCATCTTAATCATTATGCATGTGTTATGAATTCTTTTGAATACATTTAGTCAAGCTCCCAGGTCTTGGCATCTGATTTGTTGATTTTCATAAAAGGTTTTTGGCTTTACGTGGAATCATTCAACAACACCTGCATCATTATCATAAATATTAATAACCAAGTTTTCTGCATGGATCATACATCATTGGTAACAAATTTTACCTGTCATATAGACCAACCATATATTAACTACTTTAAGTAATAATAGAACTTATTTTATACAAAATATGATTATTCAGGTGCAAAAAGAAACTTGTACTCTAAACTACTATATTAATGACCCTGAAATCATTTAGTCATTTCATTCTAAATAATTTTTGTGAAGCCTTGTACATGTAGTTATTCTTACCATGAGTACTGCCTATAATATTTGCTTTCAAACTTACAGAATCTGATTAACTGAAAAGTGTTTGTAATTTGTAAGTTTGTAATTTTCCTTGTGTAATGTAAAGCATCTATTGTATATATGTGGTACTGTTTTACTATCATCTGAAAGCCAACCTCAATCCTCTTTCTATGTCAAACAAGACTGCTTATTATGTCTTAAGTAAGCAAAAAAATATCAAACAAATTTCAAAAGACTAATTTGATTCTAAAATTTAAGAAAGTCTTCTAAAATCATTTTATTTGTAACTTTACTATCTGATGAGCTTTTAAACTCATAAAAGCTGAAATTATGATTCTACAAAAATTTAGTCTATCACAAGGTTGGTATATTTAAAAAAATCAACTTAATTGCAATTCCTAGTTTTGCAAGGTATTAGGCTACATATATTTATGGAAATGAACTTTGGAAGAATGCATATTTGATTTAATATTGTATTTTCCAAGTGATGATTTTCAAACATAGTTAAAACACATTTGTCTTCCACTATTTTCTGAAGTCACATATTCTGTAAGTATAAATTAACAGAAGAAGTAAATAGCAAAGAATGATTTAAGGTTTTAAAACCTTTAATTTTAGGAAACTCATGATTTTGTGAGCATCATTAACAGACTCAAATAAAAGTTTTGAAATATCTCAAATGGAGCTGTAAAACATGATTTACAAATTAAAAGGACATTAGTTCATAACTATTTTATATTTGTTTTACTCTATACTTATAGTCTTATTTCACTATTGTCATTGTTTACATTTCCAGATATGTACAAGTCAAAACTTGAATAGTATATTTTACATACTCACATAACTTAAATATGTGTCTATTATACAAAAGCTCTTAGGGAAACCAGCATCATTCATAAATCACAATATTGCGCTAAACTCACAGCTTATATGAACTATAACAATTCATTGTATTATTCACATTTTTGTGCGATGAGGGTGCTTTTACTTAATTATGGTTTAAGGCCAATTCTGTTTCACATTCTGCCTTAACTCTCAGGTCATTTACATGACTTCAGTCAAATGTTAAAGCTTCACAGACGTATCTATTAATCATATCATTATGGAAAACCATAGGCACATAGTGAAGACTGACAAATGGGCATATTTGTGCAGAAAAATGATTAACGCTTTATATATTGTCTTTTCAACAACTGAGAGTTACTCATTTCTAAATATATCAAATGCTCTTTAGCTACTTTACAATAAATTCAATTTTTAATTTATTAACTTAAAAATAATTTTGACCAAATTTAAAATTAAATTTATAACATAACAACTAACGGCATCTTAAATTTAACATAGAAGCAACATGTTAAACTTAACTCTCAGATTAGGCCTAATCCATGTTTCACATTGAAAAATCACATTTTAGTTTAGGTGATGTGGGTTAAATTCATCAAATTGCACCAAATTTTGTGAGGGTAAGAATAAAATTTGAATGAATCTACCGAAACAATTGTGGATCTCTTAAATATTAGCATGAGCTCATAGCTTGTCAAGTTCATCGTTAAAGTTCACGTTAGGTTAAAACACATTGTGAATGAAAATATATGTGGAAAAGCAAAATATGCGATGAAATTTATTCGTCATACCATTCTTTGGAAAATATATATCACATTGCACACCACGCTTATTGTATGTGAATCGAAATGAGAAGTCGTTCAGATTATGAATGTCACAATCAATCGTTTAAAGAAAATTTCAATGGGATACGAGCTTTAAAAATTCCAGCTTTTGTTTTCTTTCCAGTCTTTATATGCCTCCCACAGGCTGACATAAAAATGAATATGGCATCAGATATGAGAAAAGGATAACTAAAGCGGTTGTTTCACATTTTAACAAAAACTTTTATATCGACTACTTCAAAATAGATTTGGGGCAAAGGACTCTCTCAGCGAGCCATTTTAACTCCTTTAATCCCTCATTGCCGACTTTTATTTTTTGAGAGAGAACTCCTTTTAATAAGCAAGTTATACAGTTGGGGTTGGCGACCTTGAATGCTAAAAAAATTTGCTGCTACGCGAAAGGAACACAACGATACGTCTTCTCGTCCACCATTTTGGAAAGCCTGCTCATAAAATTTACCAAATTGGAGATAATGCTTCGGATCGGATCGAATCCCTATTTTAGGTTGTATCTGAGCTCGAAATAAAGGTGTGGGGGGTGGCGCTATCCTAATAATTCAACTTCGCGGAGGTCGAGAAAGCAAGCGGAGGAATAGGAGGGGGAGGGGTGTTCTGGATATGGCGGGAAAGAATGGACGAGGGATTGAGTTAGTCACGCTAAGACTTTGAAGGGATATATGGTACAATGACTGCTTGAATCCTTATCTTTCCTTTCATACGCCTATTTCAATCTTTGCCTCCCCCCTTTTTCTCTCACTCTCCCCCGCTTCCACGTATCCCTATTTCTCTCGCTCGCTTTTAACCTTCAAGCGCTCCAAACAACCTCCTTTAACATTTCCCGCACTACCCTCCACCCGAATCCTTTCTGCCCTCCTCCATATCGAAACGGAGTCACGTAAGGGAGGAATCATTTCCTCTTATACTGAATACGTGTGCCTACATAGCGCCTAGGAATTGTGTGTTCTTTCGCTTCTTTAATGGACATAAAAAACGCGGAAGATGCATAATGAACGGCGTTTATTTCCAAAGGAAGAGCGGAGAAGTGAGCTGTACACTTTTTTTATGGCTTTGAGGTTTAAAGAATTAAGCTCCGAATTTACGTTATGGCCGTGGAAACGCTTCTTTACTGGACATAAAAAATGCGAAAGATGCATAATGAACGGCATTTATTTCCGAAGGAAGAGCGGAGAAGTGAGCTGTACACTTTTTTATGGCTTTGGCGTTTAAAGAATTAAGCTCCGAATTTACGTTATGGCTGTGGAAGCGTCTCCAAGTTTTCGTAATTCATGTATAATTTCGAGATTTTTTTACCGCTGGACTTCGTAGGAGGTAAACAAGGATTAAAAGAACGAGAAACTCTCATGCTTACAACGTGAATGTGTCTCTTCCTATAGGTTGGGTCGAGAAAATGTCGATATGAATACTGAAAAAACAAAAACCGAGGAAAATAAAACCTTAATACTTAATACAGTGAATATTTTCGCGTTTTTACGGTGCTTAATTTTGTTGAGAGTTATTAAAGTATTTATGGATTTGATTCAAGGATTTGTTTATCGATTGTGAATATATATTCTACTAAAGTTAGTGCTCGATTTTCAATATACTTGTATAGTATATGTACATATAAAACTTCATGTCATGTTCGAGTGATGCATAAGATGGCGCCTGTTAGTTATGCACCCCGACGTACATAAGTGGCGAAAGAATTGCCTACATTCACGGGGTATTGCCTTTCCCATTAGCGTTTGCGTATAAAAATATGACGATATAAAAATCTCCGCCCACCATCGATATAGACATATCTACAGTAAATGTGCTAATAATATTCTTAATGAGTATTTACGCATCATTTCCTTTTTTTACAGCAAGCAGAAGAGGGATAGTATATTAAAGAGTCGAAAGAATGAGAGGACAAGATGGCGACGAAGGAAAAAATAAAAGATACGAAAAAGAGGACGAGAAAGACCATCTTTCGAGAAATATTCCCCGTGTTTCTCGTGCGTGTCACTTATTTCTCGAGGTCGAACGTGCGTAAGACTCGTGCCATAATCCCGCGGGTCGGCGCTAGAGAAACGTGTGTCGAACGTGTTGGGTGAAAGGGAGGAAATTGGCGGTGTAGTGTCAGAGCAGGGAGTGAATTTAAAATCGAACGAAGAGAAGAATGTGAGGCGGAATGGAAAAGGAAAAGATTGCGGAGAGAGAGAGAGAGCCGGAAAATTGGCGTGTGTGTGGATATTTATAGATTTATATATTCTGATCAAAAGTTAGTACGTTCGACATCGATTTTGGTGCATATTAATTGCGGACAAATGATCCGCTAAATTATGCGCCTTTTCCCTTTTATTTATATAGATTTTGATTATTTCAGCTCAACGTCCCTTTTATTAGCTTACGTAGCTTTTTTTACGGGACGAATAAATGTGGCGTTATCAAATAAAAAAGGATCGTAAGAATAGGTTTGTTTTAAATCCATCGGGTGGGATGAAAACGAAATACATCCATGACCAATGAAATCGCTCTAAACACTAATTAAGCGGCAGAGGTGCTTTATTTTGAAGCATTCATAGTGATATTTTATTAATAATGAAAAATCTATTTATTGCGGCAGATATGAACAACATGTTTAAGAATTAAAATTAGCTCTCAATTCGACCGATTTAAAAGATATATTATGACAGACGATATTTTAAAATTATAAGTATAATAGGTATTAAAGTTGGCTGACGCAGGGAATTAATATTAAATCAGAGAACGAAACGATTTTATCGCTTATTACGATGGCAATTTACACCTCGAAGCACACATTAGGAATTTATTTAAGAACAGAGTCAACGTTAGCGAAACTTTTATCGAATCAAAGTCCCGAGCACAAAAACCTCCGGAAAATCAAACCAGGTTTCATTTTCCGCAACGGCATTTTTTTTTGAGCGGTTTCATCTGGATTTAAAAATTCTGTAATAGAATACGTGACCGATTTTTCCCGGAATCAGTTACAAATTAAAGGCCGCGTGAGGAGGTACGAGAATAGGAATGGATGTTTTTTTTTGGGTGACAATTTTGGAGTCAGTGGAAGAAACGGGAGAGGGAGAAAGAGAAACTGCCACGAAATAATAGACGAGAGAGAGAGAGAATGCCGTTCCTAGATCTACATAAGGGGAAGAGTGGCGCAGGGAGCGTCATAGGCCGATAAGGAGGAAAGGAAAAGAGAAAAAAGAGAATAAAGTAGAGTGAAGAAGAGGCGATAGAGTGATGAGGAAAATGGGGGAGAGTGTCACGTATGGAGTGAGATGGGGGAGGGCGTGAGGGGTGGTCGTGGTGGGTGGGGGGGGGAGAGAGGGGCGGTGGAGGGCATAAGAATAAGAGCACTTATTTTCCCCCGAGGCTGCTGTCCAAATGATGGGCCTTGAAGCTCTCTTTCTGCAGAAAAAAGCCATGCTGAGGGCAGAAGAGGATAGAGAGAAAGAGAGGGAGAGAGAGAGAGAGGAAGAGAGGGAGAAAGTGGGACGAGATGCTCCGAGAAAAGAAAGCCCCTGAAAAAAAATTAGTGCTGCGACAATATTAAAGGGTTGGAGATGTAGAAGAAGAGGGAGAGAGAGAGAGGGGGGGGAGAGAGAGAGAGAAGGGGGACAGATAAGGAGGGCGAGAGAAAGGGGAGGGGAGGGGAGAGAGGAGAGAGAGGGGGAAAAAGAGAGAAGCGTTCGTATTTAATAACAGCACGATTCAGTCGCAATATAATATTAGCTAAGCGCGTGAATGAGATCTTTTTTTTTTGCCGGCAATTAAATCACGAATGAAATAAAACTCGCGATAATAGAGCAAATTTATCGTTAAATTTTTATGAATGAAATTAACGAAGCGTTTATCCGGGGAGTTTCTCTCTTTGATCTGAGTTAATTACTCGGAAGTCGGAATTTATGACTCATTGAATTTTGAATTTCGGTTTTTTAAAATTTGGAATAACATTCCGACTGTGACTGTTTTGGAAACTGTATATTCAATAAGAATAAATGCAAATAGAACGCTAGACAAAACACGCTTTCGACGTGGTTTTAGGTAGACACATCGATTTGATGGCCTATACGAAATCAGTCCTTTTTTTTAGACTATTTTTCTATTTAATACGCTCACGATTTTATTTTATGCGGATATTTTTAATTACCTCTTCGGAATAAGGGCCGAAAGTGGGCTTTGAATTATATTAATAGCCCTTCTAATTTAGTCGGACGAAAACACAAGCAATACCCTCCTTTTTAAATGACTCATTTGTCTAAATTACGCGCTCAATTTTCGTTCTTTTTTTCTTATTTTTCCATACTCGAAGAGGCAGGGAAACAAAAGGAATGAGAGAGAGAGAGGTAGAGAAAAAAGAGAATAGAGAGCGAGCGAGAGAGAGAGAGAGACGGAAGAAGTATTTGAGTAGCGAGCGAGTTTCGTCGTCCGGAAAAAAAACTATAAGTCGGAGAAGGCCACGTGTTTTTTGGAGCGAAGAGAAAAATATGTAGAGGGTGTATTTGAGTGGAATGAAATGCGAAAAATAAAAATCAGAAAGGGAAAGGGCGGGTTCGGGAAAGGGCGAGGGTTAGGGGACCAGAGGGAGAAAGGGGGGATAGCAGGGAAAAGGGTGTCGGGAGGCGAGGGGTACGGAGTCGGTGGGGAAGGGAAGGTGGGTGGGAGGCGGGACAGGAGTCGGAAACGAGAAGCCCTGGGAGAGAGGGAGAAAGGGGGAGGGGAACGGGTCGTAGAGGAAACGGAGGGGGAGAAGATGGTTGGGCGGGGTTCAGGTGCAACGAAATATTTTCCTTGGGAATCGGAAGGATTCTTTACCTCCCCCGCGATGCGATCGTAATGCGGCCGAAAGCAGCTGTCTCGAATCAAACGGGGCGTGCGGGAGGGAAAGGGGTTTTCTCTCTTTGCGGTAATGGCCTTGTGTGCAGGGATCGCTCCGGCGAAGGTAGGTAGCTCTTTCACCTCGCCTCGAATGTCCCGAGGGAGAGGGAGCGAGATAAGGAAAGGCGGAGAGAGATGGAGAAATAGAGAGGTAGAGAGAGAGAGAGGGAGAGAGAGAGAGGGAGAGAGAGGGAGGGGAAGACGAAAGGAAGGATCTCTACGCATGTCCCTTACTTCCATTGAAGATCGCCTGGGGACGAAGAGGTACGGTTTCCCAGGAACTCCTATCTCCCCATTTATGTCCAATCCACCGTATTCTTCTCCCCCATACCGAACGGATGGATTTATCAACTTTTATGTCTCATAACTTGTTTTAATCTCGGAATTCGTTCTTTTTTTTTCCCCGGCCGAAAAGGGAATCGGTTCATTTATCGCATTTTTAACCTCTTCATTTCATTAATCTCTTCCTCACTTTTTTTTTGCTAACGGCCGCGTTCTAGAAACCGATTCGAGTTACTTTTATCTCTCCCTTTTTTCCCGACTCCGGTTTTATATCAAAACTTATCTCACTTCGCGTGAATTTCCGTCCAGGTCGCCTCTCCTTTTGCTGAGGGTCTACATTTAACGTTCCTGATACTCTTCTCTCTCTTTCTAGATAAGTTAGTCCCCTTTTTTTTATTCGTGGCAACGTTTAAAGAAGTCTCGCGATACGCGTTCAAAAACGCGATTTTCATTTTCCTCAGACGCACCTCCCGCGTCTCTTTCTCTTAGGGGTGTTCTCGCCCCATTTTTCTCCCACGATCGCACCTTCATTTTCTCTCAGTCTCCAATTCCGTATCTCAATTCGAAACCCTTTCCTCTTCACGCTTCTCTTTCTCTCTAAAAAAAAACACCTCTCTCCCTTTTTCCTTCGCTCTTAATTCTAATTCTCTTTCCTTCTCTCTCTCTATAATATATCCGTTTCCTTCGTCTCGCTATCCTTCCTTTCTTCTTTTTTATCTCCCTCTGTCTCACCCTCTCATCCCACCGTTCCCTTCACGCTTTTCTCGTTCTTTATTTATTTGTTTATTTTTTGAAAAAGAAATTTTTCTCGTTCGAGCATTATTTTTTTAAAACAATTCTTTCTGATTCGCATCCTCTCGTTTCGGTTCCTCTTCCTCTTCCTTCTTTCACACTTTCTACCGTCTTTCTGACCGTTTTTCACGCTCCTCTATCTTCTTTAAGTTCTCTGAATTTCATTGCCTCTTTACGTTGGTAGTTGTCGTGACCTGGCCCATTTTAAAGACTTGTTCACTTTCGTTTTCGTTACGTTAATTTGATGCTTCCGATTTCTTCCAGAAAAACTAGAAATTATGAATACGTCGCATCGATTACCAAAATCGAGTAGAGATAAAAGCGGAAAACTAAATCTATTCGTAACAATTTCTGCCAAAAAAAATTCATTTTTGGTTTATATAATTTTACTTGAAAGTGGGCTTCGAATATAATATTTTTTCCGGTTGACATGAAGTTTATTTTATAGTTTAGTTATATTTTTTGATTTCCTTTGCTTGAATTTTTATGTGAATTTAGTGAAAGAAAACAATAAGACACGGATAAATAAATAAAATTCATTGATCTGAAGAATGGAAGTCTCTGCGACGGAGATTTCAATTTATCTTGATTTTTTTGTAAAGCTGATTTCAGAGAAAACATAAACAGACTTTTTTATTTCACTATTACAAAATCCACTAAACCTTTTTATCTGTTTTTCTTCGTAAAAATTTATCACGATTATGAAATAAATATTTCGGAGATTTAACAAAGCTAGAGCTTGAGATACGTCCTGATATTCTGAAATGTAGATATTTTCTTCCGCAATCAACGGCATAATATTAAAATGTAAAACTGAAAAAATAAATTGCGTAAAATTCGTCATGCGATGGAAAAGTTAACTCTCGGCTCTCGAACAATTTGAGTGCCGCTATTCATTGCCATTAAAATAATCAATACCTTTAAGTTTGCACTTAACGCAAGCAGTTTGGGATGCAATCAAATTTCCTCTAAATTAATACGTTATTGAGAAGTTTCAAGGACACTACGTGTGGTGGTGGTGGTAACTACATTTATAGTCAAATAAATGAATAGAATTGAATATAATTCTCAACGTGTACTTTTTTGAGAGGAATAAATGTTCAATTACTATTACTATTATGAATATTGCCCTTCTTCTTATTTCAACCAAAATAATGAACTCATTAAACAAAAATTTCGGGTTTCCTTAAAAATCCAGACTGATAAATTATCTGGCAATTACGCCGAAATCTTTGAGGTCAACTAAGAGTGTAACTGCGATTCCTATCATAGTGATATATGATTATTAATAACTAAGCGTCTGTTTTGCACAAAAAATGAGCATGCTGCGGTTCGATATGTACACGATATAACAATGCAGTCAACGATCGCTAATATATACTACTCTTTACAAAGAGGTATTTCAATTGACCTCATTTATTAAATTAAAATGGAATTTTCGTGAAAAACACTGTTGCTCGGGACCTTCCAAATTGTGCACGGGTACCGTCAGTATGACGCATTAAATAATCGCCACGCGTGACCCAAACAATTAAAATTTTGAATACATTACCGGATGAAAACATCCGTTTGTTTTTATCGAACTTGTGGCGTTTACGATATTTTTTTCATGAGGTCGTGCCGTCATAAAATAACGAGCGGTTTTAACAATGAACACGTCATACGGGACGTTTACACGTTCGGAATTTCACTCTCCAGAAATTCTTACATAAAATTTTCCCATCGACTTCCTTCAACTCGGGACTTCGACCCACAACTAGCCTCGTTTCGATCGAATCCTGCGGTCGAAAGCGAAACTCTTTTCGGAGGCGGAAGAGGACGGGCCAAAAAAAAAAAGAAGAACGAAACGATTCCCGTGGTAATTCGTCATTAGATTTCCATCAGTCTGTTCGATATCATATCTTATTTATAAAATGCGACCGAGGAGACACCCTCGGTCTCCATCAAGAGGGAACCTAGAGCGGAAAATGAAAAAAAAACGAAACGAAGGAGGGCGTGAATTTCGGTGGAGGGAAATGAGAGAGGCATTTTAAGCCTAAACTGCCTTTCGGGCCGACGTATCGAAAGGGTTCGGGGTTGCGTCGAGGGGGATGAGTGGGTCAGCGGCCGAAGGGGTTGGGAAAGGGGAGCAGAGAAGGTGGGAGGGAAGCGAGGGGTACTAGGTTCGGCCGCTTGGCTGTGCGGACGGCGGTACGACTACGCGCACATTCGATTTATCTCCTTCTCTTCTGACTACAACGATTTCGACTTCTCATTTCGATGCGTTTGCGTGGATGTGCGACGAAAAATGGCGGAGATGACGCGACAACATCGGTTGTCGTAACAGTCTTCGATAGAAGAGATTTAAAAAAAAAACGAAGGGTATGTCCGAATAGAATTCATCGAAGGTAAATGATTAATAACACTGATAATAATAATAATGCGGGAGGAAGAAGCGATTTAAAAATAAAAAACGTACACAGGAGCCATTTCTCGAGCTGACAAATGTTTTTAATCTCGCGGGTGCTCTCGATCGGCTAAAGCTTCGTGATTTTTTTTTCTACGACTGCCTGTTTACCAGTGAATTAAACTAGGGATAAATGATCCGAGTTTATTTTTTTCATTAGAAGCACAGAAAGTTTCTCTATATCATCAGTTGATATCCATCCTATTTGCCATGAGGCTGAAAGGGTTTTTAAAAAGTTCATTTTTTATGCCTAATTTATAATATCTCACTATGTATCAGCGACCGTATTTTATATAACAAATTATCGATGCCCTATTTTTTCTCGAAAATGAAAGACCGCGCTCCTCCTCCGAAAGGGGACGCCGCTTATATTTAAGCGGGGCATCTTTTTTTTTACAACCATATTACCATACGTGCGACGCGAGGTCCACATGCAGGGCTAAACGACGTAAACAAAGAAAAAATCAACAAGAATTCACAGGAATTTTTTTACTTGTTCAGACGAGTTTATTGTTCATCCTAGTAGCACCCCGCTTATCAATCAATCTCGCAGACGCAATCTTATTAGTTAAAACAATTGGGGTTTCTCTTTTTTTCAAAAATTCTCAAATCACAGGGAGATTGAATATGGGTATGAAAGAGTGCGATCCGCACCTTTTGACACCCCCTTATTTCTCGATAGCTGAACATGGCAAAAAAAAGACCTCAATTCTCTATGGAAATTCATGTCAGCTTTACCAATATACGTCACTCTTTTAAGTCTTTCATTCACTAAATCATCTACTTGCGGGTCTAAACACCCATAAATTGGCATTTGACCTTCGGCATACATATCTTTTTATTTTACATAGTACTTTTCGTTTATTTACTTTACATTCTGTCCACGCTCTCCCCGTGTTTATTGCGCCGAACAATTGCGGATTTTGCAGTTCACTCTTGACCCAACGAGAGGGCCCACTCAAAAAAAATATATATAACATGAAGGTCCCTTAGAAGAATGGGCCGAGAGGGCGCAATATTCGCGTCCTTGGGGGGGGGGAGGAGGAGAAGAGGGATGAAGGAAGTCCTCTCTCTTCCTTCTCCCTTCGAAAGAGAGAGAGGGAGAGAGAGAAAGAGAAAGACCCTAATTTTTCTTCTAGTTCGGGACCACCGAACGAACGCCGTGGAGGCCATCCTTCTCGGCGCGCGCGCGTCAACTGCGGACCTGCCGCAGTGGCGCCACCTGCGAATTTGCGCCGCTTCTTCTTCTCCTCCCGCTCGCAGCGGAGCTCCAGCCGCACCCCGAGAGAGAGAAATATAGGGAGAGAGGTGGAGCCGCCGTATGGGATCGAACCGGAGACCTCGGGGTGCGCGGGAGGATGGGGGGAGGGAAGTATAGAGAGAGAGAGGGTGAGAAAGGAGGGAGGTAGTATGTCCGGGAGGGAGAAGAATGGTTGGAGGAATGGTGGAGGTAGGGGGAGGGAGATATCGTTGGGGGAAGGGGGAGGGAGGGAGGGAGTGGGAGAGGTAGGGGGTGGTGGACAAGGAGGGGGAGTGGGGGGCAACTAGAAATGGCGGCGCACTCCTCCTTGAAGGCGACGCTGCGTCATACGTTACCACGGAGACGGTGCTCCGCCTCCGATCCGCCCTCCTCCTTGCGGGGACGGGGGAAGAGTGGGCCGTTGCCATCGCGACGGCCGCCGCCACGCGCCCTCTCCCGCCCCCGCACATCCCCCATTTTTCGGTGGGAGCGATGGGGGTGTGGGGGGGGGGGGGGGAGAGGGTGGAGAGAGGCGAGGCGGGGACGGCGGCGGACCGGGGCGGGAACGAGGTAGGGCCGTGGCGGCGAGGCGGCACCCTCTTCTCTCTCTTAGCCATCCGCTTAGGGCCCCACTAAGGCGAGTCAGAGTGGCCGTGAGTAGAAGGAGACGGCCTCACTGCTAGGCGACAACGCCTTGTTGGCCGTTGAGATCGATACGTCACTGAGACAATCGAAACACAGGACGAAGTATATGTATCGGAGAGGAAGAAAAGAAGAGAGAAAGAGAAACGTATTCATAAGGCGTGCCGTAATTAACATTTTTTTTCATTTTATTTTATTTTTTCGTTTCGGTCAGGGACTTTCAAGAACTCCCTTTCATGACCGGAATCTAGTAAACGACGTAACGGTGTGAAGTCGTTACGACTTATTTTTTCTCCTTTAAACAGCGCGGAGCTTAAGGGGATATAAAGCAATCACGCTACTTCCGGTGTAAAGAGAGGATAAATATCCCTCGGAGGTGCTTTAAAAGAAAAAGAAAAAAGTGTCGAATCGAGTGAGAGAATGAGGTTCCGGACCGTTGCCGTCGTTTCCGAGGGAGAGAGAGATATTGAAGCAGTCGATGAAAAGAGGGTTAAATTTATTTCAACATGTCTCCGATGTGCAAAGCGATCCTATCTGGATTGTTTTTAAACCATTGACCTTGACTTTTAAGAGAGTCACCGGATGTCAAGGCTTGCGCCATGAGAGGGTCGCGGAGAGAACAAATCGGTTTTAATTTGGGGCATTATGAGTGAGCTCCGAGTGCTTAACAGCGGCGTAATTAAAGGAAGAAGACGCAAAAAGTTCGGGTTTATGAGTAATAATTATATTTGTTTTTTGCAATTGAGCAATATGTATTCATTAATGGCGAGAGAAATTTTATTTAAATGTATTTTTAGTTTCATTTATAGAAAAAAACAATCAAGTTAATGTAGGATAAAAGCACGGAATTCATTAAAGAGGATTTATAAAATCATTTTCTCCAATGCACAGGGATGTGTGCATATTTGTCCTCCTATAAATAACAATGGAATTCCGTTAGTAAAACAACCTTAATTTAATACATAACTATTTTTAAAACATTAAAATACCTTAACATGTGTTGCTCCCCATATCAAATAGCAAGCAGAAACATTTATCGTAATTTAAGTGACTTTTTTATAAATGGAAATTTTCCTGAATAAATAAATACAAAAAATGATTTACAACAACGTATGCTAACCATATATTGATTGAAAAATCGTGATATATTTGTAAAGTTGTTAGTGCTATTAAAGTATCTTAATTTAAATGAAATTACATTCTATAGTCAGTCACTAAAAATTTTAGCGCATAAAATTTAACCAATAAGTTAAAAAGTATTATTATTAATAAGAGCCCTTGTAAAATTAAAATATTTATAATACTATATAGAATTATATTACGAGAAAAACTGAACATCGCTATTGTATATGACGATTTAAAAATCAGTTAAAATAAAATAGAACGTAATAGTGGTTTAAAATAAATGAGTAACAGCTTCAATGTTACTGATAAAATAGGTGCAAATTAAAGTTTCAATTTTAATGAGTGGATGGATTATTCATCGAATACCATACGATAACTAACTTACCATTATCAACCTAAATGCATTTCCATGGAAAACGCTGCGATTAAAAAAATGAGTATTTTATGACGTCTACGATAGGAACAGTTGTGGCCTTACTCTGAAATTCGAATAAAAAAAAAAAATTAATAGGGCCCTTCGTGGAAAATTTCATCGGAGCCTTCGTATCTCGATCGAAAAAATAATTAAAATTCGAGCCCGAGTCGTGTCTGGGTCGTTTCAATAATGAAAGGGAGCGATTTGAAACATTCAGCGCGTAAAAAAAAAACGAAAATCGACGCGGTCTCGAAACGTTCGTCGTGTATAAGGTTTGTATGCGAGACCGTGTGCGCGAACGAATGAGTGTGTGCGCGCGTGCGTGTGCGCGCTCAGCGATGCCGCGATCTCGATGGTTTCCGTCGAAAGCTTTACACCGCTACTTTGGGCTGCGATGGAGAAACGATCGGAAGGTGGTGTGAAGAGAGGATGGGGGAGAAAGCGGAGAGGAGAAATAGGATGTGGGCAACGAAGAGGGAAGAGGGAGGTGCAGGAAAAGGGTGCGGGAGGGGCGGGGGGGAGGGGGTGGAGAGCAATGCATGATGTTAAGGGTATGTGTTGTAGGTAATTGCCGAGGGAGAAGATGGAATAAGTGTTAGAAAAGGGAAGAAGGGTTGTGGGTATTAGGGAGTAAGGATGGGATGGGAATGAGTTGGTAAGGGAGGGAGCAAAGGGGGTGAGTGTAGGATTCCATGGAATGTTGGTCACAGTGTGGGTCAAGTGCAGTTACCTTCATGTGACAGGTATCACTTCATCGATTTCGTGGGCCAGGTCGCTTTTAACGGTTCTCCGTTTCTACTCTCCCACTTCCCCTGCTCTCCCCCCCCCCTCCCCCCCACACCTCAAGAGTTTGACGTCTCTCCACGAGCCTTGCGTTAATTCAGGATACTAGGGAATAACTACGTCCGCGTGATACTTTTTTCTCGCGTCCGATGGAGGAAAAGAACCTGGGATAATTCCACGAAAAAAAAACACGCGGCGATATAAGCCAGAGAGGGACGAATGTAAATGAATTAATTCGCGAATTTTCTCGGGTAAGGATATAATTAGGATGCCGCGATAATTTATCCGTCGGAGTGGGAGGAAGATTACCCGGACCGTATGGCAAAAACGGTTAGAATCCGAAGAGATTATGCTATCGAAAATAATACTCGCCGGTTTCATTTTTATTTGTGTTTTTTGTTGTAGACTCGATTGCGGGAGTATTGAAAGAGGATTATTACGAAGAAACGATAAGTGTGTAATTGCGAAGAGTCGCGAGAGGAACGCTTATTACTCCGCAGAGAAACACTCGCGGGTCAAAGATATAAGGAGCATAAAATATTCCTCCCTTTCGGTCGCCGGAGCATTCGAAACTCGTTATTTTCTCATTATGGAATGCTCCGATTTTCCTTGAGGACGCGCTCGATTAATGCGCCCGGGAGATGGCAAAAAAAATATATATGTCACTTTAGAACCTCCGTTACAATTTCTTTTTTTTGCAGTTTTATGACTGCGAGAGAGAGAGAGAGGGGAGAGAGGGGGGGGGGAGAGAGAGAGGGAGAGAGAGAGAGGAAAAAAAACGTTGGAAATGATTCTCGTGGTTTATTGCTCTCGATATGAAATTGTCAGTATCGGGTTTCCCTCTCTGAATCCAATTTGACCAAACGGCGGAAGGGATTGGAGGGGATTCGAACGCGTGCAGCCACACTCTTTAAACAATGACGAAACGAACGCGCGAAATTTTTAAAGGGATCAGGGATTCTTAACCTGGTGCTCGCGAGCACCGCTGTGTTCTTTGGAAGCCTGATAATGCTCTTTGACAGGTTGACTGTGATATTCTACGGCGCTTAAAATTTCGTTTCTTAGAAACATTAATTTAAATTGATCGGTTATTTTATTTCTAAACGTATTCAAGATCATTGAGAATAATTTTGACTTTGTTTTGATTTTATTCATTATCGTTCCTATTTTTGCGGAAATGTAGTGGTGCTCCCTTGATAGTTTACGCCGCAGCTTGGTGCTCGCCACATCTAAAAGGTTGGGAACCCCTGCTCTAGATGTTCGATACGCGAGCGGTTTAATGCGTCGTTGCGATGTTTGAGAAGCATATGTATTACATTCTGACGACGCACTTTGACAAAACAGCCGGTAAAAGTACTCCGTTGATTATACGTAAATATCGTTCAGACATCAATAAACGACGCAACGCCAAGACCGGCGAGTACGCTGTTAAAATTTGACGCCCTTATCTTGCAAGGGATCGGTGGATTGCGCGTGTAATGATAAGAATCATCTAGAGAGAATGCTCTTGCCTCCAATGCTCTCCGCTCGTAAAAAATGCGACGTGCTTCGAGAACCAGAACGCTGACCCTCTCGAAACTCTTCCGTATCTTCCAGAGCAACAGGCGAGAGTACAGATCCTCATTCCTGAACATAATGACGACCATTAATGCCCGAATTGAAACGTACTTTTTCAAAGATCTTTTGTGTTTTCGTATTTTAAAGGAAGAATAAAGTTTTTTCTTCGTCGAGCAAAGCCATCTTTAAATCCCTTTGGATTTTCTAGTGTCGTCCTCTTTCTCCCTCTATCCCTGTCGCACTTATAAACCTTAACAATCTCCTCTTTTAAAAACGAAACGCTGGCTGCCGCGTCGGACGGATTTCTCTCTTCTTTTGTTCGGGCGCAGTAGGGAGATCAACGCGCTGCAATCCTTACGCCGGCGAAGCGATAAAGAATGTACTCGCCGAAAAAAAAACACTCGCCGCCGTTTTCTCTTTCGACCGCACGCAAAACGGTGACGTCACAGGGGGTAGGGATAGCAGCGGCCGTCGCCCTGGGAGTAATTAATTCGCAATTGAGCACGCAGCTTTCTGAAAAGAAGGAACGAGAATGCACGCGTTCCGAGCTATCAACTTTTTCCTTTTACCTCCATGCCACTCTATTTATAGATCGTCTCCCTTTTCTTTTACTACTTTTGGCTCGCAATGAAGTCGACGCAAAAAAATGACTCCCTTTTCTATTTTTGCGTCGGAGGTAAGAGAGCGCCCGATTGCACGTTGTTTCATGACGCGAGATGGATCTACCCAGACATAAGAGGAAGGGAAAATAGCTCTTACACTAAATGGAGAACACGAGGTAAATGTATATGTATATATATATCTAGATATATATGTATATGTATATATATATATGTGTGTGTATATATATATATATTTGCGGAAGAGGAAAGGTAAATGAGGATATTTAGGGCAACTAGGTATTGCAGGAAACCCAGTGAGCACTTACCGGGAGGAAAGCCGCTGGGGTGTTGAAGAGACACATTTGTAGAAGTTACTGGGGCTTTCGGGATGATTCATTCGTCAGAACAAGAGAGAGACAATTGATTTGGCAGTGACACTGGGGTGAAGGTGTGGGGGTGGAAGGGAAGAGAGCGTGAAAAGGTCGGGAATTGGAGGATGCAGAGGGGGGAAGAGAGGATGGAAAGAAGAAAATATTAACGGAGGTTGAGGCCGGGAGGAGAGAAAGAGTTTAAGATGTGGTTGTGGGCCAATTCCCATTGACGGAGTTGGGGGGCGGAAGCGTCGTCCGGGAGGGCGCGAATGGCCATCACCGTGAAACAAACATTGAAATTAAGATTATGATTATTCGCATGAACGGCCAGGGGTAGCTGTCGTTTAAGACTAACGATGGCCGTTCATTCGAATGTTGAGGGGATTGCTGGTGAGGCCGACGTAAAATGCGGGGCATTGGGTGCAGGTTAGTAGGTAGATGACGTTGCGGGTGGTGCAGTTCGTAGGGGAAGTTATGGGGTAGGTGATGTTAGTGGTTGGGTTTGAGAATGAGTTGGAGGATGGGTTTATAGGGCATGTTAGACATCGTGGTCTGCGGCAGGGGTGGGACCCAGCAGGGTGCAGAGGAGTGGGTGATGGAGGTTCTTTTTTCCACAAGATGTTGGCTAGGTTGGGAGGTCTGCGGAAGGAGAGGAATGGAGGTGTGGGGAAGGAGACCTGGTTGGGGGAGGAAGTGAGGATTGGGTGGACTGCCTTTATGATGCTTTTTAGGGTATCGTGGATGCCGGGATAGAAGGTGGTGATTAGGGTGAGTTGGGGGGTAGAGTCGGGGGTTGCGGGGCGGTTGGAGTGTAGGTTAGGGTTGCTGGGTGGGACTGCCCGTTGGATTTGGTCCCGAATCAGGTCCGGCGGGTATCCGCGTTGGAGAAATGCATTTTCGAAGACGGAGCAGTACTCGGAGAGTGAGTCTATGTCCGAGCAGATCCTCCGTCCTCGGCGGGCTCGGGCATAGGGGATTGAAATTTTAGTATGGAGGGTGTGGCAGCTGTGGAAGTGGAGATATTGAAGGCGGTTGGAGGGTTTTAAGTGAATTACACACACACACACGCACACGCGCACGCACACACACACACATCTATTTATAACTCCGGTTACTCTTTCAAGGTAATATAAAAACAGGATTAATCTTTTCCAGTAGAAAAATGAAATAATTTCACCACATATTACATCGATCCAGATCAGAGCTTATTACATAATATTATAGATTAGCTACTTGTAACGAATGTTGAGTGGTGAATACGAGTTATGATACCGCAAGATATTTGTTTTGTCTGATAAACGATTAAAAGGTAACAAATCGATTACAAATGGCGAAGGACTTATAATAATCAGCCTATATTAAGGGCGATATTTAGGCAAGCATATCCATCCTTAACATAAACTCTGACGAACACGAACATTCACATCCTAGAACGCATTCGAACCCGTCGGCAGATATTCTAACGACCCGTTCACTAAGCTCGTCGAGTACAGCGACACGGAAATGACAATGATCACAGCGGCATGTGCCTATGCGGGATTTTGAGATAACAAATATTTCATTACGGAAGTCGGCGAAGATTGAAACAGACGTCTCGGCATTCGTCTCGCCTATTTTTCGCGCCTGAAAAAATGCGTGGCGCAGTAATACGAAAGCGACCTCACGTGGCAGGTACGGAGGAAAAATGCCCGAGGAATTCTCGGAGGCCGCATGTTTCCAACGCATTAAGTCGGCTATCTTGATAGCATAAACTAGTACTGCCGCTTCTGTGCAAAATTTGCCGCCGTGGCGAAGGGGCGAAAAAATTTCGACCGTTTCGTGAAAGATTGCGGCGATCTCCACGTGCACGCATGGTCCAGCGTTAGGATCAATCGAGATCGATTTATTTGGACACACGAACCTGCGCGCGCGCGTGCAAAAAAACCTCGGAACGACAGAATGCAAATGAGGACCGGGCCGTAATTCGACGCTGAGAATATTGGCATTCAAATATCGATAGAGCTTTGAATTTCGAACTTTTTGTGGGCAATCAAACTGTCGAAGGGAAAAATTGCCCTCGTGCTGAAAGAGTTCCCTATTGTAGGTAGTCGAGAGTTTCGATTTGAATGACGCGTTCGTGAAATAGTCAAGGCCCTCAAGGACGGAGAGGAGAAAGAATATTTCCTCGGCGTGCTTTTATGAAATATTACTCTAACAGGCATACGTACGTATGTACCTACGCGCACAAAAATGCATATGCGATTCAAAAATTTGTTAAAACGGCTTATTTCAAGAAGACGACGATTCTCTACCATTGTTCACTTCGTATTACTCCATGAAGTCGATAATTATAATGCTTAAATTTCAACACAGCGTCGCCGCGCTTTTAAAATATGCAAGTTAGATTTTATTATGCGCATGCTGAGGTATAAATGAACGAATCAACTACCGCGGACATCGCGACAGCTTTCTGAATGAGTAATTGCGACCGTTTTACACCCTGAGACTTTTACCGTAATTTAACGAGATATGTACTCCTTCACCAATGAAAGAATTCGTCCGTCACTTCGACGTCGTCATAACGGAGTGTTGCATGCGCGCGTTTCTATTCATTTTACTCGCATTATTACACCGTTAATTTTTCAATTGAAATCGACTTTCCAGCGGTACGATTTTTCTCCTCCCAGTGCACGTAGACACGGAAAATTAGGCGAGAAACACCCACACCGACACACTCGCACACACGCATCAATCCATCAACAAAAAAACCGCTATCGCCAACTCATCGACGAGATTAGAACGAAAAAAACGGTATGAGGGCGGAACGAGAGAGAGAGAGAGAGAGAGAGAGAGAGAGAGAGAGAGAGAGAGAGAGAGAGAGAGAGAGAGAGAGAGAGAGAGAGAGAGAGAGAGAGAGAGAGAGAGAGAGAGAGAGAGAGAGAGAGAGAGAGAGAGAGAGAGAGAGAGAGAGAGAGGGAGAGGGAGAGAGAGAGAGTGGGACGTGGTAGGGGGAGGGTAAGGGGGGGGGAAAGAAGGGGAGGTCGAGAGGGATAGGAAAACAGAAGCATGTCGCAACTCCTTTAAGGTGTGCTGCGATCGCGTGCTGCTTCGCTTCTCTCTCTCTCTCTTTCTCCCTCTCCCAATCTCCCTCTGAACTCCCTCCTCCCTTCTCTTCTCCTACTCTACGCTACCCCTTATGCCCCCTGTGGAGGGGGTATAAGAAGCGAGGTAAGGTGAAGTGGGATGAGGGGAAAGAGGGAGTCTCAGTGTTTCTAGAGAAAGGCAGCCGAGACTCACGGAACTCCCCCAAACAAACGTTCCCTCTCCCTCACCCTCTCTCTCTCTTGGCCCACTCCGACCCACTAACTCTTTCCACTCCCTCCTCTTTCCCTTTCCTGCCTCTCCCCCGACCCACCGTTTTTTTCTGCCCCGACCCGAAAGTCAGAACCGGGCGAATATTCGAATAGATTAGCGTGACCATCACCGGACGCCATAGTCGCGGTTTCGAAACCCACCGCCGGACACGTTGCGATTTTTTTTTCTATTTCATCTCCCGCCTCGAGTCGATTGATTGATTACTCGGGGTGAACGTACATTCCGAGAGCCTCGGGAGCAATTCGGAGAGCGAGGTATTTGGGAAGCGAGGGGGAAGTGGGAGGGGGAGGTGGAGGGGTAGGGGAAGGGGAGGGAAAGGGGGAAGGGGAGGGAGGCAGGTACGATCGTTCGGACGCCGAAAATGATGTCCCGAGAATTAATCCCCGCGGCCCAGTTCGAACAGGAATTAATTCCCTCCTAGGGATCCAAACAATTGATTTCCCGAACCGGGTCACGAACCGGAGACCCCCTGACCCAGGCTGGGAATGAAAAAGTCTCTTATTTATTCATTACTTTTTGGTCGACTTCTCGGGACGTAGAGGATCGAAGTTGGCCTCTTCGTTCGACCGCGTTGAAACCATCTCGAGTTTGGTTAAAAAAAGAAAAGAAATTGAAAATCGACCCCGCGAGACTCCCTCTAATCCCGAACCGGGAACGAGGGCCTAATCGCGAGATGGATTAGCTTCGATAGAGAATTTTTAAGGAAACGAGCGAGAGGAGAACAAAAAAATACGAACGGTCCGAGATGGTCTCGGAACGAAACGTACAGAAATAAATCGTCCGGTCACCGAGACCCACGAGGGTTATTCTTTTGTTTTCCGTGAAGCCGTTCTTCACCTGTTTTCTCTCATTATCTCCGCATTATCGACCCGATTCCGGAATTAAAAAGAGTGTGGCCGGTTCGAGGGAGATGTATATGTAGCGCCTTTTTTTAAACCAAGCTGCTTCCACGTTAATTCTTCCTCGTCCGTTTCGAAAGCGGAGTCCCCGTTCGGTGGGACGATTTTTTTTCGTCAGCGTGCTTCTTTTTTTTTTATCGACTGGCCCATCTCATTATCGCCGTCTCATCATATTATCCCTGAGCGACCGTAAAGTGGACTCGCGACCTCGATAAATCGATAGAACAGTAGCCATAAGCCGGATTTAATTGGTCGTATTCTAGGACGTAAAAAAATTAACATTTTTTTTCTCCTCCCCCTCCTAGCCTCTCATACCCTTATTCTTCTTCGGGCCCTTTGCTGCTATTACATGTATTTAGGGTATCCTCGTTTCGCCATTCATAGCCACGAGGACTTTAGGGGAGGGGTTGAGAGGGGAGCCGGGTGGAAGTTTTTATCTCTTTTTGTCTCCCCATCGTATTTTTACTTTTGAGGTTAAGCAAGCAAGGTTAAAGCCAAACCCAAGTAGTCTTCGCTCTAAAAAGAATAACAACTCAGCCCTATGTAGCTGATAGGGGCGATAAAGATTCAGGGAGAGAGAGAGAGAGAGTGAGAGAGAGAGAGAGTGAGAGAGAGAGAGAGAAGAAGAAAACGTTGGGTTTTCTTTTATTATAACGTGCCTTCCGAAGTGGATACGTTTATTTTTTCTCATTCCGGGCAGTCCTCCAAGATTCCGTAGGGATTTAAAAAAAAAATCGGAAATTGAAATAGGGACGGGTGATGACGAAAATAAAAATAAACTATCGAGTAAAAAAAAAAACGAAGACTCTCCGCCACAAATTAAAAACTCGGAAAATAAAACGAAAGATTCGCGGTCGTCGAAACAAAGCGTGCGGATGAATTGAAAACTAAACGCGGCGCGGTCGAAGGGATTTGAATGACGAAGGATTACGTCATTATTATTCGTTTATACATGTTTTTCCCGAAACCGAAAACACTTTGGGTCTCTCGGCGAGGAAATCGAAGGGACGAGTGCCGGTCAGCGACGATTCCATCGCATACTTCATTCGCTTTCGGCGAAAATTTAAGGAAGGCTCTGCGTAGAATCCAAGATCACCCTCTTCCCCCCCCCCTCCCCCCCCCCCCCCCCCCACCACCCCGATCCCTCGCCATTCGTTATCTTCCATTTTTCTCTCTCTCTTTCCCTTCTACGAAACACCCTTCCCTTCTCCACCCCCCCCTTTCCCCTCTCCCCCTACCGACACCCTTTTACCACCTCCCCCTCTCTTTGCACCCTTCTCACCCCTTCCTTATCACCCAATCACAGGCTAGGGACTTCCTGGTGCCGACCGCGCTTTCCCACCGCGCCTCTCCTTCCTCTCTCTCTCTCTCTCTCTCTCCCCCTTCCTCTTCCCTTTATTCGCAAGCCCTCCTCGCCAAACTACTCCGCCGCGCCCTCTCCTTCCCACCACCTCGACCCTTCCTATCTCCCTCTTCCGCCACCTCTGCCGCCTTCCTCCACTCCTCTAAACCACCCGTCTCCTTCGGAAAAGGGGTAAGAGAGGGGGGAGGGGGGAGTGGAGAACCGAAAGCACGAGGGCACGAAGGAGGTTCGGCGGGGCACGGGGCCGGGAGACAAGCCAACGCTTTGAGGGACTCTTGAGAGAAAGGGATGAGGTTGGCTTTTCGGGGTGCGTGCCGCGGAAGTGGGGCGGTGGTTCGTTGGCTCCACCCGTTCCCCCTTAAAAGAAAAAAGCCCTTCCCCCTCCCCACCCTCTTCCTCCGCCGCCGCTTCTCCTCTCTCTCTCTCCGCCGCCCACGCGCCCCTTCCTTGGTCTACTCCTCCAACCCTTCTCTCCTTCCCACCCACACCCCCGCGGCAATAATCCGTAGCTGTCGAGTCACGAAGTGGCGCAATGCGTTCACCCTCCGGTGTAGGAGAAAGAGGGTAGGGAGGAGGAAAGGGGGAGTAGAGGGAGTGTGGGGAGGGGAGAGAGAGAGGAAAGAGGGGTTGGGAAAAGGGATCGGAGGGTATTCGTACCCACAAACGCGGAAATGTGGAGTTGCCCGACTTGCTTTCCCTACAACCCCGCATATTTTTATTTACCTACGACCCTGAAACAAGAACTTCCGTAATTGGTGTAAAGCATGCCGCGACGGAGGGTTGGGGAGGGGGGGGATAGAGCCCGGGGGGGGGGGGATAGAGCCCGGGGGTGGGTATTTGTTCCTCCCCTCTTTAAGTCCGCCCACTCATTCGGTCGGACGCGTTAATGTTTTCGACGAAAAGGGGTATTTATGGCTGCATCTCTTTATTTGTTTTCGATTCGTACGAAACACCGAGCCGACTCTATTATTTTTTTCGGATTACGTCTAGACGGATTGAAATGCTCCTCTTGGAAAAAAAAGGCCCGAGTCGTTTGTGCTTTTCCGTGATATCCGTATTGCTTTCATTTTGTATTTCTCGTTATTATTTTTTTTTATGGACTTCGGCTTTTTAACGCGGTTTCCCACGCCGTGGGAACCGTCCTACGCGCCACTCACTTGTTCGCTTCACTTTCGGTGATGAAACGTGCGCTCAAGAGGGATCTGTCTGTATTCCGGTTCATCGATATTCTTTAATCGGTTTTCGCGACTCCGAAATGTGGGTCAAGCTGAAATTTTCGTATTTTATCCTTTCTTCTCAGGGATTTATCCTTTCTTCTCTGGGAATATAGAATGATGCATTTTTTATTGTGCTTTGTTGGAAATTATGTAATGCCGTCGTTATATAATTATAAGGGTTCGGCAATTTTTTAAATTATGTTATAACCTAAGCATCATTTGAGATATTCCTCCGTTTCATTATTGTTTTATTTTTGTTCGTTTTGTGCGATCTTCCTTTAAGCCGTTACAAATAATTAATACGGACTTAAACTGATCAAATTTGATATAAATTTATTTGTTTATTAATAAAGTTATAAAATAGCAAATCAAGTCAGTTTTTGAGTAATAAAAGCATTTCAAAATTACTAACGGGTCATATATTACCAGCTTTTTGTTGCTATTTTTGGGTAAATCATCAAAGACTTCACTATGGACGATCAATATGTGATACATAAATAGTATAAATAACATGTTTATTTAAACAGATCACTAATAAGTAACTTTTGAAATTATTAATACTAATAATAGCCCACGTCTGTCCGTCCATTGATCCGCTGGTTGGTCACGCGTCTGATGACGAATTATGGTTTAACGGGAATAGCTCAAGAAAGAATCGAGATAGAATCTATAAATTTGTCAGGAATGCTCGATTTACATATTTTAACGTGACAACGAAAATAAATCTCTAACAATGTTCTGGGGTCGACTCCAAGGGAGACATTTCCATTTCCTATAAAATAACAGATAAAAATCGACTTTTTGACGTGCAGGCTTTCATTCCTTTTTAGATGAAAATAAGAAAGATTTAACCTATGATCTTTGGATGTAAACCATTTTGAAGAATAAAATTTAAAGTGTCTTATTCTGTTAATATTTTTCCGCCTAGATTTCGAAATCGCTTATGTTAAAAGTTTAATTCACATCTTTTGTGAAAATGTTGCCATTTTAACGGGAGGTTTCTTTGCCTACCAATACATTGTTAGACCTAGAAACCATATTGTAATTTCAATACTTATGGTGGTAAGTGTGTTTTGAATGCTTCTAATACGAGAGAGAGAGGGAGGGAGGGATAAAGAGGGAGGAAGGGAGGGGAGGAAAGGAAGGATAGGAAGAGGGGCAACTAAGTTAAATTAAAGATAGCCCGTCGAATTGACTGGCTTTTATACTAGTGCTGTAATGAATGTTAGACCGTTGCAGAGGTATATTGATTCTGAAATCGATCCTATAAACAGTTTCAGTCTACCAAACTCAAGTTTCTATTTTACTTATAATTTTTTCTCGTCGTCCAATGTCCACTCCCATCATCCATCATTCCTTTCAATAAACCCTTCCTGCCGCCTAACTACACAACAACGTTTCGATGAAAAAAATCATTAAAAACACGGAACACCATAAATTATTTCCCGCTTTTGGTGAATAACTTCAAGGTAACGATTTAGTTACTTCCGAATCCCAAACGGAAAAAAACGTTTTAAAATCCTATTACATAAATGCCGCTGTCGTACTGCTATTTACATACGATATTTATGAAACGAAAGTATAAAACTTCGCCATCTGGAAATTTTGTTTTCTGAAGAATCATGACGTTTGCTTATTCACTTTCTAGCTTTTCGTCGTTTGAGCAGATTTTCGGGAGCACTTTTCTATCGAACACAATCCTTCTGCAGGTATTTTGGAAAGATGATTGACTGCTCGTCACTCTGAACAGGTCTGTCGAACTACTTGATTAAATGCAAGGTGACCAAATATCAGGAGAAAAGCCTTTTTTGGCCTAACAGTCGTTAATTTATGCTTAGCTGTAAAATAACTAAATACGTATATCGCAGTCTTAATGTGATTTTGTTAAATGAGTAGGACTAAAAATTTCACAAATCTTAGGAATCGTCGGGAACGGCCAATCAACATCCGCAGCGACAGATACACATGGGTGCTCTAGGGAAGGTACAACAAGTATGCGGCACGCGTGCCCAATATGGCACGCGAGACGTATCCGCTTATCATGCCACTGTATTCTTGAAATTTCATGTCAGACGTCATTTTTTTAGATTTTGAACTTTAAAGGCGAATACAGCCGAGCAACAAGGAAATGTGAAACTAACAAACTTTCTTTACTCATTTAGCGCATGTCTGATAACGAAAAAGAAGGTAGGACCGGAATGATTTTGAATTAAATACATACAAGAAACACCATATACAATATTTTCTATGTAATGATCTTTAAAACATTTTCTTATCATCAACAGATTTCTATTTTCACTTGTAATATTATTATTATTTACCTTAATATCAATCAGTTAGTTGGAGCAATGAAAGAAAATATGATATGCCCAGTGGCAGCCTATATATTTTTACCTTTTTTGTACACATCCTCTAAAAGATTTATCACTGCTCTCATTGCATCAGTTTTTCAAACTTTTTCTCTATAAATTTGATTTTTACTGCCCTTGAAAATATACACATTGTACTGCGATTATCATTGTCGTGTTTTCGCATCATAAGATTGGTTTCAAATAAACGATGAAAAATTTATAGAGCACCTTAACATTTAAACAAGATCACTGAATCAAAAAATATATACTAGATCAATGGACAGAACTGAGGATTTTATAACTGCATACAGTCGATCGACAAGTAATAAGAGCTCCAATGGAGAAATTTCCACGACAGTATATATTTATAATAAAAATTTTCGGTAAAATTATGCTTATTAACGTTCCGATTATAATAGCAAATTTTGTACGCAAATACTGCGAAAAAAAAACGTTTCGCATGGGAGTTTGGTGGATCTCCTTGAACTTTCGCGGCCTGTACTTTGAAAAACCCTCGCCTTAGTTTAGTGAAGATAAAAAATTTAATGCCGAATGTGGACACTCAAGAATTCTCCTTCCACCTTCTATTCTTCTATGTTCTTCAATTATTCAAATATAAATTAGCCCACCTATTCCGCTCCTCCTCACCGCCTATCCCCGAGGGCCTCCATTTATTGCACCACTTCCTGCCCCCCACTCCCTCCCTCCCACCCTCCGTCTCTCTCTCTCTCTCTATTTTTCTCTCCCCCATAGCCCCTCCATTTTACAAGCTTATCAGATTCCATCGGCGCATATTACCGCCATTAATGCCCGAGTCTAATAAAAAGTAAGAATAAAAGGGAGCAGTAAAGAGAAACTCGAAAGCGAGCGGTAATCATGCTACCGCTGGGAATTCCAACGATTTTTTTGATCAAGCGGTCACGACGAGAGTTTTGTTTTTTTTTTTTGCATTGTACGCCCCGCGGAATTTCTGTTTCATTTTTTTAAATTGGCATTTAATAATAATTTTAAAAACCGCTGATACCCCGACATTACTGACCCACATCCACGTGTCAGACGTTGCGTAGGCTTCAACATGCATCGCGACGGGTCATTTAGCGCCTTTATTTCCACTCACTCCCTTTCCTTTTATCGAACGCGCCCACGCATGTAAAGGTAAGAAATGTGGCGAGGGAAATTGAAAAATGTGGACTTCGTGTAAAAAAAAAGAGGGTGGGAGAGGATTGAAACGGCTGAATAAATGATCCCCGCATTTTCCAGCGTTTCTCCCGGTGAATCGAACTGACATTAAAAATTTATGGCCTCCCTTCATGATGCCTATTGTCAACCAAGGTTGATGGATTCAATAACAAAACTTAAACACCTAAATTCGGTCATCCTATTGCTCGTGGCAGAAAGAAAAGATTCAGATCACACAACATTACGGTAATTTATATGTTTTTTTCATCTAGCGCTTAAAATATCGACGGTATTGATCCCTGAGATATCGATTTTAAACGATCGTTTAAATCGTTGTAATGTGTGACTAAAACTGCGACGCATTTAGAACGTGAAATAATAATGTTCTCCGACTATTTCCTTCATATTAGTGGGTGACGGCGTTTACTTGATTATTTCCATTATTTTTTGTTATATTAACAGTTTTGCAGTCTTTTGATAGTTGGACTCAACCGTTTCAAATTTTAATGCGATTAAAAAATTACCTTTTCTTCATAATTTGCTCAGAATTATCTGATGAAATCGTAATGAGTTAATTATTTATCGCGACGTGCAATTTTATAATATTTTTGGGGAAAAACTCGATAAAACCATGGTCTGTTACTCCTCGTGAAGAGGTATTGATTTTCTTAGACTTAAATTAACTCCACTGAGAGATCTGCATAATATAATTGGCGTTTAAAAATAAAGACGTCTTCACTGAACTGTAAAAGGAAGATAGCAAATTTATTTAAGTAATTGGAGCTCTATAAAAGCTAATTGCGAGGCAGAAAAAACTAAAGCATTCCATTGGAAATAATAAAAAATATCTTAACATTAGGAAATGATGGCTCGCCTGGGAGATAAATAGGCCATTTCTGTGCTAGATTTTAATTAGAAGCGGTAATTTTGCGTACTTTAATCATTCATGAGTGTATACAAGACAACCTTTTCGCAAATTCTTTCAAAACTTCCATTCGCTGGTTATAAATATAGGGGCTTTTGAGGTGCAAAAATCGCTCTTTTATAGAGAGAATAAAACGCAGATTTTGATTGCGTGTCATAAAAAACTTTGTATGGAAGTCCTGTGAATGGAAATTTACATTCTAATTTATCATTCTATAATTGGTCTCTATCGAATTAGTATGTTCCATGGTAAAAATATGGACGCATAAATGAATTTATAATTATGACAGTTTATTGCACGTGAAAAATTTCCCATTTGGAAATAAATATCGCGTTCTATCGAGAATTTACTCTTTTTTGTTGTGTTTAGCAGACACATAGACGGTTGTTTTTGAAGCATGACTCGTTAATAATCTTGAATTTAAGTTGGATAAATTTCCATGATACTAAAATTAGTCAGTTGACCGGCAAGGAGAGTTTCAGGAAGGGTCGGTTTGAGTTCTGCCATCTCATCTCCCCTTACTAACCCACTCATATCCGTAAGCGTTGTTCCTTTTCAAACTCGGAAGAGGCTGAAGTGTCCAATCCAAACGGGAAGTCGAATAGGAAGTGGGGATAAAATGGTTCAAAGCAACATAGTTATGCATCGAAAAATTATCCGAATAGATGGTTAATGTGGGCGGATGTAGCATTGTCGTATAATGCCAGCAGTGTCGTCATTATCAACTGTTGCAAGCCATTATCATCGGAGATGAAAATGAGGGAAAGCTAGACCATTAACATTACGGCTGCAAGAGCATGACATTCAGGCTTTGGAAAGGGGAGTATTCTTACATTATATGGCGACTAAATGTTATTGCTTCTGAAAACTTAAATTAGCAAATTATTCATAATGAGATGATGAGGACGATTAAAATTTTAAATGGATTACCAAATGCGATGCAAAAATAGCAGAATATAAAGTTAAACAGTAAAATAATAATTAATAATTATTAAACCAAAAAACTTTGTCTAATTCTAATACGGTTTACATTAAAATATGCGATAAACCTGCGGATATAAAAATTTATGCAAAAGTAAACTGCAAAAATCATTCGCGGTCGTGCTGATAGAAACACAGTTAAAATAGAGGGACTTAGTGGTTGGGCTTCGAGTTTGATATGCATTATAAAAAACTGATGGCTTTTCTTTGATGACCTATGTAAACAAGTCATAAACGCAACCACGGAAAATGGCCATTTAGGACCTACATACGTAGATTACAACAACGCCAGTATCATGTTTGATTATACGAGTGTTCCGTGTGGGAAGACATGGAAGGCATATTTAAAAAAACATAACGGCCTCCACTAATATGTTTTTAAAGAAGAGATGTAACGAACAAGTCATACAAATCCTCTTGGAAAAAATTAACATATTTGAAGGTAATGATTGGATGGTTGAAATATAAGAGGGAAAATAAAATACATGAAAGTCTGAGACCAAAAAACCCAAGTTTGAAAATATTCTTTTCAAGAACAAATTGGTATAATATATGATATGTGTAAAACCGTCGAGCGATTTAAAACGTATATAAATAGAATTAAAGAAACTGTTTTAATGGTACAAGACATCCCGATTTTAAGAAGGGATATATTGCGCATAAAATGAGTGTGAATACAACATATTTTTTGTCATACAACTTCACTGATTAGGATAAAATATAGTTAAACGTAACGCTGCAATGTTTCAGTTTTTGTTGAGATTGCAATTTTGTAACAGTATATTGTCGCGTAAGATAGGACAAGCAAAATTTAAAGAAAAATCCATTCTTACGCCTAGGGAGATTTTGAAAAATATGGGAAAATTAATACAAACGATATTGCCCAACATTAAGGTGAAACTAACATTAATATTCGTCAGTGAAACCTTGACATTTAGACAGCGGAAAATTAAACGCTATGCAAATGTGATTCCAAAAGCCGCTAACTGGAGCAAATCGAAGGGACCAGGTCAGGAACAAGGACATTAGACGCCTAGCACATCAGAATGAGCGACACAGTATCCTAGAGACTGGAAAGGCCACACAGAGTGATATAATACTAAAATTAGAAAGGATTTATGGAAAAACCAAAATAAAAACGGAAAAATTAAGGACGTTCAAACAAATGAATTATCGCGAAAATGCATTATAGTATGTTCCTTTGAAGAAAAAAAACGGAAGCTTTATAATCCCAGTAGATTAACATCAGTATATATCGTACATATTGTTTCAAGGTAACATACTAGGGTGATAATGATGCGATTATATGATATTCTTCGAATTAAAATTTTTCATGCGTTCTCCACATTACTATACGCGCAATTCCAATAATTTATGGTTATTTTAACTTTAAAAAGATCGCGAAATCATCGGCATCAATTTAAATACTTTAAAAGGACGGAGATATCATCTATAAAATCATATACTATAAATAATTATCGTTCGGTTGAATATAAATTCGCATATTGTTTATAATTACGCATTGAGGCATCTTAATATATGGGTGAAGGAAATTACATTTTAACATCAAATAATACTGAAGATACTCCACTATTTCAGCACGTCTTTCCTAAGAGAACAGGCCATATGACCACCTGCTACATAATGCATGAGCGGGTTAATGGAAGCGCCTGATATGCGTCATTCCTTCGGTATGCATGTGCCGTGAACGCACGAATTCCTATGAAATATTACGGTCAAGAGAGGCATCCGACCATAAATATAAACATTTGGTGAGAATGAGCTTATACGAGAGCTAATTTTTGGATGAATGGCCGTACGTGGAGTAGTGAACTTCATTAAAGCGAGAGTAAAGACAAAAGACTTCTGTCTAAACCAAGGGAGGGTAGCCTACATCCCGCTGGCCGCATGCGGCCCCCGAGAGGGCTTTATGTGACCTCTGAAGCTATGATGAAAAAGAAGTTCAAAACATTAACGCACAAATTCCTATTTTTTTCAGATTCAATTAGGGGTAGTAAAAAATTAAATGCTGAAACCATGAAAACCTCATTTAGACTTGATTTTTCATCATACAATGCTTCAGAATCTCTAAGTAACTCTAATTCGGAAGGGTTGTGAACTTATAAAACTGCCCCCCGAAAGACTCGCAATCATCAATTCGGAACGCCATGTAGAAAAGTTTGTCCAATTCTGCTCTAAACCTTCTTTCAACTCATTGTCAGTCTCTTAACTAATTATACTTGGGTTACACTTTAAAGTAATCCAAAATGTCATAATATGATAACAACCAAACAAAATTACACATATTACAGATATCAACGGAAAAGATAAATATGTGCATTCAAAGCACGTCAATGAACATCTGCACTTTATCTTTATAAAAATGTTATGATTGTTATAGCGTTAAAAAGATCCAAAAACCGGAGGTATCCCAAAAATGAGAATTTAAAATTATTCCATTAAAAAAAATTCTTGCGAGTTACAGCGAACATATTTAAATTCGGCGTCAGATTTGCTCTGTAACCAAACACTTTTTTCTGTGATTAAACGCTCTATGTACGAGCCACGCTGCTCAGTTTTTCTGTTTTGTTCGACTGTGTTTTGGCTTGCATTACGTTTTACGGTGCATTGTAAATTTTTTGCAATTTAATCTGTGTGCGGGTATTCAACATATAGAAAAGGGCTACAGATAACATCATGAGTAATAATGAAAAGAATTGCGAAGAAGTTCTGTATATGCTCGGAACCGTGCGATGAGTTTGATGCTGGTAACTCAATCTTTTATGAAATCAAGAAACAGAAGAAAGAAATATTGGCGTTTATTCCTAGCAGTTATACGGTAATGTCAATGGAAAAAAGAAGTACATACGTATGTATGCAATATGTGTATGTATATAATTTTATCCTATTTTCCATTATATGTATATACGATGGGTGATCGAAAAGTACAGGAGTCAGGGGAAAGTTTGATTTAAACTATATGCTAACACAAAATTAATTTTCTGCCCTTAAAATACTCTCCTCTCATTTCCCATTTAACAAGAACGTGTTAAAAACCATTATTTTATTGAATACATGCACAGCAGTGTTTAGGTCATTATTGGACCCAAAATGGTTAATTATTGTTTAACTTTCGGTAAGAAAAATCGCAGCGTACTAGTTCTAGTAAATATGGTGGATGAGCCAATTATTCGATGAATTGTTGGCAACTCTGAGAGCTATGGGGAGGAGCGTCATTGTGTTGGATGATACAACGGTGTTCAACATGATGGGGAAGTGCCTTCTTGAGTTACATCAATATCGGGCCTCTTAGCACAATGGGATAGTACTCTCCGTTTACTCATTGATCATTTGGTACATAGTGACCGTAAATAAGGTGACCAGACGTCCTCCTTTTGGAATGACAGTCCTCCTTTTTCAATTGTTGTCCTTCATAAACCTTTTGTTCTTCCATGTCCTCCTTTTTTGAAAATTTTTCTGTCTTTGTCCTTCCTTTGACTTAAGCCAGGGTTTCTTAACTTTGTATATTCACGGAAAATTTATACCTATGTAATTTGAGAATTCAGATCAATTCTAACCAACATCATGTTATTTTTGTGGATTGGCTGCCTTTGCTCCCGTCTGTTACGTTGTCATATCGCAGGGCGTTCGTCTCTCTCCCAAGACACGATTCTCAGTGTACACTAACAATAAGCTTTCCGGAAAGCTGCTTGTTAAATGATCTTTGTCCAGCTCTCTGATTGTGCTTTTTAGCTATAAAGAACACTTTGTCTGCTAGAATTACTGTTTTATTTTCTCCTTGATTATATTTGTTTGGTTTCTGGTTTAAACAGCGTACAATGTATTTCATATTCCATTCTACTTCTCAAAATATTTATTTCATAGAACAAGGTCGATTCAGTCGTTATCGGCAATGCAATGGAGTTGAGTGATTTTTAGTAGGTTTTTGTTTCTGTGCGTGCTAGTTAAACTCTTATTGCCTGTTTTGTTTTATCTCCTTATCAGTGAATTGTGAAATAATAATTATATACTGTGTCCTGGCTGAGCGAAATTTGAATATCTGCGTTTACTTCATTATTATGGTAATATTATAATTTTCTCATTTTAATTTATGCAATATTTCATTTTATTATATTATTTTTTAAATCTTTGTTGTAATACCAACGAAATGTCTTCAGTGAAGAAAAGAAAATGTCACTTAAATGTAACGTTAGCTAAGAAATTTCCACATTTAAGACCTGTTGGAAATGATGCTGCTGCCATTAAATTTTGTATATGTTCAGCAGTATTTAGTATCGCAGTTGGTGGACGTTCAAGTATTATGAAGCACATTTTTTCCCAAAAGCACCAAAGTGCTCTTAATATAGACCCTCTCACATAAAAACCCTTATTTTATTATTAAAAATGTGAAATAAAACATATAAACAGTTTTTTGATAATGAAATGTGTCCTTCCTTTGTCCTTTCTTTTTTATAAAAAATCGGGATTTGTCCTCCCTTTTGGTGAAAAATATCTGGTCACTTTATCGTAAATGATCTCAAGGAAAACAAGAACTCGAGACAAGTAACAACTTTCCCAAAAATATGTTTCTCGAATGTTTTTCAAGCGGTACTCAACATCTATATGTTGCAGGGGCAAGCAGTTAAGTTGGGTAGTTAAATTTTATTAGCCACCGGTTGCATAATTCATGGACAAAGCATTGTAAGTTGATTATCATAAATTAGGGTGTAAGTTTGGTGGCATATATTGCAGGAGAAACCGAGGGGCTTTGAAGAAAAATCTGTTGTATACGTTGCAGAGGCATTATGTTGTAAGTTGGGTGGCGTAATACCAGGGGATTTAATGCAAGTGTGGTGGTGTGTTGCAGGGGTATTCTTAGTAAGGTGGATTGAGTAAAATTGTAGTTGTATAAGTTTCAGGAGCAGCCGATTTTTATTTAGGTGGCACGAACTCAAGGGGGCATCCTTTTATTTTAGGTGGTATACATAATAGAGGCAAATAAGTGTAAACTTAGATAAATGAAATTAGGGGACATTGCATGGAATTTTGGTAGCATACGTTTCAGAGGCTAAACTTTAAGCTTGCTTCTTTCAGGGAAGATTTCGCGGAAGTTGGTGCCATAATATATTTCTGAGGAAAACTAGAGAACTTTGGTACATATTGGTTGTAGAGACTCATGTACACGCGCGTACGAGGAATCTTTATCAGGGCAATACTTAGCCGTGCTAGATGATGTAGGCACTTTGTACTGTAATACGAAAACTTAATTAGCAGTTAAATCTTTTTAGATAGCGTCTTGGAAACGTGAATGATTAATTCTGAATATTTAACAAGTTTGATTGTAAAATTTCCGCGAATCGAAAGTGCAATGGAGCAAACGCTCAGAACTTCGTTAATACAGATTTCATCGAAATGGCCCTCCCTCTATGCAGTGGATGCTAAAGGTCCCTTCCGGATTGATTGCGCTCTCTTGGCCAAATGAATCACGGCTTCCGGTTGGGCTGATAATTCTCCCAATGTACTTGTTGACCTTTATCCTACTGTCTGTATTACTCATGTTTCTCTCGATGAATTCTATTATTTTCGAGGCCCACCTTTGATTTTTCGACTTACGGCCGCGGCCGACAATTAACTATTTCCTCGTTCTTAATTTTACTTTATATTAGTCAAACGTGCTTGGTTGTTTTTAATTCAAATATTTATATTTTATAGTAACGTCGGTAAAGTAGAACATAAAACATCCTTGCTAGACATAATGGGAAAATGGCAATAGTGTGCGAAGATGCTCAGAGCATCCGATTTCAACTATCTTACTATAGTCTGTTCACTATCTAAAGTCTCTTGGCCTTGACAACGGGGCCACTTGGCAGCAGCCAATAGGAGACGGTTCGTTTCGGAAGATAGTGGGGGAAACTCAGTGTTACTCTTGATTTCGAAGCGGTCACATTGGTCTGCGTTGCCATTTCTACCGCTGTTTCCTTGCTGTTGCTGTTCGTAATTGGGCATCTGCCCTCCCTCACGAAAGTTGTGAGGGGTGATGGAAGGGGAAACGTTCGTGATTGGCTACTTGCTCTATGAAGGCCAAGAGACTTTAGATAGTGAACAGACTATAGGAGGTATCCTACAAAGCCAACCGCACGTGGCGATAAACTACACTCATATTCGGTGAAACCGTAGAACTTGGCTTCATTAATTTCGATATCCTTAGCAAGCACAAAAAGATTTGAAAAGGACCCCGAAGCCATATTATATACTATATCATTCCGGAAGAAAGGCGCATAAAATTCATTTTTCTCGTTTTTAGGCACTTCTTAAATAATTACTTAAAGGCATGGAAGTCTGCATCTATATTGTTGGTTGGTAGTCCCTTAACTGCCAAAACTCCATAATTTATAGCAATGAGTTCCGAGCTGTGGGTCACGACATCCAAGAGGGACAAAGAGAATTTTTTTGTAAGGGCCCAAACAGCTCGAGGTTGGTCGCAAATATTCAGGTAAGTCGCTCGAAAGATTCGGGTTGCAGAACACGTTTTCAAATCTGCAATTTAAATAAGCTCTTCAGTGTCTTTGTCTATCGAACATAGTAATAATCGAATTCCCACTATGGCTGAAATGTTATCGATAAATTAATAAGTTCTAAAAGCTAAAGAAAAAGCTTGTAAAGAAACCAACCGCGCTTTTCGGTTACAAAGCACCCGCAATCAGTGATTGATCGATATTAGAGTCTAAAACAAATATCATAAGTGAATTATCGATGCTGACGGGTCAGATGTAGAATAAATGCGCATATGATTTTTCTCAACATTTTTTATAGGCGTTGCAGTTACTAAATTTGTCAAAGCAAACAAATATAATGTAACCGGAAATTAAACCGAGAATTAATAAAAATTTTCTTATTTTATCATAGATTATATCCTACTTGCAAATAATTCCAAGCGCATTTCATCAATATTTTTAACCTTCTTCGATCTTATGACACATCGATGCTGCTGTTGTTTTTCAGTATCACGGTGAAAATTATTATCGATCCTTGGCACACCCACCACCTTGCTTCTCGATTGGGGTGAAACGCGACAAGTGGGTTCATCAGCGGAGGATTCTAGCGAAACCGCCCCTGTGTTGGAGTGACGTGGTGCGACTATTTTCGTGATCTGTACGTGATGCAATAGCGTTTGATGGTTGCATGCTCCGACGTATATTTTTAGAAGTTCGATTAAAAGTAGGATTTTTTTCCTCCGACCCGAGTAAATCCACGAGGAATTAAAACACTTTTCATTGCCCATTGGATTGAAAATATTATAAGGAAGAATATGTCAAAACAGTAAATAGTACACAACAAGGTGATCAGATTTCGCCTAAGCAGAGCCAAGACAACGCGATCTGAGAATGAAACACCGGGGCATATCTGGGAAAGTGTACGATGTTTACTCTTTTTATATTTTATTAGACAGCAAAACAATCTACAAATCCGCAAAACCATGATATTATCCCAAAAAGAAAAGGTTATGAGGAAACATAGTTATAGTGAACTTAACGCTTTTCATGAATTTTATAATTTATCATACAACAACCAAACAATTGACGCAACGGCGAAGAAAAGAATAGAACAAGTTTAAATATGAGACTTACTTTTAGGAACATTAGTCATCTTCACGATTCGCGAAACGGAAAATCACAAACCAGCCAATGCGCAGCAAACGTTCATTTGTACATCGCTCAATTCATCTTAAGAATTTTTTCTAATAATATTTTTGTTATTTCTCGTCGTTATCCGTCATATCCTCTTTTTTCTTTCTTACCCTCGAGTATATTAAGAATCCTTCCTCAATTCTCATCCGACAAATACCAACAACGCTCGCGCGTTAATGCACCACGGTGGATATTCTCCAGCAAATGATTTTTTTTATATCAAGAAGATTCAAGATTGTAAAGGTTCATCGCACGTGTGCTGTCGGCAAGAACTGATCAAATCAGCATATAAATAGGAGACATTTTTCAAAGCAAGTTTCGGAGAGAACGTGAACTCTGCCAAGACGTGATCGCTGTTATTTCGGACGTCTGAAACGTCCGAATCGGGATTCGTTTTTGTAAGTTCGAGGTTAACTCCTCCAGGTGGAAATGTCCTCCCAAGAGAGGTCGGGTCGAACTTGGCCCGCCCTCTCTACTCCTTGGGATGCTCTTCGCCCTGGGGCTGAATATTTAATGTCGCAGTCACGACGCATGCATTTCAATTTCGAACGGTTCTTTGTGCGAAATCTGTAAAAGATTGGTGGGAGACCATTTCCTGCGGATTAGGAATAATGTGACTCTATAGCAGTGGCGCCCAAGCATTTCGGCTCGAGGAACCCATTTTTGCACACATCGCGGCGGGCCATATCCAGTGGAAAATACAGTTGAAGGTTAATTTAAAGAAACTAAATGGTTTAGTTGTGGGTCCATGTTACCTAATTTATTTTGAAATTATTTATCTATTATATAGGAATAGAGGGGTAAAGATGAAATATATTTTTATCATAATTTTCTATTTTCATTTAGTTACATTTTGTCCTGTGATTGTAACTCGTGGATGTTGTTGCTCTTGGGCCTTAGTTTCGAATTCACTGTTTTATTGATGCCTTACTAACTTATATCTCTATGGGCTTATTATTTCAAATATATTTTTGTTTATTTTTATACAGTTTTGCACTAAATAAATCGAAGTTTTATTCTCCTTGCGATTCTACTTATCCAAGTAAACGAGATGCTCTTAGCTGATAATCTACTCATACTACTTGAGTGTCTACATCCGGCCTGCGCGAGTTTAAAAATGAAACATGAAACGGAAATGATAAATTATAAAATCAATATATTTCGTCTTTACCACTCTATCCCCATGATCATAAATCAATACTGACTTCAAATTAACGCTTTAGTTTCCTCAAATTATTCTTCAACTGTATTTTCGACTGGTTGTGACCCGAGAAGAGGTCGTAAGTGGACTATGAGGCCAACGTTGAATGTAGAAATGAATTCTGTGGAACTATTCTAAGTTATGCCGTTTCATTCGGCTTTAAGTATTAAAAATCGGTTTAACCAAAGTTGAAAATAATATAATTATAATAATATGTTGTAATATCGAAGTGTTATATAATATTCTAATATAAATAAGTGTTTAAATAAAATTATTATTAATTTAATAAGTACATAATTTAATAAACAAATACTTATGTACTCATAAGTTCCTGTAAAATATTAAATTAAATTTTAAATAATTTTTAAGCAATTAGATACCATTACCAGGGTTAAAATTCCGCCAAACTCACGTTTTTATGTACTAATAAAGGGCTCTTTGAAGCAATTAAGTCGTTAAAACTCATTTCAAGTTGATTTAAAGTAGCCTTTTAGCATTTTTAAAAGTCCTCAATTTAGCCATCTCCTCGTCGTAAACACATTTTTTTTACTCGTAACTGTGTAACGGGAGTGATTTAGGGTGGCAATCACGGGAGCAACCACGCGCCGTCATCGGAAAACACGCGACTGGCAAACATTTCCTCCGCCGATGACGCCACGAGGCGCCATCCCTTCGTTACACGTTTTACGACAATTTTGCAGCCGCTGGAAAGCTGATACGTAAGGATTCAGGCAAACATGTTTGCCCCTCGACCACCCCAAACACCCTCTCTCTCCTACGTTCATTTCTCCCTCCTCTCCCCTCACTCTCCTTCCCTCTCACCTGAGGTGTTCCACCCTCCCCCTCCTCCTTCCGCCGCCCTCCAGCAGCAGCCGCCCCCCGTCCCTTCCCCGGCCCCGCCCCCTCGGAGACCTCTTGCAGCACTCGCAGTGGAGAAAGCAGAGAGCGGAGGCGGAGGCGGCGGCCACTGCGAACGGGGCCACGAACATGTTGACGATGCGCGCTCTCTCTCTCGAGGGCTCGAAGTGCGCCAGCACCAGAGAATGATTGGACCTAAAGTGGGGAGATTGGGTGGGGGAGGGAGGGCGAGCGGGAAAACGGAGGATTAGATCAAATAGGCCAGCGTTCTTTTTTCCGAGTAAGGCTATATGCTAATAAACAGAGTTAATATGTTTATCTTTCTTAACAGATTACTGATTAAAATGCGAGAATAAGATATGAGACCTGAAGGAATTTTTTAAAAACTTTAAGGAAAGCAATCTTTATGGTCGCGTGAAAACATTACGAATAATAGATGGACTGTATGTTTGATTCTATTATCTCCTATGGTTTAATATCGTACTATTTATGTAACCAGGACAACGACTATGCATCTGACTTTTCTGCAGAATTCAATTTTATTAACGCATTACATTAGATGGAATAATTTTTATTTTTCATGCATTATTCCTTATATAATAACGTACGTATATGGGTTCCCAAATGACAATTTATTTGCGTTTTTAATTTTGTTACTGAATTGATTTTAATTCGAATTTTATTAATATGTTTTAAGTCCATGTCATGAAACTTAAAATAATTATATTTTAAGCGCGTATCTTTGAGATTATAACGCTTAATTTTAGCAATAATATACTCAGATTTTTGTAGCACGATTAATGTATATTTTATAACACTTTTATTAGAAAGATTAGTGAAACACTGATAATCATAGAACGGTGTTTCACTAAGAAGGCTATAAATATGAAACCTTCATAGTAATAAATGAGATATTATTTAAAATTTAGAAATATTAGGTATTACAAAGGAAAAAAAGAAAAATTCGTTATACTCGTAAGATACTTGGGATATATTCGTGACATTTTTCGAATGCATAATTTTCTGCGGGTGTCAGTCTCCTTCCGGTGAAAAGACATTCCACTACAAACTTGTACTCTTCTGATTTGAAGTATATTCCCCGTAGTTGCTATTTCATGAGGCCACTAAACGCGGTGAGTGATTCAAGGCTTTCAAGAGGATGATGGATGGGCGTTGGTTGTCCAATGAAATTTCGATAGCGGCTTCGTGTTGGACGCTGTTGACTTTGTTAAGGATACAGCCAACTCGGCCCCTATATTTAAGTTGTGTGAGGAGCTTGTCTTTTAATTTTATTTTAATTAAGTGACTGATAATTACCGGTTCACTGCCAGTAGGCGGACAACTTATGGCTGACAGAGTAGGAGTGTTGAAAAATGTTTGCAAATGAGTCGATATTTCATAATTTCCCCCCCGTTAACTCCACATAGAGCGCAAACTATTGTACAGTGAAATATTATAATCACCGAGCTATGCTTTAATCAGGATTCAAAGAGGCTCAATGTATTCTTCGGCAGAGAGTTGTCCAAAATTATCCTTGGTGGACGGGGGGTTAAAGTATTTGTCGACGGACATTAAGGTCGCGGGTTCGAATACCAACTATGATGTTTGTGTCGCCATCTGAGGGTTATGTGTAAGAATGGATATAATGATCCAAATTTAGCTCTCAATAAAGACATTAATATTATCATTATCCTAAATGAGGGATTTAAATTAGTATGTGCAAACATTTCATAAGTATGTCTGACAACGAGACTTAAAATCGCCTTGGGCTAGTGACGTAAACAGTAGCAGAATACGCTGAAAAGGCTAGGCGTTTTAAATTATTCTCTTCAGAAATAATGACTGTCTGGATAGTCATTTATAAATTAGGATAAAAAGAGAAATCGTTACAAAATCTTAATTTCTTCTGAATTCGAAAAAATTCGAGAATCCCCCAGGAGCCCAGGAGGCTCATGGCATTGGTCACCTATGCCACCTTATTGTTACGCCACTGCCTTGGAAGAATTATGTATGTATGTGTATATATATATATGTATATATATTGCATATTTAATTCTCAGAGGAAATATCTATACCAACTACAAAAAGGGAAATTTCTTCAGTCCCTCACATCCGCGACATATAATCGGTGGTTATAGGGAAACAAAAGGCACGGATCTCGTAGAAAGCAGTCCTTCACACTCATAATATGTAAATTCCTTCCGTTTCTGAAGCTGGTCAGATACGTCCGCCATTTCTTACGCCCCCATTAAGGTGCGGGCAAGAGTTCCCAGGTTCGAACACGGCGGAGGATTTTCCTCCCAACGCTCCCCACCTCCTCTCACCCTACCCCCCAAAATTGTGTCGTGTGAGGAGAATGAGCAGTTACGTCGCCCGATCCTGCAGCAGGGCGAGGGCGATAAACGGTGTGCGTGTGTGTGCTCGGGCGCGCCTGTGTGTGTGACAGCAATCCCCGGGAGCGTTTCGTAAGCTAATATTCTAGCGCCCTTGCATCCCTATCCTCAGTGCACGTGTTGTGTGCCTTAGTGCGGCTGTGTGCGTCTATTCTCGAGTATTAAATTCATCTCGTAACGTGTACTGGAACTCGCTTCGCCCATTCGCCGCACAAAAGAAGAAATTAAACCGTTACGAATTTATTAAAAATATAAATAATAACTCCGACTATTTTTTCCGACGCCATCCGAGAGCGTGGGAGATAGCCGTGTCAATTGCGCTCGTTTGAAGCGTTCGGACGTGAATGTTGTACACTGATGGAATGAGACTGACAAAGGACGAACGGGATCCGTTATGGAGAGAGAGAGAGGGAGAGGGAGAAAAATCCGTGGAATGTCCAATCTGGCGAATGAAATGCTCAGGAAGAGAATTGTAAAAAAATAAAAGTAGGGAGTGGTAGAGGGTTGGGAAAAAGGTAGGCGAGGGCGCCGATGGAAGAATAAAATAAAACGTTCTCTTTAGCATATGGTCACGTACGTGGGATGTCTGGAAAGAGAGAGATGGGGGGGGGGGGGGGGAGGACAGTTGTAAGGGGCGAGCGTTCAAATTGTCTTCAGTAAGAGGGGGAAGAGGACGAGAAGAAGAAGAAGGGGGAGCAACAATTGGAAACGGACCAACAGAAAAGACGTCGCCATGTTGAGAGTGGTTGGAGTATTGGGAAAAGAGAGTGAGAGAGATCGGTAAATAGCGAAACAGAAATCTGGAAACATCCGCCATCAAAAGATCTAGCCCAAAATGTAGAGAAACCTGACGTGTCACTCATCAGTCTCCTTAAATTTAGCGATTTCTAAGGTTGATTTTAAAACTGCACCATTCGAGTTTTTGTCCGATAGGGATTTTCGGGCAAGGTCACGGCGTTTTTTTTTATATCAACAATAACCTTCATGTCACGGGAACCTTTTTTTTTGGTTTTAATCCCGGGCGAAATCGTTCGAGGAGATCTCGTGCCTCCGTAAAGAAACTCTTAGCGTATCGAGAGGAAAAAGAGAGCGAACGAGGAGAGCGGTGGCGTGTATAAGTGTATAGGAAAGTCTAAAAATTTAGAACAAATTGTAGTCGGAAGACACTTAATGGATGAGGCATTTATTATTTTTTCGATGAGACGACGCAAAAGCAGGTTTCGTCACGAGCGTTCTCTTCGAGTGCATAATTTTCGCGTGAATCGCTATTACGTGTCGAGCTAAGGATCGATTACGGAAGCGTGCGTGCTTTCGATCAGTTACACGCAGAATGAAGATGTGATAAAAAATTCAGCAAAATTCGCTGATTACCCGAAGGTAATTTTTACGATGGTTACTTTTCGCGGCCTCGTTGCGTAAGGGAAGAGAGAGGAAAAAACATTTTAAACTTTTCTCTGGGAACGATCCGTTGAAAATCATCTTTATCAAAAAATTCGTACATTATCCGAACTGGCCTATTTATAGAAGATGTAAAAATAGAAAAACTTGGCGTTTAGCTTTTTGCTGATCACCTTTATAAAAGGTTGAAGTTCCGCTGTGCGTGACTCGTGTTAGACGTTGCCTAATTTTTTGTGCTAGATGAAGTAACCTGGAAGGAATAAGAAAAATAGTTGGCTGAGAAATGATTTATATCAGGAAACATTCTAAATTAAATTACGCCTAGCTGTTATTCACGTGGAATATCATGATCCTAACGTGTTGATATAATTCGAGATGATTAATTATTAGTTTTCTCGTTTTATGCGAACCATAAATTCACGAAACGTTATGTAGCAATTTTGTTTGAGAAAATGGCCGTGAAAAACAATTTTTTTAATTGTCACATTTTTGGCATTGGAAAGAAACGAAATTTCCACTCGCACGAGATTGGCAAGGAAGGTATCGGTATTGAAATTCCATCAATCATCCGGAATTAAACCATTTTCAAATCACGTTTCGCCGCAATCTCAGACTTTTTCCTCAAATTTATTTCAGTTTATCGTGAAAAATCAGTATACGTCATTCCAAAAAATAGATTTTGCGAATGAGGACTTTTGGCAGCTTATATCAATACTCGAGTCGTTTTAAAATTTCGATCGTCATCCTAGACCTAGAAAAGCAGGTTTATAGGCCTAAGACCTATTTGTTTCCAAGTTACCGAAATTACCGAACGAATAGCTTATAAACATGTTTACTACAAATAATTCACGGTAATTCTGATATGTAAAGAGCTTATGATTTGTGCTGATGAATAGTAGTGCATCACTTATTGTTAGTCTTAATCGCAGCGGATTAATATAGTATATACACAATTTTAGCGAACAGAGTTTAACGTAGATTTCAATTCGAATTTTTAGTCACTCGGAAGTTTGGAACCTTAAATTAACATACATAGATCACCTCCACCGCTTCGCTTAAGAAAACAACGCAGAATAAATATCTCAGTGGCATAAATCCCTTAAATATCAAAGAATAAGATGGATATAAATGTACTAATAACTTCTCATGCCGTTGCCCAGTATACATTTACTAAAACAACGTAATTATGTCATCTCACTGCATTACTTTAAGTTTCGCCTTGATGCGTCTGATTTTAAATGAGGTATGCAATAATTTTGTTGAAGTTTTAATTATGTTTTCAAATTAAAGAAAGAATTATCGAGCTAAACTGACAGTTGAAATCAAAGCGAAAAACTGTATCTAATAACCATTAAAGGATTAAGAAGAAATTTTCAACTGCAAAGCAGTGACCACCAATGGTAATTTCTAGACTTAAAAGTTATTATCGGTGAAACTCCACTGATGACGGCTGATTTGTAATCTATATGTGCATCAGGTTTTTCCAACGTTTTTATTGCTATTGGAGAGAGTTTTTCATTTTTTCTATCCGTTTTCAAATGATATAAAACATTAATTCATAAACCTTAACTCCCGATGCATGGTAAAACACAAAAAATAAAACTACTCTATTCTTAATGTAATATTAATTCATTAACTTTAACTCCCGATGCATGGTAGAACACAAAAAATAAAACTACTCTATTCTTAATGTAATACTGAAATATTTTTAATAATATCTAATGGTATATCACGTACATGATATTAATTTATCGAGAAATATTTGTGGAAAAGTTCCTAATTTACTGCAAAGGAGTGTTGTCTGTAATGAAACTGCCATAATTTCTCTATACCTTTAACACATACTTCGTTTCTTAGTTTTGTGAAATTTTAAGATTATGCAAACACTTTTGATAGTTGTGGCTTTTATGAAAAATTCTCCGTAGATCGATTTTTTCATCCATTTTCATTTAAGAGCATAGAGGTCTTCTGTTTTTAAATTCTTTTTGCTCGTATAAATTTTAATTTACAGATTTTTCGTCTGCATTTTATATTCACGGAAACAATCGTAATGATTTCAATTTTATTACAATTTTTTATATACAATCCTTCATATTTTGAAGAACTTACAGCTTGGCTGCTATGGAAACAGGACCACCTTACTCCACCCTACGTTCTGAAGTGATACGCTTTATTTATGTAACTAGTAAATAATTCATCAAAATTTCGGGGAAGACATAAAAAGGCTATGAATAAATTATAAATCATCTTATCGTTGTTTTTATCAATTTGTATTATTGATGTTTTTACAGTCTTAACCGATCTTTCCTCTTTTGTTTCTCCTTCCTTTGCTTTTGTTTTATTAGGGAATAAAATGGCCATAAAATTTTAGTTTTCCAAATTAAATATATTAAAATACAAATTGAGAACAAAAGCTAAACATAGGCAGTATTGTGACAACGTTACTAGTTCAATTTCAAGATAGTTACACTATCTATTTTTTTCATAGAACTTCACGTGTAAAATCAAAATGCTTCTCATTTTCTCTCTTTTTGCAAATTATTTTCTTTTGTGGATTTAAAAATGTGTGAACAAAAGTTTATAACTGATTCAAGTTTATATATTTCACACCGAATAAAACTAATTTTCAAATATCTATTAAAAATAACTGATCCTTACATGGCATATAGGAGGACATAAATACTAACATAAGGTACTTCTAGAAGGAAAATCTGAAATTGGGCATGATAATATCTCATTAGGTAGATAAACCGACGGAAAATTTCCAAAATTCTAAAAATTTTCATTTTCAACAAAAAAAGCAATTGGATTCTTTTAATTTTGTTTCTTAAAAAAAATAAATATTACCTCTTAAAAAATTCATATTTTTAGTTCTTTTTCCTTTCTCCTTTCATCGTTGCATCCAAATTGCAAGCAATGCTGCAGCGGGAATGCTAGAATGTATTAATTAAGAAATGTGATTAAAAGAACCACATTTTATTTATCTAATTACAGCAAGCGAATCAGGTTATACAATCTCATTCAAAATAGCTCTCTCCTATCTTAATTTCACGGTAAAAGTACGATTTAAATTCTCCCTCTCTCTCTCTCTCTCAATCTCTCCCTCCCTCCTCCTTCCTATTTTCCAATAAAAAAAGTTAAACAATTGAAAAGCTTTCTCATTGCTAAAATCTCGAAAACCCCGTTTTCTTCTCGGGCCAAAAGAATTTTTATTCTAATTCGAAACGGATTCGGATTCTATCTTCGAGAAAAATAAAATTCATTCTTTCGCATACCAGTATCCAAGCCTTAATTTCATATATTAATTCCCATTAATTTAACATAGCATTTTTATGGATATAAATGGCGACACGATGTATTCGTTATGGAAAAATGTTTATTTAAAAATTATTACTCCATAACTATTCTACATTTTAAGGTTTTCAAAAATTTCCGGATGATTTAACGTTAATATGTACATATCTACCAAGTTTCAGATTTTCACTTATTCAGTATCTACCACTTCCGCGCCTGGGTGACGCATAAACACAAATTGATATATAGGTGATAATTTCTTCTAGCAATATGACCCATCCACTTCCACTTTAGCACCTTTACTCTTCTTATTAAGCCAAAGACTCCTGTCTTATTTCTTACCTTCCTTTTGCGGTCTCTTCGGGTGATCCTTAACATGCACCTCTCCATGCTTCTCTGTGTTGCTTGCAGGCGCTGGACAATCCTGGCATTCATGGTCATACAATTTGATTTTTAGCATGACTGGGATATTTGATTCGGAGATGTTTGAATTCCTGCCAAAAGCACTCCATGCCATGTTCACTTTCCCCCAAGAAGTGATCCATCGGTATCGACGTGTTGTTTCAAGTAAACGTAGCTTGCTACTTCTCCGAGTTCTGTTCCGTAGATATATATCTTATTATCAGGGTTTGCGAAGGAGTTTCATATTTTCTTTGTTTAATTAAGATTAATTTTATGTCAAACTTCTAGGCTAGCCTGCTCTTCAGTTCTCCTACGAAGCTCTTATGAGCTTCCTGCACACAGTATGGTGTCATCATAAAAGCGCAAGTTACTCAGATGCTCTCCATTTACCTTTTTATTCCCGGTCTAGCGTTTTGAATACTTACTCTAAGGCAGTGTTTCTAAATGTGGGTGCCGCGGCCCCTCTGGGGCTGTGAAACTTTTTCTGGGGGGAAGGAACAATGGGCCTATAACAAAGATGCTGAATTGATTTGAAACCAAAATAAACAATAAACAGATAAAAATATGTTGAATTAGTTTAATGATACAGTATGTCGAAAGGAGATCTTATGTCACTGTTCTTCAATCACCATGCTAAAATAGTGAGCGGAACAGTCAGTCGGTTGAGAGTATTTTTTTGCATTGATAACAAAAAGCCATGTTTAATTATAAACATGCAATTTAGTAGAAAAGTATTTCATATATACCATTAACGTTCATTAGTAATTATTCTTTTCGAAATTGCTAAATCACATTTTTAGTGTATTTTATAAGTTGGGAGGCCGCGAAATGTTTTATTCACATCAAGGGAGCCTCATAGTAAAAGAGTTAGGGAATCGCTGCTCTAGAGCTTATGTGAATAATTTAGGAGACAATTTATCTCCTTAGCTTACTCGGTTTTCGGACTTAAAGGCACTTGTTTCTTCATGTAGCTGGACATTTTCGTAGATATTCTTGACCAAAGTTATGAATGTTTCTTCTACGCCTTGTTTCTACGGTGCATTAAACCCCAAGTTCATTTTTTATAAATTCCATAGTTTTCTATAGTTTTCTCGATTAGTTTCCTTATATTGCGTCACATCTTCTTTGATGGATTTCCTTATACTTTTGTTTATTTCTCTGAAGTAGATCGTTTCCTCAGGGTTCTTAATCATTTTCATTTCTTTTGTTTTCTTAATCAAAAGTCTAGTTTTTCAGATAGGTTTTTATTTGCACTAACTTTAGCAGTACTACCTATTTCTTTTGCAGGTTCTCTGCATACCTTTATTCGGCTTCGCCTTTTAGTCTTCGTTTGCACACAATGCGCCGAGGCAATTGGAATGGATATACGTATTTATATAGTGACCGGACACGTGCGAAAACGTTTCATTTCGCTGTTGTAACAAGTTATTAACGATTTAGTTACTATTTTTTAAAAACATTGTCTTTGTTACATTACTGGTAATTGCGGAAGAAACAAAATCCTATAGATAAAGTCAGGTAAAATCTGTGGAGCAACAATATTTCCGTGGCATGAAACGAAATCAATATGTTTTAAACTGCGGACGTTGAGCAATCGGAGTAAGTGCAAGTGAGGTGAAAAATAAACTAACTCCGTGATCAACAGAAGTCCAGTTGATGATGTACTTTCGGTAATTTAAATCCGAAGCCTGAAATTAATTAGTTGAAGCGGTACGAAACGGACCTTTTAATAAAACAGCGATTCGAAAAACATTCCGCGCCGACTCTCTGCCAAATAATGTTTTCCGATTTTTACAACTCGATAATTTACATGGAATACCGAGCGCTCGCGAAAACATGTCGTTTTGAAAAATGAAAAAAAAAACATCTGCAGTTTGGATGCCGCGACATTTTTTATTGTTCGAGACGAACAGGAACCGTGTTCGGCGAGATGGTGGGAAATTTTTTCGTTGGCCGCATATTTTGCAGCTGCAAGCTGGACGGTTTGGAACCGGGATAAAAAGAGAGAAAAAAAGATTGCTAATTACATAAATGGAAACGGCGCGAAAACCCCGGCGAGTAGTTGATTTTATTCTCCATAACCGCAGCGGCCGGCGACGATCGTTATTACGCAAACAATACCTGCCCTAAAAACGACCCGTGTAGATGTAGTGGAGGTGGCGTTAGTAGTCCGATTCTCTCTCCTGAAGAATTAATAATAAAAATAAGTAAGCCTGTCCCTTAATTTATGCAACCCGAGTCCTCTTTCATTCGGTTTTAATGGAATTGCGGCTTTGCGGAGAAACTCCGGGGAGATAACCTGCGCCGTCTGAAATCCTTTCGAAAATTCCAGGTCTTCCCATTAAGAAGTAATAGACAGTGGGGGAGTGGAAATTGGCTCGCTTCCCTACTCCGATGCGGACATTCATTGTAACGTCAGAAACTGTTCAAAGGAACTTAAACAGCACCGTGTGTGTGTATTTACGCGGAGCGAAATTGGCGGAAGGTAAAAAAAATACGAAACAAATTTCCCTAAAAAAAGAGAGTAGTTTAATAAAAAAACCTCTTTTTCCTCTCCTCGCTAATACCCTTAAATTTAGATTCCCTCTCTCTCTCTCTCCCTCTTAAGAGAATGAGAGTCTTAATGGATCCTTCAGCAAGTATATCGAGACGATGATGGAGTATATTAAGTGTTTATGAGACTCAAGACGATAGCTAGGATGTAGTATGTTTTTACGACCACCTAAAATCCTTGATGGGCATCGAGTGAATCAAGATTGATTCAATGCAATGACAATTTACTCTCCATAAAAAAGGGTGTGTTGCGACCCACCGGGACATAAACAGTGGGCGCTTATACATATATATATATATATGTGTGTGTGTATATATATATACATATACATGCGAAAGAGGAAAGGTAAATAAGGATATTTAGGGCAACTAGGTGTTGAAGGAAACCAAGTGAGAACTTACCGGAAGGAGAGCCGCTGGGGTATCGGAGAGACACATTTGTAGACGTTGTTGGAGCTTTCGGGATGATCACTTCGTCAGCACAAGAGAGACACAACTCAACACCTAGTTGCCCTATATACATACATATATATTTTTTTCTGACATATGGATGTGAAACATGGACCATGAACGCCAGAATGATGCAGCGCTTGCAAACAACACAGAGGAGCATAGAGAAATGTATGTTAGGGATCACCCGCAGAGACCGCAAGAAGAACGACTGGGTTAGAAAGAAGACGGGATTCTGTGACGTGATTAGAAGAATGAAGGCGCTAAAATGGCAGTGGGCTAGAAGAAATGGCCAGAGTTGGACGTCCAGTGTCATCGAATGGATCCCGAGGAACATCAAGAGACCGAAAATAAGACCGAAAGACAGGTCGGACAGAGAGCTTGTTAAGTTCTTGGGGCAAACTTGGAGGAGGGAGGCCGTTAACAGGGAAAACTGGAAAAGTTTGGGGGAGGCCTTCGTCCATCAGTGGATTGAAAAAGGCTGATGATATATATATATATATATCTGCACCATTGGTTTACTAGTTAGCGTGTCGGGGGTGTCCTCGCAGATGGAGGTTCAAAAAACTAACATCTTTGCTTGGCGGTGGTCAGCATTGCTGTCAGTATGCTATAATCGTACATTGTCCGAAATAATTTATGTCTATATCCAATGGAACCGTAGGTGTGGTCGCAATTATTTGAACGACTACGTTGTAGAAAGCAAGAAGGAAACTACGACATTAATATCCTTTAGTATTTATTATAAAGTTTGGCAATATGAGTTATAAATTTCTGATAGAAAAAGAAAAGATTTACCAAGACATGAAGAAAGTTATGGAAATTAGGAGTATGTGGAAAACTAGTAATCACAGGCCTATCTACAGACAGACTATCCATGATGATACATACACACGTGCACGCAAAATTTCAAAATCATCATTTCTGCATATTACGGGCAGACTTACGGTTTTTGAAAATTTACTTCCCTTCGAACCGGGAAGTAGAACTCAAAAGCAACCAGGGGCAGTTTTTGCGTCTTATGCAACTATATAGGGCATCTATGGAAAGCTAAGCCTCCGCAGTAAACTGATTTTACGTCGCCGTCTGCCTCCCCGAAGTGTGTCTATTCACGCACGAATTCCCACATACGTATATGGTTCTAAGAAAGTAGGGAATATTTAATATATGCTCGTGTGACCCCCTTCAAAAGGGATTCCTCCCATCTTCGCTCCGCCTCCCCAGGCCTTCAGACCTCCGCCTAATTAGCTTACTTCTTCTTCCGCGCCATTCCCGACGATTAAGCCAAGTCGAAGGTTCCTTGCCTCCGGTTCGTCGCATGCTAGCGCCACCGTCTACTAGACGTCCTCGCTCTGGCGCAGAGGAGAGTAAACTATGTATTATCGAGTTTTTCAAATATTAATTGAATCCACATTTTAAAGGGGGAGAATTTTTGCGGAGTGTGTTCGAAAGGTGGATAAGAGTTACTTTTTTTTAGGAAGCATTCAGCTATTGTGTATTTTTTAATAAATTATATACCCCTGATATATATATATATATATATGTGTGTGTGTGTGTGTGTGTGTGTATTTATTTATTCTATGTATAGTTTCCACGATCTGTTGGTATGTCTGATGTAACGCTACACCCGCTCACTAGAGAAAATGCGAATAATAATATTTATTTTTACATGCCCTGGGGAGGATTCGAACCTCCAACCCCAGTTTTGCGATATAGACAAACTAACAACCCCTCTATCGACAACTAACAAAATATCGTGGTAGAAACTCCATATTTGGCAGGAATGCTCTATTTATATATTTTAAGATGATGATGAAAAAAATCTCGAACAAAGTCCTTTGTTCAACCCCAAGTAAGACATTTCCATCTCCCCGTAAAATAACACGTAAAAATCGACTTTTCGACGTGCAGACTTTCATTCTTTTTTATATAAAAATTAGAAAGAATTAAGCTGCTATTTTCGGATTTGAACCATTTTGAAGAAATAAGTATAAAGTTTCTTATACTGTGTGTCATTTCCGCCTACATTTCGAAATCACTCATGTTAAACGTTTATAATTGAGATATTTTGGGGAAATCTTGCCATTTTAACGGGATGTTGTCTTGCCTACTAATTACATTGTTAAACCTCGAAATCCTACTGTTATTTCAATCCTTATGGGTATAAGCGTGCATTTAATTCTTTTAATACAATGTATATATATATTCATTCATGGTTTTCAATCCTAAGATTGGTTTGGCATGACTAGGGAATAAACACATATGATGTGGTGGTTTCCCGTTGCCTTCCACATCAGACACACACACATGACTGATGAAAATATGAATTATGAGTACGAACACAAACATCCATGCCCATATATATATATAATTATATATATATATATATATATATATATATATATATATATATATAGAGAGAGAGAGAGAGAGAGAGAGAGAGAGAGAGATAATGCGAGAGAAATGATTTTCATATCAACCAAAGTGAACAACATTCGCAAATTATTATATGGAATATATATTCATTCTCTTTCGTGGAAGAATATACGCAACTATTTTAAGTTTAAGTAATGATAGCCCGTCATATACAACTCGATAAAGGATCCACAGATAGTGCACCTCACTTTAGGCATTAAATTCAGATAAGAAGGCCAAATGAAAACGCATTATTGAACAGAATAAAAACTATCTTTTGAAATTTCCATATTTTATATATAGGGTTTAGTTGATTATTTTAATTGCTGACAAAAATCAATCTTTGTCAGATGACCTCGATGATTGATTTTGCACTCATTTATGATCCGTACTTTATTATAAGCTGGACCTTAATTCATAAAATTTTTATGGTAAAGTGTGAATCTTATCATGTTATAATTAACTCGATGTCGATTCCTGTTAAATATCAACAACACGCACAGAAACCAGTATAGCTATAAGCTATAAATATGCAAACGCCATCACGTTCCAGATGCTTATTGTGTTCATCGCTAGGAAGAAAAAAATTCTTTGTAAAAAATAATAAATAGATAAACGCGAAGTATCTATATTTAAATAGCAAAATTTTATTATAAATGTAAAATAATATGTAAAAATAAATCATAAACAATTTTTTAAAACTCTGCATCCATAGAAACATATTAAATGTTTGATTGCAAAAAAATATCAATAAAAATTACGTGGTTCCGGGAGATCAAAATTTTTTCAAAGTAAATGTATGTATCTTCAAAGTCACAATTCCATCCATATTACTTTGCAATATCATAAATGCGCGAATGCCAGCTGGTCTCCAATTTAAGCTGACCCCCTAAAAATATAATGTAGGAAAAAGGTAAATTTTTTATGTATGCTAAGAAATTAATAAAAGGATAAATTTGTAATAATGGAAGAAATAAAATCTACTAGGCTGCCCGTCACAACTCTGCTTACAATGAAATGTAATAAATAAAAGAGAAACTATAGTATTAAAAATAAAAATAAAAGAACGACAGAAAAGAATTGCACACACACGGCTGAGTCGTGGAGACGTTCTCACGAATATAATTCTTTTGTTTACATCGTTTGCTATGAAGATATTTTGGTGAATAGCAATTTAAAAACCATATTTTCTCTCCCTAGCATTTATGTTGAGATATCTTTTTAAAAAATTATTGAAATAGAGGTCACTTTCCACAGAAAATAAGCGAGAGCGTATAATTGCTACATATAGTTTCTAAGATAAAAATTCGAGAAAGTTCCGGGATTCTCTTACATGAAAATCCCATAAGCGAAGAAAAAGTTTCAGCTGAACTCGATCCCAGGAATGTCTCGTTGCCCCTTAGCTTGAAAATACGAACAAAACGATAACAAACTTTGACCCGTTCGATGGACGACGTGAGCGTATGCTCACATGCTTTCATCCAGATTGCATTGGAGTGTAACGCAGGCACGAAGGCGACAAATTTAATGCATAGGAGAATTATTAAATTTTAGCGCAATAAGTGATATTAAAAATGAATCATTTTAATTATTAAGGGAAATATGAAAAATTATTATTCATACATAACAGGGAAAGAGTTGCTGAAGATAAGTAAATGGCGATTTTCTTCAAACGAGACAGATTACTGAATCGATTGGCGCAAAAACAAAGTCTCTAGCTGCTTTCGTTTAAGAGTTAGCGCGCCAGACACACTGACGGTCAAGTCTTAACGCATGAACGTATTTTTAAGAAAAACCGCTAAAAAGTTATGATTTTAAATAATTTGGTTCAGTTTCTTTCTTGTACTGTAATCACCATTTTCTTCACTTGAAGATTATTCGTGTGGTTATTCATCCCAAAAAAGGTTACCCTCCCTGCCGCATAACTCATTTGAAATGCAACGATAATTTTTTATACTCCATCCAAAATTTAAGCCGAGGACCATTTTTCCTGTCTTCACTTCTTTAAACTTCGGTTTTTTATATTTACTATAATTAATAATTCTTTAATGCAGTTCTTAAAAAATATTTAATGGTAAAATGTTGGACTAAATTTCTAAATTGTTTCCCAAGAGTTGTTGAGCGAAAACGAAGAAATTCATGTAATACTAGCTGTAACATACGCCGATCTGGCAGATCTTAAAGGTTCTTAATTAAACATTCAGGAATATTTTTGCAACTATATTTTTTAATCAAAGATTTCTCTAAAGACACAATTGTCAATTTCTGAGTTCTTTCCAGACATTACAGTAAGTGAATCAAACGATCAGACTTTTGATAGAGCATCATATAATTGTCCATGACTAAAAATAGGCTTAGGTAGGTAAAGGCATTTTATCAGATGTTTGACCTTGTGACTTATTGATTGTCATTGAAAAAGCCAATCGTATGGGGAATTGTTTTCGTTTGAAACTGAATGGTAAATTTGTATCCGATGGAATGAGAGAGATTCTTGGTATAAGTACCTGTCTGAGTTTGCTGCACCTATCACTTTTCCTTTGATTATGTGTGTTTGTCTTCGAGTAACAGTAAGTCTTGTACAATTACATAGTCCTCTCAATGGCATTAGGTTTCTAAGGAGCATGATAACGGCTTCAGTTCATGAGGAGGCATTCCGGCTGGAGCTGTACCCACGTAATGTTTACACGGATTTCTTTCAATTAATTTATTAATAATAATGTGAATCAATTAATGGTGTAAATGGCATCCTCATAGAAAAATATTCTATTAAAAACGTATTTTACTATATTCTTGCATTATTGATACATCTCCCTCTCTCTCTCTCCCTATCCCCCACTCTCTCCCGCTCCCCCTCTTTGTCTCTCTCCTCTCTCCCTTCCACCCTCTCTTTCCCCCTCTCTCCTTTCCCCCCTCCCTCACCCTGTCTCCTCTTCCCATTACACTCTCTATTACTACATTCCTGCATAACCCTTCTTCTCCCCTATTTCCCTTCTCCCTCTCTCCCTAGCCCTCTCTCCTTATTTCCCCTCCCCCTTTCCCCTGTCTCACTTTCACCTCTCTTTTCCTTTCCCTCCCTCCCCTCTCTCCTTTTCCCCTTACCCTCTCTTCATTTAAACGGCTTATAAAACACGTTAATTTTACACTCGTAAGCTATATAGATGTTCATACTATTAAAAGGCAACAGTCCCATATAAACGCATTGTAGTGTTTCCATGGTAGATAAAATTTCCCATTGTTAAAAATTTTTTAATTTCTCGTTTTTATTCAGTTAAAATGAAATATTTAAGCTAATTCGGCATGAATTCGTATTCTCTTTTCAAAAATAGTAATTTTCACTCTTTTTTAATACTTCAAGTCCGGAATTTGTATAAAAATTTTATGTAATTTTAAAATGCAATTAAAAATTGGCTCGCACCGATTTCAATGCTTTTCTTATGGGGTAATGAAAAGGAAGTTTGGGGCCAAAAAACCTCTCAAAATGGAAAATGTTCGAATTTTAGATATTTTATGTTGATTGTGACCCATGGCTGATCATCTCCTCAAATTTCAAGTTTCTAGCATATCTATAAGTACCTAAATTTTCATGTCTTAAACCGACACACGTACCAAACATCTCCTTCTCCTTAACATACCTAAGCCTTTTATATATATACTAGCAGAATTTACCGTTGAATTTCAACGGATTTAGTGAAGCTACTACAGGACAACATAAAAACTCTTTAAAATATAGCTATAGTAGATACTTTTTAACTTACAATCAGCTTTTCTTAACAATTAATCATATTTGCTTGTTACAATCCGTTTCCGAACGTATTGCATTCAAATATAATGATAATTGTATTTCCTATCATACATATCACTTTCGCCAAATCCAGCTTCATTTCTGTTCTAATTATGCCTATGAAATGTTTACATTTATGTCTTGTAAGCAAGAAACCCGTGAAAAAGCAACGTACAGTTGTCCATGATTGAACACTGACTCCGGTAAATGTACACCAGATACGTGAGCTTATTTACGTTAATAAACATTATAATGTAAAATATAATAATTTTATTTACAAAATATGTAAGATTCCAGTATTCAATAGACAAAGGAATGTTCAATTACTTTCATCAATCGTTATAAATGCTTCCTGAATAATAATCAGTATCTATTTACGTTGCTATCCATAAACATCGATCGTTCCGTTTCTTAAACAAAAGTGCGAAGCGAATAACGCTAAACTTTCGTCTATTTGTAACCTTCATTGAAGCTAATTGAATCGGAGGTAACAATGACGGCCGCCTTGGCAACGCCCGGGAGGGGTACGAAAAATCCACAAAATTTCGAAACAAATAGCATATTTCTGAAAACTTCGACCGTGTAACATGTAAAATTCGCAAGAATAAGATAGTATAGAGTTTTATTCGACGAATACAGCAAAAACGAAAAAATCGGTCCATATTTACGTCTTTTTATGCTTGAAGGAAGAATATCTTGCAAGTCAAGAAATGGATTCATACGTGTTATCTTATGGAAAAATGTTAATCCCCTATATTGGCAGCACCGATTAATCTCAGTTGACCAAACATTGACCATTCACTAAGTTAGGATGTATGGAAGAATCGTACCAAATTTGGTTATTCTAGCTTTTATCGTTTAGGAGGAGTTCCATGAACAAACACACAAACCAACAAACACGCTTCAAAATATATTATAGTAGACTATTGACCTATGGGCACCATGTGCCCAGATTTATAATACACTCCCAATCTAACGTTTAGACAAAATAAAAATCAGATTAAAAATAGTTAAATAAATATTTAATTTTTTAAAAATCATGAAATTACATCTGTAATGTTTTTCAATGTTTTTCATTTTGTCTTCTTTGTTGGACAGTATTCTTAGGCGATCCTGTGGTCGTACTCTTGATAAACCGACGTTAAGTTGCCCATGGGCAAATATTTGATTTTTGAGCAACAGTCCTACATAGTCAAAAGTTTGTCCCTGACTCTTATTTATTGTCATAGCAAACGACAGTGTTATAGGAAATTGTCTTCGTTTCATTTCGAATGGTAATTCGCATTCTGTCATTGTAACTTCAATTTTTGGTAGCAACACTGAATTTCCTTTGTTACTACCAGTCGAAATTTTACATTCAATTGTGTTTTTACCAAACTTTTTAACTATTAGGCGGGTTCCATTACAAAGTCCTCTTTTTACATTGATATTTCTTAGTAGCATTACCATAGTTCCTAGCATTACCATAGCTCCAACTCTTAATATTAATTTATGCGGTGGCATTCCTTGTGGTGTGAGTGAATTTAAAAACTCAACCGGAAAATTTGCCTTTTCTTCTTCATTACAATTAACTAACTCGTCCGCACTTGTATATTTCATTATTTATTTCTAAGCAATCAGCATTTGTAGGTGCTAATATAACTTTTCCGTATAGTTCTTCTTCTTTACCTTTTTCGATTTTCTTTCCGAATATTTCATCTATTAAATTACCACTGCTTTTACATTCCATTGGTAACTCTATCCTTTGAATACTTCCGTTTCCTATTTTTAACAAATAATCAGTCCAATTGCTACTAATATTACTATCAGTTTCAACTCTCATATTTTCAGTCAACGTAAAGTTTTTAAATTCTTTTCATAATTTAGACTTATTTATGCGTTACACAGCTAAATTAACTTTTGTTTATTTACTGGTTGTAGATAGCAACGTAGTAATGTTAACATACATACATACATACATATAAAAATATATACTCGTACATATATCATAAGCGCTTTATATAATATATAGATGAGATGAAAATGGCAATGAAACGAGGAAATCATAGATATCTTAGAGTCGCAGAAATTAATGTGAGAACTGCCCATAAATAAACCTCTGTCATTGAAAAAATGCAAAAGAGAGTACGTAAGCGAAATATGCCTATCACGTTCCTGAAGGTATGTACCATTGTATCAAATGATAAACGGCGGAGCTCCAATTAGCAGCTCTGAACGATTTCCAAAATCTTTTTATGGCTATAGGAACTAAACGGTTTATCAATTGGATTCCAGCCATAAGGCGAGCTCGATAATTATCTTTAGAACCTCTACTCCCGTGTTAATTTTCAAGTTGATATCCATTTCACCTACTACTGCACACCCCTAATGCGGATATCTGTTTCCCACATCCCCGTGACCACAGAGACCCATAATTCATAAGCAATTTACGGAGCCGCCAGCGCCATCGTCGCATCGGACAAAGGAGGAATCGGCGTAATCCGAGACACACTTTTTTGTCCGAAGAGAGAGTGAGAGAGAGAAGGCCGGCGTGCGACGGATATAAACTCCTTCAGCAAATTACCCATTTGAGGGAGAGGAGGAGAAGACGAAACACACAGTCGGCATATTTAATAGCATGAAAGGAAGAGAGCGCGTGTTTCATTCCGGAATCCGAGAGATGTGAAGAGAGAGAGAGAGAGGGATACAAAGAGAAGAGGTAGATTATAAAACAAGACAAAAAATCCCTCGCCTTCATTTTCTATCTCTTCCTATCCCTAACCGCCCCTTTTAAGTTCATTCGATTCCCCTGCCTTCCTTTTTGTGCCCCTACCTCTGGCTCTCTCGGTTTTCCTCTCTCAAACACATACAACTCTTTCCTAACTCTTTCTACTTCCCTTCAATGCCTTTTTCCCCTCGCCATCCCACTCTTACCTCTTCAAACCTGGTTCTTCCTCGCCCTCCATATTGCTTCTCTTCTCTTTCTCTCTGTATATATATTATTTTTTCCCTCTGTTCCATTTTATACGTTTCATGTATATTTCCTTTCATCCTGCCAGATTTATGTATATATCTTGTAAATATTATGTCTTTATCTTTATATGTATTGTGATGACGGTATGCAGTTGATTGTATCCAAGTTTTCTCCTACTGTACGTATTATTTAATGTTTTATTTTTATACTTACTGTCTAGGGGTTTCGCAGGTTTTTCACACTCCCCTTCTCAGTGAGTGTTTTCCTGCGTGGGTTTCACTAGTTAGGACAAGTTTGTTCTTATCTAGGTTTTCCCCACAAATTAAAATCTGTCTTAAACTTACAATTTCTCATTAAGTTCGACTTTTATACTGTTCTGTACTCTTGTAATGTTGTATTCTAACTTCAGTTTAAACTATCTATATCGACGAAGGGTTAAATGTAAGAATGGACCTTATGGTCTGAATTTCGCCCGAATAAAGAGGTTTATCTATCTATCTATATCTCCTCCCGTCTCTCTTACCCTCTTCTTTCTCCATTTCCTCTCTCTTCCCCCCTATTTCCCTATCTCCTCTCTTCCTCTCCTGTATTCTCAACTCCTCTTTCTCTCTATCTCCCCTCTCTCTTTCCCCATCTCTCTCCCTCTCTCTTCATTTCCCCTCTCCTCCTCCGTCTACACCGTTCTCCCTCTCCATCATATATTCACAATTCCTTTCTATCTCACCCCCTCTATTTCCCACTCTCATCCTCTCTCTCTATCGTCCCTCTCACTATCCCTCTCCCTCTCACTATCCCTCTCCCCCTAACCCTCTCTCCCTCTATCCCCCTCCTCTCTATCCTCCCTCTCTCTATCCCCCCTCTCTATATTCCCTTCTCTCTCTATTCCCCTCTTTATCTATCCCCCCTCTCTCTATCCCCCGCCTCTCTATCCCCCTCTCTATATTCCCCTCTCTCTCTATTCCCCTCTCTATCCCTCCCCCTCTATCCCTCTCTCTCTATCCTTCTCTCTCTCTATCCCTCTCTATCCCCCTCTTCCTCTATCTCCCCTCTCCCTATCCCCCCTCTCTCTATCCCCCTGCTCTCTATCCCTCTCCCTCTATCCCTCTCTATCTCTATTCCCCTCTCTCTCTATTCCCCTCTCTCTCTATCCCCCTCTCTCCTGTTTCCCTTTGGTTTTCCTCTCCTCTCTCTCTCTCTAGGTTACCTACTCTTCCTCTCTCTCCCACTTTTCTTCCCTCATGTATTCTTTCTCCCCTTTCTGCATCCCATACTCTCTCGCCCGTCTGCTCCTCTCTCTTTCCCTCTTCCTCATTTACCCTCCCATACTTTATTGTTACTTCCATTCCTCTTCCTCTTTCTCGTTCTCCATCTTTATTTCATCTTCCACAACCCTATTTCCCTCTAATTCATCGCCTCCCCTATCTCTACCCGTTGCCTTTCTCTCTAACTTCCATTCTCTCTATCCCTTTTGGGAGGCATTACGTGATGAGTCATTTTTTCGACTCCCTCGGAATAAAAACAAGAGAGAGACGAGAGCCGTGGCGGACTCAAACTCACGCGCTCTTGATCCCCCCCTCTCTCTCTCTCTCTCTTTCTCTCTCTGACCGTATTTCGCCCTGCGGTTGGCGTGTCTTCCCTTTTTTTTGCCTCTTTTCTATATAACCCTCTCTCTCGGTCATTCATTTCTTATCCCACGTCCGATAATTACGCCGCCGTCCTTAATCGTCCCATCCTCTAAAGAAGAATAAGTTGGAGAAAGAGAAGAAATCTATACCTCTTTTGCAAAGTTCCACAACCGAAATCGCTCAAGAAAGATAGAACGCGGACAACATGTTTTACCGCGAATATATTAGTAGGTATATTTTTCGCGAATTTTTTTTTTCGCGGAAATTTCTCGTTCCATTTAATACACGTCGGGTAGAAAGAGAGAGAGAGAGAGAGAGAGAGAGAGAGAGAGAGAGAGAGAGAGAGAGAGAGAGAGAGAGAGAGAGAGAGAAGAGGATAATGAAAGGAAGAAAGGAAGGGTGGAAAGAAAGAAAGAAAGGTTTTTCCGTTCCGTGAGTTGCGTGTTCGAATCTCGTCGAGATCATCGATCGCTCGGGCCTCCTCTCTAATAAAACCATCGATCACCAATTTTTTATCGCCAACTTTCCGTTCGGCTGCGCCAGACGGCGCTCGAGTCTGGGTCGGACGCGAATGACTGCCGTGAGTAAACGGATCGCCGAGGTTTTGTTATCGGTGTCGAAAACGAATCCGCAGATTGGTTCCAAATCATTCTCTCTTTTGCTATCGACTCTGTTAGGACAGCCACGTATGAATAACAAATGACTAGCGCGCACACACACGTTCTCCCTCTCTCTCTTTCTCTCTCTTTCTCTCTCTTTCTCTCTCTTTCTCTCTCTTTCTCTCTCTCTCTCTCCCTCTTTCTCTCTCTCTCTCTCTCTTCCTCTCGTTCCCACTTATCTCTCTTGCGGTTCTCTCGCTCCATCCCTTTCATTATTTCTCACAATTTCTTTCGTTATCTCTCACCATTTCTTTTACTCTCTCAATATTTTTCACTCCCTCACCATCTCTCTCCCTCCCTTTCCACTCTTTGAATTTTTCGCCGTCTTCGAGATTAGTCTTCGATCGATTTCCAGGGATGAACGACATGAAATGATATTCCTAAAAAAAAATAATAATAATAAATAAATATCCGGTCGATCAGGGATTCATTTGTTTTTTTTTCCTCCCGTTATAAAAACGAGTAATTGGAAGACCGAGGACGGTGTAATCTGGAAAGCGAACGGACGGCGATTTATTATTATTTAAAAAAAAAAAACTACGAGCCGATCAAAAAAAAAAAATAATCGCCGGTTCCAAATCGACGATATCGACAACAAATTATACGGCGGCCAGTTCAGAGACAAAATCTGCGAAGCGAGAGAGATCCCGCGTTCGATCCCGGAGCGGAGGAAAAATCTTCGACCTCAGCGAGTGACGTGGAGAGTTATAGAGGAGTTCGAAGAGGGACAGGAATACGAGGAGAGAGTGAACGAGCCACACATGCCATTGCATTGGTAATCTTCCTACAACGGAAGGATTAACGTGTGTGTGTGTGAGAGAGAGAGAAACACTGAAGGGAAAAGGGTTTAGAGAGGGAGCAGTTTCCGATATTTACGTCGAGATATCGATCCCCACTCGTAGCCTATTTAACGAAACCTGAGCGAGAGAGAGAGAGATATGGAGAGAGAGAGAAAGAGAGAGAGAGATATGGAGGGAGAGAGAAAGAGAGAAAGACATCGTGCGATGCCTCGAGACTTTCCATATTTGTTAGTAAGTGCTTATGGATCTCTTTCCCTCTTCTTCTTTCTTCTCCTTTTGAGGCCGCGGTGTGGGGTGTGGCAAAGGAAGGGGATTAGGGTCAGGAGAGAAAAGAGGGGGCGGAGGAGGAGGAGGCGGCGGAAAGGAAGGAAGGAAGGAAGGTCGGGTGGAGAGGGCATGGTGTCGGGTCGGGCAGATAGAGTCTGCAGCAACGTGACTACGGGATGGGGGAAATATAAGGGTGGGGACGAAAGGAAGGGAAGGCGGCGCGTGGGGGGAGAAAAGGGAAGGTGGAGAGAATGGGAGGAAGGGTAGGGGAGTTTTATTTCGGGGGGGAGGGGGAGGGGGGGGGGTAGGGTGGGGGCGGATAGGAAGGTCGACGGGGGTTAGGAGGTGGAATGGAAACGGAATGGAGGTTGGTAGGCATTTGCATTGCTCGGAGGAAGAAATTCTCCATTTATTTATTTTTTCACACAACACCCCGAATCCAGAAATAGGAAATCCTCACCGTAAATCAATGTCATTGGAAACTAATCTAGCGGACGGGTTTTCTTCAGCTTCTTAGTTTCGACCGAGAAACTTTCTCGCCCCCGATGTCGGGGGCAGGACCAGCCGAAAAAGGACTGCTTTTTCTTCGCGCTATGGCGGAGGCCTAACAGTTCAAACATCCATTGCTTTTAATCCGGAGAGATCCCGGAGGAAATTTCATCTCGGGCGCTTACATTTTTTTCCTCGACCGCAAAGTGAAATGAAAAAAAGAGAGGAGAAACTTAATGAAACCAGGAAGCGAATGTCGGAGAACAATGACGGCTAAAATTCTCAGGAAGAGATTGATTTACATTCCATGTGCTTTTTCAATTGTCGAAGGAGTACATAAAATCTAGTTTGAACTTTCATATTATGTCGCTCCGGGCGCTTCCTCTCATTTGTACAGAAAATTAATCTTACAAGGAATGATGCAGTTCGGCCAAGAGATTCACGTCGATCGCGTTTCATTGAACGAAATGCGTTTCTTCTTATACAAAGTTACCTGCCAATAAGTTCTTAGTATTATACGCAACCCTCAGTATTGTTATCATAAAGTTTTTGAAATAAAAAAAGATCAAAGAGAAAATTTATAAAAATATCAAACTGGTCCATATATCTTGAATCTAATTGATAAATTTAGTAGCTGCAATCCACAATAACGTAGAGGAAACCAGAGCAGCCGAAATCGGTGGCCATACATTATCTAATAAGCGTGAATCAACAATTATGGAGGCTTCATTGCATCACCTATGGTTTTCCAGTTGGAATTTTGGGTTATCCAATTAATCAAGAAGATTTTAAGGACGCGATAATAAACTGGAAAAGTGACAGAGTGAAAAGAGGATATAAGTAATGGCCTGAGAATAGTTTTGGTGATATTGCAGTTGAAAGGACAGGAGAGAAAGGCATTTAATTGCTCATCAAAATATGGACAATTCGGTTGATAGGAAATACGAAAGTAATTAGGAAGACCTATTAGCGTCATTTTAAAACTACTGTGAAATGGAGAGTAAATGGAAGGGATACATAGTGAAAATGCCCGCAATCCTCAACATCTATAGTTTATCAGCATATATATAATATTATATGTGCTAATTACTACTGAGGCATCGACTCGTGACCTTAGTAACGGGTGACAAACATTTTACGTTACTACTAAAGGAGGCCAGAAATTAAAATACACCAAGTAACAAGACTTATAGACATAATATGTTAGTAAATTGATTGATTTCAAGTCTTAAAATAATCAAGGCTGTGACTAACGCGTTATGGTACTTATTTACTCAGTTAACCTCAAGGAAGACTAGGAAATATATGACAACTGGTAGAAAACTGTGAAACCTAAATCCATTCTAGAAATACCTAAAAGATAAACATTGCAGTCGAAAATACAGGGGGAAAATTTTACGACAGAAAGCATGCTTGATACTGATTCACGATTTGAGACAGTGGAATAGAGCGGTTACTTGTTTTTATGAAAGGAGCCATTTAATTCGGGAATTTTTTCATTCCGTCGTAACTTTTATGTTCATATATTTATCTCCGTCCCTTCCAACCGCCATCTTTCAATTTCTACCTCACTATTTATTATCCTTTTTCTCTCTCTCTCTCCTCCTCTATGGTATCTTCTCTCGTTTTGCCTTGAATGTGACATTATTCCCACTGGATAGTTCGTACCCCGAGCAACGCTGAGCAAAGCAGTGAAGGCATTCCGAAAACATACAATTCCGAACACGCGCTCAAACTCCCTTCGGCGTGAATTGAGAGGCTGAAATCCTCGAGAGATCCTATATTGAAATTGCCTGTACAAACCGCAATTTCGTTTGGAGAGAAGATTCTTTGCGGACGTGTAAAATTTTTCTTTCTGTTCGAGCAAAATCCGGAGTTGGAATAATACGGTTGTTATTAGTAGATTTAGAATTAAAGGAGAAATTATCTTCATATATGAAAGCAAATCTTGCTATAATAGTGGAATAAAATATCTTTTCAACTATACTTTAAAGTTTTTCTAAATAGTTATTTTATTTATTTAAAGGAGAAATATTTTTTCATTTAAGGAGCCATATCATTGAGGATAAATAGATTTTATAATTTTCAGCTCAAGCTTTCCTATGAAATTTATGCATTAAGGAGCCATTTCCTTATCTGTATCAATGATAGCTTATTCTCTTAAACCAGTGGTTTCCAAACTGTGAGGCGCGCTTTCCTGGAAGGGGGGGTGGTGCGTAGGTCAGGGGGGCGAAAAAAGATTTGACATTGTATTTACTGTCCGTTTAACTATCATAATCGTGAGACCGACAATATGCAGACGCCAAATTCTAGCCCCCAAGTGGCTGGGGCGTATCGTTTTTCTTAAATTGGCTATATTAATTGCAATTGTAGGTCCAGCAGGTATTGTTTATGAACTTTGGTTAAACATGGTATAGAGGGGCACAAAGACATTTTTCTTGGGTGGGGGAGAGCGTGGCTTAGTAAAGTTGGAAACAGCTGCCTTAAGCTGAATTACTTTTACAATTATTTACGATACATTCGGAAGATGCTAGAACTTTCCATTCGAAGGACTTATCGGGTTTCTTTTTTTTAAAAATTTGAATAAAATTAAAAATTTAACCCATATTTTGAACTCCAATGAATTTGAAGAATTAGAAGTATACTTAAGTAGATTAACTACGTAAAGTACCTATCCTCTTCGGCTTTTAGACGCAGACCATGATAAATTGCGCACTTTAAGATATTTTTCGCAGATTATTTCGTATACCATAAAACAGAAATTAGTCAAAGCATATCTATAATTCGATGAAGAAAACTAGTTTATACTAAACAAACACAAAACTCAAACTGTATGATCAACGTTGAAAAAGAAAACAATATTTGTGAAAATTACTCAACTAGTTACTGCTTTAATTTATAAATGCATCAAAGGAAATCTGCTGATTAGGTAGTATAAATCAGACAGACATCTTGGAGTCTAAAAGTACGTTTTCGATAATTTCCTGGAACCAACATTATTTCTAGACCATCAAGATTTATATTTAAACGCTCATTACATACTGTAGCACATATTACATACTATTACCATAACATATTATTTTTTAGAAGCATGAGTTGCGAAACTACGCAATGCGTAAAAAGTCATTTTCATTGATGTGAGCAGTTTCAGCGAACGGAGCGCGCATCCCCTTCGGGTTTTAAAAACAAACGTAAAGTTAGGTTTTTTCCGCACACAATCCCTCAATCAATACCCGCAGATCAGAGGCCGGCACGCAAATAGGCTGAAGATTTTCATCCGTCCGTCCCATGGTCGTAATCATGGCGCGCATTCTCCCGACAGCCTTTTGCAAGAGCGAGGAAAGGAAGGTTTGGCCGCCGCCGAACCGCAGCGGCGAAGGACGCGCAGTGTGATTACAGCCTCTTTTGAGCCCTTCTCCCGCCACTAGTCACCCTCTTTCTCTCTTATAAAAGGGCTCTCGATGGCCTCAAGGCCAACGGCGCTCTGCAGTGTGAGACGTCCCTCTGAATCGAAGTTTTAGCTAGGGCGAGATGAGAACCCTTCTTCCAAGCGCACGAGGAGGATCCTCTACGGCGATTCGAAAAATATAAAAGTGGTACGCCATGTATCGTGCTTGGACACGGTGAATTTCCCCTTGCTGGTTTCCGGGAAAAAATTTAATATTTTTTAAATCTCTCGATTCACGGGAAAGCGTCAGAAAAATTAACGGTAAAAAAGTTTTAGTGCAAAGTTGTGTTATTTTTGAGCCCCGCTAAGAAACCCCGGTTCGCCGTGAACCAAATATTATTTTATGTGCTAGATCTATCGTTCCAGGTATATTATGAAAACGAATATACCACTTTTAACAATGCCAAAGAAAACAAAAATGTTATTTATTTATTATCAATATATAATAGAGATAATAATCCGCCTTCACTGATAGAATAATTGGTAAAGAAAATAATTTTTGGAGGTCCATTTAAGAACCCACTTTCACGAGAAAGTATAAAACAACTGTGATTCCACGTCCTTAGCCACGAGTACATTTATATATAGTCGAATTTGTTTAACTTGAACCTTTTAGAGTTAGAGAGTATAAAGAAAAGTAATCCTAACAGGAATATGTTTATCTTTCTGAGTTTACAAACTCGTATATATATGTACATCATCGTCATCATAGGTAGTCTGTCCGTAGAAAGGCCCGTGATTATTTATGGTTAAACTTGGTTCTCCATATATTCCTCTTTTCCGCATTCTTCTTCATGTCTTGATAGTTCTATTTTCCTTTCAAGTCGACTATCATCTGAAATATATGTACATATGTGTACATTAATTATGTGGGAGAGTGCTTCAAGGAAACACGGGTCCAGTGAGCTCATACTTAATGTAGTGGGCGTCGATGAGTTTACTTTTTAGCTGAAGATGGGGCAACCGCCTAAATGTCTCATCTCCTAATTTTTTCTGTCTCCTTGGACACGAAAACCATTAGCTAAGTGTTCACGGTAACCTTCTAATATTTGTCAACTTCGTGTTGCTTTTTGAGTATTTTTTAAATTTCAATAGTCCCTGGACATAAACATAGATCTTCTTTTACTTTTTTGTCGTTATTACAGCTATATAATAATAGAAATAACTTAATTGAATAAAAATGAGTTATAATGATAAATAAAATACGTACAAGCAAATAGTAATTAAATATTAATAAGTAAAAACGAGCAGTATTAAATTAATACTGTCAAATGCAAAGCTTTCGCCGTATTGAAAATCTACATCGATAAAGTTAAAGACTTTCTTTGCGAATTTTAAGAATCTATAAATTGTTGGCCGTAATATTCTTATGTGAACAAAATGTTCCTGACCTTCATATATGCCAATGAAAGTTGCTAGGATGCAAAATTTAACCAATCTGTAGAATACAAGATAAGATGCTGAGGTCTAGAATTGCGGAATTGCATAAAATAAAATAAATCAACTCGGTATAATTCTGTAGTTTTTTCTGGAATATCAATACAGATTAATAATGAATAACATTCGCCAAAATTTATTTTGTGATATTATATTCCTTCGTAATTTACCGTTAATTATGGTTTTATTGATATAGAATGAAATTTTGAGATGAGATAAATATTAGATGTTTGCATTCATAATCATACAATTGCAGAGGTACCAAAGGAAACAAATAAAAGTAGCATACACTTTTCGAAATACCTATCTCGCCGTAGTCTCCAACCCCCCCACTCCCCCTTTCATTATTAGCATAAATGTTACGTCATAAAATTCAGACTAATTATTCTTTCCTAAATAAAATAAGAGTTATGCCAAAAATCGATTCAATCAAAGGCTGAAATTTTTATTCGTAGCGTCAAATGATTTCGCCTGTTAATAAATAACGTCGACAATGTCTAAGAATTCCTATAACTTATCTACAAAAGTCATTAATGTGTAAGGTTAACCGATAATAAGGAGCATTCGCTGCTAATCGATCCTTCTCTTGAAAATTTCTTAATCTAACTGAGTGAAAATTAATGCCCCTTCATGATCTTGATAATCGGAGCGTAAGACATTTTTCTTGCGCATGCTGGGTTAATTTCATTACGAGGCGTTTCAAGAGCGGATTCACAGCGGGTCAATGAATTTTAAAAGGAAAGATGTCGCGATAAAGATGTAAAATGAAAGGACAGCAAAGTGTATATACAAGACACCCACTCTCTAAACTCACTCACATCCTTTCTCTCCTATTTTCTTCTGTTTGCAGGGTAGTTTCTAAAGCGTTCAAAATAATCCGACGGAATATGAAAGTGCTTCCGTGAAAAAGCGAGAACCTTGGAAATAATTAGCTTGATTACGAAACAGGGTCACAATTTATTATAGAAGACATCAATCCTGCCAATCCTTGTGACACTTTCCTCTGCTTTCTTCAAGCTTACATCCAATGCAAAGGAGCAATTTGAAGAGGAAATGAGATTTTCCGAGAAGGAGCAACTTGGGAAAGACATGAACTCTTTATATATATGTATATATATGTATATATATGTATATATATATATATATATATATATATATATATATATATATATACGCTTAAGGAAAAGGAAAGGTATTTATAAAGATGGGTGGCAACAAGGTGTTGAAGGAAGCCCAGTGGACACTTACCAAAACTGGGGAGCCGCTGAGGGTGCTGAGGACACATTAAAAACAACACAAATTTGAAAGCTTTTCGGGCCGAAGCCCTTCGTCAGCAACGGATAGAGAAGTATTGTTTCATAAATATATATATATATATATTCCAACCGCCTTCAATATCTCCACTTCCACAGCTGCGACCCCCTCCACACTAAAACTTCAGTCCCCTACGCCCTAGCACGCCGAGGACGGAGAATCTGCTCGGACAGAGACTCACTCTCCGAGTACCTACTGCTCTGTCCTCGAAAATGCATTTCTCGAACGCGGATACCCGCCGGACCTGATTCGGGACCAAATCCAAATCCCACCCAGCACCCCTAACCTACACTCCAACCGCCCCGCAACCCCCGACTGTGCCCCCCAACTCACCCTAATCACCAACTTCTATCCCGGCATCCACGATACCCTAAAAAGCGTCATAAAGGCAGCCCACCCAATCCTCACTTCCTCCCCCAGCCAGGTCTCCTTCCCCACACCTCCATTCCTCTCCTTCCGCAGACCTCCCAACCTAGCCAACATCTTGTGGAAAAAAGAACCTCCATCACCCACTCCTCTACACCCTGCTGGGTCCCACCCCTGCCGCAGACCACGATGCCTAACATGCCCTATAAACCCACCCTCCAACTCATTCTCAAACCCCACCACCAACATCACCTACCCCATAACATCGCCTACCAACTATACCACCCGCAACGTCATCTACCTACTAACCTACACCCAATGCCCCTCCTTTTACGTCGGACTCACCAGCAATTCCCTCAACATTCGCATGAACGGCCATCGCAACAGCGTCTGTCTTAAACGACAGCTACCCGTGGTCATTCATGCAAACAATCACAATCTCAGTTTCAATGTTTGTTTCACTGTGAGGGCCATTCGCGCCCTCCTGGACGACGCTTCCGCCCCCCAACTCCCACAATGGGAACTAGCCCATATCCAAATCTTAAACTCTTTCTCTCCTTCCGGCCTCTATATCCGTTAATATTTCCTTCTTTCCACCCTCTCTTTCCCCTCTGCCCCTCCCCCTCTGCATCTTCCAATCCCCGACCTTTCCACGCTCCCTTCCCTTCCACCCCCATACCTTCACCCCAGTGTCACTGCCACATCAGTTCTCTCTCTCTTGTGCTGACGAAGGGATCATCCCGAAAGCTCTAACCCAGTGGTCTTCAACCTTTTTTGAGTCACCGCCCACTTTTACCATATGTTGTCCTTTGAAATAAGCTCACCGCCCACCTAGTGGCGTAGTGAGGGTTTCTGGCGCCCGGGGCAAAGAATAATTTTGCGCCCCCAGTAGCAAAGCGATTTACGGATGTATGGTAACCCTAATACTAGTGGGATTGACGTTAGATGAGATTACCGAATACGGTCTCAGTGGTAATAACAGTGTTTAAAAATTTATGATTTTATATATTTGATAAAATTAAACTAAAATGCTTCGCTGCTTCTGCGAGAGACTCCGACCACCCTCATGGGCCTTTCGATTTTACCGCAGCATGGATACAATGCCGCTAGTGTAGTATGATATGATACTATAGTTAACGACAAATGAATTGTAACATAAAATAGTTGTACAGAATATGTGTGCGTATCATTAAGCTTTTTTATAGAATTTTATTTTTCAGCGTAAAAATTAAAATAGCATTTGATGAGTTCTTTAACGCCCACCAAAAATCCAAAAACGCCCACTGGTGGGCGCTATCGCCCACCTTGAAGACCACTGCTCTAACCTCTACAAATGTCTCTCCAACACCCCAGCGGCTCTCCTTCCGGTAAGTGTTCACTGGGTTTCCTTCAACACCTAGTTGCCCTAAATATATATATATATACACACATAATATATATGGTTATATATATTGTGTGTGTATATATGTATGTATGTATGTGTATATATATACATACACATACATACATATATATACATACACATACATACATATATACACACACAATATATATAACCATATATATATATAGTCGTTTATCTTTCTCATGCGTAATTAAGGGAGTTGATGAATCTGCGTAGTAGCTTTATATTTTCCTTTCCCTTGGAAGCCTTTGAAACATTCAGGATCTCATTGTTTCATAATAACAGTAACCGGTCGGTGAGAAGAGGAAGGATAATTAGCATGCTCACAATAACCGGGGCCATTAGATCTTCCTTGCTTCCTTTTTCTCCTGAAAATCGTCTATTTCCTTGTTTCATTGTCTTACAAATTGAAACAAAAAAAAACACATTACGTAACATCGCGTTGGCCAATTACTGCCGTCCGTTATCAATGAATGTTTTCTCTCGTAATGGCGGAGAAATTTAAAGAAAAGAGCTGCTAGAGTTAGTTTTAATGAGAGATAAATTTGAATGAATATTTATGACATATATCGTATTTGCAAGAAGCAGTCCGACGGTTTTCAAGCGTGAATAAATCTCTACTCAATAAATTAGAGAAAATTATACAAAAATAAAATGCGCGGTAATAATATTTTTCAAGTCGATTATTTAATACCCAATCAAAAATACGTGCAATAATGCGATCCCATTGGAATACGGATAGAATATCAAACGAGTAAATATTTAAAATTCACAAAATGTATGAGATGTTAACAATAAAAAATTCATTGCAAAATTAATTTCCCTAAATTTATCTGGTAATAATATTATGTGCAACCTATAAAGAATAAAACGTACATCAACTAAATTAAAAATTCACTTTGACGTAGATTGCCAAAGAAAAACTAACTAATCATGCATAATATATCTTCCCGTCGTAATATTTTTCATCTGCCAAAACTCCCATGACCACATTAATTTTCTTAAAGTAACGAATTATTTTAATTATGGGTTTAATGAAAGTTCTCAAATAAAAACTGATTCTCGGCCATAGGCACAGTTGTATCTTTGGTCTCTCTTCGAACAGGTAAAAGGGTTCCGTATTTATTGAACAAAAGTTTTCTCGTTTCATGTAAATCATAAACACAGTTTAAGAATTGATATTTAAACATTATTATCATGAGTTGTTTATAAACGCTTGGGTTTCGAATAAAAAGCATTCCCAGAGAATTTTTTCTTCTTCTCGGCCTCTCGCATACTAGCTTGATAAAGGGAGATAGTGGCGGAATAAAATGGGATACCCGAGATCTTGGAGGAAACGAAAGAATATCACGAAAATTTGAGGGTACGTCACGCCATCCAGAGGAGGTGAACGGCGTGGGGCGGGGGAAAGTTTAAGGGGAGGGGAAAGAAGGAAGGAAGTAATTAGTTTAATTGTATTTGGCGCAGGAATGGGGCACAAATACCTCAATCTCTCCTCCCAGAACATTCGAAATTTTTCTTTAGAGAAAAATTATTTCCGGCATATACATACCTTATCTGTTAAAATAAATTCACTTTTTAATCTAGAATTTTCGTGAGATAGTTTCGACGAAGTATTTTCTAAAAAAAATTTCCTTTAATCCGATAATTTAGGGAAGATATATATATTTTCAGAATTCCGGTTAATGAAATATCCTTCGAATTATCGAGTTTTTACCGTCACCGTTGCTAAAATTCTACTTTCGGCCGAATATTCCGACTGTTCAAACGCGATGCTCCGCCCAGTCATCATTCTTTCGGGTCCCTGGGCCATCCAATATCATTTCCCGTCGAGATTCCGAAAAATTAAAAATTCCTCCGTTAACCCTAATCCACGTCCGAAACAAGCGAATAACGGCAGCGAAATTAACCCGAGACACGTATGGAAGTAACACCCCATAGACGGCCTCCGTCCCATGCGGCTTATTCCTCAAGAATCCAGAAGTAACTCCTTGGGCTGTCTGACGCTGGCATTTCTGAAGGAGGAACGGAGTGGGATAGGGATAAAGAGAGAGAGAGAGTGTGTGTGAGAGAGATGAGAGAGAGAGAGAGAGAGAGAGAAAGAGAGAGAAGGGAGGAAGGAGAGCGATGGTGGTGGGAGGTATGCGGAATGGGGGTTTTTGTATTGCGGTTAGCTTTATGGAATTCCATTCTCCGAGATGGCTGAGGATGAGAGGAGAGGGAGGGGGGAGAGGAGGGAGGGGGGGAGGGGTAGAGAAGGAGAGGAGGGAATGGAGGTGGGGATTGGGCGGGGTTACCTCCCTCCTTCGAGGTGGTAGGTAGGAGTAGGAGGAAGATCCGTGAGTCAGGTAGAGTAGCAATGTGGGTTGGTTCGCGGCGAGGAGCCATCCCATTCGGATAAGAGGGGGGTGAGGAGGCTCGGTGGGAGGGGAGGAGAGGAGAGGAAGGCGGCGGGAGAGGGAAGAGGAAAGGAATCTAGATGAGCAGGAGGCGAAAGACGCCTCGGAAGGATTTTGTTAATCATGAAAAAAGTAATGGAATTCCATGCGCCTGTCAAGAGAGCTAGCCCAACCTTATAGGATCAAGGAGAAATAGGGAAAAAAGAGGAGGCAATGGGTGTGGGTGTGTGTGTAGTGTTAGCGGGAGTTAGGAAGGATGGGAAATTTAGGCGCGAGAGGAACGGGAAGAGTTGGATGTCGAATGAATCCGAAGATTTTTTTTTGGGCCACAGGCGTAAGAGGGACGTGACAAGATCACCTGGCAGGAAGAGTTGTAATCGAAACGGAATGGCGGAGGAGAAAAATATGAACGAAGAAATGAGATTATGACACAAGGACGTGCAGAATGGGACTGTAAGAGAGAGAGAGAGAGACAAAAAGGCAGGGAAATGTCCTCAAAGGCACAAAAAAATTAAAGCCGGAATTTCTTTTTTATTTCCATAATGAAAGTGTGTCTAGCGGACGGACTTGGCGAGAAGGAACGCGCTCTCATTATCATATGTGTGGCAGATGTGGTCGCAATAATTATTATTCAGGAGTCTTTTTTTTTTTCGCGCGATTCATTCTCGTACGAAAAAAGATATTAAAGCGAGGGAGGTTTTCTTTCTTCCTCTCCCGTTTGTTTTTCATGCGATGACAGTTAAACGAAACGGGTCATTTTTTTATAACAATATGAATTGTAGATGCAATGCCTCGGATATTATAATGGACTCGGAAACGGACGCGTGTGAATATAACGTGAGGTAGAATGGAAATAAATGGGATTCGGCGGGAAGCGGATAGAGAGAGAGAGAGAGAGAGCAGGTTGAGGGAAGGTGGATGCGATCTGAGAAAACTGCTAGAGATTGATAAAGTTTGAGTGAACGGGCTCTGAAGTAGAGTGGTATGTGAATGTGTGTATGTAAATGTATGTGTGTATATGTATATATATATATATATATATAATCATTTTTATATATATATATATACACACATGGGAAAAAGGGCGTCGTATGGGGTGGCGATTCAGTCGATAAAGATGTGTAGGGAAGCAAGGAAATGGGCCCTGCAGTAACGCGAAAGACGTAGCTGATTGTAAGTGTATGAATATAAGAAGAATGAGTTGATGAAAGAGAGGTATCTTGTGAGAACTATAGAATGGAAATATGCAGAAAGAAAATACAGAGAATGCGCGATAAACAGAAGAGCGGAAATACAAATGACCGGGTAAAAAAAAGAGATTTATATTTCGCCTTCGAAATTTACGCTGTCAAAAAAAATACTCAACCTTAATTTATCACGTGATGCGGAAATTATTCTTTTTCCAAAGGAGAAGATATTCCGGCCTCAAGAGACCTTGAACTTCATAAAACATAGCAATGATTGTTACCAGAAAATGAAGATAAAAAATTCATTTTTAAAGTAACTTTTAATATCTCACTGAAAGTGACAAGTAAAAAGAAATAAAGTAGGAGATTTTCTAATCGTAGGGGTTTCATATCTAGTGGTCACTGATAAAAGGCAATAAAAATAAGAGCGGCAAAAACTATTATGGGAAGAATTTCATGCATTACGACAGTAACTGCGTTGTGACAAATACAATATTAGCACATTTAAAAAAAAGGCGTTTCTAAAAGATACTTTATATTTTTTAGAATTTATGCAAAGGTGAGAGCTCTTATAGAGTAAAAGTTGTGACACATTATCTCTCCGCATTTGTCCATGATTTAATTAATTAGAGACATATTGATCACTCCGAAATGCGTAGAGAATGAAGAATTTCGAAAGGAAGCCACGTGAAAAAAATTATTCCACCTTTTTCGTTAATAAATAAACCAACCGTTGCAACTTTAAAGGCTCTCCATCACGAACGATGGTTCCACCGTCCCTTAAACAGCAGAACTCTCGGGTTCCGAATAAACATTTACCTCCGGTTGCATACGAGGGGAGCAAACATATATTTTCGCATACATTGATCCCTTTCTGCTGCAGCAGCAGGATAGGCATTGAGGACTGGCAATTTAAGCGGACGGAAGTGAGGGAACGATACAGGGTGAAAGAGCGAACCAGGTACAGGAAGCAGGGGGAAATAGGTAAGAGTAGGTACGGGAAACCCATCGGGAGGATTGCGATACGGAGAGGAATTGGAGTGGTAGAGAGAGAGAGGGAAAGAGGGAGGGAGGGAGGGAGAGAGGGAGGGAGAGAGGGGGGGGAGGGAGGGAGAGAGAGAGAGGGAGAGAGGGGGAAAGAGAGGGAGGGAGGGAGAGAGAGAGGGAGGGAGGGAGAGAGAGAGGGAGGGAGAGGGAGGGAGAGAGAGAGAGGGAGGGAGAGAGAGAGGGAGAGAGAGAGAGAGGGAGGGAGGGAGAGGGAGGGAGAAAGAGAGGGAGGGAGGGAGAAGGAGAGGGAGAGAGAGAGAGGGAGAGAGGGAGAGGGAGGGAGGGAGAGAGAGAAAGGATACGAGGAAAGGTAAAATGGTTATAGGAAAGAGATAAATAAGAGGAGGGAAAGAATGGTATAGAGAGAGAGAGAAAAAAGAGAATGAGTAGTAGAGGGAAGGAGAGAATGAGAGGTAGAGGGGAAGAAAGTTATATAGCGGAGAGTGGGAGAGAGCGAAAGGGAGAAAAAGGCGTAGAAAAGAATGATGGCAAGGGAGGAAGAGAGAAGGTGGGAGATAGATGGCGAGAGGGGTAGGGAGATAGAGGGAGGAAAGGAGAAGGAGGAAGGGAGAAGGAGATACGGTGAGATAGGGAATAGAGGGAGATGGAGGAGGGGTGAGGGAAGGAGGGAGGGTGAGATCGGGAGGGAGGGGAGGGGGAGAGGGAGGGTGGAAGGTGGGGGAGAAAAATTGAGGAAAGAGTGAAAGAGAGAATAAGGGAAGGATACATATATGAAGAGGATTGGGTGGGAGAAAGAGAGGGTGAGAGAGGGAGGGAGAAAATTAGAGAGAGAGAGGGAGGAAATTAGAGAGAGAGGGAGGAAATTAGAGAGAGAGAAGGAGAAAATTAGAGAGAGAGGGAGAAAAAGAGAAAGAGGAATAGAGAGAGAGAGAGAAAGAGTGATAAAAGAAGGACAGAGAGATAGAGGGAGGGAGAGACTCGGATAGCAATATATGGTTGCTAAGGAAGGGAACTTTGTGAGGGGATAATAGGTTCGAGGGAGAAAAGGTTTCCGCAGTGAAAGAAGGGATTGAAGTTTGGCAAGGACGTAAGATTTTTTTGTGTTTCGGAAAGACGAGGAAAGGGAAGAGGGAAAACTGGAGAATTTAAGGGAAGAGATAAAGGGAGTTTGAGAACAAATGGGACGAAAGAAGAGCGAGATGGGGATAAAAACACGGAGGAAAGGATGGGAAATACACGGAGAGGAAAGATCGGCGGCAATAGCGGAGATTATGGAAGCCGTGGAGGGAAGGAAGAAATGGGACGGAAAAGAGAGTTGGTCGGAGGGAGAGACAGAAGAGGGAGGGGTGTTTAGTTTGGAAATTGAACCACGAAGAAGAGAGAGAGAGAGAGAGAGAGAGAGAGAGGGGAGAGAGAGAGAGGGAGAGAGAGAGAGGAGAGAGAGAGGGAGAGAGAGAGGAGAGAGAGAGAGAGAGAGGAGAGAGAGAGGAGAGGAGAGAGAGAGAGGAGAGAGAGAGAGAGAGAGAAGAGAGGAGAGAGAGAGAGAGAGAGAGAGAGAGAGAGAGAGAGAGAGAGAGAGAGAGAGAGAGAGAGAGAGAGAGAGAGAGAGAGAGAGAGAGAGAGAGAGAGAGAGAGAGAGAGAGAGAGAGAGAGAGAGAGAGAGAGAGAGAGAGAGAGAGAGAGAGAGAGAGAGAGAGAGAGAGAGAGAGAGAAAATAGGGCGAGAGGAGCTGAAAAAGATGGGAATAAAGAAGCGAGGGCGCCAGGAATGGCGAGAAAAAAACTTAAGAGCGGAATGGAGCTAGAGAGAACGGATAAATAGAGAACTGGGATGGGAGAAAGGGAAGAACCCGGAGAGGAATGGAGAGAGAGAAGGAAATGAAACTGGGAGTGTCGGCAGACGGAGGAAAAGGGGAGCGAGAGGGAGGCGGTTTGCGAGAGTTGAGCGCGAGAGAGAGAGGGTTTAAGTTTGATGAAGGATGAGGGAGTGGAAAGGAGAAGGGGTGCAAACGGAAGGAAGTGCGGGAAGTGATGAATGGGAGAGGCTTGCGGCCTTGGGAGAGGAGTTTGGGTGGGAGAGGAGGAGGAGGATGAAGGAAAAAGGTGAAGAAGTAGGATACGGGATAGGAGAGGGAGAGGGGGAGAAGAAGAATTGAGCAGGGAGAAGGAATAGTGGTTGACGTGGAAGCGAAGAGAGTGGGAGACGGAGAGAGAAAGTAAAGGAGGGAGAAGAGAGAAAAGAGCGAGACAAGATAAAGGAACGGGAAGGGAGAGAGAGTGACAGGAAGAGAGGAAAGGAAAGAAGTGTAGGGAAAAATAGGCAGGTGAAAGTTGAGAGAATAATAACAATAATAATAATCCGCCTTTTTTAGGCCGATATTCAGACATTAATGCCCATTCTTATCTAACGGACGCAAACATTCATGTCCAATGGCGGGATTCGAACCCGCGACCTTAGTAACCGTCAGCAGATACTCTAACCATCCGTCTACCAAGGCCTACAGAGAAGAGGTAGGGAGAGAGAGGAGGTGAGAGAGGGAGATTGAGGTAGGTAGAAAGAGGTAGGTAGAGAGGGGTAGGTATAAAGGGGTGGGTAGAAAAAGGTGGTGGAAAGAGGCAGGAAAAGAGAGGTAGGGAGAGAGGTGTAAGGAGATAGAGGGAAGGAGAGAGAGAAGGAGGTAGGGAAAGAAATGTAGTGAGAGAGAGAAAGGGAGGGAGAGCGAGGGAGGAGAAGAGGGGGAGGGTAGGAGAGAAAGGGAGGGAGGGTGAGAGAGAGAGAGAGAGGAGGGAAAAGGAGCGAAAGATGGGAATATTCACTTCACCTTGCCGTCGCAGCTAAACGTTACGGAAAAAGAGACGGAAAGAAAATTACGGAGCAGAGAGGGGAGGAGGAAAAAGAGGAGAAACAATGAGCGATTCACTCTCCCGACATCTCACGGCGATGACTAAGCTGGAACAAAAGTGGCCGAAAATATATGACCCTCTTTGCAGAGTGGCCTCTTCGTTCGATCGCCGTGTTCTTCGACGTATCCCATCGGTGGTTGGGGGGAAGGGGGGGGGGATGTGGGAGAGGAAGAGGGAAGGTGGAGGGGTGAAGGGATCCCTGCTCCGTGGCAAGAGCACCCCAGTTGAGCTATATTTTATGACCCGTATTTATCAAATGACCACCGCGGTAGTTCGCAAGATATTTAGCGATTGTAAATCAAGGGTAAATATAGAGGGAGTTATCTCGCTTCAACGGTGTTTACTCCAGGGAAATTATGTACTGTCCCGAGTGAGAAACTTTTGCTTGGCAAAGTAAGTTAATTCTTCCAAACAATTGTA